>OY725337.1:10326817-11781742 GCA_963243735.1 Neocrepidodera transversa
CTCTAGATACTATTTTATATTTTTATGGTTGGTATACGCTAGTTGACGACGAAATGCAGTTCTAATACTGAAGTAAAAAAATGAAAATTGGATTAAAAAAGATCAAAAAAATATAAAGTAGAAAAACCAGCTTCAAATGTTTTTTAGCAGAGCGTTTCTCGATTTGAAAACTCTTTTTCTAGATTTCTTAGTACTCCAGAGCAAAAAAGTAGGTTCATAATGCAATCTTCTACACAAGCGATTTATTGTTAGAAAATGAGGAAATTCAAGTAGGCGGGGGGAAGGGGGTGAGCGCTTCAACCACGTTTGTGAAATATCTCGCAAATAGTGCATCGTACAAGAAAAAAAGTAGAGATCATTTTTGTAGATAAAAACATTCTCTACAACTTATGTTTAAAACTTTTTTCTATATAATGAACTCTGAGTTCTGCAGTGAAATAAAGTGCCACGTTTTTTAAATTAATAAATATTTGATTTTTTTTTGGTTCCCGGAAAATTGATCTAAAAAACAAGGTCTAAAAAAATCGATCTAAATATATTTTATCTAAAAACCATTTCGTCTAAATTGCATTTGATCTAAAATCTATTTACCTAAAGTGCATCAGAACATTGGTCTAAATTACATTTTTTCTAAACACAATTATTTTAAGTTTTATATTTTTACATATTTAAATAATTATTATATAAAAAAATTTAAAAATCATTTTCATGTGACTTCTGATCATAAAAAACGAATCAATAGTAATATGAAAAAAAAAAAATTTTCAAAGATAATCAAGTTTTTTAATTTTTAACGTAAGTAAATTTTTAATAACAAAGTGAAAAATAATTTTTTTTTAATTTTTCCAACCGGAATCTGTTCTGAGACTTTTCAAAAATATTTCCAAAAAAGGAAAAAAAATTCAGATTTGTTATTTAACAATTATCGCACTTACAATGTTCATGTTCAAGTAAGAAAAAAATGGTTAATTGACTAATGCATAATTAATAGAAAATTCGCGATTAAATTTTTTGACCGCGGATTATTGTTCATAAATATATCCAGCAGATGCCTGAATTTTTTAAATTTTTAATTTTCATATTTAATAAGATTAAATAATTTTTATTCATTAAAGGTCCAAAGTGGGCAGCGCTTACGCAAGCTGGAGTCCCGTTTTCGTTAGTATTTTCAACACTCTAGGAAAATTATAAATATTGATCTTACATTTCCGGGAGGTGTAATTTTTTCTTGGTAAATTCCCTCTTCTTTTTGAATCTTTTGTCAAATTTGAAAAATATCAAACAGTTTTTGAGATATTTACAAAAAACCAAATCCAATTTTTTTTCAGTTAATTGTTTATAACTTTTGCAAGTGGGTCTTGATTTTTTTTAAAAAATCATCTACACGCCATTCTGAATCGAATGACACTTTTTTTTTCCGAGGCGGAGAAAAAAGTTTGATCCGAAAAGCATTTGTTGACCAGACTATTGTTAGGTAAAAGCGTATAATAGTGCATTCACTTCAGCTAAAAAAGAGATCAACCTCGGAATGAAACGGAATAAGCTAAAAATTTGTATAAACCTTTATTTTGGCATTTTAAATCTTGTCTTAAAAGTATCATAAGTTCACGTGTGGGTGTCCTTGGATATTTAATCTCAAATGTTGCGAAAATCAGTTTTTTGGAAATATCGCGTTTCCTCTGCCTCAAATCGTATTTACATTTATTGTAAAAGTTGTAGAGTATAAAATTCTGTACAAATTTTGTTTTAAATAATTTTTTATACATTTAACCGTTTTTAAGATAGAGCGCCATAGGGCAAGTTCAATCGCGAAGCCCAGATCATAATGCGGTTTTTAACTCGATAATTCGTTAAATATTAGATAATTAACTAAAAAACAGAAGATTATCCCTACTCAAATGTGGTAAGATTATTCAACGAATAATAAAAGTCCCCTAGTCATACCATAATTATTTATGTAAGGTAAACGATTCAAAATGAGCAGCAACATGTTTCGGCCAAACAATGGCCATCATCAGGCACAAAGGTAGTTAGTTAAGTACGACAATTACAAGAAATTAAATTGGTATGAAATTTAACATTATGAACAGGTGAAAACGGAAGAATAATAACTTAAAACCACAAAAATTATAAATTAAATTAAAAAAATTATAACTCTAACCAATAAACAACACTCCATACTGGAGGATATATGGAAGCTAACTATTGTAATCGATGCAGTGTCGGGACTCAGACCCGGGAACAGGGGCGCTACGTCATTTATGACCTGGAGAATAAGAATCAGTAAAAAAATATCGGTATATAAATATATACAGGATGTTGACTTTTTTCCCTATAACGGTTAACGAAATCCGACATTCCGTTCCGACACGATAGAGGTCGCAATTTTTGTCCAATCAACACCAAATTTGGTATAAAAATTGTTTAGGGCAGTAATTCGTTGCGTATTGAAAATGGGCATTCTACCTCTAAAGGGGTGAGAATTAAAGGTGGTTGAAATGTCACAAAAATCAGATCTCCGCCATTTTTGAACATATTAAAAAAGGTAGTTGGACTTTTTTTATGCTCTGATTATTATAAAATTAATTTGTCTGAAACTTTTTTCATCCGACCCACGGGGGTGGAATTGGAGGGGGTTGAAAATTCAAAACATTTATATCTCCGCCATTTTCAAAAATATTGAAACAGGTCATAAGACTTTTTTTGTGTCCTAATTATTATAAAATTTGTTCGTTTGAAACTTATTTAGATCTGACCATATCGTGGGGTGGGGCGGGGAAGGATGAAAGTCTCAAATTTAGACAACAGAAATCTACCTCCCCTTGTCGACCCTACCGGCAGGAATTTTTTTTAAACGTGCTTAGGGCTTAGTGCCCATGAATTTAAAGCCTTTTTTAAAGTACTTTAGCACTTTACTATAAAAAGTGCTTAGGGCTTAGTGCTCATGCATTTAAAGCCATTTAGCAGTTTACTATAAAAAGTTTAGTGCTTGTAATTTTTAATCACTTTTTTAGCGTGTTTAGTGCTCGCCAGTACTTTTTGCCAATGCTCTGATCCCGTACACTTTCCATTAAAGTATATATAAAAAAGTCGATTACAAACTTTCAAGATATATTATATCCCTCAGTAGGCGTTATATCGTAAAAGTACTATGTTGGCAATTGATCGAATATGGAATAAAAGGCAGTAAACCGGTTTTAAAACGGTCTGAGCAAAAGAAAATATGACCATCTAACAAACATCGAATATAGACGGCTATATTTTTAAACTTCGGATACATATCTCTCCCTCGCTCTTGAAGCGGCTTAAAGTTTATT
Source organism: Neocrepidodera transversa (assembly GCA_963243735.1). Lineage (NCBI taxonomy): Eukaryota > Metazoa > Arthropoda > Insecta > Coleoptera > Chrysomelidae > Neocrepidodera > Neocrepidodera transversa. The sequence goes on from OY725337.1 coordinate 10,330,135, forward strand.
TAATCACTATAAACAAGTTTATAAATAAAAAAATACAATATTAGTAAATACGCTTTAAAAAACATGTAGTAAAATTATTTAAAGATTTTTAAACCGTGAAACTAAGCTGTCATTAAAATTTGAATTAGAAATAACTCTTTTGTAGTATCAACCGCATTTCCTAAAAGAATTACATAATATAAGTGGAATGACATAGACCGTAGTAAGCTGTCTTTAATATCATCATACTAGCGAATCTAATTGATTTACGTGATAAATATGGTAATAGCTTAATTGTTTACGGACATATTAATTTTATGACAATGATAATGAGTTTATTCGAAAATAGAGATGAGTACATAAAAAAATATTAATATAGTTGAACAAACTAAAATAATTACAGAAGTAAGTTAAAATATATTCAAATATTTATCGATCATATTTTAATTTTTTAATAACAATATAAATTAATAAAGATGGCATTAATATATGGAGTAAACCCTGTATAAAAATAAAATTTAGTATGTAGTTGTAACCTTTTTGTCGTAGTGCAATTTTTCATCATTAGAAGGTTCGTAACGTGTAAAGTCTAATGATTCCGGCCGTTTTGTTCTGGCTAAACGACAGCCGTAAAAAAACACCGTCAGCATTAAGAACATTTACAGCGTACAGAAAGATCCAAATTGCGATAAAACGCATAAAACATAAATCGACATGTTAGAAACTGTATTTTATAATGTACAGTTTGTCTCACTGTAAAATATTCAAGAAAATTACATCGTTTTTATACAGGGTGAGAAACGTCAAAAATTGTGCATAAAGGGACATCAAGGTGGTTCTAAAAATCTCCGTATATCGGGTTTATCGCTATTTATAACCGATATACAGGGCGCGTTTTATAAATGTTGCGTATATATTTTTTATATTTGGCACATATACTCACTATATCCTCAAAAATCGATTGATGCATTAAGAAATTCAAGGGCGGATTTTACTAATAATTTATAAATTCGGTCGGTTAGAAAGGAACACCCTGTATATTTGAATTTTTACAATTTTTTGCTGCATTTAAAAAGAGCTTAAAAACGCACATTTAACAATGTACTTTTAATTTTTGGGCAAACGATTTTACATGTCCTAAATTGCTATCTTTTAGAATTTTTGTGGTAACCATATATTTTCAATATGATGGGGCTTCGCCATGAAATTTTCACACCTAATATTTTCGAACAATTAAAAGTCTGTATTTTGTATCGTTACCATAACTAAAATAATTTCCGGAAATTTTTCTCCTCATCTTCTTCTCTTCTCATCGCAAAATTTTAGAAACTGCTTCCAAATGCTTGTCCTTGTTTTATTATATGGGATCAGATGTTGAACTTCTCTTCTAATTACGTCCTGGTTTTTTCACCCAAAACGAGACATTTTCATAAAAACACCAGAATATACCACCACTTAAAAATGACATATAAAAAAACATACAAAGCCTAGTATTTAAATTTCAAAACCATCAAAAACCATCATTATCCTAGTATTTTTCGTGTTCTCGAAAAAATTTCCAGTATTAATTGAAGCACTAGTGGTATTACTAGTTAAAACTTTCCGAATAAGTGGATAGGCAGATGTGGTCCTATCCATTGGCCTGCGCGACCTCCAGATTTTAATCCTGTACTGATATCTCAATTCCAAAGTGTATTCGAGTCCTATAAATACTAGGGATACTATTATTAGAAAATCTGTGAATGATATTTTACTAAGGGCAAGAATATGCATACAATAAAAGTATTCAATACATAATTTTTTCATTTATTTTTACTTGTTTTTACTGACATTTGTAAAAGTGTTTATTTAATTTCATACATTTCATCATTTGAAATTAGATACTTCCAGAAAATATGAAAAGGGTATATTTACCAATTATGAAGGTCTTAATTTAATTTCGCTATTATTCTTAGTACGGACCTGCAACATTATTTTCTGTGATCAAAAAATATACCAAGGGTCAATTATAAAATCTAACTTTTAAAAGATATCATCGGGTTTAAATGGGCTTTTGGGCCTTTGAAGGTTTTTTGCAAAAAAATTACCAAACACAAAATTTTATCGAATTTTGTTTAAAATATGCATAAAAAGTTAATATCAGTTCATATTTATGACAAATTGCTAATTTTTAAATCACACTTCAGTTTTTAATTAAATGAAAATATATATGCTTTAGTTTTTGGTCATTTTGACCGAGTTGTCCAAACAAACTTTTGTCAATATTTGGTATGGAGGTACTTGGACTTAAGGTCAATAACCCGATGCTAGTTAAAAATTGTTCTCGGATCCCTTAAGGGGTAAATTATTTTTTTGAAAAACATAGTGTTTACCTATATGTAGTAGGTTAAAGGGCCTTTAAGCATATATATTTTCATTTAATTAAAAACTTAATTATGATTTAAAAATTAGCAATTTGGCATAAATATGAACTTTATTTTAAATAAAATTCGATAAAATTTTGTGTACGGTAATTTTTTTGCAAAAAAACATTAAAGGCCCAGAAAGCGATAATATCCCTTAATATTTAGTTAGGCTAAATAACCTTAATTAGACGAAAATGCAATTAATCAAAACCTGTCGTGAGTCTAGTGTTTATCACAAAAATTGTAAAAGATAGCAATTTGGGACAAGTAAGATCGTTTTCACAAAAATTAAAAGTACATCATTGGATTTTTTCTTTTAAGCTATTTTTTAATATAACAAAAAATTGTAAAAATTCAAAAATACAGGGTGTTGTTTTATAACCGACCGAATTTATAAATGTTTAGTAGATCCGGCCCTAAAATTTTGACGTTTCCCAATGAAACACCCTGTATCATGGTGTCCCACAGTGCAAAAAATATTTATCACAAAAAAATGTAGATTCTAAACATATTTTCTCTCTACGACTATTTAATAATACGCTCATTGTTGTTGGATATTAAATTGAATACATTATTCACGCCGTGATTTCTTACCAAGAATTCACTCTAAATTAGCCAATCACATCATCTGATTTTTAAGAATTTACGCTAATATCAATAAATCACATTGCTTGAAAATAAGTCGCCATTACTTGAAATGTCAAATACACTAACGTCAAAGTTTAATATTTTAAGTATCAATTAAAGATTTGTGTTAAAAACTATGACTTAGGTATATATTTTCTTGCATAAGTCGTAGAGAAAGTATAGTCTTCTACTTGCGACAAATGGCTATTATTTACGTAGATGATTCCAACACTCGCTCGCTGCACTCGTTCGTGTTGGAAACTTTATCTACGTGAATAATAGCCACCATTCTACGCCCGTTGAAGAATGTATTATTCCCAAACTGCAATGAAATTAAAGAACCCCGCACAAACCTTATCGGAATTGGCTCCCTGTCAAATTGGCTGAAATTTGGATATGTTGTGTACGTTTTGGCTTCCTGAACAAAAGTCTCAATGGGTACAAAGCTCAATTTTACTTATTTTGGCTCCTACGCAGCTCCACGGATTCACCATTATTTACTACTTAAAATCCCTTCGAAAGTTTAGTATTTGTTTTTGAGGTTGCCGAATTCAAAACTGATGTTAAAAAGACGATATTGACAGTTGACAGCTGTCAGATAATTGTGAAACAACAAGCAATAATCGAAATTGATAAAATCCACATGTAAATATATGTTTTTGAGGTTGCTAAGTTAAAAACTGATGTTAAAAATCGATATTAACCGTTGACAGCTGTCAAATAACTGTCAAACAGCATGTAAGACTCGAAATTGATAAAATTGACATGTAAGCATATGTCTTTAAGGTTGCCAAACAGACGATATTGACAGTTGAGTACTATCGTTAATTAAATATTTGACTGTGCATGATAATGTCTCAAGATAGATTATTGCTTGTTGTTTGACAGTTAATTGACAGCTGTCAACTGTCAATATCGTCGTTTTGACATCAGTTTTGAACTCAGCAACCTCAAAATATATTTACATGTAGATTTTATCAATTTTGATTATTGCTTGTTGTTTGACAGCTAGTTGACAGCTGTCAACTGTCAATATTATTATATTGGCATTGTATTTGAATGCAGCGACCTCGAAAACATAAGAGGGTACTTTTTGTTAACGCAGCAAATGTGCGGGGTTCTTTATATTTTCTATTTTTACTTACATCGTTTTTTTTCTGTCTCTAGAAGTATTTGTTTAAATTTTTGATATAGGCATTTATAATTGCTATTTTTCCACAAAATTATGATTTTTTGGTAAAAATATTTAAATGAATTCATTTTCATATACTTAATTCAATAAAAAAACGGGGGGGGGGGGGGAGTTACTCTTGTTCCGGCTGAAAATATTTCCATGTTTGTTTGACTCACACACGCTACTATTATAGTTGATTCTGTGAGTCGGACTTAGGCCCCAAGATCCTCAATCGGTGCTGTATCTAGACGGCTGGTTATTGTTTTCAGTCTCTAGGGAGTAACCGATTAAATTTTATTTAGCTTAAAAAAAAATTTCAGTATTAATTAGTGTTATTTAACCTCACTTTTCCAAGTACTATAATGTGTTTTTCACAATTTTACTACCCTTAAAGGGTATCACTTTATGTGATCTAATTTTTTCCTCTATAATAATTTAAATAATGGTAAAATCTTTAAATCTCTAAGTAAAAAAACAAATTATATAACAGTTCGTTTAAAAATATTAAATAATAATGCAATTAATTAATGAAAAATTAATTAAAAAACAGTATAAATTACACGTAAAAACTTTCGCTCATCATTTTGCCCCTCATTGAAATTTCCTTCCAATTAAAACTCATCCCGCGGACTCATATACAAAGCTCCTGTTTTAGTTTCTCATTTCCTTCCTTTTCGTTTTTTCACCATTAAAATGTAAGTGGTTAAAGAGTAAAAATATAAAAATCCCGACTTCATAAAAGCCGTGTAAAAAAGCGAGGCGTTAAACACTACAAAAATTTACCTTTTTAAAACCGTTGTTCCGTTTTAATATGCAAATAATTACAGAGAGTTGTATTTTAATAACCGCCGTTAAAAATTTAAACGTTTGAACATAATCTAGATTGAAGTTCAAACTTTTTTTTTGCTTGTTTTATTTAACGTCAGCCTATTTTTACTACGAATATTTATATATTCATTTTCATATTTACTATGCTTGACTTAACTGCATTCATTAGTTTCTACAATTCACAACATTTACAGGTCGAAATTTTAATCTTATATTTAACTAGATAAGAGAGTCTATTCAATGGACTGAGGCGGTAGAGAGGATATTTATAAAATGGGGATAAAGGACAATACAAATATTGAAACATTTTCATCGTCATGTTTGATAATCATGCGAATTTCCAACTGCGTCAAGTCCCTGAGGTTATTGAAATGCGTTAAGAGCCTCTTGACCAATGGACCCACTAAGGCCAGGGATATTCACAACAAAACTAAAAAAATCCCATAAATCTATATGCAACTGATATCACACATGTCAAATTCGTTAAATAAAAAATTAAGAAAAAAGTGGAAAAAATAGGGCAAAAAAACAATGTTTTTTTTTGCTTCATTTGACACCTCTTGTAGGTTATAATTCTTCTTTTTCAATATTATTATTAAACTGTGACTAGCCACACGTTAACCTAATTTTAATCATGAGCTCTGGTAACCGCGTGACATAGTGCCCGCTAGTGGTACAGTGGGCCCGGGGATCGAATCTTTTAATAAAATAAATATTTTTTTTTAGGTCAGATAACCAAGTTTAATGTTTTAACTTGTGGGTAATTTCTGAAATTATCCACAGGTTAACGTGTGTGTAGTCTCGGCCTATTATTTAATCTCGTACTATTAAGTTCTAATAGTGGTCTGTTACCTTTTTCTTCTTGGTTTTTTTGATGTATTTTTACCCAAATTTTTCCTGCAGTATGGAGTTTTTGTGTTACTGGTTATTTTCATTTTCAATTTTTGTACAAGTTATGGTTATGTTGTACGATTTACCTTTTTGTAAGTACCATTTAAGGTTTTGTTCTCATTGCTTTTCTAATTATATTATTTGTATTATAGGCCTGATGATGATCACCGTTTGGCCGAAACATGTATCCGCCACTTGTTGTCTTTCGTTTACAACCTTATAGTAAAGTTTGTGGTATGACTTTGAGTTTTTTATTATTCTGTAAAAAACAATATTGAGAAAAAAAGTGGGACAAAAACAATTCTCAGAAGACCAAGATTCTTCTTAGATTGGCCACGAAATTAGAAGACCTTATATTGATTTAAACTTCTTTTTTTAATTTTTTTTTATTAATTTATGTTTCATATTATCACAACATCTAGTGATGTGGGAGTAGATAAGCTATGACAGTTCTATCCCACTTATGGAAATTAACATGGGAAATTGCTATTGTCCATTATGGACCTGATAAAAGCTGTTCGAGACCTTTTAAAAGCTGTTGGAGACTGTTCGAGACGATGTGGTCCAGAACCGGACGTGACCTTGAATGATCCAAAATTTACCAGAATGGGCCTTGGCCATTTTCCCATGTTAATTTCCATAAGAAGTGGGCCAGAACCGTCATTGCTATTCTACTTGTGGGCTAAGCAAATGCTCAGTGGGCAGGATATTTATAAATGGGCATTTACCCAAAGCAATTTTAAGCGCCCAAAATATGGGCATTTATAAAAAAGTATTGTTTTAATTCTTAGAAATAAGATTCAAAGTTTAGTGTCTAGCTCTACAGACTAATCCAGAACAAGGAGAAAAAACCGAAAATCCAGTAAAGAACGAATTGTAGGCCTGAGGAAGCTTCAGAATTATAAGTATGGTTTCCGCTTTTAAATTAAAAAAAAAACTTCCGATTGAAAGAAAAAATATGTTTAGGAGGGTCCCAAAAAAAGCGACCCCCTATAAACTCCTATGAACTAATAAAAAAAATGACTATATTATAGGTCATTGAACATTTTTGGAATTCCATATACCATTATAGATACAAAGTTTGTTAAATGAAAAAAAATGCGTATGTTCATGACGAACTTAAGGGTTTTGGTTTTATTTAATTAACACCTTAATTTTTAAAAAACTTTATAAGATTTTTGTATTGAAGGTCAAATACCGCGTAACAACATTTCGCCTTTGAAGGGAAACACAACTATTTTTTTTAATACGGACCTATGTTTTTTATTTCATTTTTAAAATCCCTATTTTTGTCCCTATCTAACCATGTAAAATAAATAATTAACAAAAATATTTATTTGCTATAGAGTTAGAGAGAGAGAGCGCTATGACGTCATTAGTCATTGAAAGGATGCCACAAAGTACGCTGTATATATCCCCAATATACACAAAGAAAGGATGCCACAAAGTACGCTGCATATATCCTCAATATACACAAATATATATCAACTTTTTCTGTCACATGACATCCAACAATTGCCAATAATTAAAAAAATTCAATCTGTCAATTTAAGAGAAAAATCAGTCGCAGAAGGAACGTTTAATCTCTAACTTCATTGCTATTGGTCCAAATTATATAAGGTAATGAAGCAAATCCTGCAACATGATTGGTTGAGAACTAAGAATTTTACATGTCAATTTTCTGCGTATGTTTTTCTCTTACATTGACAGGTGGAATTTTTTAATATTTTTTTCATGATGTACACGTCAATACCTTTAATTTGATATGTCGTCACAAGTGCCAGTTTAACAGTGTTGGGGGAAGCTGCGGGTGCAACGGGGATGAACGGTGGAGTTAAGAGATGATTAGCTAGGAAATTATGCGATCAATTTGGACCAATCGCAACGTTCCTTCTGCGCATGATTTTTCTCTTATATTGACAGATGGAATTTTTTCCATTATTGGCAATTATTGGAAGTTACAATGTGGCAGAAATGTTGATATACATTTGTATATATTGAGGATATATACAGCGTACTTTGTGGCATCCTTTCTTTGTGTATATTGAGAATATATACAGCGCTAATGACGTCATAGCGCTCTCTCTAACTAGCTGAATTTCCTATACCTCTCTCTCTATCTCTCTAATACATTGAATTCCCTATACCTGGGTTCGAAGTCACTTAGCCAATCTACTTTTATACGATTTTTTTCTTAATAATTTATTATTATAATTCCGTTACAATGGTTTATAAAATAATATTTTTATCTGACTCATCTATTTTTGTTATCTATTGTGTTGGGTCAACCTGTATTACGATTTGCTTGCATGACTCTAATTGCGAAGAGATTACTAGAGAACACGAATGGCCGGAAATAAAGGAGGGTGTACGTTTGACCTCTGTTTTGTAGTACTAACAGTCTTTGACATAAATCAAGGTTGATTGCCTAATACTCCTTTTTCCTCCATTGTCCAATGTTTTTTACGTTTAAGATAAAAAATTTCACAAAAATAATAAATATCATGTATATAAAACAACAAACTTTCGTCCTTTAATAACTTTTTAAATTATTTCCATGTAAATTAAAATGAAAATTTTATTTCATCAACGAAACGTCGGACTAATACACAATATTCGTGCAGTAATATCTTCTCAAAGTGGATGGTTCGAAAACACAATTATGTAAAACTGTTTTTAACACTCCGAAAAATATAAAAAAAGGAGTAGGGTAGTTTTGAAAAATATATATCTGATATCCGCATATCCACTTCCACGTTTTATTCCGCTTAAACGAGGAAAACGTAACAATGCACTTTTTTAAATTAAAACTTCCCACAGACTGTGTGAACGGTACGAAAACAGTGTTCGCTTCTCTCTCTTAGATTGTTTACGTAATTTTAAAACAGGAGTGGAATTGTAAAAAATTCATCGATCATTTTATTAAAAATAAACACATAAGAAAATTTTGTCAATAAGAAACAAACTTGTGACATACACATGAAGATGTCACTAGTTGATAATAATTAATGCTACTACTCCCGTTGGGCATGAGATGGACATACTATAGTCGAACTCGTTATCAGCTTAATCAGCCACTTTTTACTTTCCTGACCCACCTCCGAGAAGGGAAAGTATTGTGAACGCGCTAAAAAAAATTTTTTGAGATAAAGATAGAAATATCCATTTTGAGATCCCCTGAGATGATTAACATTTCCAGATGGAAGTCTGCTGTCTGTCCATATTCTTCCACGATAGATGCCACACGTTTAATCCGATTGAGCTGAAATTTGTCATATGAGTTTCGGATATAAGTCGAAAGAACCCATTAGTTTTTGTACGACATCTGTCAAACGGAAGTATTACTGTTAAAAAATGACAGAGGCAATTTGTCACGGAATTTGAATTGCAGTATGTCATTTGAAAGCCCTTTGAAAACTCTATTCAGAACAGTCAAAATTTTTTCTCACACTGTCACCTGTCAAACATAAAAAATGGGAAGATGAAAAAAAAGGGGAAAACAGGAGTGGGGAAAAATGAGGCCAAAAACCTAAATAAAAAAAGGGGCAATCACTATCAGACAAACTAAGACAAAGAGACTTCTCGTACCCCACTTATTGTTCCCAAAAAAAAAATTTTTTCATAAAAAATCTTTGATAAAGAACCTCGATTTTTTTGGAAAAAGAAACTAATAAAATGCATGAAATCAATAAAATTACCAAAAATAAATTAGGTTAGATTTGTTTTTATCTATTAGGTGGTCGGAGCCCCACTTCACCACCTCAAACAAAAATCCATTTTTTAGGAAATTTTGATTATTGGGTCATTTAATTTTATCTTATGTTTGGTATAAGCTTTCCAAACTTAAAAAAAAATCGTAAACTACATTTTTCTGTGAAAGATTTAATACTCAGTGCATTATTTTAAAATATACAGGGTGTCAACTTTTTTTAGTTTTTTAAACAAACGTCAGGATATCTGTGAAAATCCAAGTAAATCCATATATTAAAAACATCAATGGATATTTCTAAATTATATTGAATTTCTCCAGAATTTTAATCTAATTTTTTTTACCATCTTTAAAAACAACGAAGATATCGAATAATATAAATTGATTATACTGTTTATTCATATGTAAATGTTTCTGTAGGTTTGAAAAAAATGCTAAAAATTTTCTGTTAAGAAACATTTCTTTACATATCTGTTATAACAGGAAAGAATTTAAATTAATTTTAAACTTACTTATCATTTCCTTAGTTCCTAATTTGGTAGTAGAATTCGTCAACTTACCTGAAAATAAGGAAAAAACTGTTAATAAAGTATTATTACAATCATTTAAGGCCCTTTTTAGAAAGCATTTATTTGAATTTTTAAAATTATGATTAAAAGTTTTTTAATAAAAAAAATGATAAGAAAACTTTAAAAAGTAAATCAAAAATTCCAAAAATGTTATCAAACCTCAAAAAATTCAAGAATTATCAAAATTTTTAAATTCAATCAGAAAATTCTTGACATTTTAAGAATTTCTGATCAAAAATTTCAAGAATTTTAAGAATTTTAAAAATTTCTATCAAAAATTTTCAAATTCAATCAGAAAATACTGGACATTTTAAAATTTTTTTATCAAAAATTTCAAGAATTTTAAAAATGTCTATCAAAAATTTCAAAAAATTTCAAATTCAATAAGAAAATTTCTGGACATTTTAAGAATTTTTGATCAAAAATTTCAAGAATTTTAAGAATTTTAAAAATTTCTATCAAAAATTTTCAAATTTAAGCAGAAAATTGTAGACATTTTAAGAATTTTTGATCAAAAATTTCTATCAAAAATTTCAAAAATTTTCAAATTCAATCAGAAAATTCTGGACATTTTAAGAATTTTTTATCAAAAATTTCAAGAATTTTAAGAATTTTAAAAATTTCTATCAAAAATTTTCAAATTCAATCAGAAAATTCTGGACATTATAAAATTTTTTTATCAAAAATTTCAAGAATTTTATGAATTTTAAAAATTTCTATCAGACATTTTCACATTTAAGCAGAAAATTCTAGACATTTTAAGAATTTTTGATCAAAAATTTCAAGAATTTTAAAAATTTCTATCCAAAATTTCAAAAATTTTCAAATTCAATCAGAAAATTCTGGACATTTTAAGAATTTATGATCAAAAATTTCAAGAATTTTAAGAATTTTAAAAATTTCTATCAAAAATTTTCAAATTCAATCAGAAAATTCTGGACATTATAAAATTTTTTTATCAAAAATTTCAAGAATTTTATGAATTTTAAAAATTTCTATCAGACATTTTCAAATTTAAGCAGAAAATTCTAGACATTTTAAAAATTTTTGATCAAAAATTTCAAGAATTTTAAAAATTTCTATCCAAAATTTCAAAAATTTTCAAATTCAATCGGAAAATTCTGGGCATTTTAAGAATTTTTGATTAAAAATTTCAAAAATTTTAAGAATTTTAAATGTTTCTATCAAAAATTTTATTCTAAAATCGTAGTTGAAAAATTTTTACATGAAGTTTTAACATTGTTTTGATGAATGGAATATCGAGTAGTAAAAGGATTTATCAATGTGAACAACAGTCATGAAATATAAAACAAAATAATTAATAATTATGAAATAAACAATAGTAATGAAATATACTAAATTATTGTAAAAATATGTATGAAAAGGTTAGTCAAAAATCATATTTCAAACTACCAACATCGTCACTGATGATTCTGTATTCAGCGCCGTGACGCCGACGCCAATAATTTCAACAGACAGTTCTGTTTTACTTCGTCAAAACTCTATTTTTACAAATTAAACAATTTCTTCACTTCGTTTGGATTTATTTCTAAAAATAAGTCAAAATCATGCGAATGTTTGATTTTCTTGACGACTGCAGAAAAAAGTAATTATCAGTACATTTTTCTAAATACACCTCTGTTTAGAAAACATTTAGTGGCTGTTACTTTTCAAATTATTATGCACTTTTACTTCTCATTCCTTTGAATTCAAGTCTGTTTATTGTTTGGTCTTCAGGAAAGAAAAATACAGAGATGCGGATGAATTACCGTATACCCACAGAGCGTTTTCTTTTTCATTTTTTCTTTTCAAAGCATATTTATTACTACTCTCGTTTTTAAATCTTGATTAATAATCAAGAAAAAAAAATAAAACACGACAGTGAATTATTGATTAAAGACTGCGGGTGAAAATATTTTGTGGTATTATTTATTTATTTAAGAAAATGAACGAACTTAATTACATATTTTCAAATTAACTAATATAAAAAATTATACATGGTATACAGAAAATAAGTGGAAACATCAATATTTGACTATACAAAGGTTTTTGTAGTGATTTTTTTTTCTGGGCCACTCTATGTTTCTCGCCCCGTTAATTTTTAACTTCGAATTTGTATTTTTTTTTGGCTTGTTATCACTAAATTCCACGTCTAGGGTCCATGAGATATTTGGCAAAACATCTTTTTCAAGATGGCTGCTGGCGATCGCCCCCCCCCCCTCCCTCCCCCAGTCTCGCCAACCTGAATTTACTTTCAGGGGACACCCCTGAATATGTTCCAACAATAAAATTTGAACTGTAGAAGATTGCAGAAAAAAGGACCTGGTTCTTATACTATTCCATCAAAAATTGATTTCTTCATCAAAAAATTTAAATTAATTAAAAGTTTTTTGGTTTTTTTGCAAGTTTTTACAATTTTTTCAGTTTTTCCGTATTTTGAAAATTTTTTGAGTTTTCTAATTATGCGTATTCAAGATTTTGGAAATTTTTCAGATTTTGCATATTTTTCCAGATTTTGCACTTTTTTTCAGATTTCGCCTGTTTTCTCAGAATTTTGCATCTTTTTCCAAAGGCAAGATTTTCCAGTTTTTGCGTATTTTCCAGATTTCTTTGAATTTTCTAATTATCATTATTCCAGATTTTGCATATTTTTCCAAATTTGGCAAGATTTTACAGTTTTTGCAGATTTGCTAGTTTTCCTTAAATTTTGGATATTTTCAGATTTTGAGTATTTGCCAAATTTTGAATATTTTTCAGATTTTTTGAGTTTTAAAAATGTGGCATATTTTCCAGCTTTTGCATATTTTTCCAAATTTAGCAAGATTTTCCAGTTATTGCAGATTGGCTAGTTTTTCTTAAATTTTGGATATTTTCAGATTTTGAGTATTTTGCATTTTCCAGGTTTTACTGATGATTGATGGGGTTATTTGGCTGTGAGGGAACAAAAAAATACTAATTAATTAAAAAAATGATGGATATTAACGACATCTATTGTAGGTTGATGAGTACAAACCGGATATAGCCACTTGGATAAAATCCACTGTAAAGGAGATTAACCGGTAGATAATGGAATCCATTTACCATCATAATCGCCATCAATTAAATCAAAAACAGATAGAGTAAGTTTTTGAAACTATACACTCCGACCATTACCATACGTTTCATCCTTATAGGAATCATCAGTGGTACTTTTATAAGACATTATGATGGGTGGATGGGTTTCATCATCTACCGGCACCAAGTTGTTCTTTTTTTTTAACTTTCCTAAAAAAAAAAAACCAAAAAAAAGACAAATTTTGCAATATACCAATGTTTTCTTGTCAATTATTTGTAATTTCAGCAAAAAATCTAATTGACAGGCGTCCCTAAATTTTACTTAATTCAATTATCCTACTTCCCGGTATAATTCAAAATCTATTCGTGCTGAGAATTTTAAGCTAAATCACAGAAAAATAAAACAAGAAAAAGTTTAGTTACAAAGATTTCACAGAATGCCATTTTTCTGAGTAAATATCATTCATAAACTTTTTTGCTAAAAAAAAATATATTTTCCATAGTCGACTATAGAAAAGAAAAATAACTTTTCTGTGTGTATTATGCACCCACTATTCAATTATCTCTCGCTTGCTATTTCATCAAAATCTTATTAAATTTTTTTTCCACTACATTATGAAAATGATTTACCTCGTTATACATACATATTCATTAAAATTTATCCGGAGATCTTTTGTGTTTTCCACGGCACTTGAATGAAATCCGCTGGCAGTTGCAGATAGTTACGGTTGAAATAGAGGGAACAACTTCTGTATACATTACATAAATTGTTGCATACGACTTGATTCTTTTCTACTACAACAACCAAACAACCAACAACGAAGCAACGTCGTGACGGGATACTTTATCTCCGAACGGAACGATTCGCTTCTTGTTTTTGTTGTTTTCGTTGTTGAGAGAGAGTTCAGAAAACCGTAATGTTCTTGGATGGTCGTCAATTAGACCAATCTCTCTACAATATAGACAAAAAATAGACAAGATTATAAAGTCAGTTTGAGTCGGTTTTGGTATAAGTAAAATTTCTATTCTCGAAATATTTTTTAGTAACACTTCTTGAGGTTAAACAATGTTGAATGCCTTATCCTTATCCGAGTAGTTCAAAAAATGGACAAGGTTAACAGTCATTTTGAGCCGCTATTTGTAACCATCAATGTTCTTACCAAGGGGAATATTGTCAGTATTAATATTTCTGCATCTCAATAATCACGTCGACTCCTGATGATGCTAACATAGTTAGCGAAACGTACGTAGAGTGTTTTAAAAAGTGTAGTTTTGGTTAGTGGTGACGATATTCTTCAACATGGATAAGAATAGGAAAAAATAGGGAGAAATTTGGTTTTTTAGGAAAAAATTGGAAAAAACAGGAAAACATGGGAAAAATTTGGAAAAAAGGGCAAAATAGTGGAAAATGAGTACATACATGGGCAAAAATAAGGAAATTGTCGGAGAAAAAGAGAGGAAATTTTCAAGTGAAAAGAGGAGAAATTGTCAAGAAAAAACAGAGGAAATTTTCAAGACACAAGAGGGGAAATTAAGAGAGAAAAGAGGAGAATTTGCACACTTTTCCCTTCTGTTGAAAATTTCTCTTTTCTATTGAAAATTTCTCCTCTTTTCTCTTGAAAATTTCTCCTATTTTCTCTTGACGATTTCCACTCTTTTCTCTTAATCTTTCCTATTTTCTGTACCATTATTTTTTTTAGAAAATTTCCCTTCTTTTCTCTAGAAAATTTCCCCTCTTTTCTCTAGAAAATTTCTCCTATTTTCTCTTGACAATTTCCCATCTTTTCTCTTAATTTTCCCTATTTTCTCTATCAAATTTCCCCAAGAGGGGAAATTGGCAAGAAAAAAATACAGGAAATTTTCAAGTGAAAAGAGGAGAAATTTTCATGAGAAAAGAGAGGAAGTTTTCAAGACAGATGAGGGGAAATTTTCAAGACAGAAGAGGGGAAATTTTCAAGGCAGAAGAGGGGAAATTAAGAGAGAAAAGAGGAGAATTTACAAATTTTTCCCTTCTATTGAAAATTTGCCCTCTTTTCTCGTGAAAATTACTCCTTTTCTCTAGACAATTAATTTCCCCTCTTTTCTCTTAATTTTCCATATTTTCTATAACAAATTCCTTCTATTTTCTCTATCAAATTCCCCCTATTTTAGCCCATCTCTTCTATTGACAATTTCCTCTCTTTTCTCTCCTAATTTCCTCTATTTTCTCTATCAAATTTCCCCAAAAGGGAAAAATGTCAAAAAAAAGAGAGGAAATTTTCAGGTGAAAACGAGAAATTTTCATGAGAAAAGAAGAGAAATTTTCAAGACAGAAGAGGGGAAATTAAGAGAGAAAAGAGGAGAATTTACACTGTTCTCCCTTCTATTGAAAATTTCCCCTCTTTTGTCTAGAAAATTTCCACGCTTTTTTCTCGACAATTTCCTATCTTTTCTCTTCTAATTTCCTCTATTTTCTCTATCAAATTTCCCCAAAAGGGGAAAATGTCAAAGAAAGGAGAAGAAAATTTCAAGTGAAAACGAGATATTTTCATGAGAAAAGAGGGGAAATTTTCATGAGAAAACGGTCTGGGACCCAACCACTATAAGAAAAGTGCAGACCATGCACTTTAGCTAAAATCGCAATTTAATTATTTTTAAAAACCAGAACCCCAAAAGAACAAAAGAATAAATATTTTCTTCATATAAAATTATTTTTGACATCTAAAAATCCTGAATTCTGTTCTGGACACTTTTAATATCTAACAAAACAGCTGACAATTACGTTTAATAAAAAGTTCCGTTTGCCAATGTCAAATAAATTATTGATCTAGCCGTACCATCGAGATTTCGCTATACAAACAATAAATATTCGATGAAACACACTATAAATAGAAATGTCTACAAAAGAAACAAATTAATAATCCAGAAAAATATTGTTTTACGTTTATAATACAAAACTGCACTTTCTTAACTCCTTTTGATGAATAAATTATTATATTTATTTTCTTACCAAAGTGCTTATTGGAATAATAAAATCAATCATGTCTACGACGGAATATTATAACTATGTAAATAAATTTTAATTTCAATACTTTTTAATTTGTTATTGGTAAATTAAAATAGTTAATATTTAAAGTTATAATTCCTGTTTTTATTTAATTTTTTTTTATTTAATTATATAGAAAAAGTATTGTGTTCAATTTATTAATAATTATTTATTTATTTATATTAATTTATTTACCGGACAGAGCCAGTGATGCCACATCTCGATAAAAACTGTTTTTTTCGAAAATTTTTTGTTTCTTTATTTTTTTATCATTTATTTATGCATGTGTATTTGTTTTATGCTATAACACTGATTTGCCTATACATTTTATAAATGTCTAAATGGATTAATAAAAATTATTATTATTATTATTTTCATTATAAAATATTCATGAAATATTGGAAAAAATCGATTTTCATTTTGTACTTTCCGAAGGCCGTAACTTTGTATGCACATTTGCATTTAGGCAAGTTGTGTTCAATCGAGTTATTTTTGACACAATAATATATTCAATTTATGACCTACATTTTTGATACACCCTGTACTATAATATAATATCTAAGGTTATAACGAGGATAAACGATTTTTAATATTAGCGTAATCGTCGCTCTTTTTAACATTAAATTTAGTTAAAAGCGTTTCAAACGTTTCACGCGTGGGATTAAGCTTTGAGAACGGCTCGTTTGCCTTTTAGAATTATAATATCATCGTCACTCGCCATTTTGTAAAATTACCTGATGAAATCAAAGAGTTAAATTGCCCAAAGAACCATGAAATGTTTGGGATGTACTAAAACAAATAAATAAAAGATTAGATATAGAGGTATAAGAAATAGTTATTGTGTCATAAATGAAAAAAAACCCATAGCGAAATTCGTCTTATTTACGTCGACTGAAATTTCTTCTTATTTACGTCGGCTTAATCACCAAACTACTGTGAGAACAGAGACCAGGTCAGAAATAGATGCTTCATTGGGGCCTCTATAACCTCTGACCACCAAACCCTTATGGTTGAAACTTCCCCTTTCGATCCAATACCTCCCAGATCCTACAAAAATGCAAACTGGCCCCTTTACCAAAGAACTAAATCCGAAAACCTTCCCGAAAATCCTATCCTTGACACAAACCTAGACATTGATACTTCGCCAATTCCATCAGTAACACTATCTCCCAAACCCTTGATGTTGCTGTTCCAAAAATCACCATAAACGCAAACCAAAAACCTCTTTCCCCAAACATACTCAGAAACATACGGCAGAAACGTCAACTCTATTGTCAGTTGGTTAGAACCAAAAATCGAGTTCTAAAAACCGAGTGGAACCGGCTGAATGCCCTTATTAGGCTTCAGATCAACACTGGGTTGAGGTCACTTCTGACCTTGATAATAGTGATGAGTCTAGGTTACAAATTGGCGGTACTGACAGGACAAAAAACAAAAATACATTCACACCTTCTTGTCGACGGACAAACCCTTCGCACTAATGCCCAAGAGGCCTCGGCCTTCAAAGACCATCTCCAAAACTCCCTCATCAATCCCCCTAATCCCAACTTGAATCCCAATTAAAAGAAGACACGGAATTCCTACTTGAACACATTCTCCAAATTCCCAATCCTCCTATCCAAAACTCTATCCTAAATCCCTTCACTTCTGATGACAAAACCACCCACAACATCCTTATCTCCAAACCCCACAAAGACTCAACATACCCCAACTCCTACAGGCCTATAGGCATGACGATTGTTCTAGGTAAGCTCTTTGAAACTCTACTCAAAGATCGTATCCAAACTTTCAGGTTGAAAGGGGAACGATCCCCCAATTCCAACATGGATTTAGGTCTGGTCATTCCACCCATGATACCCTAGCCTCCAAATCCTCCAACTAGGAAATTCCCTTTCTGATCCCTTCACTCCTCTAGCAGGAGTTCCCCAAGGCTCCGTACTCGCTCTTGTCCTCTATGCCTTTTATACCCACGATATCCCTCTCCCTCCCTCAGCAATAACTTCCACTCTACGCTGACGATTCTAAAATCTCAGCCCCGCTCCTTCTACCAGAGCTCTTAATATCAAAACCCAACAACTCCTTGATCGATTATCTCGATGATGTATCAACTGGAAATACCAATAAAAAAGTACAGATTGCTGAGGAGGGTTTAGCAAGTATGCCCCTGAATCTGCATACAGAGCGATCAGGGGAGAGTCCTGCACTACCTCACGCATAGAACCAAGCGTGAGGTGTCTTTAAAAGATTCCAACCGTCACAAGCCGCTATTATCTCAGAGTTTTTGCGATTCTATATCCGTGTGGGGTCAGGATAATTTTGATTTTTTTAAAAATATTGTTGCGGTCGAGCACAAAATTTGATTTTTCGGTGCACAAAAATCATTTAGACATTTTTTTTTATTTTTTGAAAATCGGGGTGTATCACGTTTCACCTATTACAACGCCCCCTTTGTATATACGTATCAACATATCTTACTTACTTTTCATGCTTACTTGAGTGGTATTTTTTCATTCACAGATCAAAATAAATTACCATTTATTAAAAATGAATTGTCTTAAGCCTATAATAAAATAGTTCCATTTTTAATTAATAATTGTTAGTACAACTCGTTTTGAACATTTTAGCTAGTTGGATATCTTTAAAAGGAAAATAGCCATAGTAATAAAAAATAAAAAAAAACCTCTTAACTACAGCAGAGACAGTAGTGATTAATATGAAATAGTATCTTGTATAATAGCACCTCAGTAAAATTTGAAATCGAAAATCCTTTGTAAAATAGGCTAAAATTTTAAATGTGTTTACTGGAGGAAGTTATCGAGGGCTTCCGATTTTTTTTTAAGTACTTTTTGTTAAAGAGAAAAAAATTCGGCGACCTCATAAAATTGGAATTTTAACAAATAAATATGACATGACCTAGATAATGTCACAATAAATATGCTGTAAAAATTTTGTTTCTTAATATCAAACCGTTGTAGAAAAAACGTTTTTCAAAAATTTCTTATTTATATGGATCCAGCTGCTCCTGCTTCCTAGCAGTAACTTCACTCTGTACACTCGGGACAAGGACAACGGTTTGATATTAAGAAACAAAATTTTTACAGCATATTTATTGTGACATTATCTAGGTCAGGTCATATTTATTTGTCAAAATTCCAATTTTATGAGGTCGCCGAATTTTTCTTTTTAACAAAAAATACTTTTAAGAAAAAAAAATCGGAAGCAACCGATAATTTCCTCCAATATATACATTTAAAATTTCAACCATTTTACAAAAGGATTTTCGATTTCAAATTTAATTGAGGTGCTATTATACCCTTAAGGAAGATTACTAAGAAAAATAAAAGAGATTACTTAAGAAGGGATAGAATAGCAAATGTGATAAAAGTCGTGCAAGTGAACATAACGGTTGGTTAGAACGAATGCAGGAGCAAAGAATCGGCAAAGAAATTTAGAATATTGTAGATACCAATGTCCTGATTAATATCCCCATCCCATTCCCATTAAGGTGAAAGGTTGTATTGCATCATTTCTGAAGGAAGACCAAAAATAAGATGGGATGAACATCTTTAACAGGTTAATAAATAAAGAAAAAGCAGTAGACAGAGCTAAAGAAATTAGCACTTATGAGAAAGAAAAATTAAATTTTAGATGTTAATTACAGTCCAGAACCTAATAGTATACAAGCATGTGATTATATAAATAAATAAAGAACGTAGTATCGATGTTATTTTTAAAAATGGTAAAAAATAATTAAAGCTCCTAATTCGGAATTGGCGCCAGCGTTGAAACAAAAATCACAGCTACCTTTTGCCATTGTTGACAGATTATTTTTAAATATTATGAAATACATATTGTAAATAAAACCTCTGGTGAATTGTTCAAATCGTAAAACGTAATTTTATGCGAGCAACGATACGTTGGGTTGGCCATTATTTACAGTCAGTCGAGTGGGTAAAAATAAATCAATTAGGTTATTAAGAGACTCGGGGAAAAAACGTACAATGATTAATAGTTGTCTGTCATTTGAAATACAAAAATGCGAATTTGGCACGCCGCCATGATCGGCGCATAAAATTTTTTCTTGTTTTTGTTTTAATTTTAAAATTATATAAACGATTTTTTAATTTTTTAAACAATAGATTTAGTTTTATTTCATTAAGAACTTAAATACTTACATTCCAATATAATAAGTGTTTGTTTGAACCAGGTCCAAATCTGAGACACTCGTGTGGTAAATTATTATATATTAGATGCAATATTATCATATACTTACTCGTAATTTTTAATAATTGCATATAGATTAAAAGAGACATGTTGTCAAAAAATAATTCCACGAGTCAAAGATAATGTTGCATGTCATTATTTGACGGTTACTAAGGAAAAAAAATATAAATAGCTGATTATCGCCTATTAATCTGCCGCATAGCAACGTGATTTCCGATTATTAAGCATTATGAGTTGTATTTTCATATATAACACAACGAGTGGTATCGTGACTATCGATAATCGCATAAGTTATTTCACGAAACGTGTTGTCAAATATTAATTATAATTTAACAACACGTTAAGTGCATTAACTTATGGGATTATCGATAGATCTGATGCCAAGAGTTGTATTCATTGGATTATATCACGAATTAGACATTTTAAAAATTTTGACAACCCAATAATTTACATTTACAGTACAAAAGCAATGACAAAGATGACAACGTACCTACTAGATTTTTAGCCTTAAATGTACCAAGTGTAACTATCAGTTATTAATCAAGTACATGGTAGATGATTATCGATTATTAATCAAGTAACAGTATAGGACATTATTACATTATGATTGATATAATCACTGAACTATATGAACTTTCTTCAGCTTCTTTTGTTTTGTTGTAGACTTGTTGTAGACTTGCATCTATTCCCGTTATTGTAGACACCCATTTATTTTCTAAAGTTTTCATTCTTTCTGTATTATCTTGTACTTCCAATTTAAAATTTTCCATTTCCTCTTTCACAACATTCTTTTCTTGTAAAATAAAAAATTTCTCATCTTGCAAATTTCTCAACTTCTACAATTCTTCCTATCATTTCTATTCATATCTCATTTTTTGTTTCTTCTATTTTATTATCTGTATAATTCTTTAATTCTTCTATTTTCTAAATCATTTCATTTTTATCTTGTTTCAATTCATGTATTATCTCTTCAATCTTCTTTTCCATTTTTTCCCATATCATGCATTTCTTTTCGGCGTTCTTCTTTGTCTTCTTTTCTATAATCTTGGATTACTGTCTCTATTTCATTCTTTAATTTCTTTCTGAATCATCATTTGTCTTAATACATCCATTACATTTTCTTGTTCTTCTTGTTTCTTTTGTTTTTCTTGTACCTGCTCTTCTTTTTGTTGACCTACACTTATTTCATCACATTCTTCCAATTTCATACGCTCAATTAGTACATTTTATTCTTGCGTTTCTATTGCATCTCCTTGTCCTTGATTTGAATCATTTTCGTGTTCTTTCCTCCTCATAAATCCATCTATCTTATCAAAAATACTAATTTTTTACAAATAAATTGTACTAGACCTGTTTTAATATTAATTCACTATTTAAATTTATTGTTTTAAATAATATTCCAAATTCATTTAATATTCCTTCTAATACACAAAATACCTCTCACTTCGTTTCAATTTTATTCAAAAATAAATAAATAAAAATAAATTTGTGGGAAATTACAATTTCCATTTGAAGGACCGAATGTGATAGAGAATGAAAATGGAGAAAATAGTTATAAATAAAAATATATAGAAAATGAAAATATGCGGGGGATATATAATATACAGGATTTATATAAATATGAATGTTAAACATTAAAGTTTAAATTTTAAAAGTTATGAATGTTAAATGTTGAATTTTTATGATTGTTAAATGTTGAATTTTGAATTTTAAAAGTTACGATGTTATATGTTAATGGTTATTCTTTCAATTATGAAAAAAAAATCAACAATTTATAGGATGTGTGAAATTTGAAAACTTAAATAAATTCATAGTATATTTGTATTATATATGAATACAAAAGGAGGATTCGATATCAAAATTTGATATGAAAATTTAAATAAAAGAGGTCAGATGTCATATTTAAGATGATCAGTCCTACTTGAGTTATTATTTGGCAATTAAAAAAAATTAATCAAGAAATAAAAAAAAGTTATGTCAATTTTGAAAAGATTATTTTTAAATTGTCAAACTAGAAATTTTGTACAATTTTGGATGTTTTTATATTAAGCATTAATAATATTGGTAATATTTTGTTAATATAAAAATAAAAAAAATAAAGTAACGTATAAGGGATGAACTCATATTGTTGATAGCAGTTGGGGACACACAGGAAACCAGAGAAAGATAAGAAAGTACCATAGTGAAGGGCAAATAGGTGACAGTGAAGGGCAAATAGGTGACAGTGAAGGGGTGACAGGAAGCACTAATATTAATCAAATTGTATTTGTTTATATATATTTTTTTAATTTATAGTATATGGAACCCAACCCGGATTGAGATTCATAAATAGAACATCTGTAATACCGGGTGTTTCATATTATACATAATATGTAAATATATCCCCTTATGTACATGTATCACCATATATATAGCGTTTGGGACCATTTACTGATATATAATTTGAACCATCGGAGTATGCCATAATTTGATGTAACTGGAAAATGTTTTGCCGTCAGATTTCAGAATTCCTTTTTTGTACGACTCAATTATGTCAATTTAAATTTTTGATCGAAGACGCTTAAACCCTATTCTATACTTTTGAGACTATAAAATAAAAGGAGAACAATATTGGATAAAATTAAACAAAGAAAACAGAAAAAACAAGTAAATATAAAAGAACAGAGAAATAGCCAAAAAACATGCAACAATAAACAAGGAACTAAAAAAGCAATGAGATACTGTAACGAAGTTACGTAATTATCATATTATTAATAGTATTTCACGTTACAAGTCCGGTAGGTGTCTTATTACAGTTCGAGTTGTTTTACGGACGAGTCGATGCAATAGCCGAGTCGTCCGGAAACCTTTCAAATGAGCTATCAAACACTTCTATAAGATCAGTTTTCAAGATATTATAGTGCAATACGCAATTTCCGGTATAAATGAGACCATTTTTTACGAAATAAAATTTTCTTCATTTATTAAAATCTTTTAAATGAGATATCAAATATTTTAATCAGTTTAGTAGTTTTCGAGATATTCAGGTAGCAGTAAATTCAGAAAGACCTTTACTATGAGATCTATGGCGAAATGATTACTTAATCTTATACTTTTTTTGAGTGCTTTAGCTAACCATATGGTCAGATTATAAATACTAATGAGAAACCCTGTTTTATACCGAATTGGTAACCCCGTTATACGCTAATGCTCACAGGGTAAAAATATTATATTAAACTCGTTTTATTGTCGTACTCGTTCACTGAAGCATTCGTCGCTTCGCTTCTCGTATTTAAAAATAATCCGTACAATAAGACGTCTTATAAAATGTATATGTATAATAATATATTATTAGAATATAACCGGATGAAACCATTATATAAAAATAAAATAAAATGATTAGTTATTTGAAAGACTGCTAAAATCATAATATACAGCACCCAGCAGAGATCTTTAATTATATATTATAACCAATAGTCACTATAAACGAATAAATTTGTTGTATCGTTCTTTCATAGTTTTTTTCATAAAACCATGTTGTTCGTCATTTATGTGTTTAACATATGTAATCACGTAATCGCAAATGATTGGTTCGAACAATTTAGCAATTAGACCAAGTTTAGATATTGAAGAATAATTGTCCAAAAGTTACTACCCGATTAAAAAATAGGAACTTTTAACTAGTATATTATGCAGCGATCATGTAATGATAGCTATTATTATACAAGCATATTGTAGGATATGAAACGAGCTGCAGGCGAGTTTGGTATTATAACATGCGAGTGTATTAATGGCCATTAGATGATCGTTGCATACGCTATTTTTTCTACTCCTATTAATAAACGAAATACATGTTTATTTTAGAATATTATATATTTAGTATCTTAAATGAAAAGAAACTTTTTTATAACAATGAAAAGGAACACTTTTTTTACTTGCCCATTACGAGTGTAAGACGTAACACTTTTTTCACAACATATTAAATTGTAACTTTTTTAGAATATATTAATGAGTTAATCTTTTTTGTTATTAACTTTTAAACAATTTAAAATATTTTGACAGTTGTAAAAATAATTGTCAACTTCACTAAAAATAATTCGATTCTATAGGCTGAAACATTTGTACTGTCAAAATAACTGCCTGATTCGGTAAAAATAATTCGATTTTATTGGCTGAACCATCTATGTTCGGGCTACCCCGTTTTTGTTTTAAACCTCAAAACAGTCATCTCCCTAGGGTGTGACCATCTGTGATAATATGATGACTGACGAAGATGAATTTCGCCTCTTTGCATAGCCCATATTCAATAATGTAAAAAATCCCAAGAACCCACAACCCCTTAAAGATATCAGACCAACTCACCTCCCCCCCCCTCAATGAGAGTTTTGTGTGTCAGTGTTTTTTTTATTATTTGTCCCGTATACAGTGTATATTGTAATAAAATACTCTGTATGAGTTATTTTTTATAAGTCAATCATTATTTATTTGTTAAGTGGTTTGGATAACATAAATAATTTTATGATTTTTGAATTTTATAAACAGAGTTTATTGTTAAAAAAAACTAAATTTTAAACAATTTATTGAGAGTAATTGGTGTATAAAATATTTAAAATCAATAATTGCAGAATATAAAAAAAAAATCTTATTTGTATTATTATATCATTATTATAATATGAATGATTATTATTTGTATAATAATTTAATAGAAAAAGTTAATTTTTGGAAAGAATATTAAGTAAATATTTGCTGTATAATTAAAAAGTAAATGTCAAGATAGTCAAAAGTGATTAAAAGAAAAAAATTATTCGTTAATCAAATAACAAAAAATTTTAATTTTGGAGAGACGACAGTTGAATAAGAAAATAATAAACAAGTCAATTTAACAACAGAAGGTTTTTTTTTTGGTCAGAATGTTAATTTATGGTTTTTGTAAGAGTATTTAGGAAGATGGGAAAAATAAAAAATTTTATACACTGATGAAATACAAAATTTTATTCAACAAAAAAAATAAAATAGGAGATATATTCAGGTTTGTGAGCCAAATAGGAAAGCAACTAAAAGAAAAGGACCAATAGTAAAAGAACGTAAAGAGGAGTATAGAGGTGTAATAATTGAAAAGCGGAGACCAGGAAGTTAGGTTCAGAAGAAGTGACTGGTCAAGGTAGGAGATGAAATAGGTGCAGAAGATTCGAGTGAAAGGCGAATAGAAGGACTTTTACTAAATTAGTTTTCATTATTTTTTTTGCAATGTTTATTTTTTTTTATATAGAACTCGCTCCAAAAATTTTGAGATCTTAAATTCATAATAATATACAGAGTATTATCTACGTGAGAGAAGCAGTGCCAATATTGGAATATTTATTACCGCGACAGAACAGAAAGGTCTTATTGCTGTTTGAATTTAATTTTTTAAATAACTCAGTATATTTATTGTAAATATTATAGGTGAAATAATTTTATCATTTGAATTATAAATTTGTTCCAATAGATTCTAATGTAGTTTCGCAATCAATTACTCTGAAGTTATTAAAATCCAAAATTAGGCCAAAATGTGTTAAAAAATCTGCACCTAAGATTGGTTTACTTATATCTGCAATGGTAAAAAGAAAATGAAATATTCTAATTTAAATTTTTTTTCCATAACTGTTGATTGTATTGCCAGAAGCTGAAGTAAGAAGAAATTCTTTACCCCTTATGTCAGCTCCAGAATCTACTTAAAATTCGAAATTATTAATATTATCAAAAATAAACAATCTTTTTTAGATTCATTTGTTAAAGTACCTAATGTTGACTTTACTCATTTTTTTAAATAGAATTTTTAAATGAATCATACATCAAGCAAGGAAGACCATGTATGTGCGTTCTTTTTAAATTTATTGTAATAAAAACAAAAGATCATCTGAAACATTTCGTTTTTTTAAATTATTAAAATATTTATTTCTACTTTTAGATCTTGACAAAGATCTACAACAAAATTATTATTTGAATCTCGGCGAGAATTGTGAGCAAGTTTTTTGATTTTCTAAAGTATTAATTTTGTGTTCTAACTCATTTTGTCTTTTAATAAAATCGTTCATCATGATTTGGAAATTTTTATTTAATTCTTTTATTGATTGAGATACATTAATATTTTCTTTTTCATGATCTAAATTCTTAACTTATTCGTCTCGTTGAATTGAATAATTAGAAAAATTTGAGGAGGAAGGAGATGATTCCCAAATTATATCTAAAATATCCTTTTATGTTGTTTTACTAGAAACAATTAATGAAATATTGATAAATTTAGGTAACCTTCTCCTCCAAATTTTTAATAATAAATTTGCATTCATTATTGAATTCCAGAAAATCAGATTAATTCCCTATAAAAATCTGATGGTTTTTTATCGCCCAATTCAGTTTTCGATAATAATGTATCTAATAAATATAAATATAATATAAATAGTAAAAAAATTGAGAAAGAAATGCAAGAAATGGGAAAACAAATCAATAAGAAAATGGATAACAAATTGGAAGAAAATAATAAAAAATTGGATGAAAATGGTAAGAAAATTGAAGAAATGGGAAAATTTATAAAAAAAGGATATTAAACAAGAAATTAAAGAGAATAAAATTGAAATGATACAGAAAATTGATACTGATAATGAAATAGAAGAAACAAAAGAAATGAAAGGACGAATTTGCTATACTACAAGAAAAAAGAAAGAAAATCTAATAAAGAAATACAAGTAGACATTGAAAAAGTCAAATTGAAAGTACAAGAAACAAGTGAAAGAATGTCAAATTTAGAATTAAAATGGATTAGTACAATTACAGGTATATATAAAAATCTTAATCAAAATATGAAGGCAATGGAAACAAGAATAATAGAAGAACAAAGAAATGGAGAATATGGATTGGAGATTAAAGTGGAAAAAGTCAAGCAAGAATAATTAATGATAATATAAAGAAAACTAAAGGTCAAATTAATGAAAATAATAAGCAAACAGAACAAGAAGAAATTAATAAAAAGTTAAAAGAAATGGAATAAAAAGTGAAAAATCTACAAGAAGAATATGTAAAAGAATTAATAAAAATTCAAGAAAAAGAATTAAACACTTACATGATAACAAACGGGGAACGTAAATTTTAATGGGATAGTAGTGAAAGTGATGAAATTATAAGCACTCCACCAGTAATGGGTTACTTACAACTCTTGTTACGTAATATATTATTAATAGAATCATTTTATTAAATATACTTATTAAATTTCATTGTTATATCAAACCAATCTAAAATTAGGAACTGACGCTTATGGGAAGTAGTTTTGCTCAATTTTATCAGTTGGACAACCCTGTTTATGACATATACTTGCTGCAGATAAGGTATGAAACACTCGGTAGTATAATGAATATCGGTATCATAATGATATTCAAAAACAGACAGAGTAAGTTTTTGAAACTATACATTCCGACCATTACCATACACGTTTCATCCTTGAAGGAATCATCAGTAGTACTTTGTCATAATGCATAGTTTCAAAAACCTACTCTGTATACCCCAAGTATATCTATGTAGTATCAAAATGATAGATGTCGTGACTATCTAAAAATCTTCATTATTAAACTGGTATTAATCTTTTAATTAGCGTATTATAAAATAGAAGTAGAAAACTTAATAAATTATATAAGCACTTAATTAAGTAACTGTTGAAATTAAAATTAAAACATTTTTTACTTTCCTCTCCTGACCCTCCTACAAACCCATTACATGGTTTGACATTACGTCAGGTTTACCAGCACCGACGTTACATTTTTTCCCACTTTATGAATTATATCACAAAGAGTCTTTACATGAATTTAATTACATTTCATTCATGCTGCTTCTAATAATAAATCCTTATTCAGTTTAACGAAATGCGCTGTAATTAATCTCTTAACAGATGAAATGCGCGCAGAGTTGGTTTAAGGAGTAAATCAACTGTCAGTCTTACCTATTTTAATAATTAGATATTTAGATTTTTTTCAAGAAATCGTTTAATCGTTGTATTTGGTAATTTAGCTTATTATACAGATAATTGGATTGTAATTTACCATTCATTACTAATAATCAACTGATGAATTATTTGCCTGATACGGTACTGTACGGTCTTCCACGACATGGATATGTGAAAAGCAAACACATGTTCCTTAATATTACGTAGAGTAATGGCATTGCAATTACTAGCAAGTACAAATCGATTAATATAACATGCCGTTATGAAATATAAATTGAAAGGGTTTGATTTGTTTTAACTATTGGAAGATTTTAGAAATTTAATTAATAATAAATAAATGATTTGTAACGAATAACAGTACTATCTCTCTCATATATACAGAAATACGGGATGGTGTACAGTTCATTGTCAAAACCTAATAAAAAAAATAAGTATTGGAAAAAACATGTGGATTTCATAAATAAAATAAGAAGTACAGATCCGTGTTTTAAAAAAAATAGTTGAGGGTAGCCCTTTAAAGACGAAACGTTGTTTTAAAAAAATCGATACACCATGTTAACCGGTATTTGTTATTCAGTAAAAAATCCTTGTTTTCTAACTTTAAGAATTAAAGGTCTGAATTAAGGCCGTGGATAAACGTCCGACAGTCGGACGTTTATCTCAATTACTAAACGTCCGACAGTCGGAGTTCATTAATAATAAGTTTGAACATATTTAAGCATGAGCTCCAGTAGCAGCGTGACATAGTGCCCGCTAGTTGTGCAGTGAGCCCACTAGATGAAGTATATCCCAATCCTAGTGGCGAGAAATTTCCACCCCTGAGAAGCAAGGGTGGAACGGTAACATGGAAGGTCTTTTAAGGGCCTTAAAAGATTTGAACAAATTGTTGGAGACAACGAATGACCCTATGGAAAAGATAATACAATACCAGTCATTTGGTAAGTCAATATCTAAGTACAATATTTGAGCATTTTTGTTTTTATTTTCACAGAATTAAAAGTATGTTTTATTAATATCAATGTGGTAAATAACAAATACCCCTGGATAAATTTCACTGGAATATTATCCAGAATTCATAAAATAAACTTATATTTCCTTTAAATTTAATAAGATTCATTTTAATTTATACTTTTGGCCAGTGCTGTATATTTTACCATTCCATAATCTAAAAATAGATTGTTATTCGGTATTTACGTCGCTAGAGCTGTCGTGCTGAGTGCAAAAATATTGTTTGTACAAAATAATTCACCCTATCGCCATCTCCCTCTACGCGATATAATATTTCGAAGAGCGACAAGCGCAGAAATACCTATGATCGCCGAAAAGGTCGGTTTTCTTATTGGAAAGAAGAAAACCGTTACAAATCCCCTCTTACAAATCTTCTAAAACCATAAATAGGGAAACAGTCTAATAGATGCAGAGAGTCTCATCAGATTTATCAGTGTTCAGTTGACATATCATGTCTCGACGTTATAAAAAGCAGTTGACCGCACCCTAAAAATTAATAATATAATAAATTTTCTGAGAGTCTAAAAATGTACATAAATTGTAAATATGTTTTGTAGTAGTGAGAGCAGTTGCTCTAATAATAATAATGTCATAAAAAATGTAATATTAATAATGTTGGTTTGCTAATAAATGGGTGAGTAAATAGCCCTTACGTATTGAGGCGGTCCTTCGAAAATTAGGCAGCGTTAACACGCTGCCTGTCGTAGTAAATTTTTCCAAACTTATATCGATTCTTAATCATATTTGTTCGACTTATTTATTTCATAAATACACACAAATTAGATATAGTCCTTCTATCTAAGACTAGGCTAAACCCGAGTCAACGACTAAACTGTAAGAGATACACGGTATCCAACAAAGTCTTGTTGCTGGGAGACTTTAATAACAGGCATCCGGACTGGGGTTGTTGGCAGGCCAACAGGAATGGAAACACATTGTGAGATTTTGCTGATGGGAAAAACATCGCGGTCTACAACACGGATGAACTGACGCACCTCCCTTTTAATGGTCGATCCCAAGCACGAAAGACATAGCGGTCTCAAAAAATGTCAGTAACCTTTCAGATCTAAGAACAAGTAAGGAGCTGACGTCCGACCACGACCCGGTGTTCCTTGAGCTGACGGGGTGGGAGACAGACAGACATATACAAAAAACACAAGTAGTATACGACTATCGGACGGCAAACGACAATTATAATCGCGGAGATAGATATCTTAGAAGACGAGGTAAAGAAATTTATAAAGTGAATACAATACAGTGCCAGGAAGGCAATAAAGACAAAGAAAATAAAACATACAAACGATGACCTGCCAGACATCATCAAGTCAATGATAAAAGTCAAAAATAAGCAAAGGTCCACTTGGCAGAGGACAAAAAACGCACGAGATAGGGAATTAATACTAGCCATGGAAATGGACATTACACACCTAATCAAAGAACATGAGGCTGTTGGAAAAGCTAACCCCTACGGACAATTCTATCTGGAAGGTTACGAAAAAACTCAAAAAATCCTACAAACCTATTCCAACAATATTACAGGGAGATAGAGAGTGCATGGGCGACCCGGAGAAGGGAGAGGCGTTCGGTAAATACTTTGAGAGCAAGTTCGGTAAATACTTTGATAGCACGTTCAAACCGAATGGCCCAAGCAATAGGGAACACGAAGAAAACAAGCAGCGTGTTAAGGAAATCTTTGAAAACACTGATGTGGAGGTTCCAGAAAGCCTGCTTACAACCACACACGAGATCCAAGAAGTTATTAAGAGTCTTCCCAACAACAAGGCTCCTTTCTACGATGAAATAGACACTAAGATGCTAAAAAATCTAAATCTTCAGACTGCAATATTACCCAAGCAGCCCGAAAAATCCCAAATATACTGACAGCTACCGCCCCATCTCACTACTAAGCATAGTACAATGCAGAGGCTGGTGTACCCCAAGGGTCAGCAGTGTCTTCGCATCGCTATTCCATACTAACGCACGATATACGCCTGCGAAATGGAATAGAGACAGCGCTGTACGCAGACGACACTTGTTTGTACAAAAAATCACACGTAGCGCAAATCGCAATCCATATAAACAGAAATGTACTAGATAGAAACAGGATAGAAATAAACCCGGAAAAAATGGAAATTATGACCCTCGCGAGAAAACACACCAACAATCGACTGACGTCTCACTTTAGACTGAAGGACAACAACATCGAAGAAAAGAGGGTCATAAAATATCTGGGTTTCTATCTAGATAGGAGACTGAGTTACCACGAACATATTAAAACACTAACTTGTAGAGCCATTGGTTGTATCAACGTGTTGCACCCGCTGTTGGCAAAATACAGCGTGCTCAACACTGATAACAAATTACTGCTCTACAATATATGGATGTCAAGTCTTCTGATCCACATCCCCGACTCAGCTCTTAAAGCTCCAAAGGGTACAAAACAAATGTCTGAGGATGGCCCTTGAAGAAGGCCCATACACGAGAATAGCAGTACTACACGAAAAAGCTCATATAGAAACAATCACAGAACACATCACAAAAATCGCCACTATTACATAACATGACACAGGCTGGAGAACTCAATAAACCCAACCGCAAGCATGGTTGGTTACACGAAAAACTACCGCTATTCTTCGAGTAGCTTCGAAGTTGGGCGGCTCAGATGTGTAACCTGGAATGGTTCAATTTGTTTTAACCAGGGCAAAATAACCCTTAATAAAAAACTCAGATATTGCAATTAGATATTAACTACTATACCACAACAAAATAATGAAAAAAGCCTCGGTAATGGTGTATATCACCAAGGGACGAGGGCCTCTAACCTAAGGCAAAACTAGGCTACGTGAAATTGCACCCAGTGCCACAACATCGGCATACCCTTCCGAGACCTCAGGTAACCTGGAAAAGGCGAAAGGGGAAGTGAAGAAATGATTTATGTAATGTTTTTACTACTTTACTTTGGAATTTGGAATTTGGTTTGAATTCTACATGGCCTAATTTTTTTTAAACACATGCTAGATTTAGACAGTCAAGACTTCTTTTAATAAAATAAATATTTTTTTTAGGTTAGATTTCAGGACTGCCGAACGTTTAGTAATTGTTCTAAACGTCCAACTGTCGGACGTTTATTCACGGCCCTTAATTAAATAGATCGATAATAAACTTGAAAAAATCATCAATTCGTCTTAAAAATGCGCAATAATTTAATAAAGATAAAATTTATTTCAAAATTAAAATAAAAACTAGTGGCGAAACTATGCGGAATTCGAAAAAAAGAAAAGTCAAAATTTGTAGAAAATTTTATGTTCTACAAGTTTGAATTATTTTTTTATATTATTCTTGAACTATTTTCATACTTTACAGAAAATCTTGCAAAAGGAGTTGTTTAATTTGTACCTTTTGAATTAAAAAAAATGCAGTAACGTTTATCAAGAACAAAATTTTGTGTAGTAAAAAATTTTTTATTCGTGCTAAAGTTTATACCGGTCAATGTATATTAATAAATAATTTTGACGCAACTGTTATATTAATTAAATAACAAAGTGCATATACTATCAGAATTTTCTTCAACTCCGATAAAACAATATTATTTAATATTAGTTAACAGACTACTAAACATATCAACATTAATTATAAAGTTTATTTATATACTTAAATGTAAACATTATTTTATTTTTATATAAAATCTGTTTCCGTAAATTTTGTTAGTTTAATTTAATAAAAACTGATTAGAATAATTTATAATGAAATCAAATTTTGTTAAATATATTTAGAAAAGAATTAATTTAAAATTTAATTATGAAAAGTAACAATCTAAAATTTTGATCTCATTTTTAATTATATTCAATAGGTCATATATAACGTTTAAATAAAAATTTTAATGAAAACAAAAAAAAATTAAATTAAGATATTACAATATTTAAAGTATAAAATATTTGCGGGAAAATTTACTTAAGTGAAAAACCTGATGCAATCAAATATTTACTAACTTTACACGCTATGAAATCATCACCGAAAGGTTATAAAATGATAAAATATATTCAAACATTATAATCATGTTATTCTGATAAGGAAAAGTACTTGATTAATACCATCTTCCTGAGTTTGAATACATTTAAGATGGAAATTATGGAAGCCAAATCCTTACTGACGTTCTTCTCGGGAATGTTAAGAGTGATATTTAAATTTAGAAAACTGCATTTCCGTATATTTGAAGACAATTTAGAACCGTAACATGATGCTGTTCTTAAAAGCTCATAATATATTGTGCAGTTTGTGTTATATTTAATAAATTAAAATAAACGAAATATATACAGGGTGTTTCATTGGGAAAGTGACATACGTTAACTGCAGATAGGGGACACTTCAATAACCAAGATACAGGGTGTTTTATCTATGTTGCCAATTTCTTGTATGGTTCGCCCAATCGATCAATAAATTTACAATAAAATAAATCCAGGTCCGAATTAAAAAAAAAATACAAAGTATTCCGACCCAAAAACAACACCCTGTATATCAGATTTTTCTAAAATAAATTCTGTATTTGCAAAGAGCACGAAAAAATTAATTTAGTGATGTACTTTGCATTTTCGGCAAAATTACAAAAGTACTAGCAAGCAACTAGTTTCGGTCACTGGCCATCATCAGGCTATTATTACACCTCGTATAGTACTTAATAACGGCCTGATTATGGTCAGTGACCGAAACTAGTTGCCTGCGTATTATGTAAACTGAGGACTAAATCCCTTTATGACATGTAAGCTGAGGACTGTTCGAAATAGGGATTAATAAGCCGATATGTAAACTGAGGAGACCCGTGAAGTTGGCACCCACTTTAGGGAATTTCCCAAAGATTTTATGTACATTCGTTTGCCCATCAATTGTCCATTATTGTCCACTAATTATTTTCGTTTGTCCACTCTTCGTTTCCAAATGGTGGCACAAAAACTTTTTTTTGCAAATTTTGCTCTCGGCACCCACAAATTGAAAAAAAAAATTCAACCGCACAGGTCGTTTCTTCTTTGTTTCTAAACGTTTGTCCACCAATTAGTTTTGTTTGTCCACCCACCGGTTAATTATAATTAATTATATAACTTTTAAAAGACTATGATATTTTGAAGTTGGCCCCTTTTTTGAATTTTGAAAAAATTTTTCGTTAATTCATTTGTTCATCGTTAGTCCAAGAGTGTCCACCTAATATTTTTGTTTGTCCAAGCACCATTTCAAAACGAAAGGCAAAAGCAAATTCTCATTTGGTTAAATTCTCTAGACGAGAACAGACAAATGGTTTTATAATATCTACAAATAAAATTCCAGTAGACAATCTTCAGCTTCTCTAGTTCAATATTATAACATTATGCAACAAAATAAATATTTTTTTCACTGGGCTGAGAGTATACAGGGTGGATCGAATTTAATTTGCGTATACAGAGATCTCATAAACCGAAATAGATCCAATATCGGTTAAATGGGGAAAAAATGTGTATTTTCTAGACGAATTAATAGATTTTTTCCAAATTAAAATATCAGGTCCGATTTCAGACATATTTAAGAAAAACTGAAATTGGCGATTTTATTGATGTTTAAATATGGCTTCACATAGCGTATCCAATTTTGTAAAACACCGTTTCGTCTTTGAAGGTCCAACTATTTTTTTTAAATACCTGTACTTGTACTTTTTATTTCATCTTTGAAACCCTAATTTTTTTCTCTATAAAACCATGTAGAACATCAAGGTTTTGAAAATAAACTAAACTTAAAGAATTTTGCTATGTACAGTCCTGTTCATTATAAGGTCCGCAAAAACAGGTTTTTTTTTAATATTTATATTTTGAATGCAATAACTAGTATGACATAAAAGTTTGTATGTTTATACCTATGTTACATAAATAACTATTATTTTTTGATTGTAGTTATTTAAGAAAATTTACAAGAAATTAAGCCCAAAGTAGACTCAATTTTTAATGAAATTTATTTAAAATGATTTATAAAGATTTTCAGTGAAAACGGAATGAAAATAGGGAGAGACCATAACTATATTTTTTCTCATTTTGGTCTCTCTCTTTTCTCAAGGTCACAATTTTTGCTTAAAAATTTTGAAAAAATTCCCAATTATAGAATTTTTTATTCTCTTTTTAATACTATTAAATTGATTTCAATATATTTTTTAATTAACCAAAATAACTTAGATAATTGTAGATTTTAATAAATAATTTTTTAAGTCCAGAATGTTATCCATAATCTTGCTTAACCCCTGTAACAAAAAACTATCGATACTATTAAAACGTGTTAAATGTTGATAGAAAGAGAAAAAAAAAATTCTATATAAGTGAATTTTATCAAAATTTTACATAAAATATTGTGGTTGTGAAAATAGGGAGAGGCCATAACTATATTTTTTCTCATTCTGGTCTCTCCCTTTTCTCAAGGTCACAATTTTTGCTTAAACATTTTGAAAAAATTCCCATTTATAGAATTTTTTATTCTCTTTTTAATCGTTAAATAGATTTTAATATATTTTTTAATTAAACAAAATAACTTATAATTTTAAATTTTAATAAATACTTTTTTGTTTAACCCCTGTAACAAAAAAACTATCGATACTATTGAAACGTGTTAAATGTTGATAGAAAGAGAAAAAAATATTATATATAAGTAAATTTTATTAAAATTTAAGATAAAATATTGTGGTTGTGAAAATAGGGAGAGACCATAACTATATTTTTTCTCATTCTGGTCTCTCCCTTTTCTCAAGGTCACAATTTTTGTTTAAAAATTTTGAAAAAATTCCTAATTATAGAATTTTTTATTCTCTTTTTAATGGTATTAAATAGATTTTAATATATTTTTTAATTAAACAAAATAACTTAGATAATTGTAGATTTTAATAAATAATTTTTTGTTTAACCCCTGTAACAAAAAAACTATCGATACTATTAAAACGTGTTAAATGTTGATAGAAAGAGAAAAAAATATTCTATATAAGTGAATTTTATCAAAATTTTAGATAATATATTGTTGTTGTGAAAATAGGGAGAGACCATAACACTGTATTTTTTCTCATTTTGGTCTCTCATTTTTCTCAAGGTCACAATTTTTGCTTAAAAATTTTGACAAAATTCCCATTTATGAAATTTTTTATTTTCTTTTGAATGGTATTAAATAGATTAACATAAACAAAATAACTTAGATTCTTAATTGTAGATTTTAATAGATAATTTTTTGTTTAACCCCTGTAACAAAAAACTATCGATAAAATTAAAACGTGTTAAATGTTGATAGAAAGAGAAAAAAATATTCTATATAAGTGAATTTTATCAAAATTTTAGATAAAATATTGTGGTTGTGAAAATGGGCAGAGACCAAAACTATATTTTTTCTCATTTTGGTCTCTATCTTTTCTCAAGGTCACAATTTTTGCTTAAAGAGTTTGAAAAAATTCCCATTTATAGAATTTTTTACTCTTTTTTTAATGGTATTAAAATAATTTTAATATACTAATTGTAGATAGAAAGAGAAAAAAGAAAAATTCCCAAAGTACGTGCGAAAATTAAATATTCTACATGGTTGGATAATGAAAAAATGGGGATTTCAAAAATGAAATAAAATGTACAGGTCCGTATTAAAAAAAAATAGTTAATGGTGGCCCTTCAAAGACGAAACGTTGTTCTAAAAAATTGGATAGGCTATATTAAGCGCTATTTGACCTTCAATAAAAAAACCTTATAAAGTTTTTTCTATCTTTAAAAATTAAGGTGCTTATTAAATAAAACCAAAATCGTCGATTTTGAAATGGTGTTTGGACAAACAAAAATTTTAGGTGGACAATTTTGTACTAACGATGAACAAACCAATGCACGAAAAAACATTCAAAAAAGGGTGTGCCAACTTTACAAAATCACAATTTATTAAAAGTTTTATAATTAATTATACTTAACCGGTTGGTGGACAAACAAAGAAGAAACGACCTGTGCCGTTGAATTTTTTCTTTGCAATTTGTGGGTACCGAGAGCAAAATTTGCAAAAAAAAAGTTTTTGCGCCATCATGTTGAAACGAAGGGCGGACAAACGAAAATAATTAGTGGACAAAAATGGACAATCGATGGACAAACGAATGCACACAAAATCTTTGGAAAATTTGCAAAGTGGGTGCCAACTTCACTAACCTATTACTCAGAATAATCTTGAGATTACAAAAAGTTTTTGTGGTACTTTCTAAAATTTTGTGTAGATGTCCATTTTTGGTCCTAGTGGCACCCACCCAATCGGTTGTCACTTAAGATGGAACTACTATATAAATAAGTTTGCTAAGAATAAGAATACTACTCTGTAAATTTAAATACCTTAAAAAGTTTACTACGCATAATTTAATTGAGTCTTGTTAAATTTCGAATACTACCCTGGGGGGCTGCAGACAAGACACATCTTAAAAAATTAGAAAAATTTTAAAAAAATCATAAAAATAATATATAATAGGAAATTTACTTATCCATCAAACTTGTTATCAAAGACCATCTACTGTAGACGTTTCACGTAAATGGCTCAAGGTCAACTTGTTTTTGTGTTTTCGGACCAGGGCCCTAGATGTCTCTGTTAGTATGAATAATTTAATTTAGGTTGGCTGCAATGATAAAATTTCTTTTAGTAGTTGAAAGTTTGCTCTACTGGGTATTTATTACTGATTTTTCGTTTTTGATTAAATTTTTGTGATTGTGACAGTATTTCCTTTATTATAAAACTTTTGTATCCTATTATTGCTTTTTCAATTTTCCAATTCCTTATAAAGAAAAATGTTGTGTTCCAAATTATGACCAAATTGAACAATAATGAACTAAATAAAATAGATCCTCTGTTAGTTTTTTCTAAAAAGCGGCTATGTCACTGACATTTTGAACCAAAATATGTGTCAACACATTTATCTGGTGAGTCAAAAAATACTGTGTTTAATTAAATACATACAAGAACTTGATTACATTTTATTTTAGGGGCTTTTTATGTTATATCGAAAAATTTGAAATGTTATCATTGCAGCCAACCTAAATTTAATGTGCCATCTAGGGCTTTGGTCCCAAAATACAAAAGTAAGTTTATCTCAAACCGTTTACGTGGAACGTCTATAGTAGATCGTCTTTGATTGTTATTTAAAGAGACTAAAATAATGGACAGTAGACAATCATTCACCTTTAATTGATGTATACATATTCATAATAATAAAGGGATTTGATAATAAATAAGTAGAACACAAATATTCAACAACAAATAAAAATCAAAAAAAGGTTCAAACTGTTTTGGCATATAAATGTATAGGACAAAAATCACTTATGTTCCTATGTCGTAAGGTGTTTTATTTTTTTTCCAGAAGTTTATATAATAATGGTCATGCACATTTCATTACTCTTGACTCACCCTGTATACAAGGTATATATTGTGAGATTCTTGTTAAATGGGAGTTGTTTTTATATAGTATACAAAAATATTATTTCTTCCTGTTATAATCTATTTAATAACCAGGAGTAATTCAATAAGCCTTACTCACACCACTAAAAGTTACTAGATTTTATATCATAAAGAGCGTGTTCCGAAATCCGAAATAGTCTTGTTCAAAATCTATGAAATAGTTGACCCTATTGGACAAGAGGCTTAATTGAAAACGGCATCACGAATTAAATTTTGGAAATAGTTTATTTCATTTTAATTGGAATTTTTTTTTAAATCTTTTATATATATTTTGTCATTTCATTGGTGGACGCCGTTTTCGATTTTGATTCTTGTTATTATCGGCCACACACGTTAATTAAATCGATTTTTTTGATCCCAGACAACGGCAATAAATACAATACAGGGTTGTATTGAAAAAGAAGTGATTTATTAATCGAGTGGAAAACTAAGTAAAAATGATGAGATAACACGAGGACAAATGCAATAACAACTAAAATTATCAAATTATAAAATGTCAGAACTGTCAATGTCAATTATCAGCTGATATTCATGCTAAAATTTGCTGTGTGAAACCGACTGCAAACTGACCAATCAGAAGTCTACAGAATTGCCAACTTAAATTCAAATCGCACCTCCTGGTTATTAAATAGACCATAGAAGCGTAAATACAGGTACCATGAAAATAGTACCCAGTTTACTCTTGACTCACCCTATAGATTTTTGCAATTTTGGTAATATTCGTGGTCCATTGCATAACTTTAAGTATAAGTAACAAAAAAATAACGAAAGATTAGGAATAGATTGATAATGCCATAGTAAAAATATGTAACCGAAACTTCATTCTGTAAATATTCTGGTAAAAGTAGGTACTTATATATAAAATAAACAACAATTTGTTTGTTCAAATCTACAGTTATAAGCGAGATGTTCTACCTAAACAAATATTAACACCTGAAACCTTATGTAAACATACTCAATAAAAATAGAAAGAATTAATTGTTATTACGATCGATAATACTAACCAAGAAAATGTTCTACTAATTAAAAAGTCGTAAATTTAAACCGTAAATATATAAATAAAAACTTTAAGTTGATCGTAAAAATAAAAGAAAATAATTTTGAATTGTCATTTGAAATACACGTAGCACCATCTAGAGGAATTTGACGTAAACAACATCCCCTAAATTAATGACATATTGCGCATGATCTAATAAACAAAACCTGGCGATATTTTCAAACATGAAAATACTAATTTGAGCAATTATTTTGTTAGCTAATAATGAGAAACAGCTGTAAATATTAACTGAATAAAGGAAAAACATTACGTAAAGAAAAGCACGCGGTATTGTGTTATTTTACGTAAGTGGGAAATAACATAAAATTATTATTAATTTGTTATAAATGGTCGAAACAAAATAAACAAATGAATGTTTTGGGAAAAAATGGCTTATCGTTTGAATGAAATCAAAACTTACCTGGACTAGTCTGCCAACTTAAACCACCAATAAACATTTTCCTGCAACAAAAAACTGAAATATAATAATCCAAAAGGGTTGGTGGGGCGATGACATGTGCTCAAAACATGTGCGAAAGGCGTTTTTCGGAGGGCGCTTCGATTCGACAACTCACCCTGGATCGTTGGGGACTTCAGCGGGGCTGCCAGCAGCCACGATATCTTGAGTTTGGGGCTCCATAGCACTGTTTAGATAAATTCTGCTCAACTACGACTAAACTAAAGGTAATAAGAGACCGGGTATAGCTGCGGATCACCCGGTGCCGCGTGCTGTTCGACACTATCAACACGATACTGACGATTTTAAAGGGAAAAGTGAGTTCGTGCGCGATCGGCAACGCATGCGTTTCGTCAGCCGGCGGATGAGACAAACAATGGCTGTGATTGGGTGCAATCCGTGCAGTGCGGCGGTGACGTAATCGTCTTACCGCTGCGCCTTGCACATTAGGCCGGCATGGATAAAAACAACGCGGAAACAGAAATATCGCGCTCTGTATGAACCGGATGTAGGGCAGTGTGTCGATTGTGACTCCTGCATAAGATGCAATGTTAGAGGTATTAGTGATGATATGTCAGAAGCCAAGGTGATCCGGCAATGTCGTGTACTTTGTCTTTTTAAAACAATGTTATTATTTTAACAACCAATTGTCTATTGAATATTTATAAGTCGATATTTAAAAAAGGGTGTATGAAATCTTGACCTTCGAAACGATGTTTTATCTTATATGTGTATACACTAAAAAAACAGTTTTGTGATGCTTAAAAAATTAATAAACAAAAAATTTAAATTTATTGGTGGGTAATTTTTTAAAAATTTTTAAAAGCGCGCCAAAACTGAATTTGACGTGTTTCTGAAAAAAATTTACAGATCTCTCAACATACATGACAAGAAAATAAAAATAATTAGAATATCGCCTACACTAAGAATAATAATTTGCCACATTTACGCGTATAACTGAAAAACAAAAATGCATACAGATACCTGGTTTTCACTTTTCGACAAAGGAAAAAGGGAATTTGATGCTTTACTGGAAGATTTTGCACTAAATTGTATTATTTGTTTTCAAAATCTGGAAAAAGTCGAGAAAACCTACAAATATATTTTTTTATCGCCCTCTGGCGGCAAAATTAGTGGAAAATCTAGAAAAAGTTTGAGACAAAAAATGTAGGGAATTTGATGCTTTAGAACTTTGTACTAAATTGCATTGTTTGTTTTCAAAATCTGGAAAAAGTCGAGAAAACACAAACACTTTTTTTTCTCGCCCTCGAGAGGTCAAATTATTGGAAATTCTAGAAAAAGTTTGAGACAA
Source organism: Neocrepidodera transversa (assembly GCA_963243735.1). NCBI lineage: Eukaryota > Metazoa > Arthropoda > Insecta > Coleoptera > Chrysomelidae > Neocrepidodera > Neocrepidodera transversa. The sequence continues at coordinate 10,371,840 of OY725337.1, forward strand.
AAATTGTAGGAATTTTGATTCTTTACAACTTTGTACTGGAAAACTTCGCACTAAAGTGCATTGTTTGTTCTCAAAATCTAGAAAAAGTCGAGAAAACCTACAAATACACTTTTTTCTCGCCCTCTACCGGCGAAATTATTGAAAATTCTAGAAAAAATTTGAGACAAAAATTGTAGGGAATTTAATGCTTTACAACTTTATACTGGAAGATTTTACACTAAAGTGTATTGCTTGTCCTTTAAAAGAGAAAAAGTCGGTAAAACCTACATGCACAATTTTTCTCGCCCTCTAGCGAAATTATAGTAAATTCTGAAAAACTTTTAAACAAAAATTGTAGGGAATTTGATGCTTTACAACTTTGTACTGAAAGATTTTACACTAAAGTGCATTGTTTCTTCTCAAAATCTGGAAAAAGTCGAGAAAACTTACAAATACACTTTTTTCTCGCCCTCTAGCGGTGAAATTATTGGAATTTCTAGAAAAAGTTTTGGACAAAAATTGTAGGGAATTTGATTCTTTACAACTTTGTACTGGCAGATTTTGCACCAAAGTGCATTGTTTGCTCTCAAAATCTGGAAAAAGTCTAGAAAACCTACAAATACACTTTTTCTCGCCCTCTAGCGGCGAAATTATTGAAAATTCTAGAAAAAGTTTGAGACAAAAGTTGTAGTAAATTTGATGCTTTACAACTTTATACTGGAAGATTTTGCAGTAAAGTGCATTGTTTATTTTCAAAATCTGAAAAAAGTCGAGAAAACCTACAAATACATTTTTCCCACCCTCTAGCGGCGAAATTATTGGAAATTCTAGAAAAAGTTTGAGACAAAAATTGTAGGGAATTTGATGCTTTACAACTTGGTACTTAAACATTTTGCACCACTAAAATGCATTTTTTGTTCTCAAAACCTGGAAAAAGTCAAAAACCCTACAAATACACTTTTTTCTCGCCCTCTAGCGGCGAAATTATTGGAAAATCTAGAAAAAGTTTGAAACAAAAATTGTAGGGAATTTGATGCTTTACAACTGTGTAGTGAAAGATTTTGCATTAAATTGCATTTTTTCTTCCTAAAACCTAGAAAAATTCAGAAAAACCTACATGCACATTTTTTCGTGCCCTCTAGTGGAGAAATTATTAGAAATTTTGAAATAAGTTTGAGACAAAACCTGTAGCGAATTGTAAACTCTACAACTTTGCACTAAAACGTTTTGCATTAAAATGCTATGCTTGTACTTGAAAAGTGGAAAAAGTCGGGAAAACCTACATGTACATTTTTTCTCGCCCTCAGCGGCGAAATTATGGTAAATTCTTAAAGTTTTAAACAAAAATTGTAGGGAATTTGATGCTTTACAACTTTATACTTAAACATTTTGCACTAAAATGCATTGTTTGTTCTCAAAACCTGGAAAAAGTCAGGAAAACCTACATGCACATTTTTTCGTGCCCTCTAGCGGCGAAATTATTAGAAATTCTGAATCAAGTTTGAGACAAAAGTTGTAGGAAATCCTATTTTCTAATCAATATATAATCAATAATAAAAGTATAACAAATTAGCATTATTATAGAAAATTAAAAATATATTTATTGGGACATACTGCATATATGTAGTTATGAAATAATTTTTGACACGCAGCTACTTGTTAGAATTAAATTATACGAAGGAATATCTACATACAAATTTTTTATATAGGTACACTTTTGCTAATCATTATTTACTTTAAAATACGCTAGAAATTTCTAAAACCATGGTAATTTTTAATAAAAATCACTCACCGGCTGTTCTTGTAGGTATTTTGTTCACTTTTAATGTTTAACTAACACTCGATTTTAGACGATAATTGCACTACCGTTTGATTTGTGTTTTTCACAAATATTCGCGTACGCGCACTTTTACGACGAATTTTCCATCGCGTTTTGCTTTTTCAAGCAATATAATTAGCGTTTTCCAAGTTTTCTAACTCTAATTATACCAGTATAAGTAATGATTAATAATGATTAAAGCGTCTAGATTGTGCTTTGAAAATAAGAATGACATTTGTCGTTCGAAATTTCTAGAATGTGAAGCAGTTTTTTCGCGACCGACTTGGTTATCTAAAGGAAGCCTATAATTAAGTAGAAGCTATTGGTAGGAAAGTGATCCATAAAAATAATTTTTCTTGGAGAAATAAATGCAATTTTATATTATTGTTTTGTTTTTTTTTATTTTTATTCTAAATAATCAGAAAAAAACATAATTTAGCATTAACAACGCATGCGCAAAATGTGGAATACTTTCCGCTCAATATAATTATAGTGCGCATCCGCCATTTGAGAGACCCATTGCGTTCCAGCGATCAAAAGATTGTATAAAAAAAAATATCATACAGTGCCGGAGATAATTTTAATAAATATAAAAATAATAAACGTTTAATTTTTTTATAAAAATCTAAAATGTGGTGGACGAAATTTTCAAAATCGAAATTATATTCAAATTTGGTATCTGACGGTTTTTGAGGTTGGAGGTTATGAATTTTTTGTCAAAATTAAGGAATTCAAAATGGCGGCTTCAATATGGCGGATGAGATGTATGATTATGGCCAGATTTATGGGGTTATTGAGGTCGGAGATAATGATTTTTTGTCTCAAAATTAATAAATTCAAAATGGCGGACAAGATGTTATTAGTGCCGTAGGTATTATAAGATTGTATTGTGCGTCCGTCCGTCCGTCTGTGGTTGTCGCGATATCTTGCAAACGGGTTGACCGATAGGAAATTGGAAAAAATAGGAAAAAAACAGGAAAAAATAATAAATAATACGAAAAAATAGAAAAATGGAGAAAAACAGGAAAAAATAGGAAAAAATAGGAGAACCTAAGAAAAAATACGAAAAATTGGCAAAAAATAGAAAAAATTGGAGAAAATAGGAAAATGTGGGAAACAAAAAGGAATTAACTAGGAAAAAATAGTAAAAAATAGCAAAAAATAGGAAAAAACAGGAAGAAGTCACAAAAAATAAGAAAAAGAGGAAAAAATAGAAAAAAATTGTAAAAAAAAAGAAAAAAATTGGAAAAAATAGCAAACTATAGCAAAAAATTGGAGAAAATGGGAAAAAAAGTAAAAAAACCGGAGAAAATGGGAAAAAATTGGAAAAAATGGCAAAAAATCGGAAAAAATGACTAAAAACACCTAAAGTAGGAAAAATTGGAAAAAATGGCAAAAAATAGGAAAGCGCAGGAATAAATTGGAAAAAAATAAGAGAAAATTGGAAAAAAATAATAAAAAATAGAAAAAATTGGGACAAAATAAAAGAAAATATCAAAAAATTGTAAAAAATAGGAAAAATAGCAAAAAGCAAAAAAACAGCAAGAAATAGGAAAAAATGAAGGAGGGTGGAAGAAAATAGGAGAAACAGGAAAAAATTGAATAAAATAGGTGAAAATACAAAAAAATAATAAAAAAGAAAAATAGGAAAAATTTGAAAAAATGGCAAAAAATTGGAAAAAAACAGCAAAAAGTAGCAAAAAGCAACAAAAAATAGGAAAAAATGGGAAAAAATAGGACAAAACTGGAAAAAATTGGAAAAAATAGGAAAAAAATGGCAAAAAATTGAAAAAAAACAACAAAAAACAGTAAAAAACAGAAAAACAGCAAACAATAGGAAAACATAGGAAAAAAATAAGATAAAAACAGGAAACCTACATGCACATTTTTCGTGCCCTCTAGTGGCGAAATTATCAAAATTTTTAAATCAAGTTGGAGACAAAAATTGTAGGAAAATCCATTTTCTAATCTCCTCTTATTTTAAATTATTAATTAGAACAAAGAATATGTGAAACATAATCAATAATAAAAGTATAAAAAAGTAGCATTATTATACAAAAATAAAAATATATTTATTGGGACATACTGTATATATGATCAAATTTATGAAATGATTTTTGACATGCAGCTACTTGTTAGAATTAAATTATACGTTTCTGTGACTAACTTTGAAGAAAAATTTAAAACGTACTCGTAAAAAAAACGAAGAAATATCTACATACAAATTTTTTATACAGGAACACTTTGTCTAATCATTATTTACATTAAAATACGCTAGAAATTTCTAAAACTACAGAAATATTTCTTTCATAAAAACTTACCGACTGTTCTTGTAGATGTTTTGTTCACTTTTAATGTCTAACTAACACTCGATTTTAGACACTATTGTTTTTTTCACAAAAATTCGCGTACGCGGACTTTACGGCGAATTTTCCATCGCGTTTTGCTTTTTCAAGCAACATAATTCGCGTTTTTCAAGTTTTCTAACTCTAATTATATTGTACCTATAAGTAATAATTAATAATTATTAAAGCGTCTATATTTTTCTTTGAAAATAAGAATGACATTTGTCGTTTGACATTTCTAGAATGTGAAGCAGTTTTTTCGCGACCGACTTGGGGTATATTCCGAAATATACATCAGTACACTGGCCAGTGGTAATGACATCATGAATCAACGCCATGCTGACGATTTTTTCTGAAATATACTGGCTAGCGCATTAACGTCATTAAAAATAGAGCACGTGTTTGTTGTTTACGTTTATGCTTAAAAAGTTATTATAAATTTGAAATAATCAATTTCAAAAGAATAGAGGTGTTAATTATTACAACAATAAGTAATCTACCAGCAAAATTGCATCGTAATCAGGATTGTAAAATATTAGAAATAAGTCAAACTTTTTTAAGGTTATTTAACATATAACATTAACATAGTTAGTCACAAATACCTGTACGACTTATGACCTTCGTCCATTAAAAGTAATTGTTTAATTTTTTGAGAATTCTGAGCTGCCATTATTTTAAATATTTGACTACAAGACTTCACTACTGTCACATCACACTGGTCACTTTTCTCACCGCAGTTCAAAATGGCGTCGGGTTCATGACGTAGTTCCTTTATGAGGAAATGTCAAACGTCAAATGTCATTCTTATTTTCAAAGCACAATCTAGACGCTTTAATCATTATTAATCATTACTTATACCGGTATAATTAGAGTTAGAAAACTTAGAATATCTACAAGAACAGCCGGTGAGTGATTTTTATTAAAAATTTCCATGGTTTAGAAATTTCTAGCGTATTTTAAAGTAAATAATGATTAGCAAAAGTTATATAAAACATTTGTATGTAGATATTTCTTCGTCATTGAAACGCATAATTTAATTCTAACAAGTAGCTGCATGTCAAAAATTATTTCATAAATACATATATACAGTATGTCAGAATAAATATATTTTTAATTTTGTATAATAATGCTAATTTTTTATACTTTTATTATTGATTATATATTGATTAGAAAATAGAATTTCCTACAATTTTTGTCTCAAACTTGATTCAGAATTTCTAATAATTTCGCCGCTAGAGGGTACGAAAAATGTGCATGTAGGTTTTCCTGACTTTTTCCAGGATTTGAGAACAAACAATGCACTTTAGTGCAAAATCTTCTAGTACAAAGTTGTAAAACATCAAATTCCCTACAATTTTTGCTTAAAACTTAGAATTTACCATAATTTCGCGGCTAGAGGGCGAGAAAAAATGTACATGTAGGTTTTCCCGACTTTTTCCACTTTTCAAGGATAAACATTGCATTTTAATGCAAAATGTTTTAGTGAAAAGTTGTAGAGCATAAAATTCCCTACAAGTTTTGTCTCAAACTTATTTGAAATTTTTTAATAATTTCTCCACTAGAGGGCCCGAAAAATGTGCATGTAGGTTTTTCTGAATTTTTCTAGGTTTTAGGAACAAAAAATGCAATTTAGTGCAAAATCTTTTACTACAAAGTTGTAAAGGATCAAATTCCCTAAAATTTTTGTCTCAAACTTTTTCTGGAATTTCCAATAATTTCGCCGCTAGAGGGAGAGAAAAAAATATATTTGTAGTTTTTCTCGACTTTTTCTAAATTTTTGTACACATATTTCATCATTGCGAAAATAATGAAGTAGATTTTGACCAAAAATAATCCTTCCCCGTTGGTAGACCTTTTTCTAGGTTGGTAACACTGAGGGAACTCCCCCATTGTGATCATGGTGGGATTATCAAAAGGTTCAAAACTTCTAGTGGCATTATCCTTCACATCATCTTCAAGCAGTGATGAGGAAATGATTTACAAAGTAATGATGTATAGAGGAGAATCAGATTTCAAAATATTTTCAATAATTTTAAAAAAATTTCCGAGAATTGTCCTTCACTTTTTCCGGATCTATTCCAACAGTGATTCTATAAATGTATCTAAACTTTCATTTGCGAGAGTGATTATCTGATTGATTATTTTCTCCTAATTGTCACGATGAAACCCTCTTGTGAAACAGGCTGTATACAAGGGCGTAGATAACTTTTTCCTAGGGGCGGTAATCAAACTTTTAAGCAAATATATGTTTGTCCGTTTCTACATTTCATATATTTTATTTCTTCTTTTCGTGCTATTTTTTGGTATCCTGGTGGGGGGGTAATTACACCATTTACTCTCCCCATATCTACGCCCTTAAGCAATATACACCTTCCAGTACTAACTCAAATCAAATGGAGTTAGAGGAAGTTTGTAGCAACTTATATCAGAATAATGTAGAAAATACTAAAATTTCTATACATAACTATTCAAATTGTGTTTAATATAAAATTATAAGGGTAAGAAACTTATGTTTGGGTTATTAAAGTTATAATTTCTTTAATTAATATTTTGTTAAATGTATAATATTTCCATGATAGTAAATAAAATTTCTTTTACTAATTAGATATGAATTGTTAAAAGAAAAAAATAGGTTACCGCCTGGTGTAAAGTGGCACTTTACGCCCGCTAAACGTACTTATAATCTGAACTTTATGGCATAGAATAGTTATTTATGCAACAAGTGTGTAAAGCGATACTTTTTTCACGAATGTGAATTTTGTCGCACGAGTAAAAAAAGGCATTTTACACACTACAATATTTTTTCTACTACCAAAAAATATGTAGGTATTAAGTATAAAATAAGCAATTTACTACAAGAAGCTTTTTTGCAAAATTTTGAAGTTAACCAGTTGATTTTTAGAATTTTAACAAGATAAGAAATATAAGGATATTGCAAAAAAATGTGTAGCGCATGCGAAGAAGTTATTTTGAAATTTTATCTTACTTTACGCACTAGTGAAAAAAAGTTAAACTTTAGACACTCCGTAGAAAAATATTAATTTTTTTACTATACTTGTTGGAAGTAAAAAAAAATAATTTTTTATTAAAGTGTTTATTTCATACATTATTACAGATTTAAATTTTATCTTAGCTGATCTGTAGCATAAAAAAACCATTTAATATGCTGGACAATACTTTGAAAATCGATCACCGGATAGTGGCCCTTATTAAAGAAAGCCTTTAATGATTGCCCTGCAATTGACTAGTTTTCAACTACTGTGGTTTCAACCGACACCTATATCATGAAAAACCCAATTACGAGACAAACCGTAGATTGGAACGTCTATTGCGCTCGAGATTCTTTGTTATTCGGTTTTTATTTTCCCTGTTAGACCAATAGAAATTTTTGGTTGGCAAATTAAACCGCGTCGTTCAGTCAATTTGATCTTAAAAGAGATTCTGTGGCCAAGCAATTTTACGGTGAGCCTCTAGGGAGAAGTGCTTTTTTACGTTTTTCGAGTTTTGTTCGGCCACAGCGAACTCGATATTTAGTTAAAGGGCCTTCGAAAGTGCTGTATCAAATTGCTTGTTAAAGTCCAGGGACGGCGTCAGAGGCTTGTCATTAGATTATATCTTGGTTATTGTTTATTATGTTATTTCTACATAATTTTCAAATTTTCAAAAATAAAATTACTTTTATTTTCGAGATATTTCAATTTATATTCTAAAATATCATGTCAAATACGTATATAAATGATACATTAAAAAATAAAATTCGATACAATATATAGTAATAATAATACTTTTCCGTTACTAGTCAATCTATATCATTAACCACAATACATACATGACTAGATTCATAATAAAATTTAAGAGTATATGGGACACGCTCTATCAAAAAATATATACAAGGTGTATCATAGATGGGTGGGTGGACCGTAGCTACTGATAATGGATAATTTCGGCAACTTCCTCGTTGGGCAGTTCTATTGGAAAAGGACAAGATTTTCTTCAGTTTTTAAATATATATAGACGTATGATGGTTTGCCGACTTTTAATACACCTATGGCCTAATGGCACCATCTTCAGTAAGTCACCCTGTAGCTGTCCCTTCCCCGCACAAGCCTTTAGATTTCTGGGGTTCACTCGTAATTTGGTGAAATGTAGGGCAAGTATTATTATTATGTATATTGCGATTATTAAACCGACATGTCCGATTCATATGCGCCATCAATTTTGATGAATTATATCCGACCATAGGCGTATCACGAGATTCTTTTTTAAATAAAACACCGGTTGAGGTCCAATGTGCTGTATTTCTGTATTTGATGTATTTTCAGCCACCCTAGTTGACTGATATAGGAACAGTTTATACAACGATTTAAATGTCAGCATTACAAAAATATTCATGAAACTCTTATGAATTGGGATGTTAAATTTCAAAAAAAAAGTCCTGAGAAGAGTAAATCATTATTTAAAAATAACAGAAAGTCGCCGCATGAGATAAAGTGGGAAAAGCCATAGGCTTAAATCTCCAATCGCTTATCATCGCAGACCAAGCGAAGCATGATATAAAGAAATACGGAACGAGTGATGTGATCTTTCGTCGGTTCGAGAATTACAAACTATACGAAATCAACGGCATTGCCATACTTTACACTTTTTACACATTATATTTTCACCTACCAAAACTCTAAAAGAATAAAATTTAGAACTAAATTATTAAAAACTAACAGCCTTATTCATAAAAACTTACAACAGAAGATTTTTGATGGCTATAACCTTGCAATTTTTTTCGGGTCAGATATTTTTTTACTCCGATTTAAATGAAATTTTATTTATAGATAGAGAAAGATGATTTCGAATTGAGAACAGCTGTTGGTTTCGTTCAAATTTGTTTTTTTTACATTTTTCAACGAATATTGAGAAGTGGCACTTTCACCATTTTTTTAAAAACTGAATTATGATACTAAAAGAGCTAGAGCAGAATGGATACTTTTTCTGGAATCAACGTCCCTTGAAATGCCACCACACCATTTATTTTTCAAATCTAAATTTTGAAAAATTTTTTTTAATATTTTTCAACGAATTATTGAGAAGTGGCGCTTTCACCATTTTATTAAAAATTGAATTATATCAGAAACTAAAAGAGCTAGAGCAGAATGGATACTTTTTCTGGAATCAACGTGCCTTGAAATAGCCCCACACCATTTATTTTTCAAATCTAAATTTTGAAGATTTTTGAAGGCTTATAACCTTGCCATTTTATTCGGGTCAGATATTTTTTACTGCGATTTAAATGAAATTTTATTTCTAGATAAAGAAAGATTATTCGAATTGAGAACAGCTGTTGGTTTCGTTCACATTTGTTTTTTTTTACATTTTTCAACGAATTATTGAGAAGTGGCGATTTCACCATTTTTTTTAAAAACTGAATTATCTCAAAAACTAAAAGAGCTAGAGCAGAATGGATACTTTTTCTGGAATCAACGTCCCTTGAAATACCCCCACACCATTTATTTTTCAAATCCAAATTTTGAAAAATTTTGCAGATTTTTGAAGGCCATATCTTGCCATTTTATTCGGGTCAGATATTTTTTACTGCGATTTAAATGAAATTTTATTTCTACATGGAGAAAGATGATTTCGAATTGAGAACAGCTGTTGGTTTCGTTCAAATTTGTTTTTTTTTTTACATTTTTCAACGAATTTTTGAGAAGTGGCGATTTCACCATTTTTTTAAAAACTGAATTATCTCAGAAACTAAAAGAGCTAGAGCAGAATGGATACTTTTTCTGGAATCAACGCCCCTTGAAAAACCCCCACACCATTTATTTTTCAAATCTAAATTTTGAAAAATTTTGAAGATTTTTGAAGGCAAAATTGCCATTTTATTCGGATCAGATATTTTTTACAGCGATTTAAATGAAATTTCATTTCTAGATAGAGAAAGATGATTTCGAATTGAGAACAGCTGTTGGTTTCGTTCAAATTTGTTTTTTTTTTACATTTTTCAACGAATTTTTGAGAAGTGGCGATTTCACCATTTTTTTAAAAACTGAATTATCTCAAAAACTAAAAGAGCTAGAGCAGAATGGATACTTTTTCTGGAATCAACGCCCCTTGAAATACCCCCACACCATTTATTTTTCAAATCTAAATTTTGAAAAATTTTGAAGATTTTTGAAGGCAAAATTGCCATTTTATTCGGATCAGATATTTTTTACAGCGATTTAAATGAAATTTTATTTCTAGATAGAGAAAGATGATTTCGAATTGAGAATAGCTGTTGGTTTCGTTCAAATTTGTTTTTTTTACATTTTTTCAACGAATTATTGAGAAGTGGCGCTTTCAATCAATCAAACCGTATCATAATATGGAAATTGGAGCTTGGGTGTGGTCAAAACGTAACTTTATAGTCTTTGAGTGGCAATAAATTTTCTTCAAAAAAATTAGTTGAAGGATCATGTTTTGTAGTGTTTTAAGAATTTACGTTCAACGTAATAAGTGTCCCTTAAGACATACTTTGCCGGGCGATATTCAGATCCACAACACATAACAAATTTAAATTTGTCACAAATTTCATAAAACATACTTTTTACAGCTTTATTCATGTAAATCCTCTTCACAATATTTATTTTTGCAAAACTTAATAACTACCTAATCATTTTTTAAAAATAATAAATAAATTAATATCCAGTTCAATTAAAAATAAATCAAAGATACTTCAATTTATCTGAAAACAAAAACACCATCATTAAACTAAAACTCCTGAGAATTTTCGCTGTTGTGCAACGTCGCTAAATGGCTGGACAAAATACTAGAAATCACAGAGCTAGTCAAAGTACTGCTCATATCTGAAGTCATATTTAAAAAATCTGTCTTGAAAGTAACCTCAGAATGCTCTACCACCACAGTACCATCACAAGAATTATTCAAATTCGATTCCTCCACAGACATGAGTGTATTAACTGGAGTAGACGAAATGGTGTGTTCTTCATATGAAGTATCCACATTGGCTAACAACTTTCTTTCATTTCTTACATACTCGATGAAATTTTTAATTTTTATTAGTAGAAATAGTGGTACTTCAAATCCTCTTAACTCGTGGAGTTGTAAGTTAAGACTGTTTCGGTATTCATCGCTTTCTGTAAGTTCTTTGATGTCTTCTAAAAGCATTAGGTAAGCTTTTCCACCACTAGGAGGCATTAAGTTCTTCGATGCGAGCCATTCTTTGTCCTCTTGGTCGCCTGAGTATCTAAAAAAAAATATTAAAATTAGAATTGTCATAAATAGTTCTAATACAAACTGATTTTTATAGCAGGTATAAATTTCGAACAAAATTGGTTGAAAATTGTTAATTGTGTAATTTAAAAAAAGTAAGAAATAATATTTTTATAATCACATTCCCCATTTTGCAGAAAATTTATTAAAATAGTTATCATATATATATTTATGATTTTTTGAATTTGTATTTAATTTTTCCGGGGCTAAACTTAAAACTTAACAATGTATTTGATAAACTGAAACTCTCAGCTCGTCCTGATGGAATTCTACCATATATTTTTATAGCATGACAGGAATATCCTGCTTGGCTTTTAACAATACTAAAATCACTGGATAATAATAACAAACTTCAAATTCACTAAAGTTTCACCTATTCACAAAAAGAACTCAAAGAAGGCATTTAATAAAGGTGAAAAATTGCCAAGTTACTTGGTTGAGTCTGGTATACCACAAGGCGGCTCTAAATTTAGGGCCACTGCTCTTTTATTATTTCTAAATGATTTACCTCGACTATTTCCAACTATAAAGCGATATTGATATTATTTATAAATGGTCTTTAATAAACAAACTTCTTTTTAATATTCTAAAGATTATCTCCTTAACAAATAAGATAATGGGATTTATTACAAATAAAACATTTGAATTTAATAATGTTAATTCCATTAACTTTTTATTCAATTCTATTGTAAGAAGCACACTCGAGTTTGGAAGCATAATTTGGGTCAATTACATCAATAAGAGTCTCATTAATAGAATTGAAAATATTCTAAACAATTTTTAAAGTTCTTCATCATCGTCGCAGTGCTTTGGTTCTTTATCTTGAAATTTCATAATGTGAAGTGTACAGATAAGCGTTTTGGCTGCCGATTTGGCAGTTGCTTCTGCTTCCGCAGCACGACTCGTGCATGCAGTCGGTTCGACTGTTTCCTCAATTTCCATCTCGTTTTCCGTGCCTGTTTCTTCTTTTTTATCTTTTTCTATCATGTTTATTTTATTTTTGTGTCTTTTTCTTTTAGGGGCTTCTCCGCTGCTAACGGATGTTTCCTCAATGTTCTTTATCTTTAGGGCTTGATTTTCCTCCCTTAACATTTCCAGTTCCCTCAGTATCCGGTCTAGTTTTTGCATTAATTGCTCGTTTTGAGCTCTCAGCTTCGCATTTTCTGTTATCGGATCTATTACACTTTTTGTGTGTTCTATGATTTCGTCATTATCTCGAGTTTTTCGTTGTATTCTTTCTCAGCTTGTAGTTTTATTTTCTTGAGACTTTCTGTGTCGTCTTCTAGATCAATCTCTTCCTCTGGGGTAGCGAACATATCCTGTTTGAATACCATCTTTCTCTTTTTCTTTCTTCCTTGGCATTCTGTAGGGATAACTGATTTTTTTTGCCACAGGCACTGTGGTTTTCGTCTCTTTTTTTTATTCCAGCCGCTAATCCTTAGTTAACCGCTCTGAAAAGAACAAAAAACTGATTTTTAGGGCTTAAAAGGCTTTCACTAAAATGTAACGGCTTTTTTTAAATTATATCGAACGTGGTGTTGCTGCATTCGCTCTCGCTGCAATACTTTAGTTCTTAGTTAAAAAAAATATAAAGTTTCTAAATGTCTAGTGTCTTATCATCCTTTAAGATTAGAATTTGATGTCGTAAAACTTATAGATAGGAGACTCCAATGTAGCTTAATATTTCTATACTTATAAACTTTGTAAATCATCTTATCGACTCTCCAATTCTTTTAAGTCTAGTCAACTTAGGCAATTTAGTTAGGCAATTTTTTCAGTTAGGTTGAAGCATGCTTACTGGCTTACTGAATCAGTAACGTGCCGTTTTAAAAAGGTTTAGTCATTGTTTATATCTAGACAAATTTATTAAGATTTTTCAACGAACTTCTTTTGGATATTTCTGTCTATTTATTCATTATATTAGTTATTTAGCAATAAACAGTTACCCATTTATGAGACACGCCTATGTATATTTACATGTAAAAATAGAACTGTCAATTCTGTCTTAGAAATAGACCGAAGTAAATACTGCAGATAAATAAATAAAAATATGAAATATAATGATATTATTATCTTACCTGACAAGATTTGGATGTCTGACATACAACCTTCCTCTAGTCTGACCATAACCCAAAACTTTATTAGCTCTAGCTCCCATAATAAATAAGGTATTTCCTCTAATTCTGTCTGGATTCCACTTTGGTCCGTCCCTTTTTAAAGATAATTTACAACTGCTGTAATCAGTGTGGTGGGACTTGTTACGAACTTTTTTAATTGGAGGTACAGCAGCAAAAGCTGGAACTATTTCTTGATCTGGGTCGCAATCTTTTCGTTTACAGGTCACAATTGGACTCTTAAAAATAAATAAACAAATATTTTATTGTTCGCTTCGATTATGTACATGGTATAGTCAGCTTGAATATGTAAAAGTAAATAATGAATACATCACCTATAATATTTAACCATAACAATCTCAGGCCGGTAGTCAAGAGTCAATTCCGTTTTATTTGTTGTACTAGTTTTAATATATAGGTATATGTTTAATCAATAAATGAATAATTATAATACAAATTAACAATTTATTAATCCCCAACCTCCAACACCCTTCTAATTCTATTAGAATTTAAGTAGATTCAGGCAAAAATATTAGTAGATTCGCGAAAATAAATGTGGCAACGCTGTTAAAGGTTCCGGTTATGACTTGGCTTCAGCTTGACCCATCTCTAAAGGTCACTGAAGTGAACAAAATGGGACTGACACAGGGAACTCGGACTGCCACTGCCACTTCAATTGAGACTGCCACAGCAACTGACTAGATCGACTTCGGTTTCCGTGTACCATAAGGTCGGCTGGGTATGCGAAACAAGTACGCGAGTGACTCCATCTTTATATATTTTAATTATCACAGTAACTTAAAGTAACTTCGTTACAACCATCACCATCGTGTTGAGCATCCCAGAAAACGGTGGATGATGCGGTTTTAGCTTGGAGAAGACAACGTATCGCGTTTCACCCCTGTCAGAGGTGAGTTTTGGACCTTTTGTAGATTTGCCCGGTGAGGGACGGCGGATACTGGGGTGGTTTTTGGCCATCTAGGAGTGTTTTTTTTATTATGTAGGTAGTTTATTAGAGGTTTTTTTTATTTATGTAGTTTTGACATTTTCTGGTTCCCATTATTGTTAGTTTTATGTTACATTTGTTTTTTACATATGTTGTAAGTATGGTTTTGTTTTTTACAAAATACAAAAATGTAAACTGTAAAGAAAGAGTTTAAGTTAATAAAAAAAGAAAGAAGGAAAATACCATTCAAAAAAACCCACTGGGTTTTATTAGGTCACCCACTGGGCTGCCATCCCTGATAATTAGTGTTACTTTAAAATATGAAACAGAAAAATCTTTGTTATTCCCAAAATTTGATTAAAATGTAAATAGAAAAAAATTTGTTCATATGTTTAACTTACCATTCTTCCAAATCTTGAATCTGCAAAACTAGCTTCGGATTCTGCTTCACTTTGGCTGTATTCATATGGTGAACTATCACAGGAACTAGGAGTAACTTTATACATGAGTTTAGCTTCCTCAAGCATTTGTTTACAAACTTCTTTTACATGATCCTCTCCTACACTATCCTTCCCTAAGTTGCCTTTTATATTTACAATAGCTGGTTGAAAGAATTTCTAAAATATTATAAAATGTAAGAATGCATTTTTCTTATTAATATAAATGTTTATTTTATCTCGAATATTGAATATCCGAAACACATACGAATTCCGAAATATGAAACCATCGCGGTTATAAGTTTCAAGTGGACAGCAGACCCTTGGGTCTCGCCTGAATGGATAAAAATCATTTTCTCAGTATATTGACGGCGTTTAATAAACAAGGATGTATCGTTTTGTGTGTTCACGAATTGAATTTTGGTGAGTTTTCATTGGGCAATATTATTATTATTCATTTGTGACAATTGTATTATGTATTTATGGCAATTTTATTACTATTTTATTACTATTTGTGGTAATTTTGTTATTACTGGTTTTTGATGAAATGAGAGATCTTAACTTCGACATAACAATAAAAATAATGTTAATATTCTCAATATTTAACCATCCAGATTTTTGTTCTTTACAAATCTGTACATAATTATAATTTCATATTCACAGAACATGCGAAGCAGAGAGGGCCACAGAGAAAACTTAGCCTAGGGCCTCCACTTCTGTAAATCCGGCACTGAATGGAGAACTATGTATGTAAACTAATGCTAATATTAATTTTTACATAATGTATTACCTCAATGTATTTCTTCAGTACATTGTCTATATCCTTATTAATAGCGTTCTGTAAATTTTTTCTTAAAATATCTAACGATTTAGTTGGACTTGTAATACTGTAAGCTCTTCGAAATGATGGAATGGTAGATTTTGCACCATTTTTATGGGCTAATTGACTTGCAGCGAGATTCATCAAGCTCATTTGTCTCATATTAAATGTGTTTTTCTAAAATCATATTTAAAAATATACATGGTATTTGTAAAATCATGTAAGAAATTTACCCATCCAACCATGTTTAGATTTTCCTCTGTTTGCCCAAGAGCAACAGGAGGTATCATTTTTGCTTGTTCCGATATTTTTTTTTGAATGATTGACTACGCAGGTAAGTCAAAACAACTTTACAGAATATACATAAGGTTTTTGTTTTTTTATTTCCAGTTAATTTATAGTTTAAATCTGAATCAACAATTCCAAACATAAACAACCTTTTTAATCAATAATCAATAAGTTAATCTGAAACTGACAGTGTGTCAGTGTCAATGTCACTTAGTGATTTTTTACTGCCAACTGAAAATTAAGTGACAAAGTCACTAAATCGTGCCCTTTCGATTGATTTTAGACATATTTTAGCGACAACCAGGTCACGTGGGAGACAACCATGACTGAAGGCGTTGTATATCTATGTCCAGAACCGCACATTGGGGCCAGTGTTGGCGCCTACTTACGTTTACTCATGTTGGCGGTATTATTTTTTAAAAGTAACCCTAGACCATTTACTATTAAACATCAATTTTTCACCCTTCTCTTGAAATCAATATGTAAACACAGCATACTTTGATATGCAAGTTTGTTTGTATACAAACACACCTAAACAAACAGTATCGCAAGTAACTCTTCGCACACACTGGATACCACCACACCTCGAGAAATGCCATGAGAAAGAGACAAGATGTATCGACTTCAAAACATTGTATACAAAAATGTAAACAAGGTATGTCTATATATTATTGGCGATGGCTCCGAACCGTAGCCAATCAGAGCGACGCAATAAGGGAATATTCTTTTTTCTCTTATTATTTTTCTCATGTTCCTCTAGAATTGCGCTGGCCAACGATTTAAATTAAAATAATACACTTACTTGAAATATCGTACTGACATTCTTCACTCCTCGAGCAAAAAAATATTATAATGATATACGGGTTAAGGCACGTCCATGAGTATTGAGTATATGTCGATGGTTAGAACATCTAATATATCTATATCGATTTGTTTACATGTAATATTTTCGAAGCTGTTCGTGCTACGCTATTGGCGCATCCGCCATTTGCAAGACCTATCGCCTTCCACTGAGCGAATGTAGATATGTTCCTTCCTACTGTTTGGTCAAAATAAGTTAAACCGCAATATGAGCAGTGACTTTACGGAGAACTAGTGAATCAAATCTTTTATTTTTCACTTTGGAATTCATGTTGACAACACCGCACTAAATTCTTCCGAAGCGAATAGCTTGAATGATCTGGTTAAATGATGGGGTGAATGGGGTGCAAAGCTACTGCGCATCCATGACTCATGGCTAACTTATATATTAGCCAAATAGTACTTACTATATATTCTAAGTGTGGGACGGTGTACTATTCGGCCATGGAATGTGACGTATTTTTGACTAAAACTAAACATTAAATTTGCAGCCATAGTTGTCAAATTCAATTTGGTACGTTTTTTTCTACGCATCTCATTTGTTATTTTACATCTGTAGTCACCTTTATATCAATGGTGCAAACAAATGATTAATGCCAACGGTCTTAGATCATATAAGTTCTTTTTTCAGGTATAAATATACGTAGACGTGTCTCATAAATGGGAAACAGGATATAGGGAACTGTTTATTGCTAAAGAACTAATATAATGAATAAATAGACATACTTAACATAAGATAGATAAGGATACATTATTAAATGACAAAATGTAAGTTCGTTGAAAATTTGTCTAGAAATAAACAATGACTAAACCAAAAAATTGAAAACGGCACTCTACTGATTCAGTTTCACCCCTTGCTGCGTCTCACCTTACCTTGCCATTTCTCGCAAGACCAAACAAAATGTACAGAATACTATGTTTATCGAAGCTTTAATGGTTCAAGGTTGTGTTTGCAATGGAGAATAAAAAAATGCACCGTTACGCTGATTTCTAATATAAACACCAGATGGGGTATTGCTTATTGTTTTGCAATGGGAAATGGCCTTAAATGGGCGGATTCAGACAACAGTTGGCAGCAGTCAGCAGTTGTTTGAAGTATAGTACAATTGTCACTGTCAAATATTTGAATGTGATTTTTTTTCAAAAATCAGATAAAATAAGCATGTACACGAATATTAAAATTAATCAATTAATTTTAATTTTTACATCCTTATTTATAAAACATTCGTATTCTTCAGCAGGCGATAATTCTCCATATTATCAAAAATGCGTGGAAAAATGCGAAAAATTAAACTGTACACAAGGTGAATATTAATTAAAGGTTATATAGTTTGTCTAATGATTATTCACTTATAGATGGTAAAGAATTTAAAGTTAATAATCAACCGTACATTCTTAAGATTACTCTTTGGAATTGCAATCACGAATGTAAATATGAGTGTATGTGGAAAACGGTGGAAGCTTTTCATGAACGAAATTGGAGGACACCCCAATTTTACGGAAAAGTATTACAGTTTATTTGATTAAAAATATGTATCTGTGATAGTTTTGTTCTAGTGGCCCTTCATAAGGGTATTGGGAATGCAAGAACCAGCTTCAGTTGCTTTTTCAATCCTGAATGGATATGTACATGTTAAGATGATGAAACGGTTTAGAGAAGAAGTCAGACCTAGTAGCCCACTTGTTTGGTTATGGAACGTATTTTTTATTGTAAGATTTTTAAATTCTTAAAATTGTTTATTTATTAATCTTTTTTGTAGGTTTGCATACATGCTTGGTTTTGGTCAGGAATATTTCACTACAGAGACTTTCTTTTTACGGAAATTATGGACTATGGCTGTGCATTTTCGATGGTACTTATGGGTTGTTATCTTATGAGTATGAGGTAAGTAATACCATTGTATTTAGAGAAATAGATAAAATGGTTCAAAAAACTAGGGCCAGTTTTTCAATAATAGTTTAAACTAAGTTCAGCATATGAACTTGGTTCAGTTGAAAGATAGTGTATTTTAAATGGAGTTCTAGGCTGAGCTGAGCTGAGCAGCTTTTTAATGAATCAATAATTAGAATACGAAATACAGTTGAAAGAAGTTATGGCATGTGGAAACGGTGATTTCCGTTACTGTCATTGCGTATTCAACTAAAACTGAAAAGGGTGGAAACTTTTATAGTAGCAACAGCAGTGTTACACAATATTGCTTGTAAAAAGAGGGAAAAGATTCACCATTATGCTGAACAAAAGAAACAGAATAATATTTATTTTACGAGAAATTTATTAATTCGTTATTTTCAAGTTATTGTGAATTTAAAGTAAATAGTTACAACTAGAGAAATATAATATAAATTTCTAGGAAGTCACTTTTTATTAGTAATAAGGGGGACCACATCTGGTAGAAAACTACTTTTCAAGTATTTTTACATTTATTTGATACATTTTAATACATCTTTAATACGTCTAGTAGTTTTCAGTAGAAAATAGAACTCTGTAATTTAATAATCCCTGTGGAGAATTGTGAAATTCTAGAAATTTTCTGGTATATAATTCAGCTTCTTCGGCAAGCATTTTTTTATTTTTTCATGCATTGAGGTTTGTTGTCTCGTATATCCTAGGTCTGGTGTATAATACGGGTTGCTGATGGGTAGAATAAATTATTGGAGTGATACAAATTCATATAGATATTATGTTTAAAGTTTTTTATTATTAAAATTATTGATGTCAATTATTTGTTGGGGCCTCCGGGCGTCGTATCAAATAAAACGAAGATGATCGTATTTCTTTATATTTCACAAAATAAACTCACATAACAAACATAAAATTACAACCCCTAAACTTACTCCATCTCACAACAGCTAAAAGCATAATAATAATCAAATATTCCCGCCTGAAAAACCCCCAACCCTCTTCTTCCTTTTCATTCCTATCAACCTGTCAGTGTCACCAACCCAAATAAAATGATCCGGTGCCTTGGCACCTTAAAGTAGGCAACCACAGTCAAACATTGTTAGTTGTCTACCCAAAACCTCTACATATTATTTGTCTATTACAGCTAATTATACTTATTAAACAAATGGAAGTAATAAAGATAATACAAAAATTTGGAACTAAACTCAGTCATTACTTTTTAATTGTTTTTCTTTTATTTTCAAATCTATTTCTAAAATTTTCATCATAATGGCATCATTAAATCATGTTCTTCCCGCTCTCTTTCTATTTTTGCTTTTTATTTTTCTAATAATTTACACCTTTGCAATTTGATTAGTTCTAATTTTTGCACAACCTACGTCTCTCCACGTATTATTGCCATTTTTCCTAGGTGTAGATTTGGCTGTTTTAGTAGGTTGATTTTTTTTGGAAATAATTGATTCAGAAATTTCTTCAAGTTGTTTACTTGGTTATTTTGTTAATTTATTTTCTCTTGGAAGAAGTGAAAAAGATCTTGGTTTTTTTTTAAATTGTTGGATTGTATGTTACCCAATTTGTTATCTGCATTTTCGAAGCTTCTTGAATTTGATTTAGATCGTCTACGTTATTTTCTAGAACCTCATCACATGAATTATCGTCATCAAATTCTGATACTTTTTCGGTCACGCGTATGCCGCCTGTATCCACTGTATCAATCTTTATGGATTTAGCCAACACCAGTTCCTCGCATGTATAATTTTTCGTCAGCGAATTTTTTTGTTGTTGTTTTTTCAAATTATCGTATTATCTCCTTAAAGTAACTACATTTTGGAGAGTAATATTATTGGCATTAAACTCCTGTTAAAGGTTTAGTGATTAAAATATTATTTTTATAAGAATGTCTTTAAAAAAATATGTAAATCCTATTATTTACCAACAATTCTTCTTCGCTACTTTCACAGCCCGTTTATTTTTGCCCATTTTCACACTTTCAAACTTGTTTCAAAAATACAAATTGAAACAGTTCAATCAGTTTTATCAGAAGTGTCTTTATTCTAATCTAAGTCCAGCCAGGAACCAAATTAGATAAAGTGTTTTTTAATCATTTAATCACGTTCTAAACATATTCTATTAATGATATTGATATACCACACTTATCAAAATACCAAAAACAGATTGGTTAGCTAAGAAAATTGGTTGGAGATCTTTTTACTAATCATGCAAACACGTTAAAAAACTACATACAATGTAATAATAAAAATAATCACGGAAATAATTTAAAAACAAGGGGTATTCGTTTACATGCTTGTCAAAGATACTGATGTTTCTCTAAATATAATAATAATAAAATAGTTATTTGTGTATATATTTCTCAAATTATTATTTTTTAGGTTGCTATACGAAAAGGTTTCAAAATATTTATCAGTATGTGTAACGCTATTTTTTCTCTTATTTTTAATAAGTCATGTAGCTTACTTAAGTATGGGACAGATTGATTATAGCTACAATATGGAATTAAATATTGCTGTTGGTAAGTTTTTGGCCACAATCCATATTTTTTATAAAGAATATGTGTTCTGTGGATAGGAAATTTGGAAACAGTTTGTGTAGCAACTATATTTTGATTTTAGGGACATTTTCTGCATTAGGTTGGTTCTCTTGGAGTATATACAACAGAAGACGCCAAAGATATGTATGGAAATGTGCAATGTTTATTGCATTATCTGGTATTGCATTATTACTCGAATTAGTTGACAGGCCTCCGTATTTTTATATTTTCGATTACCACTCTCTATGGCATCTAGTAACTGCACCTCTTGTCGTATTCATTTATAGGTGAATATTTGAATATTAATTTAATGAACATTACAAATTTATTTTTCAGTTTTGCAATTGATGATTGCAAATATCTTCGACAAAAAAAAATGGACAACGATTTTAAAAAGAAACCTTGAGAACGAGACAACATTAAATTTAAGAGATTTAGACTTAGAAAAGGCTTAAATAATGTTACCCTTACTAAAGGAATATCATTTTATCGATAACTATATCTAGTCCTGTATTTTGTAAATACATTAGCCATTTTTTTAAAATTATCAAGACCGTAAAGGCCTAAAGTGAGACTTTTATTCCATGTATAGTACATTTTGTATTTTTTATTATTAAAATGTTAATTTTTATTATTAAATATTATTTACCTTCATAAAAAAAAACAATTTTTAAGGTAGAATATTATATTTTCCTAATTTTATTGTCACAGTCACTTTTCTTTATTTTTCGAAAATTTAAACAAATTGAAAAATTCTAGTTTAAACCTAAATCAACATTTTTACTTATATACAATAAGAATTAGATCACACCTAAGTACCAGTGGCGTAGCCAGAGGGGTCCTTTCCAACCTAATATAATAGTAAATTATATGTCTTGTAGTACTTTTTTAGTAAATAAATAAAATTGATGCGATTTCATAAAAAAATATGCGGACCTCGGAATAAAAGCACTTTTTAGTACTAAATAAACAATATACTGCTTATAGCTTTTTTTTTGACAATATTTGGAGAACAAAATAGTTATGTAATTTATAAATAATTTATGCAGCCCCCTCGAAATGACTAGTCTAGCTACGCACCTGTTAAGTACACTTGGTTAAAAATTTTCAGTGACTTTTTCTAAAGAAAACTTACAGTAGTACATTAATATCACAAAATAAAGCACTAAATGCAAATATCCAATTTGCTGAAATTACTCTGCCACATACCATAGAAAAAGACTTAATTTTATTCAGTAGAATTCAGAGCATTTTTAAACTAAAATTAATAGTCCAAAAAATACAGAATATAATAGATCAAATTAAGTTTAAAACATGTAAAATTTGCTTTAGCAGAAAATTACTGAATAAATTGTCTTAACACAATATGATGGGGTATATTCGAGAAATAAATATCAATAATACAAACTAGGATGTTGTTTTTAAACTTAAATAAAAACAACACAACTAAAATTATACCATGTAACCATTTAACGACTTAAACAGTGAAAAAAAAATAAAAGATTCAATTAAAATTAAGTTTCCAAACACAACCCTGTATACTTTTCTCAACTTAAAACCAACAGAACACATGCGGATAGAGTATTTTTGGAAGAATCAAGCAGATTAGTCTCTTTTTAACTCTAGTAAGCTCTTGAGATGGATAGATTGCATTATTTCTACTGGTTATACATTTATCATAAGAGAAACTAACCTAAAATGTTGTTCATTGATATGCTCCTTTTATAATTTTCTATTCTTCGTCAGACAATGAATCTGAAAGAAAAATTGTCATCATCTGCCTGCCGCCCGGCCAAGTTTTACCTCGCGGAGAAAGAGTCAGCTGGACGTTGCAGTACAATAAATCCTTTCTCTAAGTACCTTACAATACTTTGTGTATCACTTTTGCCAAAAAAAGCTGCCAGTTTTATATTTAAAGCACTTTAGCTACTCTGATAGCGTCGAACTCCAACGTTGTCCATTCTTGCAAAGCAGATCGATGTGAATTTATATTATTGGTTTGCTTTGGGTGTCTTGAGGGTGATAATGGATTTCGAAGAATATGGCTATTGTTTGTTGTTGAACGTTAGTTTCTAAGCATCCCAAGTTTAAAAAAATGTAATAAATCACGCAATAGCTGAGAAACAAATAGAAAGTTATTGAAGTTCTCTAGTGGCACCAGAAACCAAGTAGAAAAAAAGTGCGACTCTTATGGGGCTCCGCATTTTGCAAGGTCCGTACTTCGGTTCACGGGCGACCATATGATCTATTGTAGGAAGTTGTTGATGTCACAAAATTGTTTGATATGAAAAATTTGCTTGAAAGTAGAGAATTATTGTCTATGAAACTTGACGAAGAAATAAAAGTCGATGAAAAAAAAAACCCGAACTACCGGGCTCTGTTTTTTAAACCCTTAAGATAAGACATATCCAACATTTCACAGCTTACTGTAGATTTTTGTACAATTCCCGTGACGAATACCAGTGCTGAATGTTCATTCAGGCAACTAACATTATCAGCATTATTATCACTATTTGTGCACTGTTTTGTGTTCGTTTATACTGGATAATGCAAAAATAGTTCGAAAGTGGAAGAAAGGATACTAAGCAGATAATTCTTAACTTTAGCGTTTGTTGATTTGTCTTTGTTTAGTACAATACATTAGAACAGGTCGGAAGAGGACAAAATATCAACCGTTAGCATCGTTAAGTGTTGCAAAATCATCCTATAAGAAAAGCAAAAAGAGAATTGTAAAAAAGATAGCGTGAAGATAGTGTAAACAGCTGTGCCACCCAAATTGATGTACCCCCTTAGGGTTGGGCCGTTTGAGATGATTTTTTTAAAAATGTCCGTCATAAAATTCCCTATATCGATCCCTCTTTCTCGATTTATGCTTCTGGTCTTCATTTTCGTGGAATTTTACTCCAAAAATGGGTTTGCCTAGAAAAAACTATATTTTTCGCACAACCCTACGGAACACGAAATTGAGATTTTGTCGGACTTTTTTATGGGGATATGCTCGTCTTGAAAATCCCTACAGGACTACCCACTTTGAATTCGGGGAGAAATTTTCCCTTCCCCTAAAAATGGCGACAATCATCCAAAAATTTTCACATTTAGGAAATCGTTGTTTTTGATTCCAACACCATGAAAAACCTTGTTATTGTATGTTGAAAGTTTGACTAACTATCATTGTAATACGGGCTGTGGTCCAGTGGTAAAGTGTATGCTTTACAAGTAAAAGTTCCTGGTTCGAATCCCGAGGAAATATTTTTTTTAACTTTTTTTTAATACAAAGGCTAGATTTAGATAGTCAAGACACCAAAATATTTGGTAACAGCAGTTTGCTTCTTCAATTGATACTTTTTACGAATTAATTTTAAGTTAGTTTCTCGCAGTAGAATAAAAATATAAAATATGCTACCACAGACATTCTAGCTATGCTATGATTGTTAACAGTTCAATAAAATACTTACAGTTTATATACAATTACAACAACAAAATAAAGGAATGAAAAATAAAATCGTAAATTATTGCACTAAGGATATGAATTCGTCTTGTAAAATATATCAAACATTTTTAAATGACAGAACAAAATATTAGTTATATTTATAAAAATATAAATAAATTTTGTAACTGTCATTTGTATGAACCCCACCAATGAGATTAGAAAATTTATAACTGGAATTTGCAAACTTGGCTAAATATTAGCCATGACGTAATATTGGTTTGAAATTCTAATCACACGAATGGGATACACGATAAATTAAGTAAAATTAATGAGTACCTATAAACAATTTATCTCTTATTCTCTCATATTCTCACTAATTATAAGTTTACACACTATTAAGATATATTTTGAGGGTAAGTACTTCTTGCCGAAGGTATTTCCTTACCCTTATTGACTATGCAATTATTGTAAAACTACGAATCTTGTTTTCTTTTTATATTGGTCCTTTTTTTAAAATATCCGTTTCGAAATTATTGAAAATGAACCTTTTTAAATAAAAAAAAAACTAATTATACAGATAAATAAATAATAAATAATATTTTTTGAAGAACTAATTTTATGAAATACTGTAGTTAATTTTGTTTCATTATTTACATTTAGATCGATTTGTCTAAAGGGTGGGACATTTCTAATTTATTATATGGGAAATAAGAAAAAGTTGTGACAGTTTCTCAATATTATTTTTTGATCCCCAAAAAGAAACTAAAGCAAAATTTTGTATTTTTTATTTAAGAAAGCATCAATGCTATATCTTTTCGTCTTAGAGAATTAAATTCTGGGAGATATGAATTATAATGTTCACCCTGTATCTCCATATTCACTTTCACCGAAATTCCGATTTTTATAGTACAAATTATATGTTCCTGGACTATTGATTATTATCAAAACTTTGTTTTTTCTAAAAAAAATTTGACTTTTAGTTTATTTTCTTATCCATACAGCACAAAATATTCTCAAACTATAAAAAGATGTTATCTGGGAGTAATAGTTACCAGTAAAGGTGAGGAAGAAGAAATTGAGAAGCGAATGGCGAGAGGATGCAGAGCAATTGGAGCTCTTCAAAAGATACTGAAGTCGAAAAAGGTCTTAAGGGCAGTAAAACTAAGATTATATCGAACAGTATTTTACGGGAGTGAATGCTGGATGATGAAAAAGAACATAGAAAACAAACTTAATATCTTCGAACGACGAGTCCTGAGGAAAATTTTTGGAAGAGTGAGAGTAGAATAGAATGAATTGGAGAAGAACAAAAGCGGAACTCAAAGTGCTATATGGTCAAGTAGATATTAGCCAAATAGACAGATTAAAAAGGTTACGCTAGTTAGGAGAATGCCAGATCACAGATGGGCTAAAGGATCTTTGTTAAGGGATGAACGAGAAAAAAGAAGAAGACGGCCTCATAAAAAGTGGATAAAAACATATAAAGAGGACATGAGAAAAGTGGGAATTTATAATTGGAAAGAAACTGCCATGGATAAAAACAAGTGGAGAAATATGGTTGGAAATTTTGAAGGTCTTTAGCGCTGTATTATATATATTAAAGATACAAATGTGCTATTTAAACAAAATCTTATGTATACTTGAATAAAATATATCTTGATAAAAATGTTCCCAAAAATGTTCATTATCAAATATTTTTAATCAGGAAAGAAAATTCTCTGAGAATAATCAACAAATCGACACACTAGCAGATTTTTAAATTAAACATGAAGATTTAATAAACCTCTCGGCTCAACTAAGAACTGAAGACCAGCTGGATGAGGAACTATTTGTCAAGAATTTTCAACAATTATTCCTCTTTTTGGCCTTCTTAAATTAAATTGAAAACAGGGCTTGTTAAAAGTAAAGAAAGAGGCAACAAAGAAAAATCTGTTGATAATGCAATTATTAAGGTGAAATGGATATAATAAGAACATCATTGTGCTGCATGGATAATTTTAAAAAGATTGTACCATTATTTTATCCAAAGTTGATTATTTTTAACAAATTTTATAATTTTCTTTAAAAATCCATTTGTTAGGAGTTAAAATTTAACTTAATATTCGTGTTCTCGAAGAATATCGTCATCAATAACCAAAACTATACTTAAAAAAAAGACTCGACATACGTTTTTTCACTAACTATGCTAGCATCATGATGATAAATCATCAACTCCTCAAACGCACGTCGAGTGTTTTTTTAAAGGTGTAATTTTGGTTAGTGGTGACGGTATTCTCCAACATTATTTAAAAGTTCTAAATTCCCAACTCAAATTCGTATTCTCCCTCAAAATTTACCTAAATACGGATTTTTTATTGTATTATCGACCACGAAATTTTCTCTTGTTGTTCTTCAAAAATAATTATTAATAAAGGCTTTAACAACTCAGTACTAAGTACCTAATTGACTAATAATAATTTACTAAACTTAGTTTTTTTTTGGTACCACAACTTAATAAAACATTTTTTAAAAAATGATACATAAGTTGTTATCTGGTACAATAAAAGTAATAATAAATAAGATCTAATAAATATAAAAAAAATAACACAAAACGACCACAAAAAATTCAAGTACATGGCACATATTTTTCAAATACTTCAAAAACAATGATGCGAAGAGTTATATGTAAATAAAAATACAAATGATCCTCTATATATTGTTTGTATTCTTATTTCGTTTATACTGTGAAGTTAGAATTAGATTTTAAGCAATGCACCAGACAGCAATTTTTTTGGACTCTTTATTTCACTTTAACGTATATAACATTTTTTTTCTTCAAGGATAACAAAGGCTAGAGTTTTGTAGAAGTACAAGCTAGCGTCCAAAAATAAAAACAATCAATGTGCTTTGCTAAGCACTCTAAACACTTTTGTGCTCGGGAGCGTTGTGCTTACGAGCACTTTTTAAAATCGGTGCTTATAGTGGTTAGTGTTTAAAACACTTTACCAAAGGGTTTAGAGCTCGTCTATCTGTCCGTATGTCTGTCTGTTTGTCTTGGCGAAAATTCGAGAACGTTTTTATAACTCTGATTTCGGCAATCGATAGCCTGTCACCTTAGTTCGCCCACCTACTATTTTCAGTGACCTAAGCCAACTCTACAACCGTCTGTTTGTCCGTCCGTCCATAGCTGAGCTACTGAGATACTGTTATAGTAAGCCCCAATTAAGAAAAGATAAAGCCACACATGATTGGATGGAGTACGACGAATTTTAATATGTTCGTAACCTCATAATAGAAGCTGGGATGAGGTAAAGAAACGTTTTGTTTCACTTACTCCATTTTTAAAAATAAGCCAACAGATATTTCCACTTTAATAACTGAATTTTTCAAAAAGTGCTTAGTGCTCATACATTTAAAGCACGTTTTTAGAGTGTTTAGTGCTCGCGAGCCCTTTCCTGTGAAAGTGCCTGGTGCTCGTAATTTTTAAGTACTCTTTTGAGTTCTTAGTGCTCGCAAGCATTTTTGTCAGTACTCGTCACAGCTCTGATATGAAGTAATACTTTTAAAGTCACATTTTTTAGATTTTTTTTTTGAATTGACACTATTCTCTTTGAGAGAAACAATTAGAATTAAAGTAGTAAATATTAAAATCCACGTAAAATTGCAATTTCGGTGCACCAATTAAATATCAGACGACAAAATATCCTAAACAAAATAGTAACCGATAAAATAGAACCTGACTAAATATCTGCGTAAAAGAGAAGCAAAAAGTAATAGAATAAAAAGCAAATAGGATTTAGATAATCTGATATCTGAAAATCAAGTTATTCCTACTTTAATTAAATTTGTTAATATCTGAAACAACTTAAAACAAGTGAAAACCGGCAATATTTTTAAATGAAAAAGTGTTTATACTATTGGAAATATTCGAAACTCCAGTAAAAATGCTTCTAATATATCGAAAGTATTTTTAAATCAATTATCAATCTAATTCTAACCTCATAATCATCGTTTTCAAACGTCTATAACTCAATTATGGTCAGCCCGTTTACCGTTCATATACCCTATCCACCTTTCGGCGGTAATTTTAAATAAAGGTTCATTTTCAATAGTACTCAACAATAACAACTGATTGATATGCGTAGCGTGATAATCCCACCGTGCCAAATTCGGTGCTGTACTTATAGTAAAATGTCTGAGATCGTAGGAAGTGACGCTGCCCATATCAAACAGAGTAAGCATGTTCTTTAACGAAACCATACCTTCGCTGTATAAAAACTCAGCTTCCTGAGCTTGACCAGGAGGAGCGATAGTTATTAAATCAAGCAGTCCCAGTAGAGCGTATATAAATCCGTTGAGAACGAATGAAGCGGGCTTGGTTGGGTATTCCTCGTACCAGTGATATTTGTTGAGGAACGTTGCTCTAACTCCCCCCTTGGAACTTGAAACTCTGAACGGTTTGAGACCTCTTAGAGCTGCTGTTAGATAACGGATGTCTCCTCCGGAGTGGTAGTATGCTCTGGAGAGAACCGAGATGGCGTGACCTTGTCCCATTGAAGAATACCATCCTATATCAAGATATAAATCAATCTAATATTTGTAACAAATGACATCTAACGATGTTATTTATTCCTTTGATTAATAATAATCGCACTAAGTAAATGGTGTATACCAATAAACTAATCATGCATTACAAAAAAATAAATAAAGAAGTTTATAAATTAAATTAATCAAAATATAAGAAAATTTGCAAAAAAAAGGACAATTACATGGAAATACAGAGTTATATAAATCAGGTAGCAAAGGACAAATAAATCAAGCTAGGAAGAGACGTGAAAAAGAAATAGCAGATCGGGATAGAGAAGTAAAAGTTTGCCAGGAGATAGAAGAAGAAAATCGAACCACAGGACTATACAAAATTATTTTTTTTATTATTATTTTGTTATTTTTTGTAGAACCCATCCCAAAATGAAATTTTGTTAATTGTTAATTACAATATACAGGGTGTTGCTATATTCGACCGACAACGCTCTACCCTAGATAGCTCTTGTTAATTGTTGAATATTGATATCCATATACGGGCTTAATTGCTGAGATACAGGGTGGTAAAAGTTTTAGATAAAAATTAAAAAATTCCCATAAATCCAAAACGCCTTTAAATATATTTTTTCAAATCTGGTGATAAATATACTCTGTAACAAAGTCATATTTTGACACAAACTAACTTTTGAAAAATTTAACCAGTGGCGCGCTATTAAGGTTAGTGGCAACTTTTGCCCCCCTATTTTTTACGACACTGGGCCAAAAACATTTTTTATTAATTTTTTTTAATTCTCTGTTCAGTTTTAATTAAAAAAATAATAACCTTTAAATATTTACCTTAATACATACTATTATTTCGATTTCGACTAATAATTAACCTTAAATAGTTGAAAAGGAATACAAGCTATTTGGACTTAATTTTGTTGTTGCAATTTAATACAAATCAAAATCACAATAGTGGCGTAAAAAATGCCTCTAACCCTAATAGAGTGCCACTGGTTAAATTTTTCAAAACCCTAATAGCACACAACATCCTTGGGACGTACAATTTATGTCCATTTAATGTCGGAACGTCCATGGACTTAATATGTATGTCCTGTGGATGTTTGTTTTTGGACAGTATTAAGACGTCCACGATATATATCCATTATTTGTACAATTTATGTACAATGTCCATACCGGATATCCAGTAGTTGTCCGTGATGGATATAATATAACATATCCATACCATAGTCTTAAAACAGTCCCTCGCCGACTTAATACAGGCAATGTCCAAAACATGTCCGGGACAGACACCTAAGAGTGGTCCTCACTCGACATAATATGGACCAAAAGTAAAGCTCCGCCTGAAAGATGGAGACACTTGCGCTGATGCTGCTTAGACACCACGAATAGTATGGTATATCGCGATTTAAAACATCCTATTAAGTCTGCTCCGAGCTCGCTCAACGAGTATAAACGGTGGCTATTATTCACGTAGATGAAGTTTCAGTCACGAGCAGGTGTTGAAATAAAAATTTCACAATTACAATTAAAGTGGTGTGAATAATATAACAAAAAAAATCACTTTCTCTGACGTCCACTGTACCAAAATAGGACGTTCTGTGAATGTCCCAGGGGGATATCCAATGGATGTCCGCGGCGGACGTTCGAATTCAGTTCAAAGTTGTGACATTAGTGCGTCCCTCGGACGTCCATAGAACGTCCAGTGTACCAGAAAAGGATGTCCTAAGGATGTCCGGAATGTCCGAAGAGGACGTCCTATGGATATCTGTAGGACTACTTTGTGTTATTAGGGAAGTTATTTTGTGTCAAAATATGACTTTCTTACAGTGTATATTGCACCAGATTTGACAAAAATATTTAAAGGGGTTTTTGATATATGGGAATTTTTTAATTTTAAAACTTTTAACACCCTGTATCTCAGCAACTAAGCCCTTTAAGGGTATATATGTACTGATATCAAAATTCAACACAAGAGCTATCTAGGGTAGAGCGTTGTCGGTCGATTATAACAACACCCTGTATATATTTTACTTTCCCGACCCACCTCCGAGAAGGAAAAGTATTGTGAACGAGCTAAAAAAAAAATTGTCGAGATAAAGATGGAAATATCCATTTTGAGGTAACTCGAGATGATTAAGACCATTTCCAGATGGAAGTCTGCCTGTCTGTGTGTATTCTTCCACGATAGAGACCACATACATTTAATCCGATTGAGCTGAAATTTGGTATATGGGTTTGGGTTACCCGTCGGAAGAACCCATTAGTTTTTGTACGACATCTGTCAAACGGAAGTGTCACTATCAAAAAATGACAGAAGCAATATGTCACGAAATTTCACTTGCAATATGTCTGTAAAGATATTCGTCTCTGAATATTCGCCGCGAATGTTTTGCGGCAACGCATATATTTTTTTTCAATTTCTTCTCTTACAAAAAACGTGTTGGAACTTGGGACGAAATTATTGGAACGTGTAAAGTTTAATTGGTTCTATAAGACAAATAAGCTGTTTATTTTTTTAAATTACGTGTTATTTGAAAGTGGAATCATTTATTTAGATTATTATAATCACCAGAAGGTAGTAAATTTTTATCATATTATTGGTGTAAATTTATAATCACTTTCTTGCTATCATATAAATTGTAGAACAGTGAAATGATTTAAATGATTAATTAAATCAGAAATTAGTGCAAAACGTATAATAATATACAGAGTGTTTTGTATAAAACCAGGTTTAAAAAATTTAACGAACAAACAATTTAAGTACTCGATGATTCGCAAAAAAGTGGCTTCAATGTTTGATAGTTTCCATAGAAAAATAAAATGATTTAAGTGACCAATTTAATCAAAAATTAGTGCAAAATGTAGAATTTTTATTGCTTTTCATCTTTCATTAATTTTTGACAAATTTTAAAGGTTTTATCTCATTTTTGTTTTGCATTTTGTGATAATTTTTAATAATTTCAGCAATTTTTAATGACTCTTATTTTTTAGATTTTTTGAAATTTCTTTACTTCTAAGTAATAATTGACAATTTCTAAAGCAATTTTTGTTCCTTTCATTTTTCATTAATTTTTGACAAATTTTTAAAGATTTTTGTCTCATTTTTGTTTGGTTTTGCATTTTGTGATAATTTTTACTTTCACGACCCACCTCCGAGAAGGGAAAGTATTGTGAACGAACTAAAAAAAATTTCGAGATAAAGATGGAAATATGTTGTTGGTCAGCTCTAACTACATATTATTTTTCCAGAAAAGCTCGAAGGTATGTATTTCCAATAGGTCTTGTTGATATTTATGCTTTATCCTACAAAACCCCATGATATCCCCTGTAAGGTACTGTGAAACCTCTCTCTGTTATTGGCCTACAAACTTTCATAGATTTAGTATAATCTTTATTCATATCAACAACCCTTACAGAAATCACTTCCACAACCAAGACTCACTAAACATTATCCAGAAATAACGACCCTTACAGACAAGACTTCTACACCAAGACTCACAAAAACATTATTCATTATTGCGTGTTTGCTGAAACACAGTTTGTGTAACCTCAACATCGTTTATTCTGACTCGCGACATTAAAATCTCCTACAATAATGAGATTTGTACTTTTATCAAAGCAAGACAATAGCCCTTGAGAAGACTATAAAAATAAATACAACAAAAAATTATTAATTATTAAATATATTAAAAATATTTAGGTCTAGATTAAGAAAAATGTATATTTAAAAATTAAGAATTTGTACCTACAGTTTTAAACAAAAAATAATAGGACACGTCCCTTATTATTGAACTTAAGAAAATAATTATTATTAGAAAATAAACTAATAAATAATCAATATAGACTCAAAAAAGAAGAATCTAAACTCAGATATCTCCCAGAAAATTAAAAAACCAATGATTAAAATGCTCTGAAAAAAATAGATATTAAAAAAAAACCAAAGTAATTATTCTTACCTGGTTCTAAATCATGGAACCCAGTAGCCAATTTTCTCTTGACAGGAATGGGCCAACCACCCGTTTCGATATCTTGGTGTCTAACAAACCATTCGGCGGCATCGTAAAATTGTTGAATGTGCTCGGATGATGAAAGAGTAAGATTATCTATGGCCCCCGATCCCCTAAGCGTTATATCAATTATTTTTATTTTAGATCTTGAAATTTTCGGTTTCGATTTGTCTTTGTCTAAATAAACCAACCCTTTGTGCATGTCGATTATTAAATCCCTAGTAATTTTTTTCCATGTTTTATCTGTACCAAGACCGTGGTAAATATTATTGTCCTAAAAAATTAATTTATAATATCACTCAAAAATATTCCGAACTAATATACCTGTGAGGTAATCCAAATATCTGAAGTTATATAATGTAAGAAATAAATCTCTTTAGTTTCTCTATTCTGTAAAGTGATGCAAAGGCTGCTGTTATTGGTTAAGAGAATATCGAGACTCATAACAAAATACAAAACATGATCCATTTTGAGTCTAATACCCTCCATATAATTGTCGCTAGTAGTAAATTTGAGTATTCTAGTATTCAAGGACCTGTCCAAACTTCGATCTAATTTTGCATTAGCCGGTACTATCCATTTTGCTATGTCTTTTTCGCAGTCTTCCACCGTTTTTCTTCTAGGCTCAGGTTCGGTCAGATTTTTACTGAAGTGAGAGAGCCCAAATTGTGCTATAATAGTAGGAAATATTTATTATTAATATAGGAAATCATAAACTTAAATAAATACAAAAATATATAATAAAATCAAATCATTAGAAAATTAAGACAATTCCATTTCATCGGCTTCGCAGTCCTTTCGATTCAATGAAAATATCCTTCGCTGTTACAGACAGACCGACGGACATTGTAAAGTCAATAAGCACCTTCGCTTTGTTTCCTTACTTAATAATTGATCAGAGTTACAAAAATGCTGAAAAATCTAACTAAATGATGTTGATGAAAAATCGATGAGTACAAAAAATTCTAATTTTGGAAATATAAGTGTTGATAGCCCCGCTACTCCCCAGCCAGGTCTGCATTTGAAATCAGGCCAATCATCTAGATTTTCTCTTGGTTCATAAATATTTCTATCTAGTAACCACTTTTTATACATCTTCGATCTACAGCGGTTTCCTCAATCTATTTTAACCAGTAAATAGTAAAAACATTGATCTTACTGAAAATAATTCATCTATGGGCGATATTGCTCCGAACAGCCACTTTCAATGAATAATGTCGTTAAACTGAAGTTTGCTCAAACTTTACTTGTACCCAACGTTGCCAACTGTATTGGAAGATCTTATAGTATGGGCACTTAAATTATTATAGTACATTGGAGAAAAATATAGTAAAATAAAGAAGAAACAAGAAATATGTAACGACACCAACAATAAGATATAACTGCACCAAACATAACAAATACTAATTATCTCAATTAGGTATCTGAGTTCAATCAACTCTTTTAAATTATAAATTATACTTCCTCTGCTCTTGGTAAATAATAAATCCTTAAAAATCTTTAAAAACCCTGAAAAATCCCTTAAATAATTCTTAAAAATCTAATAATCTCTAAAAATCCCCAAAAACCCTTAAAAATACTTAAAATGACTTAAAAATCTTAAACAATTCTAAAAGATCCTAATATAATACTTAAAAATGCATAAAAATCCCTGAAAATTCTTAACAAAATTTAAAAATCCGTAAAAATCTTGAGAAATCCTTAAATATTCTTAAAAATACTTTGAAATCCTTTAAAAAAATCTTAAGAATCCCTAAAAACCCTTAAAAATACTTAATAAGACTAAAAATTACTTAAATTTAAATAATTAAATTCTTATGCAATTCTTAAAGATCCTAATATAATCCTTAAAAAACATTAAAATCCTTAAAAATAGTTTACAATTCTTAAAAATCCCTTAAAATCCCTAAAAATCTCTAAAAATCGGCAAGAACTCTTAAAAAGACTTAAAATTACTTAAAAATCTTAAACGTTTTTTTTAAAGATCCTAATATAATCCTTAAAAATGCATAAAAATAATAAACTATCTTTAAAAATCCCTTAAAATTCTTAAAAAAAAATTTAAAAAACTCTAACAATCTTAAAAATCATAAAAAATTCTTAAAAATCCCTAAAAAGTTCTTGAAATTCCTTAAAAATCCCAAAAATCATTAAAAATCCTTAAAATGACTAACAATCCTTAAAAACCATAAAAATCCTTAAAAATGCTTAAAAAGACTTAAAATTACTTAAAAATCTTTAGCAATTCTTAAAGATCCTAATATAATCCTTAAAACACATTAAAATCCCTAAAAATAGTTTCCAATTTTCTTAAATATCCCTAAAAAGTCCTTAAAAATCTCTAAAATTACTTAAAAATTTAAGCGATTCTTAAAGATCCTAATATAATCCTTAAAAAACATTAAAATCCCTAACTGTATGTGCAAAAATAGCGTGCAGGTAAGTCACTGTCATTATATACCATAATTTAAATCATGATTTAAAACATTTGAAATAAATTATCGTAACCCTATAGAAAAATCTATTACTTCTAAAATTAGGTATTTTTCATTTGCACCAACATGTAGCAACATGCAACCTACAAAATAGCTCATAGAATCTAATTTTTTAATGTTTTTTGAAATGGTTCTGTGACATTTTATTCTTTAGTGTTAAAAACTTAAATAAAGCATGCTGTTTTTTCCATATGTCATCCTAAAGTTTACAATATTAAGAAAATTGACAAATTACATAGACAAATAATAATAAAATTCCTAATCCTTACCTATTTGAGTAGGATAGTAATATCCTTGACTTTCCCACTGCGTAGAAACTGGAACTCCCTCTATTGCACTGACACATTTAACTCTTTCCCTGACTTCAACATTATAATTTTCGAAATACATAAAAACCCCTCTAGGATCATATTTGGCTTTTGGATGATACACTTTGCTGTAACTATGAGACCATTCGAACCTCTCTGTTCCATCATAATTTGCTAATTTTCCATATACTTCAAAATATCTGTGTAAAAATGAAAATGGAATGTAGACATCGTCTCCTTCTTTACGGCAACCTATAATATATTCTCCGTTTATATCACAGTCTATTTCTTCTGATACAGGAATATCAAATGATTTGGAGTTTGTGTTATAGAAGTTTTGCCATTCTTTGTTTGAGTCTCCACAAAATGAATACAATGTTAGGATGGTTAATATTCCTATACAGAGTATAAAAAGCAGCGCTATTTTTACGTTAAATCGCATCATAATAAAAAATAAGGGAGGTTCCTAAAAATAAATAGAGTAAATTCGATGTTTTCAATTATATTCGTCTTTAAATACTTTTGACACTGAAACGCCACTCCTGGTAAAGCCAGGTTTCTTTTCAACAAGATTCATTTAGTATTTTACATTCTTTTTACTTAATAGAGTGGGCCAAAAGGATTAGTTCTTAATAAATCTATTGTTTGGATTTCCCACAGATTCACATTTACTTTTCCATAAACATTTACAAATAATGACATTGACGTTTAATTGTAGGTCAACTGTCAAGCACTGTCAGGCAGTGTTGTAAAATTTCTAAGGTATTTTTTCGCGACTTATCGTTGATCGGTAATACGCTCATTTAGAGTGCGTCATCAGATAGGTTAGGTCACGGTTGTGGATGCAAACAAAGCCTTGCGACCATTGTTTTGACACAACTGTATTTGGAAAATCGTAATAATATTCACATTACCAATTTATTAAACTATTAAATAGGTATGTACCAGATATTCTTACTGATATTCTACAATGTAAATAAAGAATGTTGTTATGGTCTCCTTACCTTCTCTAAATAAATGTACTGTTTCTTCACTATTAATAATCCTAAACAACGTTTCATTTACAATAAACTTCGTATTTATACATTCTTTAATATTTTATATATAACAGTAAAACCTAATAAATCACAGCCAAAATGACAACTGACAACATAACTACTCTGAAAACTACCTCAGCGAAGGGGTTTGAGAAGTTGGTTAACTATGACGTCATAGTTTGGAATACGCATCAAGGAAATTTGAGTGGTTAACTTTTATGTAACCTAGTTTGAATGGTTAGCCTCGAGGAAAAATCATTTAAAATTTTTGAGAATATTCTTTAAAACATACGTACAACACAAAAAAATAGTATACGAAATTATAAATTTTTGTAGGTCTCATCTCATCCTACAGTTTAGTATTTTGTCATTTTGTCTAAATAATTTTTTTATAAACAATACATAAAATAAATTCCAGTATTAGAAATATTTTCACGGAAAATTATGTAATTACCGAGAATTTTACAAGTAACAGTTTGCGTATTTTTCCATTAAAAGAATTTACTACTTGGCAACGTTGCAATAAACGATGGGTGAATTAGTTCTTGTAAACATCTGACATCTGTTTGACGTTTAGATTAGTCAAACGTCAAATGGAAATTGGGGTTTATCATAATCATAAAATTACATGGAATATCACCTTTTTTAATATGCCTTTCATGTGATATGAGGTACAGCATGTTCGACCACTCCAGTTTAATTAAAACATACAATTAGTTTGTAGAATCAAGGTAAATGTTTGTTTATATTCAATTAAATATTGCGTGCTCACTGTCTAATCTGTATTTTCTAGATGTGCGAAGTTCCTGTTAGATTTTTGGGAAAGGAGACTAAAGATCTGATTTCAGCCTTATTAAACCCTAAAAAGATCATAGCTAATGATAGAGGTTTATCACGGTGAGTTTACACTTTAAACTATAATGTTGAAGAATAACTATAGAAGAAATGATATTTTTTAGTGATTGGCATGGTTTGGCAGAGCTTTGTGGTATAGGGGGTGAGAAAATTCCTAATATTGAGAGAAGTAACGATCCTACCTTAAAAGTATTAGATATATGGTCGGAGAAAAACAAGAATGAGAGTACCCTTGCAAAATTGCTATCATTTTTAGAAACATTGGAAAGATTTGACGTTTTAGATGATATTACACCCTTAATAGAAAAAGATATAGAATATTACAGAGCAAACCCAAATGGTTATACAACTGATCTCCAAGAAATTGATGATAAAGATATAATAACTTACGATGATGCTGAGCGTAAAAGACAAGGTCTTCCACCACAAACTTATGATGCGTTTGTGCTCTTTCATGATGATGATATTGGTTTTGCCACTGAAATAATCAACACAATGGAAGCTCAGTACAACATGAAATTATGTGTTAAAGTCAGAGATGTAGTTGGCGGGGAACACAATCATGATTCTGTTATTAGACTGATCGCTTCTAGGTGCAATAGAGTAATTGTTGTGGTGTCTACTTCGTTTTTGGAGAGTCCTATTAACAAATATTTTTATACTTTGGCTTCGATGGAAGGAATAGGTAAGTTTATTCAAATTTTATTATCTCATAAACTCATTATTCTTTATCAGAACTGGGTAATTACTTTCAAAATGTAATTAATTACAATTACAAAATACTTTGTTTTCAAAGGAATTAATTAGAATTACAAAGTACAAGAAACAAAGGAAGGAATTTTTATTTTAATTACAATTACAAATGTAATTGACAATTTCTTTTCTAATTATAATTACATTTATTAATTAAATCTTAGGAAAGATGATGTTAGTTTGTGTAATATACAAATCGGAACCTAAAATAAGTACACTATTAGGAAATGGCAAAAATCAAATGTATTCCAAACCCAGTTGTTCATAGTTTATTATACCAAAAAAATCAGAACATAATTTATTATATTAAAATTGTGTGTCGCCCCAAAACTTTCCCGACGAGTATCCACGAATACTTTTTCAGACAGAGAGACAGACAGACTTCTTACTTATCTCAGGGGACCTCAAAATGGATATTTCCATCTTTAACTCGAAAATTTTTTTAGCTCGTTTACAATACTTTCCCTTCTCGGAGATGGTTCGGGAAAGTACAAATTATCACAAAATGCAAAACCAAACAAAAATGAGACAAAAATTTGTCAAAAATTTATGAAAACTTAAAGGAACAAAAATTGCTTTAGAAATTGTCAATTATTACTTAAAAGTAAAGAAATTTGAAAAAAATTCTAAAAAATAAGAGTCTTTAAAAATTGCTGAAATTTATTAAAAATAAAAACAATAAAAATTACTCTAGAAATTGTCAGTTATGACTAAAAATTATTAGAAATTTTCAAGAAAATCTAAAAAGTAAGGGAAAATCTTAAAAAATTGCTAAAATTTATTAAAAATTATCACAAATTGAAAATACAAGAAAAAATGAGACAAAAACTTTTAAAATCTGTCTAAAATTAATGAAAAATGAAAGGCAAAATTTTAATAAAAATACTTAGCAACAAAAACTGCTTTATAAATTATCAATTATTACTAAAAATTATTGGAAACTTTCAAAAAAATCTAAAGAAAATATAATAAATAATAATAAATTGTTGTACTCGTTCCAAAAAGTTTTTTAAATTGTATATAGTCAACAAATCTTACAGGAAACTGACATGTTTCTTTGCGCTTTTTACTATAGAAACCACGAATGTTTCAGATGGCAAGTGGCTACTATCAGGTAAATTCACTTCTCATGCCGAATACTTTGATGTCCTCTGATCCATTATATACGACTTTTTCCCAAAATTAGATCCGCTATTATCCGTCAAAGTTTTTCGGTGAGCTACTAGATCATACTGTATGTTATATTTCTTCATTTTTTATTTGAATTGGCTCTTTCATATAAATAAAACTCTTAAATTGTTGATTTTTAAAGAGAAACAAAGGAGAAAAATAATCCCATGTATCTACAAGGAGTGCCCAGATTTACCACTTGAGTTCAGAGCATATCATCTTCTCGATTTTACGAGATCAGGAAAAGTATTTGGCAGCTTTTGGGACCAACTTCATAAATCCCTCAAAGTTTTATTGCCTCCGTCTCCGAGATTAACTGAAATTTCGTCCACTACTCCTATACAAAAGAAAGAAGAGACCAAAAAAACGTAAGTTGTTTTATAAACTGGACTAACCAAGTTATTTTAAGTAATTTTTTAGTTCTGAACTGCCTAAATCTACAAATCACGTAAAGTTCGCCTTGCTTGATAATCAAGAAACTAAAGAAGAGGAAAAAGAAGAAATACTACCTCCAGTATCGTCCCCTTCTACTGTAGAGCCAAATATTAAAGAGCTAAAAAAACAAAACTCGTTTTTCACCAAATGCAGGAAATTTCTTCACCATAAAATCGAGAAAAAAGAGCTAGAAGAAAAGACGGAAGTGCCTCAAATCAATGATTTAGTACCAAAGAAGAAGAAGTTTTGGAAAAGCAACAAATTAAAACTTGCAGTGGCGAATTGAAAGTAATGCATATCAACGATATTTAGAATTTATTTTTTTAATTTTTTTGACGTTACGTGCTATATTACTGCTAGGTTAAATCCAGAAGAAACCATAATATTTGTGGTTTGAGTGAAGTCTTTGGTAATGACCAATAAGGCCGTTAATTCCAGAGTTTATTTTTTAACATACTTTGTGTTCGCTATTTCCAGGGTTTTTACATGAGAATGAATAGAATTTAAATTTATATTTATTTTACTTTTTCTATTCTTGTTTTCTGGTTAATTTAGATTAAGGAAGAATGAAATCTCTGAATCTAGGACTGTTTTTCGAATGACAATTTTTTGAATGGACAGTTATTTAAACAGACCGTTTTTCGAACAAATATGTGGAATGATAAAGTACTTAATTTAAACAAAAAATATTTTACTTATATATTTATTGAAATTGTTTAGCATATTTTTTACATATTAAAAAAAGCTACTGCAGCTGTACCCCTAGTCGGAAATAAAAGATAGTAATTTACATTTAAAAGCAAAGACGGTGCTTTACAACATTGCACATTTACGTATCATAACATAAAGGCGATTATTGTATGACTAAATCACTATTATTTAGGTGAAATCTCATATAAAAGCTTCATGTGCTGTGCAAAGTTTTTGTTGCTGTTTGAAGTTTGAAATAAATTTCCTTTGAAAATTTGAAGAAACATCCTTGTACAATCGCATTCGGAAATTATTGATGTCCTATCATCGCTGTTCTAAAATCTATTAGAACCGATTGCGGTCTGAGAGCTGGTGCTAAATCCTTAAGGGCCGAAATTAACTATATACGTGTCAGTGTTGTTAAAAATACTTTAAAAAAATGTATTTAAATGCAAATACAAATATTTCTTCCCTGTGTATTGTTTAAGATTGTTAAGAAAATCTACAGCTCGATTACTTTGTAATAACAAAAACAATGGATTTTTAATAAGTTCGTTTTGTTTAATTTTACAAATTAATTAGGTACAATTTATTTGCTTACAAAAAGATAACTAAAAAATATGTCTACATACATAAATAAGTATATAATTTATTTCTCTGTGGTGTTAAGATTTATCCACCTTCACTATACGTTATCTCGACAGGAGCCGAAGATGGCAAAATTACATTATATCGATGAAACATTTTGAGAACTGTTGGATACATTTTTTATGAAGAAAGTTCTTTTGTGGGAGACTTTAAATATGCTAAAATTTAGATTAATGCCGAATTCTGTGACAAATCACTCTTGTGGGTAGAGTTTTTAATAACAATTTCTACAAATAATCTATTGACCAATAGTTCTTTAATAAATAAGAACTTTTCACTTTCGTTTTCTTTACTGATCCAGTTTAATTTGAATAAAGGTAATGTTTAGAATATATATGGTTGAGCTAGTGCGTGTTTAAAATCTAAAATTTTATGGAAACGAGCTATACTTTAAATTAATTAATTTTTCCTCGCTGTGCAAAAGTTGCAAGATTGTTCGCAATACAAAACCCAAATAAAATTGTTTTTCACGTTGCAAAAAATCAATAGCTGAGGCTAATGGTTTTAAAACCAAAGAATACTCAATTAAAAATTCCAATTCGACATTTTTTAAAGTAGGTTTACCTAGTGCCGTACAAATTTTGGCAGATGTGTTTTTTCACTAAAAGGATATTGGCAATTTAAATTTTTTTTTGCAAATCTTTTCCACCTCATCTAACGCTTTAGTAGATCTAGTAACTGCATTCCAAATTGCTGATAATTTCCAAAAATGCTATATTTTTTTTCAAAAAGGGAGTAGTGGCCTGAATTATATTTTGAATAGCAGTTGTTTTAATTAACTTAGCGTATGGGAGAACATCTAAATTGAGTCGGTAAAGAATTTATTTCTTTAAAATCCAGAATAAGTCCTGCACAGTTTCCAAATTGTTAAGGATGTTAACAATCAGATTACCTATTCTCAAAATTCAAAAAGATTACTACTAATTAAAATTAAATTACATAAAGTGAAACCATCTATTTCGAAAAATTATCTATTCGAAAAATTGCGAATTCGAAAAATAGTCTTTCGATAAGTTATTCCAGAACTATCCAGATACAGAGATCTGTTCCTCATTAAAATTCCAAATTATTACATTTTTTAAAAGTTACAACTACTTTGGTTAAAGCTCATTTGACGGTTTTTTTTTCATTCGGTTTTTTTGAAACTCTGTGGACTTTCTAATCATTTATTCTACGATATTTAAATGATTTTAAAAATCAAGACAAGCCTTCGTTGCCTTTAGCCATTTGAATTTTAAAGAATTCGACGCACAGAAAAATCAAATATTTTTCTATATATATATATTTTTTGTAAGTTGCTAGTCAATATTTTAATGTAAAATCGCTCGCAAGTTCAATCTTTTCCAATAGGTAATATGTGAATTAGAGGGTTCGGAGAAAAGCGCGAAACAAGTTACATTTCCAACAAAAATAAACTAGAATAGACAAAAACACAATTAAGGAGTAAGAAACTAGGGACCACAATATATACAAGATTTATTATGCATATTGTTTA
Organism: Neocrepidodera transversa; assembly: GCA_963243735.1. Taxonomy (NCBI): domain Eukaryota; kingdom Metazoa; phylum Arthropoda; class Insecta; order Coleoptera; family Chrysomelidae; genus Neocrepidodera; species Neocrepidodera transversa. The sequence goes on from OY725337.1 coordinate 10,415,016, forward strand.
AAGAGACTGTGAACTTAAAACCTAATTCGCATTATGTTAGTAATTTAGTCGAGTGTTGAGTAATTTAGTAACTAAACGTGCATGAACTATGAAAATTTAGTAGAATAGTTTAGTAAATTTTCATAGTATGTACACGTTTAATTACCAAATTACTCGTCAATTGACTAACCTAATGCGAACTAGGCTTAAGTCATTCAGATCTCTAAATTATGCGAAAAAATCAGTGATTATTTACAGTAAAAGAAGAATAAGAACTTTATTTAAAAATAAAACGTTTACGAACATCAAAATTTTTGAGTATTGTATCCTAGACTAGCTTTTGCCCACGACTCCGTTCCCGTTGATGTCGGAATAAATAAAAGTTTATTTTCTCTACCTGTTTCCTTCCCCAATTTTTATACCCATTTTTACCCCAATTGTTATATCAAATGAAAGGTTATTGTTTGCATGCAAATTTGGCACAAGACATTTACCCTAGAGCGTCGGCAGTCGAATTTAGGTACATCCTTCATAGAGTTATTTTACTGGTTTGGAAATCATCATTAGTTTCGCTACTTGCCACATCTTAGAAACATACCACGGCAAATAATAATAATAATAGCCGTCCCTTCCCCGCACAAGCCATTGGCTTCTTGGGGTTCACTCGTAGGGGGTGAAATGTTCGGCGAGTATTATAATTATTATTATACCTCATTCTAAGGATTCTTGATAGTTACTGTCAAGGATTTTCAAGGATTCATCACAATTATTGTCAACGATTGTAAAGGATTATCATAGATTGTTAAGGATTTCAAAGGATTTTTAAGGATTATTTATAGGTACTGTCAAGGATTTTAAAGAATTATCGAGGATTCTTAAAATTTATAAAGTATAAGAGAATTTTAAAAGTCAAGGATTTGAAATGATTTTCAAGGATTCATCACAATTATTGTCAAGTATTTTAAAGGATTATCATAGATTGTTAAGGGTTGCAAAGGATTTTTAAGGATTCCTGATAGGTACCGTCAAGAATTATCGAGAATTGTTAAAATTTATAAATTATTATTAGAGAATTTTAAAAATTCAAGGATTTGAAAGGATTTTCAAGGATTCGTCACAATTATTGTCAAGGATTGTAAAGGACTATCATAGATTGTTAAGGATTGCAAAGGATTCTTGATAGGAAATATCAAGGATTTTAAAGAATTATCGAGGGTTGTTAAAATTTATAAATTATTAGAAGAGAATTTTAAAAGTCAAGGATTTGAAATGATTTTCAAGGATTCATCACAATTATTGTCAACTATTTTAAAGGATTATCATAGATTGTTAAGGATTGCAAAGGATTTTTAAGGATTCTTGATAGGTACCGTCAAGGTTTTTAAAGAATTATTGAGGATTGTTAAAATTTATAAATTATTATTAGAGAATTTTAAAAAGTCAAGGAATTGAAAGGATTTTCAAGGATTCATAACAATTATTGTCAAGGATTGTAAAGGATTATTATAGATTGTCAAGGATTGCAAAGGATTTTTAAGGATCCTAATAGGTACCGTCAAGGATTTTAAAGAATTATTGAGGATTGTTAAAATTTATAAAATATAAGAGAATTTTAAAAAGTCAAGGATTTTCAAGGATTCGTCACAATTATTGTCAAGGATTGTAAAGGATTATTATAGATTGTTAAGAATTTTTAAGGATTCTACTGGTATTTTTTTCGGAAGTTGCTTTAATACTTCGCCAGTGATGAGGCCAAATCCATTTGTTTTGGATTAATATTGATTTTAATATTTTTTTAAACTTATTCAGTGAGGTTTGTCTGTTGGCCATATCGTATCGTCTTGTTTTAATCCAATATTGCTTTTTATAAGTTATTTCGAGCCCAACTTCCGTCTGTATTTCTGATTGATGGATTTTAGTCTTTTGTGACTTTCCAAAGGGAATATTATGTTATTATTCCCTTAGATAATCATATATAGACTTATTTTTAATGCGTTATTTCTCTCTTTTATTGTAGGGTGGTATTATCCATAGCAATTTTATCTATCACTGTCGTCTTCATTTTATTTTTTCAAATACCACATCTTTGATCTCCTTTAGGTAGTTATTGCACTTTGTTCTAGATTTGACCTTTGCACCAAGAAAAAGATGATCTAATTAATCAATAATAAGAGTCTCTGTAGCATAATAATTCGAAATTAAGTCTATTGAGACAAGACCAAAGTGAAGTAAATTATTAATGACTGGTCGTGGGGGGAAACAAAATCAGAAAAAGCATAATTAAGTAGACATAAACTTAATAAAATTTCGGAATGGTTCAGTTGTAGTTTCTAGTAAATTCTGTAACAAATTGTGACTTGTTCTTTTCTCCGAGCATTCTAAAAAACTATTATCTTGAGATTTATGATCTTTCGGCAGGAGTACAGGATTATATTTAATTTAGGGTCAAAATTAAGATCTTTTATGATGTTTGTCTAAATTCATTGATATAATAGCTTGCCTAATGCCGTATTCCTACCGCCTTTTTATACAATATAAGTATAAAATATATTTCTACTTTAATGAAGATTTGTGTTGCGAAAAATGCAATTATTTTTATTAATAAAACTTGTATTTTAAAAAGTGTTTTATTTATTATCCTTCTAGAACTGTATCTTCCATGTTTCATCTTTTTTTACTGTATAATCTGACAATATAATTCTAATAGGATGATCAAGTTCCATCTTTGATTATCTTGAATATCCTGCATATTATATAAAAAACCAATTTAGAAGGAAACCGACAACAATTCTGAATCCGAATCATCTTTGTGCATCTTTTAAAAAAAAAATCATTTCAATTGGATCAAAAAAATATCTGACCCGAAAAAAAGGGCAAAAATCTTCAAAAAGCTTCAAACTTTAGAATTGAAAAAAAATTGGACAGGGGTAGTTTAAGGGTCGTAGATTCCAAAAAAAGTATCCATTCTGCTATAGCTCTTTTAGTTTCTGAGATAATTGAGTTTTAATAAGAAAAAAAAAGGTGTGAGAGAAACTTCTAAATAAATCGATAAAAAATTATAAAACAACAACATTAAAGTGAAACCAATCACAATTCTTAATTTGAACCATCTTTCTCTATCTTTCATTAAAATTTTATTTAAATCGGAGTAAAAAAATATGAGATCCGAAAAAAAGGACAAGGTTATAGCCTTCAAAAATCTTCAAAAAGTTAATTGGTGTATCAATTATGGAAATTATTATGGTGTGATACTAAACTTACAATTATATTTGATATTTTTGATTGATAAATTTGGATAATAATAGTAATTTATAATTTGATAAAGACTGGTAGGAAAAATTCAGTTTGAAATTATGAAAGAAATAAGTTTTGAAAATAACACTTTTAAGTATGATATAAATCAAACTGGAAAAATTATTATTTTTTTTAAATAAAATAATCAACTATAAGGTGCAATTAAAAAATAATAAAATGATAAAACATATAATTTTCAATTGCGAATTTTTGGTAATTTTTTAGGAATGTCAAAGTTTTTAATTTGTAATTTTCGAAGAGATTTTATTAATAGATATTTTCCAAGCACCAGGAAAATGTTTCCTAACACATTTTATTTTTTGTTAATATCTTACATTTTATACAGAAAACTACATAAAACAGAGAGATATGTATGAACTCTAGAATCTCAGACATCCCTCATCCCCTTGTAATGCCCCAATCCATACGACTCTCGCCCACTCATTCAAGAATCTGGGGTCTGCAGAAGGCGAAACAGGTCAGGACTTCACAGAAAATTTTCATTTTGTGTCGTCAACTGAAATATTCTTCTCTATTTTTACAAATGTGTAGTAAAATAAAGAATGTACCTATTATACTTGTAGCATGTGGCGGGAACGTAATAAACAAGCAAAGTTAATTCAATTATCTATAAACCGCAGTCTGGTAAAATAAAATTTACTTCACCGTTACTGTTTATGAAATTTTGCAGATATACTTGGTTTTTGTAGTATTCTTATATATTATTATTTTCGTGATATTAAATTGGAGGTATAAATCTCTATAAACCAAATAATAAAGAGTAGAATTTGCAATTTGCCTCCTTAATGTTCATGACTCAAAAATAAAAATATACCGAAAGAAGAGAAAAATAATGGAAACTAGAACAATAATTTATCCGGAAAACAATATAAATAGTGATCATCAAAAATGCGATATTGAAGCGCCTTATGATACCTTTGTTTTATCTGTTTTAAGAGAAAAATTGTATGGTTTTTGTTATATTCTAGTTCATTTAATTTACATCATTAACAGAATTTATACAAATTAAAAAATATATCTTAGAAACTATAATAATCGTTTATTATGTCTAATTATGACAGTTTACGGTTTAGTCAATATATACGCAGGGTGTTTACTGTACATAGAGGAAGTTGAATTAGGTCCAAAACTATGAAATAAAATATTTCACAGACAGTTACCAGATTTTAGATTTCGTAAATGTATCGTAATCTATGCAGACTTTTTTTATTTTAAAAATAAATTTATTGTTTATACAGCTAGCTAGTTTATTTTTCTTGGACATTCAGAAAAAAATTCTGAAGAAATATTCCCAGGTAGCAGAGTGACGTGTTAAAGACGTTGAAAATTGGTCATTATTTACGTATATGAATGACGTGGAAAACACGTGATATACAGGGTCATGAGTCACAGACCAATGACGTCTTTTTTTACGTAAAAATTACGTTTTTTTTTACGTATTTAAAACATATAATTAAACATCCATTTTAGATTAAAAAATTGTATTTTTTTACTGTAAAAAACAAAATATCCTCGGAATTCATAAGTGGCGCAAATATCATATGTTATCTCGTCTGAAATGGTTTTTGGACGAGCGCTCCGTTAATATTACAGATAGGAAGCTGTATCGGTTCTGTATTTAATTCTTAAGAGCGCGCAATGGCACTTTTTTAAATTATTTTTAGTAAAAGTGCTCCGACTATCAAATTTTTTTTCTAAATAAATTTGATAAAGTAGCACAACGCGCTCTTCTAATAAATATTTTAAATATCATGAAAACCCCTTATAATTTTAGTTGCTACATTAGGCGAGATCTCGTCCAAATACGAATAATTATGTTTTGTGACGCTCTACCCTGTTCTGCGCAGAAAAAATTGGACTAGGGGGAAAATAGTAACAAACAATTTTACACCCAATTTATTAGAATACAAGCACATTTTCCTTGGGTAATTCTCTAACGTGGTTTGCGGGCTTCTTAAGTGAAGCTTGTGACGTTTATAATATATATTTTTTTATCTCTCTAAAAAACCACTTTTTTAGAGTTACGTACCTAATGTAAAAATGGAACGTTAGCAACTTTATTAAATGAAATCCAATTTTCTTAAATAAAAGTTTAATGATTTTACAATATTTACAATTGAGTGGTGATACATTAAACAAACATTTTCGAATAGAAAAACGATTTGATGATATATAAAAATTGAAATAGAAAACAATCCATAATATTCATAACTAAGCAAAAGCCCCAAGTTACTATTTAACAAAACAAAAAACAACTAAAAGCTAAAGTGAAAGAAAATATATTAATCGACACAAGTTTTTTTTAATGAATTATAAAAATAATAAATTCGTTTTTTAATAAACATTGCATTTAAGTATATTTAAAAAAAATCAATATAATGTGTCTATTAATATATTCCTTGCTAATAAACATATCCTGGTCATCTTTCACAAATACAGGTCTTAACTAGCACGCTTTTTTTGTTTTGAATCTACATATTTCTTGTGAAAATTGAAAACATGTTTATATATTTTTTGTACCATATAAATTTACATATAATATTCAAATTGTAGTTCGTTACAAATTTAAACAAATTGTGCTGGCGTACTTCAAATGTCAGCACCGATCTGTCAAACGTCAAGCGACAATGATAGATGACACTGGACCAAATATTTGAATTACGTCAACGCGTAGTCAAGTTTTTATTCGAAAATAAATTAGGATTTTATTTTCGATAAAATATTGACCATAGAGGAAAATTTTTGGATTTATACATAAGTTAACAATTTCTGGTTTTGAGTTAGGGTAACATAAAAATATTTTGTGTGATACATCAAGAAATGCTTGGTAAAAAATATAACTTTAAAAAAAGAGAAACAATGCAACAGAATGTTTTTTATTAAAAAATAGTTCATAAAAGTTAAAATATTGAATTCGGGTAGTACAAAAAATGCATTAAGGTACCATGGCTAATTCGTTGTAAAATATTGTTTAAAAAAATAATATAAAAAAATATGATTTGATTGTCATTAATTACTGATTGTTTTCAGTATTACTAAAACATTAAATTAATGCTTCTTTTTTCAAAGTTTGTCATAATTTTAAAAACTAACATAAAAGGCACACCCTATATGTAAGCGAATAATTGCATTTCTTGATGTGTGCTAAAAATTTAAAGCTGTGCTTATCTTTATTCCAGATAAAATTTCTGCCAGCCGATGGTAAAAAAAATCTCAAGGTCGCCTTACAAAAAATTACCTATTCGAGTTTAAAATTATTTTGGCACAAGGTTTACTACATTTGGCAACCACGGTTTGTGTATAAAAACTAACTAAAATTTTGCTAGAGTACTTAACAATTACACAATATTGCGATTTCTTTGGGTCGAGCGAAAATTAGATAAAATTCCGAAAAAATACAACACGTTGCAACAAAGCAACATAGGTATATATTTTGTCATTTTCAGTTGTCTTTGTCAAAGATCACTTCTTTATTACACCTCAATGTCAAAAACCGTTTCTAAGATGTTACGGGTAGTTTTATGGTGCAAGAGTTATTAAAAAAAAACTATGGTCATTGGAGACCACTTCTTTAACTTCTTCGCTAAAGGTGATAATTGCGTCACTTTTTGGCTCTCGGGAAAGAACTCGATGGCCACGTCATCCGCGGTCACAGAACCCCGCTAGCTATACTACTGACTTCACCCCTTCTTATTATTTTAATTGTCAGTAGGTTTTTTCGGTTTACAAGTAGTTCATTAAAAGGGGTAAAAAAAAAATTAATAATGTAATTAAATTCAATTGAAAAAAGTTGACCATGTATACCAAATTCCAAGTTTTGAACCCCCAAAAAATTTTTTGATACCAATCGTAATAACAAAGTTTTCATTAAAAGCAAATATGGGAGTAACCAAACTATAAAACGTTACTTTCAGTAACGCGTTACTAGTAATTTCATACTAGTAACGTGTTATATAAAAAGGTTTTTCTTTTTTGTAGCTACTGTTTTTTTGTACCCCGTCGATTTCGCGCACCACTGTGTTTTGTATAGCGTTTTAAAAAATCAATCCGAACCAAATTTTTTTGTATGTGCAATAATAACGGTGATAAATGATAAGATGGATAATAAAAAAACGAGAAGACAAATGGAACAAGAAGAAGGTATAGAAAAGTAACGCGTTACTTTTTTTGGTAACGCGTTTATTTTTCAGTAACGCGTAACGGTAACGTTTGTCTAACGCGTTACTTTTCAGTAAAAGTAACGATAACGTAACGCATTACTTCTTTTTTAGTAACGCCCCAGCTCTGATTAAAATATTAGAAGAAATCAAACGCTACTGCTAAAAAAGAGGCCAAGTTTCTGCGTCAGTCAGCCAAAGATCCAAATGACTCAAAACCGACTTTGGACATATTTAAAAAAATAATTATTGAAAATATTGGTTAAAAAATAAAGGAGGAGCATAAGGATCAGGAGGAGGAGGAGGAGGTACACCAAGATTATCTTTTTCGGTCAATGGTGGTAAGTATATTATCAAAAATTATTAATATTCGACGAACTTTTTATGAATTAAAAGTGCGTCTTGGCAATACTAGCTTGCACATTCTCAATTGGTTTAATCTAATTGTGGATAGAACTTCGCCCATTTTTTTGTAACAACGAGACAAATCTGGTAAGAAAAGTTCTTATGAAGCATTTTGATTTGATGAAAAAGTCTCTGTGGAAAATTAAGTAGTAAGACATGGATATAAGAAGAAAAAACATAAACAAGATTAGTTTAGCTTCTGGTTAGGGTTTGCCCAACTAAAGTTTGTTTAATCATCCTCTGCCGTTACGTCATAATCGATGACGTATTCTGTTGTTTTACGTTTGTCGTATATTATTTGAATGCTATTTTACACTTAACCTCAAAATTAAAATATAACTAATGATTATTTTCAATGAAGCATGTTAAGGTGTGTTTGTATGAAAAATTGTATTTCGCTTTATACGCTGCGTACCTTTTTACATAATTTAGTAATTTTGTTTAACTTGAAAAATCCGTTTTTTCAACTGATTTGTTTCAAATTTCTAGCTTGGGGTTGTTTAACGTCCCTGAGCGTGATTAAATGGCGAATTATATAATATATATTATACAATTTTATTTTTGGGGTGAACCTAAACGTTGTAGACTGCATAATTCCGACTCATCCATTTCATGATTGAGAGATCAAGTTGGACAATGTATGACGTAACGGCAGAGGATGGTTAAACAAACTCTACTTAACCAAACTACATTAAAAATTAGAGAAGTGGGGAACGAAAGAACAAATGGAAAATTAGAGAAGTAGGGATGCTGAAGGTATCGGATTAGTTTTTGGATAATCTTTACAAATAAAACAAGTAAAATGGGTAGATCTATGGTCTTGGAGATATTTGAAAAGTTTCAGGAAGAAATAAAATAGGCTGGAAGAAGACGATTTTAAGAGGATTAGTTTATAGAAAAAGGAAGTTTGTGGGGAGAAATAACAGAAGTTTTGAAGTTGTGTGAACGTAATTGAGAAAAAAACATTAAGAAATGGGGTAAAAAAATAAAACTTCTGGATTTGGAGACATTTAATCCTGACCAAAATTAAAAGAATTTTTTAACTTAAATGTAATAAGAAGTATTCAATAAGATTAGTTCAGTCAAAATTAATGAAAATATGAAAAAATGGCCCAAAAATGGAATTTCAATACTATAACATAGAGGGCACTTTGGTGATTTCAGAAAACCCATATTTGATGGGTCTAACCCTTCTTATAACTGAGTTACAGAGTGTTTTGTCAATATTGCACATTTATTCCAACCCTCAATTTTGTCGATTTATATACAGGGTGTTTCATAGGTAAACCGACACACGTTATCCGCAAATAGAGGGCACTGAAAAACCCATATTTGATGGGTCTAACTCTTCTCATAACTGAGTTACGGAGTGTTTTATTAATATTGCACATTTTTTCCAATCCTCAACAATTTTGTCGATTTATATACAGGGTGTTTCATACGTAAACCAACATACGCCTAATTATTTGCTCGTTTTTGGTTTTTAGAATTCGGGATTTTTATAAATTCTCTGAATTTGTCATATTTACAAAAAACAAAAATTAATCAGTGAATTTTTATGATAATGAATTTTCAAAAAGTGGCATTGCTACTTGCACTCGTTTAATTACCTTTGATAAATTTTATAAAAATGACAAATAAAATAAAATAACAAACCAAACCAAATCCATGATATAATAAACATTTAAAAATATTTTAAAAGAGATGGAAGATCATCTACCTGAAAAACAGCCGGACCAAACGATATATTTTCCATATTTCAAATTTTGTCTATCGGACGAAACGATGTACCTTAATTATCTGTTAAGCGGATAAACGACACGACAATCGCCCCTAGTAATGTCCCTTAAGGAGTGCACTTAATTTCAAAGTCGTTTTCGTATTCTAAGAATATTATATTTAGTTTTTTTTTTAAATATTTTTTAATAATCTACTTATCCAGTAATTTTTAACGGAAAACCCTGAAAAAATGAGAAATTATAATTAAACTAAATTCGGTTTTAAGTTTGGAAACTTTCAACTATGAATTTCAATTTGAACAAGATTTTTTTTATAAAAATTCGTCTTTCAAAGAGCTCTTTTCAAAATATGGTTAATTCTTATACAACTTAAACCTCCTATAGAAGTACACTATTGTATGAATTTTAACTTTACAATGGGGTTTTTAAAGATCAAAAACAAAATTTTATAAAACTCCCAAAAAACTTTGATTTCAAAGTCGAATTTTTAAATATTTCCAGTTTGATGCTTGAATTACTAAGTGCAAAAATAATGAAAATAGTAAATATTGATTATTTTGAAGTTCGTAACTGGAATTCCGTATTTCTAATTTTTAATGCTGGAATTCATCTGTATAAATCTTATAAAAAATAAAAAAATACATTTCACATATTTTATTAAGTATCCATAAAAATTTTGGATTTTATAGTTGAATATTTGAAAAAAGTTTTATAGATAGAATTCTATGATAACTTCAATTTCAAAGGTGGAATTTAATAACGTCAACTTTTAAGATGTGGAATTTCATAACACTGTAATGATTAAAGAAGAATTTTTATACCACTGCATTATTAAGAAATTGATATCATAGTTGAAGTTTCACAGAAAATTTCAATTTGAAAGGTAAAACTAAATTTAGAGACATAATTCTACAAAATTTCATCCTTAAGTGAAAAATTAATACATTTTTCTTTGAATTGCATTAGGAATTTCATAATATTTTTTGTTTTTACGTTGGAATTCTAAATTTCGAATTCAAATATGATTTTTTTAACCGTTACTAAAGGTTAAAAAAATCTATTATTTCACACTAGAATATTTTGAGTTTCATATTTGGAATTCCATAATATTCTGAGCTTCAGTCCCAGAATTCTAAATTTCGAATTCAAAGCTGATTTTTTTAATCGTTACTAAAGTTGAAAAAAAAACGATTATTTTGAGTTTCATATTTGGAATTCCATAATATTTTGAGTTTCAAAGCTGGAATTTCTAAAAATTATTGTTAATAAGCATGAAAAAATGAAACATTTTAAAAAAATTTATTTAACTTCATTGTTATATTTTTTAATTTCCTATTTTCATGGCTGAAATTAGAACAATAGCAACATATAAAACAGGACATTGCAACAATTTTATAATCAAAAATCATCTATAAGATCGCTCCACCCTAGTCTACATTCGCTTTAGGCAATGTCGCTCTGTACCTGAACAAACTTACAAAACGGTGCAGAGAGTTTCTTAAAGCGAATGCAGATACAGTGGCGTGGCCAGAGCCTTGTCCACGGGTGCTCTCTCCTACCACAGAAATATTCTCGTAATAAAAATAATCCGGCCATGCCACTGTGCTTAAATATAACGAAATCTGACTCTTTCGTGTTTATTTCCATAATATTTATCTAATATAGACCTACCGCTGTTTCCATTCTCATGAAAAATTAAATATATATTTATATATAATCGGAATGATTATTTCGATTTGTTTTAAATATATCTATTATATCACAACATATGAGTTAAAGGGCTAGTGGGAAAAATATTCAAAAACTAATTATCGAAAATTTAAACGTAAAGAATAGGGATGTACTTGAGAGAGTAAGAATAAATTCCCAATATTTTTTAGTACTAAAAATCTACCGATAAATAAGAAATCGTAAGAATTTAATTATAGAAATTATTTTTAGCATTTCAAAACCTCTCTTAAAAAATATTTTTTCTCTCTTTTACCTCGATCTCATTATAATTGTTTCCATAAATAATTATGCGTATTTTGTATTCATTGTTAATTTTTCTTTTTTATAATTTGATCAGTATTTACTATTCCTGTTTAAATTAAATGTGAATTTTTAGGAATATTTTTGGTTTAAATAAATAAACTGAAAACGGGGTTTCTTTAATTTTAATATTGTCACAAAACCTTAATTGCATGCTAATGTTTTTTAAAAAAATTGGATATTGTAAAATAAAATATTTAATTCCATCATTTTTAAATTAAATTTGTCGCTGATTTGCTGTTAATTAGTTGTGAGAAAGTAAAATTTGTCATTCTTATGAACTTAACGAGGCAATTTTTGATAGAATCCCCCCCCCCCCAAAAAAAAGAAATACGGAAAATATGCCGCTGATTTTGCAGAGTTATTCTATATAAACTATTTTGTTTAACATTTTTATTTTTTCACAACTTGTTAGCGGAAAATCAGCAAAAAATGTTTTGCATTTCTTCAGTTCTATGTTGAATATCAATAGCGACAGATTTTATTTTTTCACAAATAATTAGCGACAAATCAGCAATCAGCATTTTTGTCAATATTATTTCGCTAAGTTGTGGTACATGTAGCATTTTGTTTTTTTTTGCCGACATTTTTTTATTTATTTGTATATTATATAATAAAGGAGTTTTTTATTTTTAAAAAATTTAAATGCCAAGAGTTTTTTTCTCAAAATTCATTTTTTCAATAAAAACTAATTTTAATTTATTCGATTTGCATCCCGAGACAGCAGTTTCTGCCTATTGGCGTCATCAGTCGGGCCTTCAGATCATATAAATCAAATTAGTTTAAAGAGAATTCTAACCTTCCAATATCTGCCAATTCTCTCACAGATTTCAACATAAATTATAAAATATTTTTTTCCAAATTTTAATTTACTTTTTTTTTTAAATTGATGAAATCCAAATTTATGATTTTTTACATTTTGATTGATTTAACTTAAAAAAATGTAGCCAAAGTATTAATGAAGGTCGGTAAAAATCACACATTTTGACTTCTAGAATCCACAGGGTGGTCCACCAAATACGTGTCTGTGTTTATGTAGAAAATTCTAAGATTTTATGTAAATTAATTTTATTGCAGGCAAATAGATAGTTAGTATGAGTATAATTTAAAATTAGTTTGAAAAGTAAAAGACGTCTCAAAAAAATAAATTGGTTAAAAGTAACATCCTGTAAATTTTTTATATTTTTCCCAAGACGATTTCAAAAATTTATCTCACTTCCTATACAGTTTCGATGTTATAGACAATTCAAAATTATATATTTTTATAACTTTACGTCGAAATCACTTAAAATCGGTTTGAAATCCATATCTTAACTTTTTAAGTCTTACTTGGAGAAATATGAAAAAAATGGATCAATATTTGCAAATTATGGTCATTTTCTCATATGCCGCCAATACCTTAAAAGTAAGATATGGCCATGCAAACCATTTTATCCGATTTGCACTGTGCTATTACCAATTAAGATGCTATAAGTTTTCTCAGGAAGAATTTGAAAATGCAAAAATATACAAGGCCTGTTTCATTTAAAAAATTATAACTTTGATGCGGATTTGATTTTTAGGACACCCTGAATAATTCTAACCAATGGGTTTATTACCGATATTATTTTTTCGTTAATTTTTTTTATGGTATACAATGGAAATCCCTCAATTAGATAAGCTATAAGGGGTAAAAAGAAACAATTGCGTTTAAGGGTCTAATATGTTAGTATGTCACCTAAATATGATAAAATCAACATGCGACATTTTCGGGGGTGCCTTTTTGAGAGCCAACCGAAATTGTCCCTTTTTCAGTTTTCTCAAAATAAATCAAAAACAAAGCAAAATCCGAAATTTTTATACTTTTTTGTAGAAAACCAAATTTCCCATAAAAATACTTTATTTATTGTTTTTTTTTTAGTACTAAAAATATACAAAAAAAAATAGAAAATTTAGCAAAAATCATGGTTTTTTTAAAGTAATTCGTTCATATCCTTTTTTTGCGGCATCCTAGGTATACATAAATGTTTATAGAAAAGAAAGATCTTGAAATAACGAAAAAATACCTTTTTTTAAATCTCTGTTTGACCAACGGTAACCGAGATATTGTCTTTCTAGGACATTTTTCTTCGTTTTTTCAATACCTTTCTTTTCTTTAAACATTTATATATACCCAGAATGCCGCACTTTTTATTTTAGGTGAGCTATTAGAACACTTATAAACTGCTTTTCTGAAGTATTTTTGGAAGTGTTATGACACTCAGCAACCACATAATATTTATTAGAAACTTTTGTTTCATTTTAAACCAGCAAGAAGATAAAAAACATAATTTAATGATAAAACGTCCTTCTTGTATAGAAAAATAACAAGCGCTTCAGCCTTATGCAAAGTGACGTCACACGAATATACAAAGTGACGTCACACTAATATGCAAAGTGACGTCACACGAAGCTCCGGCCCGTTTTCACGTAGTCGAAAATTTTGGTAATTTATTTAAGGGCTTAAACGTTCCAATATAAATCTAAAAATTTTAAAATTGCCTTTAAAAGTAGTTTTACTATCGATTAATAAAATAAAAAAAAAATGTTGAATGGGCCAATTTTAAATCGTGCTCATTAAGAGTTTGCCATATTTAGATTCCTTAATTTTTCTCGGTTTTACAGGTGATGCCGAATCGCTTAGAAAAGGAAAATTGTAATAAACTAGATTATAAATAAAGAGAATAAATACTTTATCCATTATTATTAAATATTATCAATAGTTTAATTTAAATAATATTGGTTAAACAATATGTTTAAAGCATGGTATTGGGCTAATATATAAACCTAAAATATTTTTAAAACCATATAGAAAAATAAAATAATATAAGAAAGTAGAGTATAAAAGAGATAACAAATACCCCTCCTACTATTTTTAATAGTGACGTCGGTAATACTGAGCTCAATTAAATCATTATAGTGGAACTTAAAATAAAAAAATATAATACTGGATGTCCATTTATATTTTGCCCTATGTTAAGTATTCAATTTTTTCTAGCGATCTCGATGACGTGACAACTAAAATGGCGGATTTTTGACAATTCTTTTGACTATTTTTAATGAAACACACAGTGTATTCTTCGTAATTTGAAAGAACTGACCTTCAACTATCCAGCGACGCAATATTTTTCAAAATCGGTTAACAAATGACTCATTAATTTTTACAAAAAAATTGTAAAAAATTCGCCATTTCGTAGTGACGTCATCGAACTCGATAGAAAAAAAATCAATTTACTTAAAGAAAAGTTGTACTAAATTAAAATATTTTAGCGGAAACCTCATATCCTGAACCGTTTAGAAGTTATTGACAGTTAAAATAAGGGAAAATATAAGTGGACACCCGGTATTTAAACGAGAAAATTACTTTTATTATTTGTATTTTATTAGAAAAATGCGTTATTTGTAATGTTATTATTCCTAATTGTAAAATATATCCTTAAAATATTTTTAAATTCCATTAAACGGAAAGTAGAGTATAAAAGAGAGAACAAATATTTTTATCTTAGTTTTTAAGAATAGTGTAGAAATTAAATTATTTTTAATATCCAAAAAATGTAAAATTCTGTGTCTGAATAAATTGTTTATTAACATTAGAGATAGTTTAAATAAAATCATTAGCACCATGTGATCACACTGATTTTTTTATTGATCTAATTATTATATTTTTTGATATTAGTTTTTTTTTAATATTTTACCCAGCAGCCAAAGTCAAAGTGAAATATTTATAAAAAAAACAAGTTAAATTGAGCAATATACAATCGTAACTCAATATTTACCCTAAACAACTTGTCTCAATTCGCTCTATGAACTTTTACTATTCAATTGTCTTAAAAATATTTAACCTTAAATCGGCTAAGTTTCGAATACATTACACATAATAATTATAAAAAGTATAAAGCAATTTTAACCTAGTTTTTGCCACCTAGTTAATCGGAGTGGCTCTTTTTTACCAAACAAAGTCCTTTTTTCAAAAGTTATCGTCGCGCTTTTTCATTCGCACAACAAACAACTATGAAGCTTGTTAGTTTATTTTTTATAAATGATTTACATGACTGTAACAAGATCATTTCCTAAACATTTTTTCTGCCGTACGTACATACATTCAAATCGTACAAATAACCTGATTTAATACATAATTGGATGAAGATTTGTTTTTTCGGTATTAAGTTTTTTTTAGACCCGATGGAAATTCTAAAAAGGATACAGCAACAATTTAATAAATATCCATATACATATTTGTCAAAGACATCGTTCAATATCTGATATGATCACCATAATCAAACAAGTTTTTAATACTTGCTGTAATTCTCAAAGACATTTTTGTTGGATATCATATGTCAAGTCATCTCCGTGACATTTTAAAAGCTTTCATAAGTTTCAAATACAACATTCGTGTACACAACATCTGATATTATTTCCATAATTAAGTAATTTTCCAATTTTTCTTAATGGCCAAATACAACTTTTGTGAACACAATATCTGATGTTATCTCCTTTTCTTAATTTCCAAAGACGTCTTTTGTAGGTACAATATTCTTTCATGTTTGTGATAGTTTCGTAATGTTCAAAGACAACGTTCAGGGACATATGATTTTTAAGCATTTTTGAATTGATTTTGGAAAATTTAAAGACACCCTTTGATATATAATGTGTTTAATTAATCTTTTGATTGATATTTAGTTTAAAAAAGAAACACGTCTTTTGCTTGAGCCTCTGCGTTCTAGTAGTACGAATATTTATTGTAAATTTTCATCTGATTACGTATTAATAATTATTTTTATTAAATAATATATTAAATATAATGACGATGCGAATCGTACTATCGATGCGATTGTCTCTCAGTCCAGTAAGTTTTTTTATTTTTAGTTTCGACGATGGTATACACAACACGAGCGCGCTGCAATCACCATTTATACTGAGTTAGTACAGATAAGAACATGTCACTTTAGATATGTTGGCATATCTGCTTAATTTATTCCTAGTCTGCTTTGTGCTTTTTGACAACTGGCAGTAGTAGTAGCTCACAGCCGATCTTCCTCTTCCTCCTCTTCCTCAACTTCTTCAATGACGCCCTCGTTCTCCTCCTTATACCCTGGATGCTCCGAGATGGCGTAGTAATTACCATTGTAGATGACTCCTAGTTCTCTAAGCACGTCTCCCCGGATTGTTGCTTTAATAGTCCAATTGTAGCAGTCGTCGCTTTCACTTTCTCTATCTAATCGTTCGACGTCTAGGATTTTGGAACTGAGCCTTTCCAGGATGATGCCTATATCTTTGATGGTGAGATGGCGCTTTTGATCGACGCTTAGCTGGTCGATTAATAGCAGGAACTTTTCTGAGGTGACGGCCTCGTCCTCCATCACGGTATTCTCTGTTTCGCTTTCAGAGCTCTCGTGTTCGGACTGTCTATTCCGGCCGCCACCTTCAACGTCTAAAAAACGCACGTGTCTTGACGGGGGTTGTGGTGAAGTCTGTTGTGTGTCTTGAATGGGAGACGTCGCCACAGACTTGTGTACTGCAATCTTGCGACCCTCTTCGTGTAGTGCGCAACAATGGAAGTCGCATTCAATGGCCCCGTTGCTTTGGGGACTACCTGCACGCGGCATGTGGGCATGGTGAGCGCACTCGGGTGTATGAATGTGAATAGTGCCACTCTCCAGGGAGCTACCCTGCTTGGATAGCCTGTGAACAGGTTTCACATCGTCGTGGTTTATCACAGTGATCTGGGGGCTGGCGTATCGCGGTTGTGGTTGGGCGGGAGCGGGGACGTACACGTCGTTGGTAGTGGTTTCCTTTTTCCCTCCTGGACCGATGACCAGCGACGGTCGCTTGCTAGGAGAAAACTTACCGGGTGCCGGTGATGGGGTCTCCGACGAAAGTCTGGAGGGACCGGAACGCTGGTCCCAGTGTAGGACGACGGTAACCCGCCCCTTGTTGTCCATGATCTTCCACGATGGTGTCTCATCGTGCAGATCTAGTGCGTGGATCGTTTCGCACACTATCTTCGGGATGGCCGAGAGTGCTACTAACAAAAGGCCAAATCAAATTCCTCAAATATCTAATCACAAAATTAAAATATACTACTTAATACATAAGACTATCAACCATTTATTTGGTATAATGCCATAAAAAAAATTGAATAATAAATTGTAGACAAATGGGTAAATATTCCGAATAAAATAAGAGCAATATTTTGACAATGAAAGACAGAAGGGCAAGTGTGTCACAGGGAAAAATGGCCCAATTTTTCATACTCTAATAACCAATTTTAAAATTTCGTAGCTTATGTCATATATTCGTCTTCAGGTACTGTATGACTAAACAAATAAAAAAAATTGTGTCCTCTAAATGAAAAACTCTGTATTTAACTATAAAGTTATTTCGAGTATATTGCAAAAAAGTTAATACATCGCCCGTTTGTGGCCATTCCGTGCCCGTTTTTAAATAACTTAACTATAATTTTGGCATAATAATCTACGTCTAAAATTTTCTATAACTACGCTAACATAAATCTCAAGTTTCTTGTCAAAATTCATCTTATTAATGTTTATCCTCAAGATGAGGTTATATTCGACGAAGATAATCACAACACGGAAATAAGAACAGGGGAAAAAGCAACAATATTTGTTATGGGCTTTGGCGACGTAACCCCAGTCAAAGCGGTAGGAGAAGCACTGGAGAGTCAGTTGAACATGGAGAAGGGAGCGGTGGAGATAAAATGGATTAGCAGGGGCAAGTAAGGGTAAAACACGGCCACTGTTGAAGTCCCCAGAAGAGAGGCAAGGAAATTGTAAAATACAGGAAGAGGGAAGATAGGGTGGATTAACTGCACTTTAAAAGAAAGAGTCCACCTAGTGAGGTGCTACAGATGCCTGGAGTATGGACACTCAAGGAAGAACTGCCAACAGCAGCAAGTAGAAAAAATACTTGTCTGATGTGTGGGGTAGAGGGGCGCCGGTTAAAGGACTGTACTAGTACCCTCAAATGTATCAAATGTGGGGGAGAGGGACACCGGTCCAACCAGTTGATCTACCCAATATTCAAGAGGGCAGTGGAGCAGGAGAGGTCAGCGCGGCTCGTCCCCTTTACAAGCTAATGGAAATATTACATCTGAATCCAGGAAGGTCTAAGAAGATGAAAGATACGGTATATGCGAAGCAGGGAAAATGGGGTAATGGAGATAAGGGAAAAACTAAAGGTGCTTCAGCTAAACCTGAAGAGATCAAGGACGGCACATGACTTGGCATATGCCTATGCAACCGAGAGATGGGTAGAACTACTGATAGTCAGCGAGCCCAATAAGAAGATGGTGAAGCCGGGTAGGTGGATAAAGGACACGAGGTTGGACGTGGGTGTATACTTCAGGAACAGGAAGATTGAGGTCCGGGTGATACAGAGGGGACCGGGGATCGTTATCCTAGTTCTAGAAAAGTTCTCTATGGTCTGTACATTTCCCCAAATATACCGGGGGTAGAAGGCCTGGAAATGGTTCACCCCCTCATGGAGGAAAGACAGAGTAGTGGAGGGGAGTTATTCCAAGTCGATACAATGGGGTTCCCCGACCATAGACGCCAGAGGAGAATGCCTTGCAGACTGGATAACCACACCGAACCTTGTAGTTCACAATAAAGGGGGACGTCTGACATTCGTTCGGGTGGAAAATACCTGAGAGAGAGGAGTCTAAAGGTGATAGAAGGAGGGGGTTCAGCAGGGATCGGTGCTAGGGCCAGCATTATGTTTGACCGGGTGCTTAGATTGCGGGCTTCAGAGGTAGTTAAAAAAATTGGTTTTGCTTATGACCTGGCACTACTCATTTGGGACAGAATGTCCAACAGTTGGAAGAAAGGCCAAATGACGCCTTAAGAATGTTTGAAGAATGGATGAGTGAGGTTGAATTTAAATTGGAAATAAAATACATGGGTTCTTATTAAAAAAAAATAACTTCTATGGCAGAGCTTTACGTAACACCAAGCACATTTCTAAATAACTGTATAAATGTGACTCATAAATCAAAGAAGAAATTGCATTCAGACACACTAATGTATCATATTGTATCTAGTTACCTGAAAAATATCCCGAAATTATGAATATTTTGATCATCATTTAAAACAAAACTTTTAAGAAACAATCAAATAACTCCATTTATATAAATAATATAATTAATTGGTCTCATGACGTACCTCTGCAAAAATCTTCGTCCTCGAGGTTAAATGCTGGAAAAAAATTTCTTGTCAATTACCATTTGCAAGTAACCAATAGTGGAGAAAATAATCCACACAACAATAATAGGGGCCTTGGAGAATGCATCTAATCAATTTAATATTGTTTTTTCTATTATTGTCATTGCAGCAATTTTCTTAGAAAAACAAATGTTTTTCTTTTCTATAGAAGTATTTTCCAGTGCCTCCTTTTTTCGACCACCGGAGGTGGCCAGCGGGATATCTTGCAAATGCCAGTAACTTTGACATTTTTTTTGTTAACATGGAGTTATTTTATGTTTAAACCCCCTAACAAATATTTCTGCTACACCCCGCTGTCCCCTGAGGCCAGGTGAGCATCTAAATAAAACACAAAAATAAAATGTCTAAATATTAAATTTACTTTTTGAATTGTTAAAGTTAGTTAAAGAAATGGAATTGAAAATATCGTAGAAATGATTGTAGTTAAAAAAAATTCAAACTACTTTTTTTGAACTAAAAGTTTGTAAAAATACACATCAATTACGTTAATCAAAATCAGTTTGTCGAAATAAATTGACCAAATGGAAACTTAATTGGCTGAAAGTCAATTTTCTGCATCAATGAACCTCTATTTGCTCAATGTTTTACTCCCACGTTTATATTCGCTTTAGTAATGATAAAATGATTTCGCCAATCGCAGATAATACGCAACCTTTCATTGAAATAAAATTGTATGAATATAGAATGAGTAAAAATAGGTAACAGTGAAAGTTAAAAAGGAAGCTTCTAGAAGAAAAATTATAAATGCGACAATATTAAAAATTATAATTTTGGTACTTACCAGCCCTGATGACATCGACGCCAGCAGGAAGCCATCGTTCTCCAAGTCGAAGTAACAAGAGGATGGTGTTGGCTGGAAGAGTACGAAAGTATTCGGCGTCTTCCACTTGGGTGCCGTCGCTTTCGAGGACGAGTTTCACCGGTTCGCCGATGGACAACCCAAGTTTGTCTCTTCCACGTTGGACTAGCTCGTCGAGGCTCCCGACCACCAGCCCCTTCCGCACGTTACGTCGTCCGTCCCATAGCTTGAACGGCCTCTTTCCGCGCGATTCCTGGAACAAACGTACCACCAATTAAGTTCGGTGTATCTGTTGAATTTTCTTTATTAGATTCATTTTTGAGAAAAAGTAATAGTAAATTGATTTTATTTTGTCTAAATCCATACTGAATAACATTTTTAGTACATAATTTTGATGGTCGGACGGAAAACTGAACGGTTTGGAAAATAAATCAAAAAATACCATATTTTTCATTGTAAATAAACCATAAATCAAATCAACAGGTTTTTAAAATTAATTATCGTCACTACGAAAAATCAAAATTGTCTATTAATAATTAATAAAGTAAAAAGTAACCGAAGACCATTAATAGTTAAATCTGTAGTAAAATACTTTGAATACAACGTTTAAAATAAATTATGTGTTTTTAGGTGAATTCTAAAATTGATTAATAATTATTTTATCCAGTGCTGTCATTTTGTTTACTTTATTTTATTATAATATTATTTTTTATAAATATTTCTCACTCACTTATAATTACAAAATTTACTAAACTACAGTTCATTGTCGAAATTTAATAAAAAAATTAAGTGCGATACAGAGTTGGATAGAGAACAAAATGGAGATTTCAAAAATAAAATGAAAAGTACAGGGCCGTATTTAAAAAAAATGAGGGATGCTCTTTCAAGACGAAACGTCGTATCGAAAAACTGACAACGCTAGTTTGGTCTTCAACAAAAAAGTTTTCTTCTATCTTAAAAAATAAAAGTGACAATTAGATAAAACGAAAGTCGTCAATTTTGGTTTTAAGCAAATATCTCGGAAACCGGACCTGACAAACTTTAACATTAAATATCTGATAAAGTATTCCTGGATACTCGTCGGGAAAGTTTTGGGGCGACACAACCGATTTTTTCATATTTCCCTTAATGTTTCTCCATTTTTCTACGTTTTCCCCATTTTTTCCGTTTTTACTTTCCCCACCCACATCCTAGAAGGGAAAGTATTGTGAACGATCTAAAAACAAATTTCGAGATAAAGATGGAAATATCCATTTTGAGGTCACCTGAGATGATAAGACCATTTCCAGATGGCAGTCTATCTATCTGTCTGCCTGTCTGTCTGTCTGTGTACCACGATAGAGGCCACACGTTTGATCCGATTGAGCTTAAATTTAGTATATGTGTTTGGGTTACCCGTCGGAAGAAACCACTAGTTTTTGTACGACATCTGTCAAACGGAAGTGTCACTATCAAAAAATGACAGATGCAATATGTCACGGAATTTGAGTTGCAATACGTCATTTGAAAGCACTTGAAAAACTCTATTCAAAACAGTCAAACTTATTTCTCTAACTTTCACCTGTCAAAAATAAAAAAATGTCAATATTTGAAACTTTAACATTAAATATCTGAAAAAGTATTCGTAGGTTTTTTACAATTTTTTTTACAATCTTTACCAACAATTTTTTTCAATTTTTCTTTGACTTTTTAACAGTTTTTAAGATTCTTTGAGTTTTTTTGATATCTTTGAGATTTCTTGAGATAATTTTAGATTTTTTGAGATTAATTGAAATTTTTGAGTTTTTTTGAGTTTTATTGAAATTTTTTTGAGATTTTTTGAGATTGTTTGAGATTTCTTGAGATTTTTTGAGATTTTTTAAGGTTTTTTGAGATTTTTTGAGATTTTTTGAGCGTTTTTGAGATTTTTGAGATTTTTAGAGGGTTTTTTTGAGATTCTTTGGGACTTTTAGAATTTATAGATTTTTTGAGAATTTTTTGAAGTGTTTTAAGATTTTTTGAGATTTACTTGAGATTTTTTAATATTTTTTAGCTTTTTTGAAATTAATTTTAGATTTTGAGACTCGTTGAAACTTTTAGAGATTCTTTGAAAATTTTTCGAGATTTTATGAGATTTTTATTTATTTTTTGATTTATTGAGCTTTTTTGAGATTTTTTGAGGGTTTTAAAGAATATTTGAAATCTTTTGAGGTTTTTTGGTATATTTTGGTTCTTTGAGGTTTTTTAAGATTTTTTCAGGTTTTGTTTTCGAAGTTTTTTAAGGTTTTTTGAGTTTTTGACATTTTTTGACTTCTCTGAATTTTTAGATTTTGTGATCAAATTTTTGAATTTTTGAGATATCTACCACTTAGAATTTTTTGAGATTTGACGTTTTAAATTTTTTGGGATTCTTTGTAAATTTTTAGATTTTTTAAGAATTTTTAGAAATTTTTGACTGTTTTTGAAGTCTAAAAATTTTTTGAGATTTTTTTTGAAAATTTTTGAGGTTTTTGATGTTTTTTTTTTTATTTTAGAGATTTTTTATGGATTTGAAGTATTTTACCTTTTTTGAGATTTTAAAAGTTTTGATTTTTGAGATTTTTTAAAATTTTTTGAGATTTGAGATTTTTTGACATTTGAGGTTTTTTGAGTTTTTACTTTCCCGACCCAAAGTATTGTGAACGAGCTAAAAAAAATTCGAGATAAAGGTGGAAATATCCATTTTGAGGTCACCTAAGATGATTAAGACCATGTCCAGATGTCTGTCTGTCTGTGTGTATTCTTCCACGATTCAGGTGTTAATTAAATAAAACGAAAATAATCAATTTCGGTTTGTCCCAAATATTTCTTGATATCTTAATTTTGAAAAATCTGCTATCCCCGACACTTTGTGAATATCAAAATTTAAAAATAAAAATAACGGAAGTCCAATAAATGACTTAAATAAGTCAAAAATCTTGTCATACAAGTAAATTAAAAGTCTCAATTAAGAAATGAATTGGATCGAGGATAAAAACGCGAAGAAAAAAATTACTATTAAAAAACTTCGGTCATTTACCTTTTCCATTGAAAATATAATATAATTTAATAAAGGTCATTTATTATTATTATTCCAAATTTAAAAAAAATATTACAACTGATTTTCCTTTGACAGCATCCATTCGGTAAAATTCTTTAAATTAAAGGAAAAAATTGAGATCTGGCTACCTTGGATACTGAGTTATCCTGCAACACACCCATCCTGTCCTCACAGCTCACTGGACCTATACGCGCTTCCACATCCACATCTCGCACCGACTTGACCTACTCCACGGCCTACTATTCCGATTCCGCACCTACAGCGCCCTAACTGTACGGCGCCGGCGTTGCCAAAATCACGATTTTCTCCGGAGATCCACGGAATTTTCAGCGGATAATGCATCTTTGTTTATACAATATCTATCAGATTAAAATTTAGACGCAGGCGTTTCCTGATGTTTTAGTGGAAGGATTCTTTATCGTTTTGAGATATTTGGCGGGAGGTATATTTTTTCTATTTTGTGATTTCACGTAAGGTATTGTGGTTTAGTATGTCAAGAAAATTAATTTTTTGTCATATTTAATAATAGAATAAATGTAGCTACGTGGTACTGCGAAAATAAAACAATTAATGTTGTAACTAATCTGTCAAAATTTTTTCGACACCACTGGAAATTGAAACGAAGTAAAAATTTTCTGTAAAATATTAAAAAATCTTGAACAAAACATGTTTTCTGATTTCTAAAGCCAGTTATTTCTACCTTTTTGTATTTAAATTTTTGTGTTTAAAAAATTTAAATTCTTAATGCAAAAGTACAAATTCTGCAAAAATTATTAAATTGGAAATATTGCTTAAATATTTTAAATATTCGGTATTTTTTGAATATAATCATTATACATAATATAAAATATAATTGAGAATTAAATTATTGAACTAAAGTTAAAAATTATAAAATTTCTTAAAATTTAAAATTATTTAAAGGAAATTAAATTAAAATATGCTTGTCGTGTTTATTTGTCAAAAAAAAATTAAGTTTGCATATTGGTAAAGCGATTATTAACTTATGAAGATTTAAAAATAAAATATCATTATTCGTTACCGTTACATATTTTTAAAATGGATTATCTAAATCTATATTATATTAAAAAAAATCGGTTGTGTTGTCCCAAAATTTTCCCAAGGAATACTTTTTCAGATATTTAATGTTAAAGTTTAAAATTTTGACATTTTTTTATTTTGGACAGGTGACAATTGATAGTGACACTTCCCTTTGACAGATGTCGTATAAAAACTAATGGGTTCTTCCGACGGGTAATCCAAACCCATATACCAAATTTCAGCTCAGTCGGTTTAACCGTGTGGTCTCTATCGTGGAAGAATTCACACAGGTGACCTCAAAATAGATATTTCCATCTTTATCTCGAATTTTGTTTTTAGTTCGTTTACAATACTTTCCCTTCTAGGAGGTGGGTCGGGAAAGTCAAAATAAATTAAAAATATCTACATTAATTGATAATACTGCTAAGAGATGGCAGTATATACGAACTGTATTCCTTACTAAATAGAGGCCAGATGTAAACATTGGAAAAGAAGAAAATTGTAGTATTGTTTATATTGTACATCGGAAAATAAAATAAACTAGGTACCTAATTTTTACATCTCGAACTTTGAGAGAAAAAAAATGAAAAAAAAGACAGTGTACTGTATAAGGGCCAACTTATTAATCGGCTGCTAAAGTTCCTGTTAAAGTTATTCTCTTATTAACATAAATATTATAATTATAAATATACTGTTAGTGATGCCAGCAGAATAAAATCATATTAACATGGACTTTTTTAACAGACACTAAAAGTCTTTGTTAGTCAATGTATCTGGGAGATAAGTGGAAGTTATAACCTTAAAATTTTATAAACAAAGTTTCCTAAAAAATAAAAATAGTTATTTGTATATCAAAGGGAGTAAAGTGTAACATTTCCTCCTTATGCCGAATTTCGAGGAGAAGTTGGTCCCTGGTTCAAACAAGGAATGTTGAGATTTGATAGATTACTAGTAGCAATAAATAAACAAAAGCAGGTAAATACTTATTTGTATATATCAAAGGGAGTGAAGCGTAACATTTCTTCTCGATGCAGAGTTTTAAGGAGAAGTTGGTATCTGGTACAGACAAGAAAAGTTGAGATTTGAAAGATCACTATCAGCAATAAACAAACAAAAACAGGTAAATAGTTATTTGTATATAAAAGGGAGTAAAGCGTAACATTTCCTCCCGATGCTGAATTTCAAGAAAAAGTTGGTCTCTGGTACAGACAAGGAAACTTGAGATTTGAAAGCAACAATAAACAAACAAAATCAGGTAAATAGTTATTTGTATATAAAAGGGAGTAAAGCGTAACATTTCCTCCCGATGCTGAATTTGAAAGAGAAGTTGGTCTCTGGTTTAGACAATGAAAGTTGAAATTTGAAAGATTACTAGCAGCAATAAAGAAACAAAAGTAGGTAAATAGTTATTTCTATATCAAAGGGAAGCAAAGTGTAACATTTCCTCCCGATGCCGAATTTCAAGAAGAAGTTGGTATCTGGTACAGACAAGAAAAGTTGAGATTTGAAAGATCTCTGGTAGCAATAAATAAACAAGCACAGCTAAATAGTTATTTGTATATAAAAGGGAGTAAAGCGTAACATTTCCTCCCGATGCTGAATTTGAAGGAGAAATTGGTCTCTGGTTCAGACAATGAAAGTTGAGATTTGAAAGATTACTAGCAGCAATAAACAAACAAAAACAGCCAAATAGTTATTTGTATATAAAAGGGAGTAAAACATAACACTAGTAGCAATAAACAAATAAAAACAGGTAAATAGGTAAATAGGAAATTGCAAATTTCTTGAATTAATAAAAATAAAGCAACCTGTAATAATTTCTGTTAATAAATAAATGATTACTTTAAAAGACAGACAGAAGGAATAAAAAAACTACCAACTGTTAATTATTTTAAAATTGTTTGTATAAATATTAAATCGATTTTCTTAAAAATCGATTTTTTTGATTCTATCTTTAAATGCATCGGTTAAATACCAAACGATCTGAATCGATTCAGAAGATCGATCTTTTGAAAAAATCGCACATTACTACTAGCAGCTCGAAAAGTAGCAAAAGTGTATTTTTTGCGAATATTATTTTTTTCTAGAAACTGTGAAAATCCTACGGCTCAGTAATATTTTTTTTCATATTGCTAATATGTACCCTTTTTTTTAATTTTTTATATGCAAATTTATAAATATAGAATTGTATTAAACCTGTATACATATCCCCTTAAGTGGAGTGGCCCTATTGCTACGGTTAAAACGCTCTTATTTTTTGATATTTTGAAAGTTGCAATTAAAATAAAAAATAATATCTTAAAAATTAAACATCTCATGTCGTTTTATTCATATCTAAATTATACAAGACAGCGTAAAATTTAAAATTATCTTAACAGTTAAATTTATAAATCTTTGTTTCAATTGGCATTTTTTAAAAATACATAAACCGTTTATGTAAAAATAAATTAAAGAAACTCAAAAAATATGTTAAAAATAACAAAAAATTAAAATTATCAAATACGTTTATTAAAAAAATTATTACCTAGTGTAACTCATCGATTTATTTTATTTCAAGTAATTAAACCATAAATAATTATAAATTAAATACAATGTCAATGTTAGTTTCAAAATGTTGAATTTTCTTGTATAAAAAAATAATAATATTGTATATTTTTAATTTTCAAAAAATAGAAATAAATATTAATGAAAAGCGAGTTTACTATAAAAATTATTTTAAAGATGATTAAAACTTCTTTTCTGGAAAAATGGGCGTAAGCCAAAATATGTCACCGGTTCTGACAAAACTTTCCAGGCACCAAGACAAGCGCCCACACAAAATTATTCCAAAAAAGTTAAATTCAAAAATCCATATCAGCCTTAGATATATATATATATATATATATATATATATATATATATATATATATATATATATATATATATATATATATATATATATATATATATATATATATATATATATATATATATATATATATATATATATATATATATATATATATATATATATATATATATATATATATATATATACCTTGTCTACTGACAATTATAAATGCTGTGTTCAACAACTTTTAATAATTTAAGTGATGAGAAGTTAAAAATAGGATATAGTGGGTGTATTAATGAAATAAATAATAAGAAAATCAAAGAGAATAAAAATATAATTAAGAAACGACTAGTACGTACCAGCTCCCTTGCCATCACGGCATTTCTTGTGTTCGGCCGCCTCTTTGCCGGCCCTGGCCCGTTGCACAAACACAAATTCACTAAACTGAACCAGTCTGTATTTCTTCATGGCTCGGCCTCCTCTTTTTCTCCATTCTCTAGCCAAATATCTCAACAAGACGATCTAAGACCCTTACAAGCAGCAACCCTGCGATCTGCCCGACTGCAGCGCCATCTAGGGCCCGATCGATTCCGCGAAAGGCGGCGCCGGAAAGTTGGGGAGTTTCGCGCATGCCCATCAGAC
Source organism: Neocrepidodera transversa (assembly GCA_963243735.1). Taxonomy (NCBI): domain Eukaryota; kingdom Metazoa; phylum Arthropoda; class Insecta; order Coleoptera; family Chrysomelidae; genus Neocrepidodera; species Neocrepidodera transversa. The sequence continues at coordinate 10,443,270 of OY725337.1, forward strand.
TTTTGTGTAGGCGCACAAGTTCGATCAGGAACCGGGAGTTTTTGAAAACTTCTCCAAATTAAATCATACTTGCATTTTCCATTAACAAAAAAGTTGAAATTAAACTTCGAATAAAAGTTACTAATGCAAAAACATCAAACTTAAATAAAAACCGGAATAAAATTACTTTACTCCAAGAACATTTTTAAAATAACCATTTCATTTGGAGCCGTACCTGTTCTATTCTAAATATAATGTAAAATGCAGAACGCAGAACACAATTAAAAAAAAAGACGAAATCTTGTTATAAAAATGCCCAAGGTTAACGCCATAGATATTATACGGTAGATGTAGCATAAGACAGAAAAGTTATATCCAACATTACCCGTAAATGTTTACATTAGGACTCTGTTCGCTGTGTCTGCACGAAATTTATATTCTACACTAGATTTTTTACCACTTGTCGGTGTCGATGAGTGTAGTAGAGTCGAGTGTAATCAATTCAACATCTGTTCGTTGCTCTTAATATCTGTGAATCTCTTTAAAACATTTTAAAATTGATAGTGATAATGAAATCATAGAGAGTGGAGTAAAGATGATTTGTCATTGGTCAAACTGCGTCGATTCTGATTTCTCATTGGTCAAAATATGTCGAAATTTGAAAATTACCAATCACTGACTGAGTACTCTAGACCTCCCCGGACAAACCAAACAAGTACATGCCACATCGAGCGTAGTGCATATGATCCAAGGTTTGTTGTCTCTACAAGAAAAGGTTGGGTTTACCAATGTCAATCTCCAAATGAAACATATATAAGTAAATTTTGTATTTCAGAAGATAAAAATTACTAGATCGGTCAGCGTTATCTGAGTGATAATAGCTTTGTTCGCGGGTTAGATTCTGAACCGATTCCGAACTAATTCATAACTGACGTAGAGCGCATGTCTAGTTATTAGTGAGTTCGTTTTAGTCGTCGGACGCCTCTGATGCCTCTACTGCGTTCGTTTATTGTTTTTGATATTTGATCGAGCGTTCAGATGACAGTGACAGTATGACAGGTTGCAAAAAATCATAAATATAACATTAACATAACCACAAATTTTGTTTATTGGAGGGAAAGGTTAGATAGTACAGATAATACAGAAAGTCGACAGTTAGTGGAGATTGTCCAGAGAAATTCAGCAACCTCCATTTTGTATGAAACTAATAACGAATTTGTTTTTTGTTTAAAACAGATAACCTTAACCTCTAAACCGTCGGAATTTATCGAGCAACCAGATGACTCGAAGGTCACGTGATCGAAAAATTTGTCTGCTCTCATCCGCTCCGCGATGACTAAAACGAACTCACAATATGAACCGATTCTGGATTTTATTTTACCGCGAACGATTTCGGAACCAACGAAAATTTCGAATTGTCGAATATCAAACGACAGATGTTATTGTCGTTTCTTATTATTATTTTTAATTTTTTTTTATAACCTACATATAATAACTTGCTATAATTTATTAGATTATTAAAACAGAATAATGTTTACTACACTCTACACCCTGCCCTGGCCTACACCACACAACACAACAAACAAATATCGTATTATTTTAATAATTATATCTCCATGTTAAAAAATTAAATTATTAAACAAAAACAGTTGGAAACTGGGATTAAGATTAAAGATCGATATTACGCATGAGCAGTTGAACCGAACTTTCAGTATTAACAAAAATTCAAGGACCGCTGGAACCGATTCGGAGTCAATAATGAACCAGTTCGATGTGATCGCGAACGGGGAACTGTTATTAAAAATGCAGATTTTTTCTCAGCGAACGCTGATTGTTAGACTGCGCATGCGACTTGTCCCTGAACTGGTTCGGAATTGCACCCGCGAACAAAACTATTATAATGAAGTCCATGTCCTTTTACATACATTTCGGTGAATTAAAATGATAAAATAAACTTACTTATAAATCCAAACATATATCCAAAAAACACCTAACCTCACACTACACTACCCTTTTAACACCTCCAAAACAAGAAGTGTAACAAATAGATTTGGGGTTGAAATTATTGTGCTACAACTTTTTAACAACGATCATATACTGTAGTGTAGACCAGAAATCACCGAACGATATTACTATTAGTGTTATACGATCTCTACAATAATAGGGAGTTATTCAACACGTAATGCCTAATAACTTGTCCCTTTATAATCCTGAATGTGTTCTGAACTAGTTCTGGATTAGCTGAGCGAAAGTACCTATCTAGTTTTATGATATTTCTATGGTAACTGCTGATTGTCAATGTCAATAACTTCATACGTCAATGTCAACCGTAAATAATCTAACCTCTAACCGCGTGGAATGAAATTTTAAAGTGTTTCTTTTTTTATTATGGGCGATATTTTATAAATTCCAATGGGTAGAAAAGCTAAATTTAATGAGGAAGGTCTAATTAAAAAGGGACCTGGAAGAAAGGCAAAAAAACAGAAAGATCCTATTTTTTCTAAATCGTTTATAGGTAATAATGTAACTTCATTGATATCATTATATTGACTTTTATTTTTTAGATGAAACGGATAATTCTATTCAGAAATTAAGCCACAGACAAAGAAAACGAGCCCAAAACAGACTTAAGAAAGTTCAACAAAGACAAGAAAAACAGAAATTGAAAAATACACATGTTTTACCAAATGGACACGAGGACTTCGCGGAATCTGAAGAATCTGACAATGATGTTTTGAAACCGAGTACAGGTGGATTTTCTGATGAAAATAATTTGTGGTTAAAGCCCAAACAAAAAGTTCCAAAGTTGGGAAAGAACGAAGACAGTGATGAAGAGGTAAGTTATTTTATTACAATTTAGCTTCTTTATTACACTCAATTATGATTTTTTCTTTAAAATATTTAAGATTATAAAAAAACACATACACAGAAATATTTGGGAGCTGTTGGGAACTATTAAGTAGAAGTAGAAATTTATCCACACAAAAACACATGCTTAAAAGTGAGATTTTATACAGCAATTAAATATATAAAAAAAGTTATTAAATATATAAAACAATTAAAATCGACATGGGCATAAACACAAATTAAAAATTACGAGATCAACATAAAAAAAATTATTGTATATCTGTCTCTTTTGAAGTCGACTTAATTAATTTTGAAATAGGTTTTTTAACTTTTTTTTGTGTTGAGAATAACCGGCGTTGTTTTTCAATAAGTTTATTATAAGGTATATGTGTACTCAAAGTAGGCAGTAATATGTTTTCATTGATTTTTTTTTATATTGTTAGTATAGTCGGTTCCATAGGCGCTGCTATTTTTTTGTAAGCTTCCAGTTGTAAGATAAAACGTCAAACGTGCAGGAAACTTAATTATAATAAGCAATGCTTTTGAAAGATCCAAAAAATAACTTTTTTGGCACACCACCAACAAAACTAAAAGAACCTCCACTTTTTACTTATAAACATTCAATTAATCTTTAGTTCTTACCCTTATATGTGTCTTAAGTAAATATGTGAAGTTGAAGCTGGAAATTAATATGAAAAAAATTGTAGAAAGAAATATCACAAATTTCTTTTAAAGGTGTTTTAAAACATTACAAAAAAATTACCTTTATTTGTCCTTATTGTAGTAGAATTTTCACCAATGGATTTCATGTATTGACAAACCAAATGTATATGCTTGCACATATTCCAGCAGATACTATTATCTAAACATGTACATGAGTATGAGTATAGACATGCTTCACATGAAGAACAGATTAACTTACAACTACAATTTTAATCCTTTTCTTCTACTAGGTATATTTCATTGGTTGATGAGGAGGGAACATTTTAGACTGCATAACAGAATTGACGTGTAAATTTTTGCTATTATTATGTCTATTTCTTAGTACTTTGATTTTTGTTGAAATTTTTCCTTTGTTGATGGTAATAACCATTCAAATAATCTGTCCTTAACAAATTTCATCAGAATGTTTATTGTTTGGTCAAGCCGCTGGACATGCTTACCATGTAAATAAAGATATTTGATTGTTTGGTGCATTCGCTCCATGTGCATATTAGTATTAATGCCTGCACCAAGGCGATATAATACTTTTCAAAATAGCAACCAATTTCTAAAGTTTCATTAGATTTAAGCATCAAGGTAACAAAATTTTGTAACATGATAAAAAATGCTTCAGAATCACTTTCTTGAAGCAATTGTTGGTACACACCTGCCTAAAAATAAGCAGTAGTTTGTTAACAAACGTCTGAACAATCTATTTCAACTTAACTTTTGTTCTTGATTTTTAAGCTGGTTTAAATTCTTCCTCCATGCATGATTAACGTGCCACGTACAAAAAAAACCTGAAATATTAATAATATTTTACATTCATTTATTTAAAAATGGGTTTAAATGTCAATATCTAAGATTTGCTGGTGACATTACTTGTATCCAAGCTATATAGGGCCATATCAGACATAAAAACCTTGGGTCCAATTTGCCCATTTAATTTTTCTTTTATTTCATAAAAAAAATAATCATAATTGCTAGGTCAGTGAAGTTGGCATCCACTTTTGCGAGTTTTCCAAAGATTTTGTGTGCATTCGTTTGTCCATCTATTGTCCACTATTGTCCACTAATTATTTTCGTTTGTCCGCCCTTCGTTTCAAAATGGTGGCCCAAAAACTTTTTTTGCAAATTTTGCTCTCGGAACCCACAAATTGCAAAAAAAATTTCACTGCACAGGTCGTTTATTCTTTGTTTGTCCACCAATTAGTTTTGTTTGTCCACCCACCAGTTAATTATAATTAATTATATAAATTTTAAAAAATTGTGATTTTGTGAAGTTGGCACACCCTTTTTTGAATTTAAAATTTTTTTTTTCGTGCATTAGTTTGTTCATTGTTTGTCCAAGATTGTCCACCTACAATTTTTGTTTGTCCAAACATCATTTCAAAATCGACGATTTTGGTTTTATTTAATAAACACCTTAGTTTTTAAAGATAGAAAAAAACTTATATTTCATTACAATTTAATTGCATAACAAATCCATGGTAAAAAAATCTATTGTATGTCATCATTCGAAATTTCAGATAGAAGCTGTAGGAATTTATCATGGTATTTGTGTTTTACACAGTATTGATGCTCTGTGGCTACATAACTTGTAAATTGACCTAATTTTATGATATTTAAAATAATCAATTTCGAAATTTGGTTCTCAATAAATTTATATTTGTACAGGATCATTCCGAACAAGATATTGACAATGAATCTGATGAAAACCAGAGTGATGAAGAATTAGAAGAAGAAAATGAAGATAATCAAAATTCAGACATAGCCGATGAAGAATCGGAACCAGAAAAAGATGAATCAGATATAGAAGAGGATGCAGATAACCTTAAAATTGAAAATCTTGATGATTTAGACGACTCAGATGAAGATGATGAATTTTCTGATGATGATGAAGAAGATGACGATGAAGATGAAGATTTACTTCCAATTGAAAAACAGAGTAAAAAATTAAAAAGACGTCAAGAAGAAGAAGACAAACTCGCTGAAGAAGAACTTCAACTCAACATAGCAAACCAAGAAAAATTCATTTTTCCTACCAAAGGTTCCGAAGATGATATAAAGAGTTTACAAGATGTTCAACAGCGAATTAGAGAAGTTGTCGCTGTTCTCACTGATTTTAAAAAGCTTAGAGATGGCAAACATTCTCGGTCTGACTATGTCGAAATCTTAAAGGATGATTTGTGTACTTATTACAGCTATAATGAATTTTTGATGGATAAATTCATGCAATTGTTTCCTCTATCTGAGTTACTAGAATTTTTAGAATCCAGTGAAGTTCAGAGGCCTCTTACTATAAGGACTAATAGTTTGAAGACTAGACGTCGAGATTTAGCACAGGCACTTATTAATCGAGGAGTTAATTTGGATCCTATAGGAAAATGGAGTAAAGTGGGAATTGTTGTTTATTCTTCACAGGTTCCCATGGGGGCCACTCCGGAGTATCTTGCTGGACATTACATAATACAGGTATTTGGACATTATTTTTTATTGTGTTACTATTTTCAAAAATTACTCTACAGGGTGCTTCAAGTATGCTACCAGTAATGGCTTTAGCTCCACAAGAAAATGAACGAGTTCTCGACATGTCTGCGGCTCCGGGAGGTAAAGCTTCGCATATATCTGCAATTATGAAAAATACAGGCGTCTTATTCGCAAATGACCTTAATAAAGATAGGATCAAAGCAGTTGTAGGTAATTTTCATAGAATGGGAGTGGTTAATTCCGTAATTACTTGTATGGATGGAAGAAAATATCCCCAGTATATGAAAGGATTCGATAGGGTGCTTCTAGATGCTCCTTGTACAGGTAAAGTCTGAATAAATTTTACTAATAAAACCCGGTATCAAAAAACACATTCAAAGTTTTTAAAACTTCAAAGAAGCTGACAAAAACTACTATGTACTATTTTCACTATTGGTACTTCTACCTCAAGTTTTTTTAAAGAAAAAATAGAAATTAAAACAAAATTAATACGTTTCAAAAGGTTTAAGTTGTTCAAAATTCTTGAATTTTTGTAATATTTTTAATTAGACGAATAATTTTCCTACATTTACGAGATAAAATTTAATATTTTGTACCACTATCTCGGCTTACTGGACCAATTCACCGGTAGTTACATAACAAAGTTAGAAGGACAAAAATTATTCGACTTGTGATTTTTGAAAAAATATCGCTTTTTTATTTAAATTTTCGTGTTTTTCAAAAATGCGTTACAATTAATAAAAAATAATCGGAATAAAATTTATTTTGTTCAAATATTCTGACCAACTGGTTAACAGTGAAAAAGTTGGGGTGAAAAATAAATAAATAAAAATGTAAGTTTTAGTTTTTCAAAATATCCGATTAATGATTTTTTAAAAAACGAAGAAAATTTTGAATTTTGTTCAACTATTTGGGAACCGTGAAAAAAATTAATAAAGTTAGAGTGACATACAATATTAACTAGATGTTCAGATAAAATCTTTTGTACCTCTATCTCGGCTAACTGGACCAATTCACCGGAAAAATATAACAAAGCTAGAAGGACAAAAATTATTCGACTAAAAACATAAAAAGAACGATTTTTCAGACAAAATAGTAATACAGTGGCGTGGAGTATTACTACATAAAAACGATTAAAAATAAACAATTTTGTAAATTTTGTTATGTGGCTGCAAATTTATACAAGTTTTTACATATTTTACAATTTTTTTACAAATTTTCTGAAACTTGACATTTTTTAAATGTTCAAAATTCTTGAATTTTTTAAATATTTTTAATTAGACGAATAATTTTGTTTTTTGAAATTTTCGATATATTTTAGAATATTTTAAATATTTTGACATTTTTACTTTTTGAAATTTTCCAAAAAAACTGCAAAATTTGAAATTTTCGAATAATTTTCAATGTTTTTTGAAACTTTGCCATTTTTGAAATGTTTAAATTCTTAAAATTTTTGAAATATTTTTAATTGGATGAATTTTGTTTTTTTTGTAATTTTCAAAATATTAGAAAATTTTGAATATTTTGACATTTTTACTTTTTGAAATTTTCCAAAAAAATTGCAAAATTTCAATTTTTCGATATATTTTTATAATTTTCGAATAATTTTTAATGTTTTTTGAAACTTTGATATTTTTCAAATGTTTAAAAATTCTTAAAATTTTTGAAATATTTTTAATTAGATGAACAATTTTATGTTTTTTGAAATATTTAATATATTTTAGAAACTTTTCGAAATTCTCGATTTTTTCCTTCAGTAGATTTATTATCGTTTCCTGATCATGAATAATTTTGTTTAGATACTAATTAATTTTGTTTATGCACTTTGGAACACCAAAAAAAACACATTAAATATCTAATACAATGATGTGGATTTTGCACTACATCTTCAAACTTGTATTTTCAATTTTTCGAAATATTTAAAGATCATCAGCATACAACAAACACTCTGAATCTACATGCGCAGGCAGATCATTTATAAAGATTAAAAATAAGTGTTGTCCCAGATTTGAACCTTATGGTGCTCCTGAGCCAGTTACAAATATATAAGATAATTCACCTCTAAAAGAAACTACCTGGGTTCGTTGTTTCAAATACGACATAAAAAAATCAATAGTCCATAGTATTTTAGTTTAGTCATTAAAATATTGTGATTAAGTTTGTCAAAGGCTTTAGCCAAATCTGTATAGATACAATCAACTTGAATTTTTTTGTCAATACTTTCAATTACTTTGTTTGTAAACGTTAACAGATTAGTCTCAATTGACTTTATTTTACGGAACTGGTCTTGGAGACATGCATTCTTTCGTATGTAAGTTTGAGACGTTAGCTATTTAATAAATATAAAAAAAATTATAATTATAATTTTGAATCAGTTTGAAAAGAAAACCATGATTTTCATTTTTTAAACAACTTTTTTGGACTAGAGACAACTATATCAGATTTTACTAAGGTGGTTCCTGCAGGCAGTCCCATTTGTTTAGACTATATCATAACAAATATATTATTTAAAACTGGTGTAACTGAAACCTGCTTGGCTGATCATCACAAGGGCCAATTTATATGTGAGTTTTACTGGCAATTTTTACGTTACGTGGAGCTCAGTAAAGCCTATATGACAACCGGCCTTAACGTTCATTCGTTATGATTAATATTTCTAATTCTTAAACATTATACAAAATATTGTATTAATGATATTTTAATTTCAGGTTCGGGAGTAGTGGCCAAAGATCCAAGAGTTAAGACTAGTAAAGACGAAATAGACATTCAAAGATGTTACAACCTCCAAAGGCAATTACTCTTAGCTGCGATTGACTGTGTTAACGCTAAATCTACTACAGGTGGTTATATAGTATATTCAACGTGTTCAGTTCTTCCTGAAGAAAACGAATGGGTAGTTGATTTCGCGTTAAAGAAGCGTAACGTTAAATTGGTAGATACAGGATTGGAGTTCGGTACGGAAGGTTTTGTTAATTATAGACATCATAGATTCCATCCTACGCTTAAATTAGCTAAGAGGTTTTATCCGCATACTCATAATATGGACGGTTTCTTCGTAGCAAAATTTAAGAAGTTTTCTGATGTTATACCGAAATCAAATGATAAAGATAATGAGGAAGAGGAAGAAGAAGAATTAAAAGAGGAGGAGAAAGAAACGAAAGAGGACGAAGAAGATGAGGAAATAGCGGAAGAAGATGAGGAAGAAGAAGTTATGATTGAACAACCTAAAAAGAAAATTAAGATTGACTCAGAAATCAAAAATAAGAAATTAAAGAACGTTGTTATAAGTAATAAGAAGTTAAAAGGATTAGTAAATGGGAAATTGACAAAAACCGGATCTGGTAGTGAAAGCAGGAAAACGGAGAAGTTGGTAAAGAATAAAAAATTTGATAAAAAGCAATTAAAAGTTAAACCGAAAATAGATGATGAAAGTCCAACGAAATCTAATACCGAAAACAAGAAAAAAAATAAGCAGCTGGGAAAAGTAATAAAAGAAATTCAACCTATAGATAAGAAAAATAATAAAAAGAAGAAAAATACATCGAGTGATGTAAAAACGAGTTCAAAAATCCAAGATTGGAGCGACGTTCCAATCGAAGCTCAAAAAAAATTGGGAAAAAAATTCAAAAAGCAAAAAAATAAAATAAGTGGTTTCAAATCAAACAAAAAAGAAAAAAAGAAACAAAAATTTAAAAACAGGTGATTTTTTTATTACTTAATTTGTAACATTTAAAATAAATTTGTAAGATTTTTGTTACATTTTTAGTTTTATTTTATTTATTTATTCAAATAGTTACAGATGGGAGTGAAAAAATTGCTGGTTGTTTTTCTTTGGCAATTTGGTTTTCATGATTTGTTTGAATTTCATAAAGCTAGATTACCAAAGCAGAAAAATCGGTTATCATCAACAGTTTGTTAATTAAGGTAAGTACTTTGGTGTTATTAGTTTATTTCCTTTAGTTTCCAATATTTTCCAGATTTTTGATTTATACTAATCGATTTTCTAGACAATTTCTTAATATTGCCCTTATGCAATGATTTTTCTTGCCCAAGAACAAATTTACACTTCTCTGTCCACTAATGGATTTTCTCTGTCCACTAATCGATTTTCTATGTACAATCAATCGATTTTCTCTGCACAATTTGTCGTATTGATTGATTTTCATTGCTTTGATTGAATGTTTACTCAATGTATCGATTTTGCTGTTCAATTCATTGATTTCCTTTATCAAATTCATCTATTTTGTTTCGGCCAATCGATTTTTTTTTAATTTTTAAAAATTTATTACCGTTCATTGATATCTGCTAGTTCATTGATTCCCAAATAGGATAATTGGAGATTAGTAGATAAAAATCTGGTCAAAGGAGAAAATAAGAAAAAATGGTAAAAATGGGCAATAACAGTTAATATGAAAAATAGGGAAAAGCAGGTAAAAATAATGAAAAACAAGAAAAATAGGAAAAACTTGATATAAATAGTTGAAGTGATAATTTTTATATGTAAAAATATACATTTGAACTTCTAATTTTTATATAATATGATTTTCATTTAAAGAAATCCAAAAATGTTATGATGGTATTAGTATCAATGACATCCATTAAATGCCCATATTGTACCCATTAGGCAGCCGGATTTTCATGGACATCCATTGTATATCCATCTTGGATGTGTTGAATAAGTACATCCATTGGATGTTTCGAACGGACATCCATTTTATGTAGAATCTGAACTTTTGGGTACATTGTCTGGTCATTTGGACGTCTATGTAGGTACATTCATTCGACCATTTGAATGTCCATTGTACGTTCATAAGATGTTGAATCTATTAAGGTTTGGATATTTTCTGGACATATTATTGTATAAAAATGGACGTTCATAATATCCATTGTGTACATCCAATGAACATTCAATGGACGTACGTGTGCTATATGGGAAGACGCCCACGATATATAACCATTTGTACAATTTATGTACATTGTCCATATCGGATATCCCTGACCAACTTAATACACCGCAATGTCAAAAAGATGTCCGGAACAGACACTTAAGAGTGGTCCACAATCGACATGATATGGATTTCGAAAACGAAGTCCGAGGTGAACTAACAGGCTTTATTAAACGGACAAAATAAAACGTTCCCTCAAAACGGGCGCTCTAAGTGAACATGTCTTTTATGAACGTTATTGAAAATATGGTCCATAATGGACTTCCCACAGGCGTCCCTCTAGGACATGATATGATCAACATTAAAGAATTACACTAATGATCGTGAATCGTTTTCTGAGGATGTTCGCACAGCAAAACCAATAAGAATTGCTTGACAGACGATGCGAAAAGCAAAAAAGCGCAATTTGGGAACTCACATTTGTTCCATTTCAGAGATTTTCTTGTATAAAATATCCCAATTTATTTTTTTTAGTATTATTGATACTGATAAATAGAAAAAATATTAGCGAAGTTCTCAGTAGATTATATTTGATGTATTGGCTGAACTTTATTTTAAAGTATTTTGGTTAAATCGCAAAATACGCCGAATTTTGAAAAAACCAAATTTTAAACCTAACTATGTCAGTAGTAAAAATTTTGACACAAATAATGAAAACCAAGTAAAAAATTTAAATTTATTTTAAAATAAACTTAGCATAAGCGTCTTTTTCGAAATCGAATTCTAATTTATCAATATTCAATCCATCAAGGGCTTCCTCAATCGTCTGTTTAAATTCTTCCAATTCTTTCTTCCTATTGTTTACCAAAAACAATTGATGTTCGATAAACAACGGAGCTCCCGGTTTAGATATTTTCGATAGAATATCTTTATCAAAAAATTTAAGGTATGCATTTCCGAAATAAATCATATCAAACATATTGTGGTATTTTTCCTTATGACGCATAATTTCCAAAATAGAAGTAGAAAAAAAAGTTATATTATCTTTTAATCCAACACATTTTTTCGTAGGCCTAGGTATAAAATCCAACCCTGTAGTATCAATCACCAAATTTTCTTCTTTCATAATAATATTGCCCATTAATATATCGTTAGTTTTTTTGATGTTATAAGGCTCCTGATTCTGGATTTCGTAAAATATCTGTTTTAAATTCCTCTCTGTAATATCAGTAGCTCTGAAGTAATTTTGTCCATGTGCTGATGTTAAAAAACTTTTGTCTTCACATTCCATACCAAAAGTAACAAAAGGACCATTGACGATATCTCCTAAATACCCATAGTGAACAAAACTGGTTCCATTAGGCATTATAGCACATACCAAAGATCTATTCGGTCTTGAAACTTCAGATTCCAACCAATTAAACGAAATACCCTTTGATCTAAAACTACGATATTCTTGGTTACAAATTTGTTTGGCTCCAACTTGATGCAGTTTCATGTGAAGATCCCAATCGAATGCTCCTGCTTTAGAGTCATATCTGACACCCAAATTCTTCCTCACTCTTTTATCCCAGATAGTAAATATATCAAACTCATCTTTAGCACACCAAAATTTCAAAACATTTTCCAAATAATCTCTTTCTTTGTATTTAATTTCAAGTTTAACAAATTTCATCATTTGATCGAGGTAAGAGTAGTCGGTGACCATTTTTATGAGGTCAGCTGCAGCTGTATTCAAAAATTTAGCCACTGATGATCGTATTAATGAATTTCCATATATTTCCATGAAGATTTTCGTTTTTTGGTCTAAACCCAAACTGACCTGTGGTTGTAGTGCTATATTTAGCAATAATAATTGCCTGGCGATGATTTCAACACAAGCCTCGACTAAGAAGAAATTTATTTTGGTGTATTTATGTTTGTACTTACGCGCAATTGTTTTAAGTACGTGTCTGCAATCGGAACTGCCCACAATGAGGATATTAATTGTGTCTGGAATATCATGCTTGACAGCATTATATTCTTCTAGTAAATCTAAAGCCGGAGTTGAACCCCAAAACATTTTTGGTTAAATATGACAGAATAAGAATGATTTATCAATTGCGCTGTTTCCATAGTTACTAATAAACAACTGCGTTTCTGTAGCTACGGTTTTAGTTTGTCAATTATCAAATTATACGGGATACACAGGGTCGACCCAAAAGTAGGGCACGTGGGGTTACCTCCCCATACGACGTTCCTAGATGGATTCCTATAGTCAATTCTAAGTCTTCAGTATTAGTATTATCCTTAATATTTTTAAGTTCTTAACGTAAATATTTCTCGAAAAACGTAAATTGGTTATTTAGGAAAAAAAAAATAAAAATCCCGTGTTTCTACCAGCTATTCCCTACTTTATAATTGTAATATATGAAAGATCTGAAATATTGATACTGCGTTGGTCCCATAACCGTAACAATTTTGACACAATCCACATAAAAATGCTCGTGTGCATGATTTAAATCGAAGAACGATAAACCATTCCATATTCATTTGCGCTATTCGCTTTTGCAGGGTGGTGGATTGTTACGTTTTTTTCTGTACCACCCTGTATTTTTATTATTATTATATGTTTAATTTCAGCTCGCTTGATATCTCTTCTCAAGATCTCCCTCTTTTCTAGGTATTACTATAAAATGTCTCTCCCATGTTAACAATTCTCTCTTTGCCTCTTCAGTCAAAATAATTGACTTCTATATTGGCTGTCTTTCTTTCCCTCGTTATATAGGGTAAGTTTTTATTATATTAGGATCCCCTGTTATCATTATTAATTATTTCGACGCTTTAACTTTTATTTACTGTTATTTTTATTTCTTCTTAATGCCGGTGTATTTTTTTTGTTATATTTACTTAAAAGTTCATATCTTATCTTTTATAACAATATAAATTATCTGATGTTTGTGGTGCTCTTTCAGTCTCGATTACAAAAAGAGAATCTATTTTTAATTTGTTTTTCACATATTGTCTTAAAATTTAAATCATTTTGATTTCGATCTAAACATTAATGTATTTCATATTATTCTTGTTTTATGTTCTTTCTTTTTTAAACAGAGACCACGGAATCTGGTAATTTATAAGATTCGATTCAGTAAAAATAATTGATCACATGCCCATGTCTAAAATGAATCAATCTTGGAATAAAATTGTGATAAAATCCTAACGCTTCAATTTTTGTAGCTTATTCTTCAGACAACGCCATCTAGAAGTGAATATAATATATCTTAAAATCAATAACAGTAAATCGTGGATTTCTTTAAATTTCTGAATTGAAATTATCTCAATGATTTAGACCTAGAAACAAAGATGTCGTAACTTAATACAAAAATAGTATAGTAAAACCTTAATTACAGATAATCAGACACGAGAAATTCCGACAAGAATACAAAAGTCCGATCTTAACCTTCCGTAAATCGCGTCAATTTTTATAACATGAGTAGTCGCGTTGGTCTCACAGACCGTACAAACTAATTAACCCCCAAAAAGTTAGCGGAACGTACTTTTCAAAAAATTCATGTGAGGACATTTAAACAACATAATAAATTACTAAAAAAAGGCAAATGCAGTAAAAATTACTAATTTCTCCAAATATACCTCGGAATTTTAAAAAACGTGTTTTTTGTAAATACTGCCCTTTATACAAAACCAAAAAATACAAAAACTAAAAGGAACAAAAAAATTAACTCTTTTACAGTTGAAAAAATGTTAAACAAACATATTTCAAGTTAGTGAAGGGCATTTTCTCGACCGTCCTGGCAAAGGGCATTTTCTCGGCACTCCTAACAAATAGCAATAATATGCTCTAAGCACATATATTTATTGCACTTATAACAATGAAACCGGGTTTTGCGATTTTGTTTTGAAGTACATCTTCCTGGTAAGGTTTTCGGTATATCAGGTTCAATATTCGAGCCAGATATTTCTAGCAGTCTTAACCTTGCAAATGGGGTTTGATCAAATCATTGGCCAATTGTTTTAAAAAAAGCCTTTTCAATTTTTTTTTTGGTAGGGTTGTTTGGAAGCGTAGACCACTTGTGAATTGATACCAGTTATGTTCAAGATATTGTAGACAAGTACCAATGGCCATCTGCGCGTGTTTCTGGAACAGTTGTAGCTTGCAGTCAATTTATCTACAGTATCTACGCCTCCTTTAGTACTGTTGTATAGTCTAGAATAATAACTGTTTATTGTTAGTATCTCCTGCACCTATTTCATCATTATCATGCATACCAGAAAGCAACAGCACATTTTTCTTCTTTTTGAGAATATAGGAGACAAGAGTGCCCGCTTCCGGAAATCCAAACATACTGGTATGTTCCGGTCGCTCAGCCCGTTTAGAAAACTCTAATGACAATTCTCTTTTGTTTTTTCTGATGGTTCCAATTACTGTAAGGCTATGGTCTTGTAGCCTCTTTACGAGAGGTACAGAGGTAAAAAAATTGTCCATCGTAACATTACGATTAGATCCAAAAATATGTTCGCACAACAACATCGAAAGGACTATTTGAAATTCTATATGACCCTTCAGGTTGTGTTCTGACGTAAATTTCCATATTACTCGTGTAGAACAATTTGGCATCACACAATGCTAGAATTTTTAACCCGTGTTTGTTCGGCTTCGAGGGGATATATTGACGAAAGCCACACTTTTCTCGAAATCCTGCAAGCATCTCGTCCACGGTTACAAATTCTGAGCGATGGTGGCCATGCTGATAATTAGCAACAAAACGGTCAAAAACATCGCGTATCGGTGCTAATTTATCTGTTTCTCTTCGCATTGCTCGATTCTCTTTGTCGTCAAATCTTAGACAACGAATAAGGAATCTAAATCTTTTCCAGCTCAAGTCCTTGATTCGAAAGAGGAAAGAGTACATTCGATACCATAATTATTTTTATACCAACCTTCAAACTCAACTTATTATTTTAATTTTACGACTATAAAATACACAACTTTAACTAATCAACAAAATAAAACAAAAATCGTCAATACAACAAATCTTTTTACTACTTTTGTACATCAAGCAAAAAAAGTTAGAAACGAGACGTGAAAATTAAGCAAAGTGAGTTTAGCATTGTTGACAGATTACCAAACAAAAGCCAGAAACAGGAAAAAAAACAGAAACGGAAATGAAATGAAGTTTCATTAAGATTTGTGTATAAATTGGATCGTCCTTGGTGATTTAGATTAAGGGTATTATGCATTAACAATTTTTGTTTGTGCGAAACGGTCACATCCTAGAAACTCATATTTTCGTCAATTTCTTAATAAGAATAAAACAAGTTTTTAAATAAAAAGATCAACTTTAAATCTTCAATTAATATTTTGATGAGTTTCGATAACTCTTATGTGAATGGATATCACAAATACCAGGGACATAAAAGGGACAACCTACGGATATACCAGAGACGAGACTTTCTCTGGACAACCTCTGCAGGACATCCCCCAATCATGAAATCTTGGTTTGAGGTATTTTTTCCAAACTATTTAATCTTAAAAAATATTCGTTTTAGGAATATTTCTTATTTAGCCCCTATTAAGCAGCTTAACATCGGAAAAAATCCTTGTTTTAGCGAGTTTTTCCTTAAATAGTTAATTAAAATTGCGCAATATTTTCTAATGACGAAAAAGACTAAATTTCAGGATTGTTCCTACTTGGTCCTTTTTTGAGCATCGTTGATAAATCTCGAAAAAAAAATCCGCGTTTTAGTAATTTTTTTATAAAATATTTAATCTCAACTGTATAATGTTGTCAAATCTTAAAAATCCTCTTCAATTCTAAAATTTTTCTACTCAGTCTTTTTTTGAGTTGTGTTGTCTAATCTAGAAAAAAATCCGAGTTTAACGGATTTTCCCAACTGTGTAAATGCTGTCTAATCTTAAAAAATATTCGTTTTAGGAATATTCCTCCCCTAGTCCTTTTTTAATCAGCGTTGTCTAACATCGAAAAAAATCCGTGTTTTAGGGAATTTTCCCAACTGTGTAAATGCCATAATTGTTTCATTACAGTTACAAAACTTTTAAATGAAAAAATGCACAAACAAAATTTTATGTTGAATGTTTTTAAAATAAATTGTTATTTTAGTTCGTCAATATTTTCGTTCAATCCAAATTACTGGAAAAATATAAATTTTAACTTTAACACAATTTTTTTGCAGGTCTTTATGATTGGGGTTACTCCTTCAATATATTTTCACCAGAAAGAAAAAATACTAACATTATACCTACCTGTCCCATTTATGATTTATCGAAAAAATTTAATTTTTGAAAACTAAACCTAGAAATAAACTTTTCCTCCAATTGAAATACATAAACCACTCGAAATTTTAATTCTTCATATTCAACTAAATTCCAAAGGGAACGCAGGAGAAATATATTTCAGAGCTGTCGTAGGGATGATACAGTACAGTTGTAAATCAACGTAGTAGGCCCTGGGATCTTTCTTAGCGCCTTCACTTGTTTCCGCAGCACAGGAACTGAATTACTTTAAGGCCCACTGCGATCAATTTTAAGACCTCTTAAAGCTCTATAGAACATATGCTCGTAAATAAGTGCTTTATAAAGGTTTGGGTTGATAAAAAACAGAGGTGGAGTAGCCCTAAATGAAAATGCAATAAATGCATGTGTAGGACGAGAAAAATTAACAGCTTTGGTGGTAAAAAAAAATTAATCTTAATTTTTAATGTTGCCATTTCATTTTTTTCTAAAAGTATGTCATTTTTGAAGTGTACCTAAAAATTGTTCAAAATTTCTTGAATATAAGTGAAGTTTAGCGTTTTAGAAAAAAATATTAATAAGAATCCAGAGGATAACTTAACCCTTTACCGAATGCTTTATATTAAGGGCTGAAAAAATTAAATTGAATGTCCAAATTTTGGTAAAATACTTAATATGCGATAAAGTTTCCTATTAACTAATAAAAAAATGACTATTATAGCTCATTAGTAAACACGTTTTTTTTACGACGCACATTTAACAAATAGTAAATAAAATATTGTTTTAAACATAATCTACAGTTTTATTACAGCATGAATATATTAACATAACTAATAAGAATAAATGAATCATTTATGGAAGGAAAGACTTGCGGTTTTTCTTATCAATCGCAACGAGCAAAAATTCCGAAACAAGCAATATTTTATTTTCTGCTATATATTTAATAAGAGAAGTTTTATTCGATTAAAAAAAATGAAGACATTCTTGGTGCTTGCTTTGTGTATTTTTATCAACAATGGGGTAAGTTTGAATGTTTTTAAATAATACATTTTTACTCTTCCGCTACATATATTTCATGGTATATCAAGATAAAGTAACATAATCGGGCAAAAAATAGATTTCAGGACTTTGACTGTTCTTTACGTTATCAGGATCATAAAAAAAAATGTGTATGTATGTGTATACGGATTTTTTGTAAAACCCTACTGAAACGATTTTAACCAAATTTTCACCAAAAAAGTTGAATAATTCAAATTTCAATAAAAAGTGTATTTTTAAATTTATCTTAGGTATATTACTTGTATTGTTACCAGATTTTATTAAGGTTTAAGTTTACTTCCCGGAAAAATTAGATACAAAAAAATCTATCTATTTCCCTAAACATTCAACAAAATCGCCAATGTGGTTTGCGAAAAAATTAAGAACAACACTTTTTTCTCAAAGCTAAAGAAGTACTAGATATCAAATATTTTTTGTGAAATAATTTATTTTGCTGAAAACAACATTCACACTTGTTTTCAAAATGTTTGAATTTACGGTTTTGGTCGAAAAGAAAATAAGATTTTTTAAATAATTTCCAAATCTTTTATTTCTTTGTATTTATATAAATGAAAAATAAAAGGAACAAAAATTGATTTAGAAATTGTCAATTATTACTTAAAAGTTAGGAAATTTAAAAAAATATCTAAAAAATAAGGTCTTTAAAAATTGCTGAAATGTAATAAAAATTATCACAAAATGCAAAACCAAACAAAAATGAGAAAAAAAATCTTAAAATTTGTCGAAAATTAATGAAAAATGAAAAGCAATAAAAATTGTTCTAGAAAATGTCAGTTATGACTAAAAATTATTAGAAATTTTCAAAAAAATCTAATAAGTAAGGGAAAATCTTAAAAAATTGCTAAAATGTATTAAAAATTATCAAAAATTGAAAATACAAGTAAAAATGAGACAAAAACATTTAAAATCTGTCAAAAATTAATGAAAAATGAAAGGCAATTTTTTAAATTTTAATAAAAATACTTAGCAACAAAAACTGCTTTAGAAATTGCCAATTATTACTAAAAATTATTGGAAACTTTCAAAAAAATCTAAAAAAAAGGAAAATTGCCTTTTTTAAATAATTTCAGCATGTGCAACCAAAATTATATATTTAAAGTTAAAGAATATTTAATTTCTTAAACATGGTTTTATAGAAAATACTAATTTCTGATTTAATTGATCACTTAAATCATTTAATTTTTCAAAGTCACTTTTTTTGGGGATCATCGAGTAAATTGTTTGTTAGTTAAATTTCTTAAACCTGGTTTTATACAAAACACTCAGTATATTATTATACATTTTGTACTAATTTTTGATTTAATATGTCACTTAACTAATTTTATTTTCCTATGGAAACTATCAAGCAACGAAGCCACTTTATTTGGGGATCATCGAGTAAATTGTTTGATCGTTAAATTTCTTAAACCTAGTTCTATACAAAACACTCTGTATATTATTATACATTTTTCACTAATTTCTGATTTAATTAATCACTTAAATCTTTTATTGCTCTATGGAAACTACCAAACATCCAAGCCACTTTTTTTGGGAATCATCGAGTAAATTTAGTAAGTTAAATTTCTTAAACCTGGTTTTATACAAAACACTCTGTATATTATTATACGTTTTGAACTTATTTCTGATTTAATTAATCACTTAAATCATTTTATTTTTCTATGGAAATTATTAAACATTGAAGCCACTTTTTTTGGGAATCATTAAATTGTTTGCTTGTTAAATTTCTTAAACCTGGTTTTATAAAAAACACTCTGTATATTATTATACGTTTTGCACTAATTTCTGATTTAATTAATCACTTAAATCATTTTATTGTTCTACAGTTTATATGATACAAGTAGCAAGAAAGTGATTATAAATTTACACCAATAATATGATAAAAATTTACTACCTTCTGGTGATTATAATCTAAATAATTGATTTCACTTTCAAATAACACATAATTTAAAAAAATTAACAGATTATTTGTCTTCTAGAACCAATTAAACTTCACACATTCTAATAATTTCGTCCCAAGTTCCAACACGTTTTTTGTAAGAGTTAATCACACTTTTTGGATGATTATAATAAAATTACACTCGTGGATCACTAATTTAATATAAAATAGTTTTTTGGATGTAAAAAACCAGTCACACAATAAGCGAAGGATAAAAATTGTTGAATAGTAGCTAAATTTAAGATACACTTGACAATCCAACTGTCAGAATGATTTGCTCCAGTATTACCAACTTCTTAAAACTAAAATTAGTAGGTATTTCAATACTAATGTGTGTATTTCATTGGTCCGACCTAATTTATGAATGAAGACGCCATTTTGGATTTAGTAGTTGTGGAATGTTGCGTACGTCCTTGTAAATTATGTAATATAGTAAGACAGGTCCGGCTTGTTTATAATTTAATGTTATAAGAAATCGGAAAAAATTGGAAATTAATCAGAAAAAAATCGAAAAAAAAACAGAAAAATCAGAAAAAATTGGAGATTTAGAAAAAAATTGAACATTCAAACAAAATCAGAAAAAAATCAAAAAAAAATCGAGAAAAAGTAAAAAAATCAAAAAAACTGAAAGTAACGGAAAAAATTGAAAAAAAATCTGTCCAGAGACGAACATTTTTACAGACTAAAAGTTAAACGAGACGTCTCGTAGAGCCCTCTTGCGTAGAAAAAACATATTAAATTTAGGTCAACTTAAACGTTAAATGCAAATAAGTTTATGGCTATAGTTTCTTAATAAGAAAATGGACACTAGTACACTAGAACAAAAAAACTGACATTTATTATCAATGAGCTGTCTAAGGTAATCATCTGAAGTTGGCGAAATCTATCTTTGACCGTTTGAACGACTCGAGGTGTGAACAATAAACCAGTTTTTGAGAATTTTTTGAAGTGTTTTCAGATTTTTTGAAATTTATTTGAGATTTTTTAATACCTTTTAAGCTTTTCTGAATTTTTTTTGAAATTCATTTTAGTTTTTTTGAGACTCCTTGAATCTTTTGATATTGATGAGATTTTATGAGGTTTTTAAATATTTTTAAAAACTTTTTGATTTTTAGAGGTTTTTAAAGAATTTTTGAGGTTTTTTGAGTTTTTTGAGATTTTTTGAGGTTTTTTGAGATTTTTTTGATTTCTTGATGTTTTTAAAGGTTTTTTCATATTTTATTGTTGAATTTTTTTAAATTTTCTTGAGTTTATGAGATTTTTTGACTTCTTTGAATTTTTAGATACAATTTTTGAGTTTTTGAGATATACTATTTAGAATTTTTTGAGACTTGACGTTTTAATTTTTTTTTGAGATTCTTTGTGAATTTTTAATTTTTTAAGAATTTTTAGAGATTTTTGAGATGTTTCTGAAACGCCTAAAAATGTTTTGATTTTTTTTGAAAATTTTTGAGATTTTTTGATGATTTTTGAGATTTTTTATGGTTTTGAGGTATTTTACCTATTTTGAGATTTTTGATTTTTGAGATATTTTGAAATTTTTTGAGATTTGAGATTTTTTGACATTAGAGATTTTTTGAGTTTTTACTTTCCCGACCCAACGTATTGTGTGAACGAGCTAAAAAAATTTCGAGATAAAGATGGAAATATCCATTTTGAGGTCACCTGAGATGATTAAGACTATTTCCGGATGGAAGTGTGTCTGTCTGTCTGTGTACTCTTCCACGATAGAGGCCACACGTTTAACTGAAATTTGCTATATGGGTTTGGGTTATCCGTACGACATTTGTCAAACGGAAGTGTCACTATAAAAAAATGACACATGCAATACGTCACGGAATTTGACGTACAATATGTCATTTGAAAGCCCTTGAAAAACTCTATTCAGAACAGTCAACAGTATTTCTCCAACTGTCACCTGTCAAGAATTAAAAAGTGTCAAAATTTGAAACTTTAATTTTAAATATCTGAAAAAGTATTTCGATTTTTTTCGACTTTATCACATTTTTTTCTATTTTATTTGATTTTTTTCGATTTTTTAGTTTTTTTTTTAAATTTTTTTTTATTCTTTTGATTTATGTCGTTTCGATTATATTTGATTTTTTCTTTTTTATAACCATTTTTTTTTCAGTTGTCGATTTTTACGATTTTTTCCTTTTTTTTTTGATTTTATCCGTTTTTTTTTGGGAACGTAATTGATTTTCGACCATTTTAACCGATATTTTCGATTAATTTTTTCAATTTTTTCTTCATTCTCTTAATTTTTTTTTTAGTTTTTTTCGATGTTTTTTTCATTTTATTCAATTTTTTTTCAATTTGCTCCAAATTTTTTTTTCAACATGTTTCGATTTCTTCAAACTTCATCCATCTCTATCGATTTTATTTGGTTTTTTCCATTTTAATGGATTTTTATCGATTTTGTCAGAATTTATTTGGGTTTTTACGCTTGTTCGATATCACTGAATATTTGATTTTTTCAATTTTTCTCGATTTTATTTTGTTTTTTCGATTTTGATCGATTTTGTCGATTTTATTTGTTTATTTTTTACGATTGTGGTCGATTGTATTTGATTTTTTCGATTTTATCGATTTTGTTTACATTTTTTTCGATTTTTTTTTCTATTTTTTTTTTCGATTTTATATGATTTTATTCGATTTTTATTAATTTTATCGCTTTTATTTGGGTTTTTATGATTTTTGTCAATTTTATTCGATTTTTTTTGTATTGTATTTGACTTATTTCAGTTTTTTTCGGTTTTTTCATATTTATTTTTTGTTGCTTAATTTTGGTTTTTTACGATTTTTGTCGATTGTATTCGATTTTTATCGAGTTTATCGGTATTATTTCTGCAAACTTTTTTTATTATAGTTTTCTCTAATACTGGACTGCCAAAAAAACATCTGGCATATATGCTATCAAGATTCCACTTACCCATCTGAAGCTATAGCCGAAACATGGAACAATCTTAATATGGGCACTCAAGTGACATTCGGAAAACTCCTGGAAAAACAATCAGAACAAGAAGACATTTTCGAACCCTGCAAACTATGCGAAACAGCAATGAGTATGCGAATCCAACCTGTCAGTTTGATAGAACCGAGTCAGAAAGTCTATATCATGAGTACCGATAGATATCCCAGGCCACAGATCGACGTACAAGTCTGCAAGTAAGTAAAAAATAAAACTAGCGTCTAGATCCAAATTGAAACTCGAGTACCCACCGCTGTTGCCAAGTTTAAGTGTTTTATTAACGTAAAAAAAATATTTATCTTATTAAAAGAAGTTTTGACTATTTAAATCTAACCTGTGTATTAAAAAAAATAAATAAAATTTTTTTTTCCTGGGATTGGAACCAGGAATTTTTATGTGTAAAGCATACACTCTAGCACTGGACCACTTCGTATCACAATGATATACAATCAAACTTTCAAATTAACGTACAAACCGATGGCAATAGCGGTAGGCACTCGACTTGCAATTGGGATCTAGACGCTTCTGATTATTGCTAAAAGCTGTAATGTTACATTTTGTAGGAAAAATTCTAATTGCCGAATTGATGGTTTACAAAACGATTTTCAAACTAGATGTGTACAAAAAATGTCAAGAATAAACGTTTTAGTTTACAACGCATCTTCCCAAGGATTTGAAGGAATTCCGCTGACTTTTCCCAGTGCTTGTGAATGTATCATTGAAATAGAAGAATAATTTTAATATATATTTTTGATTTCCTTATTTGTTTGCCTTTAAAGTATTGCTTTTTACAATAAAATAATAATAATATTTAAAAAGTATAGTTTGTTATATTTTTAAAAAATTAAGACTCCGATTTGACACAAATGACAATGACATAATTGATATTTAAGGATATAATAGTATATTACGTACCAAGGGACTAAAGTGCTATTTTTAATCTCGAGAGTGAAGATGGATTAAAAGTAGCACTTTAGTCACGTGGTACATACGCTATTTTTTTGCACCTTAGGGAATAAAACTTTGAAATTCATACGATAATGTACCTCATTGATCTATCGAGAACAGTTAAGAAAGAGCAGTTTGTATTGTAGCCGTAGAAAAAATTTATTCGCTTATAAACGAGGTCTTATTATATTACCCCCTAGTAAAATAGTTTGCTATAGTTTCTATTGGTTTTGTTATTCGAGGGCTTAAAATATTTTAATCCCAAGTAAGTAAAAGTGGCTCTTTAGTCCCTAAAATGAGGTAGTAAAATGCATGTTTTAGTCCCTGAGGTGCAAAAAATTATAAAAGTACACTGCACGGTTCTTATGGGAAAAGAGAACCAGTAGAATTGGCTGAATATTTAATATATTCTGTATATTTTAATTTTTTCCGATTGTATTTGTTTCCCAATTATTTTCGATTTTTTGAAATTTTTGCAATTTTTGACATTTTGTAAGATTTTTTTTTGATTTTTGTGCAATTTTTTTTGCCATTGTTTGTGTTTTCGGTTTTTCAATTTTTTTGCAATATTTTTGCCATTTTTTGTGTTTTAGATTTTTCAATTTTTCCCAATGTTTCATGATTTTTTCTTTCAATTTTTTTTTTGATAGTTTCCATTTTTTTTCGGTTTTTTTTTGCGATTTTTTCGTAGTTTTTGTATATTTTTATTTTTTCCGATTGTTTTTTGTTTCTAAATTATTTTCGATTTTTTGCGCGGTTTTCGCGAGTTTTTGCGGTTTTTTGACATTTTTGCGATATTTTGCAATTTTTCTTATCTTTTTGTTTTTATTTTCTAATTTTTTCAGGTTTTTTATCATTTTTTAATTATTTTCAAATGTTTCCTTGTTTTTTTTTTCCGATTTTCTGCCATTTTTTGCGATTTTTTCCGATAATTTGCCATTTTTTGAGATTTTTTGGTGTTTTTTTGCAGTTTTTGCTATTTTTTTGTCATTTTTGCGATATTTTGCAAATTTTTCTTATCTTTATGTTTTTATTTTCTATTTTTTTTTCTGATTATTTGTCATTTTTTAATAATTTTCAAATGTTTCCTGTTTTTTTTTATTTTTTCCGATTATTTGCGATTTTCTGCCATTTTTGCGATTTTTTCCGATTATTTGTCGTTTTTTGAGATTTTTTGGAGTTTTTTTTGCAGTTTTTTGAGATTTTTTGTGAGTTTTTGCGAATTTTTGATATTTTGTGCTATTTTTTAATTTTGAATTTTCAAACGATTTTTCTAATATAGTTGTCAGAATGTTTTCGATAATGTCCTTAATATTATTTTTTGTTTCTGAATAAATTTTTTGTAAAATTTTTATTTAATGTCCTTTTTTCATTAGGAAAAATGCAGTGTTTCTTGAAATTTCGAATATATTTATTGATAGAAAAGCAAAAGATATCAAACTATACATTTTTTGAAAGATGATGAATCGCTCTTTTAAATGCCATCAAAATATACAGATCACTCTTATTTGGGACAACCTGTATATAAACTGATATAATTTCAATTTTTTTCACTTTAAATCCAACCAGCAACCAAAATATTGTTTTTTCTAAATACTTTCAAGAATTAATTGTTTACCTCTTTACATTACTTTTCTAACAAGCTGAAAAAAATTGAAATCGGTTAAATAGCGACGACGATAGCTCACATTCTTTATATTTCTATGGCGGCCATATTTTTGGACGCACTTCAAACAAACGCGATCTGTGATGGTGTCACCATAAAAATTAATGGAATACATAATTTTTCTGATAAAACAACACCACTGGCACCTTCCCTTCATGAAGTTTTCCACGGGAAGCTATTTTTATACGTTATGCTCCCCAACTATAGCATTAGTACCCATAGAGACATTCGACGCTGTTCCCAAAAGAACAACTCTGCCTTACCATGTTTAACACTCTGTATCTGAAAAACTGTCCATTAGATCTCGTTGTACCCATGATGACATTTGACTGATACATCATAAACTACATTTCAGCCATTTCGATTGGGATTCTATTCCCATAAGAACCGTGCAGGGTACTTTCTGTATTAAGCGTTAAAAAAATGAGAAAAATTATAATTGAAATATGAAATTGTGATGTACAAAAAGTTTCGTTCACTAATAGATCTGATTGAAGGCGAAAGTAATGGAGAATCAAGTTTCTAAGAAATCCCAACATAGATTCAACGGAGATCTTAATTAAAAGTTCGTTTTGCTCCTTTTCCTTCGACCTCCATCAAGTGTAATAAAGCCAGGATTTAGCAGTGATCAAGCCTCTGGCACGATAAATAGGCCAGTCTTAGAGATAAGATATTAATACAGTATAATATTATAATTTATAATGCAAATGTTGACACTCCATTTAAATCTTGCATTACAGCCTTATTGTAAAGAAATTTTAAATAAAGTATCCTCCATTAGGATTTTTTACCCAATTTTATGGAGAGTTATTGAAATGACATTCTTAATTTAATACTCTACATTTACAATTTCTAAACGCTAATATCTTCTTCGTATTTAACACTAAGACGTTTTAAATTTTTTTTGGTCATCATTAAGTAATTTGCCAGAAAGTATCAGACAGGAACAGGTCAAGTAAAAAGGTTATTGGTTATAATTATTAATTTTAAAATTACATTGACAGAATATGTTTACATATGTCAAAATTAAGGTATTTAAATTAAACAAGTAAAAAACGGCAATATAATTTTGGCGTAATTTCTTTATGAAAATTTTGACACTCTATCTTAAATTTTGGGATGGTTTCTGATCTGAATAAAAAAAATATAAAATTTTACAAAAATTCCACATACTTTAATTTTTTTTTATTTATGTTAATTCTTCCTCTTATCTAATCCTAATTTGTTATCTTCTTATTGCTGTTCCTCTTCTTCGTATAATTTTTTATAATCATTATCTCCCAAACTATATTTTTTCTGAACCGATTTCTTTTCTAGATCCCCTATGGTAAATAATTTTATTTATCATAAATAAAATATTTGTTTATTTCTTCATTAATACACAACTGCATACATATTCAGGATTTTTACCATTTAATAATCCTTTCCATTTAACAAATTTCCAAATTTACATTTATCTTTTACAAAAGTCTAAAAAAAATCTTATGATTTTTTTCACGTATCTAATTAATTCTCTTCTTTTTTTTATCCAAAGACAGAAAAAATCGTTACTTGATCGTAAATCTTATTCAGAATCTTTAATACTGAATGATTTTAAAATTTTAAATTTAAAAAAATGGCAAAAAAATTGTTAAAAATGATAAAGAATTGCCAAATTTCAGCATAAATTAAAACTATAATAAAAAAAGTAAAAAGGCAAAAAAAAAGCAAAAATACTGGACAAAAAAAACTAAAAAAGGGAAAAAATTACCAAAAAGTCTGGGGAAAAAATATAAAAATACGCCTAAAAAGTTAAAAAAAAGTAAAAAAAGCAAAAAAACTAAGACCAATAAAAAAACAAAAAAAGTGGAAAAAGGGATAAAAAAGCAACAAAAAAGGTAAAAAAGCAACAAAAAAAAGCAAAATGGAAGCAAATACAGGCAAAAAAAGGTCAAAAAAATTCAAAAACTAAAAGCAAAATACGCCAAAAAAGTTAAAAAAAAATAAATAAAAAGGCAAAATAGAGGAAAAATAAAGGAAAAAATAGCAAAAAAGGGAAAAGGGAAAAAAGTAACAAAAAGTCCAAAAAAGAGCAAATAAGACAAAGGAAAGGCAAAAAGGAAAAAAAAACATACAAAATAGTTGAAAAAAGCATAATAGACGAAAAATAAAGGCAAAAAAAAAGTTTAAAAAAGTCCAAAAAATATACCAAATAAAGGGAAAAAACTAAAATTCGCCAAAAAAGTAAAAAAAGAAGCAAAGTAGTTTGAAAATAAAGGTAAAAAGGCAAAAAAAAACAAAAAAAGGGGTCAAAAAGCAACAAAAAGAGATAAAAAAGCAACAAAAAGGTAATCAAAAAAAGTTTTAAAAAGGGTGAAAAAAAGGAAAAAAGGGTAATCAAAAATGCCCCAAAAAGTCAAAATAGGGGTAAAAGGCAAAAAACACCAAAATAGTAAAAAAAAGCAAAATAATATGAAAATAAAAGCAAAAATGGCAAAAGAATTAAAAACAATGCAAAAAAGGAGTAAAAAAGCAACAAAAAGGGCAAAAAAAAAATTAAAACACGTCGAAAAGGCGTAAAAAGGCAAAAAAAAGGAAAAAAGGTAAACAAAAAAAGACAAAATAAAGCCAAAATAAAGAGAGGCAAAAAAAGAAAAAGTGGTAAAAAGGCAAAAAAAGTTAAAAAAAAGGGCAAAAAAGGTGTGAAAAAGCAACAAACAAAGGCAAAAAGCGTTTAAAAAAAGTTAATCAAAAAAAGTTATAAAAAAGGGGCAAAAAAAGTAAAAAAAAGGAAATAGGGTCAATCATCTGTCATTTTTTGATAGTGACACTTCCGTTTAACAGATGTCGTACAAAAACTAATGGGTTCTTCCGACGGGTAACCCAAAACCATACACCAAATTTCAGCCCAATCGGATTAAACGTGTTGCCTCTATCATGGAAGAATACACACACAGACAGACAGACAGACAGACTTCCATCTGGAAATGGTGTTAATCGTCTCAGGGGACTCGAAAATATATATTTCCGTATTTGTCTCGAAATTTTTTTTTAGCTCGTTCACAATACTTTCCCTTGTAGGAGGTGGGTCGGAAAAGTAAAATCAAGTTTGCCAATATTAATCCAAATTATTTTAGTAAAAGACACAATTACATGTTACTTCTTTAAATAAAATTTTATTATTTATTTTTTTATTTATAAAATTTTGGCCTTTCTAGAGTATACCCTAAAATTTAATTTTTATTCAAAATATATTCCTAATTATTCCGAAAGATTTCAACTTTTTAAAATAGTTAAAAAAAAAGTCGAATCTTACCCAAAAATATTGGTTTTCTAAAATATTGAATCAAAAGAAATAAATTATACCGACAGCATTTCCAAATATATCTAAAAATCTCCAGACTAATATTACTTAAGAAATTTTCTTATTTATTTGTTTAAAAATTATTACCCTAATAAATTTCCTTCAAATTTTCACCGAAATAAATAAGGCCGCTCGCTCTCTGA
Organism: Neocrepidodera transversa; assembly: GCA_963243735.1. NCBI lineage: Eukaryota > Metazoa > Arthropoda > Insecta > Coleoptera > Chrysomelidae > Neocrepidodera > Neocrepidodera transversa. The sequence continues at coordinate 10,472,490 of OY725337.1, forward strand.
CCTCCTGGATTAAGACCTTTCCTCATCAGCTAAATCTCCAACGAGATTATCTTAGATACGGAACTAATAGGACCCTATTAATGCCGATTCTGGAAAATAGAGGCTGCAATAACAATAAGTGAATGTCTTTGTTGGAAACAACAACGAAAAAGGGTCATGTAAAAAATGATGACTATTAAGTAGAAAGAAAACCATCAGGATACTACTATAAGCCGAAAGTATGTAATTTGAAACACAATGAGATAGTTTTGTCGAATTTATAGTTTTTTTTAAATTTTTTTTTTGTTGAGGTGTTGTAATTTTATAAAAAATGTTTTTTTAAATATTTGCAAATGACATGTTTACTAATTTAATATTTAAATATTGTGTTATAAAAATTAAGAAAATATTTTGTCATTGATTATACATTTTTTACGTCCTGACACGTACATAAAAAGTTTTACTCCTAAAGAATTTTCTTATTTTAATAATTTAGTAATACCCCTTCTTGGTTCCCCAAATTACAGAACCCATTTTAGCCAATCAGCATTAGGCATCACTCACCTCTCTCCCGAATAGAAAACTATCATTGCATATCGCTGAGATGACCTAAATTGAAGTATAGATACGTTTCGAGAGTAAAGAATTTCTCCGGGTTTTTTCTGTACTGGTATTTAACTATTTAAAAAAGTGAATAAAAGTCCCACCGTTCTAAGTTTTAAAAACACAAATTGTAATAAAATGTGAAAGTCATTCTACATGGTGATAAGAGTTCGGATATTTTAGAAACAGTCTAATATATGTGCTGTCATTTATGTGCGGTTGTCATTAAAATGACCGTCCTTTGGTCACATTTTGTGGTTTTCTGTGGTTACGTAATACAATTCTACAAATTCTAAAAGGTCAGTCATATAATTTATACTAACTTTATATTTTTACTTTATTTTTAAATATATAAATTACTTTTTGATTACTGGATATACAAAAATTCCAGTTACATTTTTTAGGGCACTCGAACTGCAAAATTCTTAAATATAGAATGTTGTTGTCTCTTTTTACCAATAGTCAGCACGTTTTAATAACGTCCATAGTTTTTATTTTACAGGCGTTAAACGATATGAAAACTATAAATTTATAGACAAAAATGCGTTTTTTATCCCATAACAAAAGTAAATAAAAAACATATTAAATTGAAATTAACACCACTGAATCAAAAATACTATAAATGAGAATTTTTTCAAAATTTTTCGGCAAAAATTGTGACCTTGAGAAAATGGAGAAACCAAAAGAGGAGAAACTAAAAAATCGTTATAGTTGTGGTCTCTCCCCATTCTCACAACCACAATTTTTTATCTAAAATTTTGAAAAAATTCCTAAAATTCCTAAACATAGAATATGGTTTTCTCTTTCTATCAACAGTCGGCAACTTTTAATAACAATAATAGTTTTTATGTTACAGGGGTTAAACGATATGAAAACTAAAAATTTAAAGACAAAAATACATTTTATATCTCATAACAAAAATAAATAAATAATATATTAAAACGAAATGTATACCATTGAAATAGGAATAAAAATAATATTAATTAGAATTTTTTCAAAAGTTTTTGGCATGAATTGTGACCTTGAGAAAAGGGAGAGAACAAAGGAGGGAAAATTAAAAAAATACTTGGAGTTATGGTCTCGCCCTATTTTCATGGCCACAATTTTTTAGCTAAATTTTAAAAAGAAATTCTCCAATATAGAATATTGTTGTCTCTTTCTACCAACAGTCAGGAAGGACGTTTTAATAACGTTGATAGTTTTTATGTTACAGGGGTTAAACGATATGAAAACTATAAATGTATAGACAAAAATGCATTATTTATCCAATAACAAAAGTAAATAAATAACATATTAAATTGAAATTAATACCACTGAAATGAAAATAAAAAATACTATAAATGAGAATGTTTTTTAAATTTTTCAGCAAAAATTGTAACCTTGAAGGCAGAAACCAAAAGAGGGGAAATTAAAAAAAATCGTTATAGTTGCGGTCTCTCCCTATTCTCACAACCACAATTTTTTACCTAAAATTTTAAAAAAATCATAAATATAGAATATGATTTTCTATTTTTATCAAAAGTCGGCAAGTTTTAATAACGTCGACAGTTTTTATGTTACAGGCGTTTAACGATATGAAAACTATAAATTTATAGACAAAAATGCATTTTTATCCCATAACAAAAGTAAATAAATAACATATTAAATTGGCATTAATACCAATAAAAAGGGAATAAAAAATACTATAAACGAGAATTTTTTTCAAAATTTTTCAACAAAAATTGTGACCTTGAGAAAAGGGAGAAACCAAAAGAGGGGACATTTAAAAATCGTTATAGTTGTGGTCTCTCCCTATTCTCACAACCACAATTTTTTACTTAAAATTCTGAAAAAAATCTTAAATATACAATACGGTTTTCTCTTTCTATCAACAGTCGGCAAGTTTTAATAACGTTGATAGTTTTTATGTTACTGGGGTTAAACGATATGAAAACTAAAAATTTATAGACAAAAATTTTTTATCCCATAACAAAATTAAATAAATAACATATTAAATTGATATTAATACTACTAAAAAGGGAATAAAAAATACTATAAATGAAATTTTTTCAAAATTTTTCAGCAAAAATTGTGACCTTGAGAAAAGGGAGAAACCAAAAGAGAAACTAAAAAATCGTTATACTTGTGGTCTCTCCCTATTCTCACAACCACAATTTTTTATCTAAAATTTTGAAAAAAATCGTAAATATACAATATGTTTTTCTCTTTCTATCAACAGTCGGCAAGTTTTAATATTGTTGATAGTTTTTATGTTACAGGGGTTAAACTATATGAAAACTAAAAATTTATAAAAACGCAGTTTTAAGAAAATGCAAACACTGGCAACGTTGCAAATGTATGAATTTTTGTACTTTTGACAGAAACAAAAAAAAAAAACGATAGCAAATCTGTGAAGAACCTGTGCAGACTAGTACAGGGGAGTAAGGTTACGGAGTCTGTGCTGTAGAACAAAAATTATCGGAATACACAAAAAGCCAAAAAGGTTGAGATGTAGCTGGTTACATACAGGACCACCGTCCAGTGAAAAAATCATAAACAAAAATAGCATATTATTCGCGTTAATGAATAATTTTAAATTTGTTTAGATATAAATTTAAATTTGTTATTGTCTTTTAGAAACGCCAATGGGTTACTAAATATACTCCTTTTCTTGTAATGTCCAAACTTGACCATGAACAAATAAAAGCAATAACATGTTTATCGCCCTGAAGGGATTAAATGTGGATATATCGATCTGATACATAATTATTTAATTAATTCTTTTCCAGTTTGTTTTTTCCTTGTGACAAGCAATAAATAAATTGAGAAACGCTAAAAGTTCTCCTTAGAGTAAATCCAACAATATTCCCTAAAGGATCTCTTCTGATTCTTAAAGATCGTAATTATCTTATAAGGCATTAATATTACTGTACAAAATTGTAACCAATTAAAGCCGAAATTCTACATGGTAATGCGTTAGAATCTATTCTCTCTAAACCATTCCAAATGTGCACCGTTTCGGAACTTTGGCCCATCGAGTGAGCACTTTTTATGCTCTGGAGCACTGGCGCTATTCTATGTTTGAAATTGGATATTTTTGTTCCGGAGATCAGAATAGCTTGAGTAATATTGGCCAAACTTCTTACATACTTGTAGGAAACTGGAAACAATTTTTTGCATGCAAATCACTGGTTTTTATGGCGGGTACCAGAAGGGCCGGTCTAATCCTACTATCTCTTTGGGTTCAGAATACTGTATTAACGTTCCCGGCAATAGCATAACATATGAAGAGGAGTTTCGTCCTCTTCCTTACATTTTCTACATAGGGAATCTTTCGATACCCCTATGAGGTTCAGGTGTCTTCTGAGCCCGCAATATCCTCTCAGGATACCTAGTGTACTTTTAAGCTTCTATCTATTTAGACATAACAGCAGATTGGCTCTCCCCTTGGGTGAACCTTCTATAGGTGCTTTGGACTATTTAAGTCCCGGAAGTTCCATTCTGTATTTTCTTTGTTTGTTCCTTAATTGTTTCTCCAGCATACTCTTTATATGTTAGTAGAAAATATCACGCTTTACCTGGTTTAAATTTTGACACAATCTTGAAAACTACGCCGTTTCTTTAAATTCTAAATCCGTGGTGACCTTTGGCTTGGTACAAAACCTAGAAACAAAATTTAGTTTGGATTTTTAGAACGCATTAAAAATGCAAAAGTGGGGTCGAAAATATCGAAATTTTTGAGTAAAACCTGCATTTCTCGAAAATCTTAAACAGAAAAAAATACCATGGGATTCTATAGATTCTAAGAAGCCCAAAACAAAAATGCGATCATTTGCAAAAATCGGTGGGTTCTTACTGTCAAAAAATTTACTGAAATTTACTGACATTTTCATCTCCAGGTCGCTGGAATCTGGGCATTTTTAGAAAAATTTAAAACCGTGTTGCCATCAAAAAAACCTATAAATAAAGAAAATAGTTGTTTGTAAAAGAACTTACGGGCCAAAATATGATCAAAATCCCAAATTTGCTGGATTTTCGCCTATTTTGAGGACTTTTTACAAGAAGGACCCAAAAATGACTAGGAAGAATCGCAGAAGCGATCGGCTAAGAGGGAACGACCGAAGAATAGCCCGGAAATGCCTCGGAAAGTCTGAGGCCATCTCCATCGTCGAGACATCACTGGGTCAGAAGAACCCCAGATTTATCAAGAATCTGAGTCTAAATTCGTCCCCCCTCCCCTTTGCCAAATCTCCCTACGGGAATAGGTCAGTAGATAGTCTATCTGCTCAGGTCACCGCGAAGTATAGAGAAATGTGGGGTGTATAAAGCATCGGGTGGGGGTGAAAGAATTTTTATGGGACAGGTACAAATGTAAAATACATATATAACAAATACATATTATAAATTCAAAATTTTTGCCAAATTTTTATCAATCCAAGGTAAGTGGTGTCAGAATGATGTGAGCGACTAGATCGCCGTTGTTGACTAAATTTTTATAAAAATTTCACCAAGTCGACGGGAATGCTGTCATATTAATGGCATTGACTATACCAACATAGTACATTTTTATAAACATATTTGTATTCAGTTTTTAGAACTGTGAATTTTTCCCAATTCCTGTAGGTCGACTTACCAAAGAAGTAGGCAGATTTAGGCTGGGATTCTTGGAGGATATGGACTTGTTCCGACCCAGCGATATCTGGATGATCGAGATCTTGGAATTGTCGATTTTGTCGAAGATTGGGACTTCGGACTTGCCGAGGTATTTCCTGGTTGGTCCTTCGATTTCTCTTCTTGTATTTGGTCGCTCTTAGTAGTCATTTGTGCAGTTCTTCTTAATGATTTACGTGGCCTTCTTCTTTTGGTCTTTAGTGACTCGAATTCCAAAAATAAAATTTCTTTCAAGTTTTATACAGTATGTCTCAAAAATGAGAATTCTTCTTAAATGTATACAGCATGTTCCAAGGAAAATCTTATATGTGTTCTTCCTGCTGTTAAAAAAATATCTTATATTAGAAATTAAAAGAATTGCTAATATCTCGCAGACTAGAAAATGAAAAGTTCATCAGCTCTTTGAATTGAGATGAAATTTTCATTTTCAAGTTTTAACATTGATTTCTGCAAAACGAAATAAAGACCTTAGATGGTATTTACGTTATCTGCAAGGAGCAGATTGTTCTCACTTATTTGTCGATCCCGTTTTCAAAGAAGGAAATGACACACGCTCGAATGCTAAGCCAATCTTTAGAAAAGTTCATAGACAATCCTCTCGATTTTCAATCTCTGCTTTATAGACTAAAAAACTCGTTTGTTAGAAATCGCATAAAATTTCAATAGTGTAACTTAATTAGATTTTCAATTTTCTGAGTGAAAATTCTTTGGATATTGATTTTTTTTTTAATATAAAAATATTGAAATTATTTTGATATTAACAAAAAAAATTAAATTTGATAAATATCTGGTATTAGATCGTAGGTATAGTGCGAAAATATTTTAAAAAAATTAAAACAATATTCAAAAATTACTAAAATATATCGAAAATTTTAAAACATAAGATTATTCGTATAATTAAAAATATTTCAAAAATTTCAAGAATTTTTAACATTTCAAAAATGTTCAAAATAAAGTTTCAAAAGCATTAAAAAATTATACAAGAATATATCAAAAATTTCGAAAAATTTGAAAATTCCAAAATTAAAAAAAAAGGATAAAAATGGGCGGCATTCCATCAAGGCTAGGCCCTTAATTCTTATCACGTGATGACAGTTTTTCAAAAATTCTGGAAATTTGGACAAAATAAGAAGATACGCATACTCCAGATTGGAATTTAGGGTTAAGTTCGTGCAGGCAGAAGAAAAATGACTAGCAAATAGATTGGCAATTTCATTATCGCAGGAAGCTACAATATCGTTTAATGTTATCGAGTCAGATAATGTATTATTTTTTCTGTTTTGAGTTGTCATTGTCATTGTCATTGTCATTGTCATTGTCATTGTCATTGTCATTGTCATTGTCATTGTCATTGTCATTGTCATTGTCATTGTCATTGTCATTGTCATTGTCATTGTCATTGTCATTGTCATTGTCATTGTCATTGTCATTGTCATTGTCATTGTCATTGTCATTGTCATTGTCATTAACATTGTCATTGTCATTGTCATTGTCATTGTCAATGTCAGAAATCAATATAATGAAAAAAAGTTATAATGAAAAAAAATGATTTTTTATGCTACAATCAGTAAAATCAATGTAATTAAAATTTATAACAAACGATTGTGCAGAAGATAATCAAATATATCCTAAAATAATCAGATAATTGCAGTCTGTCGAATTGTCTTGGCCAAAGACGACTCGACAATCAAATGAAGGTAAGTTAATTAATGTATTTGAAGCAAAAAAATAGAACAACAGTTGTAGTATGGTAATAAAGATATTTTTTTCGACAAGAAAATAAATGTGTCCTGACTGAAATCATTTTTGATAGTGTTACCATCATGTAAAAAAGAGCGTTGTTTATATTCCGTACATAATAAGTATAGAACTAGACCTAATTCTCTTCCTTGTGTCACACCTTTAGAAAAGAGTAATAATCCTCTCTTTACTAACACCGTTTTCTTAGTAAATGCATCTTTCTGCTTTTTAATTAAAATGAAATACTTCCCAGTGCTCATTTCCTCTTCTTATCCTGAAAATATACCGGGAACTAACTGTATTAAGTTTTATGAAATAAAGCGTTCTTTCAAGGCGAAGTGATATATCTTCTGTTAGTAAATGTCAGTTTTAATTGTCTTTAATAAATTTCAGCCATACAAGCATGTTAGCACAACTCATTTAAAGTTTGATAAATTCTCTACATTCTCGAAGGGTTACTCTGCCACCCCATTTGTAATAATGATAATAAGCGACGTTCAAACAGAATGATGCATACCCGGTTTATAGTTTTTTTTTATTGAAGTTTAGATTTTTTTTGGAAAGTATTGTTAACGGGGTTATCAAGATAAATGGTAATTCCTAACATTAGTATAAAAACTATTCCAACTAATAAATAAAAAATTGTTAAAACTAAAAAATATCTGGATTAATTGCCACTTCGAGGTAATTTTCATAATTTTATCTTTGGTGACGTTCACACCGAAAGCAACACATAGGAACATTGTGTTTATGTTGCTTGTTCCTGAAACTTGTTTCTGAATAATTATCTAAGTTTCTTATTATTTACGGTTGCAGAAATAAGAGTTGCTTATAAAGCGTAAAATAAAAATTATATTTCATATTAGAAACAAAAATTCATTCAAATTATTCCCCATCCAAAAATACCTACTGAAAGGGTACTTTAATTTGTTGATAATTAGTATTAAATGTGGTTTAAGCTCAATTCTTTTTATTATGGGTTCGTTCCACGAATAGAATTTAAAATATATCAAAAAGTAAAATATTGAAAAAAAAAAATTTGGACGCCAGACTTTTCTTTTTTTTTTGGAAATCCAACTTAGCTTGATTCTTGAAGTTTCTTCTCAAGTTGATGAAGTACTGCAACAATTTTCCCATAAGTAGGACAATTTTTACGTCAACACGACAATTTTAACTTTGAAGCCACAATTTTTACGTCAACACCAATTTTGATGACCTACTACAACAATTTTCCCATAAATACGAGAATTTTTAAGTCAACATGACAATTTTTAAGTCAACACGACAATTTTAACTTTGACGCCACAATTTTTACGTCAACACCAATTTTGATGAACTACTACAACAATTTTCCCATAAATACGAGAATTTTTACGTCAACACGACAATTTTTACGACAATTTTATCTTTGAAGCCACAATTTTTACGTCAACACCAATTTTGGTGACGTACTACAACAATTTTCCCATAAATAGGACAATTTTTACGTCAACACGACAATTTTAACTTTGACGCCATAATTTTTACGTCAACACCAATTTTGATGACGTACTTCAACAATTTTCCCATAAATACGAGAATTTTTACGTCAACATGACAATTTTTAAGTCAACACGACAATTTTAACTTTGACGCCACAATTTTTACGTCAACACCAATTTTGATGAACTACTACAACAATTTCCCCATAAATACGAGAATTTTTACGTCAACATGACAATTTTTAAGTCAACATGACAATTTTAACTTTGACGCCACAATTTTTACGTCAACACCAATTTTGATGAACTACTACAACAATTTTTTCGTCAACACGACAATTTTTACGTCAACACGACAATTTTAACTTTAAAGTCACAATTTTTACTTGACCTTGGTCCCAAAGGAAAAAAAAACTTGCTCGTTCCAAAAACTTGTTCAGTAAAAATGTTGTTTCAAAAAAATTGTAGTCCAAAGAGAAACTTGCTCCAAAAAAAGTTTGGTCCAAAAAACCCTAACAGTTTACATAAAGTAAAAATAAGACAAAGATCTTATAAATTACCAGATTTCGTGGTCACTGTTTTTTCTAAAAATAATATAAAACAATGATAATATTAATATGAAATACATGAATTTTTAGATCAATATATGAAATATAAAAATAATCAAAGTGAATTAAATTTTAAGACAGTCTGTAAAAACAAATTAAAAATAGATTCTCTTTTTGTAATCGAGACCGGCATTAAAAAGAATTAAAAATAACAGTAACTAAAAGTTAAAGCGTCGAAATAATTAATAATGATAGCAGGGGATCTTAGTGAAAATATAATATAATATAATAAAAACTTACCCTATATAACGAGGGGAAGAAAGAAAATTTTCAATTTGCAACACAAACGATATATAAGTCAATTGTTTTGACTGAATAGGTAAAGAGAGAGAATTGTTAACATGGGAAAGACATTTTATAGTAATTCCTAGAAGAGAGGGAGATCTTGAGAAGGGATATCAAGCGAGCTGAAATTAAAAATTTACCTAGCAGAGGAATAATGAAAATACAGGGTGGCACAGGAAAAAAAAACGTATCACTATAAACATTAAAAAAAATGTAAATAGCTGATTATCGCCTATTAATCTGCGGCATAGCGACGTAATTGCCGCTTATTATAGAACATAAATACATTATGAGTTATATTATCATTTTTACTACTAAAATACTTAAATTCTTTGATGTTTATTTGTAGTTTTCATTTCGGGATTTTATACAGCTAGAATTGTATCGTCGCAAAAATTGTTACTGCTGCTTCTTCACTTCTTGTAACTTATATAACGGTCAAGCATATAAACAAATGTATAAATCGAAGTATTTAAACCCATGACAATTGGTTAAACTCTGATATTCCTTAAGTTAAAAGTAGCTGTGTTTGTTCTCTACCTGCTCGGAAAGTTTGAACAGGAGCAAAACAACAGTAACTAGTGATTTCTTGTTTGTTACTTTGGTGTACGCAATTAGTCGGCAGCTATTTAGCGGCGGTGAAATTCTCTCAGAGTTCGTAGAATGCGAACTTCAATCTAATTATTCATTTTACCACAAAACAGTTTCCCGGAGTTTGTATGGGCGCCACATAGTTTTTACCGGCGATTGCCGGTAATCCAATTTCCTAACAACTTTTCTCGATGTAAATTGTATATTAGTTAATGCTGTTAATACATACCTTCGGCTTCTATATTAAAATTATTTGATAGGGAAATTTTGTTTCTACAAATTTCAGTAAATATAACTAACATCGGAATAAACATATATTTAATTAAACTGCTAAAAATTTGTAGGCTATGATGATTTTTTATATACCAAAAAACAATAATTTAGAATATTTTAATTCCATTTAATGTAAGGCTTTTAGTATCATTTTCTTTTACTTCTTCCATACTTTTAAGATTTATTAATATAGAGAGAAGAACAGATATTTGGAATTGACTTATGCATCACTCTTATCTTTTACGAGGGTTTTACTGCTTTACAGACAAGTGCTATAAATCAATTAAAGTATCCCGTATTGCTTTTAAGATTTCAGAAAAAAATTCTATTGTTTCATTAATTCCTTTTAATTGCTTGATATTCGAAGTATTAGGTACATTAGAAAACATAGGTGAAACAAATTGAACTAAAAGTTGTTTATTGTAAATTAATAGTTAGATACACTCAAACTCAAAATTATTAAAAAAACAAAAACTCCAGTATGGACGGTCGATATTGACGAATGTATGACTGTAACCATAAAATATTGTTAAATGTGCTAAGGCCAGGGAAGCTGTCCCATCTTTGGACAGAGATTGAATTTATGGCCGTACTAATAAATTATTATTAAATGTGGTAAGGGTAGGTAGTTTATTACAATCGACCTTTTTAATAAGTTTCAAATATCTCTTCCACCGACTATACCTACTTTTACTGTTTTTGGTAGTTGGTTTACCTGGCGCCCACTTTATCGATATTTTATTTTCGGATATAAATATCTAAATACTTTTATGAATCTATCCCATCCCAACTAGACTTACCGGCAAATATCTTGCAACGACTACTGGTATAGTAACAAACATTTTTAAATTATTTATTAATTTTGAACAAATATGATTAAGAATTAATAAATGTTACTATGGCAGTCGACGTGTTAACATCGACTAATTATCGAAGGACCAAACCACTTGAGTCTCAAGCAGTTAAAATTAATATAAAAACGCATATTGAACTGTAAGGGCTATTTTTACACTAATTTATTCATATTAAAAGTATATTATAAATGGTATATTATTTTTACAAGATTTTAACAATGATCAAATAAACGACTAATCTCTGACAGATCCAAAAGGCTAGTGTGACTGCTCACTCTGAGAGTTAATAAACAGTAATAATTTGTCGGGGTAGCTTTTAGTAACGCTCTTGTATCGTCAAGCGGTATTTTATTGCATTAGTCCAGCTTTCGGATTTCCTCGGGCGCCACCTTCCGTTTATAGTGTGAAGACCACTGCACGGGCAGCTTCAGTGGAGAAGAAATAAAAAAAAAGGAAAAAAGCCTAAATGTGTATAAGTTCCTCCCTCTAGCGGCGAAACTATGGGAAATTTGAAAAAATGTTAAAAATAAAAGTTAAAGGAAAATTGGTTCTCTACAACTTTGCACAAGGAAATTTTGCACTAAAGAGCATTATTTGTCCCCAAAATTTGAAAAATTACGGAAAACTTACATAAATATTTTTAATATAATTCTGTGTCTAGCTTGTCGAAAATTATTGCTCCTAATTATTGGGTCCAACAAATTGCCAAATACTGTAAAAGAAGCAGGCAATATCAATATTTTCAGGTTAAAGAATTTTTTATTAGAATATTGTTTTTACTCAGTGGATATATTTATTTGCGTTTTTTAAAATGACCAATCCTATAAAATTACTGATTGTCAAATAATAAATAAAGAATATTAATATTATTAAATAATAATAAAGAAAAAAAGCAAAAAATTATAAAGCAATGTCACGTTCTCTCCCTTTGTCGGTGAATTGGAAAATAGGGTTTTAACCCCCAAGCTGCAAATATAAGGGACCTTGATTAGCATTTGGTCTTTGTTTGTTTAATTACTTAGGGTCCTCTATAGCGCAGAGGTAGAAAATTAACAAGATACACCTTCAAGTCCGGTTCATTATACCCAATCAGATCGAATACACTGGTAAACATATACAGCAAAACAAACATATTTTTTTTGGTTTAAATGTTTTTATCTTAATAAAATCTCAGGATTATTTATTACTTGTATTAGTTTAGTTATATAAATAAAAAGTCTGCGTATGATACTGGTCAAGAAGGAAATAAAAAATTTGATATAAAGGATCATGCACTTTTCTTGGGGTCCTGGGATGATTTTTTAAAATTTTATACACATATATCTTGAATCATATGGATCATATTAGCACTATGACTCTAAAAATACAGGGTGGTCCAAAAAAATGACTCAATACATTGACTGCTTTAGTTTCTTAATTAAATTAGTAATTTTTTAAAAACAAAATATTACTCAAATTTGGTAAAATATTCAATAAAGAATAAAACAACTCGAAGTCATACCACAAATTATTTAATAGTGACGAAACGTCTAAATGTCAAATAGCGACATGTTTCGGTCTACACGACCATCATCAGGCCTATTCAATTTTTTTTTATAGACCTGATGATGGTCGTGTAGACCGAAACATGTCGCTATTTGACTTTTAGACGTTTCGTCACTATTAAATAATTTGTGGTATGACTTCGAGTAGTTTTATTCTTCATGTAGTAATTTTTTATTCATAAATACTTATTATTATTATTATTATTATGAAATATAGTAAATACAGTTTTAAAAAATAAGTCTTATGTTTATTTTATTTTAGTCGATTTTATTTAAACTTGCTTTTGTTTAGTCGATACATAGAGTGTTATTTTTTGATGAGAATTGCATCGTAATACATATACAAAGTGAATAAAAAACTTAAAATTGACTCAAAGGAATTCTATTGTTTACATTAGAAATGTGACGTAAACTAAATACCAAAAGAAAAATCGTGCGCAGAACCAAAGACAAAAGGGCATTGTGGTCTAACTTTGTTATTAATATTCGGATTTTGATGGAAGAAACGATATTATGTATAGAAAATTCCATACATGTGTAAAGTTTAGGTCAAATTCGTTGACTATATTTCACGCTTTAAAATAAGTTTTTATGGACAGAAAGTTACTAACTTAATTGGTATAGTAAACCACAGTTAATGGATTGAATTCCATTTTTTGGACCACCCTGTATCTTTTGAGTTAACCGCCATAAAAAAAGTGCCTGGTCGTTTGATTGATTACACTTGATATGATTTTTTTCAAAATTATATGACATTTGAGGAATTGAAAAGGTTCTATTTCTTTAAAATAAGTTATTTTGCTTATATTTTAATTTTTTTTAATTGGCTCTAAACTACCTAAGAGTTCAGCGATTCTTCTACAATTCTATGTTTTACGTTTATTATGTTGACTAAATTTTATCTCTGATTACGAAGTTCTTTAATAACTTCAAAATATGTTTATGAACTATTTTAAATACTCAATCCTCTTTTAATAGGTACGTATATTATTACTACACTTCACCTCTGGTGAAATAGGACAAACCGTAGTAAACATTTTTTTGCTCCAAATGACTTAAAATGTCATGAAACGTGGAGAAAATTAAATTTCCGCGAAAAAAGTCTGTCTGTGTGGATGTCTGTGCGCACGATAACTCAAGAACGGTACGGTCGATCAGGAAAATCCTTTCGGCTATCGGTTTTTAATGTATCAGAAGATGAGCTAATCAGAGTCAGAGAATCGCATATGAGCAGGTCAAAAAAATAGTAACATAGTACTCGATATAATTAAGAATAACTAAATCGAGAACAGCCATCAAATTCGAAGTTTTAATTTCAATATAATCCATACTGACACAAGTTCTGTTGTATTTATAGAATGAAACTGAATTTTATTTCTTCAGAAGTTTCGAAAAATAATGAAACTCTCAACTCAGGAATTGCCATTCAAAGTACTCATGAGCGGCAATATCGTTTTTGTTTGAATTTTTTACTAAACTCTTACAAATGTTACATGATATCCTCTAGGAAAAACTATGCATAAATAATATTACTTTCCCGACCCACTTCCTAAAAGTTAAAGTATTGTGAACGAGCTAAAAACAAATTTCGAGATAAAGATGGAAATATCCATGTTGAGGTTACCTGAGAAGACTAAGACCATTTCCATATGGAAGTCTGTCTGTCTATCCGTCTGTGTGAATTCTTTGACGATAGAGACCACACGTTTAATCCGATTAAGATGAAATCTGGTATATGGGTTCGGGTTACCCGTCAGAAGAACCCATCAGTTTTTGTACGACAACTGTCAAACGGAAGTGTCACTAACAAAAAATGACAGATGTATTATGTCACGGAATTTGACTTGCAATATGTCATTTGAAAGCCCTTGAAAAACTCTATTCAGAACAGTCACACTTATTTCTCCAACTGTCACCTGTCAAAAATAATAAAGTATAAAACTTTAACATTAAATATCTGAAAGTATTCGATGTGTTTTTTCAGTTTTTTACAATTTTTTCACAACCTTTTCCAATTTTGTTCAATTTCTCTTTGACTTTTTTTAAGATTTCTTGAGATTATTTGAGATTTGTTGGGATTTTTGAGGTTTTTTGAGATTCTTTAAGATTTTATTAGTTTTTTGAGATTCTTTGAGGTTTTTTGAGATTTTTTGAGGTTTTTTGAGATTATTTGAGATTTTTTGTGATTTTTTGACATTTTTGAGATTTTTTGAGATTTTTTTGAGATTTTTTGATGTTTTTTGAGATTTTTGAGATTTTTTGAGTTTTGTTGAGATTTTTTGAGATTTTTTGAGATTTTTTGAGATTTTTTGAGATTTTTTAGATTTACTGAGATTTTTTGAGATATTTTGAGGTTTTTTGAGATTTTTTAAGATTTTTTGAGGTTTTTTAAGACCTTTGGAGGTTTTTAAGATGCTTTGAGATTCTTTCTGATCTTTTAGGTTCTTTGAGAATTTATAGATTTGTTTTAAGATTTTTTGAAATTTATTTGAGATTTTTTAATGTTTTTTAAGCTTTTTTGAATTATTTTTGAAATGCATTTTAGTTTTTTGAGACTCTTTAAATCTTTTGAGATTCTTTAAGAATTTTTCGAGATTTTACGAGATTTTAAAATTTTTTTTTGAACTTTTTTGAGTTTTTTTAAAGAGTGTTTGAGATTTTTAAGGTTTATTGAAATTTTTGAGATATATTAAGATTTTTTGGTATTTTGAGGTTTTTAAGATTTTTTCAGATTTTATTTTTGGAGTTTTTGGGATTTCATGACTTCTTTGAATTTTTAGAAATTTTTTGATCAAATTTTTGAGTTTTTGTCATATTTACTATTTACAATTTTTTGAGATTTGACGTTTTAAATTTTTTTGAGATTCTCTTTGCGATATTTTAGAAGATTTTTGCTAGTACTGAATTGTTCTTGTTTAAGTATTCATTTTTTTAGATGTTTGTTGCTTGCTTTTTGTTGATAATTTTTGTGTTTTTTAAGTACTTCACATTATTATTTTCATTAGATTTATGTAGTAGCGCTGGCCATAAAGAGTAAATTGGTCTGGATTAAACAGATTAATTTAATATTATATATATTGTTTACTATTATTGCTTTTTGCATTGATGAACAAGCCAAGTTGGTTCTTAATAAGCTTTTACGATTTGAAAATCATATTTTTATTTTTTATCTTATACAGAAACAAAGACATAAAAAGAATCATAAATGAAAACAACCCAAAATCATGTACCACAATAACATTTATTATACAAATTTTTGATTTTTTTTTTTTTTTTTTTTTTTTTTTTTTTTTTTTTTTTTTTTTTTTTTTTTTTTTTTTTTTTTTTTTTTTTTTTTTTTTTTCTATATGTTGGTTGTTTTCATTAATGATTAACACACTTGACCACATTAGAGATACGCCAGGTCACGGAAAATATGACAATTCCTGAAATTTCTATTATATTCTGATACAATTTCTACAAATTTTCTACAAATCCTCACGAAAGCAAACTTTTCTTTTATTATTTCTCTCGTCCCTTTTGATGAATTCCTTAACTATCTTGGTAAGTGCGGTTGTCCCAACTGTTAGGTTTCTTAATAGTTGGACACCCTCTAGTTTATGTGGTCATCGCAATTAATATTATTAACTTTAGGCGGGAGAAAACGGCTTGTTTGATGAAAGTTTAGAGGGTCAGGCTGTATTTCACTTTAGATAGTAAATGAAAAGGTTCTTTGGAGAAAATTTATGATGTAATATACAAAGTGTTTTAGAATTTTGTAAATAATTATATAAGCAATCAATAGTTAATTACTTTCCCAGTATAATGAGAAAGAGCAGAGTTCAATTTTGAAGTTGATTGGTTACTTTACAAGAGAAAGAGATGATGGAATACAGCTTTTATCATTAAATGAAGTCTACATCGTTTGGGTTCACCCCAAAAATACATTTGTATAATACATTTTTTTCTCCATTTAATCACAATTCGATCAACCGAATTTTTTTTAATTTAGTCAAAAATCATGCGTAGGGACGTTAAATATCCCCAAGCTAGAAATTTGAAACAAATCAGTTAAAAAACAGAGGTTTTAAGTTAAAAAATACTAAATACTAAAAATACTAAATTATAACAGGACATTGATATTATTATTAAATTATTTTATAAATATATTGTAGCTCTAAAATTTTTCTAGACATACAAAATGTTAAAAACTGCTTATACGACAGACAATAATAGAGGTGCAAAAGGAGCTGAATATTATTTATCATATATAAAATTATAAGTATATGTCTAGCAAAGTAAGTCGAGCATGATCTTCATAAATATTTGAAACACACCGAAATGAAAGAGAAAATAAATGTCTGGGAAAATTCTCGTTGGTCGGTCCCTGAACGCGATTATTGTAAAAAGCGATATGCGACATGACAATCTTCGTAAAAATCTGGAAAAACTTCTCCGTTATTTGCAAGTACGAATGGAAGAATGGCCTCCATAACCTTAAATGACGTATGCCAAAGACGTGATACTATTTTCTCGAAAGACATTGACAAATGAGTGGACATATTTTAAGTTTTTCCATGCAAAAATATTCTGTTCATTTATCGCGGGAGCCGAAATGTCGAGAGGGAATTTCACGTCTCTTTGCAAAGTTTTCGTATATTTTCCAATTTTATCGAACCCCGTCGAACAACATATTCAACTGTAGAATTATCTTCAACTAGCGATGGATCATGCCGGGCACGTTTCATGCCATTGGAATATAGGATAATTTTATTCAATATATCTAGGACAGTGAGAAAGAATCGTATATATTTAAATCTTTGATAAATCAAAAATTTATGGAAATTATATTAAGTTTCCAATACAAACCTAAAAGTCAAGAATACATTAAATATATTTTCCATAAACTGAATACAATTAAAATGGTTCCTTTTACAATAAAAAAATTTATACTCCAGCAAGTTTAAACTATATATTGATACTAGTTAGGTAAGTGCCTTATAAGCAAATAGTTTTTTTTTTGGAAAAACGTGATGTGGGATTTTTCTTGAGACTTTTAAATTTAACCTTAGTCGTTGGCTTTGTCGTAGATCTATCAATGTCAAGTATAATTCATCCTCGGTGTCTATTTTTCTTTCACGTATATTTTGCATTATGTAGATATTATCACTTGTTTGCTTGTATGTTTTATGTAAATGTCACACATTTGACTTAAAAAAAAATACCCAATGAAACGTTTTTTATTTCCTTATGAAGCTTAAGAGAAAGATAACTTTAAAGAATGATAAGGGAAAACAGTAGATAAACTAAGACAGCACGGGCCCACTTATTAATCTCAACAAGGCATTTGACTGTGTTGACTCTTTATCCCCGTTATTAGTAGGCATATTTAAACAGGACAAACGGCATTGTATTATAAATGTAACGTAGAATCAATACGTAAACAAAAATCATGCGCAGAAGTAAAACGATTAATATTTGGACGATATATCTAGAGTAGCTTTTTCCAAGAAAAAACTTCAGAAAATATTATTTCAATATGTATTTTCCAAAACAGTTGATAACAAAAAAAATATGCCTAAAAAAGGGTAACTCACCCCTTGAAAACTACCCTTAGTGAATTCGAAGAATCAAGACAAAATACATAAATAGCGTACCTTAGTATCCTTATGTACTACCTAAAATTTGAATATTATATGGAACCACTTTCTAAAGATATTCATAAAAAAAACCAATTATCGTTAAGCCCTTTCTAGGGGTTGTTGCACCCTTAATAAGCGATTTTGGACAGATGTTCATTAGACAAACATTACTTATTTTAAGGTGTTCTATCACCCCTAGAAGTATTACTCGACAATTTTGGTCCATCTTGTATTATCTCTTTAAGAGTCATTCTTGATTCGTTATTCATTCTTGATTCATTATCGATGCGTTATCGATTTATTATATTGTAGTAAATATGTACCAGTGAATAAATTTGTTAAAAGTACCTACTGTTTATCTTACCAGCATTGAGATACTCTACATGGCTACCTTACTAGCCCATATCACATGGCGATCCTAGACCATTATATTAATTACATTACTGAAATACTTCGACGTTAAGCAACTACTACCGGAACTGACTAGATGTTTCATGGTCTAGCAGATACTTCGAAGTCGATACTTAAATTTGTAGCATTAGCATCTACTTCCTTTTTATTCATACGTCTCATTGTATATTATTCTCGTGCACATTCCATCCATTTTGAAAGAGAAAGTATTTGCTGTAAGAAGTCGGTACTTCATATTGTACTGTCTTTTTCAGTGAGTGCTACTTGGTATAGTAGGTTCCGGGAAAATTAAAAGTATCTACTTTGAAATTTAGTTAATTCTTAGTTTTGAAGTATACTGTGTAAAAAATTGGTTAAAATCAGGTGACCTTGGAGGCTAAGCATATAGACCTCCTCTACCTATCCACTTATCGGGAAGTTTGTATTTAAAAAATCCCTAACAATTCGCCTATAATGTGGTGAAGCACCGTCGTTCTGCAAAAATATTCCACCTTCTGCATCATCTAGCAACACTGATAAATCAGTTTCCAGGAACTCTAAGTATCTTTCATCAGTCAGTGTAATAGGTAACATGTATGGTCCTATTAACTTATTGTCGAAAACCCCACACCACACATTAAAAAAATTATATTGGAAGTACCCTGTCTTTTAGAAAATGGATTTTGATCTGGCCAAACGTGAGCATTTCTAAGATTGTATACACCGTTCCTCGTAAATTATGCTTCATCGCTGAATAAACATTTATTTACAATTCTTCTACGTCGGAGGATCCATCTACTCAATTTTAGTCTAGAGACTTCATCTCCTGCTTCTAATCTATGTACTGCTTGAATGTCAAATAGATGAAGAAGATATTTTTTAAGTCTTCGCTACCAATTCTTCTTGTGCTAGTGGTTGGGTTATTTTGGACCACATTAATAATATTTTGTTCCATACCAACGTGTTGTCTTTCGTTATGCTCATTTAATTTACCGGTTGGAAACTCGTTTTTATTCATATATGACTCATTGTTATCACATAATTTTTTCTATTCTTGTCAGGCTGACCTTGTATCATTTGGAGCATTTCTTGTTGTATAGGGCACATATTTGAAAATAATCTAACCTAACCTAACCTTTACTAATATCTGTGACGACAGTGTATGAAATACGAAAAAATATGCTGTTATGGGTAATCCACAAACAAAAATAGATCGGACAAAACCTTATGAAACTTCAGATTTATATAGCAAGACATGTATTGATTTTAATGAACCTTAAAAAAAACA
Source organism: Neocrepidodera transversa (assembly GCA_963243735.1). Classification (NCBI taxonomy): domain Eukaryota; kingdom Metazoa; phylum Arthropoda; class Insecta; order Coleoptera; family Chrysomelidae; genus Neocrepidodera; species Neocrepidodera transversa. The sequence goes on from OY725337.1 coordinate 10,492,397, forward strand.
CCAATACATATAAAATAAACAAAAAATAAATTGAAAAAATAAAATAAAAATCAAGAACACATTTTGGTTATACAGGATGATTCAGGACCAACGCCACGAAGTTTTATGGCGCATTCGGTGGTATAGGTATAAGTAGCATATCAAAGTTATGTTTTTTTAAATGGCACACCACGTATATAATTACATTTTCTAATTGTATATATAGTGGAGTCATTCTACGGAAAAAAAGGCGAGGTTCGTAAAAAATTGATATAGCTAAGCCACAACGACAAAAAGTTTCGTAATTATACTAAAAATAAGATGTCGTTATTTTTGCCCCTAAAAATCGAGAAACAGGTTTTTGAGGTATTTTTGGGTTGATTTACTAGTTTTATTTTTTTTTGAACCCTTTAGACTTCTAACTAAGATTTTGGATTTGAACCCTTTTATTGTCAATGATTGAGGAACCTTCAGTCCAAATTTGGAGTGGCTGCGATCATTTCACCCCCTGGAATCGATATAAATATACGTTTTTGAGCTAAAAATTGAAACATGGCTATTTTGGTCAAATCTCTGCCGAATCGGATGAAATTTGGTGAAAAAGTGAGCCATGATGACCACAATAGGTGGTCCAAAGAAGAAGTCAAAATATGCAAAATTTTTGGTTAAAATCTAAATTTGGCCGATTTACCCCTTAATTTTGAAGTGGACCACGATTATAACTATTTTAAGGCTATTTTATATAGTTTATATGGTTTAGGTCCGTATAACATGACTTTTGAGTTTCGCCCATTTTTTGGACATTTACCGTATATATTGTAATGATATATACAAAATCTCAAAATTTGGATTGGGTTCTATGAAAAATAATAAACATTACAAAAATTACAAAAAAATATATAAATTTTGTTTATCCTGTTATTCACTTTTTGTTCCCTTCTCTTTGCTTCTCAACCTTGCTTGTTTATTTTGTTATTTGCCTCTTATTCCCTTTTCTTTGCTCCTTAACCCAGATCTAAACTTCTCAAATACATAACCAATTTCTTCCAATAACAATTTAACCAAAATTTTTTTCACTAGTATCTTCAATTTTCTAAATTTTATTCAGAAGAAAAGAAATCGATTTAGTTATTTATTTATTATATGATATCCCTTCTACATCTTTTCACAAGTTTCAATAAAACCTTTCTATATTATCTTACATTTTCCAAAATTAAAAATTATCAAAAATCTTACTTTCTTTAAATTTCAAAAAAATTGACCTCAATAAGTTGCGAGGCTAAGAAAAATCTTCTCTACCGTGGTTTATATGTATACTATTTTTTCCACTACTAGAACATTTAATCATTTTTACAATGATTTTTTTTGGGTAAAATAGTTGAAAAGAATTTAATGGAAAATAAGCAGTTTATGAAAACAATTGAATGAGAATATTCAATAAATTAAATTGACATTTCATTATGTTAATTGCACTGTGAATTTTAAAACTTTCAAATAGCAATATCAAAATATTTATTACACAACCTTAAACTATTTCAAAACAAAATATATCTGATAAAGAATTACTTACCTCTATTTTATTTGATTAGTTCGAAAATTCACTTGAAATGATAGGAATTTAAAAGAAAGTGCTTATTTGCTGTCGAATTTTTTATAATAATTTATAAAAAAACTCTTTTAACAAACGCAATGACACTTGCATATAATTAATTTTAAAGATTTCTTAAGATCGCCTACCTGTGACATCACGTTTAGTCTTCAATTGTTTTTATCTATTACTAGTAAATAATCAAAAATTATCTACTTGTAGGAGAGAAATTTTACTTCTTGACCCGAACACAGCATAAATAATGACATCTTCTAATACTAGTAGTGAAAAAGTTATTAACAATAAAATTGAAATATTGAGTTCGAGCTATTTCCAGTTATCTTAAGAGCTAGTTTAATAGAAAATCGCAGTATTTTCTCAGATGTATTAAATGTAATTTTTTTCTATAAATGGAAAATAAACTTTAGCCTATGACGATACTCCACAGTTAATAGAGCTTTCCTGACTAATTTTTTTCTATTGGATAAATTTTCCTTAAATAAATTCAGAATGATACCTTGTATGCCTAGAGGCTCCATAACTTTACAAAAAATTTGTTTTAATATTATTTAATAAAGTTATCCTATTGCCACTGTGAATAGGCACGGAGATGGAGCTTGGGCTATATAATAAGGACAGATATCGACAACTACGCCACTGTTCAAAAACTCGATATTATCCTAATTATTTTAAAATATCTTTATTTGCTTATGGCAGTAACGTATAAAGCAAAAATAAAAAAAAAAAGTAAAAATCATGCAAATTTAATCCTGTAAACGGCGGTCTCTTTAAATATTCAGCCCAGCGCCTAACAACATACTCCTGCCTCCCATTATTTCATCTCGGTCCATCTCGGCAATAAATCAATTGTTTCATTATTAAAACATACGTTCGCTGCTCGGGAAGCCGGTAATCAAATTATTATTTTAGTTTTTCGAGATGGTATCTCGTTATATCCAGGTGAGATAGAGGTATGATTTATCATTTTATCAATTCTTTCTTATTAGCATACTACCTACGCAACTGGGCTTTCATGAGACTGGCTCCTTTTTTTTATTGCGCAGACGACAAATTGTCGTGTGAATATCGTAAATTATTTATATTAGTAGCCGATGATTTTGAAGGCCAAACCCCTTTTATCCAATGAAATTTGTCCCACGTTAGGCGCCATCACTTGACCATTATGCATTTTAATCAAAAAATATTTTAGAAATTTAAAAAAATACCAGGTCTAACCATTTGTTATTTATGATCATCCATATAATTCTTGCTAATAAAACAGAATAAAACAAACCTATTTTGCCACCTGTTATTTGCTATTATATCAATATGAAAGTTAAGAAGTTATAGCCCATTTTAATCCCTTTCAACTGGTAAAACTGCGATTTCTAAAAAAAAAAGAAACAAATCACAAAAAACACCGTCCTCAGTTCTCTAGTATACTATCTATATGTGTAGCACCTCGTCTGAAAAACGCTTATTCTCCTGAGTCCAGTTTCACTCCAGACGGGCCGTTTTTATGAGCACAACCGTGGCAGCCTTTCCCTTATCTGTTTTTGTTCTTTTTGCAAACTATAACAGCTTACAGGCAATTCAGTTTGGTGTCAAATATCTTACATAGGTACGGGGAATTTATAAATTAGATACGGAACGAAAAAGGTCAGATAGACCCTTCGGGACTAGTTTATTATCAGGAAGAGTCGACTCTTTTGACGACAATAAAAGCTTTTTTTTAGTGAAAGAAAATATTTATTGACAATATTGTATTATTTATAGTTTAAGAAGTATTGACAGCTCTCTATAGTTCTGAAATAAAATAAAAAAATCTATTACAATTTAAAACTTTTCTAATATAGTTTTTGGAAATGTCCACTGTCCACCCAAACCAGCAAAATAGTTTAATACGAATTTTTTTTTGCCATCATCAATTTTTTTGCTTATGAGAATTTTTTAATTCTTAAAAAATCCTTTAATAATCTTTTAGAAATTATTGAGTACTCCTTGATAAATAAAACTTCCAAATAATCTTGAACAATTCCTGAAAAATCCTTGTAAAATAACTGAAACATGGCTGAAAAATCCTTAAAAAACATTCGAAAGTCCTTGAAAACTCCTCGGAAAATATAAGAAAAATCCTAATTTTTTTTAAAATCATAGATAACCTCGTTATAAATCCCCTAATAATCTCTTAGAAAAATACTTTGAAAGATCCCTAAAGAATCCTTAAAAAAATCCTTGAATAATCTTTTAGAAATTATTGAGTACTCCTTGATAAATAAAACTTCCAAACAATCGTGAACAATTCCCGAAAAATCCTTGTAAAATAACTGAAAAATGCCTAATAAATCCTTAAAAAACATTCGAAAGTCCCTGAAAACTCCTCTGAAAATATAAGAAAAATCCTAAATTTTTTAAAATCTTAGATAACCTCTTTATAAATCCCCTAATAATCTCTTAGAAAAATACTTTGAAAGATCCCTAAAGAATCCTTAAAAAATCCTTGAATACTCATTTAGAAGTTACTGACTACTCCTTGAGAAATAAAACCCCCAAACAATCTTGACACAATTCTTGAAAAATCCTTTTAAAATAATTAAAACATGCCTGAAAATCCATAAAAAACATTCGAAAGTCCTTGAAAACTCCTCGAAAAATACAAGAAAAATTATAATTTTTTTAAAATAATTGATAAAAATCCCTTAATAATCTCTTAAAAATACTTTGAAACATCCCTAAAGAAATTCTTAAAAAATCTTTGAATAATCTTTTAGAAGTTATTGTGTACTCCTTGATAAATAAAACTTCCAAACAATCTTGAAACAATTCCTGAAAATTCCTTATAAAATAACTGAAACATGCCTGAAAATCTTTAGAAAAACATTCGAAAATCCTTGAAAACTCCTCAAAAAATACAAGGAAAATCCTAATTTTTTTAAATTCATTGATAACCTCACTAAAAATCTCTTAACAATCTCTTAAAAATACTTTGAAACATTCCTAAAGAATCCTAATCTGTTAGAACTTATTGAGTACTCCTCGAGAAATAAAACTTCAAAAACAATCATGAACAATTCCTGAAAAATCTTTGCAAAATAACTGAAACATGCCTGAAAAATCCTTAATAAACTTTCGAAAGTCCTTGACAATTATTCGAAAAATACAAGAAAAATTATAATTTATTTAAAATCATTGATAACCTCTTTAAAAATTAAAAGGGAATATTTATGGGCTTGTTTAACTTTAAGACATTTCAGTTAAAATATTATTTTTTCAATACATCTATCAACCTATCAACAGTTTACGCAGTTATTTTTAATTATTAATCATGAAAAATATAAACGATCAAAATCGCAGGAATACTTAACAGTTGACCTAAATCGGACGTCTTGTGGACGTACAAGATAGATGTCCCAGGGAAGTCCAAAATCAGTCGTCCCAAGGACGTCCTGGAAATGGCCTGGGACCTTCAGGCCTGAATCGGATCTAAGTCCTCGGGACGGTTTGTGGTGTTTGGGTAAATTAGGTGCCATATGCACAGAAAAAACTGTAAAAACATCACGTTTGATAATTTGACGTAAAAAGGGAAATTCCCTTAGGGAATAATGAACGAATTATTGAGAAGTGGCGCTTTCGCCTAAACTAAAAGAGCTAGATCAGAATGGATATATTGTTTGGAATCCACGCCCCTCGAAACACCCCCACACCATTTATTTTGAAATCTAAATTTTGAAAAATTTTAAAGATTTTTGAAGGCTATAATAACCTTGCCATTTTGTTCGGGTCAGATATGTTTTTACTCCGATTTAAATGAAATTTTATTTCTAGATATTGAAAGATGATTCGAATTGAGAACAGCTGTTGGTTTCGTTCAAATTTGTTTTTTTTACATTTATTCAACGAATTATTGAGAAGTGGCGCTTTCACCATTTTTTTTTAAAACTAAATTATCTCAGAAACTAAAAGAGCTAGAGCAGAATGGATATTTTAGGTAGATTTCCATATATGGAATCTACCTATTGTAATCGATTCAATGACGGGACCCAGAAACGGGAGTAGGGGCGCTACGCCGTTTATGACCTTCCGAATAAGAATCAGTAAAAAAAAATTATCGGTATATACCTATATATATGTGTAGACTTTCCGTTCCGGGACGATAGAGATCGCAATTTTTGTCCAATCGACACCAAATTTGATGCAAAAATTCTTTGGGGCCATAATTCGTTGCGTATTGCAAACGGGCATTCTACCTCTAAGGGGGTGAGAATTGGAGGGGGTTGAAATTTAAAAAAATTCAGTTCTCCGCCATTTTTGAAAATATGAAAAAAAATCATGAGACTTTTTTTCTGCCCTGATTATTGTAAAATTGATTTATTTGAAACTTTTTTCGATCGGACCCACGGGGATGGACCTGGAGGGGGTTGAAATTTCAAAAAAATTATATCTCCGCCATTTTTAAAAATATTGACACAGGTCACAAGACTTTTTTTATGTTCTAATTATTATAAAACTAATTTGTCCGAAACTTTTTTTCATCTGACCCACGGGAATGGAACTGAAGGGAGTTGAAATTTCAAAAAAAATATATCTTCCTCATTTCCAAAAACATCGAAACAGGTCATAAAACTTTTTTTATGTTCTAATTATTATAAAATTAATTGGTCTAAAACTTTTTTAAATCGGACCCAAGGGGATGGAACTGGAGGGGGTTGAAATTTCAAAAAAAATTATATCTCCGCTATTTTTAAAAATATTGAAACAAGTCATTAGACTTTTTCATGTCCTAATTATTACAAAATTTATTTGTTTGAAACTTTTTTCGATCTGACCATATCGTGGAGTGGGGAAGGATGAAACTCTCAAATTTAGACAATAGAAATCTACCTCCCCTGTCGACCCTACCGACAGGAATTTTTTTTTGGAATCTACGCCCCTCAAAACACCTCCACATCATTTATTTTTCAAATCTAAATTTTTTAAAAATTTGAAGGTTTTTGTAGGCTTGCCATTTTTTTCGGGTCAGATATTTTTTTACTCCGATTTAAATGAAATTTAATTTATAGATAGAGGAAGATGATTTGAATTGAGAACAGCTGTTGGTTTCGGTTCAAACTTGTTTTTTTTTTTACATTTTTTCAACGAATTATTGAGAAGTGGCGCTTTCACCATTTTTAAAAAAACTGAATTATCTCAGAAACTAAAAGAGCTAGAGCAAAATGGATACTTTTTTGGAATCAACGTCCCTCGAAACACCCCCATACTTTTTATTTTTCAAATCTAAATTTTGAAAAATTTTGAAGATTTTTGAAGGCTATATATAATATGAACTTAATATAAAATCACATTTATACGTACCTTATCTTCATTAAACTAATTTTGCCCCCTTTTCTTCGAAATACTTTTCAAATTGTCCACTTGCGTTACAATAAATCTTTATGTGCACACAAAAACGTTTGAATTGTGACGTTTGGTGAGGTTATACAAATTTTGACACTCACAAATTTACATAATATCCCTAAAAAGTGCATTTTATCTGTATATTAGTTACTAACCTGTTACTACACATTTATGAATAGCACAAACTTTAAAGCGTATTATAAGCTTACAGAGCGTTTTAACTAATACAGGTTTAAAACATGAATTAAAATATTTTTATGAATAAGACTGCAAGAATATTCTGAATTTATGCAAACTTTGTCGTAAAATGTGTTGCCTATATTTCAGACGAATTAAGGGCGAGCCAGAAAACATCTTAAAACATAAACGTCCTAGTTCTGTCTTGTGATTAGATTAGGCCTTTTGATATAAATTTAAAAGTACTAATTTTTTTGTACCAGATATTTATATTATCTTTAAATGGATTTGGAGGCTTGAATTTAGTCTAATCTGTAGATGCTCCATTACTAAAAAAGTTGGTTTTTTTTTGTAGAACACAATATTAGAATGTATGTATTGAGAGGTTATGTCATATATATAATGATTATTTTCAGATATATCATTTTTAAGGGGATTTATTAATGGTAAGAAGTTCATGTCTATAAGGTTTTCTCATTAGAATACTTTTGTTCAAGTTTTTAAGTAGCGTTACAACTTTTAATTTCATTAAATGATCCAATCTGAATCGGTTCCTAAAAATTATATCATAATTTTAAATAAATAAAAAAATATGGTAAATAAAATTCTCCGTCACTGTAAAAACTAAGTCCCCACACTACCGCTAATCGTTGTTTTGCTGTATAACACTGTCGTAACGTTAACTTTTTATCCACCGTAAATAACTTGGAATCGTTTTAATCCAAGCCCTCAGCGTGAAAATATAAGCCATAACGGGCTTATAAAACTGTTTGGTTGTTAAATTTGTTTTAATGGCCCACTGACTCGATAAGATTGAATAAGCCCGGAGAAAAGGCATATAAACGACCGTTGAAAGAATTGATGACGATTAGAAAGGAAGACGACTTTATATTTAATTTTTTTATTTATTTAAATATTAGAGATGGGAAAATAAAACCAATAAAAATAAATCACATGTGGTTTAACTTCAGGACAAACATATAAGATTAATAAATAAATAATAATACTCACTTAAAATAAAAATAAAAGATAATTTTATTATTTCTCATATTACATATTTGTGTTGATTTTAATTTTTTGTTTGTTTGTTACGGTTGTAGCGATTAGTATTGTTGTTGAAAAAATTTGAAAACTAAGTTCGTTCGTTCTGGTGTCTAGATGTGTAGGAAACCAATATTTTTTTGAAAATTTTTTGTTGTCATCAGGTGAGAACAGGCAGCCCATCGAGCTATTCTAGTATTTTATTTAAGCTTGTCAGTGGGAGATTCTTGCAATTTCTTTATTGGATTTTTTTTATATGTTTCCACCACTTTCTAATATACTCGCTTAAATTTATCAAAGCTAGAAATTTTAATCAAAGTAAATATAACTGAAAATATTCCATTTTAAAAATATCTTCGCAATAAAACCATGAGCGTAGAGTTAAAATATAATTCGAAATAAATTTTTATTGCGTTTTACTTTACCGACCCACCTCCTAAAAGGGAAAGTATTGTAAACGAGCTAAAAATAAATTTTGAGATAAAGATGGAAATATCCATTTTGAGGTCACCTGAGATGATTAAAACCATTTCCAGATGGAAGTCTGTGTGTATTCTTCCACGATAAAGGCCACACGTTTAATCCGATTGAGCTGAAATTTGGTATATAGGTTTGCGTTGCCCGTCGGAAGAACCCATTAGTTTTTGTAAATCTGTCAAACGGAAGTGTCACTATCAAAAAATGACAGATGTAATATGTCACGGAATTTGACTTGCAATACGTCATTTGAAAGCCCTTGAAAAACTCTATTCAGAACAGTCAAACTTATTTTTCCAACCGTCACCTGTCAAAAATAAAAAAATGTCAAAATTTGAAACTTGAACATTAAATATCTGAAAATTATACCTGGATTTTTTTAAATGTTTTTTAATTTTTTAACAATCTTCCAATTTTTTTTCAATTTTTCTTAGACTTTTTAATAGTTTTTTATTTTTTTTTGATATTTTTGAAATTTTTTGAGATTTCTTGAGATTATTTGAGATTTATTAGATTTCTGGAGATTATTTGAGATTTTTTAAGATTATTTGAGATTGTTTAAGATTTTTTGAGATTTTTCAAGATTTTTTGAGATTTTTTGAGATTCTTTGGGACTTTTTAAATTTTTTAAGAATTTTTAGAGATTTTTGAGAATTTTTTGAAGTGTTTTTAAATTTTTTGAGATTTATTTGAGATTTTTTAATATTTTTTAAGCTTTTTTGAAATTCATTTTATTTTGTTGAGACTTTTTGAATCTTTTGTGATTCTTTGAGAATTTTTAGAGCTTTTTTGAGATTTTTAAATTTCTTTAAGATTGTTTGAGTTTTTTTGAAATTTTTTGAGGTTTTTAAAAGATTTTTGAGATTTTTTGAGGTTTCTTGAGGTTTTTTGAGATTTTTTGGTATTTTTTGGGGTTTTTTAAGATTTTATCAGATTTAATTTTTGAAATTTTTTAAGGTTTTTTGAGTTTTTGAGATTTTTTGACGCCTTTGAATTTTCAGAGATTTGTGATCAAATTTTTTAGTTTTTGAGATATTTAGAATTTTTTAGGATTTGACGTTTTCAATTTTTTGAGATTCTTTGAGAATTTTTAGATTTTTTAAGAGTTTTTATAGATTTTTGAGATGTTTTTGAAGCGTCTTAAATTTTTTTGAAAATTTTTCAGATTTTTTAATTTTGAGATTTTTCATGATTTTGAGGTATTTTACCCTTTTTTCAGATTTTTGAAAAATTATTGAGATTTTTTTTGAAATTTTTTGAGATTTGTGATTTTTCGACATTTAAGATTTTTGAGTTTTTATTTTCCCGACCCACCTCCGAGAAGGGAAAGTATTGTGAACGAGCTAAAAAAATTTCTAGATAAAGATGGAAATATCCATTTTGAGGTCACCTGAGATGATTTCCAGATGGAAGTCTGTCTGTCTGTCTGTGTGTATTCTTCCACGATAGAGGACACACGTTTAATCCGATTGTGCTGAAATGTGCTATATGGGTTTGGATTACCTGTCGGAAGAACCCATTAGTTTTTATACGACATCTGTCAAACGGAAGTGTCACTATAAAAAAATGACAGATGCAATATGTCACGGAATTTGACTTGCAATATGTCGTTTGAAAGCCCTTGAAAAACTCTATTCAGAACAGTCAAAATTATTTCTCCTGTCAAAAATAAAAAAGTGTCAAAATTTTAAACTTTAACATTAAATATATGAAAAAATATTGGTGGATACTCGTCGAGAAAGTTTTGGGACGACACAATCGATTTATTTAATTTTAATAGTCAAGACTGTTTTACTTAATGTCTTTACTTATTGTTTCCTGTGTTCCGTTTTTGGTATTTTTCTATCGAACCTATTTTTGGTTCACTTCGTCTGATATAAAATATAAAAAAGGTGCGATGAAGAAACATATTTCCCAGCAAATATATACAAGCCGATTCGCCAACGGCCCAGGAGCGGTTTGCCGAATGGACGTATTCGGCCCGCATACGGCTAGTGACGGCAAACCGCTAACTAACCGTATTCTGGACGAAAAATGATATCCTTTATCCAGTTTGCCAGTAAGTTGTCTAGAGAATTACATTTTTGAAAAAATAAAGGCTCATTTACATATGTCATCTTGTTATTTTCCTCATTCAAAATTGACAGATCCGCTACAGTATTAAGTCCTTCTTGTAAAATGGACATTCTTGAAAAGCAATTATTGATAAGATTTCATTTTTTTTAAAGAAATAGCATAACAAAATTGTATGCGGGAAGACAGACGACTGTTTTTTAATATAGTACTGTCATGCGAGATGACTCATATGCCAACTGTCATTCCAGTCAACTCGCATCCACTTTTAAGAATCGGCGAGCCATAAAAGGACCACAGGCGGAATAAAACAATGTTTATTTAACCATCGGAGTACCGTATGTGCCGACAGGCAGCCGCTAGTTTGCCGACTGCTTTTGGTTTGCTGGGTTTCTTGTACAATAAAAGTATGTACTGACTGGAACATAATATTAGGGTTATGGTTTTGTTCAGGTGTTATCAAATGTGCATTTTAGAAGTATTCAAATTTTGCGCAATTGGGCATGCGCTAAGCGCCAGCCAATCAAAAGTTGGCTCCACTCCTCGGGAAAGTGAGCTTCCCTTGCTAAAATATATGTTTAGCTTTCGTTCCTATTGTTTTCATTTGCTTTCATTTGATTTCATTTATTTTCATCTTTTTTTATTTGTTTTCATTTTTTTTAATTTGTTTCCATTTGGTTTTATTTGTTTTTATTCGTTTTCATTTGATTTCAGTCGTTTTTTTTTAATTTTCCCTATTTGCTTGTATTTCGCTATTTTATTCATTTAAAGTAGGTTTTGGCTAATTTTCGAAGTGCAATAGCCAATAAAGAAAAAGTTGAGAGGATTTATCCATTCGTTTGTTGAACATTTTGTAACTAGTACCAGTTGCCACTCATGCAAAATTGATTCTTCTTCTTTCACCCGAAATAGCAACAAAATTTTTTTTAATGTAAACCCTTGGGAACTTCTTCGTTCTTCATGTTTAATATTTTGTTCAGCTCAAATTTGAATAAAAAAGTTGTAACTCATCCTTATTAAAATGCTGTATTTGGATATTTTGGGATTTCGCTTTAGAAACCCATATAGTTAATCTTTTCCTGTTAACTGACTTTCTTTATTAAAATTATGACTATTTTTTTCTCTTCGGGAATGGGATTTTTAGTTGATTTAGAGAAGTTTTGATTCAGGAATTCTAAAAAATCTCACAATAAACCTCCACTTTCACTGTGTAGATGGAGTTTAGTCTTTTGAATATGATTTCGCCAGGATTTCTCTATTTTTTGCTATTTTTACCTGTTTTTCAATATTTTTCCTTATTTTTACCTATTTCTTCCTATTTTCTCCTGCTTTTCATTATTTTTCCTGTTTATCATACTTTTTTTTTGTTTTTCATAAATTGCCATATTTTTAGCTATTTTTTACCATTTCTCCTTATTTTCCATGTTTTTCCTAATTATTCCCTTTATTGAAATTTTTCCCTATTTTTCACTACTTTTCCATAATTCTCCCTGTTTTTTGTTATTTTTCACTAATTTCTCTTTTTTCCTCTTTTGCGCCCTACTTATTCCTATTTTTTCCAATTTTTCTAATGTTTTACCCCATTTTTCTCTATATTTTGCTATTTTTCATTATTTTTTCTATTTTTCCGATTTCTTTCTAATTATTCCCCTTTTTCATTATTTTTTGTTGTAAAATTTATCTATTTTATATAAATAAGAAATTATATGTCTCAGGATGTCTGCGAAATGTTAGGTTAGGAATCAATTATTTTGAATTAGGATAAACTAACATCCTTCTAGGTAATAATAATGGTCTCCGACTATGGTTTTACCCCATGAATATATGCCATAACCGCTGTTACGTAAGTAACTTTAAGGAAAAATAATCAGAAGATTTAAAAATATGGAAATCGGCGTATTTTTCAAAGCGATGCTCACTGTATACATAAATGCATTATACACAAAAGAAAAGGGAATAGGAAATTATGCATAATATAAAGTGAATTTCCTAGAGTTATCTTTTCCATGAGTGTCTAGACGTCTTTTAAAAATATTTCTTTTTATATCTACTTTTTGACTTAACTAAATATGAGTATAATATTTATTTATCTTAAAAGAAAATTATTTTTAGAAAAAAATATTCATTTCTAATATTAAAGGTATCTAAAATGTAGGAATTTCTGTCATGGTACTTGAAAGTCCAAACTGTCATCTTATGAATGAGTAATGCAGGCATTCAATGAGGATGTGTTTGACAGATAAGGCGCTGTTGCCGTTATGTCATAAAGGAGGATGTGCTAAGGTCATTAGGTGGCTGTGTGTGAGATTTGTATGTCCAATTCGTAGTCTTCTAATAGTTATTTTATCTTTTCTTGGTAATGAAGGGAGGTGGAACGGCTTGACGGATTGGCGAGCCTCATATAACATCGAATTAATTCTAGTCCATTGTTATTGCCATAACGAGTACTGCTACTGGATTTATTCACCAGGAAGGTTGGATATTGGTACTTTTTTTGCTGGGTGATCTGCCAGTTAGTTCCCGATGATGCCGACATCTAAGGGAACCCAGAATAAAGTTACAGTTACTCTTTTGGAGATGAGCAGTTGGTATCTTTCATGTATAGCTTGAACGAGAAGGTGACAGCTGTAGATACCTTATATGGATTTGATCGAGGCAAGGGAGTCAGAGCATATTGCTACTTTTATGTTACCTTGGGTTATGGAGTTAAAATCTTGGAATATAGCAAATAGTGCTCCAGTGTGAACATTAGAGAAAGATGGGAGTTTGTTTTAGGAAACGGTTGTGTGAGAGAGAGTAACTGAACATCCTACGACATAACTGTTTTTGGATAACTTTATCAAATTTGGAGTTATGCACAAGATCTAGTAAGTTTTGTCTTTAGAGCTCGTTGGAGGTATCGTGTTTGGAATATTTACTTAGGCTTGGGTTGATTTTTGGTAAGTTTTTATTCCAGGTTGGGGTGGACAACCGAGTGGTAGGTGTCGTCTGTTTAGGGATTATTTTAAGAAGAAGTGGCGGCAGGTCATGATTGACTGGTTGGATTCATTTAGAAGTACTAAGGTTTGTGTTCATCTTGTGTATGGTTGAGCATGCTGGATTTAGTGGATTTGCAGATACACTGGAGAAGTACGACAAGGGGAGTCAGAGAGGTGACTCATTGGCTTCGCAAAATAAACTAGCTATTAGGCTTGACCGGAACGCTCCTAAGCAAATACGTAGAGCTGCATTTTATACGGTATTGAGAGGCCTCAAGTCTGTTTTAGTAGCTGAAATTTAGAGTATGCTTCCGAAGTCTATTCTAGAACGGATAAGTGATATGTAGACTCTCGGTAGCATTTCATCTTCGGCACCCCATTGGCGGTGTGATAAGCTCCTTCGGATGTTGAGCTTACCTAGGCAGTTGTCCTTAATCTGTTTAATGTGCCTTTTCCAGCTAAGTATCTGGCCAAATATGATCCATAGAATTACAATTTGGTCGATGGTGAGAATGTTAAGATCATTTAAAGTGATATTTGGACAGAGCTGGTTATTTTTTCTTAATTACTTTGGACTGACTTTGTAGTTGAGAAGTGGATGCCTATTCTGGTATACCATTCATAAAGAGCATCAACTGTTTTTTGAATTAGATTAGCTGAAGTGGTAGTATTCCTGCCGGTGCAAAAGATAAACAGATCATCAGCATAGAAAGCAAAACATATAGGTGGGTGAATTATTTTGTACACATCATTTATCGAGAGGATGAACAGTATTGGGCTCAGTACTGGACCTTGAGGTATTCCATTTTCCTGCATAATAGCATATGATATCTTTCTATTAGCTGAAGCGTTGGTCTGTTAGAAAATTTTTAATGAAGATTGAGGCTAAATGATCTACCTGGACTTAGACCACATTGAATCTTTAATGTTCAAAGTTGAATAGAATTTTGAAGCAAGTAACCTTGCTCAGCTCTGGCAACACCACCGACGGAAAAATCACTTAAATTATTTATAGACATACTGTAATAACCACTTTCTTGACTAACCATAGTGAACAACTAATAAAAACAAAATAATTCTCTTCGCAAATATACTAAAATAGAGTGATCACGTGATCCCCAGATGGTCAGACACAAGTCTGAGCGTGAGAAAGTTCGTTAAATATTATTCACACATTCACCCCGTCAGCGCCAGATGTGCGCCAGATGGTTGGCAGATGTTCGCCAGATGTGACATGTGACCGGAAGTGCACATTTTGTACCGGCATTTTATATCTACTAATATTTCCTTTAATATGATGAGCTTTTAACGTTTTCAGGATGATAGAGCGCGGAAGAGAGTCAAATGCAATCTCTATGTCGAATATTGCTGCTACTACTTATTGATTGTCATTGAAAGCATTACTGATGTGTGCCTGGAGTACTAATGGATCTAAAATTTAACCTTAAAAGTGAAAATAAATATCTTGTATCTTCATACTCTTCTATTTCAATAAGTTACGTATTTAAATTTAATGATATAAAATAAATAATAATGTAATTAAAAATATTTTATAAATTTTAATAGTTTTAAAATTATTATTTCAAACGAGCGCTTGTCACTGCGGCCCCTAATTAAACTCCAAAATGAAATGGAACGAGAAGAAGGAAGGAATGTATTTTCTTCTAATGGCTTTAAATAGAGCAACGCGTTCCTTTCATACAACGGTAAACAAAGGATTAAACTGGAAAAGACAAATGCGCAGTAATATAATGGGAGTGTATACTAAAACGATCCCATGACTTTTTAATATACTTTTTATTAAAATATAGATTTTTTCCTGTTTCAGCTAAAACTTTTTTTATTACATAATTAATGATCTGAATGTAAAATTAATTTGGCCTCTTATATCACACTAAGTACTAATAGTCCAAAATTAACAGCGTCTTTTATATAAATATTAAATTAAGTTGTTCAGAAAGTGATAAGAATTCATAAAGTGATGTTGTATACAGGGTATTCCATTTGAATATTCAAAGTTGCTACCACTTTTAGGTAGAAGTGGTTCGCCAGATACATCTACTTAACGCTCATCTGGAAAAATCCTGTATACATATAAATGTACCTATTAATGTATATCTAAATATTTATTACTTACTCAGTACGACGCTAGAGAGCTGGATACTGAGCGAACACGTCTAAGGACTGTTCAGAGTAGGAACGACGAACGTCACTATTGGTTATTTCAGAGTAGGAGCATAGTGACGCGTCGAATATTGGACAACAAGGTGAATATTTTATTTTCATCAGTTTAAAATAGCTCCAACGAAAGTAGTTCGTTTGTTTTTGTTACTGGACGTTACATGCGTTTAAGTTATTAAATAAAAAAGTCAGAATTCGCTCCATTAATAGGGAACTCAGGTCAAGTTCAATATTACCTATGTGAACTTTACTGGCGCACGCCAAATTTAACATCAATTTTTAAAGTGTAATTACTCCTTTACTTACAGGTATTATTTCAAAATAATTTTTGTCCATGTGCTGTCCTCGGTTTTTCCTCGTTGGTTTATCAACTTATTTTATCAATAGCTATTACATAATTAAAAAAATAATATAAATTTAGAGCATTTGTATTTTACACTTTGATTGGTTGCGTAACTACTCCCACATTTCAACTTTGACACAAAGACGTTATGAAAGTGAAAAGCAAGTTTCCAGGAAGAAAAATAAAAAAGATGCTACTTTAGATGTCACTTGATTTCAAAAAGAACAATATCAGATGAATTTAACAAAATTTCTACTGTAATCACTTAAATATATGATACTTAGGAAGATTGTCGATTAAAAATAATTAATTTTTCAAAGATAAAATAATAATTTCATAATTTAGAAAATTTAGAATTATTTTACAAAATCATTTGTTATTGTTCTTTATTTTCCCACACATTTAATGACTCTTTCCTTCATTGATCTACAATTGTTAATATTTTTTTCACCATCGTGTATTCTGTTCGTTGCAGTTAAAACTAAATTTCCATTTATGAACGTCAGCCTTAACACGTCACGAAGGTGGGATGATTGTGTGTGCAGAGAGCGTCCTAATCATGGGGTACAGATCGTTGAAGGCCGCAGGTCTTCAGAATTCCTCGGTAATTACTACTTTTACGCAAAAGCCGCATTGTAACAATGAAACGGTTCATAATTTTGGAAGCATTCTTCACCTTGTTTGACTGAAATATATTGACGGTTGGATTTGAGTCAATATAAATTATTTGTGTATTAAAAAGAACTTGAATAGACATACTGTATATTATAGTATATAATATATATTGAAAAGGAAAAAATCTATATATGTATGTTTTCATATTACCTAATGGAAATTTATTATTCAAACAACAGATTTAAAACAACCTCCATCAATTAATTAAACCAATTTGAGGCGATTCCTTAATACCCGATCCGCAAGAGAAATCGCAGGAATTAAACTTTTCCATTTCCCAGTAGTTCTAATGCACTTTATCCAACGTCGCTGACCACCTAACTGATATTGTGTAGTGGAAAGTCTTAGAATTTATAGCGGGCGTTCAATAAAGCTAATGAAGCTCAGGGATACATAAATCCACGAATAAAACTTGCGAAAGCCTCACTAAAAACAACCAAAAACAACAACATATGACTATAATTTATCATAAAAGGGAACTAGCCAGCAACGAAGTGGTTTTGGGAAGTGGCTGTCTAATATTCTTTATAGGTAGAGGCTATATAATCTTCATACCCGATCTTATAAATAAAAAAAAAAACAAACAGCTGCTTATAATTATTTCACGACATTTTCCAACATTAAACAATTTTTGAGATTATTTTGAACGAATTCACAAAATTGAAGAACCAGATAAAACTGAAAAAGTGAACAATAGAGATTTTTTTGTTCGGTGAATTTTTTTCGGTGATTGTGTTTTTCGGTGAATTTTGGTGAAAAAATTTTTTTTTTTAGTCCACGTTATTTTCCAGAAAAAATTTTATTTACTCTCATCTTCTATGATACTCTGAATTTTGAAGTTATCTTCTTCTTTAATCTTTTTGAACATCATATCTATATTTTCCTAAAACAGGAATTTCCTCTTTCTCTATTAGTTTGGTTTTTTTTACGTTTCACTCTTATTCATTCATATTTTGTCATTGTTGTTTTTCTCTTTTGCTAAGTTGCTTGCCCCATTAACGTTTTTTCCAAAATATCTGCAAAAAAGATTCATCCACATTATAATGATTGGTAATGTGTGTTTGATTAACCAAAGTAACGTTTCGTCAGAGCTACATGATTGGCCATTCATCATCATTAGGCCCAATACTGTAAATCAATAGGGACCGAGTATCGTTTGTAAAATCATCAAGCAATTTTGAATAAATCAATGTAGTTGTTTTAGAATTAATAGATGATTGGGTTAAGTTTTTTATGTCCTTGATACCATTAAAACTAGACTCTTTATTAAGGCCCACAGTTACGCTGTAGTTATACATTAGAAACTGAAAGACCTGCGGGGAAATGATTGTGGCAGATGCATAAAATTTTCTACTGGTGGATAGAGCTTAAATACTACGCAAACATTATTATTACTCAATTGTATTATATTGTTCTATTACATGTGTCCAGATTCTCATCTATCTCGAACACTTATGAAGGGGAGTCTAAATTCGGTACGGCTGTATAAAATGGCAAATAACATAATATAGCAGCAAATAAATTAAGACTTCTTAGAAAACCTATTAATCTAAATACGAATATAGTGACAGACATTGTTCTTGCAATATGTGCATTACATAATTTTTATATATCTACAAAAGATTCACGAGCAAACTATTTTCATCAAGGGCTGCTTGACACGGAAGAGATGAATTCAAGGAATACTTTATGACACCGTTGTGTGAAGTTGCATGACAATATACACACATTAAATTATTGTTGTTATGGGGATAATTACCTATAAGATCTACTGTGTCCCCTTCTAGTACTTAGCCGTTGACGAAGTCTCAGTGATTAGAGCACCCCGTCCAGACCAATTCTCCTGAAGAGATTTAGGATGTCTGATGGTTTCAGATTTGATAGATCTCTCTCTTCTATCTGATATGCTCCTAGGTATTGTGCCCTTAGGTCTTGCAAAGCTGTGAATTCTAAGAGTATGTGGATTGAGTTTTCAACCTCTAAATCACAAAATCTGCATTCTTCTTGTTCGGCTAGTTCAAGTTTTTTAAGATGTCCTCTCAGCCGGAAATGCCCTGATAGGACATCTGTTAATATTCGAAAGTTGTTTTTACCCAGGTTGATACATTCTGTGGTCCTTTTCTGTATAATTTCGCAGACGTACTTTCGTTTGTCTCATTCCTTGTAGATTACTCCAGTGGTTTTCAATTCTCCCAGTATCATGCTGTTAGTGATCCCAATGGTATTTCAGCCGCTTTTTTGGTGAGTTTATCTGATATTTCGTTACCCTTGATGGCTGTTTGACTATCAGACACTTTTTTTTTTTTTTTTTTTTTTTTTTTTTTTACCAGTCAGTTCAGATCCAGTACACATTTAAAAATATACATTTATATCTAAAACGTGACCAAGAATATAAAAGTCAAAAAATATTCTCTTTTTATACACCAAAATATTATTATCCCAAAGGTTGAGCCGTTGTTAACATGTACTCTCTTTATTTTTAAACCTATTAAATGAGGCGGTATTTTTTATTTCTATGGGTAGCTTATTAAAAGCTTGTAGTTCCTTGAAAAACACTGAATTTTGGGAATGAAAATTAGATCTGTTTCTTGTGGTATACTTGTAGTAGTTGACCAATTCATTTTTAATTTTATAAATAACTATAAATGTTAAATACAGAAAATAATTCTTAACAGAAAGCTATTTTACGGTTTGTAACATCCATCGTACATGGGTTCTTTTATCACACGATAATATTATCCTTATTGTCCTATTTTGCAATTTCTGTTACCTTTTGATTTCATTTTGGTTAAATATATATAAAATGATAACACAATAAGTAAAATGAGGCAAGATTATACTATCATACAGAAGAGTTAATGACCATTTGTTGAGATATTTTGAACACCGGTACAAGTAATTAATTTAAAATTAACAATATGGCTTGTTCTTAAAAAATAACATATGGTCTACTATGAGTCCCCAGTATTTAATTTTTATTACCACTTCAATTCTTTTGTTCTCAACACTAATTTCCATATTATTTTAGTTAAATTCTTTGTAATTCCCGATGATTATAAACTTAGTTTTATTAATATTTACTTTTAATGAATTGTAAGAGAACCATTCATATATTTGTTTTAACGTGTTATTTATTAATGTTATTATTTCTTCCAAATTGTTAGAAGAGAAATATAACGAAATATCATCGGCAAACATTAAACTGCATTAAATATTAAACGTAAAAAATGTGGTAAATATATAAAAGAAATAATAGTGGCCCAACACGCTTCGTTGTGGTACACCTACTAAACGGAAATTTAAAAAATTATTTTGGTATACAGTTTTTGAAACCAGCTGAAGCCCTAGATTTTTGCCACAAAATACTAGAGTTATAGAATTTAGAAATTATTTGAATCAAAATTACTGTTTTACCAGCAAGTATTTGGGCTTCTGATAATAATTTTCTTCAACGCACAACTAATGCATGTGAATCTTTTCATTCACGATTTAATGCCGAGTTTTATAATTTTCATTCAAATATATTTCAACTTACAACCGTTTTAATAGATTTCCAATCAAAAATTTATGTAAAAATAAAAATTGCAAATGTTCATCACATCAAAAGAAATAACATTAAACAGAAAAATTATATTTTTCATATCTCATTTATTAACAAGTATTAAATAATGAAAGGCGTTAAAATAAATTATTTTTAGGTTTTTCAAACATTTTTTAACGATTTACCACTATGATTTTTTTACTAAACACTCCGTAAATTTCCAAAAAAAAAGTTAAAGATATAAAGATATAAAACAGAAGCAACATATTATTATATAAGTTATTAAGTAAGCGTGCTATTGCTTTTTAATTAATGCTCCGATGTAAATGTCTGTCGATCAAATCGAATATGGCGGTTGGGGATTCCAGTTAACCAACTTGAGAAAACTTTATAATGACTTTTAAGTGCAATGTTACGGAGGTTATATTGAGTTTATAATAGGCACTTACCTATAGGAACTTTATCTTTATTTCAATTATGATTTTATTGTTTAAATTTTAGATACAATAGAGATTTTCTTATTAAATTCAAAAACAGGAAGATAATTCTTTTTAATTGTTTCGTTATTACTAAACAGGCGTATTTTTATAAATACATTTAGACTTCTCGTGTTGTGTTGATATAATATATCACATTTCAAAGACTTGAACCAGTCAAAAAATAAAGAAAATATAATGAAGACCATTTCCAGGAGTTGTTATTTATTGTCAGCGACCTGTTATTTGTAATGGTAACATAGATCACAGTGCCTAGAGGGTAAACAACTTACTTTATTATAAGCCATCGTTAGGTCATTATTCTTTTTCCTTTTTCTTTTTTTTTTTGGACAAACAGTATACCAGTTTATTTCTGATGATGAAACAGGGCAGGGTCCGGTTATAAAAATTAGCAAAGAAAAATACTCCACATACTAGACAAACGAAATCTATTTCGAGAAAATCATTATTAAAAATACAGTATCGAGCTAATAATAAAAATAACGGGTACATGTAAAAATAAAAATAGTTTGGAAAGATATTTTTCCGTTTAGTTGTTTCCATTTATTTTCGTTTTCAGTCATTATGTTTAGTCTAGGGGATTTTAAGAGAAACCCAGATCTGCATTCATATTTATTTAATTGTATTATTTGTAAAATTCGTCAAAATAAAAAAAAATTCAATAAAAGGGAAAAGAAAAATCCTCATTTATTGTAAAGTAAAAAGTAAGAAAAAATAACAATTCAATTTTAATAATTCAGTACCTAAAAGTAAACAAGTAATGTAATACCTAAAAAATATAAAAAATCGGACAATGGATTGATTATCTTTCAAAATGTTGTTGAATAAAATGTCGTCAAAAATTTAATCTTTGTTTAAAATCTTGTACATTTCCAATCACTGGTATCATCTTCATTTTCTTGCCATCCTTTGTGATACACTAGAGCTGTAGCGTATATATATTAAATTTGATTGGACAATTTCTTTGTAAATATGGAAACTGTCTTTTCCAAGTATTTAATAACCTTTCGACAACATTTCTGGTTCGTATATGTACAGTATTGTATTGAATCTCTCGATTATTATCTGGTTGTAATACTATTGTCAGTAGTTAGTACCTATATGTATATCTACTGTCACCTAATAGTGAATCTGGAATATCACCTTTTTCGTAGGGTGAAAAAGTTCTACGAGACGAGATAAGGCGAGAATTTAAAAAATCTAGTCTCGGTCTCGTTACTTGAGAAAAAAATAAGTCCCGTTTCAGTCTCGGTCTAGTCTCGTTACAGTTTGTGTCGTCTCGTCTCGTCAACTTATTTCTAAGATAGTATTTCCATAATATTTAAATACCTTTTTACATAAACTACAAACTACTTTCAGTATGGAAAAAAACGGAGAAAAGTTCTAACCAGAAGAGAAAAATCGAAAAATGTTTTTTTGTAATCTAAAAATATAATATAATTGTTAATAACACTCAATAACTTTAAAATTTATACTTGAAAGTTGTCGTTACTCCAAAAAGCCGAAAACTGAGAACTGAAATCTGATTCCAATTAAAAATTAGGCCCTACTAAATAAAATAATATAAAAAATAAATCATGACCGTGCCAGAACCAATAAAATAGATTATCTTTTTTATAGCTCCATTTGTTTTGCACATGTTTTAAAGTTTATGGATTTGTATGTAGTAGTAGGTCGAAAAATAAAACTAAAAGATCTTTTCAAGATGGTTTGAGGGTTTCGTATTCTAATTTTTTTCAATAAGAACTAAACTTATTTTTTCTTATTACAATTTTTTTCATTATTTTTATTCCACCAAATAGAATGTATGCATGTTAGCCCAACAATGTATAACATTCAGTTTTTTTTTTTAATTTTAATATATAAACATTAATTGCTTTGAATTTTTTTATCAAAAATTAAATAAAAACTCTGGGTATACTACGGTAGTTTACTACCACTACGCTGTTTAAGGAATCATGGCTTTTTATTTTAATACTTTTATCGCTTCGTCTAAAGTACTCAAGTACTCGGACACGAATCAGTATTCGATTCTTAAATGTATTCGAATACTAAGGATTCGATTCTTAAAAGTATTCGATTCTGCCCGTCACTACATTTTTGTTCAAAATTATAAAATAAAATATTTCATGGTTACCATAGATTTTAGATTTCGTAATTGTATCGTAACCTATGCAGACCTTTTTTATTATAAAAAAATTAAATGTTTATACTGCTTGCTAGTTTATTCTTCTGGGAAATTCAGAAAAAAATTCTGAAAAAATATGAACGGGACCAGAAACGAGACTCTCGGATCTCGCCGTATGTGGTCTAAGTATCGTCTAAGTTATTTTCAAAAAGATCTCGTCTCGCTCTCGTATCTCATCTTGTTCTCGTCTCGGTTTTACGACATGAGACGTGACGAGAAGAGAAAAGTATCGTTCTCGTGTGAAGTCCTACTCTTTGCATTCTAACTCTTAAAGCACTGCGATCAAATATTAAACTATCATAGTTTCAACATGGATGTCGAACAAGAATATCCATTATTTGTCTTCTTGAATCTAAAACAACCTGCACATTCAATGGAAAAAACCCTTTCTATTTCGAAATATTTCATTGTTTCCATCAGGGTTTACGATTTTAATGTTAGTGCAATCAGTACATTAAAACACATTTGGAAAATTGGTTATATTTCTCTAAAATTGAAGTACATTCAAACATATTTGGAAAATTGGTTATATTTCCCTAAAATTGAAAAGTAAGTTTTCATTTGATGGTATATATTATGCTTTAACTTTGATAAATAAGTTTTTTTTTCAGTTGCTTTCTAAAGATCTGTAAGGATTTTTTTGTCCATTTTGTTGTAATATATTTTGCTTATAACACTATTAATTGCTAGATTATTGACAAACCATTGTAGCGTATATTTCATATACTCTAACTTTTGTTATATTATTTATATAAATTGAACCAAATAGGTCATACAGTGACATCTATTAGACAGACGATTAATTAACCATCATTCCTTTTTCTTGTTTCGTTTCACCATACAACTTTTATGAGCTTTTAATTAAACATTTCGACATTTGTTTTGTCTTCATTTGATTGTCGAGTCGTCTTTGGCCAGGACAATTTGACAAATTGCGCTTATCTGATTATTTAGTATATATTTGATTATCTTTTTCACAATCGTTTGTTATAAATTTTATTACATTGATTTTACTGATTGTAGTGTAAAAAATAATAGAAACCGTAAGGACTGTGCAGAACATTACGAACATTTTCAATCAATAATTTTTCTATTAATTAAATTCACTACAGTTTATTTTTACCTGTTTCATTTGACTCCTTTCCAGGAAATCAATTTTACTGTTTAATCAATAACTAAGCAATTAAATTATTTAGTGGGGGATCAACTTGTCGGGAGATCCTTCAGACAGACAACTGGCGCTGAGGCAATTCATTTATTTTGCAATATTATTAAAAATAATTTTAACTCACTTTTCCATCCTGAGTCATAAAATAGAGCTAGTTATTCATTACCAACAAATTGTAACTTAAGTCTCATGCTATTAAAACTGGTTACCCCATAAATATATCTACTCTCTTAGATGCATATAATCTCCAGAATATAGAAGATATAGTTCATTATGTTGCACAATGTGAGGTATTTAGTACTATTGATCTTCAAAGTGCGTACCATACGTGAAGATACGAAGCTATATATTGCTTTTGAAGCTGATAATCATTTGTATTAATTCCGGATAATACCCTTTGGCGTCACAAATAGGGTTGCCTTTTTTCAGCATTTTATGGACTATATTATCAAATCAGAAGGTCTACAAAGTGTCTATGCATACTTAGATAACAGTATATGATAAAAATCTTAAAAACATTTTATCTGTAGCAAAGAAATATAACTTGACAAAAAATCAAAAGAAGAGTTCGTATTCTTTAAAACCATTTAAAATGTTTGAATATCTTGTTGAAAATAAAACTCTAAAACTTGATTACAATAGACTGAAACCAATATTTAAACTTACATTATTCTCTTACTCCTTATCGATAAGGAGAGTTATAGGGATATTCTCTCACTACTCAAAATGAATACCAGATTTTTCGGACGAAATCCGTAGACTCGTTTCCTGCAGGACTGTTCCTTTTCCCGATCCGGTAGTGTGTGATTTTGAAAGACTAAAAGCAGATATTTCTAGATCTGCTGTTACCACCATTGATAATGAAATACCTTTTGTTGTTAAGACCGATGGCGCTTCAGAATACTGTATTGCTACCTCTTTGAGCCAAGCTGGAAGACATATGGCATTTTTTTCTGGAACATTGACTAAAAGTGAACGAAATCATTCATTAGTAGAAGGCACTTAAAAATTTGTGTCACTTTTTGATTGGAAAACATTTCCAGCTTATTTTTAATATGCGACACACTAGCAAGATTAAAAATGGAAAAATTCTCAGGTGGCGTATATAGGCCTGTAAGTAAAAATGTAGTACCTGATACGTGAGTTTAGGAACAGATACTCGACTATTGGATAAACTACCCTAAAAGTGAATGCACCACTGTGGAACCTAGTCGTAGGAAACTTAACGAACTAGGCTACGTCGCACAGAGCTACGCTAATGACATAAACGTAGTAATCAGGAGCAGATTCTCTAGGACGGTATCTAACATCATTCTTTAAGGACTTTTGAAGAATAGTATAAAGAGTAGAAACTTCATGTAAACCCCTATGAAACAGAAGTCATTCCTTTTACGAGGTAAGAAATGTGGACCTTAATGCCCACATACTTTTACAAAAAAACATTAAGTTTTCGCAAGGAGGCTGAATATCTAGACGTTATTCTGGATAACCAGCTAATCTGGAACCAACATATACAAAATATAATTTCCAAAATTAAGATGACACTAAACTCACTAAAGAAAGCGATTAGGAAAACATGGCGACTAAAACCCTCAGTCATGCACTAGTTGTACACCGTAGTTTTTATCGTCACATCGGCATCACTGCTGATTGTCTTTAAGGGTTTATTACCCAGATGTGGAACAATACGCAGAAATGGGAAATATTCCACAAGTTGGCATCACTGTTGATTACTTTCTTTCTTTGATATGCACCATATTCTATAAAGATTTATGTTAAAATCTTGTTTAAATATAACATATTTACAGTGTGTCCACGGATGGTGTTCACAAGAGGAGAAACATTTTTATTTTTGGTTTTATCGAAAAATGTTATTCTTGATAAAAAGTTTTGTCTAAAACCTTATAAAATGAAAAAAAAATCAAGTTTTACCATACCTGTTTTATTTTATAATCAATTTTCTAGATTATAAATTCATAGCGTTTCACACAAAATTGACTATAAAATGAAGCAGACATGATAAAACATAATTTTTCTTTACAAGAAAAACTTTTTATCAAGAATGAAATTTTTTGATAAATAACAATTTTTCTTGTCCTCTTGTGTACCTCAATCCGTGGACACACTGTACACATATTTTCAAATTTTGAAAGCGTGATCGTAAAAAAATGTAGATTACAACATATAAGCAAAACACTTCTCTCACTTGTTGGGTTTGTGCACGGCTCGTGAAAAACTATCGCTTTATCCAAATTACTATTTTCTTTTGTACTTTATTTTTTATTTGAAACAAAAACAATAAATTAATAATTTTTATAGTTTAATAAACATTTTAAGATTTTTATTTAGATACCGTTTTATTTTTAATCGATTTTAATAACACACAGTATAAAAATAGATTTTGTTTGAGTCCGACTCTGTATCTCGCCTTATTTTTTTTCTATAGTTCAGTATACGAGTTTATTTCATATGATGATGAAATGTTTTTGTCGACAGTCAATTATACGTATTATGTTTTTTCGGGGGCGGTTTTAAAATTATGGTCTCTTTTAATCAACCGAATTTGAATACATAAATCTTGTCATTAGCTTTATTATTAGTATGAGTTTTTTTGATTAACGAAATAGCTTTAGGTCAAAATAAAAAAAAAAAATTAACTATTATTTAGTTTGTTATTTACAACATCGTTCCAGATTCTTCTCAATGCTGCATATACTTAATATTCAGAGGAAAATACCTGAAAAATGAATTCTTCTACGCCGATAACATTATTTGACTTGGAATGGCTTTCTGAATGAAAGCAGATAGTGGCGCGAATACATTAGTGAGATTGCGTGATACGGAATTTGATTTACATCTTATGGAATCTTTTACCATCTTCAGGCTTAACTTATTTTAACAACTGGGTCATTATCTTGTGAGTTTTTATATGAAAAGGTACCGCTAATTGTTAAATAATAAGAGTCACTCATTAAAAAAAAAAACAAAATATAAAATGAATGGTACTGCAAGATATAAATTATATCTGAAGTCCTTGGTAGCAGAAGTCAAATAGATATAATTTACACTGATTTTTTTAAGGCTTTCGACAGAATTAATCATAAACTGTTAATTACAGTCATCGGGACCATGCCTACTTTGCCATATTTGGGGTGTTGGACTGGCCAAAATCCCAAAATATTTGTCCTACAACATTTTTTACGCTTTTAAATCAAAAACCTTCCAATTGAAAGAAAAACTATGTTTAGGTCATTAATTTTCTTTATGCATTAAAGCAATGAGCAGAAAATAAATGTTCCCAGTCTAGAATTTTCCAATTAACACATTTGTCCAACTAGATATAAAGAACATATATACGAAGTCTTAACAGTTAGGCTATCAGAAACTTTTATGGGTGTAAGTCCGAGGCCTATTAGTAAATTAGAAGACATAGAAATTAATGTATTATTGTTATGACTATTAAAATAAAAATGTTATTTGTCCAATCCTATTTATTCTGTTCAGTGCTTGGGGCCGCTAGGCTCAGTTTCACTACCACTTCTTTTTAAAACACTAACATTATAAGTATTGTATATACTGATAAATACTACGGTGATCGCTGATCTATACATTCATTATTTCTGATACTCCCATTCCGTGAATATTAAAAAAATAGCAAAACTAATTTGTGCAGTTTCACCATATCCCGGTTTGGACAAAAATATTAAGTCACCTATAAAAACCCAAAAATGTCAAGAAAATAATCATTCATTAAGAAGAATGACTGGGTTTTGAAGAAGTAAAACCCAACTGATTGTCGATAAACTATAGGCGTCTCGACGCTAGATGGATACAGAATCTGCGGTGACGGTGTTGGTAGTTTGAAATTTGTTTTTTGATTCCCTTCTCTAAGCTGCGAACCACCTTTTTATGATTAGTTATGACGTAAAACATTTTACGTCATAACTAATCTTGTGTGGTCCATATTTCCTTTTCGTTCTCATGAATGTTATCTAACCCTCAATATGAGTGAAAAGCATTATTTTCTAATATTTCAACATTCTAGCTTTCGTAAATTAAAATTTTTTTTAATGGTTTAAGTGTGTATTATCATTTTGTAGAAACATGTACTGACAGATGAATGTCTTTTGGGAAAAACAACTTGACTTTGTTTTGGTTATTTCTCTAAAATTCCTGTAAACAAACTTAATAAGACGAAACAAAATACCATTAAAATTCGCTAAAAAAAATAAAATAATATACCGGGGGTTGGTTCGTTAAACTCCCCATACATAAACCGTCGGTTAGAAAAATCTCGAGAAGTGAAGGTATCTGAAAAGTGAAAATTGGAATGTAGGAGTTTTAATGCGTGAACTATTTAATGAAAATATTGGCATTCTTTTGCTACTTCCGGTTATACCGGAAGTTGGTGTTAACTTCGTTTTTTATAATCCTTTATACTTTGCAACTTTAGGAATAAACTAAAAGCATAAAACAATAATTTTTAAAATTAAACATGTTAGGATTTAAAAGTTAACAATATGGTAAAATAGAAATTACCAACGTAATCTGGATTTTTATTCTGAAGATAACTATCAGAAATGTCTTAATAGTCTTTAATTTTCAGTGCTGGTTAGAGAATCACTTTACTTTTTAAACCAATAAATATATAAGAATATATTTGTTTAAAGTAAAAAGAAGTTATATTTTATGTAAAAAATTAATAAATAAAAGTTTTTGCTTCTTTGTATAGTGCCAGTAAACAATATTAGATCAGAGAGAAGTGCAGAAAGGGGAAATAAAATGGAACACTACGTTCTTCTTAGAACAAATTGGATCAGAGTGTAGGATTACCTAACTTTAACTGAAATATAATAAAAAAAACAGTGTTTGCGCCTTAAATAATTCTCTGGGCCACACAGTATAAATTTAAATAATAATATACCGTAGTTCATTAAACTAGTTATAATTTAAACAATATAAAGGTTGAGACGTAAGTTATACGTAACGTGATATAGCAAGCTAACGCCAACCAATTGAATGCCGGCCGTTGCCCATGTCAGGAAATGTTTGTTGCTGGGTTTGCATATATAGGTTATCTATTTGAGAGGGGTCATTCATGATTCGTTATTCATTCTCGATTCATGATTCATTATCGATGAGTTCTCGATTTATTATATTATAGAAAACATGTAGTAGTGAATAAATTTGTAGTTGAAAATTTCTATATATCACATGGTGCTGATTTTAAAATTATTTTGTTTACCTGTTATATATTTACTAACATTATTATCTAAATATGTATATAAAATATTCCTTGATGTGATTTATTGCAGGGACAAACTGATCAGTTAACTTTTTAACAGCTCCCTGGCTCTGAAAATATTGCCATCAAAATATTTTTATACGTAGTCGGAGCGTGTTCTATAATTATAAAGGCCAACACAATTTATATGCAAACATTTTATGAGCAGACCGTTTATAAAATAAAAATATGCAAATCCCAAAAGTAAATAAATACAACTTTTTGCACGGCACACAAACGGCAATAAAATATTTCGTCGGAAGGTTTTTGAGCTTAATAAAAAGTGGGTATTTATTACAAACACAGTTAGCAACACAATTTAGACAGATCCGTTTTTTTGCCTTTTCTACATTAGCCTTATTTTATGTTTTTATATTATTTTTAGATCATTAAATTCGTTCATAATTCTTTACAGTAAATCAAACTATTTCGATATTTTCTCTTGAACAAAAATAACATCACTAGATCTTCCATTATAAAAAATTTAATAAGAACTATTATTAAAATTATTACTACTATGCGAATGTCCATTCCGCTTAACGCAGCGGTATCGCAGGTAGAACTTTTTGTTTAACCAATTTAAATAATTTATATGTTTGTGTGTTGCATTCACTCGTTTTGGCAAGTTTGTTAATTTATTTGGATAGTAATTTAATAGTAATAGTAATAAAATAATGTCGATAGTATTAAAATGTTGTTTTGAAATGGTAAATGTTGATATGTTTCGTATAAAAAGTTTAGAAAAGGGTAAAAATTTGGTTAATCTCTTAAGTATATGATACGAAAGACATATCTGTATTAATTCCATCTATGCAAATTTATAATCTATATCAATGTTTAAATTAATTTATTTTAAAGTTATTAATAGTAATAATAATTTATAAAAGTCAACAGGCGAAATAAAACTCGAATTCATGTATGGTTTGTTCAGTGACCCGTGATCCCTACGTCATCACTAGTACTTATATTAGTAGCATATGTAAACCAGATGAGACAGATAATTTATACCTTCAACAATCAGATAAAATTTATGTCATTTTTAATTTTCACACATTTGACATTTACGCATTCAAAAAAATGTCGCGATATTATAAGAATAACAGTTTATATTGAAATTAGTTGATTATTTCCAACGGGAACAGATGCCGGAAAGACACTTTGCCCTTGAGTGCAGCTTGTGAGGTATTTAGTATTAAAGTAGAATATTGTAAGAGAATATTTTACTAATTTATTTAAACCATTTTACAATGTTCATAAAGTTAAATAATAGTTTTCTAACATAAGTATCTTCATACGGCAGTAGTGGAGCCATCTATGACCGAGCGTGTGGACCCTTCGGGGTGTAATGGGTGTTGCTACTGTTGTGGCGTATGGGGGGCCAGCAGTAATTGCAGGACAATCCGAATGATTTTTAGGAGCATCAAAAACTGGTTTAGAGGTTTTCTTTGGTCGTCCTCGTCGCCTAATAGAATGTATGGGTTCTGGTACTTCGTCTCTAGCCCCATGGTACGCGGACAAAGCTGAAGAGCGATAAATCCCCAGCGGTACCATTACATTGTTTTTATCGGCGACCTCATAACTGGTTGGTCCATGTATCCGAAGAATTACCATCACGTCGTGGTGCTAATTTAGATGAGGCATTTACAAGTATGTGTAGTTACCCAAACCTTATCACCTGGTTGGCAGCAGGGATCAGGTATTCGCTTTTGATTAATTTGTTAATGTACGTCAGATTTTGATCTTATCGTAGTTCTACTGCTTCCAGAGCAAGCCTAAGGCTGTCGGCTAATTGACGCAACTTTGGAGTTATATCTTGAATACAATTTTATGACTGTTAGAAATGGAAATATTTTCAGCCGGAACACCAAAGAGAAATTCTAACGCAGCCCATCGTGTTCAGCATCCTCGAAAACAGAGGGAGAAGGGGGGAGAAGGTATCCGTGTTTTGGCTGAAAATATTTCCATTTTTCGGCCTTCTTACCGACTCACACACGCTACTATGTATGATAGCGCTGAAATCGTTTGTTACCTCTTTAGGTGATCTGATTTCACTACCAAATGTTATGCTCAAGTATATCCAGTATATCCAGTACTTTCACAAAGGGCAATGTTCATGGCGAACCTAACAGTAGCCAAATTTTTTGACCATTCTGGTGTAGTTATCCAACTAAAATTCCAAGTTGAACCTTAAGATCGTGGGTTTTTAGTTTCACTAGGTTCGTTTCAGG
Organism: Neocrepidodera transversa; assembly: GCA_963243735.1. Taxonomy (NCBI): domain Eukaryota; kingdom Metazoa; phylum Arthropoda; class Insecta; order Coleoptera; family Chrysomelidae; genus Neocrepidodera; species Neocrepidodera transversa. Next base: position 10,524,209 of record OY725337.1, read on the forward strand.
ATGATAAACGTCAAGAAAATAAGTAAGCTTCTGCATGACGGCTGACACAAATTGAGTGCCATTATCAATAATGATTCAACGGGGTATACCGTATAGGAGCAAAATTTTATCGAGCAGGACATTTGAACAGTTTTCGGCAGTGTCTACACACAAGGCGAAAAGCTCAATCCAACGACTGACAAAATCCTCGACAATGAAAATCCATTTCTCTCCATTATCCGTAAAAGGCAGTGGTCCAAATAGGTTGATTACTCGTACTTCGAAACGTTGCTGTCGTTTGTAATAACCCGGCACGTTTTAAATTGATGGATTTGTACAGCTCTATGCGTGAGGTAGTGTTGGACTCTCCTCTGATCCCTCTACAGGCAGAGTCAGGGGCATACCAACTAAACCCTCCTCGTTAATTTGTCCTGTTTTGTTTTATTTCCTTATACACTGCTGAAGGAGAGAGGTTCTTCTCTTGAGGAATATAGTGGGGATCGGTGGTGGTTCTTTGGCATCGGTGGTTATGGGTCGAGCTCATCTGAGGCTAAGGGGGCATCCTCCAATAGATCTAGGAGCTCGTCTGGGAGATCTATGTCTTCTCTTCCTTCACTAAGGATTCTGAGATTGGGGGAATTTCTTCTTTGGCTTTCTGGGGATTATTCGTCTGTTCCTGTCAACTATCCATTTGGTACTTAGAGTTTCTTGTGTGTGGGTGTTGCTGCTCTCCAGTCTTCTCCTGACGTACCCTTTTTGGAGCTTCTTGAATTTGGAAATGTTTGTGGGGAAATTAGTAAGTTGGTATATTTGATTGGATGGGAAGCGCCAGGGAAGGTAGGCCATCTTCCTAAGGATCCTCCTCTCTGCCAGAGACGAGGGGGGAGAGTATAGAAGTTGAGGGCTCTATATTCCAAAACATGGCGAATTTAAGATTTGTAAGTGTGTAGCAATGTCCTTGAGTTACACCTGCCAAATCGTCCACCAAGGGCCGCAAGTAGAGAGGTCCGTCTCCTTACTCTGTCTAGAGTTCTTTGGACTTCCGTTCCCCAATTGAGTATATGCGTGTTGCATACTCCCAAGTAGGTAACTTCATCCGCAGGGACGAGTCTCTCTCCCCAGTGCCTGAGGTTTTGATTTAATTTTCTTGAGTAGGAGGGATGTTTGAATATAATAAGTTGTGTTTTTTTTTGGATTCAGGGTAACCGTCCAGTTGTGTTCTGGTGTTTAGAGCCTTGGTAGAAGGAGCGGAAGCTGAGATTTGTGTCATCAGCGTAGATTTAGATATCTTGGCTAGAAGGATGTTGGAGAATGTCATGGGTATATATAGATATAGGGGATAGGAGCTAGGAAGGAGCCCTGAGGGACTCCGACAGTGAGAGTGACAGGATCTGAAAGGGAGTTTCCCACTTTGACTCTGATGGACCTGTTTTGTAGGTAGGAGTAGATTAGTTGGATGCATAGGGTAAAATTACATGGCAGGCAAGTTGCTATTGGCCCATAACGACCCGTGGAATATTTTTATCTCCACTGATGCTGCCCGGAACATGTCGCCTTCACACTATAAATGGAAGGTGGCGCTCGATTCAACCCGTTACCTGAACCAAGGCGCCAGAATATCGTTTGACGAATCACTGAACAAACTTTAGATGCGTGTTTTAAATCACTTAAAAATATGTTTTTTGGCTTTGATTTATGTTCGATTTGTGCATTTTTAAATTAAATTAATTATTATAATTATAATAGATTATAAAAAAATTATAGGTTCATTATTGTAGAAACTGACTCTAGTCCAACTAGCCGTTTTTTATTCGACAGGAAAAATTTACCTTTCGGCAGATAAATGTCAAGTACAGGACTGCTCAATGTCAATATAAAATTATACATTTCATCACGTCAACACGGTTTATAGTTATAGTTATAGTTTAAAAACCGAAATATGCCCGAAACCAAAATAAAATTATAATAATTTTATCTAGAAAGGCTACTTATTACTTGAAAATTCGCACCATAATTTACCCGTTTGAAATTCAAACAAAGAAAACTGTCAGTCAAATGAACAAAATTACGGCGCTGTCTTGTTGAAAACTTTTTAAGAGATTAAGTTTAAACGAAAAAAGTGGTTCAGTGTGTCTCAACAGCTCTGAATTAATTAAATTTTAACTGACAGATAAGAGGGTTGATTATCTTTTAGATTCATTTTCATTTTGGTGTAGCTTTCATTTGAGCCTCTGCGTAAGTGGACAACATTATTAAATATTTCATACGTATAAAAAGCATATGACTTTTCTCTTGTATCGGATTTATGTATGTGTAACACATCATTAATATGGTAATTTTATAGCCCTAAAATGATGAAATATGTTCAATGCTCTGATCATCCTGTATAGCTTATGTACAGTGACTGATGTGACAAAATAAGTGCATACCGGTATAAAAGACATATTGTTAGTACGCTGTTAAAAAAGTATTAAATTCAGGCTACTTGCAATATTTTTTAGTTAGTTTTTAGTTATGATTTATTGTCAGGTAAAAAAAGGAATGAAGAGGGGACAATCCTATTTAACTTTCCAAATACTTCTAGTAAAAAAGTTGTTACATAAATTATTATTATTATATTTTTTTAAAAAACTTTAGGAGTTTTCACAAAGCCACTAAATTATGGACGTTATGAACTATATAAAATATTAAAAGTATCAGAAATCTCAACTATTTATTAAAAAATATAAATTCAAGGTTATAAAAAATTGTTAATTATAATAATAAAATATGTATCCTACAACTTTTGTATCAAACTTTTTCCAGAATTCCCAATAGTTTGTCATTATCAATATTGAAATATCAATTCGGTAGACGTATTCACAACCCGCTTTCTATTTAAAATTTGTTCCATAAATTAATGTAATGTTTAGTATTTTTTAATTAAAATTATTTATATTGAGGCGAAGGACTAAGTCGTTTTATTTATATTGAGGCGAAGTACTAAGTCGTTTTATTTATACTGAGGCGAAGGTCTAAGTCGTTTTATTTATATTGAGGCGAAGGACTAAGTCGTTTTATTTATATTGAGGCGAAGTACTAAGTCGTTTTATTTATACTGAGGCGAAGGACTAAGTCGTTTTATTTATATTGAGGCGAAGGACTAAGTCGTTTTATTTCTATTAATGCGAAGGACTAAGTCTATTTATTTATATTGAGGCGAAGGATTAAGTCGTTTAATTTATATTGAGGTGAAATACTAAGTCACTTTATTTATATTGAGATGAAGGAAAAAGTTATTTTATTTCTATTGAGGCGAATGACTATATCGTTTTATTTATATTGAGGCGACGGACTAAGTCGTTTTATTTATATTAAGATGAAGGACTATATCTCGAATCCTTTTGAAAGTGAAAGAAGATGGATTAAAGGTTTTCATAGAATTTTTTCAACTACAGCAAAAAAGTACTCTTGACATTTTTCGACATTTCCGCGCGTTTCTGAGGTTTTCGAAATTTAATTTCGCAAAATTTTGTTATTTTATTTTTTTCCCAACTTTGTCTATACATTTTTGAAAAATAGTTTAAATAGGACTTATTGAGCTATTCTAACTATTTTTGATTTTCAAATATGTTTCACGGTTTGATAAATATTGGTGAAAAAATACAACCTGTAGCATGTTTTCAATGAAAAATCAAAAAAAGTGGGAAAAACCCGGATGTTATTTTTTATTCAGTGTTTGTAATCTTTTATTTTAATCGATTTTTCAGTCGATTTTTTTAACAATTTTTTTACACTCTAGTTATGTAATATACTATTTATTATCGATCCTTATTTATTGTACAACGCGATCTGTAGTTGTTTATCAGTATTTTACACCTCTCGTTGATTACCAATTTTCAGTATATTTTTTTTTAACAATATTAAAAATTATTGGCTATAACAATGTCTAAAAATAATCATCGAAAAAGTATCCTGTTGGCCACCCTCCAAATTTTGTTGTTTTAAGATCTTTTGGTACATTATTTTGTTTTCGCGCCTTGTACATGTTTTTATAAGCTTTACTATTATTAGCATAGTCTGGAAAACGAAGCAATTACAGCTTAAGAAATTCGTTTACAAAAAGCCATCGAAATCCGAGAACCAAGTTAAATGAAATAGGAACTCGAACTTAAATCCCTTGAGAAATTAGAAGCTCTTGTATAAGTTAACCCAATGTTACTCTGGGTTTTCCATTTATTTACTTTTGTTACTCTTATTTGCTTGTAAAACATATTTTGTCTATGATACATTTTGTGGATTTCGATTGAATTATTTATTAAAAAAAATTGTAAAAAAATAATGGTTTAAAAATAATTGTTTTACTATTATCGAAACTACTTATACTATCAATATTTTCTTTCTTCACTAAATACTCTTGCCATCAGGTGCCGCCTCTGGCTATGAAATTAGCAACGATGAAGTGTTTCTATTTGAGTTGACTACCATTGCTCAATTTTAGTGTGCACTTTGCACCTTGTTAGCAGGACCGGACGTACATCAACAGCAAAGTTCTGTGTAATCAAATTAAGGCGTTGGTAGTTAAAAGGAATAGTTTAGGAAAGTTTCCACAAATGCCAACGAAGTTTAAGTTCCCAACCGCAAAAAGTTACCAAAGACGGAAATGAAATAATAGTAAATAGTCGTATGAAGTTTAAAACGTTTTCGTATACAGGGATTTTGATTTATTTTAAATGTTTATATATAAAAAAAGGCATAATGGTAGTTAGTAGATATAGAGTATATAGAGATTGAATCATATCCAGTAGGAAAATAAAAAAACAGAAGATTATTCGTACTCAAATGTGGTAAATTATTCAATGAATAATAAAACTCGAAGTGACCACAATAAGGTATAACTGGTGAAGAAACAAACCAAAGGGGCTACATGTTTCGGCTAAACAATGGCCACCATCAGGCAATTTCTTATTAACTTATAAATAAATATCAATTTGACTTAATTATTATTTTAATACCGGTATAGTTACTTGCGTTTTAGACACAAATACAATGGAAAATCTATGAGATTTAATATCGCCTAGCAACGCTTTTCTGGGTAGATATCATTTTTACCGCTAGATCTACAAATTATTGTCACACGCATTTTGTAGAAGAATTACTGCTTGCATTTTATTTAGTAAAAAAAAAAAGTAATTTGCATACTCTGTGGCATCTGGTTTTATTGCTTAGAAATATCGAAATTTTTAATATAGCTTTCCGGATTTCGTGAAGCAAGAGTTAATAATTATAAAATAAATAGTTATTTGCAATTTTTTTTACGTTAACAAGAGCAAGAGAAACAATTAAAGCCTGTTTTACACTGTGCACCCCTAAACAGTATACGACAACAGACCCCTGGAATTACTGTAACCTCCATCTGTTGCTACCTTGGTACTCATGAGATGGTAGGACAAGAGTCAGTGGAGAAAACCACCCCAACAATTTGGTACCCTAGAAAATCTAGTAAAATATCGAAGTCGTGGGTGTCATAGTGACGACTAGTCTCTTTTGAAGAAAGAAAAGCACGTCACAACATTGTATCATCCGTTGACGCAATAGGCATCTTAGACATTTTTATTATTTTTTTTATTTAACTTAAATCGAGAGATTTTGTTACTTAAAAACGATCAAAAAAAATTTGAGCGCCAAATATTAATATTTACGTCCGCTGTATGCATTTTAAAATCAAGGACCGGCGAGAGGCTGGAAAACGTACCTGTGTTCGAGACTAGACCGTGTGACGTCAGTAGCCATGAACGCTTCGCATCTAGCCCGCTGCTGCGCTATATTCACCATGCTTGTGTGTATCGTGAATACAGCGCAGCAGCCGGCCAGGGGCCAAGCTTTCATGACTACTGACGTCACACAGTCAAGTCTCGCGCACAAGTACATTTTCCAGCCTTTCGATTTTAAAATGCTTACAGCGGACGTAAATAACAATATTTTGGAGTCAAATTTTTTTTGATCGATTTTAAATAACAAAATCTCTCGATTGCAGTAAAAAAAATGTCGAACCTGCCTATTGTAATCAGGGAAAAGGAAATTCGATGGAAAGTACACTCTGCGTCGGCAGGTTTTGTTATTAGGGGCGGTTAGCAGGTATTTCCAGTATATGGATACTTTTTGCTATGTGAAAGGCTGTTACATTCTCCGCATTATCTACTCTACATCTTAATAGATGCCCATTTTAGCACTGTTCGATTATTAGTGTCCTAATGTGCTTTATTTAACTTCTGCTTCACTCCAGAATATAGCTCCTCAGTACCTTTTGTTGCCGTTTCTGTTTTTGACTGGGTATGAGATTCCAGTATGACTGATGTAGAGCAGCTACTTTTTCCTTGCCTTTTATCCCTTTATTTTCTGGCAGCACTCATCTAAGTGTAAATTTTAGGATATGTAGAAAATCAAAAACCAATTTTATTATTTTTTTACATGTTAAAACCTGACTGTCACAGTAAGTGAGAACTGTTTTCCCTCTACATCATCTTTTAATATTTTTTCTTAGACACAGCTTTAATTCTATTTATATGAAATTTTTTTTATAATCTATACACAAATCGGTAAAAAAATCCAAAAAAATACACAAATATCCTTTTATTTAAATGATTTATTTTGCTTTATAACTTATTACAATCATTCAAACATTCTGTATATTATATTTGTACAATATTAATCAAGATTAAGCTAATGTGCTGCACCATACATCTATTTCATATAAAATTCTGGTGATTAATTTCTCATCATGTTTTTTAACGCGATTTCAAAAGTCATTAGAAACATTCGATCAATTAAAAATTTATAATAAAGCAAACCATTAGACCACTTTTAATATAAAAACAAGATCTCATAGAAAATTGAGGCAATAAGAAAAATGTCTGATAGACAAACATTTGATTTTAAGAGTAAGATTTGTTTTTTACTTTGTTTATTATCGTTTTATTATTCTGTTGATTTGTGAGCTAGGTTATGATTTATTTTTTTACTTATATTTTCATTTTTTGCTTTTGTTTAACTCCAATAGACATTTTTATTTTTTTATCTCTCACATTTACACATCAAGAACTTCTATGTATTAACTGGGTCAGTACCTTCTCATTTTCAACCCACTTATCTCATAGCGGTTAGTATTTAAATGCCTGTGCTACAGTAAAGATATTTAGAATTTGCGCCTGAACCTTTAAGAAAATGGAATGTTTTATTCTTATTACGTTCTGATCAAAATAGATCAATAAGTTATTTAAATGCCACTTAATCTACTTAGTTCAAGCCAATATTCTCCAGGAACTGTATTGCATCAAACTTGATGTGGTGCAGGAGTCGCAGTTTATGGCTCCTATGTAACTCCCTTGATGGTTTCACTAACAATTTCCATGTCCATGTTCCTGTATAGGCCACTATTTCTGAAGTACCAAGGGACACTTTATTCTGGAATCTCTGTATTATGAATAAAGCCCTTCTCTCAGCAAAGAAGCGGAATAGCGACAACGACACGATTTCAACATGACATGGAGTTGTCCTTCCAAAGCAATTCATTTTTCTGTTGTGCCATGAAATTCATTTCATTACAACTACACACACAGCTTAAATGTTGCTTCATAACTGACCTTTCGAGTCGATCGGCAACAAGAAATCGACACGCAGCTTGGATCTTTCTTTGCTGGAGCATTAGTATATGTACGGTGTATATAAACTATAGGTTAAACACGAAAGATAGTTATTCATTTTGGCACTACTCCAAAGTTGTATAACGTATGTCCAAATTGGTTTGTACAAGAGCAGTTTATTGTATGTAGTCAGAGCAATGTTATGCCTGAGTAGCCAATAATTTTGTCTAAATTTTATTTCTAAATATTGTTTTCTTCTTGACGTGAGCCCTCTAGCGTAGCTTGACGTCCATGTTAGAATATGGTATTTGGATATTTGGTCCATTTGTTAATTTTGTTAGCAGATGTTTGAAGGATCCTTGCCGCTTCGTTATGGTCTTTGTCTACTGCCAAAATTAAAGTGTCGGTCGCAAAGGTGACTATGTGAAGAGAGCCTCTTTTACAATCTCAGCGATTTGTGGGTCAGGTGCAAATATAAATCAGATAGAACGTTAATACATTTTATGGTTTAGAACAAAAATTAACAAATACAGCCCGAATGTAAGTTTTAACCAGATTATGACACATATGAAAAGTAAACTAAATATAACTCACGATTCTCGTACACTCACTGACTCTACTGGAGCGTAAAAAGTTCACTATTCACCACACAAGTGATCTCCAGAGCTCCACCCTGGTTCACCCTCGCTTCTTCCGGATCACGCACCCCTCTCCGGTACCGCATGTTATCAGACTTCCTCACAAGGACACTAATACATAAAAATTAGATTTTCAGGGTAGGCTTATTACATATGGTATCATTATCTAGCTCAGGGATATCACTAGTGTCAATAAGGTATAGGACTAGTCCCAGTACACTTCCTTGTAGTATCCCTGCTTTTGTTTTTTTTCTAATTACCAATTTCATTTAGGTCGGGTAGTGGGAAAAGCCAAACCTTATTCTCAAATGTGTTAAGTTTATCATTTAAAAAAAATAATTACATAATAGAGACCGTATTATGTAATTATATTAGTTATTTAACTTTATATAAAGCAATAGGCAGAAAAAGTTATCATTTCTTTCACTAGTTATTCGCTTTTTATTTTTTAGCTTTTCCTCTATGGAGCCTGTTTAAATACTTACCTTATTATTGGAATGAAAGGACTAAATTTATCTACAAATGGGCCTGTTACATTTTTATCGGATGTGTTGAATCCACATTTATTATTTATATTTTGTCTGGTAATATGAAGATTTCTTTTTTGCCAATAATGATTTATCAACAACCGGTAAATATATTATCGATTTTATACCAGTCAGTAATATATCTAGAGTGTACCAAAGAATGGAAGGCAGATTGAAAGTCAAGATAGATTTGCCGCGATATGACCAAAGGCTGCAATTTTTACTGTTTTTTCAATGAATATAAATTTAACTCTCCCTCTGGTTTCATAATATCCACCTGCACCACGTTACTCAGTATCTTGACACTCTGATCATTGAGTCTAATGACACAGCATTAGTTTATCTTCTATGCTAATAACTTGTTGTAAATAGCTCCTATGCCCAGAAATACAGTTTTTGTAGACACGCCTGCTCTGTGGGCATATTGGTGGCGGTATAAAGGTCTTTCAGCCAGTACGTCGTTCCTAGCCTTTCCTAATATATCTCTATAGCAGTTTTTCTATTATCTTAGAGCTTTTGCTGTATCTTTTCCAATTTTTCCAGGTCTGAGTATAAATGTAACTTTGATCCTAAAGATCTGGTCCTGGCGATTTTTTTCGTTCGAATACAGTTCCATTTGATTTTGTCCTCGTCGATTGCCTTTTTGCAATCTACCAGATGGTTTCAGCTGTTACACCTGCCAGTTCTCTTGTGACAAGTCTATTGATCGCGATTCTGGGAAGTAAATCTTTGAGCTCTTCCATCGTTTCCTTACCAGTTTTGGTGTATTCTCCGTTCTCTTTTTTAAAGAGTGTTTATTGACCTCTGTGCATATTTTGGAAGGATTTTTTTGGAACCTGACACATTCGTGGGTCCCATGAATATCTTCACAGTGGTTCCTCCAAGAGTTCTTTTTAGATTTCCATGGTGTTTTTTTGTGTTTAGTTAGGGTCTTCCTATATTCATCTCATTTATTTAAATCATGCCTTGCTTTGTCGTACTTTTTTGCAAGTTCATTGTTTCACCAGGGCACATTCCTGTTGAAACTTTTCCTAAAAGGGCGACATTTATTTGCGTCGGCCAAGATTGGTCTGCTGTTATATCCAAGTCTGTTGAGTTTCTTATCTCTCCTTTAATCCACCTTAAACTGTTCTTTAGGTCTGCTACATACAGTTCCCAGTCTGTTTTTGTGGGTTACGATAATTTTCTTGTACATATGATTGTCCTACTATATTAAAGTAAATGTGACTATGGTCTGAAAAGCTTAGATCCTCAGACACATGCCAGTTTCTGTAATGTCTATAATCTCCTTTCTGGCCAAAGTGACAAAGGTAGGTTTATTGCCTATATTTAATAAGTCCAGATTATTTACCGTAATAAATTCTAGTAGAGACTCACCTGTTTTATTGGTGTCACTATAACTCCAGGTGAGATGGTGTGCATTGGCACCCTTCTGCCTGCAGTATTTTACCAGTTCATATAACTTCATGGATGGTCGTGGAGAAGGGTCATCATAGAGAAGATAGGCCGACCTTTAACAACCGTTAAGTCCCTGTAACAGAAGAGATTATTTTCTACCTTTATTTTATGGTGGTACCAATGGGGTTGTAATTCATAATTTTTTTAATTGTACCAATACACGTTAGCCTGGTTTTATAGCTAATTAATTAGAGCCATCGAAGAAAACCAATTGTGAACAGTGATATTTGTATTCGTAACATGTATTGGTTTTGTGATAGTCTGAGATATCATAGCATTAGATTTTTTTTTACTCTTAAAGTCCCATCGTTATTATTTTTTCTATACAACTGTTGCTGAAGAAAACAAAAATTCTATCTATAGCTTTGCCAATGACAGTACTCTCTTGTCCCTCTTTGTATTGAACACCTGAACAACAACTGTCGATGCACATCTTCGCAGACAACAATAAGTTTTACATCTTAATCAAAACCTGGAAAGCATTTTACCTTGAGGTGACTGTAACCAAGTAGGGTTCAACGCTAATAAAACCCAGCCAACTGGTTTTTTTAAACGTTAATTTTGTGGAACCCAGAACTGACCAGAAATATTAAAAGTTCCGAACATCAAGAAAGGTGATTTCCAAGATGTAAAATCATCAGCAATTCAAATCCAACGTGAATCGCCATTTTCGCCCACGCGCCGTTATTGATACAACTTAAAGGATATTTTATTATTGTGCGTATGCTATATACATAAAAAAACAGATAACCAGTTCGCGTATTTGCTATAGCAGTAATTTTGATTCCATATATCCATAAATCATAGCCACAAAAATATCACGCCTCGTTCCATCTATTGCATAGAAGCTGTTTGGCGATTCTTCAGGTCTTCGTTATAGAATGGTTGGTCCAATAGGCATATAATTCAGCTTACGAGAATTGGTATTGATCCTTTGAGATCTTTTCAAGTAGTACATTTATACACTATAATATTTCATCAGTAATATCCCTGCACATCAATAATCGTGATTCATTTTCTGGTTTAGAGTTATGAGCTCGGGTTCCAATATTTCGAGGTGCTTCTAAGGAAGACCTGGAAAAATAAATATAAAACTACTATCATAAAAGTAATATAAAGATCTACTCACCATCTCGTATTTTGAGTCATGATCACTCTCAATATAGATATAATCTTCATTTCCGTTCCAATCGTATTCATCGCCATTGGTCATCATTATCCGGCTATTTTTTTTAATTCGAGAATCCTATTACTACCTACATAGTTTAAAAAATATCGTAAATCGACATGTGGAGTATCTCAGTCTCTCGGACTGAACGTTCGTATTGTTTGGTAGTGGAATGCAGACTATAGTCGGTTTGGGTTTTGTACCTCTTGAATAGAGAAAAGTAGATATACAACACGGGTTCTGGCACACGAATGCGCAGAAGGAACCTATGACGTCACGCATGCGCAGACGAAAAACGACGAAACTTTCAGAGTCTGTGAGACTCCACATGTCAAGGTTGAGGGTTTAAAGTTGATAATTTGAATAATATGAAAAAAATATCAGCCTATCCATTTTTTAGTAAGAACCTGAAAAACTAATGAAATATGATATTGAATGATTTTATTTTTAGTGTTGTCTTGGATTGTTACTTTCAACTGTATTTTATTATCAAGAAAGGGCTTTTGAGTGTATGAAAAACAACTTTGTTAATTTTGATACGCAAAATGACAAATTTAATAAAATAGTAAGAGAGGAAATTCAGAGATTAATCATAAATTTACTGGCCATCACCCTTTTAATGATTGCTACTGTTATGAGTTTTTTACCATTCGTTGGAGATGAAGAGGACATTATATTTTTTTACTATTTCATAAAAAAATTTTGTAGTTATAAATGTATTAATGTAGGATTGCTATTCTTTATAAATACTATTTTGATTTACGGAATTTTGCATACAATTTACGGATTTTTTTTTCTTGTGTTGTATTTGAAATTGCAGTTTATTATGTTAAACGACTTCGTATTGAAATATTTGGTGGATTTTATTCCGGAATATGAAGTGGATCAAGAAATTATTTATTCTAATATCACCATTTGTTTAAAAAGATATATTCAGCTGAAAGTGTAAGTTTTATTTTTTATAATATGAATTGAATGTTATGCCAAGCCAAAAGAATGGAATTTTTATTTTCTTTTACATTTCTATTTTTAAATTTTAAATTATAGGTGTCTAAATGAAATAATCGAAGAAGCACGAATTCCATGCTTATTGTGGATCGTAGTTGGTCTTATGCACTTTCCAGCCACGGTATTTTATATTTTAGCAGTAAGTGACATTATTGTACCATTTGACACTTTTTTAAAATTACAAGACATTATAAATGTATATTATGTTTTGATTTAAATTATATGTATTTCGGAAAATGTTGGGATATATCAAGTTGCGGTTGTCATCACACTAAATTTTTACTTTTTATAAGAGAAGTTGATTGAAAGGAATATTTAGAAGAATTTAGGATTTAATGGAATTTAAGATATGTTTAATTGTTTTATTATTTATTTTTAATTTTTCTATACAATTTCTTTTATACACTTATGCCGAATTTACAATCTGTTGCCTAAGTCATATGGAGTAAATCGTTTAAGTCTACGTCTTATGATACGTCGCGACACTAGGTTTTTAGCAAGTCTGTTTGGATGCCTTTTTGATTTCTTTTTTAAAAGAATTCACATTGAGATTACGAGCGATAGCACTATTAGGCACAAATCAGGGAGCATCGATGATTACTCCAAGAGGTTTTGCTTGATGCCTTTCGATAATTTCTATATTCGAACTTGATGCCGAGTCCGAGAGTCGAACTCCGTATGACCAGACAGATTTAAAAGTAACTTTGAATATCAAGACCTTGTTCTCAAGAGAGAGTTTGGTACAATAATTCAGTAGAGTCTGTACAGCTTAAGGACAAGTTGTTTCCTTTTAGCGAAGATGTATTTTTTCCACGTTAGTCTTCATTAAAATGTATCCCGAGATATTTTACGTCTTCTCGTTGTGGTATTTCCTTGCCGTTTAGAGTTACAGTTGGACAATTTCCTCTTCTATTCGTAAAAGTTATATGTACCGATCTTGTTTCATTGACTTTTATTCTCCACAATTTTAGAAAAACTTGTAGACTGTCCAGGTTAGATTGTAAAAGTTGAGGTGCTATTTGAGGGTCTTAGTGCGAAGATAAAATGGCAGTATATCGGCAAATGTGGCCGTTAAGGCGTTGTTAGATGTAAGCAAGTCCGACGTGTATAGTAGGTGAAGAAGATGACCCAGAATACTTTCCTGTGGAACTCCAGCATTTATGGGATGGATTTTTGTTAATGATCCGTTGAACCTGTTTAACAGTGGCGTGCTCTTCTTGAAAACCAAATTGATATTCTGGGATTAAGATCTTTGATGACTGTTTCTAGTATTTTGGATAGGATAGGGAGCAAGCTTATCGGCCTGTAAGAAGTTAAATCTTCGATTGGTTTACCAGGTTTGGAGGATTAAGATGATCTGTGACACTTTCCATTGGATCTCAAAATATTGTTTGAGGAAAGTGTAATTTCTCATGACACTCGTACATTTTGGACTCAAATAATGGGTTCATTGTTCCAATTTAATTAATCAGCTTGGTTGCGACCTTATATTGACAAAAATTCTCAATAATATACTGCTTGTATAACTACAAAAAACTCTAGAAGATAATTAACAATACTGTTTGGTAAAACTATGGAAAATATCCGTAAACATCGTGTAGTTAAACTTGAAAAATCTTAGACTGGGCGTAATAGATCCCAAAACTTGATATCAGGTTTTCGGATGATGTAGTAGTTGATGGTCCCATAGACATAGCCACAATGATTAGTTGTATCTACACCTGGTATTACATCCAACACTAAATGGTGTATGAAATAAGCAAAAATGCCATAATGCCATACCGAAGTAAAGGAACAATCCAAAATTCAATTAGTCTTATAGAAACATTTTTCAGAGAACGGATAATTTATAGTTTAATGAACGTCTTGCAATTACAGGCCGCAGAATCAGCAGGTTTTGTTGTCATATAAACAGCTCGTACGTGCTCGTCTTTCAACATATCTTAAGACTTACAATAATTACGCATTCACAGCCTTTGATTTAGACTTTTTTTAATTTAATTAAAAATATTAATAATTATAATAATGAAATAATAAAGTTGCCATATTTGTGTAAACCACATCTTGATATTTTTCAACTAATATAAATGCTTTAAAATATAATATAATACTCATGATTTTTAGGATATTAGCCCAGACAGCAGATATCGAATATATTTACTTATAATCACATCTTCGGTATATTTATCTGTGAATTGTGCTTTATGGCAAGTTTTAAAAGATGAGGTAAATATATTCGAAATAAATACATAAGTTGTAGTTTTGTATAACCACAGTATTTGTATTTAAAAAAAATATCTTTAAATTTAAAAAACCAGTATATTAATGGAATATTCTTGATGTATGAACTAAAATACTAATTGATAAATATTATTTGTAGTCTTCTAAATTCTACAAAAATTTTTGCCTTTGTTCATGGTACAATTGGAATAATAAAAACCAAAAAAGCATGTTAATTACTTTACCAATGTCTATGGAACCTCCGAGATTGACGTTTTACGGCGTTTTTGAACTTGATTTGCACATAATAATATTAGTAAGTGGACTTTAAAATATCAGGTTTTTATAGCATAAAACATGATCTGTGCTTTATAAGAATTTTTCCCAACAGCTTCATACACAAAAATCGTATTTTTTTATTTTTAATAAAATGGCACAAAAACATCATTTTCGGTGCACTACACATGTGATTAAAATATGTCGCAAATTTCCTCTATCCTTATCAGAGTGAACCATGTTCCATTAAAATCGGTTTTACTGCCGAAATTTTCGGTAGCTGTGCTTAATTTAGTGTTGAATTTCTGCAACTATTCATAGAATAACGAAATTTAATTAACTAACACATCCTCTCAAAATATAAATAAAATGTGAATGTGTACAGTTATTAAACTATTCAAAAAATCACTTAATTTTTTTCAGTACTTACGAACAGCATACGGTATTTCTACTATCGCACTTAACATCCGAAGAATCTTCAATTAATTAATATTAATTATTCACTGCACGCAAATAGTGTTCAAGGTTAGTGCATCTAGTGCATCGTAAGTATATTAAATATTTTAATATAATACCTACACCTTAACAAATAAAACTTGCGAATTTAGTACCTTTAATTTATTACCAGTTTATTATTCAATATCTTAAATAGAAATGAGGCTGTATACATATTTATATTTTGTTAAATACGCAATCTACTATAAATAGAAGTGTTACAATTTTTCTAAATTATTTTTAATGTTCAAATATGAAGATAGTAAAACAAAATGCAACGTTAAATTTGAAAACGAGTCTCTATCAACCGAAATACAAATACTTGGAAACTACTGAGACCTATCAAAAGAATCGTCTATTATTCGTTTAGTGATAGTGAGAATATAATGGAACGTTCTGAAGCTAAACAAAATTCAATATTTATTTTGAGGTTAGCTCAGGTTTGGTGAGCCTAGGACATGGGGTTAGCTCAGTTTTGGTGAGCCTACGACGTGGGGTTAGCTCGCTCCGGGTTTTTTTTTTTTTAATTCATTATTAGTATTTCCGTTCTCAGAATATTATGAAATTTAACAATATTACTTTGAAACATGTGATTCTCTAATTGCGTTGTGAAACTTAATATGTTATATCTTTATGAGGTATTACGAAACATCATTTTAACATTTCTATTATGTGTTACGAAAAGTTCAATTTATTATTAATTACATTCTGTTCTTGTGATTTAGAGCATAATTCCTCCTAATTTCCAATGGATATTTATTATATAAGATATATTTTTATCTTTAAATTAATTTACTGTTCTTGTAATCTAAAGTTCTTCAATTTTTTTCCCTAATGTTTATTAACTTCTTATTGTCATATATTTCTAAAATTGCTTTTGTATTGCAACATAATAATTTCTTCATATTTCGCTTTAAATTTGTCTCTAAATTATCTGCCATATTGAAGATTAATTGATAAAACATTAAATACATTGGAAGCTATTTTATATTTCTATAAATGCGATATGTTTAAATGAATGTAATTTAACCGATGTCTTAGTTTAAATTATATCCATTAAAATAACGATATATGGTACAAATAAAATACATGACTTGAAAAAAAAACCGATCTCAATTGTTTCCAGACAATTTTGGTTGCAGCAGGTCAACATACATAATGTCAGGTATAAAATTCTTTATTATATATTTTAATATCAGTACAATTAATAAGTGCAATATATTTCTATCCATATTTTTTAGATACATTTTAATTCAAAACTAAAAACAGAGAGAATCAGTTTTTAAAACTATACACTCCGACTATTACCATACATGTTTCATTCGTATAGGAATCATCACGATAGATGTGACTATATCTCATTTTTATAGTACATAGAAATACTTGGGGCATACACAGTAGGTTTTTGAAACTATATGCATTCCGACAAAGTACCACTGATGAATCCTATAAGGATGAAACATGTCTGGTAATGGTCGAAGTGTATAGTTTCAAAAACTTGCTCTCCCTGTTTTTGATATAATTGCGTGGTGTTTGCATTATGATAGCAGATGGGTTCCATCGCCTACCGGCACCAAGTTGTACTCGATTAGTCGCTTTTACAGAGGATTTTATCCTATTAAGTCGCTATGTCCGGTTGGTACCCATCAATTTACGTTAGATGTCGTGACTGTCTATCATTTTTATAGTACATTTTAATTCTTTTTTTACACCGTTAATCCCCGGGTGGGCTTCACTTGACCCACTTCTAGAATTCCTTAGGACTATGAGGTACATCCGCTACCCACACGATGACTAGTTAGGTAAACATTTTCGTGAGTCGAGATACCCACGTTTTGAATAATATTTGCGTTGAAACTGTATTAAGCCTGTCCAAAGAATACATTATGATAGTATTCCTAATAAATTTATGAATTACAAAAAAACAGCTGATACAGATATTTTGTCCTTGGTCATTGTTGTTGTTGTTGTTGTTGTTGTTGTTAGGCGGGGTAATTACACGGAGACCTACAAGTTCTATTATGCCCCCTTCTAGTGCTTAGTCGTTGATGATGTCTCGGTGATTAGAGCACCCCGTAACCTATTCTCCTCAAGACATTTAGGATGCCTGACGGTTTAAGATTTGATAGATCTCTCTCTGATATGCTCCTAGGTTTTGCAAAGCAGTCATCGAGTGCTCTTCTGACAGCTTCATATGGATTTTTATCAAAAGCCCATTCTATGTCTAGAATGACTCCTACCACAGTTTCCTTATTAGTCAGTGCTTTCTGGATATCATCAGTCATTTGTATAAGTGCGGTGTCCGTTGATCTACTTGCTCGATATGCAAGCTGGCTGGGGTGCAGCGGCACCCGCTCCGGAATCTCTGTTCTGATATAATTATCTATAGTTTTTTCCATCATTTAGGTCATAGTGATTTAGGCTGTGTAGTATCCCTTTTGATTGTTTTTGGAATGAAGGTGACTTTGGCCCTTCACTATACATATACATATATATTATCTATAGCTTTTTCCATCATTTTAAGGACAAATGTTGTAACGCTGATAGGTCATATTGATTTAGGCTGTGTGGTATCCCTTTTGCCTGCTTTTGGAATGAAGGTGACTTTGGCCCTTCACTATACATCTGGTACATAACTAAGTTCAAGGCTGCTCGGACTAATGCGGATTATATGAGCTGGGAAAATTCTATCGACCCCTATGGATTTAGATGTTGAAAATTGTTCATTCGCCTGGTACTATATATGTGTCTAGCCATTTTTTAGCTTCTCTAGTATCCTTCCAGTGTATTTTTGTTTTAATAATTTTTAGAATCGCTTATGGAATATATGTTTCACCTAACACTGTGGTCTGTTATTGCTAAAAACTCGAAGGTTTACAAATATGGCACATATATTTTTACTATGGCTCTGGAAATTGTAACTATTTATTGCATAATGACTATGGAGATCAGTATTGAATATTTGGTTATGTTTAGCTGTCAACAGTTGGTGAGTGTTGGTTATATATTTTTCATATTTATGATTATTCGTTTTACCTTAAACGAGTCAACAACTGTTTAACAACGCTCTCAATACGAAAACAAAGTTACAATCGGATACTACCATGCGCGAGTAATATCCAACGGTCAAATTAACAGCCGCAAGCTACCGTGCTACAATAGCAGCGTTTTGTTGCAGCTTCTAGAAGAAGTTAACAACAATGCTATTTTTCTGTTACGTTACGTTTTTTACACAAGTTCAGATTTGGATTTGTTGCTTTCATAAAATGGCTTAACAGAATGATGTTCTTGGAGGTGTCTTAGCACAGACAATTGCTCAATAACATAGAACGATAAGTTTGCTTTTAGAAAACGATGAATGTAATAAAATTCTAATAATTGAATGATGAATTGTAACTATGAAAAAATAGGAAATCGTTTGTTTTAATCAGATGAACTTCCATAATTCGTATGAAAACTATATTTGTTATTACAAAAGTCAACAATAACAATAACCAATATTTTTGACATATGACACTTCATTCTTATTTCCTTGAATTCCCAGAGTTTTCCATCATAAACAGAAGTGGAGCAACAAAATGTAGCTAATGAATCAAGTATCATTGAAAATGTAGCGACAAAACCGGTTTCAAGAATATAGTGCAAGATCGCAAAATGAACAAACAAGATAAATGCAATGGAACAGCAATTTGAAGCAATGTAAAAGTATTATTCAGATCTGAAAAATAAATATACAGAGTTAGAAAACCATTCAAAAGAAAGGATAAAAGCCAGAATAGTACTTGAAGAGGAACTCGCAGAAAAGAAAAGGATGAGGAAGAAAAATCGAAACAAAAGAAGAATGAATACGTCATTCACTTCCATTAGATGTTAACAAAGTTATAGCTGGATTTCAAACTAAAGTCATTATTGATAAAAATATTAAAATTAATATACCGGATAATTAATGCTATCAAGATCGTACTAAGACATTGACTGATAATGAGCACTCATGGCACTCCTACGAAAAGAAACAGAACCGTCCAATTAAGGTAATTAAGGTAAACCAACATACTGGTTCTATTTCAACAAATTGCATTATGTTAAAGAAGCATGTGATGAAATGTGTAAAACTGAAATTAAGATATCTTAAGAACTAACAAAGTTATAACACTTAAAAGTTGCGCTTGGCATTCCGTCTGATTCAGTGGCCTGACATCATTTCTTCTTACTAGTGTACGAGACTTGATTGTAAACAAAGCGACGTATCGCGCTTCTTTATTCTCGTTAGTCCAAGAGCCGGGACAAAAAAATGTAAATTCCACTAATTTTTCTAGTTCGATGCAAGGTTCACGAAATATTTCACAAAACGTGTTTATCAAGATGGCGACCTTCTGTAGAAGATTGCAGAAAAAAGTACCTGGGTTTTTGTTGTATCAATAAATTACGATGGCGGAAATTAAATTAAATTCATTAAAGTCAGGCATGCGTCAATCGTGCCGTAGCATAGAGTAAGAGTTTAATTTGTAGTATGTCGCTTTGGCTATGCGGATATGTGACGTCACATTCAGGATAAAGTATATCCCTAAGATGTGGAAAGTAGCAGAGATTATTATGATCATCAAAGCAGTAAATCCACCTTCTAAAGTTTCATCTTACAGGTCCATTTTACTATTTTTTTTTAGTTCGAAACATTATGAAAAATTGCTCCTTAAGAGGCTAAATACCAATATTAAAAGATCTCCATCCATAAGATTGGCTTTAGGGAAAGCCACTCGACAATTGATTTAGTTTATCGCAAAAAACCTGTAAAAGGAAAAAGTCTTTTACACTGTGTTCTTTCACTTTCGATAAAGTACGGCTTAGTGGACTATTCCACAAATTGAAAATATTTCTGCCTTAACAATATTCCCAAAGTCTTATTTACAGATTCTATAGAGTAAAGTAGGAGAAATTGCATTCTGATTTAAAAGTAATCAAAGCGGGAATACCTTAAGGTAGCATAGTTGGTCTAGTACTCTATCTATTGGATAACCCTGAACTTTAAAATTATGCAATGAATACTTTTGCTGATAACGCGGAAATTATGACTATGGAAGATAACCATAAAGAACGAAAATATCTATTTGGTAGAATATACAATGTTCAATTTCGACATGACACTCCGCTGGAAATCCTACATCAACTAGAAAAATGTAGAGCTTGGTTTTAAATATAAATAATTGTAAATAGCCTATGAAATGATACTTTATTTTGTTGGTCATAAATAATTATGGGTTCCATAAATAGAATTTGAAATATATCAGAAGTGGGATATTAAATAAAAAAAAATTCTTTTTTTTTGGAGTTAAGGAAATTTAACTCAAATTAAACGTTATATTTGTTTATTTCATAAAAAATAAGGTTCCAGAGATTTTTCTTTTTTACTTAAAAAAAAAAACTTAGCTTTTCTTGAGGTTTTTTCTTCTCCAAAGGAAACTGTAGTTCAGAGATAAAAACTTGGTCCAAGTGAAAAACGAATTCCAGGAAATAACTTCTTGGTTCCAGGGAAAAAACTTCTTCGCCCAGAAAAAATAACTTCTTGGTCCAGGAAAAAAAACTTCTTGGCCAGGGAAAAAAAACTTCTTGTCCCAGGAAAAAAAACTTCTTGGCCGAGGAAAAAGAACTTCTTGGCCCAGGGAAAAAAACTTCTTGGCCCAGGAAAAAACCCTAAAAGTTCAAATCAGAAAATATAAGATAAAAATCTTATAAATTACCAGATTTCGTGGTCTCTGTTTTTGAAAAAGAATATAAAACAATGATAAAATTAAAATAAAAAACATGAATTTTAGATCAAAATATGAAATACAAAAATAATTAAAATGAATTAAATTTTAAGACAATCTGTAAAAACAAATTAAAAAATAGGTTCTCTTTTTGAATGAGACACACATATATCAGATAATTTATAATGTTAACTAAATAAAAAAATATACCGGCATTAATAGAATTAAAAATAACAGTAAATAAAAGTTAAAAGCGTCTAAATAATTAATAATGATATCAAAGAATTTTAGTGAAAATATAATGTACTATAATAAAAACCTACCCTACAAGATGTGGGGGAGAAAAAAGAAGAAATCTTAAGTAAGCGACACGAACGATATAAAGTCAGTTATTTTGACTGAGTAGGCAAAGAGAAGAACATTATTAGCATGGGAAAGACATTTTATAGGAATACCAAGAGAAGAGAAGGATATGACGGGAAGAAATAAAAAGGGGATATCAAGCGAGTATGAAACTAAAATATATTGAGTAGAGGAATAATGGAAACACAGGGTGGCACAAAAAAACGTAACACCTACGAGGACGAAGTTCAAAGCTAACCACACATAATAAGTTGCTTTTCTATAAGCAAATATTAAAGCCTATCTGGCATACAACTCATCCAGCTCCTGGACAATATAATTTTAATGCAATAAATTTAATTCAATTAAGTTAGAACAAAATTACTTATTTATCTAAACGTTTATCAGCTATTAATAGTAAGTTTAGAGAAAAAAATATTCATTTGCCTCGCTCATTCTACAAACTTTCGTACGAATGTCTCAAACATATATTTTTTGCACTTGTATCATAAATAATTATTAAATAGTAAATAAAATTTACGTTTTTTAACTTACCTATTTTTTTAGGGATTACTTGGTTTAATGGTTTTAGCTATAGAAACAAATCATATAACAACATCAGTCAGTATAATAATTCATGCCTGTAAAGCTCCAATTCATGCAAGTAAAACTTTAAAAAAAATTATCTTCAATGTAAGGAAACAAGCTTTCTTCATGTACTTCTTAAACATAATTCTAGTATTAACATCAGTAATACTATTTCTGCCTATAAATACAAATAACCACGTATATTTACCATACATTTTATTTAAAAGAATTTTAAATTCAGGAGCAATGTTAATGATGGTTTCGATTTGTACTTTAGCCATACTGGCGTACGGCATTTTAAGTAATTTATATTACTTAATGATGCTGTCTTATTCGTTTACGTTACAATTTACGTTTTTAAACCATAGAATTATAGAGGAACTGATAAATAATACAGAAAAAAATCAGGACAATATCTACAAAACTATTGTGGATATTTTTGTACAATTTTTGAAATTAAAGTGGTAAGTAATTTTATTTCTTTAGTCTTCAGCTTTATGAATAACTGATAATACTGATAATTTTAATTTTTCAGCACACTTAGTACAATATTGGACCGAATTACAATTTATTTAGTATTTTGGTGTATGATTGGTTACCCCACAGTTTCTTCTATAATGTTTTTATTAATGGTTGTAAGTAACGTACAAAATTATTTAAAAAATACTTTGAAAATTTTTTATTTAGTACGATATATATTGTTATGAATGTGTTTGAACTGAATGGCATCTACCGTGGTCACCGGTTTTTGTTTTAGAAGAAAACTTTGAATTGTATTTAAAATATCGATAGTAGGGCTTCATACGAGACGAGATAAGGCGAGAATTTAAAAAATTTTGTCTTGGTCTCGTTAGTTGAGAAAAAAATAAGTCTCGGTCTCGTCTCGACAAATCTCGTTATTGCTATAAGTTATTTCTAGTACAAAACGAGGTAATTATTAATTCTATTGTAATTTATAACTTTGTGATTATACAAATTATAATTATAAATATAGTTATAGTTTCTGACATTGACAGTGACATTTTATATAAAATAAAATTTATCGTAACCTATGCAGACCTTTTCTTTAATATAAAAAAATTAAATGTTTATACTGCTTGCTAGTTTATTTTTATTTGAAATTAAGAAAAAAATTCTGAAGAAATATGAACGAGACCAACGAGACTCCGTATATAGTCTCGGTACCGCCTAAATAATTTTCAAAAAGGTCTCGTATCGCTCTAGTCTGGGTTTTACGCATGGAGGCATAATCGGTAGACGTTATTTTATAACAAAAGGGTTTCAGCGTGGGGCATTAACAATGTGATTTTTTGACTTTAAAGGAAAGTTGGCAATAAATTACAGACTCTATTAATGCGGATTTCATAGTTAAATATTGCTTTGTAGAGGTGTTAATAATACAAAAGAAAATTAGTAAAGGGCTTTTTAAGTGTTTATTTCGTGTTAAAAAAATACTTAATAGACAATTATAAAAAATATAATGCAGGGTCCGATAAACCTCTGTCGTAGTTTTAAAAGTAACTCATTGTCAGTATCAGAAGTCAATTGTCACTGTCAGAAGTCAATTGTCATTGTTTATTGTATAAAACTTACAGATTTATTTGAAAGGTTATCTATTATTTAATGGTGGTTAAAAGCAAACATTTTAAAATTATACAGGGTGGTCCATTAGTAAACCAGACAAATAACTTAATTTTTTTCAAATCGGATGACATACATTTTTAGAACCGACATAGTCAATATTAGACACTTCAAAAATTTTTTTGAAGAACTTCCAGTAATCTCTGAGAAAAAAAGCTTTTTCCCAAAAATATTTGAATTGCAGATCTCTTTTAAAAAAATCGCAACATTTCCATATTTAATGCTACAGATTTAAAATTACCTATGTACAAAGGACTGAAGATTTTTTAGACTCAGTTTGAATTTTTTATTTTATACAGGGAGGTATAAAATATATTTTACATTTCAAAAACTGGTTTTTCAGTTTTTTCAAATGGGACAAGTATTTATCAATGGATACCAAATTTTATCATCTTCAACATTCCAATTTACTCTCGGTACCTATTTTTCGTAGTTTAAAACTTATTTAGAAAAAAAAAACAAATTTTAGGTCAAAATCTAAGTTAATAAACAATGTTATTTGTTGTACATCGGCTGCTTTTGTTCGGGTATACAAGTCAAAAAAGGACAAGTGTCACATATAATTAAAAATAAACTTATTCTAACGCTTCAATTTCATTACTAATTAATAGTTGGGGTGACTAATTTTATACTAATACAACGAATTATATTAATTGTTTTCTTGTAGAATACATCTTCAGCCAGCTTTTTTCGAATCAGCTTTGTATTAATTACAGCCATAATAATCTTCTTTTCTTTGGCATATTGTGGGGAACTAGTAACTGAAGCTGTAAGTATTATCTCCAGTAATAGGAAAATAAATTACATATTATTTTATAATTAGTCAGTGAAAATAACTTTTAATTTTAGGTTAATATAAGTAAAAAAAACACGAGAATTGAATAAAACCAAAAATTAATTTCGACTCTTTGCCGATTTGTTAAAAAGATTTGTACATCTCGATAATATAATAAGTATTACTATACCAAGTATAATATAAGTATTAAACATTAGCAATCGTGTCCCTTGATAAAAACTCAGTATGAGCACGGTCACGTTTTCTTGGTGGTCCTCTACGAAAATAGCTACTCGGTGAAAATAGAACCAGCTTTTGTTTTTTTTTTTGTCCTGAGTTGTATAGACGGGAATCTATTAAAGATACCTCACACTAGGTTATATACGTGAGCTACTGCCGGACTCTTCTCTGATCGCTCTGCAAGCAGAGTCAGGGGCATACCTGCTAAGCCCTCCTCGGTTATTTGTCCTGGTGTTGTCCTGTTCCTTGTACCCTGCTGTAGGAGTGAGTACTCCTTTTCAAGGATACTTCGGCGTATGTTGTGAATAGATGGGAGGCTCAGTGCGAGCAGTAGAATTTGTAGACGTCAGTGAGGGGGACCAGCTTAGACCAGCCTAGAGGTGCATCCTCGAGGAGATCTTGGAGCTCATCTGAAAGATCCTTTGCTTCGTTTACAATCCTCTGATTCGGCTGGGGGAATTTCTTACTTGGTTTTTAGAGATGGTTTTTCTGTTCCTTTCATCTGACCACTTCGTTCATAGTGTCGCCTGAACGTAAGTGTTGAAACTATCTAGTCTTCCCCTGACGTGTTTTCCTTGGAGTGCTTTTAGCCTGGAAATAATTGTTGGTATATTAGGAACATATCCCGAGGATCCTCCTCTCGATTGCCGTGCGTGTAAGAGAAGAGTAGGAAGGATGGAGAAGTTGAGGGCTCTGAAGTCGATTATGGGACGGATGTAGAGAGAAATGGTTGAGGAGTTGCTGGGTTTTGATGTTTAGGGCTTTCTTGGAAGGTGGGGTTGCCTGCGTAAAGCTGGAGATCTTGGCTAGGAGAGTGATGTCGTGGGCGTAAATGACGTACAGCACGGGGACAAGCACTGAACCTTGGGGAACTCCTGCGAGAGGAGTGAAGGGATCTGATAGGGAGCTTCCGACTTTAACCCGGATGAAGCGGTTTGTAAGACAGTAGTGGATGAGTTATATGGGAAGTATTCCGATGTTAGAAAGCTTCCGAATGAGTCCGGCATGCCAGACCTGGTCGAAAGCCTTCTGGAGGTTAAACAGGAATGCCGATGCACAGTGAACAAGGTTGAGGGATTTGGCGGCTAAGGTATAGAGTCTCACAAGTGCATCTTGGGTGGAGTGATCAAGTCTAAACCCATGTTGGAATTGGGGGATCGTTCCCCTTTCATCCAGAAAATTCCAGATATGAGTAATGTTTCAAAGAACTTACCTAGAACATTCGTTAAGGATATATACCTGTAGGAGTTAAGGGAAGTAGGGTCTTTCTAGAGTTTGGATAACGATGATGTGGGCGGATTTCCAGCAAGTTGGAAAATAGGAGTGCTGAAGGCACACGTTCATGAGGATGGTCACGATGGAGAGAATGGTAGCAGGTGGGTTTTTCAGGGCCTGGCGTTTGATGTGGTCAGGGCCTGGAGCTATGTTTTTCCCCTGCTGACAGGCCTGAGCTATATCCTTAGAGGTGAAAGGATCGAGGATAGGGTCTTGGCTGGGGGGGTTTGGAGTGAGGAGGATGTTTTGGAGGAAGATATGGCTGTCGTTCTGGAATCTGGAATTGGAGTTGGAATTAGGTAGGTTTATTAGGGAGTTCTGGAGGTGGCCTTCTGCTCGGGAGTGTGGAGGATTTGTCCATTTTCCTAAAGGTGGGAGTGGGACTTAGTCTTTTGACCAGTAAGAATGGCGAACTTGTTCCAGAACCTGGAGCTGTCCCTATAGTCCATGTTGTAGATTGCCTCGATCCATTTTTACTATCGGTGGTTGTTTATTTGGAGCTGGATAAGGGCATTTAACAGAATTCATTCAGTTTTGAAAGGAACATCTCGGATTCTGATGAATAGGTGGCGCCGATAGAACTAGCAACAAATACGATTATATATTGTCTCACCGACAATCGGTCGTGGAACCTCGGTTTTGTAGGTTCCTTTCTACTTGGCGTTGTAGTCAGACTGGTGGCTCTCGTAGTACTGAATTTTAATTATGCCTTGGGTGAGAACCAAGTCTCCAATTTCCCACTCTTACTTTAAATCGCTGCTGTGGAAGGAGTCGGACATGCGCTTTACCGAAACCGCGCACACATTAATTTTCCTCAAATCCAAAATAATACTTATGAATAATAATAATACCTTTCTTGGAAGAGGATATTAGTTACAGACTGTCAAAATGGGTAAAACTGATGTATAGAGTATAATAAAAAGAGATTTTTGCAAAAAGAATGTAAGTTGTATGATTATTATTAACGGATTAGTGCTGTTCTGGTTTTAAAAATTAATCGGAATTAAGTAACTATGTTACAGTACCATCGTTTAGGTAATTGTTAGTAAACAGTTAAACTAACTTACCGCTTGAAGATCTGGACTATTTCTTTCTGTTTAGCTGGAGATTGAAGCGCACTCAACTTTTAAATTATTTATTTAATTACCGTTATTTCTATATAATTGATTCAAAATTTGTCACTTTTGCTGATGGAGCAAATATTCACGACCTCCTCTGATTACCGACTACTCAAGTACCCGCTGAGTTCACGACTGCCTATATTTTTTTGTCTCCTTGTTCCTCGTAACCACGTCGCGACATCAAGGTGACGCCCATTAGTGTCGTACTAATAAGTACGTTAGTGAAGGATGGAGGTACTATTTTTTTCGCTAAATTTGTTTTTATTTCTTTGACCTGAATTCCGGAATACCGGGTGTTTACTATTATTTAATTCACCATGAAAATGTTATAACTGGTTTAATATACATATATTTACTAGGTTCTTGTTTTATTTTTAATTTCTCTGTTTCATTAGTCTTTATTACAACTCTCTGAGAAGCAAATGTTTACCAAAATAAATATTTTTAATTTTCGTAACATTAAATTAATTCGTGCTTTTTTAATTTTTAAAACTGAACGAAGGAAATCTAACAGAGTTTCGAAATAATACTTAGAAACATAAAATTATTATTATTATCCACTCTTCCAACTAATTGATGTTTATTTTTAGTCGAGTCAGTTCCACTACAATATGTACAACTGTCCCTGGTACCAATGGAACAAAAAAAATAAAAAGACATTGTTAATAATTTTACCCATGGCTCAGAAACCCTATAAAATATGTTTCTTGAACTATATTACTTTGAATATGGAGTTAATTGTTCATGTAAGAATTACAAAATGTATCTATAGATTTAAAGATATTATTGTTTATTTTATTTAAGAAATATACTGCTTGTACTGAACGACCTAACTAAAAACTGTTGTGTATTTATATATATCTAAAGAGTTATATTCGTATTGTGTTTCTTGTATATATTATTAAAACATATTGTTTGTATGTTTCAGTCAGGTAAAGTTTTTTACACCTTCGTAACTCTAGCTTTGAACTTGTATGGAACACAACTTCACCTGGTATAAATACTGCACACTTTACGAGGAGCATAATAAAGCTAACACCATAATTTTATCATGCACTTTATGGCAATAAGCATACCGGATGATCTGTTAATATTGGACAAAGTTTGGAATCAATGGATTATGTTTAATATATCATGTATTAAAAATAAATAATAAATGTTGAATTCACTTAATTTCTGTTAAAGAGAGTTTTAATTCTTTTCCAGTTGAAACTTTACTTTTATTATCATATTAATAACGTTCTTAAAAAAGCTTCAAAAGTTTAATTCATATAATTCAAAAAATGAAAATCATCTACTTTTTCTGGATCCAAAAATACGAGACCAAAACAATATCTTATCCATTTTCCAACATCTGAATTTCTTTTTTTTTAATCTTGAATTTGATTGATCCAATGACTGGGTTAAATGAAATATGTAGCTAGTAATTTTTACATTACTCAAAATTTGTAATACTGCATTATGAATTGCAATTTCAAAGTCTATCTTGCAGTAGAAATTGAAAATTATTTTTTAAACAATGATTTTGAATGATTAGTAAACAGTTTTTTTAAGAATTTTCATTTAAATGAAATTTTATTTCTAGATAGAGAAAGATGATTCTAATTGAGAACAGCTGTTGGTTTCGTTCAAATTTGTTTTTTTTTTACATTTTTTCAACGAATTATTGAGAAGTGGCGCGTTCACCATTTTTTAAAAAAATTGAATTATCTTAGAAACTAAAAGAGCTAGAGCAGAATGGATACTTTTTTGGAATCCACTAGCCTTGAAACACCCCCACACCATTTATTTTTCAAATCTAAATTTTTAAAAATTTTGAAGATTTTTGAAGAACCTAACCTTGCCATTTTTTCGGGTCAGATATTTTTTTCTCCGATTTAAATGAAATTTTATTTCTAGATAAAGAAAGATAATTCGAATTGAGAACAGCTGTTGGTTTCGTTCAAATTTGTTTTTTTTTTACATTTTTCCAACAAATAATTGAGAAGTGGCGCTTTCACCATTTTAAAAAAAACTGAATTATCTTAGAAACTAAAAGAGCTAGAGCAGAATGGATACTTTTTTTTGGAATCCACTAGCCTTGAAACACCCCCACACCATTTATTTTTCAAATCTAAATTTTTAAAAAATTTGAAGATTTTTGAAGGCGCCATTTTTTTCGGGTCAGATATTTTTTTACTCGGATTTAAATGAAATTTTATTTCTAGATAGAGAAAGATAATTCGAATTGAGAACAGCTGTTGGTTTCGTTCAAATTTGTTTTTTTTTTACATTTTTTTAACGAATTATTTTTTAAAAAAACTGAATTATCTCAGAATCTAAAAGAGCTAGAGCAGAATGGATACTTTTTTTGGAATCTACGCCTCTTGAAATACCCCCACGCCATTTATTTTTCAAATCTAAATTTTGAAGATTTTTGAAGGCTATAATATGAACTTAATATAAAATCACATTTATACATACCTTATCCTCATCAAACCAGTTTTGCCCCCTTTTCTTCGAAATACTTTTCCAATTGTCCACTTGCGTTACAATAAATCTTTATGTGCACACAAAAACGTTTGAATTGTGACGTTTGGTGAGGTTATAAAAATTTTGACACTCATAAATTAACATAACTTCACTAAAATCCCTAAAAAGTGCATTTTATCTGTATATTAGTTACTAACCTGTTACTACACATTTACGAATAGCACAAACTTTAAAGCGTATTGTAACCTTACAGAGCGTTTTAACTAATACACATTTAAAACATGAATTAAAATATTTTTATGAATAAGACTGTATATGTATATATATGACACTAATTACTATTATTCCACATTTTGTTCTAAATTATTGGAAAAATTTCTCTCCCGGAAAACAAATACAAAAATTAAATAATAGCTGTCATTTAAATAAATTGAAAGCTATTTCACGTTTTAAACTAGATTCGATAAATTTGATTAATTCAGTTTTACTGATATCTTACTTAAAATTATATTCATTAAAATACCAATACAAAGTACAATAAACATTTATAGATGGAAAGAACTAATTTTGTTATATTATTATTACTGTATTGATTAAATTCAACTTAGTGTACGTCATCATAAGAAGAGTTCAAAACCATACACGTTATTTCAGATATTTACTTTCCTACTAAATATACCATATAAACTATAGTATATAAGGTATACATGATGGCGCTAATTTAATTGAATACTAGGATATCGTAAACCGTTATATACACAAAGATTAAAATGTCAGAGATATTTTAGGAAATCTGATTTTTGGTTTATACAGAGTATTTCATTGGTAAACGGACATACGATATGGGCAGATGGAGGTTATCTAGATGGTCTTAAATATCTCAAATTTAATGGTTCTTACAACCTGTATAACGGAGATACAGAGCATTTTATTAATTTTTTTCTAATTATTTAATGAGTCATAACTCACTAACCACCCAGTATATTTTTTTATATTTAGCAAACATTTTAAGAGTAAATTGACAAATCGATTAATTTAGACAAATCGATTGAGTTATTCATATTTGGAGAAATTCAGGTCCGTCTTCATGAAAAATTAACAATTTCTTGTACTTACAAATCAAATTTTTCAAATTCCATTTAAAAATTTAAAAAGAGACAAAAATATGAGTCGATCTGTAAACTTTTTTTTAGTCCCGCATTAAGTTCTAGAAAATTTTTATTTGTAAGTTAAATTTTTAGTAATTTTACGATATAAATATTAAAAAAAATACATTTTTCTTAATAAATTAAAAGAGTTATTTAATTTAATTTATTGGAACCTCAAAATTTTGAAGAACAATAAAAGTATAATTCCAGAGTCGAACTAAGAATAGAAGAGTAATTTCCTGAATTATCTGTTATATATCTTGTATAGCAAAATTTAAAAATATTGAATAATTATTCGCCTAATAAATAATAAAAATAAGACTAGACTGGAAAAAGAATGTATCTGTCGCCACAATTTAAGGGAACGCTCCATTTTATTCCATTGCAAATAAAGACTACAATTTTATTTACACTTTTACTTAAACAAAACATATTGGAAAATAATAAACTAAATAATGAGCCATCACCCTAAATACAAGGTAATAAAATTTGCTCAAAATGGGCCCTATTATTTATATATTTTCTTGCTCGTTTAATAATGTATTTTTACACCGCGGGGAGTGAAACTAGTACTTTAGTAAGCAATGAAATTTTAAATCATTATATAATATATTAACAACTATTTCTATTAAACTAAAAATAAAAATTTAGTTAAACTCCATAATATTAGCTTGTCAAGCTGAAATTATTCTCAAGATAATTTTTAATCAGTAAAAAAATACCTTTAAGATGAATTATTTTATTGTAATATTATAAGTGCCACTTTTACTCCCTTTGGATTTAAATTTTTTAATCCCAAGGGACTAAAATTTTTAAGTCACGCAAATAAAAATCAATTGTAAACCTTGTTTACTTTAATTTAATTCAGAACTATCAAATACTTTCACAAAGGAGTATAGGAAATAATTTTCGGTAGTAGGTACAGTCTTTAATTTTCTTTTCTCCAACACTATTTTACGAGATCGTCGTAATCTTTTTCATATATTTTTTATGATTTTATTCTAAAATATCCTAAATGAGATAAAGTCGTAATCTTCCGTCATTATTTTGGTTGGTTTAAAGGGCTACCCTCATCTTTAATTAAATACGGATCTGTACTTTTTATTTCCTATTTGAAATTCCCATTTTTTCTTTATCTAACAATGTAGAAGACTTACTTTTTTTACTAGGCTTTAACTATAAACTGTACTTTATGATCTTTTCTAAGTATGGTCCTCTTCCACTGTAAAATATTTATAATTCGTTTATAAAATTAATTAAAAATTAATTACACTTTGAGCTTACCGCCCTAATTATATTTAATATTTATTAAATTTCTGTATTACATTTTCTTAAATAGCTACAATCAGAAAATCATCAAAATTTATTTAAACTTTAATTATTAAATGTTGATAACTAGAAATTACAATAGTCATTGTGGATTATTTTAATTCTGTATAAATTGCTCACGTTATCATTTCCCCTGTTCAAGATATTTTATTGTGTGTGTAAATTAATAAATGTGGCAAAAATAAATAATTAACAATTGTACCAATCACATACTTAGCAAACATAAAAAAATAAGGTTGGGCTAATGGATATCTTCGAAATCCGCAGCTAACAAAATCAATTTAAATTTTTATTTACAGAAAAAAATCGACATGATACATTTCTCAGAATTGAAATCCGCATCTAATGAGCCTTCGCTCATATTTTTCTTACCTTTCTAACTATTTTTCTCAGAAAACTCAGTTCTCGACTAGACTGGGCTTGAGTATTACCTAATTCCGTGATTTAAGTCATTCTACTGAGTTCAAACCATACAAATTATACTATAGATAGTGATTCTAGAATTCCAATTCGCTGTAATACAAGTTTTGCCAAAAGTGCGCATGATCAGTATTATCCTCATTAGGGACAGGGTGGGTTTCAGTGAAATTCAAAGATCATTGTTGTTAGATCAGTTTAGGTTAATCAATGTATATATAATTGAAGATTAAGATTTTAATATTAATAGTCAAGTCTGAGCTTTCTTTTTTTTTTAATTTCGTAATTTTGTAAGTCCTTTCCCTCAACAACTATCATTGAAAAAACACCTAAGTCCTTTGGCTCAAAACTAAAAATTATCTGGGCTAAATTTTTTTTTAGTTTTATATTTTTGTTAAACATCAGTTTACAATTTTTAAATTTGTTTGTTTTAAAATAAAACACCTCAGTCCTTCGCCTTAATGCAATATTTTTTAAAATTTTGGAGATTTTTCATAACAGTTTTATTAATTACAGTGATTATATACAATTTTATATAACTATAATCGTAAAGTTTATTATTAAACATATAAACAGAACTGCACAGGTGCATTCTCCGAGCTATAATTTTCTACTGGAAACATCACTTTTAACGTATTACTTTCAAACAAACACAAACCTTTTGTTACTGTCTACAAGAACCATATTCGTTTTACTTATATTTTTCCTTGATGCTAACGTTAATGATCACGTTAGAGATAAAATGAGAGACATTACCTCCAATGGAAGACGTCTTTTATGTCAACCGAAGAAAAGATATTTAATTCGCTCGGTCGATAAGTGACAGGACAATAACTCGCTTTATAAATGTGCCTCGTTTTGGCATAACGAAAAATCTAGAAGAATGCCAATTAGGTACGGATTTGTAATCAATATGGGAATAAAGTTTTACGTTGTTAAAAGAAAACAAATTATGGTAATTTTACCTTATAATAATAACTTAAATTTTATCAAAATTTTGGAGACTCATTATAAAAATATGTATAGAATCAAATGCTGTTGATCATTGATATTAGAAACAAAAATATAAATATTTGAAATGAATCTTTAACACAATTTGGTGTAAGAAAGTGAATAAAAAGTATCAATTTGTAAATTTATATCCTAAATAAAACATACTATGATTCATATATATAAGAATGAGCCAAAAATAGGGAAAATAGGGAAAAATAAATAAAATAGGGAATAATTAAGAAAAATGGGAAAATAGGGCAATATAGGAAAAAATAGGAGTGAAAATAGGAAAAATAAAGAAAATACTGCAAAATAGTGAAAAATCAGGAAATTAGGGAACAATAAGGAAAAATACTAGAAAGTTGGATAAAATAGGAGAAGAATAGAAAGAAATAGGAAAAATACAGAATTTAGAAAAAAATAGGGAAAAATGGGAAAAGAAATGTAAAAATGGTGGCAATATGGAAAAATAAGAGTAAAAAACAAATATACAAAAACTGAATAATAGGGACAAATAGGTAAAAACCAAAAAAAAAAAATTAATAAAAAACAAGAAAAATATAAAGAACTAAAAAAAAAGAAACAGGGAAAATACCAAAAACTAGAGAAAATAGGTGAAAAAAGGGAAACAGGGAATAAAAGAGAAATCTAGGAAAAAATAGTGAATAATTTAAAAAAAATATTCAAAACCAGAGCATTATAGTGAAAAATAGGGAAAGGGAAAAATAGTGAAAAATATAGAAAAATAGAGGAAAATACGGAATAAATAGAGAAAAATAGGGAAAATAGTAAAAAGAAAAAGAGAACAAAAAAAGGGCCAACACAGGGAAAAATTGTGAAAAATAAGAATAACAGGGCAAAGTAAAGAAAAATAGAAAAATAAATTGTATAAATTTATCTAAAAACAGTAAAAATGGGTTAAATTAAGGAAAAATTGATAAAATAGGTATAAATACAGACAAATAGGGAGAAACAGAAAAAAATAGAAAGAAATAGATATCTTGGCGATAAATGAAGAATAGGGAAAAATAAAGAAAAATAGCCTAAAATAGGCAAAAACAGGAAGGAAAGAATAGGATAAAATACGAAAAAATAGAAAAAAATAGTAAAAATAGGATAAATAGGAAAAAATGGGAGAAAATAGAAAAAAATAGGAAAACACAAGCAGCCATATAATTTTTATTTCTACATATCAAAATCAAGTCATATTTGCATGGTGAATAATTCTTTTTAGTCATTATTGCCTTTCGTCTTCATCATAGCTACTTAAATTTATTTCAGTCTTGGTAGATGGTTCAGAGGAATTTTCAGTTTCAGTTTGATAATTTTCTGTAACACTGGCACTTCGTTATTTAAATAATAACTATAACTGTGATCTCCACTTAAATTTATTTTTATTCTATTAAAAACAAACTATTATTACGATAATTTGTCATCCACGGCTTCGTCAAGCGATAATTAAGATTCGCCCTGTATATTGAAATTTAATTTATTTACAATCTCCAACACGCTTTTTAATGTAGGACAAATTTAAAAATTTTTTAAAACAACTTTTTTATTTTAATCAACTTTAGTCATTACAAGGTGAACAAAGAATCTTAATTTCGCTTAGTCAGGTAGAAGGGGATTTTTGGTGGGGTTAGCTCGAAAGCCGTGGAGATTTTTTGGGACAGTCATATTCGGGACTCGATTAAGAGTACATAAAAAATTAATAGCGCCTCCCCTGACAGACGATTTAAAAAAAAAAAAAAAAAAATAAAAAAAAAAATAAAAAAAAAATAAAAAAAGGCACCAAAATAACTCGTAACACTATAAACTTACCAAAATAGTTAAATACAATACATCAAATCGATACATTGTAGTTTTATAACCAGTTTTTATTTTTGTTAGAGGAATCCCGATTGCTCCGTTTGCACTACGCGCACTCTATGTTTTACTTCCGATACTTTCGCATTTTTGTCTATAACTAATCCCTCATTTTGGTTACCTGGTAGATCCTTCATCTCTGTTGTCCTCTGGTTATCCTTTAGCAGAAGAGTGGATCCGGTATTAGACCGATTTGTTCTTTCGAAAACTGACAATGGCTGAATATATTAATTTCTATATTTTGTGGGGTGGGGGGGGCGTTTGATGCATTATTACATTGCATGCGAAGTCGGTTGGAAAGTTTAATACTTTCAATAAAATCGCTTATTGGTTTGGAGAGTTTATTTAGGGTGTATCCTTATTGTCGGTGGGCAGTTGTTTATTGGTGCTGAGATATTGTCCAATGTTGAGGATATGGTAGGTTCCCCTTGGTTTCTGCATCGCTATCATTCATGACTTTTTCGATTAATCTTATTTCTCTCCTACTTTTACATTTTCTGTGACCCTGGTCCATGACGTTAGGCTCGTCCAGATGCTGGCTAGTATTGGAATTCCACATCCCATCGTTTGGTATATTCCTGTAAACTATGACGCAGCATATGTACTGTATTATTTTGTATATAAACTAGAATCCTATAAATCCGCTCACAATTATTCCTATGTCTGAAAACCAATCCCATATATGCTTTATGGTGGAGTGGGTGCGTTGCTTCATTTAGTTCTCTATTAACATATTGGTCATAGTATATTGTTATGTTTTGTTTGTTTCTTTGATTTTATTTATGTTTATTTTATTTATTTGAATTATTTATTTTTTTATTTATTTTTTCCGATTTTATTGTTTTTCAAGTTTGTTTGATAATATTTATTTAATTAAAATTTGGGCGCCAATCGAACAATTC
This sequence comes from Neocrepidodera transversa, assembly GCA_963243735.1. Taxonomy (NCBI): domain Eukaryota; kingdom Metazoa; phylum Arthropoda; class Insecta; order Coleoptera; family Chrysomelidae; genus Neocrepidodera; species Neocrepidodera transversa. The sequence goes on from OY725337.1 coordinate 10,560,453, forward strand.
TACAAACTTTGCATGAATTTCTTACCTCAGGGTAGGGATGATTCGAGGTAATAAATATAAAATTTGTGACTTTTATCATTTATTTGAAACAAAACTTCTATTTTTATACCATATAAACAAAACTTACCAAAACATCAATAACCTATTTTTCTGGGTTATTTATTATCTAGATAATGAAAAACTTTATATATACTCGGTATCCTAAATATACCGTGTTATTTACTATGAGTATTTTTATTTTTTTTATTTTATACTATTGTATGATTTTCTTTAAAAAAACTTTATTTCATCTTATATATATTTGATCATTATCATATGGATTTATCCAGATTATATTAATCGGATCAGGTTCATCTTCTTCTTATCATTAAACATAATTAAAGTAAACTACCTATTACCTTATTTTTATTTCGTTTATTGCGCACTCACACTGATCTCGAATTTTTCGATTTCTTCTCCATCCAATCCTGTTTGTTTTCTTCGTCCAAATTCGTCGCTTCTAACCTTGTTGGAATTTATTTTCGAGCGGGCGCATATCACGTGTTTATAAAATACACCTGAACGATTTACGAATATTAGTATTCATAAATGTTGAAAGAACACTAGACTTGTATTTTCTTAAATATGCATCGAAGGACCAAACTCTTTAGGTAGGAGTTAAACCAAAATAAAAACAGTATTTGAAATAGGAATGTAATTTTATTCCATTTGTTCCAAGAACTAACATGAACAGAAAAATAATAAACGGCACATTAATTTAAATTATGAAACCGAAATCAAATATAACTCATCACTTCACTCACTGTAAAAATCTATTTATATTTTTTATTATTACGAAAACTCAGAAACTTTTTGTTTGTGGTTAATTACGCACCATTTTAATTATTTGAAGAAACTTTTTTACTCTATTGAATGCGACTGCATCCTTATACAGTCGATAAGCGAGAGAGCGATTATGCTCTGAATTTTAGCGGAGAGTCGGGTTGCAGGTTTTTTATTGGTAGGAGACATGATACGTGGTATCCAAATAGCCTTGAATTCAGACTCTTAGCGGGAAGAAATATATTTATATTTTTTGTCTCTTATAATGATGGGATAATATGAGAGAACAATAATATTGCTTGCATAGCAACGGTCGATTATGTATTTTGTTTTCGTTAAAGGTATTTTGAAAGTAGACAGAAAAAACGACTGAGAGAAAGACGGAATAACTCTTGTGTTGAGCTTAAATCTATTTTTAGATTTTAAAATATACAATAATAGACATTAGTATGAACTGAAACATTAATCTTATTAATTTTAAAAGAAATATGAATTATTTGGTATTTTCTGGATAATATTCCAGTGAAATTTATCCAACACCATTGGTTGCCTTAACCTTCATAAGTAGAATTTATTTCCACTTTGTTGCCTACGTTTATATCATCTGGTAGGTGTATTTTATTTTAATTTTCTATTATTTTAGAATTATATTTCATATCAAAAGTGATTACAAAATGGCGCCACCACGCTTTTCTCAATGCATTTTATTTTTAACTTTATTTATAAGAAATTTACTTGATTTCTTGGTAATAATAAGCTTAACCTTCTTACCAATTCCTTTAACTAACTGTTATACACTTTTTATTCAATTTTCTTACAATTTTTCTCTGATTTCTTAAAATTTTAAATCTTCAAAAATTTTTAACTTAGTTTTTCTCTAAACAATCCATAGCAACCAACCTCCTTTCTTAGCTACCCTCAAAATCCCATTAGCTTTTCTTCATTACGTCATTTTAACTCTACGACTTATTCTGTCTGTCAACTTGATTTTACTTTAATAAATTTTTTAAACATTATTATTTGATTCTACTATATTTTCTTACCTTTTGTTATATCCTTAAATTTTATCACAACAAATTATTTCTGCTACATAGTTACCTATACCTACTTATAATCTATCTTAAATTTAATCTTACAATGTTCCTTATTAGACACTTTTATTTCTGAGCCGAATGTTGGGATTCTTTGGAAATCTTTAATTTCTTCTTGTATGTACAACCCTTCTGGTCCTACTGGTTGTAAAGTATCAATTTTATAAGTTTCTCTGTTTCTGCGGTAACTTTTCGAGGTAGGGTTGCTTTGGTAGGGATTGGTTTAAGTGAGATTAAGTTGTTGCAATCAATTTCCTCTTCATAGTCCTGGATTATTCTTGTTATGGGTGCTATACATTTTAATTGGTTCACTATTGTAATTGGTAGTTCGTGGTAGCATTTGTTTGTCTTTCTGATCCTTACTAATTTTGGAATGCATTGCATTATGTATACTACAATACTCGTCCGGTATACCCTAGAGTGTGTTGCATTAATTGGTATACCCTAGAGTGTGTTGCATTTTGATTGGTTCGCTATTGTAATTGGTAGTTCGTAGTAGCATTTGTCTGTCTTTCTGATCCTTACTAATTTTGGAATGCATTGCATTATGTATGCTACAATACTCGTCCGGTATACCCTAGAGTGTGTTGCATTAATTGGTATACCCTAGAGTGTGTTGCATTTTGATTGGTTCGCTATTGTAATTGGTAGTTCGTAGTAGCATTTGTCTGTCTTTCTGATCCTTACTAATTTTGGAATGCATTGCATTATGTATGCTACAATACTCGTCCAGTATACCCTAGAGTGTGTTGCATTAATTGGCTTACTGCATACGGTAGTAATGGTCCCATAAGTAGTCGGTTTTTCAGTATTTCTCTCTTCATCAGGCATGTCCTGTGTACTGTGTACTATATATAATCTGTCCATCTGTCTTTAGTACTGATATTCTGTGAACAGGAACTTGCTGTTAACATAGCTTGTCAAATCTATGTTTTGTGGTAGTAACGGCATTTCTGGTTGTATTTTATGATTTTGGCCCACGAAGTTGATCAGATTCTGGGGTGTTCTGTTTGCCAGGTATCTATTCCACAGATGATTATTCGTTTTTAGAGGGTGAGTGCGAACAGTTTGGCGAAACAATATCCTGGTATGAATGGGCAGGTTATTTCTCCCTTCAAATGTTTTTCATTGTCGTCCAGTCTTACTGAGGTTATGTAGTCACAAGCTTGTATTTTAACTGACGATGACACTCTTCTGGTATTCTACACCTTTGCAGGCTCCGTTGTCCTCTATGTGCCCATGAAGTTTCACTAAGGCGGTTAAAGGTCCATTCATTATTATGTTTCCAATTGTCTTCTGATCCTAATCCCTCAATGTAGATGTCTAGCCCTCCGTCTACTATTTTTTGCCTACTGAATTAATTTCGCTGTATCACTTGGACTGTCATATTTACACTATCGTACGATACACCGGGCAAAGAACACTGTTTAATGTCTTTAAAGGAGACTGCTGATACATTTAATTTTGTGCCTGAGCAGTCGTACTCTTACATTTTTTTTTGGTTCAATTTCCCGGTATTTAATTTACAAATATAACCTAATATTTGCCTGGTTATTACAGTACATGCTTTTATCTTTTATTTGAATTTATTTCCATTTAGTACATTAAGTATTTAAAGAAGAAAAAAGTGTGCATTTGTAACGAAAAATGAATCTATAAAAATCGGTAAATGATGCAGCATGCTACGAACAGTAAGAAGAAAAGATAATGTGAGAGTTAATAAGAGCACAAAGTACAAGCCGTAAATTAAAATTACCCTCTGGTGAATAAAACAGAACAGGAATAAACTTAAATAATTTCAAAACCAAATGATTAGTTTAAAAAGCCGCAAGCCAAAGCGCACTGCAGCTAAGACATAAATTAATTTACGGAAGCAAGGAAAAAGAATGGAACGATTCTCAGTATTGTTTGAGATATTCGAAAGTAACTTTATTAGGTAATTTGTCGAGAAGTTTATCCCAAGGTGATGGTCGGAGAGAAAGATGATGTGTTGAGTCGGTAGTTACAAATGTTGGATGAGCAATATAAAGTTGTAAGTACAGCAACTTCCTGCAGAGGCACGTCTCTCACCGGAAAAGGCGACTTTCAGTTTATCGTATCTGTCAACATACTTTAGCCCGCCCGCCGAGGGGAAGCGAACTCGCGCGGAAAACGTGATCAGTCAACATAAGTGAATTTTATCTTTTCGGTGTCAACCGACCCTGTAATAAACTCGGCAGCTTCTTAAATTACCTCCTTGTAACTCAATCTCTTGTTGACAATGAAAATTCTGAACTCAATTAGAGAATTCTTGAAAGAATACTCGCTCCACGCCCTTTGATCTCCGAAAAATATTAAGTGAAAAGTGCCGGACGGAAATGCGGGAAGGGTTTTGTCATCGGAGAGGAAGCCAGGAAGGAAAATATTTGTTTAATGTCTCCCTCAGTGATCTTTAAGCCATAGGCTCATTGCGCATTAAAACTTGTTCCCGGTTTCATTAATAACGTTACAGAAAAGTATCCTAAATCTTTATTTATTTTGGTTTTATTGAACATTCTGTCTCCTTAATTTCAATTTAGTTCATCAAAGAGTTTGAAAAGAGGTATACTCGACGGTGCATGTAACTCAATGGATACCTCAATGATCTTTATTATAACCTATTTTATGATGACTGTACATCTCAGATTTTATATATAATAAATGTTAATTAAATTTGTTCATTATTGCCGTTTCAGAAAATTATACTAAATCTTCCCGCTATATATACCTAATATACTGTTATGATAAAAATATCAATCAACCTTTCGTTATTAATCAAAACTTTTATAAAACAATAAATGTCAAAAATAATACAATTTAACAAGGAAACATGCAACAAAATTCATTAAAAATATTTTTTTTTAAATTAAATTAAAATTTTAAGAGCAAATTCAAAACAATTCAACGTAGTATAAAATTTAATCAGAAATAAAATTAAAAACATCCTGTATATTAGTTTCTCTATAAAAACCAACTCTGTACGTACTTCTGAAGTGATACCTGCCTGACTGAATATAAAATTTACGTCTCTGGTCAACACAAACGGGGGCGTATCTCTCTCCCATTGGGGCCAAAACCCGACTTATCTGTAAAGAATACCTCCTTGTTCCTGTCATCATTGTTCCATCCCAATAAACATTTTTGGTTATATAATATTTACCGCAAACGTTATATCACCTACCTTATATAACTTTATATAACCTACTATCTGTTACTCTTATTTACCCCGTAAAGAGCTTAAATGGGGCGTTTATAAAGGTTGTGGAAGCTTCGTTTTTAGTAACGTTATTTTCTGTAGGAATAGTTTGTTACCACGAAAAATGTCAAAAAAAGATTAATAAATTGAATACTTAACAATGATCAGTGAAATCAATATAATGAGAAAAAAAGGTTATAATGAACAAAAAAAAAAGATTTTTTACACTACAATCAGTGAAATCAATATACTAAACATTTTTAACAAACGATTGTGAAAAAGATAATCAAATATATACTAAATAATCAGATAAGTGCAGTTTGTCGAATTGTCCTGGCCTAAGATGACTCGACAATCAAATGAAGATGATACAAATGTCCAAATGTTTAATTAAAAGCTCATAAAAGTTGTATGGTAAAACGAAACAATAAAAGTGGGAATTGCGCTTTTTATAACCGAGATACAGGGTGTCTAATCCATTTTGCCCATTTATTTTCTTGCTCATAATATTTGAACCACCCTGTAGACATTTGGCACACATGACCTGCATATCTTGTTGAATGTACGGCTGTATTAAAATGTAACGAAATCCAGGTCAGACTTGAATTTTTTTAAAATTTGTTTCCATATTTGAAAAGCGCACAAAAAACTGAATTCTGTGATGTATTTTTTATTTTAGGCCAGACGCGAGTTTACTATTTAAATTTTAATGTCAATTTATTTTATTTGAGAATTTTCGTGGTACAAAATCGATTAGGACGATTTTTTATTAATTTGTTTATGTTATCGTCAAGCTTGTAACCTAACGAAGTAATTTTTTAAAGCTTACGTATTAAGTTCCATTTAGACCACTGCACGATGTAATTACAGGTCTGTATTTAGGACAAAATAATACAAAAATTTTTCTTTCGAGCAGCCTGTATAATGATTGTTAAAAATTTCTACTTGGTAGAATTGTAGAAACAACGAATAGAAAATAAAGTTGCTACCTTCGCATGATTATTTGTACTCATTTCCACATCACCTTGAGGTAGAGTACATGGTACGTTTTTTATCTTCCGAAACAAATGGTACAAAATAACTCCTTCTGAAAATTGAAGATGCACGTGCAGAAATTAGAAATAATCTGTACTACATATTTTAAAAAGAGCAAGTAAATGTATCGACCAGATTGGTGGTCATTTTGAACATTTGATGTAGTTTTTCATCTGTTTCATTTAGTTGTTACTTAGTATTTCTTGTTTTTATTAGTTTTTGTCATTTGATATCATTGTACCTTAAATACGATTAGGACTCCTGGGGATACCACAATAAAAAAATACGCCTCAAGGTGGTGTGGAAATGAGTTCAATTAATCATGCAAAGGTAACAACTTTATTTCCAATTCTTTGTATTTACAAATCCATTAAGTAGAAATTATGAATGATCATTATACAGGGTGTTCGAAAGACAAATTTTTGTGGTATTTGGTCCTAAATAGGAACCTGTAATTACATCGTGTAGTGGTCTTAAGCTTTAAAAATTTAATTCGTTAATTTAAGCGAGCTTGATGATAACATAGCTTAATTCCATTACTTATTTATACATATACTAATTGATTTTTTTGTTTCAGGTACGTTTACATCTAAATTTTCACAACTCAGAGTATTAAAGGTAAGAATATAAATATTTGTATAAAAAATCTATGATGTCTTTAGCAATATTATTGATTTTTTAATATAATTAATTCCCAATCGAAAACTTTTAATATATAGGGTATAATTAAAATGTGTAAAAATGTTTAAACTGAGTAAACTTAAAGTTGTAACAAGTTTATAAAAATTATTTAATTTTTTAATTCGCCTCATTAAGCGAACAAGAATATTTTGAATGTTCCTTGAAGAAATCAAATACGAATACAGAGCATTTTTTACCTATATAAGAGAGGTATAATAATCATGCTAAAAATTGGGTTTTCAATAGATAAACACGCTTTAACGTCCCTGCTGAAATTTGGTATATGAGATTGTTTGAGATTTTTTTAGATTTTTTGAGATTTTTAGAAGTTTTTGAGATTTTAGATTCTTTGGGACTTTTTAGATTTTTTAAGAATTTATAGATATTTTGGGATTATTTTTTAAACTTTTTTGAAATTTTTTTTTGATATTCATTTTAGTTTTTTGAGACTCTTTGAATATTTTGAGATTCTTTGAGAATTTTTCCAGATTTTATGAGGTTTTTAATTTTTTTTAGATTTTTTGAGTCTTTTTGAGATTTTTTTAAGGTTTTTAAAGACTTTTGAGATTTTTTGAGGTTTTATGAGGTTTTTTGATTTTTTTGAGGTTTGTTGAGGTTTTTTAAGATTTTTTCAATTTTATTTTTGAAATTTTTTGAATTTTTAGATTTTTTGATCAAATTTTAGAGTTTTTCAGATATTTACTATTTGGAATTTTTTGAGATTTGGCGTTTTAAATGTTTTTAAAGAATTTTTAGAGATTTTTGAGATGTTTTTGAGGCGTCTAAAAAATGAACTAGATTTTTTTTTGAAAATTTTTGAATTTTTGATGATTTTTTGATTTTTGAGATTTTTATGGTTTTGAGGTAATTTACAGTTTTTGAATTATTTGATTTTTAAGATTTGAGATTTTTTGACATTTGAAATTTTTTTAGTTTTTACTTTCCCGACCCAAAGGATTGTGAAAGAGCTAAAAAAATTCGAAACAAAGATGGAAATATCCATTTTGAGGTCACTCTAAGTTTTTTCAAAGTTTTTGTTTTTTTTTAATTTATTTCCGACTTTTTCTGTTTTTTGTAATTTATTTTTTTTTGGTTACACTTGTTTTCGGTTCCTTGGTTGTTTTTTGGTTTTTGAGATGTTTTTTGATTTTTCTCGCTTTTTTCTCATTTTTCTGGTTTTTTTTCTGTTTTTTTTTCGTTTTTTTTCTAATTTTTCCTCGTTTCTCATTATTCCATTTTTTTCCTATTTTTTTCGTTTTCTTATTTTTTCTCATTTTTCTTATTCCTTAATTTTTTATGATAATTTGCGATTTTTTTGTGATTTTGTTGTGGCTTTTTTGCGACTATTTTGCGATATTTTGTGATATTTTTCGATGTCTTGGGTTTATTCCGTATTTTAAATTTTGATTTTTCATTTTTTCCCAATATTTTCTATTTTCTTCCTCAATTTATTTATTTTTTTTATACATTTTTCAAATTTTTTTCCGATTTTTTCTGATTTTTTTTCAGATTTTTTTGATTATTTCTCGTTTTTTTTTCATTTTTATGATTTTTTGTTTTTTGTAATCTCTCCTCATTTTTTCTCATTGTTCTGTTTTTGTTTTTTTTTTCTCATTTTTTTTTATTTCATTGATTTTTGCGACATTTTTGTGATTTTGTTGGGGTTTCTTTTGTGATTATTTTACGTTTTTTTGTGAAATGTTTCGATTTCTTGCAATTTTTTAGGCGTTTTTTTTTCGTTTTTTTTTGCGATTTTTAGCGACTTTTTTTCGGTTTTGTGATTTCTTCATTTTTGCCGTATTTTACAATTTTATTATTCATTTTTCCCAATATTTTCTAATTTCTATCTCAATTTTTTTGAGTTTTTATTTTTTGTTTTAATTTTTTTCCGATTTTTTCTCTTTTTTCTCAAATTTTTTCGATTCGTCTAATTTTTGTAAAAAAAAAATATTAAAAATAGCGTCCCGAATTTCGTACTTTGAAATCCAGTCACCATAATTTTAATTCTAAAAGAAGCTTAATTTTCACTAGGTATTATACTAAAATAGTAATTATAGCAGCATTTTAAAAATATTGGAACAAAGACATAAGTTTTGTATTAAAATATCGAATTTCCTTTTTTCTGCTACTTAAAAATATGAAGGCAACATTGCGTTACGAAGACATGAATTATAAACCCCAAAATAGTTATTTTGTACGTGGCGCCATCTATAAAAAAGTAAATGAACTGGAAAATTTACAGAGTAATAGGTTTCTAATGTATTTTTGGTGATGTTCTATGTTTCAAATTATAAATTTTTGAACTTGTAAATGAAAGCAAAAAATGAAATATCTCTTATGTATCGTCTCTAATGGGATTTAATATGTAGTTCCTGAAATAGTTTTTACAGCGATTTTTGATCCTTTTTTTTGAGGTTAAAATTTTCACAATTCCATTGTTTTTTTCATTTTCTTAATTTTTTTTCACTTTTTAATATATTAAGGAACTAATTTAATACCATTAGAACATTATAAAAGCAAATCCGCATATATTTATTGCCTGGATAGTCCGTCTTATATGTTCAAAAATTTCCCTATGCTTATCCATTTTCTAACGCCGCCTTAAATAATGATTATATAGTAAAATGTATACTGTGCGTTAAAGCCTAAAAAAAAAGAAAATAAAAAAAAAGCTCACGTACAAATTTTCATTTAGATTTGATACAGATAAAGAAAAAATCTACAAGTATAAATTTAAATTCAAACATTTTAGATACGCTGGTACCTGCTTCGTTTGGTCTTCATATAATTAGAGTATAAAGCCAGAGAAATGCAATTCGCCTCTTTTTAACAGAATATTTTTCTTATTAACTGGAAACAAATTGAAAACAAGTTTCGGTAAAATGAAATTAGTCGCTAAGTAAGCGAAATAATTTGAAAACCGAACCGATTAGTTAGGCAGCCACAGAAGTTCGCAAACTACCGTCTATTTATATCAGTTAACAAGGCGCAATGCAGTTCAAGATACAAATTAATTTAAAAGTATATGTAACATGTGTTGCCTAACTTTACCAAGTTTCAAACGTAATTAACCTTACAGTGCATGGTCCGTTGAATATGTACTAGAAGTAGGTTCTCTTAAGTCGAGCAGTATTTAGAGGTAATTTAGGTAAGACTTTCAAGCGTTATTAATTTTGTAAAAAGAACCGTTGACAGCTGAAAAACTTCTGAAAGTTTGAAATTATTCTTATAATATTTAAAATTGATTATACGAGTAGAAAGCCCCACGTTGCGAAGCCATTTAAATTGATCTGTTCTTTTGTATTTTAAATGAACCAATTTAAATTCTTTTTTATTGTTTTATTAGGATAAGTTCAATTAAAAGTTGTATTCAAATGATAATAAAATAAAAAGTCTTTCTCACTCATTTAATGACAAATTAAACCAATCACAAAATATGATAATAATAAAAATTTTACAAATAAAAATTTCAGATATGCAATTTTCCTTGTTTACAAAAATTATAAGCCAAATACATATAACAAAAATATATGTTTTAATTCCATCTTCATAAAATCCTGGCATACATTGTAACACTATTTTATTCCGAAAAGCATTCATCTTTATTATTTTTGTTTTTTTTTTTCCTTATAGTCCATTTCAAACGTTCAATATTTTCTTCAACTTGCTAATATTTTTCCTTCATCCCTTCAATTTTTATATGCACATTTTCACAAAAATTTTTCCTCCACCAAAATTTTTATTTCTCCTTATAAGTTGCCAACCTTTTTTTCAAATACTATTTTTAACTTTTCGTCTAAAAAATCCTTCAATCAATGTCTAATAAATAATCAAACAGCAAAAACAACATTTCTACACCCACTTTGCCTTTTTTTGTCTAAACAAAAATAAAATCTGTAGTCAAATCATTATGCAAACTCACCTTAATAATAATTTTAATAAAATGAAATAATTTAAATAAGAAGATAATCTAAAGCCAAAACTGTACTTTTTTACTAGTTTTTTAGTAAATCAACTATTCGCTGGGTGCAGAGTGCATTGTGGGGACAACTGAAACGATCCCAGCGCTCGTAGTGGTCAAACTTTCATGAAATCATTCTCTTGTCATAAATAAACATTTCAAAATTAAATATAAAAATGGTTAGGTTAGGTTCATATTAGTTGTTGTGTTGTGTTGTTAATTGCAAAAATACAGGGAGAAATAGCAAGTGGAAATTTTACACATTTTAATGCACAATTAAATGCAGTTAGGAGAAAAAGTAAGTAATGTATAACCAACTTCTGTAGCACGCTTACTTAGACGAATGTGTGTTTTATTCTACAATTATTCGATGTGATTAAATAACTTTTGCCACTATGTCTCAATTCTTTCACATCTCTAACGTGACCAGCAGCGACAAGTTGCTTTCCTTTGTCCATAATTTGGGGTTGAAATGATATTTGATGAGTAATTGACTCAAATCCGGTTTGATTGAATAGATTCAAATCAGGTTTGATTGAATATCATCATCGCCTAAAAATTATTAAAAAAAAAAGTATGATAAATTATTGTGACTGAAAATCTAGCAGATATTCATAAATTTTTATTATTCTAACTGTCATGTATTATTTGTTTGGATTACCCTGATTAACCTAACCTAAAAATCATAGTTTTTGATATTTATTTACATGTTTTATATTGACTTTGTTCATCACAACACGTTTTACCGAATTTTTTCTTTCAAAAATATAATCACATTTATTAATTACATGCTTATAAATTCCAACGAATTTTTATTTTTTATGCACACCTTACATACTTCCCACAATAGTCGAGCATGATTTTATGCAACCGTCAGATGGCGTTTTCGTCGCGCTTCCTGCCAATGTCCGTATCTAAGTAACAATATCAAAGCAAACTTTTCAATTATTATAAAATTATAATAATTAATGAATACCCAATTATATTTTTAGAATACGGAGTAGGTGGAGCTGGTTGGAGGCAAAGAACTAAAAGTAACAGCACTAACATTGTTAAGTGTGTGTTTTTTTCATGATAATTAAGACCATATCTTACATTGTATTAAGCCTCAATGTTTCTATTTATATCTAGCTGTACTGAGGCTCCTATTGTGTCCCACCCCGCAATTTTCACATCAGACCAGTACTCTTGACAAAGTCCAAATTTTTTTTCAGGAATTAGCATTTGAATTAGCATTTCAATCTCTTAGAGCGTAGTCTTATTCCTTCTGAATACCTTATAGACTTCCCAGTTGTCAGTTTTTTTGAAACAGTTGATAAGTCTACAGATTTCTGCTCTTTTCTTAGAAAACTCCGTATTCCACCGCTTCTCAAGCTTTAAGAAGTAATTTTTTTCATATGCATTAATGAAGGTGTATCTCAGAAATTCCATCAGCATCTCAACTTTACAAGATTTTTTCGGTTTCTAGGCACATTCCTCGAATTCCTCTTTCATTACCTCTATTTTCATTTTCTAGATTTTTTACTGCAGCAAATTCAAGAAGAGTCTCCACTCTGTCGTTAATGCCTGTGCTACCCCACACTGTGTGGTGAGCATTGGCGTACACAATCTACTAGCAGTTTCATTCTATTTACAGTAATCAACAAGTTCCTTCACTTTATCTTCAGGAAGAAGTCCTTGCTGGTCATAAGTAAGATAGGCAGAACTAGAAATGTGTAACCCTTTAATTCGTCCCATATATACATATAGTTCCTGACTTAAGTCAGCTCAATGCTCTATTCAGTTATACGACGTTGTAGAACGGCGCTCTCTGCCTTACAATATTATATGTTTGTATGAATTATCTTCTTTTTTTACTTTTATCCCGGTCCCTTTTCGTCCCCCTGCACCACTTCCGACTCCAGACTTGAGGCGCTATCCAGAAGCTCCATTTTCGTCTCCGAGTCCGGGTTCGGCGAGAATTCTGGGTTACCAGGTATCGTTAGTTCCATGGGAACTGCGCCCATTTGTTCCACAGTATCGAAGTAGATATTAAATGCCGGTACAAATGAGCAATTCCGGTCACGTGCTATTCTGGACACACACAGGTGTTCCCGTATCTTAAAGCGATCTACAATTCCGGTCACGTACCACTTAGGGGACAGTAGGGGGTAGTTTGACCTTTGATCTTTGACCTTTGTCCTTCGACGTTTGACCTTTGACATTTGACCTCCGACCTTTGACCTTTGATCTTTGACTTGTACACGTGCCTAGATGTTTGCCATGGTCATTATCCCGTACCCCCATATGTACCTATATGTTTATGAATACTAATAAAAATAATTATAATATTGGTATACCGCAATAATAATAATACGTAATTCTATTGTATTCTAATTACTCATCAACACCCGAAGTAGTACGTGAATGTAGTGCTCATTTGTAATGACATTAAATCGTAGGCGCCAGATGTGGTACGTGACCGGAATTGCTCATTTGTATCGGCATTTAATATCTACTTATCGATACGAATTTCGTATAATACTTAGTCTATGGGGTTCTCTCCTATAGGATCGGACAGCACCTCTTCAGTTTCTACCTCAGAGGATTCCTTTTCCTTTCTCTTCCATATTTCTTGGAAATGAATTGTTGAGATATTAAGGTAAAGCCTATTTATCCTTAATGTCATGTGCATAAATTATATACACTGAATAAATATTTAAAAAAATTTTTTTTTCGAATAGGTTGATTTTTCATTTCAGTTTTCTACTGTTTTTAAATTAAATTTTTTCCACTACCTTACAAGATGTAACGTGTAGCAATATTTTATGAACATTGTTTTTGAGCCTCGGTTTATTCTATACATATTCAGAATAGTCGACGATCTTTTAATTTAAATATTGTGTAACTGTAGTTTATCTTTTGAATATCAATTTCAGAAATGTTTTGAAAACTCATTGTTGAAGTTCAGTTAGGAAATTATAAAGTTAAATATAGAGAACAAAGTTAAGACTATTATATACTATCGTGTTTTTGCGGTAAACTTACAGTGCAACTTTCAACGACGAGGTTGCCAAACCGATTCGTTTATGAAATAAGTTTGCTCCGGATATTAATTACATCGACTGGATAGTATATTTGTGTGGTTGTTAGTAAATAGTTTTGTCTGATTAAAATTGGCGTTTATTAGGACAAACCAAACACATAAGAAAAGTGAAAAAAATAAATTAATACATTTACTGCTATTATATAATAAAATTTATGTATTAAGTAAATTTAGTAAAATAAAATTATTCAGATGTTCACACGTTGTAACTTGATTGATTGGTTAGTATGGGTAACCTTTTTATATCAATATTGTAGAAAAAACAATCAACAAGACGTGAGGTACATCGCTTATTTTAATTCAGTTAAGATTAGTACATATGAATAATAGCAAGATTTACACTTTAGTGATAAGTGACGAGACCCTTTTACTCACAAAACTCAAAAGTATAGAGAAAGAAAGCTCTGGATGTAATAACACATTTAAAAATAAAATAAGTATTAATAAAGAAATAAAAGCTCTCTTTTATAAACTGATCTCGAACAAATAATTGCGTCAGAGAACGGTGAAAACGTTAATAAGTCATTCTGAAACATAAGTGCTAAATGCGAGTCCTTTGATAAAATATACTCAATTATTTCCGAATGCAATTAGATTAAAATTTCATTTAATTTTTGCGATGTAATTTTAAGCCCACTGGACTTAATCAAATTACTCATAATTTTTTTTTGTACCAGTTTTTTTCTAGTAGAACTGTTAGAACATGATGTAATATAGTTAACAACATAGTTTTCTTGAATAAATATAAATTATGAATGAATAAATGTTTGGAAATATTTTCTCAAACCAACCACTTCATACGCATATGCTCGGGTGAGAATTTGAATGAATTTAAAATATGGCGTGATGTGTTTACATTCATTTTACCAGATTCGAATATATTTTTAAGATATTTAGGTTTGAATGTGATTTTCAAGAAAAATATGTTTAGGATTTTAAATTCTGGATAATTTTTCAGTGAAATTTATCCACGTCGGTCTAGCCAACAATTAAGCCAATACGGGATACTATAAGTGCATTGTTACATTTTTATGGAGGTGTAAATAAATGACCAAAAATCTGGATGAAAGGTGTGTAACGGACAGAACAGGCACAACTGGCTTGGCTGGCGTGATGTGGTCGGACTTACGGCTCCAGGTCCCGGTCAAATTGGACTTGTCTTCCACTTTGACCGATCTTTAAAGGTCACTGAAGCGAACGGACTGTTGTTTCCACCGTAGCCAACTTGATCGACTCCGTCTGCCTTATACCATAAGGTCGGCTGGGTACGGGAAACAAATACGTTACTCCATCTTTCGGCTGGGTTTACAACTGGTACGACTGGCCTTATACTCGAAGCATCTCATATTTCCATAACTTTAAGTTACTTCTACTCCCGTGCGCGATTTTATTTATATACTTTAATTATTACGGAAAAAAGTAACTTTCGTTATACTGTTCAGCAGAACCTTATATAGGAAAAGTTTATGTTCCATTCCCACACAATATGTTCTACAGCTGACCAAAAAGATTCATGGGACAAACAGAAAATGCACGGTGGATAATTAATTTAGTTCTTATGATGAAGCCAAGAAACTGTTGGAGGAAAAATTAACAAAGGTGAACTATAAGGAAGAATAAACCCGATATTCCAAAACAACTGGTAGAAACTAAAAGAAAACAGGTCAATTCTTCTTTATTTCTTTTTGATGAGTACAGTAGCTTGGTTTCATTTGTACCTAAAAAAATAATTCCGTTAAAATTTATAATATAATTTTTTGAATAATCAAACCAAAGACTGTTTAGATGCGTTCATTTAACAACAGTCGCAAGGAAAACCAGAAGTAAAAATAAATACAGTACTTTCAAAGATATTTCGATTTAAAAAAAATAGTTTATAGTAAAAATTACATAAGAAATTTCGGTTCAACGATTTAGATCAAATAATTTTATTATTCCATTTCAAATAAAAATCTCTCTAACTGTTTGTTTAGTTTGCTTTTTCGCTCTTTATATCGTTTCTGCTGAATAATCGTCCACTTCCCGTCCATCGAAAATATATAAAAAAGATGGCTCCGGGCGTACACCAAGATGGGGTCGAAATGAGATACTAAGTCACACCGAATATAACAAATTGATTTTTCCGGTCAAGGAATGATGGAAACGAATGCTGACGCCACTTTTGACAGTTGGCACATCATCTTATTTTTCCGTTTTCTTTTTTTGTAGGCCCGGATTTAATTTATTTTCATCATTAATAAAAATTCGCAAATGGTGTTAAATTTATTTATATATTTGTAGCATCTATTCAACATTTAAGAAATCAAAAAAATTTAAGAATAGGATAAAATATCTTCATTGTATTAAATTTATATCTAGTTGTCTTTCTAGTACAGTAATTTATATAATAATATAATGTAGCGTCCTCTTAATTAATCTTGTCTTTTGGGTAACTTTCATCTAGCAAATTATTCCACAAATTAAATGAATTACTCTACCTGGACGACCCTCTTGTCAACTTTTATTTACGTGCACATATCAGTCTGGGTAAAAGACTGTCGTTTCTATATCCTTTTCCGTTTCTTTTTCCAATTCTATCAGATACCTTCCATTTATCTGTTCGTAGGAGAGAATAATTGACAGGATTCGAGGTATAAAGTGAATTCTTAACATGAATGATTCTCCCGAAGATACACTGACAAAAATATTTCGAAATTATTTCAGTTCAATTTATTTTTATTAATAAACCATTTATATTTTAAATAATAGAAGTCACTCATATTTTTTTTCAACATTAGACCTAAATATGTAATGCAATGATTCGCTATAAAATTTTTATAAAATAATTTGATTTTTGTCTTATGGATTTTTTTGAAATATACTTAAAGATTTTAATAAAAATTTTACTAAAAAAAACTAGAACTATATATAATTGTGATTTAGTCAAATACACTAAACACTATTTCTGCTTTAGTTGCAATCTGTAGCCTTGATGCCTGTTGCTCAGGATTGGAAACCAATTATGTAACAATTTAAATAGAAAATAAAAATTAAGTGTTCTAGTGGTCAGATAGAGAAAATGGGGATTTCAAAAATGAAATAACAGTACAGGTCAGTATTAAAAAAAAATAGTTGAGAGTGGCCCATCAAAGACAAAACGTTCTTTTAAATAGTTGGATAAGCTATGTTAGAAGCAATATTTAGCCTTTAAAAAAAGGTTATATGAATATTTTGTTTTATCTTTAAAAATTAAGTTGTTAATTAAATAAAACGAAAATCGTCAATTCTGGTTTGGACCTCATATTTTAATTTTGAAAAAACCAATTAATTCGTCTTAAAAATACACATCTTTTTCCCTTTCTTACCAATAATGCGTCTATATACCCATCTGTTAAAAATATTCAAAACCTGTTAAAAAAAATTAAAACACTATTTTAAAATATTTTAGAATTCGTTAAAAAATAACAAAAAACTTATAAAACAATATAAAAATCATTAAAAATAACAAAAATGGTTAAAAAATATAAGTCTGTTAAAAATAATCAAAAACTGTTAATGAAATTGCAAAATCCGTTAAAAAAACAAAACGATTGTGGTACTGGACTCAGTATGTTTTATTAACTCATTTAATTATTTGCTTATTTAATAGATAATTTTTTAATTTATATTTGGATTTTATGTTTGGTTTAGAAATTGCATTTCTGAGTGTAACATCTCTTTACGGCGGCTCGTCCTTTTTACTAGCATGACATAATCTTTTCATGAGTTTCCGATGTACGCGGAAATATATTTTGAAGGATTGCCCGGACACTCTTTCAAGTCTTTTTTTGTCGCTTGAAGAAATAATTTTTCCTTATCCCGTCCAATAGATTTATGTCAAGATAAATAATGATCGGGATCGTTACAGGTATTTGAATTGAATAAAGAAGCAAGTTTATTTAAGTGTATCTAAAATTTGGGTAAAAATGGTTATGGACTCGCGACCATAGACATTATGTTTTTATTTTATTATCGCGTTAAACATTTAGTTTTGCACAATTTTTTGAACGTGTTAATCTGTTAAATTAAAACCATGAACGTTCCTCAAAAAAATTCTTTTAAATTAGAAAATGTATTTCTAAATTTTTTTTTTTAATTACATAGACTTTATGTACTGTTTCCTTTGGCGAACATAAAATTTTATGACATTTAATTTTGTAAATTTTATTATTTTATATTAATACATTATAGCTATACTTAATTCATGAAGTTTTTAATTATAATGTTCCTATTAATCATTGTAGCAAATATGCAATGGATTAATTGTTATTTTATATGTATTGTTCATTAGTTTTAGTTTCTAGTAATTTATTTTTAGCAGTAATAAAACACTCATTAAACAGGTCATTGCATGACCTGCTCTAAATATTACAACAGTGAATAAGGAATGTTTGAGCCATTCAAGATTATGAATGTATGAATTCATTACGATACAGGATGATTCATATCATTTTTGATTAAAATTAAGCTGGATTTTTAAGATTTATGGTAATTTTATTAAAATTTCGGTCAAACTAAACTAATATACCATATGTTGAAGAATAACGTCACCATTAACCAAAAATATGTTAACATCATCAAAAAAATTGATGATAAACTAAATATAAAACCTACTATCTAATATTCAGTTTATCTTCAGCTTCTGACGATGCTAACATAGTTAGCGAAACGTAAGTTTAGTTTTAAAAAAGTGTTGTTTTAATTTAATGGTGACAATTATTATAATGTTACTTAAATTTGTTGATAAAAGTGATTTAGTAATAAATGTAATTTAAGCTCAATTATTTTTATTATGGGTTCATTCCACGAATAGAATTTGAAATATATCAAAAAGTAAAATATTAAATAAAAAAAAATTTCGACTCCAGTCTAATTGATTTTTTGATGTATTTAGAAACAATTGACAAAAAAATATGATATATTTGAAAATACGTCCTTTCTTTCTTTTTGTGGATTTAAGTAAATTAAACTCAAATTAAACGTTATATTCATTTTATTTTATAAAAAAAAATTAACAATTCTTCAGAGACTTTTTCTTTTTATTTCGTCACAACATTTAACTTAGCTTGGTTTTGTTCTTGTCTTCGAGTTTCTTGCAAAAATTTCCTGGATCCGGCAGTAAAAGCCAACAGCCAGTTTTGATCCAGTAAGAAAAGAAAACTCGTTCCAAAAGACTCGTTCTAAGGATAAAATTTGTATCAAAAAGGAAAAAAAACGTGCAGCCCAAAAAAAACTTGCTCGTTCCAGAAAAAAAAGTTCACATAAAGTAAATATAAGACAAAAAATTTGGAAATTACCAGATTTCGTGGTCTCTGTTTAAAAAAAAGAAGAATATAAAACAATGATAATATTAATATGAAATATGAAATAATCAAAGTAAATTAAATTTTTAGACAATCTGTAAAAACTAATTAAAACTAGATTCTCTTTTTGTAATTAAGACTGAAAGAGCACTACAAACGTCAGATAATTTATATTGTTATAAAATATGAAATACGAACTTTTAAGTAAATATAACAAAAAATATACCGGCAAAATATAATTAAAAACAACAGTAAATAAAAGTTAAGGCATCGAAATAATTAAAACCTACGAAAACTTCCATCTAATTTTATTACGATATTATTGAAAATCTCTGATTATTTGTTTAGTCAATAGGGGGCATTTGAGTCATATAGTTGCTGCCGTAAAGCGGCAACGTCGTCAAGAAAATTCTCATTTAGTTTGCACGACCCTATCCTTCATACATTGAATTTAATAATTGAAATTTACTATAGGTAAGTCAAATGATTAAGTTATGGAAATAAAAATTTTTATGATTTTATTAAATAAATGTCACTTATTAGACATATGTATCGAAGATATTCGTTTAAATAAGTATAAGGTAAATTATGGTATATTTTTTAAATCAAAAATAACGGGCATTAAAAATATATACCTTTCACATTAAAAATCAACATTTTCTTGTACCCCCTCACATCTACATGCTTCTGTACTTATATCATTTAAATAAAATTGAGTCATAACCACAAAACTTTTAAGTCAACCTTATTTTTCTATAGTCAATAATTACGATAATAAAGTGTGGGTAATTAATAATAAATAACCCTGTAATCCATTAAATCCAGCAAACAATAATAAGATTAAAAAAAATTAATAATAAAAGTATAAATAAATTACGTAAGTAGAGTATTTTAATATCAATATATTAACTCTTCAGCAGTTCATCATTCGTATTTCGAACTTTCATTAAAGTTAAAGTCACTATTATAGTCGAAATTAAATGTAAAATCAATGAGCTACGACCCACTAACCACATCCAGTCCTTATAATATTAATTTGCTTAGCCTGCAGCTACAAAACAACCGAATGCATCTATTGATTGTGGGCTCTCTTTCAGTCCAATTTCATCCTTATCCCTGGTGTAAATCAGTCTCTTGTACATTCGCATGGCGGATTATCAGCGAATCTGGAACACCCTTGTGGACAGAATTACACGAGCTGGCTTAAAATTTTTGCGACTTCGACATATTTATGGTATCTTGGTGGATTTATGGTGTTTTTGTACCTTCCACTCGACTACGATTTGTTCGGTTTTTATCTGAAGACGCAATCTCTCAAGAGCTGCAGGTGTTTCTAAAAAAACTCGGAAGTTAAAGTGAAAATTAGCACCAGAAAAACAAGTTATACATTAATTCATAACTCAACATGAATATTTTAGAAAATTAAATAGCATGGCACTAATAAAACCGCAAAGGGTAACATATTCAAGGGTAAAGTTTAAAACTTTAAAAAAATATAGATTTTTGCCAACCAACAGTTTCTTTATATTTATTACTTTATTTTTAAGGAAAATTTATTAAAAATAGTTTGTATTCAATATAATTAAAAAAAATAATTAAAATTAACAAGTGATTAATGAGAATATTAATGTTGATATGTACGCGTCACAAATTTCCGTTATTATTTATCCAACCAGAGTAATTATTTAGTCTATTACTACGTAAATCGGAAAAATGAGATCCTACGATGTGGCCCAAATAGTTCAGTATTGATAAACAAAAAAAACAGCGTATTTTTTCATGTTTTTTTCTATTTATTCCCCATTTTCCTATTTTCACCTATATTTCTCTATTTTTTCCTTTTTTTCTGATTTTTTGGATTGTTTCTAATATTTTCTTATTTCTGTTTATTTTTTCTATTTTTATCTTTTGTTTTCTGTTTTTTTTTGACTACTATGATTTTTCCGACTTATTCGTTCAAATTTTTTTACTTGTTATTTTTTTCAGATGGTAAAAATTGATTTTGGTTTTTGCTTGTTTTTTGAATTTTTTTTACATTTTTACGTTTATTTTTGTGTTTTTGTTTGTTTAAATTTTTCCCACTTTTTTTGGGCATTTATTTGCAGTTTTTGTGATTTTTTTTTATTATTTTTTTAGATATTTTCTGCGGGCTTTTTGCCATTTTTTGCGATTTTTTTGCGATATTAAGCAGTTTTTGCGTTTTACTATTTTTGCATTTTTTTTGTTTTACAATTTTTTTATTTTATCGTTTTTTATTCGTATTTACCAGTTTTGTTTTTCAGTTTTTTTTCAATATTTTCAACATTTTCCAATATTTTCTCTTCTTTCAAATATTTCTCTTTTTTTTCCTCATTTTTTAATTTATTTTTTTCTGTTTTGTTCTGATTTTTTGTTTTTTTTTATTTTTTCAAATTTTTACTCCGTTTTTTCTATTTTTTTATTTCATTTGTTTTTTTCTTTTAATTTTATCTTATTCCTCTGATTTTTTTCGATTTATTTCAATTCGTTCGAAACTTTTCATTTTTTTTTAATTTTAGATGGTTACAATTGTTTTCTGTTTTTTGTTTATTTTTGCAATTTTTGTGATTTTTTTTGTGGCAAATTTTTCCCATTTTTTTTCGCATATTTGCATTTCCACTTTTTTTTGTGATTTTTGAAAAAAATCTTTTTGATATTTTCTGCGTGTTTTTTTTGCCATTTTTTTGGTGTTTTATTTCGATTTTTTTAACGTTATTATTTGAGATTTCGGTATTTGCAATTTTTTTGCAATTTTCTGCGATGTTTTTGCTATCTTTTTTACGATTTTAAGCGGTTTTTGTTTACCATTTTTGCGTTTTTTTTTGATTTTACATTTTTTTTCGTATTTAAAAATTTTGTTTTTCAATATTTTCAAATTTCTTTTTTTTTTAAACTTCCTTGTCTTTTTCCTCATTTTTCAATTATTTTTTGTTCTACTTTTTCCTTTTTTTCTGATTTTTTTTTATTTTTTCGAATTTTTACTCATTTTTCCCTCATTCTGTGTTTTTTATTTTTTGTTTTGTGTTTTTTTTCTGATTTTTTTCGATTTATTTCAATTCGTTCGAATCTTTTTATTAAAAATTTTTTTTTTTGATGGTTACAATTGTTTTCCGTTTTTTGTTCATTTTTGCAATTTTTTTCCGTTTTTTTGCCATTTTTTGACAATTTTTTGCAATTTTATTCCGATTATTTTTTTTCTATTACTTGTAAAATCATTTTATGCCGAATAAAAAAAAATAGGTAAATAACGTTATGTGAATTTTCGAAATTGATAAAGAAAAAATAAGTTTCATGATATGTTTTTTCAAAATTAATTGAGAATTATACATTTGCTTTCAAAATTTTCGGTGGCAGGATAACAACAACTTGTTTCAATTCAGTTTTTTTTCCCTAAATTCGAATCCAAAATGAAAATATTAAAATTGATATATACAGGATGTTTTTTTGATATATTTCAAATATTTTAATTTTTCATAAAGCCGGACCTGGATTTTCATATATTTCAATAATTCAGTACATTCTTCCTGAGAAGTGTAAGCTTTGTCAACTAAGGAAAAAAATACCAAGTGACTCTAAAGTAATGCCCAAATAAATAATTATGCAAAATTGATAAAACACCCTGTAATTCGGTTATGGAATACAACAGACTCATTAAACAGGGTGTTTTATTAGGAAACGGAAATACTTTCTAATTTATACCTGTCAGAAAACAAATGAGCCAGTTACTAATCGCAAGGAAAATCCAGGTCCGGATTAACAAAAAAAAAATAGAAAGAAATTGTGACCTTGAAACAACATCCTGTATATTGAAATTTTCAAAATCCATTTGCATATTTGAAAAACTATATTAAAAAGTGCGCTTTAAATTTTTACGAAACAATTTTAAAATTACTAAATAATTATTAACTACATTAGTTTCCTAATGTCTCTCTGTCCTTTAGATAAGAAACACCCTGTATATAGTTTTGTAAATAAATTTTTTGAACCGGAAAAGTGACATATTTACTCGGTAAGGTATAATTTCTATCACTACACTGTCATCTGTCAGTAGATATTTTGACGTTTCGATGTGTTTTGTGTATTATTACAAATTTTCTAAACCGTTTAAAGCTAAAATTATTGGTGGCTGCACAAAAAATATTGTACGTGCCACAATCGAAAGTGATTTTACAAGGCTCATATACATGCAGGGTAATATTATACATGATGTGATTATAAAAATTTAAACTGGAAAAAACTTTTTTTATAAGGGTCGGCCTTATCGTGCTCAAATTTAACATGGTTCTTTCCCGAAAAAAAATCTAGTAAAGTGAAAACCTGACTCGATCGGAAATTTCATTCGAGAGTTATAGTGTTTACAAAAAGACACACATATAGGTTTTTTTTTTAATTTTCGGACTCTGGTAGCTCATAAACGCCCATAAGTGATAAAAAATATTTTTCGCAATTACGAAATTAATACTCAGACTTTTGGGCCTCAGTAATTTAAATTATCCTACAACGAGATATAATTAATATTGCTATAATAAGAAAACACGTACTTCACAGTATAAAAATTAAAGGTTTTTAAAATTCTTGGGTGTTGGTCTTAAATAACCTCTTTCACGCTTTTATTCATTGTAAAAATAAACTTAAAAGTATTTTCTGTGATTGGTTGTAAATTGCTAACTTGTTGTAAATAAACTGGTCTTATCGGATGAAAACATAGGTTTTCAGAAGAATGCCGTAAACAACTTGTTCTATCTCAAAAACGACATCAATAATTATCCAGTTTTTCTCATATTACTACCATTTATAGTCATTTTAAATAACGGAGATTGGTTTTATTATTTTTATAAATACCGTTCGATTCAAAACCTTTCAATAGTCGGCAGTTAAGGCATTAATTTACCTCGTTTGGGTGTCTGGTAGGAAATTTTTTTAATTATAAGTAGTCAAATTTATTGTTTAATTTGCAGTTAAACTGTTTATTAGACCAAACTTGTTTTTTATGAATATTTCAGTTCTTTATATTATCTAGTGAAATACTAACAAATGTTTCAAAATCTTTTATATTACTTAGATACAGCCAATACTCGTATTGTATTATACAAAATACTTTAATAGCTATAAGTCCGCTAAATACATTTTTAGAGTACTAGCCCGGTAAAAATATTATTTTACAGGTAGTTATAAATGCGTATTTTCCAAAAAGGAACTTAAATAAAAATTTCCAAAACTGTTATAATTTTCGCAAAGCCGACTTTCCACATCTATATCAAATGATGTCATCAATTGACTGGACATTTTTGGAAACTTTTTATGATGCTGAACAAGCATCCACATATTTTTATGGCAAGCTTTATAGCGTGTTCGATAAATGTGTGCCTAGATATATTAATACTAAAAAAAGAAATTACCCCCCATGGTTTAATTCGACTATTATTAAAGATATTAAAAGAAAAGCACGCTATCATCGCCAGTTTAAGAGAAATAATAACATTGAGGCATATAATGAATTTAAAAGACTTAGAACAAAAGTTAAAAATGATATTTATCAGGCGCACAAGTCGCATGTTCAGAGAATAGAAAATGATATCAAAGATAATCCTCAAAAATTTTGGGCATACGTTAACGGTAAGAAGGGTATGTCTGGTATAAACAATAAAATAGAATATAATGGTATTCTCAAGGATTCACCGGAGGAGATTGTTAATTCTTTTGCTGATTTTTTTAGTACATCCTTTCTATTACCATCTAATTTGTATTTTACTGATAATACAATTAATAATAATGATTGTATAAACATTTCTGAATTTGAGGAAGATAATGTACTGCAGGCCTTAAAAAAGTTAAAGCCAAAGATGACAACCGGACTAGACCACATACCATCATTTATTATTAAAGATTGTGCTCATGTTCTTGCTGCTCCTCTAACTACCCTAATAAATATTTGTTTAAAGACAAGTACAGTTCCATCTACATGGAAAATGTCAAAGGTCTGCCCTATATACAAGAAAGGGAATCGTCTCGATATATGTAATTTTAGACCAATCACTATTATTTGTAATTTTGCCAAGGTGTTTGAGATTCTTCTTCAAGGATTTCTGTATTCTTCGGTTAGTGGGCATTTATCAGTACATCAACATGGCTTTATGAAAGGACGTTCTGTCGTCACGAATCTCTTACAAATAACTCAGGAAATAGCGCAGAACTTTGATGACCAGGCACAAACAGATGTTATCTATACAGACTTCTCAAAGGCTTTCGACAGACTTGATCATAACTTGTTATTATCTAAATTATCAAAAATTGGATTATCTGTTAATATGATAAATTTATTTTCTTCGTACTTATCAAATAGAAAGCGATTTGTGGTATGTAGTGGCCACAAGTCGAGAGAATTTTTAGCTACATCAGGCGTGCCTCAGGGTTCTAATCTAGGTCCTTTGTTATTTAATATCTTCATTAATGATATCTTAAGTATACTGAATGTTGATGTATTGCTATATGCTGATGATATGAAAATATTTCGTAGAGTTACTGAAAATAGTGATTGTCATCAATTACAAAGTAACTTGGAACGAATTTTTGAATGGTGTTCAACAAATAAGTTAAGCTTAAATCCAGCTAAGTGTGTGGTTATGTCGTATTCCCTTAAGTCAGATATTTTCCATTATGATTATATGATTGACCGAACGGTGTTAGACAGACCATCAGTAGTTACAGATTTGGGTATAGCTTTTGATATGAAACTTACTTTCATTCCTCACATTAATAGTATTGTCGCTTCGGCTAGTCGAACGTATGGCTTTATCGCAAGATGCTCGCGTGACTTTACAGACCTAATGGCCTTAAAGAGTTTATATTATGCATTTGTTCGCTCCAAGTTGTAGTATGCGTCTATAATATGGAGCCCCAAATATCAAACGCATATTGATAGTATTGAGGCTTTACAAAGACGTTTCCTAAAATTATTAAGTTTTAAAATTGACAGGGTATATCCAGCCATCGGTTCATCTCATAATCATCTATTAGCGAGGCATTCATTCAATAGCCTTGTTGCTAGAAGGGAATGCAGCTCACTTGTTCTTTTAAGTCAAGTTTTGGCTAATACTGTGAACTGTCAATATATTTTGGAGAAATTAAACTGTTTGGTTCCTAGGCTATCGTCACGAGGAAATCAAACCTTTTATATTAAAACAAATACTTTCAGAAATTCACCAGTATCTAACATGTGCGAAAACTACAATAATAATAATAGTAATATTTTTGATATTTTCCTTGCATCTCCTGGACAAATTAAGTCTATTTATTTAAGAACTTATACCTAGATTAATCAGTTGCACACAATTTTGCTTTTATGTATAATTTTTGTTTTTGTGTTTACGTACTTTCATATTTTTTTTTCTGATTTGTTTAATAATTTTATTTTTGTATTATATATACTTTATGTCTCTAATTTGTTAATGGGAAACTGTAAATTAGAGTAAATAAATAAATAAATAATACTATGTGACTATTAATGTGTGTAAATAATTATTTGTTTCTTCTAACCATTTTATACTCTGGCCCTGACGAAATGGAAGTTATTCTGGCAGCAATGGACCTTTTCATTTCCAAAAAATAAATTCTAAAACTTATTTATTAAGCGTGTAAATGCAAAAGTCGCTTTTTGCGAAAATTTTGAAAACAGACATAGGCTTCATTATGGATACGTCATGTTACATGTTTCTAATACAACTGTTCAAAATAATACATAACTATCTTTATACATCTCAATGACAAAGTTTGAACAAAAGTGCAATACTGTCTTTTTGTTAGGCTTCAATAACTGCTCACTTTTTACCTGAAATCATTGAGTAGAGAGCCCATAAGCTCAAAGTGAAAGACTTCTTGCAACTGTTGCAATCTGATACTGAAGAAATAGAAATATTTTCATTTGACTGTCAAAAAAATTTGGGCTTGCCGAAATTGCCATACCAATCCTGTTATTCTAGTCATCTAATTACTAGTTAAATTTTGAATTTTATTTTCATACCTATTTTTTCTCAATTTTTCCAATTTTTTTGCCTTTACTAATCCTTTTTTTCTTTGTTTACCTTCTTTTACAATTTTTGATTTTTTACCTTGTTTTTGCCTTTATTTTGCACTTTTTTGATTTTTTATAATTTTTTTGGCCTTTTTGACCTTTTTTGCACTATTTTGCCTTTATTCAGCCTCCATTTTAATATTTTCAACTTTTTTTTTACTTTTTGGCTAGGTTTTTCGCATTTGCCTTTTTTGGACTTTTTGTTGAAATTTTTACCGTTTTTCCTTTTTTTGTCCAATTTTTGCCTTTATTAAGCTTTTTTTCCTTACGTTTTGCTTTATTTTACCTTTTATCCTTTTCTTCCTTTTGCTACTTTTTTGTATTTTTTATTTGGCGTATAACCTTTTTCGAAAACATGTTTGGCTTTACTGATTCGTACAATATCCTCAACTTTTCAAATGGCTGTAACATTTTCGAAGAATTTTCTGTTCGTTGGATTTGTTTACTTTTACGGGTTTAAATCTCATTTTACTATGCATTATGGTATAATTTTCGATAATTCATTCAACCATTTATAAGTACCATTTAAATATTTATATATATTGTATATAGTTTTGATTTCAACGTACGAATTACCCTCTCAGCCATTGATGCTTTTATAAAGGATGACGTATTAAAGTGATTTATATATTATTTTTTCATAAGTTTTTAAAATTTTGCATTGAAAAATTCTGTTGCTTCATTTGTATGTAGATTTTTCGGAAAACGTATCCCATAACCTAGGATTACAATCCCTTACATATACTTACAAATTATCTGCGAATTCTAATTTTAACGTCTCCTGGCCATTAGCCATTTGCTATTTTATTGTTGTTGGCACTACAGCCACTTCTTCTTTTACTGTCATCTGTCGTTCTAAAGTCAGTTCACCATGAAGGTTTTCTAATCTCTTAAGTTACTGATGTCGTTAACGAATAATTATTTTTATTTTAAATTGTTCAAAATGTTTTAATCCTTGGAATTGGAAACCATTTCAAGGTTTTTAATTTTTTAAGATTTTAATTTGTTAATATAATGTTACACTGATGTCTTCCCAATATGTGTTTTTTATGGGAATTTTATAAAATCACCTTCTTTTTCTATTTTATCAGATTATTACGTGTAACAAACCTTTTTAGAAAGGATCTGAAGATGATTGTTAACCGATACTTTTAGCCACATTTCACTAAAAGCAATTTGACAAAAATGTCTATATAAACATATCCACGTTTTTTTGTGGATTCTAAATATATATATACCTTTTCCATCACGCAATATTTAATGCATTAAAATTCTTAAGTTGCTATCAACTTAATACAATTTTCTGGTATTTTATACTTCCAACCAACATGTGACTATAAAATTTTTTTAATTGTACCTTAAGGGGTTTAGTCCAGTTCACATTTAATTTTTATTCAAGGAAAAGATGCTATCTCTTTAATCCCTAAAGGATATAATGGAAATGAAGAAGCTGTAATAATTGAAAATTTGCGTCAAAATTGTCAGAAATTCCAAATTTATTACAACCTACTTGAAATTGTTATGTAGGAGTTTAGAAACGATGCGAAACGAAAATAATGACAGAAAATTATAGTTTACAGTAAAATATGGTTTATATATTTCATGGGATTTTAATAATAAGACAGTAATATTTGATAAAAAAAAATTGTACATTTTTGCATTTCATTTTATTGTAAAATTTAACTACCATTTTAAATGTAGAGTATCTCAATGTGGGGAAGATAATTAGTAGATCAACAATAAATTTATTTACTAGTACATGTTTACTTCAATATAATAAATCGATAACTAATCGATAATGAATCAAGAATCAATAACGAATCAAAAATGACTGAAATTTCTCAAAGTATATATGCAAACTCAACAATAAACAGTTCCTGAACTAAGGGCAACGACCGGCGTTCAACCTGTATATTGTTTTAATTATAGCTAGTTTAAGGTTATTTTTTGTGGCCCAAAAGGCATCACATCCTCCTTAAAAGAGCTGAAACAAGTCTTTGTTTTAGCTTAAAATTAGTAAAATACTACTTTCTGATTGGCCCTTGAAAATGCGAAGTCATAATGTTTATTAATTCCAAGAGGTCATCCATATCTCAAATGTGGTCAAATTATTCAGTAGACAAAAAACTCCAAGACATATACCACAATATAATTAAACAAAGAGGTTTAGTGGGCAACTAATTTCGGCTTATGAGCCATCCTCAGGCCTACAGGCCTAGAAACAAATTAATAGGAACAATAGTTATTCAAAAAATGCTGTACATAATTGTCAATTCAATAAAGGTGTACGTACGTATTTTTATTTTAATACAACAATAAAAACTAATCACTACATAAATCTAAAACGGAAAATTGTCAAAATTCTTATACACCTCGCTTACTATCCTTTCTATATTGATACCTACGTAGCATTTTCTCGTTGATAATATGTCGTACCATTTAGTTTAAATATTTTAGTACTCCCCTTTTTCTGTATCACAAGTTTCCTCCCTTTAACTTGTTACGTTTTTTTTCTGTACCATCCTGTATTTTCATTATTCCTCTGCTCAGTATATCTTAATTTTAGACTCCCTTATCAAGATCTCCCTTTCCTCTTGGTATTACTATAAAATGTCTTTCCCATGTTAACAATTCTCTCCCTTTGCCTCTTCAGTCAGCATACTTGACTTTTATATCGCTTCTGTCACTTACTGAAGTTTTCTTTTCTTCCTCTCGTTATATAGGGTAAGTTTTTATTATGTTATATTATATATTCACTTATGTCCCCTGTTATCATTTTTAATTATTTCGACGCTTTAACTTTTATTTACTGTTGTTATTAATTCTATTTTATGCCCGTATATTTTTTGTTATATTTACTTTAAAGTTCATATTTTATATTTTACAATAATATAAATTATTTGATGTTTATGGTGCTCTTTCAGTCCCAATTAAAAAAAGAGAATCTATTTTTTTACAGATTGTCTTAAAATTTATTTCACTTTGATTAATTTATATTTCATATTTTGATCTAAAAATTCATATATTTTATATAATATTATCATTATTTGATATTCTTTTTTTAACGAAATATATGAGGAGTTATAAGTATACCTCAAAAACTATACTAAATACTAATTTTCAAGCAACCAAGATTTTTAAACTAATAATTCGTATAATACTTTAACAAGTTTCCAGGACGTAAAATCCACGTCAATAAATTTATTTGCCGTTTTACAACCAAGAGAAAACAAGATTCCAAAACTTGGAAAGTTTCAAATCGAATCAGATTTAATCGCTAAACAAATTTTTACAGTCGGTAATAAAAAAGATTGATTCTCGACCAATATGGGAAAATAAAAAACGTGAATGTCCCACATATACAACTTTATGACAATCAAATATGTGTTTTTGAAATTTAGAGTCGAGTTCGGAGTCTGTAATAAGTTACATTGTTGCATGCCAAGTCGCTATTTTAGTTTTATTTCACTTTTAAGAAATTTAATATTATAGAGTCAGCAGAAAAAGTAGTAAAAGCAAAAGATATTGCTCTGTCACTGATTTATCCCTATCGTATTTACCTTAATACTCGGTCAATCTAATATCAATCATGTTTTGCAGAGACGTTAATTTATGTAAAATTATTCTCTACCGCAACTGAATTTTTTATCCCGTTTGTATACACAGTTGATTTTATAATAAATTGATTAAGCCGTTTATCACCCATTCAGCGAAAACTTATTAGTTTTTGTGCGTATAAATTTATGCGTAATGCATGCACAAGTTTTTAATCCTGATAAAAAATTGACAAAGAAAACGGATTTTAATGATAAAGTGCTTTTGAATATAAACAGCATAATACAGTGTGACACAAAAAGTGGATAACTTCTTGATAATTAATTTTCTTGCAGTGACAATTTTTTATTTTAAAATGCAATAAATATTTTATTCTTTATAGTTTTTTATCTACAAATTATAAAGTTAGATGTCAGAAAAAAAACGAAAAATTTTCAAAAATAGGAGTTGGTGCCTATTATAATAATGAAAAATAATGCAATAAAAATGTTAATTAATGTAATATTGCCATGAGAATCAAGCGATAATATTTTCTGCGAATAATTCCCTACATTGTGAAATTTAAAGTAAGTGGCCTCATACACCTCTATGAAAGTAAGTGTTGCTTATCTATCCATCCATCCACTTCGTGAGCCCGAGCCAAGTGGTTATGCTACCTATTCAGCACTTGATCCCCAAGTCCCATGCCACCTCTCCGAGGGTTTTTCCCCCCAAATACCCGCCACTGAGACATATCGATGGTTCGTTTTTTTGACCGAAGTCCCCTGAGCCGCACAATCCTTGCTTTGCTATGGTATGGACGTATTCCGCCCCTGGCTGATCTTCATTTTATTTTTACGGGACGACCGGAGCCTCTATCCCAAGCTTAGCCTTCAAGCAGGGTCCACAGTAATATCTTTACTAATTGCTTTCAATACTTTAGTAAGGTCAAATGGGACCGTTATGCATCTTAAAATGAGTAATGACTTGCAGCTTCCAGCCAACTCCACAAGAATACCAAACGGACCTTTAACGCGTCGCAGACCCTTAAACTCGGGTATCAGGTATTGATCCGATTTTGATCAGGTCTCGATCCGCTTGATGATCGAACTAAAAATGATGAAATCATTGTCTAAATAAAAAATATTAAAACATGTGTATTTGTTTAGTCTCAATTTTAAGCATGGTTCAATTGGCGGTCCTAGTGGATGTGGAAAAACAAATATAATCGTTAATTGAACGTCCATATGGATTAAAATTTGAAAATTAACCAAAAATTATGCAGCTTAGAAAGCTACTTTAACCTATGAAAGTAATTGGCTAAACTGGGTATTTGTTTAACATCAATTTTAAGCAACAAACATTAATCGATCCGAAGTATCGCGTAAGTGATAAATTTAAGACACAAGCTGTAGCGATAAAACAAAACCTTTATGGGATATTTATGCATCTTAAAATGAGTAACGACTTGCAGCTCTCAGCCAACTCCACAAGAAAACCAAATAGACCTTCAACCTGTCGCAGACCCTTAAACCCCGGTATCAGGTATTGATCCGATTTTGATCAGGTCGTGATCCGCTTGACGATCGAACTAACAATGATGAAATCATTATCTTAATAAAAAATATTAAAACATGTGTATTTATTTTAAGCACGGTTCAATTGGCGGTCCCAGTGGATGTGGAAAAACAAATGTAATACAATCGTTAATTGAACGTCCAAATGGATTAAAATTTGAAAATTAACCAAAAATTATCCAGCTTAGAAAGCTATTTTAACCTATGAAAGTAATTGGCAAACATGGGTATTTGTTTGACCTTACTTTTAAGCAAGGTTTAATTGGCGGCCCTAGTGGAAAAAATACAATGAATCCCTTTTGCAAAAGGCTCTTGGTAATATTCGTAAAGGATAATCAAAGAAACAAATATTAATCGATCCAAAGCAAACACTTTAGTATCGCGTAAGCGATAAATATAAGAAAATTGGACATGGTCCAACTTCTTACCTAAGGGCAGAAGAAATGGCTATTTTGGAAAATTGGCTGCTAGAATCTCAAAGGAATGGTTATCTCAAAAGAAAATATGATATTGCAGCGGCAGTCAAATCATTTTCAGATAAAGACCCAAGACCTAATCTGTTCGTAAACAACGTTTCTGCTCAGCACTGGTTTAATACATTTTTAAAAAGACATCCAAATTTAACATACCGCACACCTGAATCAGTCACTAATGCCTAGTGGAAATGTTTCAAAGAAGGATATTTATGAATGGTTTTCGGATGTACAATCTTACTTGAAATAAAAGAATATTAGAATGCGAACGTGTAAAAATAATTCCAGGATTTCGAAGGACCAGACTTCTTGGGTAGAAGTTAAACCAATAAGAATGTTAAAATAAAAATATTATTTAATAGTATATAAAAAACTATACATAAAGCAACTTCAGTAATAGAGCCTACTGGTACTACTGCATTAACGTATGAAGATTAAAGTTGGTGAAGAGAAGTTGCAAAATAATTGAATTAAAAATAATGAAGATTTTGAACATTTTTCAAAAATCTTGAAAAAAATTTCAAAGTAAACAGATCATTGAACAAACATTATCAGACTACAATAATGGTTCTATTATTGTATTAGATGAAATTAATTTAGACGATGCGCAAGAAAATCCTGACATGTAATCTACTGAAGCCATAGTAAAAGATATTGTAACGTTCTACTTCCCAATCCTCAACCTTCCACTTCAAGTATAGACAATTGCGGTTCTACTCTTGGTGGAATAATGTGTAACATAAAGAAAATAGATCTATGATAGATTTACAAGACAATGAAATAAATGAGGTATTTCCTAAATGTATTTCTTTTGATAACACCAATTTTACTTTGAAGCTAATAACGAATTACCGACTGAAACCAATGCAGTTGTTAAACTTCTAGATTTATTATTGTATCCAAAAACTCCTGAACGAAATGGAAAAAAGAAACTCAAGAATTACTTTATTCAATAACATCAAGTATCTGGAAACAATACAAGAAAAACAAGAAAATGAAGAAATGGCAAAAGAAAAGAAAAAACTAAAATCTTAAAAGAAAATTGAAAAAGAAAATAAAAAAGGTGAAATCAAGAAGCAACTAATAGTTAAGTCAACAAACCACAATAAAAAAAATTAAAAAACCTATTGAAGCAAAGAATCCATGAGTAAGAAATTTAGCGTCTGCGTTATAAGAAACAGATGCAATGAATTCTATTTTTATTAAACCTCAATTCATTAATTTGGTGTTATTGGAGCAATATTTTTAATTGCCACCATAAAAAAATTTGCTATAAGTTAAAACATTTTTAATGGTTTAGTTAACATCGGTTTACAAATTTACTAATTAAATTACTTAATTTGGGTATTAAAATATCTAAATATGTTTCATACTTACAACCTTCTCATATATTCTATTAATTTTTTCATGGGCTTATTTCTCTACGTCTACTTGAAACCCATTTGTGCTGGGAACTTAATTTAAGGACTTCGGAACGAGTAGAAATTTAGGCATCGCTTGGTATTTGCCGGTTTGAAAAATCTTTCATGTGTAATAGGATTTCGATGCGAGCACTGATGATAAGATCGTTTTAGACTACATGGAAATGCAATTTCTCCTTAGACTTAGATCGTTGAAATGTGATATTTCTTAGACATTCCCATACATTTATGATTCCACATATTAAGTAATCTACTTATTTCCTAGTGTTATGTAGGTATATTTGATGCTTGTATATTTAGATATGAGATACGTATAGTTTTATTCCTAAAAAATTAAAAAAAATTAAATTTTTCGCATATCCATGAAGCTTTATCGCATCAATTAAATGTGTTATGAAATAATCAAGTTTAGCTTCATAAAGAGCCTGAATCTGTACGATTATGAGGAATGTAAATCATTTATATTATTACTCAAATAAACTAATAAAAAAGTTAAGATAGAAATTTATGAAAAACAATAAAAATAAACGACAGCTGGTATTAATACTAATAACAAATCAAATAAAATAAAAAGTTCTTAGCCTCAAAAATAAAAGAAACAAAAACAAAGAACTATTAGACCGAAAGCCAGAAATTCCTTCAGTGCTGACACTCGTCACCCGTTGATCCAGAGCTCTTGTATCAGGACTATGTCGATATTGCTTTGGGCAAGGTATTTGCAGAGAGCAGCAGTCGCTTCTTTGTTATGCTGCAGATTTATTTGAAGGATCAGCAGCATCTTCTTCCAGTTTTTTCTTTACAACCCTGAAGGTTATTGTTGACAGCCTGAGAAAGGATTTAAATTCTTTATTTTCCAACTCTTTCAGGATCAAGTCGTCCAATCTAAGCACTAGGGTGATTCCTACGCCAGTCTTTCATTTTGAGCCTCATATTCTGGGTTTTCAGTAGCTAGAGTATCGTCTCCAGTTTCTTTTTTCCAGGAAATCAGTGGGTAACCATGCTAAAACCCTATGAGATTTAATTACTGTCGTCGCGTCATCGACTTTGAGGTTGACCCCTCCCAGGGCTTCAACATGGGTACCTAGTATTTGACCCAGGTTTTAGATGCCTCGTTTTTACAGGTATCATCAGCAACCCTGAATGTGGGTGGTTGTATGTAAATTGAGGCACATTTCCAAATTTCCTGGGTCAGAACTTGCTGAACTTTTTTGACTTGCTTCAGCGACAGCCTGGCCCCAGGGTAGTTTCCTTCCGTATTTGCCATTTTTACAGCAGTCAGAGCCTGCTTGAAGGTTGTAACCCTAGTAGAAATGCCGGGTTTTGCCTTCTCAGACCTGTTTTAAGGTTAAACCCCCGATTGGAATGCTGAATATTGCCTTCTTAGATGCCAGTTTTAGTGCTGAACCCCCAGTTGAGGTGCTGGGTTTAGCTTTTTCAGGTGATTGCGTTGTTTTTTTTGTTGTTGGCGGCCACGGCGTGCTGGTCTCAGAGCGTGTTCTCTTGGCAGTGTCTGAACTTGCCCGATTAGCCTCAATATTTGGCCGCTGCATATTGAGTTTCGGGTTACTACTAGATTTCCTAGCAATAATCTCTTCCCCAAGAGCATTTGCCAGAGAAGCTTTTATTGAGATCTATTTTTTATAGGCTACCACCAATTCCCTTGGGGGTTTCTTCCGTTTCCTGGTGAATCTTATGCTCCTCATCGTAGTCTAAGGTTTGTATTGCCTCAAGCTGTCCTAGAAGAGAGTTTCCCACAAGAAGCTGCATTTCTGCGTTTAATAGAGATGAGGGTAATGATTCATCGATCTCCAGTGTGTTTACTGTTTTGTCGTCATTTTTTTTCCATTTTTATCTCACGAGTAAGTCGGTGTTTTTTGTTAACCCCAACAGAGCCGTTTTATGAGACAAGGTTGTTTACTCCAGAGTTTCCCCCAGTGCTCCGGAGGGTTTGTTTTGGACACATTTACTACGTGCCATTTATCAGTACGAATCTTTTCTCCATGGAACCCATCTGTCATCATAATGCCTTATAGGGGGGAGCAGGCACCATGCAATTAAATTAATAACAGAGAAGAGTAATTTTTTAAAAATATATACTCCCCTTCTTGAACAAAGTATCATATGTTGCATAAATAACTTTTTTGCATTTTATACGTTTTTTTTTTAAAAAAATTATCACTGTCTTAATATTTAAAAAGTGAATTAATATTGTCTATTTTTTTATTTAAACAAGTAGATGGCATGACAAAATTTAAATAAATAACAATAATACTCGTTAAAAAAGGAACAAGTCCACCATAAAATTCAAGTATCACTGTTTGCATTATATGCCAAAGAAATATCTTCTCCAACTTATATCATATTCCCGTAAAAATACGTAATAAATGAATTTTATACGACCTCAGGAAAGTAATTTTTGTGAGGCCAACGATATTTTACAATATGCCGTTCAACAATTTTGATATTCACTTTGTTCGCCAAATATTTTACGGTATTTTAAGATACGAATAAAATTTTGTATCGGTTATAGCTTTATGCACTGCGAAATAAGTTTTATAAAATTGAATAACAAGTTGGTGAACACAAATAATGTGTAGTGAAACTTTCATATAGTTTTCAGCTCTTAATATTAAACAGAAAACTATTTATAGATTAAAACAAAGTTGTTTAAAATGTTCTTTTTTATACATATTTCATTCGTCAGTATCGTCTAATTAGCTAAAGCTATGAAACTTTTAGTATTCTTGTATGCATTTCTTATGTTTAAAAAAACCAATTTTACATACTGGGTTTATAATAAATTTTTCATACATGATAATAAAATACTGTAACTCTCTATATCTGCATGTAGGGGAGGGTGGGTTGCTCCACAAGTGGACTGTCCCACAGCACTGAGGCCTTATTAGGCCCATTGTGCGAACCTCTAATTTTTATGTAGTTGACAACGTCGCCAAGAGGTGCTCTTATGTTGACACAGTTCTCCTAATTTACGGGAGTGTGCTCGATTGTCTCGTTTCTTGTTCATACCCCCTTCCGAGTGCGGTGTCTGGCAGCCCCATGTTTTTTGGGATATTTATGTATTGGACAGTGACCTGTCAGGGTCTGCAGAATATTGTATCATCCCTTCGTATCTTGGATTTTACAAATTAACATCCTAGCTTCAAATACTCCGGTATGCAATCCAGCAGAGCAAGTAAAGTCTGCCCTACTGGCCGATAATAGAATAGTCGAGACCATAACGACCCCTGGAGTATTTTATCTGACGCTGCCCAGAACAAGTGGTAGTTACCTTTTGATGTGGCATGACCTTTGATTCATTTTAAGGCGATCACATCGTTGATAGATGCTTTGAATAATGCTTGGTGACATTCTAGTACTAACCCTAAGCAAATTCGTGGCCTGTCCAGGGTGAGTAGTGTTTATCTGATATCTGTATAGATGAGCATATTTTTTCCAGTGATATTACAGCGGGAAAGTGTTATGTTGGCTCCAACACATTTTTTCTATTTTTCATTTTAATTTCCATAAAACTGTATTTATTTTTTAATATCCAGACACCGTTTTAATAAACTCATAGTGAATAACCTTCAGTTATTAACTATTAAGTGTTTAAACCTCTAATCTAAGTTCACCAGTAATCTCCCATCGCTCTTAATTCCCTTTAATATAATTTTGACAGTCGTAAAAGAGGAACTGAACTAACTATATGCCGTGTGTTTTGTGATCAAGAGCCAAAAAGCCAGGACTGGTAGGACGCGCGTCCTGAATACTTATTATCCCCGATAAATTTCTCGCGGCAAACCCCAACGGTGTTGTAAGACCTAATAACTTTATATCAACAAAAGGGGAAATACTTCTCTACACGGAATATTTAGTGTTCGTTTTCTGATCCCTCGTGGATTTGATAAAGGCTTGGAACGAATACATTGAATTTTTACTTTAGATAAGGTTATCTGAAAAAATGTATGCTTAAATATTAACAAAGAATTGAGATATAATGTAAATTTTTTTGAAATATAAATAAACTTCAACTGTATTTTAATTTATTGAGGTAATTTAGCTATTCAGATGACATTTATTTCGATTATAAGAAAATTAAAAAAATTGTAAATTTAACAAGAAATTAAAATAATTTAATGACCTAAAAAGTGTCAATTTTGTCAATTATTCATTTTTGTTCCTTTTATTAAACAGTTAATTCAGTGTAATTGTTTATTTCCGGGCTCTTATAGCGTGGTCTTTCGATATTACTACCCAACGTTTCCACTGCAACGTCGGCAGCCATCTTCAGTGTCGTGAACGAAGTACTCTTCGTGATGTATAAACTGAAACTGAATCCTCCTTCGCTTCGAGTGTGCCATTTATATGCTTGTCTGCGCGCGCTTTTTTTTTGATGTTTGGCGGTTTTAGTTTGGCACTCTTTAGCACTAAGTAGTGTTGTTGTTTCTTTCTTTCTCTTGAAGATCTCTTTGTGTTTGTATATTTTTATTGGTTTTAAGTTCAACCTGGTCCTGATGTTGCTAGTAGGTTAGATAGAGACACTCTCGTCTGTGCTT
This sequence comes from Neocrepidodera transversa, assembly GCA_963243735.1. Taxonomy (NCBI): domain Eukaryota; kingdom Metazoa; phylum Arthropoda; class Insecta; order Coleoptera; family Chrysomelidae; genus Neocrepidodera; species Neocrepidodera transversa. The sequence continues at coordinate 10,599,313 of OY725337.1, forward strand.
CTTAGATGCCCAAGTTCATATCGAGTAGGGCAATCCAAACCGTTGTCGGTAGCTGCAGTGGCAGCCCGATGTCAGACTTGATGTACCCCTTCCAATTGGAATAGCAGTGCAGTCCTTAGACCTTTAGAGATAGGTCAAGCTGAAGGGAGTGAGCCAAATCCTATTCTACCAGAGTTAGACAGAACCTTCATCCAACCACACCACGCCAGCCCGGAATACGTACCTGTACCATATTACACACCTTTATTACATCCGGATTTTTGGTAAAAATAAAAAGTTTTGTTAATTGAATTTTATTTGTTTTGAGTCCAACATCCAAGCAGCTAATACCCAGGTAACTCAACCCAATAGGGCAAGTAAAGACCGCCGTTCTGGCCGCTAAGAGTCTTGTCGATACCATTCGACCCCTGGAGTATTTCTGTCTCCACTGACACTGCCCGTGCAGTGGCCTTCACATTATAGACGGAAGATGGCGCCCGAGGCAATCCGAAACCTTGACTAAGGCGCCAAAGTGACCCGTAACGACCGAAGTCAGTTACATGCTAATGCATCTCCTTGTTTATCCTACGTACATTTTTCCACGGAATTTTATAGACGCATGCTAATGTGAATTGATCTCTGCGGTCTTTTTCTATTTAAAGATACTCTCCTAATTTCTTTGTTGGTGTAGATGGTGCTGATTTTCTTTTTCTTTTAGATTTTTCCAATCCGGTCAATATAGATCGACAGTACCTTGGTATTTTTCTTCACCAGGATTTCTTTTCCCTTGAGCGCATAGCAAGAGTTATGGCTTTTTTGCTCTATATCCGTTTGTTTTTAACACTGTTGCCAGGTGTTTCATTTTAGCGTTAACTTATCTTTGTTCACATACCCTTAACACTCTGTTTTGACTGACAGTTTGATCCAACCTTCATAATAACAATAAAGCTCGACTAAGAAAAATGTCTTCTTTACATTGGTGTATAATATACTATTTTAAATAAACTCAAAGAAAATGCACTCAAAAAAAACAATTTTTTAATATACTGCACCTATATACACGATTGAAGTGATTAAAATATGTAACAAATTTTCTGTATACTTTTCCGAGTAAAATTAAGGTGTTTCATTAAAATCGGTCTTACTGCTGATACTTCGGGTACGACATGCTTTACTTCCTCGACTAGAAGTAAAAAATTTATATCTGAAAAATTTTGTTTTATTTCCATTACAGTCATGCTGAAATAAAAATTATAAGCATGAGTTTCTCGATCTTGAATAATTCTAATACTCCGAATAGTAAATAATTGTTATTCTTTGTCAATACAGATTGGTTTATATTTTGTATACTCGTGTCTTGTGCAACATTATTACAATTTAATGTTCAACATTATCAAACATTTTTAATAATGGATAATAGACCAAGAGCCCGTTGTAAAATAAATCGAAAGCAAAGGAATATGCAGCAATCCGGATAGAATGGTAGAGGTGAGCATATAATAGAACCTTGCATCAAGATGCCTATAATCAAGTGGAACGGAAGTAAGGGAAAATATCATTTTAATTTTTTTTTACTTGTTGCATCTTCTTTCCTGACGGGTCTGGCCACTTCCGGTTACCCGCCAGCTACAATACACATTACACTTTCATTTTATTTAGGTATAGGCAACTTGATGCCAGATTCTATTATATGCTCCCATCTACTTTTCTATGCGGGTTGCTGCACCTTCTTTTACTTATCACTTTTTTACAGTAGGCTCCCGGTCTATAAAATAGGTAAAGATCTTTTAGTATATCTGTAATAACGTAAGAGGCCTTGCATTATTCCAAGTGCACTTTAACAAATATTTTCTTTACTTCTACTTTTTCAATTCTGAGGAATCATATTATACTATAATTAGTCAGATTATTATGTTGTTTCTGTTCTTAAGGAATACAAGTATAATGTAAGAGTATTTTCAGTTTTCGTTTGTACAAATAAACTAAATATTTTTAAGCTATAACTTATCAAGTAAATTATTTGTCGATTTTCTTAATCTTTATTTTTTAGAAAGAAGTATAAATGTTGATTTTATCCAATTACTGAGTATTTCATCAGTTATTTAAATTTTGTGAAATATATATGGTTCTTTCTTTCATTGGGCAATTAAAGGATCTCTGTACGAATATCATCTGTACATGGGTATTTTCTGTTCTTTCATATCTCTATTTTAAGTAAATTATCTTTAATTCATGCTTGTATTTTTCAGTTATTAGCATCATAGGTAGATTATTCTTACTGAGGCCCAAAAGTCTCAGTATTAGTTTCGTGATGGCGAAAAAAATTTCTTACCCCCACTTTTTATCACTTTTCTTGACGTTTCGGAGTTTCTTGAGGCCGAAAATGCAAAAAAAATCTTGTCCCAACGTATGGATGTCTGTCTGTCTGGATGTAAACACTGTAACTTTTGAATGAAAGCGCAGAGTTAGTTTTATATAAGAAAGAATCCTATTGAATTTGAGCAGGATCGAACCGGTCCTTCCGGTACCCACCACACAAATTGAAAGTGGCTACTAAAGTCCCCTATATGTATGTGAAAAGTTTGGCTAGTATCGCACAAGCTATTGCGGTACCTGCCCCACAGGGATAAAGTTTTTACACTCAAATTAAAAAAAAATTACGTCGGATAATGTAATTTTCTTTTAGTCCTTATTTTTGGAAAAGGCTTGAACAAATTACTGAATAATAATCCTTCAGAAAAAAAGAACAAACATTTTCAGAAAAGCAAAATCTAAAATTTTGCGTATCATTAATAGTTTTTGTTTTATGTAAAGGCAATTTTTTGCAAAATAACAAAAATGCTGTCTTCACTTCAACCTCAATTTTTTTCAAAACTAAGCACTTTTATCTAGTCAAACTTCTACATAAATAAAGTGAACTGTTAAATGGTAATGAATATTTTCTATTGGGTTGGGGGGTGATATTCAAAAAATGGGACCAATTTTCTTTTCGTCATAACTCGCTTACGGGACTTTTATAAACAAACAAAAATAAAGGTGTTTTCAAGCGCTTTTCCCCGGAAAATTCATTGTTTTCAATTTTATCGTTTACGAATAAGATCTTAATCCGTTTGTATTAGATCTACAAAGACCATAGACCCATCATTTTTTTTAATTTTTATAAGTTCAACTTTTGATACCAATTATTTTTTTCGATAAAATATTTACTTTTTGAGTTATTCGCGAAAAACCGTTTGAAAACGTGGCTGTTTTTGTTGAAAAATAACATTTTCACTAGCCAATAAGTCGAAAAGTATTAACTTAAACTTTAAAATTCCCGGCACTGACTGGTCTAAGATTAACAAAAAAAAACACTAAAAGAGTAAAGAAAAGATAATAAGATTATAAAGCCAACAGAAAAAATTGAATTGATGTTAGAAATTGAAAAAAAATCTTGAAAGAAGAAAAGCATTATAAATCAAACAATAATTAATTTAAAAGTAGATAATACATATAATTAGCGCCAGTACTTCATAGAATAAAAAGTGTTCGCTCGATGGGCCGAAGTACCGAAACGATGCACCACCACGGTTTGAGCATCTCTAGAATTTTTGATATGCTGTCATTGTCAGAATAGGATGCAATAGGTCCAATTAGACTAAGTCCATCTCTGAGATATTTTCTGAATTTATGATATTTCTGTCTGGATATTACGATAATAATTTTTAGCATTGCTGGTTATACAGGGTTATTCATTATAAATTATTCACCCCTTATTATCGTTACTATTGCCCTCGAGAAAAAAAAATGTGTGGTTATAACTGAATTTTGTTAAATTTTTATGAAAAGTACAGTAGTTTTTAGATTTCAGAAAATACAAAAAAATAATATATTGTTTTTAAATGGGATGCCCTGTATATTAATTTAATTTCTGTACTGATATTTTTTTCTGAAGTCAAAAATATACCATATGTTACCAAAAAATGTAATAAAAAATCAGTCGTAATCACACAACTTTTATTTATTTATTTTTTTTCTATAGGCAATAATGATAAGGGGTGGGTAATTTGAAGGGGAGTCTAGTATACAATATGAAGTGTTTACTTATAATTTTAAACCAGAAGCGAATTATTCATGAGATTAAATTTACTAGGATAAAACTGTACCTAAATTAACAAAAAAAAAATATAAATAAAATACTTTATTAGAGTGCAAAATAAATTAGCAACTGTCGATTCCCTCTAAGGTTTCCTAATGAATATTTGCCTAAAACATGAAATATGCAAATCCGGGAAAATACAAGACTAGTTTTCACAGGGGTTAACAAGTTTTCATGTAAATATATTACATTTTAATAACGCACTTGCTACAACAAGATTTAATTAAAGCCGGAATGCGGAGGAATATTTTGAAACTTTAAATAATGTAGATAACAGGAAAACTGTGAAGCCAAGCAGAAATTGAAGTATTTTGACTTCTGTACTTCAGAAAATTACAAAATTTATACGTTCGAATAAACAAGGAGAATTTAAGATTTTATTTTGTATTAGGCAAATAATTATTATCGGATTTTTAATTTAATCTTTCTGCTAATAACTTATTTTGTTTTATAAATTCATCACTAATTTTGTGATTTTAGATTTTCTACAAAGTCACTAAATTATATATATATATGTAATATTAATTATTGAAAACGAACATTAACCTCAAAAATCATAACTGTTACTTTACAACTGTCACTGTCTTTAGGATTTGCAGTGTTGCCAATTATTGCTCTTGTGGTGGTGGAATGTTGTTAGGGGTTGAATGGTTATAGGGTTGAATGAGTGTTAAACAAAAACGTTGTGTATTTCACTTAACTAATTCATTACTTTTAATTAACTGGTATAACAAATATAATGATAAATATACATATACGACATACTTTATTTCATAATCAAGAATCGACTACCTGTTGATGAAGAGTCAACTCTCGAATTACGATTAAGCCTTCGGGGTTATCAAAATACTTTATACGTGCCAGGTCAATGAAAACCCCTGTAATTTTTTTTTTCATTTAATAGTTAAATTAAGACTTAAATAATGTATTGATTTTTCCAGGCCGATTATTCAACTAATTATTAATATAGTAACGAAATAGAAAGGAATCGGAGATGTGGCAAGACCTCATTATCTAAATTAACTGTGGTCGTTTCTAATTTGATGAAATTTCGTATGTACGGCACCGCGCTTAGGATGACATCATATTATCTTGATCACAGGGAAAATCTAAATGCACCTCTAGCCGCGCTTTCCTTTGTTTAATCTTACCTTAACAACCGCAAAGGATCGTCTCAGAGGCATAGTGAATTTTGAAAATATTCAAATCATAAAAAAATAGATGTCGGTTTTTTAAATAATAATGAATTATATATTTAAAAAGACTCCACATCTTCAGAAAATAAAATAATTATTTTTTTAGTTCTTTGTTATCCATTTGTAGTATTCCACTAATTACTTTGTGTTTGATATTATAAAATCTTTACAGCTGTTAGTTCTGTTTTATTAAAAAAATAACCGTACTATGAGGTGTCAATTATATTATATTTAAAATTGCTGCACCCTATTTAAAATATCATTTACAATGCCAGGTATCATCGGTCATTGTTTACGAACAAATCGGGCGTAAATCCTCGGTAACAAAAGCTGAAGAGTAACTCTTTATAAAAGAAAATCATAGCTTATTTAATAACAGTTCATTCTTTATAATAGATTACAATAGGATATAGATATTTTTTTTAACTATAAATATTTTCTCAAAACCTGTATTAATATTTGTTTTATTTATGATGCCACCAAAGAAGAAATATTCAATGAAAAATGTTTTTGGAGTATGGAAATAGTATATTATTATAGACCAGTCAGAATAGGTTTTTTTATGCGAAAAGTCGTTTACCAAAATTGGTTTTTTTAAGTATAGTTTGATGGACCATTTTTGAACGTTTTCATTTTATTTCCAGAGCTGTGACAAGCACTGATAAATAGTGCTCGCGAGCACTAATCCTAAATTAATTTTTCCTTAATTTTCGAAATCCATCTAATCCATTGGCCAAAACTAAACTTATGGTAATTTTGGTGCACTCAGCGCTGCACTGCATACGCTGCATCGACAAGACTGCAACGTACTAAGTCGAAGGAGATCCATCAATCATAATGTAAATAAAATTCCTCGAATTGATGCATCAGCGCAGCGTGCAGCTCTCTACTCTTAAAGCTAAGATTACACCAAGTACGGCGCTGCACACTGCGCTAATGCAGAAGCAGAATGCGTCAATGCAATGAATTTAATTTACATTATGGTTTTTTTTTGTATTACAACTGTTGTCCTGAGTTGTTTAGGCGGGAATCTTTTACAGATACTTCACGCTAGGTTCAATGCGTGAAGTAGTGCAGGACTTTTCCCTGATCGCTCTACAAGCAGAGTCAGGGGCTTACCTGCTAAACCCTCCTCGGCTATTTATCCTGGAACTCTGTAATCTAGGATGGGTCTGATGTATTAAAGATGGGATTGCAATAAAAATTAAAATAATTGTTGGTAGAATAGTTCAAATAATTTCAATTTGTAGGTGTGCAGAAGAGTTTCAGGGTTGCATCTACCAATTCGTCCCCCAAGGCTCCGATGAGGGAAGGTCGTTCCCTAACACTGTTCAGAGTTCTTTGGACTTCATTTGACCAGTTGAGAGTACTCGTGAAGTGCACTCCCAAGTAGTCAATCCCGTCCTTGAGCACGAGTCTCTCTCCCCAAAGCCTTAGCTTGACATCATTAAGAGATTGACCCCGTCTGTTGGAAAGGGAAGGATGTTTGAATATGATCAGTTGGGATTTTTGCAGGTTTAGGTTAATCCTTCAGTTTCTGCACCATTCCGAATAACGGTTGTTAGGTTAGGTTAGGTTAGGTTTATTATGGTTTATGGACCTATTTCCACTAAATACGTTGCTGTTGAGTCGATGCATCGTATGCAGTGCAGCGCTGCGTGAAGTAAAATCACCATGAGTTGAGTTTTGGCCGCCGAAGTAGACGGATCATGAAAATGGAGGAAAAATTAATTTTATTGACCACTGGGACTACTAAAAAGTTGCTGCACTAGTGGAATGTAGAAGCTAGAGAAATCGCTGCTGCAGCAATAGGCAGCTTCGACATTTTTTTTTAACTGAAATCAAGTTTTTTTGTTATTTAAAATCGATCAAAATAAATTTGAGCGCAAAATATTAATATTTAGGTGCGCTGTAAGCATTTTAAAATCAAGGATCGGCAAGAGGCTGGAAAACGTACTTGTGCGCGAAACTAGACCGTGTGACGTCAGTAGTAATGAAAGCTTCGCCCCAGGCCCGCTGCTGCACTGTATTTACGATACACGCACATCCTGAATACAGCGCAGCAGCGGGCTAGGGGCGAGGTGTTCATGGCTACTGACGTCACACGATATAGTCTCGCGCACAAGTACGTTTTCCAGCCTCTCGCCGATCCTTGATTTTAAAATGCTTACAACGGACGTAAATATTATTATTTTGCGCTCAATTTCTTTTTGATCGTTTTAAAGTAACAAAATCTCTCGATTTAAAACGAAAAAAAAAATAAAAAATGTCGAACCTTTCTATTGACTTACCCAGATTTCGGCCCTCCAGCATGCAGCTCCATATTCGGTTTAATGTTTACTTAAGAGTGTGATTTGTAGTACGGTTCATTTTCTATGCGGAGACGTGACGTCACAGGCACCAAAATACGCGCTAAAAGCAACAACTTTAATATTATATTTCTCCGTTATTTATTTCCATAAATATTTTTTTACCAATTTACTAGTTTTGTCTCTATTTTAGTAAAATGTAAAAATTTATTATGAAACTTCTCCCGAATAAATTAGGGTTCTTGATGGGCCGAAGTCCCGAAACCGTGTATCAGCATTTGAGCATCCCAAAATTTTGATTTTTATTTCATTGATAATGCATCATATATTATATTCATTTTGATGAAATTAAAACGAATTTACAAAAGAGCTATCGACAGGACCGTAATTATAAATTGTTGTCACTGATGATTATAAATCGTCGTTAAAATGACAAGTATGATACATCTCCAAATTTGAATTTTAATCGTTTATCCATTTTGTAATAAAAAAGGCAGGTCCGTATTAAAAAAAATTAATAATGGTTGTTAAGACACGAAACGTCGTATGAAAGATTTATTAGTACACTTTTGTAGCAAATTCTCCTTTTAGATTTTTTAATATTTTATTTAATAAAAATTCTATGTGTAAAAAACCAAAAATAGCATTTTTGGTTCTCTTGTATAACTCGAGAAAATAATAGTTGCAGACATTTCAATTAAAATTTTTAAAAAATTGCATAAAAATGTGGAAAAATAACAGCAACATTAAAATCATAAATGCGTACGATAATGCTGATAACTAACTGTTAGTTTGGATGTGTAGCGTACCCTAAAGATCATTCCGTTACAAAATAACAACAGATATTTTTCTAAAAGTCCTTTTCTATCCAAATTCTAACTCCCAAACAGTATCAATTTTGTACGTCAAACCAAAACCGATTCGTTCCCAGTTTTTCCACTTGCACACATCATTAAACTTATTCATATACGTCGCCTTATACGCAATCTTCGTCTTTTTTTTAGTGTCCTTTTTAGTCCTTTTATGATTCGTAACGCCGTCGGGCGTGCAGACAAGAGCAATGGGCCGAAGATTAATTTATCAAATGTATAACTCTGGTTGTGACTAAAGTGACACATGACAATTCCCTGTGTTGACATCATCGTCCGGCGAATTTGTGAGGCTTTCAATCATGACCGGTCGAACGTGACAACTGGATCTGGATATATACTTTAAAAGTAATGTGAAGGAAATTTTGCGGCGTTGTCGATGTTAAGAAAATTTTGGGATAAATACGAATAATAGTAAATTATTACATTTCTTAGCAAGGTGTTAAAAAATCATGCATTTTTTTAAATTGGTTATCAAAAAATTGAAATAAATAACAGTTCCAAATACATATATAGAAAATGGAAAAATATGGAATATTTTATCTCGAAAATTTTAAAATGGCTAAAAAATCTTAGTGAAATGAGAAACTTAAGTTTTGTACTAGTATAAAATATGGAGAAGATATTAAAAAAATTAGCTGAAAATCCAGAACTAAATATTTTGAATAATAATCATCTCCTAATTTTTGAAAGCATTTGAATTGGACGAAAATCTGAAAAACAATTGAAAAATATTCAAAGATCTACAAAAAAATGCAAAAAACTACAAAAATTTGTAAAAACCTACAAAATCTGCAAAAATCTGCATAAATCTGCAAAAATCTGCAAAAATCTGCAAAAATCTGCAAAAATCTGCAAAAATCTGCAAATATCGGCAAAAATAGGCAAAAATCAGCAAAAATCTGCAAAAATCTGCAAAAATCTGCAAAAATCTGTAAAAAACTGCAAAAATCTGTAAAAAATTGCAAAAACCTGCAAAAATCTGCAAAAAAATGCAAAAAACTAAAAAAAATCGTAAAAATCTACAAAATCTGCAAAAATCTGAAAAAACCTGCAAACATCTGCAAAAATTTGTAAAAAACTGCAAAAATCTGCAAAAGCTGCAAAAATCCGCAAAAATCTGTAAAAAACTACAAAAATCTGTAAAAAATTGCAAAAACCTGCAAAAATCTGCAAGAATGTAACGATCCAGTTCTTATGATAAGACAAAAATGGTGAAAGCGCCACTTCTCAATAATTCGTTGAAAAAATGTAAAAAGAACAAATTTGAACCAAACCAACAGCTGTTCTCAATTCGAATCATCTTTCTCTATCTAGAAATAAAATTTCATTTAAATCGGAGTAAAATATCTGACCCGAAAAAAATGGCAAGGCCTTCGAAAATCTTCAAAATTTAGATTTGAAAAATAAATGGTGTGGGGGTGTCTCAAGGGGCGTAGATTCCAAAAAAAGTATCCATTCTGCTCTAGCTCTTTTAGTTTCTGGGATAATTCAGTTTCACGTGTTTTTACTTTCCGCTACTTATGCGATATATTATACAAATTTATATCGTGGCTTTAAATTTTCGAAAATATCGAAGTCCTGCATGTCAGACCTAATCCAAAGCCTTCTGTACATCGAAGAAGAGGAGGATACGATACTATTCATTATATACAAAAGAAATGTACACTAGCAGTCCATCTCTCTGTGAAGCGGCATACTAGTCCAACGAAGAGCGTTTGGCTATAACGATGTATAGTGCAAATTTTCTTTATTTACCACCATTGGGTGTTCCCACTTTTTAAAGAAATAAGTCATAATTTTTAACCCACTCCCACCTCCACTATAGAGGAATATCGAAAGCTGAACGGTTGAGATCGGCAACCCAGATTATTTATTTTATACTTAATACCTACATATTTTTTTGGTAGTAGAAAAAATGTATGCAACTAGTGTATAAAGTGCCTGTTTTCACTCATGTGATTGTCCTGTGACAAAATTCAGTACCACGTTACACACTTGTTGCATAAATAACTATTATCATCACGTGTATGCAAAATTGTTTTTATAAAACAAAATAAATCTTTAAAATATGTTTCGTTAACATTATGAGGAGTGGTACTATTAGAATGCGAAGCCAGTATTTTTAATTTCCAAAATTTCACATAAAGGCAACATATACGATCAAGTAATTGTCGAAAAAAAGAACTTATTATTATTATTTTTTATAATATATGGCAACATAGTTTAGTGCTAAAACTATTTAACCGTTTCACTATGCAACATGAAATCTTGGTACCCGCGGACCGTGTGCTGAAATTATGATATTCAACCGACTGTTAACTAACTTAAATTAGATTTGAAGCTAGGATTAGTGTAGGGAATTTCTTGAATTGTATTCACCCGAAATGCAATTTAGTTCATATTTCACACGTGGAATATCAAATCTCCCAAAATTTTGCACCGAATTCAACAACAATTCGTCCTTAAAATAATTGCGATTTCCTAGTTAGATGTTAAACATTAAACGTTTTATAATTAAATACAAAATTTGGAATTATTTTATAACTGTAAAATTATTAAATTACTAAAATTAATTTAAATCTTACATGGGTACAATTGTACCCGTTAAAATTACGAATTTATAAAAGCTTTGATATGGTTATATTAACGGAAACTGTAATATCCCATAATTTAGACAGGACTTTCCGTAAATTTATCCCAACCAAAAACGTAAAAAAACGAAAAAATCGTGAAAAATGTAAAAAATCTTAAACAATCTTAAAAATACGTAAAAAATCGTAAAAATGGTAAAACATCGTAAAAATGATAAAACCTGTAAAAAATCATAAAACAATCATAAAAAAACTGGCAAAAGTCGTAAAATTTCATAAATAATGCCAAATAATGGTAAAACGTCTTAAAAAATCGTGAAAAATCGTAAAAAAACGTATAACCATAAAAACTGCAAAAACTGGAAAAATTTGGAACAAATGAAAAAAAGGGGATAATATCGGAAAGGATCGAAAAACGTGACTAAATTAGAAAAAATCGAAAAAAAAAACCAAAAAAAAGACGTAAATAATGGGGAAAGATGGGAAAATAGGAAGAAGGACCCTAAAAATTTTAATTTCAATAAAAATGTATAATAAAATCAAAATTTTCTTAAAATTTGAATCTCGACTGACAGTCTTCTGCAAACTTGGAAAAATTGGGTAATATTTTAGTTTATACATGAAATCATTAAAAACTAGTAAAACATTTAAAAGTAAAATTTTCCAAAAATTACAACCTGTATTTCCTCTTCCAGAAAATATGTTTTCGTTTAAATTTTACGATCCATTATTTGAGCGGAAAACGGAGTGAAACCTCTACACAAAACAAACAAAAAATAATCTTTTCATCTTGGTTCAATCTGAATGTTTCCTTTCCTCCCAAATGTTGACAATTCGTTACATTTTCTGAATTATGTCACCAGATTGATGGCCTTAATTCAAGTGATATTATTAGAACACCACCAGAGTCGTATCATTAAGTTTTTATAAAAACCATTTATTCTCAAATATTAAATACGTCGTTAATTAGATAGTTAATAAATATAATATAATTAATTTTAATTACACAGTTATAAATTTTTTTATTATTTAGTTCCATTTTTGGTACAGCACTGTTTTATTCGAGCGATATTATTAGATAGAGGATATTAACAAAAAGCTCTTGGCTCATTAATGTTGAAATGTTTATTTTCGTTTTCGCTTGTTTTCATTATTGACTTCCTTCTACTTTCTACATTTACATTTGGGCTGTTCCACAATGGGAAAAATAAACATAACTTTAATCAACTTATATAAAATGTGGTGCTTGTACTTAGACCACCCAACCTCAAAATTAAAATTCGAAGAAGGGTTGTCTACAGAGGGTTAGGTAAATAAATGAACCGTTACGTGCACTAAAAAACATTGTTAAATAAAAATAATAACTGCTATTGTACTCTTAATAATCGGAACTTAAAGTGCTAACAACTCAGAAACTACGTGCATGGAAAAAAATGTCGTAAATTAATCGTGACCTTTTTTTGTCACCCTTTAGTTTAATATATACCCATGACTTTGCTAGGTTCCAAGATAAGTTAAAAAAGCTATTATTACAAAATGCCCGAATATTAATATTTTGTTGTAAATTTGTCGAGTAGATAGACACACACACAGTTTGTAGGCTACGCCGGATCAGAAACAGATTTCTCCTATCAAATTTGTTCATATTACATATCTTGAACACATCGGCCACATTCATAGAACATCAAGGTAGCTTCTGATCACCAAACACTTCCGATCGAGGACTTCCCTTTCAACCCCGTTTTCGATCTACTGTAACCCAAATAAGAAGTTAAAAAAACCGATTAGCTCCTCTTTAGAGAACGATTTTTGAAAATCTACCAAAAGCCCTTCATTTCAACCCTAACGTAAACTGGCAACCTCCAGTAGCAACACCATCTCTTATACCATAGATTTTGCTGTCTCTCTCATCACCATCAACAGAGAACTTAAACTATAACTATTTTCACCAATATCAGAGGAAAACATTAAAACACCAAATGTGAGACTCTGTTCTAATAATGGAATGGAACAATTTCAAACCACCAGTTGGTCAAAGTCACTTTCAAAGTTGACCACAGGAACGATTTTAGGTTTTGGAAAAAATTTAAGCTCATGGGTGGTCAAAAGACCAAGTTCCATTCCCACTTCAGCGTAAATGGACAAACCTGTTACACCCCAGAAGAGAAGGCTAGTGTGTTCAAATACTGCCTCGAAACTACCCCCATCAACTCCAAAAACCCCAACATTTGAAAGCAAAAATGAAGACTTACTAACTGTCATCTGTCCTTCAGGTTAACATCAAATCACGCCTTGGAAATCTTAAGTCCGGTATTATGTGAAAAAAATTGTAGAAATATTGCTTGCTTCCTTGCTATTAATTTCAACATCTCTTTTCTGCTACCAGGGCTAATCTGGACGGGACCTACAGCTTATCGTGGGCTCCAAACCACGGTCCTGAATCACCCTAGATCTAGGACTATACCTTTGTTATTCAGGTGATCTACCTACTAGTAAGTATGTAATTGTGCCACCAATCGATCCGATCTCATCCGGCCTGGTTATCGGCGTGAATGAAACTGCGCATGACACAAATACCTTTTTGCACTTGCCCAAAATCTTATCTGACTTTAATTCCACTTGAGATTCATGGGAATCGAACCCACGACCCGAATAATGACCAAGTATAAAGGCCGATACCTTAACCAACCTGGCCACCGTGCCCGGTTGTGTAGAAGTGTTATTGATAGATGTGGTGAATGTGTTCAAGTTGAAGGAAGGCAGTTTGAACATTTGCGATGAAAAGTTTCTTTATTGTTGTTCAATGGGGAACTGCTTTTTTAAATTCAGCAACAAATATTTCCTTAAATTCTTAAGTAAACGTTCTACTATTGAATGGATGATTATTCCTCGATTGTTGACATTTGATACAATAAAAACGTTTCACTTTAAATTATTATAAATGCAACAATATTCTACGTGTTATTACATAAAAATTAATGTACTGATATTTATTACATGACATGTTAAATTTGACAAAATTACTGGTGTCTTTTTTTGCCCTGCCCTGTACTTATAATCAAATTCTCATTGACATAATAAAATAATTGCTTTAGGGTAACGTTAACAAAGCGTTTAATAATATTCAGTGATAATCATAACGTTTTATTCTAATTATTCAAATAATGTCCTTAGGCTCAAAAATGATTATATCATTTTGGAATTGTATAGCTTAACACATACAGATCTGAAAATTAATGAATAATCAACTCGGTGATAATAACTATTACGTTTCAAAGAACACATGTAATTTTAGCCAATATGTCAATTCGTTGTATTTATGTATCAGTTGCCTTGATATAATGCTAACTACCCATACTGTGTTGTATAATGAGCAAGTTTGAAATCGATTTAACGATCAACGCCAAGACATCAATATACGACTTTATATGTAATATATGTTTTAATGAAAGAACTTACACTTTTCTTTGTGATTTACTATAAGTAATTGTTATCTTTTACAAACTTGTTAACTATTATTTTGTATATCTATTTAAGCAAAAATTTCAAAAATTGTATATAAAGCCAGAATTTATATCTAATATATTTAAAGTATCATTTACAAACAGGAACAAGAAATAGTTTTTTATTGACTTTTATAATATTTAAATAGGTTTAGGATGACTTTTTTTAAATTTTGGAGAAGTTTGTTTTTAGCTTCTATTAGCTATAAAATAATGATGGAAAACTGTTCAAAAAAGTGACTAAGTAATAAGAGATCAAATTTGTAAAATCACTAAAAGGTGTGACCTAATTAATCTTAAAGTTATGCACGTTTCGGACCAAGCCATAATAGTCCATTCAAGTTAGACATTCAAGGTTACAATAATTCGCATAGAACTGAAAATCAGCACTAGCATTGGAAATAGCCTTGCAAAGCCCCCAATCATAAAAATAGGTCAAACATAAATAAATTGTAGATCTTTTTTTTCTTCTTTTTTTTGTATTATAACTATTTTCCTGAGTTGTGGAGGCGGGAATCTTTTATAGACACTTCACGCTAGGTTCAATGCATGAAGTAGTGCAGGAATCTCCCCTGGTCACTCTGCAAGAGTCAGGGGCAAAAACTCTCCTCGGCTATTTGTCCTGATTCGGTTGATTCCTTGTACTCTTTTATTGGAGAAGTTTCTCCTTTTCAGGGATAATAGTGGGTGTTGGTTTGATCTGAAAAGTAATTGATTATATAGGTTGGCTTACGATATTTGATTAAATTTTATTATTGTAATTTTTTACTTACAAGCCTCCTTGAGGGGAGGCTCAGGCGGGCAGAGAATCCTTGGACGTCAGTGGGGGAATAGCTCATCTGATGCTTAGAGAAGCCTCCTCTAAGAGATCTAGGAAGATCCGGAAGATCTTTGGCTTCTTTGAGAACTTTTATATTCGGCTGAGGTAGTTTCCTTTTGGGCTTCTTGAGTAGAGGTCTTTAGTTCCTTCTATCTGTCCATCTTATCCATAATGTTTCTTTGGCGTGGGTGTTGGAGCTGGCCAGGGTTCTCCTGACATACCTTCCTTGGAGGACTTTGAGTCTGTAAATCATAGCGGTTATATTAGTATGTTCATGTAGTTCATTGGAAGGAAAACGCCCGGAGAGGTAGGCGCATTTCTTGAGGATTCTTCTTTCCGATGTAGTGATGGCGTGCAGGAGATGAGGAGGAAGAGCGGATAGGTTCAGAGCTCTGTAATCTAGAATGGGTCTAATGTATATTTTGTAAGTGTGCAGAAGGGTTTCAGGGTTCCATCTCCCAATTCGTCCCCCCAAGGCTCCGATGAGAGAGGCTCGTTCCCTAACTCTGTTCAGAGTTCTTTGGACTTCAGTTGAACAGTTGAAAGTACGCGTGAAGTGCACTCCCAAGTTGTCATTTCCGTCCTTTGTCACAAGTCTCTCTCCCCAAAGCCTTAGGTCGACGTCATTAAGAGATTGATCCCATCTGTTGGAAAGGGAAGGATGTTTGAATATGATCAGTTTATTATCTATTGGGTTTTATTGTGCAGAGCTCTGGTGGTTGAAGCTGCTGCGGAGATGGAAGTGTCGTCCGCATACAGTTGGATGTCTTGGCTAAGAGTTGGCGGGAGGGGGATGTCGTGCGTATTTATGAATTACAGCACAGGGGCTAACCCTGAACCTTGGGGGACTCCGGCTTGTGGAGTAAATGGATCTGCGGTGGAAGAACCAACTTTGACTATGATGGAACGATGTGTGAGGTGGGAATGGATAAGCTTGATTAATTGGGTAGAGATGCCGATGTTGGAAAGCTTCCGAACAAGTCCAGCATGCCAGACCTAATCGAAAGCCTTCTGGACATCGAAGCAGACTGATGACCTAGGTTTAGGGATTTGGAGGTAAGTAAGTGGACTCTCACTAGTGCATCTTGGGTGGAGTGTTCAGACCTAAATCCGTCTTGGAATTGGGGGACCGTTCCCCTTTCATCCAGGAAATCCCAGATACGGTCCTTGAGAAGATCCTCAAAGACCTTACCCAGAACATTCGTCAGAGATATAGGTCTATAGGAATTGGTGGATGTAGGAGCCTTATGGAGCTTGGGGATAAGGATGGTGTGGGAAGTTTTCCAGCTTGATGGAAAAAATGAGTGCTGAAGGCAGACATTGAAAAGAGGGTGAGGATAAGAAGGATGGTGGCAGGTAGGTTTTTAAGGGCCTGATGCTTGGTTCGGTCAGGGTCTGGGGCTGAATTTCTCCCCTTCTGACATGCCGCGGCGATGTCTTCTGTGATGAATGGATTGAACAGTGGATCGGGGGGATTGGGGGGTTGGGTGTGGTGAGGATGTTTTAGAGTAGGAGGTCAGTGTCTTCCTGGAAATTTTGGTTGAAGTTGGGATTGACTGAGTTTATCATGGTTTCAATTGTAGATCATGAAATTATCTATAAAAATTATCTATACACATTTTTCAAAAGAATCAACATTTCTGATTTTTCTCGTGAAGTAGATATTCAATTCCAGAAGAAAAATAACCCACATGTATATTACATATGTACGCTTACGCTTTTGCGCTTTTTGCGCCTTATTGGCACCACTTTTGATGGGTGCGGCCAAACATATCTGTGAAATACAACACCCAACTACATAACTTAATTTGATTGGTTAAATCATAATGACTTGTTAGTTTCGAGAGGCCATCTTTGGATAAAATTAGTTCGAGGAACAAATTTAGGATATAATAGAGCGAAACAGATAATATTTTTAACAAGAGACAAAATATGACTGCTTTAATATTATATGTATCTTTAAGGTTTTAACTTTAATAAAACACTGTTAGGTAATAATTCTTTTATTACCAAATTTTCAGTATTTATCCATATCTAGTTAAACTATCTTATAATGAGATACTCTCTGTGTATCATCCATCTTTGCCGCAAGACGATATTAAGAGTCCCCTGCGATGTTGTTCATAACCCCATGTGGCTTCAGATATGAGATTCCCGATTGGTAAAGGCCGTAAAGGATCCAATCTAAGGGTTGTCTTGTGGTTTTCCGAATAACGATAAACCGAATAACTGTCACTCATCGGTGAATATCGACTAAAACGAAATTTCCAGTTGTAGGTTTTTAGACACGATAGAAAATTAAGAATTATATGTGGTTTGTGCCTTCGTAATATTTTTTCTTTAAATATATCTACTGATTGGCTTCGTAAAGACTAAGCTAAAAGCATCTTTTAAGCATCCTTTAATAAAATTTTTGTTGCAGTCATTAGCAAAAACAACATCAAATTTTCTAAAATATTGGCTCTTCCAAATAATCAATTTCTATATTGACAAGCATCACCATGTATTTTTTAATTATAATTACAATTCCAACAAATAAGAGTAGCGCGTTTTTAAGAAATATAAATAAAAAATTACTTTTTGGAATTCTTTCAATCCAAATATAATTGATTATTATTATATACTCAGGTAAAAAATCTAACGATCTAACCTGACACCACCAGGCTATATAATTTTCTTGATTGTACTCCTCTTGTTTGGGAAATAAAACAGTGATGTATCATTTTTTTTTTAATACAAAAATAGATAAAAAAATAGCTTACGACCAACATTTCCTGTTATTTTTGTGTATATTTACTAAATTTTTTTGTTATATTATAAATCATTTGATCACAAATTGTTATTAATTTTTACAGATTTTTACCAATTACTTCCGTTTTGTTAATTGTTTTTTTAGTTTTTTCTGGTTTTTTCTATTTTTTTCTATTTTTTCCGATTTTTGAAATTTTTACCGGTTTTTTCAATTTTATTAAATTTTTTAAGTAATTTTTTAGGTTTTTTGAAAAACTTTTCAATTTGTTTCAGTTTTTCTTCAAATTTTTTCTATTGTTTTTTTCTGTTTGTTTTCAATTTTTACCGATTAATTCCGATTTACGTTCAAATGTTTTCAATTTTTTCCAATGTTTTCGGGCTTCTCCAAGATTTTCCGTTTTGTTCTAGTTTTTTAGTTTTTTTCCGATTTTTTGTTAGATTTTTTTTCAGAATCATAAATTTTTTAGGTTTTTCCAATTTTTAACGTTTTCTGATTTGTTTCAGTTTTTTTTTTATTTTGTCCGATTTTTTCGATCTCTTCAAGTTTTTACTGGATTTTTCAAATCTTTACAGGCTTTTACATTTTTTTGTATTTTTTCAATTATCAACTTTTTTGGTCATTTCCAAAGTTTCCTGATTTGATTCAGTTTTTTTAATTTTTTTTCCGGTTTTTTGGATTCTCTCAATTTTTACCGGTAAATTCCGTTCTTTAATTTGTTTCCGCTTTTTTTTCAATTTTTTACGATTTTTCCAATTTTTACCGGTTTTTTATTAAGTCTTTTCAATTTTAATCATTTTTTTACTAATTTTTTCGGTTTCTTCTAAAACTTTTCAAGTTGTTTCAGTTTTTGTAATTTTTCTGTTTTTCCTGGGGTTTTTTTCCGATTTTTTCAATTTTTATGGATTTATTAGGATTTGTTCCAATGTTTTCGATTTTTTTTCAGTGTTTTCGGTCTTCTACAAAAATTTCCGGTTTGTTCTAGTTTTTTTTTTTAATTTTTTTACAATTTTTTCGATTTTTCCATTTTTTTCCAGTTCTTTCAAATTTTTTCAATTTGTTTCCAACTTTTCCGACTTCTCTAAAAATTTGCCGATTTGTTGAAGTTTTTTGATTTTATTAGTTTTTTTCCATTTTTTTTCGGTTTTTGTTTCAGATTTTTAACCTTTATTTAATTTTTTACCAATTTTTCATGTCTTTTCCATTTGTTTCAGTTTTTTTTTTTAATTTTGTCCGGTTTTTTAGATTCTTCAAATTTTTACATGCTCTCCCATTTTTTTAATTTTTTTCAATTATCTTACCAAATTTTTGGTCATTTCTAGAATTCTCCGATTTGATTCAGTTTTTTTATTTTTTTTTCTGGTTTTTTCCGATTTTTTCAATTTTTACCCATTTTTTCCAGTTTTTTTAAATATTTTCCGGTTTTTTTTTGGTTTGTTTTCCACTTTTTTACGATTTTTCCAATTTTTACAAGTTTTTTTAAAAAAATTTTCAGTTTCGTTAAATTTTTTTAATAATTTTTCGGTTTTTTCCAAAATTTTTCAATTTGTTTCAATTTTTTAATTTTTTTTAGGCTTTTTTTTTGTTTCTCCAATTTCTTCAATTTTTACTGATTGATTCCGATTTGTTCCGATTTTTTTTAATTTGTTCCCGTATTTTTTCAGTTTTTTCCATTTTTTAACGTTGATTCAATTTTTTTACCAATTTTTCAGTCTTTTCCAAAATTTTTTGATTTGATTCATTTTTTTTTTAAATTTTATCCGATTTTTTCAATTTTTACAGACTCTTCCATTTTATTTTATTTTTCAATTGTTTTACCAATTTTTTTGTCTTTTCCAGAACTTTCCGAGTTGATTCAGTTTTTTTAATTTTTTTCTGGTTTTTTTTTGTTATTTTTTTCAATTTTTTACGATTTTTCGGAGTTTTACCAGTTATTTTAAGTTTTTTGATTTTTATTCAATTTTTTTACTGATTTTTTCGGTTTTTTTCCAAAAAAATTACAATTTGTTTCAGTTTTTTATTTTTTCTGTTTCTTTTTTGGTTTTTTCGATTTTTTCAATTTTTTTAATTCATTCCAATTTTTTTGTTTTGTTTTTTTGTTTCAATTTTTTACGCTTTTTGCAAATTTGACCAGTTTTTTATTTTTTTACTGATTTTTTTCGGGTTTTTCCAAAATTTTTCAATTCGTGTCAGTTTTATAATTTTTTGTTCCGATTTTTTTAATTCATTACCGTTTTTTTTTGGTTTTTTTCAATTTCCTACGATTTTTCCAATTTTTACCGGTTTTTTCAATTTTGTTAAATTTTTTTACTAATTTAATTCGGGTTTTTCTAAAATTTTTCAATTTGTTTCAGTTTTTTTCATTTATTCTGTTTTATTTTTCGGGTTTTCCGATGTTGTCAATTATTAATGTTAAGTTTACGATACAGCTTTTGACCTTTCTAAATACCGAACCTTAATATTTTTTTTAAAGTTACTTGATACCCAAGTAGCAATCTTAAACAAGTAGATACTCTGTAACGTTTAAGGACTTCTAAGGATAATTATGTGCATTACTAGTCGCACTTAGACAATGCCATAAATCGCATATAATATAGGAGCAGATAATAAAGTGTTGCGAAACAATACAACTATGTACATATAAACAATGGCTGGAAAATGATTTATAACGTCTACAGTCTCCATAATATTTCGGCAAAAGAACTATTACCATGTTGGGCTTTCAGCTAATATTTATTAGTTATTAAGGTCATTCGTTTTCGCAATAATAACTATTCTATAAATAGATAAATAATATTTTTTACAGTATTTATACGACCTGTACTTATATAGGCATATGTACTATATAGGCAAAAGCAAAAAAAAAAAAAAAAAACAGAAGATTATCCGTAACTCAAATGTGGAATAATTAAACCTCTAAGTCATATCACAAAATTTATTAAAAGGTTTAAAAGTGAATTAACTTGGCGACATGTTTCGGCCAAACGATGGCCATCATCAAGCAAACGTCACGAAGAAATTGTACATGGTATTAAAGTTTCTACATTTTTTTAATAATTTTACTATGTTAATGTTTAATTTTCATACCAAATTTTAATACCGTGTTTCTGTGTGCGAGGTGGGAGGTGAGTAGAACTGCTCATAAAAAGCATCCTACTAGAGAAGGAGGGGGAGGAAAGAGCTCGGTGGTATGCGTAGTGGGGAAATGGGGAAATTCGCCGCCGTCGATTGGCTACATCCGATTCGCCGCCAAAAAATATTGCATTTATGGCATTTATTTTTAATTTTTATACTTATTAATAAAAATATTTTAAATGATCAGTTTCTAAATGATACGACACTGTCTGTAACATCCCCAATTATTTTGTAACTAACCTAAAGTATCCGAAAATTTGAAAATAATAGTTTAATCGCTCCTAAGAAGGTCACGCTATAAATTTAAACAGTTAATAATGTCGAATAAGGGGAACATTTTATTAAGCCATATTAAAAATTTAATTGTCTTTAGTTGGTTCGTAGTATCTACAAAAACAGAGTTTAAATTTTGATTATCATGTTTTACAGTTAATAATTTGTCTTTAATTTTTTCCGAATATATTATTTTGTCTTATTTACATTAAAAAATAACAAATAAGTAAAATAGTTATTTATGTACCAAGGGTATAAATAGATCTTTATGCCCTGAGGGCGACGATTTTACAAACCCGAGGGCATAATCATCTGTTTATAAAGTGCACTTTGCGGGCTATAAAGTACACTTTGCGGGCTGTAAAGTGCACTTTATGTCCGAGCGGGCCATAAAGTCACTTTATGTAGTTGGTAAGAACATAATATTGAACTAGTATAACATAAAGTTTATATAATAAAATAAATGGTAGTGGAACATTATTAAAGCCACATTTAAATGGCTTTTTCTACGCCTCTGTTTAATTCTCATAGAAACTATCGCATTCTATTTTAATTACTTATAGCTATAATTACAACAAATTTTTTTTTTGATGTGTCCACATATTATCTTTTTGACGCAAATGACGAATGGACTTAATTACTAAATTAAAATTTGTGTGGTCTATATTATCAAAATCTCGTACCAAAACACACCCAGAGTCAGTCTTTATACTCGGTAAATAAATAGACGTATGGAAGACAAGTTATTACCTGAGAAATAGATAGAAGGTAACTATCTGAAACACCGTATCGAATCGTTGAAATACAGGGTGATATAATAGACTGTTTTACTTTTCCGTTATAATTTACCTAATATTTTTTGGATAATATTGTATAACTAAACATTATTCAATTATTTCTTTATGACCATTTACGATATTGTTAATAGTAAGGGTACATAAAGGTACTTTACTTACACATTTCCCATTCACAAATTACATTTTTTTATATATCTCATATTCTACTAAAAAAATATGATACTACTGGTTATATTTTAGGGTTTAGATCTTGCAGAAATTATAAACAATAATTTTTTTCCTAAAATTATTAATCAAACAATTTTCCATATGATTCCAACTTAAATAGACATTTTGTATATTAAAATAGATAATTTTTAAATATAAAATTAAAAATTTAACAATTTTTTCTGGGAATACTTTATCGCTGAAAAAAGTTAAAGAAGATTTAGTACTTGAGAACGCTACAAGAACATCTTCTTCACCTATATTATTAGTTAATATATGATTTTTTGTTAGTTTTAGTATCTTTATTGTAATAAAAAAAAATTGAATAAAGACAACACGAAAAGTAACACGCATTATTTTAAAAATCAATATTTAAAGATTTAAAGATTAAATTGATAAATAAAAATAAACGTCAAATTACTAAAATGTTACGATTGGTCAAAACTGAAATTTAGAAAACTTGCCCAGTAATGAAAGTCCAGAAATTCTTATAATTCCAGTAATAAAGTAATCCAAACAAATTTATTCTGTTAAAATAAAAGTTTAAGACATCACTAAAATCATAAAGTTATGATTGGTCCAAAGTAATTTGATAAAAAATATCAAGTAATATATTAGTTGGTTGTTAAGGGGAAACTAAGGGGTTGTTGATAAGAATTTTTTAGAGAATGATGGTGGTTAATATTGTGGAGAACAAAAAAGTAAAATAAATATAAATATATCAAAGTTAAAAAAATGAAAAATTCGTAATTCATAAGAGTGATTCATAAGAGACTGTAAAACAAATATTCACCTGGAGTTGACTTGTGTTTTCGCCAGGAAATTTGTAGAAAATTTGGACTTTGTGTGAGTGCACACCACATGAATAGGAAAACCAGATATATGGAATGGTCCTAGACGATTGGAATAGTGCAATAGTGTTAACAATCAACTGCGAGAGGTAACTAAAATAGAAAAAAAATTATAAAAATATTTGAGGTTAAGTGATAATAAAAACAGAATTTTCAAAAAGGAATTTGGTAAACAATAAAACCTTTGTGTAAATAAAATAGATTTATGTGAAAGGTGAATTTGTTTAATTTATCTGATAAAATTAAAAAAAAATGTTTTAACAAAAACAATAAAATGAAATTAAGAAATGAAATAACTTTACAAAATTATTTTTTTTTTATGAACCCTCCTTGAGATAAGATCTCCTATGCTCTAAAATAAATAAAGTAAAATAAATTATGAAAAACAAAAATTAAACTGTAGGGTCAAAAATGGTAATAAACTAACATATTTTATATCAATATGTAATAGTTACTCTTTCTTATATTCAAGATAAAAGGATCATCCTGTATATGTTGTTGGATACTGTGTCAAATTTGGGGGTTCGTCGAAAAATCATTATGGCTTTCGGCTTCTTTCTTGTTGGGCTCAGACTAACCGATCTTTTAATTAATTTAATTGTTTAATTTTTCTTTCCTATAACCAATATGAATATTTTATTGTCTTGTTTTTGTGAATAGGATCGTTAAAGGTGTTGAGGCATTTATGGGCAAAAATATAATCATAGGCGGAGTTAATTATTTTTAGATATTATTTTAAGTATTTTTAATTTCTCGCTCCATAATATACCTTATATAAGGTATAAACTAAAAATCCTAAATAGAAGTCGCCCTTAGCGACCACTAATTTAAAAATCATTTATTTAAATATTTTATATAATAAATCTTAATCGGGCGTGTTCGCAACGTCCCGAACCACCGCGAAACATTTTTTATATATCGACGTAACAATCGATCTCTTTTTGTAAAAAGATCGCCACTATTCAAAGTCTGTTTTGTATTTTGCAACCTGTAAGTTTTTTCCAATCTTGGGGTGTCGCGCTGTTGCCACCTCTATCATAATAAATTTCTTATGTCTGAGTATAGATTAATTACAATTTATGCAATTATTTATAACTGTTGTGCCATTATTTGTTCGGGTTGGAGCGGGAGAGATTTTTTAATAAATATTTCTTTTGAGTATAATAAAATAGCGCTACCTATAGAAGAGTGTAGTTTTATTCAATTTTAACTGTAACTATTTATTACAATATTTGTCTTCTGCTACTGGTCCTTCGAGCTTTGCTCGTTAACCTAAAAATAATGAAGTGAAGAAAACCATAAAATTACAAACACTATAAAATATACAATCAGCCATTAACTTAAAAAGTTTACTTCTTCTTCCTTCACCAAAAAGTATCTTATAAGATAATTTTGGTACATTAGATACTTTTTTAAGATACTTTTAGCTCTGTTTTGGAGAACCCTATTGATTTCACTAGAAAGTTATTCTGATAGGTGAATAGGGTATAATTTTTGGTAAATTTGCAAATTGTTTCTTGTCCATAGTAACATCACTAATATCTGTTACAGGTTTATGAAATTGTTTTATAAAATATAGAATATACATTATAGGAGCCACCCAATTTTATACCTTGTTGTACGCCGCCGATCATACGTATAACTGAATCAATCAAACTCACATATCACCGCCGTGTCGCTTAGTCTCTCCAAATACTTCTAAGCAACGACGGTGACATTGACCGATCGCTTTTCATTTGAGTCACGAAGCCGTTGATTTTTCGACAACTGGAATTCTACGACACAAACGTACTTTCGAAGGTTATTAAATCAAAATGTCAATAGACGTTTTTCTAAATGAAAACGTCTATATGGAATGCCCGACCTAGAATCCAATGAAAAATATTAAATCGTGGAATACACGCTTAAATAGATTCGGGTGTAGATGGAGTTAGTACTTAAAATTTTTAACGTATACATAAGAATCCATTTATAAATAAACATAATATAGCCAAAACTATTAAATGTGTAATTGTATGGGCTTTTTAATTATACGAATTATGAATATTAGTGTTATAAATACTAATATTTCGAAGGACCAAACTTCTTGGGTAGAAGTTAAACCAATATGAATGTTAAAATAAAAATGGTATTTGAAATTGGAATGTAATTTTTTATTCTATTTCTTTTCTAAGTACGAAACATGAATATTTAAATTGTACTCAATGACTTCACTTACTGTAAAAATTATTTACATTTTGGATTATGAAAAATCAGAAAACTTTTTGGCTGTGGTTAATTACCCGCCATTTTATTTATATATGAAGAATCTTTTTTGCTCTAGTAAATGTATGATTGGCTTGATTCACTGTCTGGATGCAAGAGAGTGTGTTTTCTGATTTTTAACGGTTGGTTGTTTTTTATTGGTAGGAGACATGTGACGTGGTATGTAAATAGCCTTGAATTAAGCATGGTGATCTCAGTTTTGAGTGTTTCAAACTAACATCAAATACTAAAATTGTTTGTTTTCATCGTTAATCTACTTCCTTATACTTGTTTTTAAACCATCTTTATCTATTTATATCTTCAGCATTACCGGAATTTTTACTTGGCAGATTCCCACAACATTATCCTTTTTAATGAATAAAAAACTAATATACATTAACTTTATATTTTCTTCTCTTGTTGTCATTATAAACCGATAATAGGATCTTGTAAAACTGGTATACGCATAATTTAAAGCTTATAAAACTTCAAATTTTCTTAAAATCGTTAACACTATCATCAATCCCGTCAGAAAATTGCTGGTAGAAGGAAATTGAAATATTTGCATAAATTATACCTCCCAACAAATTGAGGTACTATAAATAAGAAGTTAATAATAGTAATCAATGTCACACTTCGTTTTGTTTAGCAATATGTTTTTAACAGTGGCGGTTATCTGGGAGATTCAGTTAAATTTTTTGTTCTTTGTGTACCCTTATTTTCTAATTAAATTTTGTTCCCTGTTTTATCACTTTCATTCAAATCTCAATTAAAATTCCGTATAGTTTTTTACCTGTTGCTTTTTTTTAATTAAATCTTGATAATTTCGGTTTTCACCAAATATCTTGGAATTTCAATTTTGAAAATTTGATTATATGCATCTTTTTGTCTCATTTAACCAATTTTGTATTTATAACGGTTTAGTAAATCCCACTGGTGCCCAATTAAATTTGCGTCACCATGTTTATTATATTACTTTATTACCGAATTATTAAATATATTTAATATAAGAAGTTGTTTATGTAACTTTTCCGATTTTGCAAGAATTTCTGTTTCAATTACATTTGTCGTAATAAGCCAATCATCAAAGAAAAATAAATCGTAATTTTAATCCTCCCCCATCCAAAATCATGACTTTAATTGCAATTTTGTTTACATCCATCCCTTTTCTGTCCTATATTTATTTCGTGTGAGATCGAATTGGAAAGGAAAATATTTATCAAAAAAAAAAGTCCAGTGTACTTTTACTTTTCCGACCCACCTTCGAAAAGGGAAAGTATTGTGAACGAGCTAAAACCAAATTTCGAGATGGAAATATCGGTTTTGAGATCACCTGAGATGATGAAGACCATTTATAAATGGAAGTAAGTCTGTCTCTCTGTGTGTATTCTTCCACGATAGAGGCCACATGTTTAATCCGATTGAGCTGAAATTTGGTATATAGGTTTGCGTTGCCCGTCGGAAGAACCCATTAGTTTTTGTACCACATCTGTAAAATGGAAGTGTCACTATCAAAAAATGACAGAAGCAATATATCACGGAATTTGATGTTCTTGAAATTTTTGAAATCTTTACAAAATCTGGAAATTTTTACATGTTTTTAACATTTTTATAGTTTTTTTTTATTGAAATTTTTGAAATTATTACAAAATCTTGAAATTTTTACACATTTTTAAAATTTTTGAAATATTTGGATTTTTATTGAAATTTTTAAAATTTTTATCATAGTTCCTGAAATTTTTGATCTCAGTTCTTGAAATTTTTGAAAACTTTACAAAATCTTGAACTTTTTACATTTTTTAAAATCTTTATAGAATTTTTATTGAAACCATTGACATTTTTGAAATTATTCAAATATTTGGATTTTTTAAATTTTTATCATAGTTCCTGAAATTTTTGATCACAGTTCTTGAAATGTTTGAAATCTACATAATCTGAAAATTTTTACACGTTTTTAACATTTTTATAGTTTTTTTTTTTTATTGAAACTTTTGAAATTATTAGAAAATCTTGAAATTTTTACACATTTTTAAAATTTTTCAAATATTTTAATTTTTTATTGAATTTTTTTAAATTTTTATCATAGTTCCTGAAATTTTTTATCAAGCTCTTGAAATATTTGAAATCTAGATTTTTTTATTGAAATTTTTGAGCATTTACAAATTTTATTAATTGAAATTTTTTAAATTTTTATCAAATTTCCTGAAATTTTTTATCAAAGTTCTTGAATTTTTTTAAATTTTTATCAAATTTCCTGAAATTATTACAAAATCTTGAAATTTTTACACATTTTTAAAATTTTTGAAATATTTGGATTTTTATTGAAATTTCTTAAATTTTTATCACAATTCCTGAAATTTTTTATCAAAGTTCTTGAAATTTTTGAAATCTAGATTTTTTTATTGGAATTTTTAAAATGTTTAGAGATTTTTGATCGAAATTTTTTAAAGTTTTATCAAAACTGTCAAAATCTGGAATTTTTTGGAGGAAAGTATTCTAAACAAACGAGCTAAAAAAATTTTTCCAGATAAAGATGAAATATCTATTTTGAGGTCACCTGAGATGATTAAGACCATTTCCAGATGAAAGTCTGCTGTCTGTCTGTATTCATCTACGATAGAGACCACACGTTTAATCCGATTGAGCTGCAATTTGGTATATGGGTTTGGACCCGTCGGAAGAACCCATTAGTTTTTGTACAAGTGTCACTGTTAAAAATGACCGAAGCAATATGTCACGAAATTTGACTTACAATATGTCATTCGAAAGCCCTTGAAAAAATTGAGGATGGCAAATACCCGTCAACCATATTTGATATCCTCAATTTACTCAGAAGGCAATATGGAATTCAAAAATATTTTAAATTTAAATTTTTTATAATTTTACCTCACCCTTTCCCTTCCTGTACCACAACTATCCATTCTTTTCAATCCCTTATTTTTAGTGCGCACACAATTTTATTAATCATACCTTATTTAAGTAATGTCAAAATTACACTTCCCTTTGGCCTGATGATGGCAGTCTGTCAAACCTAGTTACCAACCTTTTCAAATTTTTCTACAAAGAAAAAACCATTAGGCATAAAACTTAGCAAACTCTATTGGATAATACGCTGTAGATCGCAACTAACTATTCAATAAGCTTCTACTATATAAAGTCATACTAAAGCCCATATGGAGTTATGGAATCCAGCTGTATTGTACAGTATCCAACTCAAATATAAGCATACTGGAAAGATTTCAGTACAAAGTACTCAGAATTCTTGTAAATGCGGCAACGATGTTGCCAGTGAAGTCAGTCAAAGAAAAAATATCCCTCTTCTCACAGAAGTATGCTTACCGCATCTAAAATCATCCACAACCGCTGCTGAGACTTCCCACCCAGAGAAGGCTGAGAATGTATCTTCCATGTGACCTGCCCGATAGACTTTAGTGCTATTGTGTATGTGTTGTGTAGTGTGTCTAATTTATATGAAACATACTTAACAAAATATATTAATTTATATAATACAAACATACATACCCACCTCTTCTTATTCCTTTCAGATTTTTTATATTCATTTTGCTTGATCTGGAAAGCTTATGTCGTTTCCAGAATATTCGATGGATTTCTCGAGCGGTAATCGTTCATCGCCAAGATTCTACGTACATTCCATCAAACACAGGATTGAACCACTAGATTTTAACGTTCTGCGTTTTTATGGCAATCTAATATTAGATTGTATTTCCACCCTTTGCAATACTTTAAAGAATGCTTGGACATATACGGATTCTTGTATTTCTGAGATCCTCGCAAAATATCACATTTATACAAGCATTTGTAGCAGTCATTTCCACTTAAAAGACCGTTGTCATAGATCGCAGATTTAAAATGCATGTTCTCTATGACTTGCTGTATTTTGTTTTGGACCCTGAAAATAAAAATATTCAAATAAACTACAATTAAGTGTGACAAAAAAAACTTTTTAATACTTTCATAAATGTTGTTTACGAAGTGATAAAATGCACTTTGAGGTCATTAAACAACATCAGTGCATCCAAAATAGTTTATATGCTCATTTATGTCGCAAGGATAAGGGTTAAGTATTAAATTTTTTTTGTTAAACAAAAATTATGATTTAAAGACTTTGTATATAGAAAAATAATAATATACCACTCCAATAAACCTCTGTAGATTTAATATTAATTCACTGGTCTGATAGAAAGCTCTAATAGTTAAATTCTGCTTTGATATTATTAACAAACTATTAATACATTTTGAACTGCTGTGGTGAGAGGAACCCTCTTAGCAACAGTTATTCGAAGTTTGCTTGATTCGTTACGCAGCTTTAATATAGACTCTCTTGGGACTAAAAGCTCTAATTAACTACAAACACAACATTAACAAATTAAAAGTAAAATAATTTATGAAACAATTTTTCATAAAATCAATATAAGCAGAAGTTCCATATTAATGCATTTATGTCCCTATTTCGATATTAAATGCAGAAATGCTTAACGAAAGGAGTCTCTCGTCTACTTATCCGCTTAAAATATTTCAAGAACAAAAGCTGATGTTTTCTCTTCTTAGAATTGTATTTCAAAAGTTCATCTAAAACAGATTTATTGATTTATTTAATTGTTATACAATAAATCGCAAAATAAGAATATCATTTTTCAACAACTATTTACCTCATTTGTATCTTTGTTAACAATTTGTAAGCACGACACTGGTTTTAGAATTACTTTAAAAGTAGGTGAGAGGCGAACCGTACTAGTTGTAACCCCCAGCGAAAGATAGAGTCACTCGCGTACTTGTTTCGCATACCCAGCCGACCTTATGCTATACGGCAGCCGGAGTCGATCAGTTATCTGCAGTGGAGTTTCTGTGGCCATCGCAATTCCAGTAGCAGTGGCAGTCCCTCGACCTTTAGAGATAGGTCAAGCTAAAAGGAGTAAAGCCAAGTTCCGTTGTACTTGTACCGTACCGGAACCGTCAATCCGACCGCGTCAGCCTAGAAGACGTGAAAGTACCGTCTGACGTATCACCGACTACCGAACCGTCACATACCATTTTATTTTTCGCCGGATTAGGTAATTTTTTCGGAGTTGGAGGTCAAGCAGCAAATATCCAGGTACGCAACCCAGTGAGGCAAGTAAAGCCCGCCTTCCTGGCTGTCAGTCATTTGGTCTATACCATAACGGTCCCTGGAGTATTTTTTCTCCACTGAATCTGCCCGTGCAAGTAGCCTTGACCTTTAAGATTACGAATATATACATAGAATCACCTTTTATTATTTTAAACTCAGTTCATGGATCATCTTTTTTATAGATATGGGTTTTCATGGATTACATGTTTAATAATAGTTCGTGTTTATGGGAAATTGCTACATGAGAACCCTAAATGAGTTAACAAAAAGCTAGTTAACAAAATTTTAGCAGTAACTTATTACCGAAAAAACGGTATTGCTACTTACATACAGAACAAAATTGATAACGCAGTACTATTTAATGAATCCTTCACCAATAATGTCCAAGTAATCACTACCTAAATAGAAAAAGTATCAGTCATTAATGTTTACAAACCACCTACCATTACATGGTCTAAAGAAGAACTACACCAACGTTATCAGTAGGAGGTCTACGTTGGCAACAGTTATCACTATAAATTGTACTATCGGGGCAATAACATGAATGTTGAGACAAATCAGTTAGACCGACTTATACATTTTATGTTAAGTATTTAATGCCAAAGATCGAGGAACCTTTAGATCTGCTACGTATCAATGGGAGTACAAGATTTTTACTACATATCAAATAAACCAAAGCAAAAGAAGATGCAGGAACCCGGATAGAATGGTAAAGGGGAGCTAATAGAATATAGCATCAAGATAAGTGGAACTGAAATGGGGGAAAACGTCATTTGGGGTACGGGTGAGAATGTGTTAACGACCCTATGTACTATATCGTATATACCGGAGTTGCCAACCCCATCAGGGAAAAAAATGCAGCAAGTAATAGAAATGGGTTCTCTGGGCACACAGGACAAAAAAAAATAATTCAAGGAAGGGACACTGACATTTTGAGCTTTTCGAACCATTTCAAACGACCTCGGACAAACCAATGTCGGGTTCGCATTTTAATTTTATCCAATTAGTATGGACAGGATTGGATCGACCATAAACGTTTAAAATAGACATTTATAAATAATTTACTAACATAAATTGTTTTTAGAGCAGAAAGTAAAATACTTACGTACGTTAAATCTTACTGATTATTTGTTTTTTGTATTTTCTAATTAACATGAAATTCCCCTGGGACACCATTATTACTAATTTGTTCAAATTTATTTAAATTTCTCGCAAAATTTGATGCAGTTATTTTAGCTTGAAACAACTTAACATTATCAATATACTATCAAAATATAAACCAAATTTTAATTTTACTCATTATTCGTATTAAGTGTAGCTAAAATAGTTCAGCACTTTCGAGAGTTGCAGTTTTACTTGTACATGAGACAAAGCACACAAACGGTGACCATCCACTCTAATGGTATAATTTTGTTATTAATTATTTGATTAATTTTCAAAGGCTGCTGAAGTTTCAAAGTAGATATTAATTAATTTTGCAATGTTTGATTTATAAAAGGGTATAAGTTTTGATGTTAAATTAAAACAGATATAAACAAAGGTTTAATAAAAATTTTCGCCCTATTTATGTTTGTTATAATTTTAGTTTTTTTATATTATAAACTTAAATAAATATTGATCATATAAATTAACAAGTGAAAGATGGCAATATTTTTACCGTAATTTTGAGTATTAGAAAATTTAAACTTCTTTATAGATATGTAATTTATATATTACACTATATATGGTATAAGTAGCGGGAAAGTAAAAATACGTCAAAGATAATATGAATTTTGGGGTGTTTAACGATGCTGAATTGATTTCGTATAAATCTATGTACCCGTTTAAAAGTTATAGGGGTGGCCCATGACCCATTTACACCCGGTATACTATAGTATATACGTTTTATGATTGGGTAAAAAACTGATTTTGAGATTCTAACTTGCAATTTATTTAAAAATTTTAATTTTTTATTCTTCAAAATTACTTTTGCAATTTTAACTTTATTAGATATTTTTTTTCTATTACCTAAACTGTGTTATCCTCGCAAATATTTTAACAAATAAACTCAACAACAGCAACTCTCTCAAAATAGTTGTGTTACTCCAATTAGTAAATTATTAATTAAAAGTAAAGTAAAATAATTAATTACCCGCTTAGTTTAACAGACGATCATTAATCATTAAAAGAGAAGAAGATCGTGTGTGGTAACTAATAAAACATGGTGTTTACGTTGATACGTTTGTCTATCAATCAATTCAAGCGTTTTATGAATTTTTAAATCGTTAAAGAGACTTAATAAATCGTGATGCGATTTGTTTTTCGTAGTAAAATGAATTGCCGTCATTAGAAAAACAATCAAGGAATTTAAAATTCACAGAAATTAAGAAATTTATTTTTTTCATGTCCGCTGTATATCAATACATCTTTATAATGTGATTACTATATCACATTTTTTTCTGGGAATGAAATTAATGTGGATGTACGTATTAATTCAAATAGCATACAAAAATACGGTATCTATAGAAAATATATTATTCAAATTTAAACAAATTACACACTAACTCAATTTACCAACATATCTATTCTTGTATTTCGCCATTTATATGGTAGTACTAACACGTAAAATTAATTATTTCCGGACCGAGCAACTCGGCGCGACCAACTTGACGCGGTGACAACTCGGCGTAAGGACAATTCGGCACAAGGACATCTCGGCGCAAGGATATTTCACATATACGCATATTTATTTTAACATTCCTAAGGATATTGATTCTATAAAGTCGTATCATGGAATTTTTTTATTATTATTCTTACTTGACAGGTGCATCTACTAAAATGGAGGTTCCATATATGTCAAATTTGACATTTAAATATTAAAACCGTAAAATATGTTTTTTTTTGTAATAAAATCGAAAAAAGTTGATGCAAATAATATTTGAGACCTATATTCTGAGTTTTATTTCAATATTTATAACATTAGTTTTTTCAATTTTTTTTTATAAAGTGGATATCAAAAGACAAAATTTTAGATGATCACAATCATATAAAATGTAAAAATGTTTTTATTATTTATTATATTATTACATACAGAACAAATGATATTTTATATACAGAAACATGTAGGTACTCATGCACACGAAAAAAAAACAAAATTTTAATTTAACTCGTTATTATGAACTATGCGTGGAAGATTCACGTATACGGTTCGTGGTTTATAAACCCTTTTTTTATCTGGAGGTTCAGTACCTGCAATCACGTGTTCAAAAAAAATGATTAGAGCTTTTTGGACCTTCCTTATCGCGAATATAAATTTCGAGATGGATGGATGATCCATCCCCAACCAATTTAAAGTCTTCGATGAGCAACCACTGCATGGCTGTTGGTTCTGTCGTTACCTGCCAGATCCCTGTTATAAACAATTCACAATGCTCTTCGTCGACCTCGATCTCCCCTCATCCTTCGACTTATATACGTATCTTCAAACCAGTTGAGAAGAGGAATTAACTGATCTGGAAGGTAGGTTTCTAAGGCTCCTAATGATATATCAAGGTCATGTTCTGGTTCAAACGCTAAATCAGCGATCATTTTAACCTTAAGGTCAAATTCTCCATAGTTGTTGTATTGTTGTATGCCACCTAAGTTACATACATTTTCTTTATACTGTGTGTCAGATGGTAGATACATCGTCACATCTTTACATCAGGGTAAATTTCCCTCATTGTTGCTGATTTAAAATCACAAGACACCGATTGCGGCTGAAAATTTGGCTCTTAATCACTCACCATTTGAAAAAAGTCGGAAATAGGTATCTCCAGTCTTGTTTGGGAGCAAAGCGCATAAGATTAGATAAACGCCACCAAATTGCTTTCCAAGACTAGTATATATTTGTGCGAAAATTTGAGGCACTGTCTAAAACAATATTTAAATGCGGAATTTCCAGTTCTTCGAGGCTTGCAGGACAGGTCGGTACACGATTAGCCTGATTTCGCTTCCTTCTTATTAATTTTTTGACCGTGGCTAATTTTGGAAACACTTACTGAAAATAAATTCCAATTTTATACACATATCCTTATTTCCTTAATTATAAATTCTGTTCCTTTCCCTCAAAGTGCAATATGAAACATGATGAAAATTTCATAAAAATTTATTCAGACGTTTTTTAAATCGGGTACGAAAATTTTTAATTGGAACTTTTTTGGGCTCAAGTACTTCCAAAACGTGGAAACTAATCGGAATTGATTTTCCAGTTTTGATATAAAATCAATATACTTAGGAATGTCTTTAAAATAAATATGCGTTTCTTGGAAAGTTAAAATCTGGCGCCGGGATATCCTTGCATCAGATGTCCTTGCGCCGAGTTATCCCCGCGCCGAGTTGTCCTAGACCGAATTATTTCTTTTTCTGCATCAGCTCAAGTTATAGGTAAATAATATACTTGTGATGATATTTTTTTAACGTCCTCTATTAGTATATTTCTTCGATTTATGACCTTGTCCACAATTTTAGAGAAAATGAGCTTTTTGATCCAATTTAGAAAGCTAAGGTGTCCAAGATTCTCTCGCTCTGATCTTATTATCTAAGTTATAGTTATTTATAATGTGGGCCTGGTCCTCCGTGCAAAGTCTACAGTCGCATAATATGTTCATATTTCTAAGGTTAAATCGTCGGTAATACGATTTTAGTTAGTACTTGTGTCGTTTTCTAGCTAATTGGTTTCATGTTTCTTCTAACAGTCTTTATAAATTGGTACCTATGTGTTTCCACCATTTTTCCCGTGAACACATAATTGTTTCCATCGCTGTTCTTTTAATTTTGTCTTCCTTGTTTGTTGTTTTATTGTCTAATTGTATATCGTTAATTGTTTTGTTGTAACCATCCTTAGGTACCTGTATGCGAGACTAGACCGTGTGACGTTAGTAGCCATGAACTCTTCGCCTCTGGCCTGCTGCTGCGCTGTATTCACGATACACACACATCGTGAATACAGCGCAGCAGCGGGCCAGGGGCGAAGCGTTCATGGCTACTAACGTCACATGGTCTAGTCTCGCACGCAGGTACGTTTTCCAGCCTCTCGCCGATCACTGATTTTAATATGCTTACAGTAGACGTAACTATTAATATTTTGCGCTCAAATTTTTTTTTTCGTTTTTAAATAAAAAAATCTCTAGATTTAAGTTAAAATAAAAAAAATAAGAAAAATGTCGAACCTGCCTAATAAAATAACCCAATTGTCTACAGCCGAGTCGGGATTGTTCTGAGGCGACCCAGCCGATTTTTTTGTATTGTGAACCTAAATTTTTTGTTAGTGCCGTTAATAACTAAAATCAAACGCTTCTTTTATCTGACATTTCCTATCATAATACTATTTGATATGGTAAATACATAATTGAATTTTGGTAAAACTTTAAATTATCTTTTCCGGGTTATATCAATAAGGTCGAACAATTTTTTTTAATAAAGCCCCTTGGCAGAGTCGGCTCATATGATATTAAAATATTCATAATTTCGATATGAAACGAACGTCAGGAACGCAAAAGTTTTCTGAAATATACCGAATTTTAAGTTGAATTGGAAATGTCACCGACAGTCGAACACAAACAGAAATTCTATTTCGATGAGAAAGTTAAATTTAAAAAATGACCGTCTCTCATGATATTTTATCGGTTAGTTGGATTATTGACTGATTTACTTTTAGACATAACGAATATTTTAAATCCTTATAATTAAAAAATATTCCATGACAAATAAAATGATGTTTATAAAAAAACATCATTATAATATACTTTTCTGTTTTCTTCGTTGTGTTTTGGAAAGTAAAATGATTAAAGATAAAATAGCTACCCTACCTATATCGAAAGTTTAAGCCCTTTTATTCCTTTTTTGCATGTAGATGTAATAATTAATATATTAATTGTCTCATCATAAAACCGAGGATAATATAGATATACATAGTTTGTCAGAAAGTTAATTTTGCGAACTTCCTTTTGTCTATTTTACTTTACTTGTACCTATTTTCTTCAAAGTTATAATTAATGTACGTTGTTTGTTAACTAAAACTTTAGGCTTTCAATTCGTTGACGAGAAGTTTATACGCTTAAAATGTGTAATATTTATTTATGTAATAAATTAAATAACTTTAAAACTTATTTAATGAAATTTTATCTAAAACAAATTAGTCTCTTTAAGTCAAATTATTATAAAATCGTTTTGTGGAATATACATTCAGGGCAACTTTAAATATTTAAATCATATGAGTCAGATCAATTTACATTTTTAAAGCGCTACCCCTTTTGATAATAATTAAGTTCGCGAACCCCTTTTTGTACCTTAGCTAATTTTATTACTAGAACACAAGTTGTTTATGCAACAAGTGAAAAAAGTAGTTATCGAGTGCTGTAACAAAGTTACTTTTTTCCGTAATAATTAAAATATATAAATTAAATAACGCACGACACTGGAGTAGAATTAACTTAAAATTGTGAATAAAGGGCCAGTCGTATTAGTTGAACCTTCGCCAGACAGATGGAGACACTCTTGTCTCTGCTTCTTAGACGCCAACACATCACCATTACACACCTTTCAACTGGATTTTTTGGTAAAAATAAAAGTTTTATTTATGAAATTTTATTTGTTTCGAGTCTTAACATCCCAGCAGCAAATACTCAGGTAACTAAACCTAGTAAGGCAAGTAAAGACCGCCCCTTCTGGCCACCAGTGATTTAGGTCGAGACCATAACGACCCCTGGAGTATTTTCTTTCTCCACTGAAGCTGCCAGAGCAAGTGGCCTTCACACTCTAAACGGAAGGTGGCGCCCGAGGCAATCCGAAACCTGGACTAAGGCGCCAAAGTGACCCGTAACGGCCGAAATTCTGTTACAGTGCAATAGTTTGTTTTTTGCAAGAACGTAAAAAAAATCAAACTAGACCGTTTTTTTACTAACGCTATCTATGATCAAATTACCTAATTTATCGAGTTGGATATTCCATTGCAGAACTATACAATTGCTAGAAAAATACTCAAGGGGCAAAAAATATTTGATACTTTTATGCAATGCACTGTTCAAGCTGTATTTCTACGAGGTGTGTAAATTAAGTAATAAGACTGAGTTTTTTCACCGTTTTTCTTTAAATACAATTAAAAAGTGAAAAAGGGTAATATTTTAGCCCTAATTTCGAGTTTTCGAAACATATTATTTACATCATTGTTCCTCTTTTAATATTGTAAATTAATTGTCAGTTCTAAAATATGTATTGAAAACATTTTTCTTTTTCGATGAAATTTCTTAAATCGTGTTTTTCAGTATCATATTGTCGAAACTAAAGTCGATAAAAATTCCTTTATTTCTTAACGAACACAGACCAATAAAATCGTTTCTGCCATCAAAAGAAAGTATAAGTCAGTGTTTTAGTACTTAAGGTGTTAGTATAACGATGTTTATTTGATAAAAAAAGAGAATTTTGAAAGAATTGGAGAACAAGGTATTGTGTGAGAGAATGGAATAACAATATGCCGTATGTCGCTAACGAATAAGATTTATTAGGGTATTGTGAATCGAGAAAATGTTGTTATACGTTTTTGTGTAGCGTAGAGAGTGTGATTATCACGTCCTTACGATATATTTTTTTTTTCACGTGTCGCCCAACTCTGGCGCCCTTATTTTATTTTCTTGTTATTGACTTCGTTGACATCTGTGGAATATGTAAACAACTCAAAATGTAATTATTCGACCTTCTTCCTTTCCATATAAATTTAAATACAGTGTCTGTCAGAAATATAAACTTATTCGTTTCTCAGAAATGATATTCTCGGTAAAGTAATAAGAACGCATTATTTTTTTATACAGCGTAACATCGAAATTTAAAAAAAAAATGCACGAAAATACAATATCATGATTTTTATAAATAGTATAATAAGTTATTTCGGAAAAATATTTTCTATTTTTGAACTACATCGTATAATATTATTATTTATTATATGATTGATTCCAAATTGAGGAACCAGTGCCGAAATATATGAAAATATATCCAAACGCAAAACTATGCGTCATTCGTGAAAAACCCTTTAATTTCTAAGCAGATATCTATGGTATGGAGTTATTATTGAGAGAGAATATTAAGAGGCTAAAGAGTTAATACAATTCTCATTCACTCCCTCAGATACCAATATACCATTAAATCAGATTAAAACTAACTTGAAATTATGAGAGAAGCTTTGAATAAAAGGTCAGTCGTACCAGTTGAACCTCCCCTCGATAGATGAAGATAATTCAATATTGCGAAAATATTCGAAAAAATTCTAAAGAATAGATTAACTTCATTCTTCGAAAAATATCAATTACTATCTGATAAACAGTTCGGGTTCCGCAAAAATAAATCAACTGAAGATGCTTTAGTTTATTTAACAACAAAAATGTATGAAGCTTTGAATCAAAGTAAACCAGCACTATGCATCTTTATAGATCTTGCTAAAGCTTTCGATACCGTTAGTCACCACCAGCTACTGCAAACCTTACAAAATACAGGTATAAGAGGAAAAGTACTTCAACTCTTTGAAAGCTACCTAACCGGACGACAACAGTGCGTACAAGTAGGAGAAACAAAAAGCAGTTTCTTAACAGTTGAATATGGAGTCCCTCAGGGAACTATACTAGGTCCTATGCTTTTTAGTGTTTATGTCAATGATATCCTAAATTTAAATACTGAAGGGAGTGTGGTGAGTTTTGCTGATGACACGGCAATATTTTACCAAGATAACAGTTGGATGGAACTAAAGCTAAAAGTAGAAAAGGATTTTCGACATATATTACAATTATTTAAATCCAAACTGTTGACTGTAAACTTTGACAAGACCTACTTCACTCCTCTCACACCTTATATGACTAACTTACCTGACTTTACCTATCTTAATATCTCTGAGGATAATAATGTTCATATTCGAAAAGAGTCTAATATAAAATATCTAGGACTACATCTTGACTCACATCTAAAATGGGACCTACACACTAAAATGATAACAAAAAAAATACGATCTCTTTTACCCAGATTTAAAGCTCTTAGTGAGTTGCTTGTTCCTTCTCAGTTAATTATGCTTTATCAGGCTCTTGTAGTAAGTCACCTACGATATGGCATTGTTGTTTGGGGGGGAACACCTGACATTCATCTACATCACCTGGAAATAACTCAAAAATACTTTCTTAAAATAATATTAAAAAAAAAATATACTTACCCTACAGACAAATTGTTTGAAGAAGCAAAAGTATTAGATATAAAACAACTTTTCTATTGTAGCATTATAGTCAGACAGCACAAATATAAAAATAATCTAGTGCCAATAAATCATAATTACGAAACAAGACATAAAGAAGTTTCATCGAAGGTACCAAAACCCGAAAAAACGATTTATCAAAGATCGTATCAATATTTAGGTCCAAAACTTTACAGCTCAATACCGATTGAAATTAAACATTTTGATTTAAAACTATTTAAAAAGAAATTTTACAAATGGTTTTCACAAATCCCTCGGCTAGTAGCGCATGCATTTTTTGATATTATTATATAAGTAATTTATATAAATAATTTGATTATATTTGTGTTGAGCTCTCTATATTCGAATGTTATGTTATCTTCAAATTTTATGTTATGCTCTTGAAGTACAATCTTATGTTAGGTTATTTATGTTCCTACATTAAATCACGTCTATATTATGTTCCTAAAATAAAATCCTATACATGTTATTGACGTTCTTTAGGTAAATTACATTTTTCATATTACACCCTTATGTTATATTAAATTAAATTAATAAAAAAACAAATAATTTAATAAACAAATAGAACCCACTTTCAAGGCCTGGCCTTTAGTGGAAGAACCATAATTTATATATTTTATATATTGTATAAACCTTCCTTGTAATCCAATTAATGAATAAATTATAAAAAAAAAAAAAAAAAAAAAAAAAAAAAAAAAAAAAAAAAAATTCAAACCGTTGTCGGCAGCTGCATTGGCAGCCCGAAGTACGAGTTGCTGTAGCCTTTAGGGACTAAAGCTAAATTCAATTATAACCGAGTCTAGAGCCGTCATCGATCGCCACGCCAGCCCGGAATACATGCCTGCCTGTACCATCCGAGAAAAGAACCGTTGCACACCTTTTTACTTCGCCGGAATTTTGACAGCAATAAAAGTTTTATTCATTGAATTTTATTTGTTTTGAGTTTTAACATCCCAGCAACTAATATACCCAGGTACTCAACCCAGTATTTTGGTCGATACCATAACGACCCCTGGAGTATTTTCTTTCTCCACT
Source organism: Neocrepidodera transversa (assembly GCA_963243735.1). Taxonomy (NCBI): domain Eukaryota; kingdom Metazoa; phylum Arthropoda; class Insecta; order Coleoptera; family Chrysomelidae; genus Neocrepidodera; species Neocrepidodera transversa. The sequence goes on from OY725337.1 coordinate 10,640,387, forward strand.
GACGCTGCCCGTGCAGTAGCCTTCACGCTATAAACAGAACCTGGACCAAGGCGCCAAAGTGACCCGTAACGACCGAAGTCCGTTACACTATAAAGTCTACACGTTTTGGAAAACCAAAACAGAGTAACACTTAGATGGGTTCCAACACAATGAAATAATAGATCAAATAAAAGCTGAGGCTGGGAGAAGAAAAGGGTCGGTGACTAAATTTGCTGGAGCTACAAGGGTTAAAATATTTAGGAAGAAAACGAGCCCCTTATGTGGATCTCCGCAGGGGGCCGATCTGAAAGCTTTATCATGCAGGGATTTTACTGATCACTCTTTTATCAACAAAGTCCACCAAACAATACGCAAAGAAGAATTTGAGTGGTTTCTTCAGTTACCAAAGACGGACTTAGAAAAGGTAACTTAAAATCCACTCTTGCAATGTTAGAGTTCTTAACACTACTATCAACTCAGTACACCACCATCTTCAAACTAAGAGTCCTAATATATTTGCACTCTGTAAAATAACAGTCAGTTCGTCTAGCAACATGGGCAGCTATCTCTATCTCAGATATCAGCTTTATTTTCCCTTCAAAAGTAACTTTGCTTCTTTGCCGCAATACTCTCTCTTGCCAACAAGAGGAAATATTAGAACCAATTTTAATTTCGTATGTTTTAAAATACCGTAGATTTTCTTCAAAGTCAACATCGTTATCCAGGATGATTTTAATGTCCACTGGCTTAAATATTCAAGTGTAAACCCCAATCTTTTGCATCTTGCCTGGCTCGTTGATGAACCATCACGAACTCCGTATTGTATTAGAGAGTTTTCTTATCTGTTAGACCTCTTCTTGACAAAATATCCTAAAATAGACAACGTTGTATTATATTCTCTGTTGGGATCTTCCTAAACAGCCTAAATTCTGGCACTATAAATCAGCCGAGTGGGAGTATCTTAAAGAAAATTTCTCTTTCCGTGGTTGGACGTTTGCTTTAGTGCGAACAAAAAAGTGTCCTTCCAAATGACAATACTTGGTTTGATCGAAGATGTAAAAATGTTTTTACTTTTACTTTCAAAAATCTAACCTACCACCAATGGTATAAAAATCCCACCGTCCAAAATCTTACTTTTTCTCACATCAGATTTGTATCAGGTAGCCTGGAACTCGTTGGCGGGAATGCTTTTAAAAAGCCTCGTCGAAGTATCCTTGATTTTGTCGCTGATATCGAAATGCTCACCTTTCAACTCCCTTTTGAGGTGGGGAAACAAAAAGAAGTCTGGCGGTGACAGGTCCGGATTGTATGGTCGCGGCGGCAACGTTTCAGTACGCCGATGTGTCAGGTAGCGGGTGATGACGAAGGTGGTGTGGTTCAATCTCATGAGCACTGACTCAAGTTCAATAATTTGCTCACATCTTTAACACTGTCTTTGCCTCGTGACGTTGACGGCCATCCTGAGCAAACTTCGTCGGAGACGTTCTCTGGCCCTCCAGGAACATCGTGGGCGATCGGTTCGACTGCGATCGGGAGAGCAATATTCCCCGAAATCTTGCTGCGGCGTCTTTTTTAAGTTTATAGTAAACCTTGTTTGCTGCTCGTTGATGGACAGATCGCTTCGTTGTTACCTCGATGAGGTCACTCTACAGAGGTTTACAAAATCACGCGTGTACACACTTCCTGAACTCAGGGACGAGTATCGCGCAGATCACTAGAAAGCTTAGACCCCCACTGCCTACCTCAATTGGTTCAGTCTGTCGGCGATGTACAAGGCTTGTTCCCAAAGCGAGTTCCTAACTTGTTATGAACATACTGAGTTGCGCAGTTATAAAATAATGTATCAGTAGTCTGCGTAGTACCAAATAATGGAAGAGTTATTTTATACTGCGCAACTCAGTATGTTCATAACAAGTTAAGAACTCGTTTCAGTAACAAACCTACTATCACGTCAGAAAAACATCTGATGCTTTGCTTATGGGATAAACCCTGCACTGTTCTTTGTCACAGTTTACATCATAGCATACTTTGAAAGAAATATCACCACCTGCAATCACAAGGTTGAAACTACCACAGATATTATTAATCTCGAGTTACTTGCAAACTGTAAAGCTGTAAAGACTTAGAACATCTCCAGCAATACAGAAATAAGAATATAATGATTAATACAGATTCAGAAAATGTCAATAAAATCGCAAACACCTATCATCCAAGAAATCACTTGGTGCTACAAATACAAGATGCAGTGATGAAACTGCATTTTGCACTAAAGTGTATTGTTTGTTCTTAAAATTTAAAACAAGGCAAAAAATCTTATATATGTATTCAATCAATGTCGGTCTTGAGAACCTTCTACTGTACCAATTTAAACCAACAACTAATGGTCGCATTCGAGGCACACACTAACGCTTAATAATTTCAGCTTAATTGAATCAAACGGTTCGGCAGTTATCACACCACACAGACAGACCTTACTCTGTAAATGGTTTCAATCTTCTTGGAAGACCTCAAAATTGATATTTCCAGTAATCATATATTCCTCAATCTTGCAAAATGTCTTATTACAGTCGATATTTCAAACAAAGTTGTTATTTTTTAAGTTGTAGAAGCCGCTGCAGAAGAAAAATTTGTAACAAACATCATATACCAAGAAAAAGTATCTACTACATGACTTACATACTTCATTTTTGACACACTGTGTAACGAAGTTACAGAATTACCGAATTGTTTTTAATACTTTTACTTAATATTTAAATTCCATAAATAACTATTTCGTTCTCGTACGTTAATTATTATAATTTATTTATTATTGTAAATAGAAAATCAAAATTGAATGGTTATGACTTATAATACTCAAGATCCATCTGTTGGTGCTCGATATTTCGGTTACGTCACAGAAAAAAGTCAAACAAAAAAGTAGTGAAAGCTCAATGAGATATAAAGCTGTAAAATTAAAATGTTATAAGAAAAACGAAAAACCTAATAAAAAATGTATCAATCTTAGAATTTTGGAAAGTTATTTAAATTTATCAATTTTGCTTATATTTATTAATTGTAACTAACTTACAGGTGCGAAACTTTATATCTGTGGGAAACTTTATCTGTAATATCCTAAACAAACACTATGGCTGTGAATAACTGCCAAAATAAACGGGGACGAACACTCGAAATATTTCAACAACGCAACGAGACAAAATTTCAACATTATTTTGGTCACTAAATTAATTACTTTTTGTTTGTTTATGTGCCATCCTTTAACCCAGTTAACCAGCGTTTTCTTTACAATGGACTAACGTAGCGAAAATGATATTTCTGAGTAAAGATGACTTTGTAAAACGTATTAACTATGCTTTCGGTGACATTAGTTTAACAAAGTTGTTGCTTAACATTGTCGCTTTGTAACGAATTGAGCTTGCGGTCATTGTAAATTTGATTGAAGGAGGTTTACTCCTAAAATAATTATTTTATAGTTGTAAATCACCGCAATATATCAAAGCGAAGGATTGTTGACAGTAGTGAAACAAGGCAGGTTCTAGCTCAACCGCCACATTATCCTGATTTGGGTCGAATTGAAAAAATAAAATAGTGAATATCTCGGTCGTTAAATGTCGGATTTTGACGTGTGCGGTGTCAACCGATTCCTAATGATCTAAGGATATACGGGGAATGTCTAAAAGCTAAATCACGGTATTGCTAATAGGGCATTAGTGACGTAGTGATACAAGGCGGGTTCTAGCTCAGCCGCCACATTATCCCAATTTGCGTCGAATTGAAAAAATAAACAGTGAATATCTCGGTTGTTAGATGTCGAATTTGGACGTGTGAGGTATCAAACAATTCGTAATGACGTAGAGATTTAAGGGGAACGTCTAAAACTTAAATCAGAGTTATGCCAATAGGGTAATTAGTATTCCGTAAATATCGGAATTTGACGTGTAAGGTGTCAAACGATTGGTTTCTACATAAGGATATAAAGGGCGGATAGAAAAGTTCATTCACGCTATTGCCAAAAGGATATTTGAACATGAAAAACGACATTGTATTTGAAATGTAACATAAAATAAATATGTAAAGAGACAGACCGACAGACAGAGAGACAGAGAGAGATTTTCTCATGGTTGCTACACCAGATACCAGCGTGGTCGTTGTTCTTTTAAACTGGAGGAACGCCAAACTTGGTCTAATTACCTCTAGGCGCCAAAATGTTCCAAGTAAATCCGAAATCAAAAAAAAAAAAAAAAAAAAAAAAAAAAAAAAAAAAAAAAAAAAAAAAAAAACCTATATCGTGATCTTAAAACTTGTAACGTGATCTAAAAAAGTGTAGCGTAGTTGGAAAATTGTAGTGTGGCCGTAGGGCCTCAAAATTTTGAGGCGAAAATAATCAATATAACACTATGTCAACAGCAGATAAATAAGTATGAGAGATTTTTAATATAATAAAATAAAAAGAGTAAGAAATGCAGTCCGACAACCATTTTATAGGTTTTATTTTCGAGAGAGGTGGAATATATTAGGTAAAATTGGTAGTTGCTGATAATAAAAGTGGAATATACGAGGTGAGATGAAAAATGAATTATAATGTGACCCAAGAAAAAATAAAAGTAACAACCGGGAAATTCAGAACGAACCGAAAATATTTGCCCAATATTTGAACTCATATAAAAGAATAAAGATAATAAACGAATATCCGATTAAATAATTAAATTAAAAGTTACAAATTATTTCTAATACCAATAGATTAAAAAAAAATTAATAATATACATAAATTGTGTGAAAGTAATATGTAGGTCACAGCCCATTTTTTATTTTTTAATATTTTTAACGCTTTTCTATGGTAATGTTAAGAAATAAACAAGATCATTTATCTAAAATATTTTTATTACAGTCTTTAAAGCCGAAATTATTTTTAATTATAGTTCTGTTCTAGTTATCCTTCTAGCCAACTCAGAGGCGTGGTAAAAAAATTTATCAAGGATAACATTTTAAAATAAGAATTAAATGTTGATGACAATTAACAATATGTTTGATGTTTATAATAACAAACCTCAACAATATATCATTTTATTTCATTATATAAACGTACCGAATACCACGTGAGTATACGAAAATAATATTTATACTGTCCTTCTCACTTGACGTAGTTCTTTAAAATACCACTCGAGCTAACTTCTTTCCTTCGTAATCCTTGGCTCTAAAATTATAATTGTTATCGGTTCTCCCATTTTATCTGTCTCCTTTTCTCTCTGCCCACATTTTCTTCTTAATTTATAGTTCCTGGATCACCCTGCGACGACGCTTCGGTCGTTGCGGGTCACTTTGGCGCCTTAGTCCAGGTTTCGGATTGCCTCGGGCGCCACCTTCCGTTTAGAGTGTGAAGGCCACTGCACGGGCAGCGTCAGTGGAGAAAGAAATACTCCAGGGGTCGTTATGGTATCGACCAAAATCACTGGCGGCCAGAAGGTTGCTTAACTTTCTTTAATTTTTTTTTGTTATTTTAACTGTACCGTAATTATTAGTAACCGTTATTACCATTATTTTTACTTCAAAATTTAAATTTATTGTTACCCCACACTTCTGCGTGTATAGGGGAACTATCTCTTGTCATTTTTTATGTCAATTTTAGTTGCTTTTACTTGTATAGTTTGGGCTCAAAAATACATCAAATACTTACCGTTCCAGAGCCCCCAATAGGTACTGTATCTTGGTGTGGGTTATTACTACTAGCCCCTTGGGAGCAACCTTTGTTCCTATTAATTTTTATATATTTTTAATTATCTCCAAAAAAAATTTCAAGTACCTTCCTTTTTTTAATGATTTATTAATTGTTTAACATACTACCTCTAGTTTGTCACTTTTTGCTCCTTCTATTTCTTTTATAATTAAAATTCTTGTAATACCTAACTTTGTACTTTATTCCCTTACAAATTTATACTTGAAAAGTAAAACAACAAAACGGTTTTTAGAAATCGATAAAATAAAGAAATTTTCAACAAATTTTAAATGATCGGTGATGGTGTTTCGAATAAAAAATTGTTCTTATCTAATTTAAAACAGATACAATAATAACTCTAAAATTTTAATATTAATATCCCTTCAGTTCTACTTCACTGGCTTCTTTTCAACGAGGAACCAGCATGATAGTCTTAATTGATGATTTTTCTCTATTATTTAATTAATTGGTGCGCAGCTTATCGTGTAGCTGTCGGTGTAACAGAAAACAGAGAAGCCAATAATGATTGCCGCTAGTAATATATTATCATTATGAGATGTTCGAGGAATTGATAATAGATCTGTGCCTTGGGACTTGAAACTTGTTGAAAGACAATGGAATTAACATTAGGTTATAGGAACAGTAATTGGAATATTTGGTAGAAATAATATGAACAAAATTGCAAAATAAAATATATTTTTGAATTTTTTATTTCTTTTAGCTTAAATTGAAATTTTGCTCAATCTTTTTTAATATCAACAAAAAATTTGGTATATTGGTTTTTTTTTATCCATTGAAGAAGTTCTTTAGTTTTTGTACGATATCTGTCAAACGGAAGTATCATCGCCAAAAAATGACAAGCAATATGTCACGGAATTTAATATGTCATTTAAAAGCTCTTAAAAAACTCCATTTTGAACAGTCAAAATTATTTATCCAACTGTCATTTGTCAAAAATAAAAAAATGCCAAAGTTTGAAACATTAAATATCTGAAAAAGTATTCATCTCTGGATACTCATCGGAAAAGTATAGTAATCATGCTAAAAATTTGGTTGTGAGTACATGGCAAGATGACAGTATGAGGAGCATCAGACGCGGTTTGTTGTTTTATATGCCGGAGGAAGCCAAGGGATTGATAAAGATTCTGGGTTACTGTTTTCTACGAGATCGAAGAGTGCAGACTATTACGATTCTATGGATAAAGAGTCCATTACAAAGTTGGTCTCTAAAAAATTGATACCAATGTTAGAGGCGCCATCACTAATTATTATCCATAATGTCCCATACCATAGTTCTGCCGTAGAAATACTCCAAGTTCATTGGAAAGAATTGGAGATACAAGATAGAGCTATTGGCTCATTGTCACGTGAATAAGACAAATACCAGGTATGTTATAGACGAGCTACTCCAAAAACATCAGGTATTAAGATTGCCTTATATCATTATCATTATCAATACAATCCAATTGAATTGGTTTGGGGCATTTGTAAATAGTACTATGATCATCATATTGGAGAACATGTTCTTGAAGTTGAAATAGTGAAAAAAGTTTGGGACGATGCATTAGCAGAAGTAACACTTTCAGTGTGGGCGAATTGTGTTAAACATACTGAAAAATTAACTTGGTAAAAGTTGTCCAATTGTCCAAAATTTCGCTGATGAAGATATTTTCATTGAATAGGCTAATTTACCACGGTTGATTAGCTGATTAACAGTATCTTGTAACAGTTAATAATTAGCTACAAACGCAAAATCTATATTTATATTTTTAATTTAAGTGGACTAAATAATTAAGAGTTATATAACTTTGTTGTTAGGGGGAGAAGCTATGTGACCACTCTGGACTGCTGCGAGAGATAAGTACTCATAATACTCTTGGAATAGTTTCGGATGTGCTCTCGCCCAGAACTCAAACACAGAAGTCCCTCAACGTCCTTTTCTTCCGAGAAGAGACGAATGGGAAAAGGGGGAGATCCTCTTTCCAGGTACAGCTTATGTACTGTACACAGATGGTTCAAAGACCCCAAGTGGTGTTGGAGCCGGAGTGTACAGCAGAAAACCGAGAGTTGACATCACAGTAAGCCTCGGCAAGTATGCTAACATCTTTCAGGCGGACGTTTTCGCTAGAGAATTGTATGCAAGAGAGTTGGCAAATCATCATCTTGTCAACAAAAGTATTTACATTCTATCGGACAGCCAGGCAGCTTTAAAAGCACTGAGCTCCAACCGGTTGGACTCGAAGCTGGTGTGGAACTGCATCGAATCCTTGGATCGCATTGCTTCCAGTAACAGAGTAACCCTCTCTGGGTACCTGGGCATGAAGGGGTGGAGAAAAGGTGCAGCATCCGGGTTGATTGGACTCGAACCATTCTTTGGCCTAGCCAAAAGTAGTGCCAAAGACACTATCTGGAAATGGGCCGAGAGAAAAACTCTCCAGCACTGGAAAGATATTCCTGGGCTAGCTAATAAGGCATTTATAGTGAAACCCTCAGGTAGCACCCTATCACAGATTCTAGAATGGAGTAGAAGTGATCTACGCATCCTAATTGGACTACTTACAGGGCACTGTCGTCTGCGGTACCATCTGAAGAAGCTACGTCTGAGTCAAACATCGGACTTTCGCTTCTGCAGTGTGTAAGAGAAAACGGCGGAGCATATTTTGTGCTCCTGTCCTGCCTTGGAAATGAATGGAATTCGTACGTTGGGTTTTGTACAGCTGGAGCCTACAGAATTCAAGGAAGCTTAGCCGAAATCAACCATAGACTTCGTATGTTGAATTACAGCCCATAGGGGTGAGCCACAATAGGTCTCTGCTGACAGCAGTAGAGGGGTGAGCCTTTCCACTTTTTCCTTTTCTCTTCTTCCGTTCGTCTATGTTGTATGGAGTCGCCCGGACCTTAAGATGCTTCATTACCAGCTTACACATAGCATTCTGGTGCCCGATGGTCCGAAGTCCGGAAACGGTGTACCAGCGTTTAAGCATAAATTATAGCAATGTTTGTTGATACACCCTCGTCGTTTTATTATTAAATGGTATTTATTTAATGTGCCACCACATTTGAGTAAAAAGATTTTTTTAATCTAATCTTCTTAAAGTCACTCGGTTTACTACTTGTAGCGTCCAACGTGTTATTTTTTTCTTCTCGATGAAAAAATTTGTTTAGTGTTTTATTATTAGACCGACAGATCCGTCGTATAAATATTCATTAACATAGCACCAGACTCGATTTTGTATTTTCTAGGGTTGTTATGTCGGCTTGTTGACCGCATAAAAAATTATACATGTAGTGAATGAAGGACTGAAAGGGAGGAAAACGAACAGCGACTGTTAATAATCGAAAGGGGTGAATTAATTATATTAACAAGCTTTTTAACAGTGGGGGTTATTGATTGATGGACTTCATCACTTTGTTTGACCACTACAAAGCGATTTTTTTTACACAAAATTAACATATTTGTGAAAATATTTAATTAGTTTTCAAAACTTTTATTTATTTTTATAATTAAGTTATTGGTTTATTTAAATTTTATTTGCTTGGGTATTATATTGTCAAAATTCATATATTTTGTTTTATCGTTTAGCATCTATAATAATTATTTTCCACCGAACGAAGCATTCATAACACAAAAAAAACTCGCATTTCGATCAGAGGAATATTCGAATGGATCAGATTCACCTGTAATGATTAATGACGGGCAGACTAATTCTGATCCTATGAATATTTCAAAGTCTTGTAATGTGTCTGATTTATTTTTATCGGGTCGGAGTCGTGAATGGAAAAACGAATTCTAACATTTGTACAAGTCTAAAGAATATATTTCAATTTATTTATGGTATTTGAACTCCTATTCGGGTTAAAATATATATTTCGGTCTGCTTATTTATTACTGTATGTTATAGTGTTAGTTTATTATGATTTAATATGAATAATAATTAAAATTTCAATATTTACTTTCCCGTTACATATACCATATATATATACAATAGTATATAACTGAAAGTATTGCTTGAAACGTTATTTTATATTTGTTGATAAAAATGATTTAGTAATAAATGTAATTTAAGCTTAATTTTTTTTAAATTATGGATTCGTTCCACGAATAGCGTTTGAAATATATCAAAAAGTAAAATATTAAATAAAAAAAAATTTGAACGCCAGTCTAATTTATTTTTTGATGTAAAACTATGACATATTTTAAAATTACTCCTTGCTTTCTTTTTCTGGGTTTAAGGAAATTAAATTCAAATTAAACGTTTTATTTGTTTTATTGAAGAAAAAAATTAAGTTAATAATACTTCAGAGACTTTTTCTTTTATTTTTCGGGAAAATGGAACTTGACTCGGTTTTCTCCAAGTTTCTTTCAAAAAACTTCCTGGTTCCAGTGGCAGAGAAAAGATGTCAGCCCAAAAGCAGGTTCTGATCTGGTAAGAAATAAACTCGTTTCAAAAAAACTCGTTCCAAGAAAATACTTGTTCCCAAAAAGAAACTTGTTCCAAAAAAAACGTTCAGTCCAAAAAAAAAAAATTAAAACCCTTATATGTCGATGGGAAGAAAAGAAATTCTCAATAAACGATATAAATTATTATACGTTGATTATTTTGACTGATGAGATAAAAAGGAGGATCAAAAAGAGAGGGTATATCAAAATAAGTTGAGAAGGAACGCGACGCGATAAAATTAAGAAGGGATATCAAGCGAATCTGAAATCAAGATATACTGACCAAAAGAATAATGAAAGTCTAGGGTGGTACAGGGAAAAAAAGTAACATGTTTTCGGGTAAACAAAAACCGATTTCGAGATTTTGACTTTACATTTTACGTTTCTAGGTCCAAAAAATGTATGTACGTGTGTACGATTTTAACTAAATTTTCAACAAAAAATTGTTTTGGTTCTAACTTAGAATTGATTAATTTTTGGTGCCCATCGAGGAACGTTAACAGCAATTTTAATGGATCAATTTTTAATAAAAATAATTTTTACATGGGTCTAATGCTATGTTATCATCTTTGCCATTGTTAATAAATTCGATAACGAATAAATTTATTTACAGGCTATAGGTACTTAATAGATAAAATAGATATAAGTAGAAGAAGAGACTGACATTTATTATCATTGAACTGTCTAATTGTCTATAAGGTATGTTCAGTAATGCCATGAGAAGGGACATATAAATTAATATTATCTGCAAACTACGGATAGTGTATCCTGGATAAAGTTGGATTTTAAATATTATTCTAAGGATTTGTTTGTGAATCAAGATTAGAGTGACAAAAGCCAGACAGTTCTTATGTTTTGTTTGTAAAACCAATTTTGCAATCAGAGTTAAAAATAAGCTATAATAAATGTTTCTTAAAAAAAAATAAAATACTACAGCAGGAAAGTATTAGGTTAGCCACAATCCATATTTTTCTATTGCCTATTTTGTTTTCTTAATTCTATTACTCTCCCGAACTACCTCCTAGAAGGGAAAGTATTGTGAACGAGCTAAAAACAAATTTCGAAATAAAGATGGAAATATCCATTTTGAGGTCACCTGAGATGATCAAGATCATTTCTAAATGGAAGTCTGTCTGTCTGTCTGTCTGTGTCTATTCTTCCACGATAGAGGCCACCCGTTTAATCCGATTGAGCTGAAATTTGGTATATGGGTTTGGGTTACCCGTTGGAAGAATCCATTAGTTTTTGAACGATATCTGTCTAACGGAAGTGTCCCTATCAAAAAATGACAGATGCACGGAATTTGACTTGCAATATGTCATTTGGAAGCCCTTAAAAAACTCTATTCAGAACAGTCAAACTTATTTCTCCAACTGTCACCTGTCAAAAATAAAAAATGTCAAAATTTTAAACTTTAACATTAAATATCTGAAAAAGTATTTATGGGATTTTTTCAATTTTTTGCAATTTTTTTACAATCTTTTTCAATTTTTCTTTGACTTTTCAATAGTTTTTGAGATTTTTTTGTGATCTCTTGCGATTTATTGAGTTTATTTGAGACTTTTTGACATTTCTGGAGATGATTTTTTTAAATTTCTTGAAATTGTTTGACATTTTTTGAGGTTTTTTTGAGATTGTTTGAGATTTTTTGAGATTTTTTTAAATTTTTTTGAGATTTTTTGAGATTTTTTGAGATTTTTGAGATTTTTTGGGATTTTTTGAGATTTTTTGAGATTTTTTGAGTTTTTTTGAGATTTTTTGAGATTTTTTGAGATTTTTTGAGATTTTTTGAGATTTTTTGAGATTTTTTGAGATTTTTTGAGGTTTTTTGAGATTTTTTGAGATTTTTTGAGATTTTTTGAGATTTTTTGAGATTTTTTGAGATTTTTTGAGATTTTTTGAGATTTTTTGAGATTTTTTGAGATTTTTTGAGATTTTTTGAGATTTTTTGAGATTTTTTGAGATTTTTTGAGATTTTTTGAGATTTTTTGAGATTTTTTGAGATTTTTTGAGATTTTTTGAGATTTTTTGAGATTTTTTGAGATTTTTTGAGATTTTTTGAGATTTTTTGAGATTTTTTGAGATTTTTTGAGATTTTTTGAGATTTTTTGAGATTTTTTGAGATTTTTTGAGATTTTTTGAGATTTTTTGAGATTTTTTGAGATTTTTTGAGATTTTTTGAGATTTTTTGAGATTTTTTGAGATTTTTTGAGATTTTTTGAGATTTTTTGAGATTTTTTGAGATTTTTTGAGATTTTTTGAGATTTTTTGTGATTTTTTGAGATTTTTTGAGATTTTTTGAGATGTTTTGAGATTTTTTGAGATTTTTTGAGATTTTTTGAGATTTTTTGAGATTTTTTGAGATTTTTTGAGATTTTTTGAGATTTTTTGAGATTTTTTGAGATTTTTTGAGATTCTTTGGTACTTTTTAGATTTGTTTAAAGCGTTTCAAAGTTTTTTGAGATTGATTTGAGATTTTTTTAAATTTTTAAGCTTGTTTGAAATTTTTTGAAATTCATTTTCGTTTTTTGAGGCTCTTTAAGATTCTTTGAGACTTTTTCGAGATTTTATGAGGTTTTTAATTTTTTTTAAGACGTTTTGAGATTTATTGAGATTTTTAAAGAATTTTTGAGTTTTTAGTGACTAATGCAGCCCTTTTCATATAGAAAGTCCAAAATGACAATTTTGACTCATTCATGGGTCTCCACAATTTTGAAACAGGTTGTAAATACAATTGATTGAATTGAATTATAATTTTTGATACAAGTTTACGTTGATTAAACATTTTTAATTTTTAATATCTCAAGAGTGCCTCAAATGTACGTCTTGTTGGTACACGAAAACGGATGTATATGGCTAATAAGGGCCTCCTATTTCATATAATCAAGTCCAAATTAACAAATATCTAAGGAAAACTATTTCAAAATTGTTAAAATGTCAAGTAAAATTTGTAAAAATTAAAAAAAAAGATATGTCACCAGAAAAAAATTAAGCTTGTTTATGCTTCCATTTTGACAATAAATAATTCCATATATTAAATTTTGTGGGGAATCATTGTTGATTTCCTAGTTTAAAATATTAAAAAAGTTGTTCTAAGTATCTTACGTCAGACGACGAATCGAAGGAAAACGTAATTCACTTAAAATAATCCGGAATCGCAATATTCAGCGAGTTACTCTGGGCCTTTTCATCTCTTGAATCTCTAATCGGCCAAATCAGAGATAAATTATGTAAAGGAATACATTATCTGAAATCAAGACACAGAAATGCATTTAAAGTTTAAAAGAATGCTATGTAGGAGCCTCTCGAGCCCGATGATGGTGTGTATTCTACTTCATTAAAAATTCTCTACATGTACTGAAGCTTCCCGAGGAAGTGTTTATTCAAATCAAATGGATACCCTAGGTCATGAACTAGATATTTGGTTTCGTTATGGGAATCTTTACAGGGAAAGAAAAAAAAATACCATTAAAAAATTTATAGCATAATTGTAACTATAAATGTTTTTTACAAATATAGAAATCATGGGGATTTCGTCCATCACTGTTAGTCGTTTTGCAAGGGTTTTGAAATAACATTTTTTTTTGAGAATGGTATAAGCTATCAGTCTAAAATAAAAACAGATATAAAAGAAAATGCTAAGCCTAGGGCTCTATCGAAATGCAATTTTAAACTTTGGTTCCTACTTTTTAAAAAATCGATTATAACCTTGAAACATATTTATTGTGTTTTAGGCTTTTTAAAATATTGCTTGCTTGCTATTAATTTTAACCTATCTTTTTCTACTACCAGCTTATCATTCCCAATGTCTTATCTGACTTAAATTCCACTAGGAAATTCATGGGAATCGAACCCACGACCCGAACAATGACCAAGTATAAAGGCAGATGCCTTAATTAATTTTAAAATATTGTACAGTGCAAACTGAAAAACTGACACAATTTTTTTATACTGCTATAATATGGTCCTTAATCATTTATTTGACATTAACTTTAAAATATTTAGTTAGTTTTTAATCAAAATTTTAAGTATTCTTTCGTCCCTTTCGTTAATTTTGTCTGGGGTGCAACTATGTAGAATGAGTTTCCCACTTTTCGTACAGATAATCAGATATTTAATATATTTTGCAAATGACGAGAATACATCATAACAGAGAATTTTTATTATTAAAATGTAGTTGTGATTTCGACATAGACATTTTTAGGGAATTTTGATCTGTTTTATGAATTTTAGACCAAGGGGTAGGAACATATTGATTTTAAGGGTTGGCTATTGGTTTTTTGCCGATTTGTGGCTGAAATACGCATCCTATTAAAAAAAGTTTGGTTTAAAACTTTTAGCTAATTAAAAAATCTAAAACTTTTGTATTAATCATTTTTCACAAAAACTTAATAATTATCAAGAAAAACGCTAAAAATCAGTTCAATAATTTTTTTATGAAACTTAGTGAAAACGTTCATTTTTCTGTTTTAAATAAGCTGTAATTTTTTCAAAGTAAAATATTTTTCGCTTTTATATGATTTTTTTATTTTTAAATCTTTTTCGTATTTTTCAAAATTATAAACAATAAAATTCAACTTATTCCACTACTAAAGGAAAAAGTTGTGCAATATATAATGCAATAATCTTATTGCACAAATTTATGATAAAGCAACTAGAGACTGTTCCTTTCATTATTTATAAAAAAATAACCAAAATTTCTGTGTACAATCTCGAACCGAACGTTATCCCTTGACGCTGAAGCTTGAAAATTGCTTCGGCAAAATTTACCTGAATCTTTTTTTTTCTAAAAAAATACTGCCACACGCCGATACGATAGACAGATTTTTTCTGAAACTTCCTTTTTTGGTTCTTGACCACAGCAGCACGAGTCGCCGATTGAAGAATTTTCTTCGTGTCAAAAAAAAAGAATGCGCCGTGTTTTTTCGAACCTCTGTTGATTCAGCATTTTTTTTGTTGAGTTACATTACGATACGTGACAGTGCTATATTGTTATTAATTTAAACACCTTTAAGATTGCAAAAATGTGTTTATTTTTCCTTGGAATTGATTGTAGAGTTGAATGCAAAATATTTTTTTTTGTATACTGATGGTATGAAAATAATTTATACCGGGGTAATTTATACTAAAAAAAGTTATATTTGTATCTGGTTTCTTTTCTCCTTATTTTGTATTTATGAAATATTTAAATATGACTTTATTAGAAACTGAATTAATGTTTTTAATCACTTAACGTTAAATGGACATTGAATATTTTTTACTATCCCTCAAAAGTTCTTTGGTCGTTACGGGTCACTTTGGTGCTTTGAATTGAACATAGTTTCGCCGCTAGAGGGCGTGAAAGAAGTATATATAGACTTTTGCACTTTTTTTGATGTTGAGTCAAAATTATGCATTTTTATAAAAAATTACAATAGAGAACAATTGTAGAACATAAAATTTCCTACACATTTTGCCTTTACATTTTTTTTAGAATTCTACATACTCTCGCCGCTAGAGGGCGTGAAAAAATATATACAGGCTTTTCCGCCTATTTTTTTAGAGAAAATTGAAAATATAATTTTAAAAAAGAAATGGGCTTAATTAAAAAAGTTCCATTATCAAAATGCATGAATAAAGTTAGTTTTTAGAAATCTAATTTTTATCAAAAATTCATATGGCCCCCTTTAAATTTTTTTAACTTTTTACACTTTTGGTTATCATTTCTACAATGATTATTTTATTTATATTTTTGTTTTATAATTTTCAATATAACGAAATTACAAAAAATTTCTAATTTTCTAATTACAATTTTAAATTCGAAGAAACTAATATACATTATAAATCTAGTGTTATATTTTTGAGCCATGTCCTTGTTCCCAAAAATTTCAATATGGACCCTCTTGTTGATAAAAATTAATATTCTTATTTTTCCTTATTTAATTTCAATTATCAAAATACAAGATCAAGTTCCACCAATGAGAAACTACTCTTACTTTAAAGTATTCAAAACTACAATTTGATTGGACAAACCATAAATGAGTGAAATAAAGAACCATTTTTTTATTGAATGCAGTTCAATAAAATTTCCTTTTTTGCATAAACATAGAAAAACTAATTTAGTCTAGTCTTTAATAAACAATATTATTAAAAAAATTCAAATGTCACTCCAGATTAAACCACCCGTGCTAAATGTGTTGGCAGATAACAAACACCTCCCGTTTTTTCAACGCTAAACAAGTATCAAACTAGCCTCCGGGCAAAATTTCATCGGGCCCTATCATTTAGTTACCTGAACAACCGAAAAAGCACCTTGTCTCTTGTGTCGGCACCGGTCGCGTTAGCGGGCCTGCATTCCTTTGGCTCGTTATCGCCGCATTATGCATCTCAATGGCCATGCCTACTTGACGGAGAGAACCTTATTCATTAATTCGACTGTTATGTTGGTTCATTGTGAAATTTTATAGTACGAAGGCTGTTTTAGGGTTAGAGGACTAAGATGAGGGTTATTAAAATAATTTATTTATTTATTATTTTGTTTTATAATAAATGACAAAAATGGTCATGGTAATTAACACATTTGCGTGTTCTATATTAAAAAATGTTGTAATTAATTCGTATATGATAAATACAATGTTACAGCGGTGATTTTTATTTTCAAATGTTATATTCAAACATTACAAAATTTACAGAAACAAAGACTTAAATATTAACTTACGGAGATAAACCTCATTAAATTTTAATGTGTATGGATGCTACAATTTTTCAAAATGAGAATATTTTTTAAGCAAATTTTTCTATAATATACAGAGCGGAAAAACACTCAGTGAAATATATCTTGCAACAGTTACCATTTTTATGGGTGGAAAATAAAATCGTCTCGTTCAAACGAAAAACAGAATGTGTTTAGTTAGGCAAAATTTATATTGAAGTATAATGGAACACAAAGATGGTTTTCAGTTTTTGGCAGTATTCTGATATAAACAATGAAAGTTCGCTGAAAACCAAGTAGCAAATTGCTAGGCCTTTACTTTGAAAAGGTCGCCGCAACGCCATCTTGATTAAATAATAACAACAAGAAAACAATTTAGAAAACACGACACTAATGCAAGCCACTCGCTAAAAGAGCCGCAGAATAAACTAATTTTATAAATCCTAACCCAAGCCCCTGCAAGCGGCACCACTGACAATTTAGTCGAAAATCCAAACGAAGGTGTTTACACTGGGCCCGATAGTTTGAACTTCATATTTTGATTGTGTTCTTTATACGAGGTCTAAACATCAATTTTATGTAGGAAATTTTATATGGTATTAACTAGTAGATTTATCAGAGCCGGAGTCTTTTTTTTAACTGATAGGACTGACTTCACCACATTATTAGTATAATCACTCAATTTAAGTTTTTTATTATTGCATATGTTTATGGCTGTCACAACAAATTGACAGATGTTAAAAAACGATTCCATTGCTAGGCAAAAATTAAATATTGACAAATGATACTCTTCTCGAATTTCTACATTTATTTTAAAGGTTTTTAGCAAATAACCATTAAAGGTAACTGTTTTTGTATGTGATTTTAAATACTTTTCGGAGAATTTTCATTTTCTGCAAAATTTTGAAATGATAAGAATGCGAAATTTTGTCTAAAGCTTTATATAGGTAGGAGATCTTAAATTGGACGGGATAACATTGTTATATCAGAAACCGTAAGAGATACAGAAACGGTTAAAGGAGAAAAAGTTAACTATTTTAGAAGAAATAATTTACAGGGACTCTCACTCATTTAGAGTTATACATGGAAATGCTATTTTTGGTTTTTTACACATAGAATTTTTAGTTAAAAAAATAAAAAGAGGTAAAAAAAAAGTTTTATTGCATCCCAATTTTTACTATAAGAGTGTACTAATAAGTCTTGTGACGCTTCGTGTGTTAACGGCCATCATCAAGTAATTTTTTTAATTTTTAATTTATAAACCATTAAAATTCGAATTCAGTGATATATCACACTTGTCATATTAAATACGTTTTATTCAATTAATACGTAAAAGGGAATTGGATTATTTATCGATCTTACAACATTGTTTAAGTCATCATCACCGGACCTTATTTTATTTTTTACTTTTTTTTACTAATCGCAAACTTTCCAAATAACTCACTAATTATGTCGTCACTTAACTTTTTTAATTTTTCTTACACTTTTATCAAAATAATATTTAGTTTTACTGACAATACAAATGATTCTTGTCACTGAACATTAAGCTTTATCTGTATATGTCTGAACGTTTTTTTTTAATAAATACATCTGAAATAAGGGCACAATAAGTAACATTAACTTAGGTAGAACCCTAGTAACACACAATGGGCCCTATGTTTATTCTACATTGGTTCAATATTGTTTATTAGGCCAATATTGGCACTATTAAATCAATATTGGTTATTTATTGGCAATGCAACTTTTTTCAATATTCTACAGGGTGTTTCCTAAGGAATAGTCAAATATTGATATTTGGAGGTCCTGAACCTGTGATACCATTCCTTATGAAACACACTGTATATTCATCCAATATTGCACAAATATTCACAACGCACATATTGCGGGTTGCTGGTTAATACAACATTGGTTATTTATTAGTAATACAACTTCAAATATTAAGTTAAGCTTTTTTTTCCTGTGCCACCCTGTATTTTCATTATTCCTCTGCTCTGTATATTTTAATTTCAGACTCGCTTGTTATCTATCCCTTCTTAATTTTCTCGCATCGTGTCCCTTCTCAACTTATCTTGATTTCCCTCTCCTTTTGATATGACTATAAAATATTTTTCCCATATTAACAATTTTTTTCTTTACCTCATCAGTCGGAACAATTATTATCTATATCGTCTCTATTGGTGATGGGAATAATTTAATGATTCTAATAATCGGAATGTTAGTATCCGGATGATTTTAGTAATCGGAATAATATTCCGCTTTCTGATTATTTTTGAATCGCATCAATAAGGACTCAGGAGACTGTTCAATACAAAACATATATATAAAATAATATTGTTAAATAGTTAGTTTTCTAATACGTATAAAAATAAAAACTTAAATGCAGTATATTTTTTATTTTTATGAATTTTATTTTTGTTAAAATAGTACTTTGATTTATAAATCAAAATTACTTCCTTAATTTCTAAATAATAGTGTGCTATTTTTACGATTGTGCAGATTTCAATAAATTTCGAAAAAAAAACTACAAACAACTCGCCGTAAATCATCCGATTCGTTATATAACCATAACCACAACGACCTGACGACCAAACAACAGAACACCAAAGCCGGAAGAAATTCGCGATCTCGATTTTTTTTTTGTATTACAACTATTGTCCTGATAGTTTTGGAGGCGAAAATCTTTAATAGATCGCTTATCAAAGCATTTATAAATAATCAAAATATTTCCAAATAGTCAAAATCATCCGATTATTTTAAGAATCGGAAAGATTCCGATTTTTGTATCCGAATACTTCCATCACTAGTCTCTATCGCTTGTTGAAATTTTTTTTTCTTAATATTGATATATAGGGTACGTTTTTATTATATTATATTTCCACTTATGTCCCCTGTTATCATTATTCGACGCTTTAACTTTAATTTACTGTTATTTTTAATTCTTTTTTATGCCGGTATATATTTTTTATATTTACTTAAAGTTCATATTTTATCTTTTATAATAATATAAATTATCTGATGTTTGTGGTGCTCTTTTAATCTCGATTACAAAAAGAGAATCTATTTTTAATTTGTTTTTACAGATTGTCTTAAAATTTAATTCACTTTGATTATTTTATATTTTGATCATGTATTTCATAATAATATTATGCAAAGAGATCTGCGGTGGAAGAACCGATTTATACTATACCGAGCGGTTTGTGAGGTAGGAATGGATAAGCTTAATGAATAGAAGAAGACTGACGACGCGCAGTGACCTAGGTTGGGAGATTTGGAGGTAAGCGAGTGGAGTCTCACTAGTGCGTCTTGGGTGGAGTTCTCAGCCCTAAATCCGTGATGCAATTGGGGGATCGTTCCCTTTCATCCAGAAAATCCCAGATACGGTACTTGAGAAGATTCTCAAAGACCTTACCCAGAACATTCATCAGGGATGTAGGTCTGTAGGAATTGGTGGCGGTGGGAGCCTTGTTGGGTTCGGGAATTAAGATGGTGTGGGCCGTTTTCCATTTTGATGATAAAAGAAGTGCTAAAGGTAGGAATTAAAAAGGAGGGTAAGGATGGTGGCAGGTAGGTTTTTCAGGGCCTGACGCCTGATTCTGTCAGGGCCTGGGGCTAAATTTCTCCCCTTCTGACATGTCGCGGCGATATCTTCTGGGGTGAATGGGTTAAGCATTGGCTCAGGGATAGGGAGAATAGAAGGGCTGGGTGTGGTGAGGATGTCTTAGAGTATGGAGTCGGTGTCATCCTGGAAGTTTTGTTTGAAGTTGGGGTTGTCATGGTTTCCTGTATGCAATGGCTTTCTGCTCGGTAGTGTGGAGGACTTCTCCATCTCCAGTAGATGGGAGGTGGGTTTGGTCTTTTGACCGGTGAGTACCGACAATTTGTGCCAGAACCTGGGCCCGTCCCTATGATCAAGGCCTGAAGTGATCTCAATCCACTTATCCTGGCGGATAAGTGTTAATTTGAAGCCTTATCGAGGCGTTCAGCCGATTCCAATCGGTTTTAAGGACGAGGTCCCTGGCCCTGGTGGTCATTCTAGACTTAATTTTGAATTAAGTGACATAATAATCCAAAATGGCGGATATCAAGTTTCTTTAAAATTGGCTAAATTTTCATACGGAATACCCATTATATTTGTACATATTTGAAGATATGAACTTGGTCCGACCTCCTGAGCCACCCGGTATAATATGGTACATGCAGGAAAGTAATTAGTGCAGCTAATAATTATGAATATTTTTTTAACGATTTTAGAAACTAATTAGTCCATTTCATGAATTGCAAAGAGCTAATTTTAAGCCGAATTTCCTTTGATGTGTATTTTGAAAAGTTATCAGACCATTTTTTTATAATAAATAATTGATTTTATTTAAAAGTTTAAAAAAACATTTATTTATCATAAATATAGGTCAATATTCTTTGTTATAAACGCTGATCAAATTTTTCCCAAATTAATCTTAAAATTTTTTTAATGTGTCTATTATAAAAAAAAAATCGAACTCGGTACACGCTTCATAGTCACGGCTCCTGAACTAACAAAATAAAAATTATCATATGCCAATTATCGAGGATTATAGTTACCGAGATTGAATTGTTACACGTGCATGATAATATATGCCTTCGAATACATTTTCGTCTTTTGTTACGTGAACGTTTATCAAACGGGATTAGATCTAGATGTATTTATGTTCAAACGCAGTACTAAAAGTCTTCTTTTTTTTATTTTTAACTTTTTTAGTAAGAGATTGTTTTAATAGTGTGATTAGTCGTTTTTAGGATTTTTACAACGTGTAATCTCGAGGTGTTACATGTAACTTTAATTAATTTTATGGTATTAGAAATTTATTTTTATTGCTTTTAACACGTTTGTTGCTATAGAGTAATAAATAGATTCCATATTAAAATATATTTTATTTTGAAAAAAAATCTTTTTAAGGATTTGTTTTCTTTTTTAAGCCAACTTGTTTTTCTTTGAGGACTAACTTCCCATCATTTTATCAACTGTCAAAAAAGTCAAAGGGAGAAAATTTTATCTAACAACCTCTTTTATATTTTATTAGGGTGTTATGCGGAAAAACAATTCAATAAAAAGTCGTCTTTTTTTTGTTTTATCTCGGCGATAGCATTCAATGAAAAACGGATCAAATGTCGAAAGAGGGGACCTCAATAAACAGTAAATCTGGAAAAAAATGGAATTCGATGCCTATTTGTATGGATGCTCAATTGTTTTTTTTTAGCAATTTTGTGTAGATATAAGATATTTATAAAATAATATCTTTTTATTAGAACGAAATTTTTCGAGTACAGAAATTTTTTAGTTGTTAATAATCAATTTACAACATTTAAAAAATAACACGACAGATTACTTAACTTTTCCCTAAAAATATTTTTAAATGCAAAGATTTTAATAATGTGGTAACGCAACGCCCTCTTTCGGGAACTATTTAAAAAAAAAAAAAAAAAAAAAAAAAAAAAAAAAAAAAAAAAAAAAAAAAAACAACGTAAGCAGTAAACCTAAATCAAATCAGTTCTTATTTTGTGACATTTGTAGTTTTTGAGACATTTGTAATTTTTGAGACATTTACACAAAACGAGAAAAAAATGATTTTCTGTCCCTTTCACCCCTGTAAGACAACCCCAAAAGTCTATTTCGTCTTAAACTATTATTAATATTAAACCTGGAACATTTATGCAAATTTTGTTAAATTTGAAATTAATTTTTTGTTTCATGTCTTCAAACGATAATATCTCGCTTAAAATTGACAGTCGACGAATAAAAAAACTTTTCAACCCCTCCCGCACCGCCTAATTGATTAAAGCGACACTTAAAAATGTTCTGAAGATTGTAATAATACCTCAAGGAACATTGTGTAAAATTTTAAGAAAAATTGGCCAGTATTCAATTAATTTATGGATTGAGGCCTTTTTCTGGCTTCAGGTACTAGACTTTCTGCCAGTAGAACCTTCATTCATTTTAACGATTTATTAAGTATAAGTAATGACATTTAGGATAAAACTTTACAAGATTTCTGTTTTGGTTTTGGTTAATTTTAAATCTCCATGTTTCGAACCAGTTTTGAAGGGCGTCGAGGTTTAGTTGAAGGTGGTTAGATGCTACAGCTGGATCTTCGTTTACTGCTAATACAGCAGTATTATCTGCGAATGTAGCAGTAGTTGTATTGTATAATACAGATAAGCCTGTGGTACGCCTGAGCATATAGTATAACATCTTGAAATCATCGTATTGTACTTTGTTTGGAAATATCTTTGATTTTGTAAAATAAACCCGTGTCCCAGACCTTGTCAAATGCCTTGGCGACATCAAGAAATGCTGCTATACAATATGTCTTCTCTTCAAGACTGGAAATGATTTTGTTAACAATTGTGTGTTTGTTGAACTGTGAAGTGATGTTGTCTGAACCAGAATTGATAGTCAGGGATTATGAAAATTTAATTAAATACTATCGGGATTTCGTAAACCATTATAGATACATAATTAAATGGGAAGAAAGGTGCAAATTTCTAATTGACAATTGGCAATTTTGGTTTTATTTAAATTGATAACAAGAAAAGAAAACAAGAATTTTCTTGGTGATTCGGTTCAGCTCATACTGCTTTTTTATTATTTATTAGTCGATGAAATATTTTGATGTGTAATAGTATATGATTTAGAAGCTTTTATAAAGAATGAAATTTTTTGATAAATTTATAATAAGAAACGATAATAAGAATTGTCTTCGTTATTCCGTTCAGCTCATGCTGCTTTTTTATCATTTTTAAGTCAACATCTTAATTTTGAATAATAGAAAAACCGGCGGTAAATTTCCACCATTATAGGCCATCAAAGGGCGCAGAGGTACAATTAGCTTGTTCATAAACTTTATTTTAAAACTTTGTACGTGGATAAAAATAATTATCCAAGTCAAATGTTCCACTATAATTGATCCGACAGATTATAAATTTCGACTACCGACCACTTTTCAATAATTTATTGGCCCGAAATCCTGACGGAACTTAGAAAACCGGCGATCCAATCGCACAAAGTTGACCCCATTTTTCTTGTCTAACGCCCCCGCTCCTTTCACCCCCGCCGACAACGAAAACCAAATGGAACGAAAAAACAGTCTCGAATTCGAAGCGAAAGCAAGCCGTTATCGAAATTGTCCTTCAACTCAACTTAAAAATTATGTTTATTGATCATAATGGTTAGTTTGACGCTGTTTTGCGAATTGGTCAATGTTTCGGAATGAGAACGAATTCAAATAAAAAGAAAAGTTGCCAGAGGAAATACCGAATACCAGCCGTTGGCCGTTTCCGGGAAAATTGGCACAATAAATGTTACTGATTTATTGAAAAAATTCTAAATCAACTTACTACGAACAAATAATAAATCGTACCATTAATGATTTATTTTCACAATAATGATATCATAGTATGATTTATTTTAAACTTTTGTGAAAATCAAAAATCAAGTCAGATATTCCTTAAAGTATCGTATTATCGTATTTTCATTATTCCTCTGCTCAGTATATTTTAATTTCAGACTCGCTTGACATCCCTTCTTAATTTCCGGGCTTCGTGCCCCTTCTCAACTTATCTTGACTTCCCTCTCCGGTAGGATACTGACTATAAAATATCTTTCCCATGTTTACAGTTCCTCTCTTTATCTCATTAGTCAGAACAATTAACTTCAATATCGTCTATATCGTTTGTTGAAAATTTCTTTTCTTCTCCTCGAAATATAGGGGTTTTCTGGACAGAACGTTTTTGGAAAGAATTTCTTTACTGGATCAGAACCTGCTTTTGGACTGAAACATATTTTTCTTGCTGGATCCAGGTAGTTTTTTGAATTATCTCAGTTTCTTTTCTCCAAGATACCAAAAAAAACTACCGGAAGGAACTGGATGATAAAAAAATACCAAGATATGTTCTCTTTTCCCAAAAGAAATTAAGAAATATCTCTGTGGAAATGATATTATTAATAAAACATTTATTATTATTTTTTCTCACTTAACCCATTCGCTGCGGAGCTGCATAGTGAGTAACTCGTCCGGAGCTGCACTTGTTTTTTCAATAAAAAATTGATGTTTTATTTTTAATATTTCAGTATTTGCTAAAGTTTAACTAATAGTAACACGATTTTAGGATTTTTTTAGGGTTTTGTTTCCTGGTCATAAAAGCGTACCAGCACATAATGTGTTGCCCAACGCGCACCGGTACGCATGTGTATTATAAATGTTTGTTTTTTGGTGTAAAAAATAACAAAATAATCAGAACATATTCTATAGCCATAAAAGGACATTTTTCGACTAGAATACTCATTATATAAAAAAAGAGTTCAGTAACCACGAGATGAATTATGTTAATCCCTTGTAACGAAGTTACTTAACTCCGGCTAATTTAAAAAAACTAGAAAAGCATTAATTGACTCACCGCCTTGCACGATAATAATCCGTATAACTGCTTATTGGTTCATAGCTCATTCGCGCATTTTTTTTGGTTTTGCTTTGGAACACGTTACACACTTTTTCTCCTACCCTGCCGGATTTTTGTTGTATATGCTATGGTATTAAATAAAGCTCATTATTTGCTACTTGGTGATTTTTTTTATTTGTATTTTTGTTACTAACTGGTTGTGAGCATTAGCATTCCAGTGGAACCTCAAGCCAGCGGGGCAAGTAAAGCATGTAAAGCCTACCCCTCTGGCATAGCGACCCCTGGAATATTATATCTTCACTGACGCTATCCGAAGCAAGTGGCCTTCGCACTCTAAACGGAAGGTGGCGCCCGATGCAAACCGTTATCGAGACTAAAACGCCAAACCGATCGCTTAACGACGCAAAGAGCGTTACACCCTAACTTCTTATACATCCTCAGCGTTTTTCGGTCACAAGGATTAAATGCTGTAAAATATTAGAGCTGGTTTTTCTCTTTGATGCTGTAACCTATCGGTGTACTTAACCACGTTGTTCTCGTTGAACAGAAATTGGATTAGGTATTTCGTAAAGACAGAGTATTTGCAAGTCCAAAAGAATAGTAAAAATTATCTAAACAGACCGAGTGTCTAGAATCCAAATAATTTTTCAAAAGTTCAAGTACGATTTTCATAGTATGTCCTTTTCCACCTACAGCAGTATCTTTAGCCCCAGTGTATACCAACGTTTTTTGTACTACACCATAAGGCTCAGTCAACATTTATAATTTTATTCCGTATCTATGTTTTTTATTCTTTATGTACTGACGAAAAACTAACTTCCATGACACCATAGCTTCATCCAAAGAAAGTTCTTTCTGGGGATAATAAATGACGGCCATCTTTTCATTAAATAAAATTAGGAGAAGGTTACTGCATCTGGTGATATATCCTAAAACTGTGTTTTGTAGCTGCAGCTGCTGATAGTGGTAGTGCAGCTATTTTTAATGAGGTTTTGAAAGCTGCATTCTTATAATGAATGTACCTCAGACAGTTTATCGAAGGTTTAGTCCTTCTTTTGTAACCATACGCGTTAACCAGAAATCTCTCCCCTTCTGCTGCAATGAAAGACAAGAAAAATTAATTAATTGTAAAAAATCATTTTAAAAATGATAATTTATTAAAAAAAATGAACTTTAAATTAAATCAAATCCATGATTTATTACATTATACAATAGACAGCTTTGACATTTTTTTTAACTGAAATCGAGAGATTTTGTTTTTCAAAAACGTTAAATAAAATTTGAGCGTAAAATATTAATATTTACGTCCGCTGTAAGCATTTTAAAACCAAGGATCGGCGAGAGTCTGGAAAATGTACCTGTGCGCAGGATTAGACCGTGTGACGTCAGTATCCAAGAACGCTTCGCCCCTGGCACGCTGCTGCGCTGTATTCGCGAGACACACACATCGTGAATACAGCGCAGCAGCGGGCCAGGGGCGAAGCTTTCAGACTATTGACGTCACACCGTCTAGTCTCGCTCACAGGTACGTTTTAAAAATGCTTACAGCAGATGTAAATATTAATATTTTGCGCTCAAATTTTTTTTGATCGTTTTTAAATTACAAAATCTTTCGATTTAAGTCACAATAAAAAAAAAAGAAGAAAAATGTCGAACCTGCATATTTATACAATATAAATAACCTTGTCGCGCAATTTACCTGTGTACTTTATTTTATGAAATACATACATCTTTTCTTAGAATTGCTTGTGTCAAGATCTAATTATATATTGTATGATTATTTATTGACACAGGTAAATCTCGCGATAAGCTTTTATATTATATAAATTCTATAATGTAATAAATTGTTACCACAGTTAAGTATCGCAGAAAATGGTGAATTTCACTAGATATGGAAATATGGCTCTTGTTTGAAGCGATCTAGCGGCGAAACGGTTAGTTTTTCAAAAAAACGGTATATATGAGAAATCTAGCAAATTTTGTCTACTTTAATTTTGTATAAAATTTGCTAGTCCAAAAATTGCTTGCTTTCGGAGATATAGGTCAAAAACTGCAAAAAGTTGGTCAAAAAGTACCCAAAAAACAAAGTTTCGGGTCAAATTTTTTTTACTTACTTAAATTCGATAAAAGTGGACAAAATGTAACCGATGTGATTATGTTATTCATAATGTCTCTTTACATAAATAATATTTTATACTTTTTATATTTTTTTTATTTGTCAAGTAGGTCTCATGGAAGTAAGCTGGACCCTTTTATCGTTATTAGTTTAATGAACCATATACGATTTATTTTTAAATTTATCCATTTTTTTATACACAATTAATTCCAAACTTTTTTTATAAAATTTATCGTATTTGGGGAACTCCACATCCTAATCTAACCACAAAAATCAACCCCCGTGGTGGGGAAACGGGTGAGAATTAAGATATTATCTTACAGAAAACTTTTTCTTTTATCATATTAGAAATCTGAAGAATAGAAGAGAATTTTTTTAAGTGGATTGTTCCCTATCGAGTTTGGTATTTTTTACGGTCGATTTGTGTTTTGTTTGGCAGCGTGGGCCTTATATATCAATCTTTATGGATGAGAGGGGAAGTATTTTTTATAGCTCGCGTTTGTTTTCACGACCTTTTACTATTAGACGCGATGAGAGGTTCTAAGAAAATTGGTGTGAAAAGGGTAGAATTTTTGCTGGATATTAGAATTTTGAGGTTAAGTAAGCAAATATTTGAAATAATAAATTAGATTTAATATACACTCGTCTTATAGTAAGAATAACATATAAATCCATATTTAAATCTAAATAGTTGTTAATTTATAGAGAAATTATATCTTACACTATTTTCAACTCTTGTTTTTCCATTCACATAGAAAAACAAATTATTTCAAGCCATAATTTTGTAAAAAATTATAGAAAAGAAAAATTAAATTAAACAATTATTTAACAGAATATAATAGAACTATGCGGCCTGTTGGGGTCTATTGACCCAAATAAATAAGTAAAACAGTACAATACATAAAAGGTAAAAATTAAACATGAAACTCGAATTTATTTCACAATAAATTCTTATCAATAATTTGTGTATTTTAATTCTGCTTTTCGGTCCCGTAATTTTTTGTGCACTTGCAAGATATTATTTGATGGTGCAAAAGCCATAGTGGTTTCAACGGTTTCAAGTCCATTTGACGATCGGTTCCAACCCCATTTATTTGGTTCATGATAAAATCCAAGACAAGTTTAAACCCCTTGATAGATTCTTAAAGAGTGTTGTCGTGTTTGGCTGAAGGTAGAAGCGATACATTTAACTATATATTTAGCAATAAATGTACTGAAAAAAGTTTGTGGTGCTATAGAGATGTAGAAAGTGCATTTATCTACAAAAATGATTTTCACTATTTTCTCGTACGATGCACGGTTGACGAGATATTTCACCAACGTGTTTTTCAAGATGGCGGTTGATGATCGCGCTTCTTCGTCCCGCCAATATGAATGTACTTTCAGTTGTTACCCCTGAAAATGTTTCAACAATAAAATCTCTTCTGTAGAAAATTTTATTATGAACCTACTTCTTTTACTCTGGCTCTTGGACTAATAATAAGAAGCGCGATAAGTCGCTTTGTTTACAATCCTGTCTCGTACACTAGTTAGGACAGATGACGTCAGACCATTGAATCTTACAGAACAAAATTACTGATGCAAAGAGGAGCAATTTTAAAATGTTACAGCTATGTTAGTTTTTGAGATTTCTTAATTTCACTTTCACATTTTTGTTCAGTTTTGCTTAAATTTTTAGTTTGTAACGCTCTTTACGTCGTCAAGCGGTCTTTTGATGCCATATTCCAGGTTTCGGATTGCCTCCGGCCCCACCTTCTCTTTATAGTGTGAAGGCCACTGCTCGGGCAGCGTCAGTGGAGAAAAAAATACTCCAGGGGTCGTTAGGGCCTCGACCAATTCCATGTTGACCAGTAGGGCAGACTTTACATACCCAGCCCCTGCACTGAGTTCTACAGTATCTGCTCCTACGATATTAGAACTCACAACTAAAAAAAATAACTATAAAATAACAAAGTACATAAAAACCAATTATTTAATTACCAAATTCACATCCAGGAGAAAGGTATGTAACATGGTATAGATGGTACAGGCAGATTAACGTCTTCTAGGTTGGCGTGGTCCGATTGGCGGTTCCGAAATCGTACACAGAGAGAAATGGGTTATTCGAATCAACAATATTATATTGATTGACTGTAATTTTGTTGGATTTACTAAATATTATTTGTTTGGAATAAATTGTGTTATTTGTATGAACCAATAAGATTATTTGGATCCAAAATGATTAAACTAAATATATTGTTATTTGAATGAACAAAATTTAAAATGTACGTATCATATTACTGTAAAACTTCACAATTGGTCAAGTGGGGAGAACTTAACGATAAATTTGAGACGATCATAATCCATCGGATCTTCTGAGCTTTCAACATGATGTACCTGAACAGATCAGAAATCAGATCACGCCATGTTTGCTTAAGTTTTGTGTTTGTGCTATAACGTGATTCTAAATTGCGTGTTTTTCGTAGTGAGATTAGCCCAATAACCTAATAAGTAAAAAAATAAATTAGTATTATTAGTAAGTATAATGTGTCGGCAAATCATGTGAAAATAATAAGCATTATAAATATTTTAGGTATAAGAAGAAATCTGGAAGAGTACAAAAAAAAACAGAAAAATAAACATAAAACAAGAAACATCGGGAAAAATAAAGGAAAAAAAGGAAAAATAGTAAAAATGGAAATAATAGATAATAATAGGGACAAATACGAGCCAATATGGAGAAACAGCAAAAAATTACGAAAAACAGAAAATGTAGGAAAAATAGGGAAATTAAAGAAAAAATGGAGATACAGTCTTTTTAAATTGGAAGGGATAACATTTCTTTATAAACAAAAACGGTAAATGGCGGTTAAATTGGAAAAATGTTAACTAGTTAGAGCGTTACTTTGGTCGAAAAAATCTAAAGGGCCCTTCACGAATTATACAAGGGAAAACTAAAAACACTAACTTTAGTTTTTACGCCTACAAAATTATCCCCAACAAATGAAACAACCCGAAAAAATGCGTAAAATAATACATGTTAGTAATAATAATAATAATAAAAATAATAATAATAATAACTCGTCCTACATTTCACTTCTTTACGAGTGAACCCCAGAAGAGAAAGACTTGTGCGGGGAAGGATGGGGCTTAAAAAATGTAGTTATTAGAACGAAACAAATGGTCGTTTAAATGAATAAATTGTTATTTATTTAAAATAAATCGTTGTTTAATTGAAACAAATCGTTATTTAAATGTAACAAATATTTTTCATTGCTTGTTTAAACCAACTAAATATGTGTTTGGAATTTTAAACAATTTGTAATTTTGAATCATTTAAATAACATCCTTTAAACTCAAACAAATTTTATTAGTTTCGAAAAATTTTTTTGCTTATAATTACTAGACTCTACATGACGGATCTCTAAAAATTTTGCGCTGCATATTAAAAAAAAACAATGACAAATTAACCACGTTCAGAATTATTTTTTGCAAAATATTTCTGAAAATAAGTATTTAAATAATATTTTTGAAAAAAACAATTATACAATATACATATAAATATAAATCTTTATTTTACTAAATAAAAAAGACACATCACTAATCTAATGTTTCATATCCCAAGATATGGGCTATCGCAAATTGGTCTTGGTTTCCCCTATATTCGCCCTAGGGTGAATGGATCTCTGCACATAATTTATGTTCTTTTACCCTAGTATGTAATAGCTTTGTGGTCTCGCCTAGGTAAAATTTGTCTTATTCACGGGCAAATTTTATATACATGCATTATTTTATTGTCCATATTAAATAACATTTTAATCCTTACCGAAATCTAATAAATAATATTAATTAATTTAATATTTAATTATTAATCTTTTTATAAATTATATGTTAATTAAGTTAATTTTTATTGGCCCAAAAAAACAAGAAACTTTTTCAACCAAGAATTTCTTCCAAATAAGCCCATTTCACTCAAGGTATATAAAATTAGACCTAATTTTGGCAAAAAAAGGAACAATAAAAATTGAAAAAATCGCCATTTTTTCGAGTTTTTATTTTCAAAAATTTTTATGCATGGTAATTTCACTAATGTGCCAACATCAATTATTTTTTTAATACGGACCTGTACATTTTATTTCATTTTTGAAATCCCCATTTTTTCATTATCCAACCATGTAGAATATTTAATTTTTGTACGTACTTTGGGCATTTTTCTTTTTCTCTTTCTATCGACACTTGGTACGTTTTAATGGCATTAATAGTTTTTCTGTTAAAGGGGTTAAACAAAAAATCATTTATTAAAATCTACAATTACTTATGTTATTTTCATGAATTAAAAATATATTAAAATCATTTTAATACCAGTGAAAAGAGAATAAAAAATTCTATAAGTGGGAGTTTTTCCAAAATTTTTGAGCTAGAATTGTGACCTTGAGAAATGGAAGAGACTAAAAATGAGGAAAATTAAAAAAATCCATATAGTGTGGTCTCTCCCTTTACTCACAACCACAATTTTTCATCTAAATTTATATTTTTTTCTCTTTCTATTGACATTTAAAACTTTTTAATAGTATTGATAGTTTTCTTGTTACAGGGGTTAAACAAAAAGTTATTTATTAAAATCTACAATTATCTAAGTTATTTTGGTTAATTAAAAAATATATTAAAATCTACTTAACACCATTAAAAAGAATAAAAAATTCTAATAATGGGAATTTGTTCAAAATTTTTAAGCAAAAATTGTGACCTTGAGAAAAGGGTGAGACCAAAATGAGAAAAATATAGTTATGGTCTCTCCCTATTTTCACAACCACAATTTATTTTCAAAAATTTTGAAAAAATTAATTTGTATAGAATTTTTTTTTCTATTTTAAACAACGTACAACACGTTTAAATAGAATTGATAGTTTTTTTGTTACAGGGGGTTAAACAAAGAATTATTTATTAAAATCTACAATTATCTAAGTTATTTTGTTTAATTAAAAAATATATTAAAATCTATTTAATACCATTAAAAAGAGAATAAAAAATTCTATAAATGGGAATTTTTTCAACATTTTTAAGTAAAAATTGTGACCTTGAGAAAAGGGAGAGACCAAAATGGGAAAAATATAGTTATGGTCTCTCCCTATTTTCACAACCACAATTTTTTATCAAAAATTTTTAAAAAATTAATTTGTATAGAATATTTTTTTCTATTTTAAACAACGTACAACACGTTTTAATAGAATTGATAGTTTTTTTGTTACAAGGGGGTTAAACAAAAAATTATTTATTAAAATCTAAAATTATCTAAGTTATTTTGTTTAATTAAAAAATATATTAAAATCTATTTAATACCATTAAAAAGAGAATAAAATATTCTATTAATGGGAATATTTTCAAAATTTTTGAGCAAAAATTGTGACCTTGAGAAAAGGGAGAGACCAAAATGAGAAAAATATAGTTATGGTCTCTCCCTATTTTCACAACCACAATTTTTTATCAAAAAGTTTGAAAAAATTAATTTGTATAGAATATTTTTTTCTATTTTAAACAACGTATAACACGTTTTAATAGAATTGATAGTTTTTTTGTTACAGGGGGTTAAACAAAAAATTATTTATTAAAATCTACAATTATCTAAGTTATTTTGTTTAATTAAAAAATATATTAAAATCTATTTAATACCATTAAAAAGAAAACAAAATATTCTATAAATGGGAATTTTTTCAAAATTTTTAAGCAAAAATTGTGACCTTGAGAAAAGGCAGAGACCAAAATGAGAAAAATTATAATTACGGTCTCTCCCTATTTTCACAACCACAATTTTGTATCTAAAATATTGAAAAAATTCGCTTATATAGAATATTTTTTTCTCTTTCTATTGACATTTAACACGTTTTAATAGTATCGATAGTTTTCTTGTTACAGGGGTTAAACAAAAAATTATTTATTAAAATATAAAATTATTATGTTTAATTAAAAAATATATCAAAATATATTTAACACACTTAAAAAGAAAACAAAAAATTCTATAAATGGGAATTTTTTCAAAATTTTTAAGCAAAAATTGTGACCTTGAGAAAAAGGAGAGACCAAAATGAGAAAATGTCTAACTAGTTATTGCATTCAAAATATAAATATTAAAAAAAAAAACCTGTTTTTATCTTTATGCGCGCGCGGGCCATAAAGTGCATTTTGCGGGCCATATAATGAACAGGAACGTACAAACGACAACAATTAGTGGACTATAATGGACAGTGGCCTATATTATAGATTGTGAAATTGATGTAATACATAAACTTGTAAGTAAATAATTATTTCATAAAGAAAAAATAATTTTGTAATGAAAAAAAAATATTTCGATGGAAATATAAACCAATTTTCTTTATATACCTGCTCACTCGATTCACGAGTTAAAAAACCGAAATTATAATAAATTTGAATAAAAATATAAATCTAGTAATCAACCGCTCTCAGAAAACCATTCCCTTTTTTTTATGAATTGATATGAATTTTACGAGAATTTCTCTTTTATCATCTTCCACACACAATTCAAACGTCAGCTGTGATATTTTTTACGACCACTGTAGTCTTAATTCTCGTTAGAATTACCACTATAATTCCCATACTTTATTAAGACAGCTCTAGACCTTTTTTTATTTGAATATTTGAGAACGCTTTAAATAAAAACTCGGAAAAGAAAAAATAGTCGAGCACTTGACATTGGCTTGGCGTCACTTAACAAGCGGCCACCTGTGTATTTTCTTAACAGGTTCTAAATGGTTTTATAGATATCTTAATCTGGAGATCTTCAATGGGAGATTTTTGATTTGCTTTAATCGCATCTTAGATAATCATCTCGATCACTTTTAGTTTCTTTACTGTCTCATCAGTCAGAAACTGGAATGAAGATGTTAAAGTCCGATCAGAATTATAAGAAATTAAAATTTTTTAAATCGATTTTCGATCTAGTACATTTTTTTAGAATGGATAATTTTTTGGGAGACACTTGTGGTAGAATTTAACCAGCACAAAACGTCACATAAGAAAAAAGCGTTATGCCCCTCCAAGCGATTCCCTCTCTTTCAGTTACTGCTTGTCTCTTTCCAGAATATAATTTTTGTCTTATTTGATTTATAGTCATTTTATAGATAGAGAAAGTTTTTTATATTTTCTCTTTTTTTGTCATTTTTCGATTTTTGTTTTTTTTTGTTTTTTTTTCGAATTTTTCTAATTTCTCCTCGTTTTTTCTATTGTTTTGTTTTTTTTTCTTTTGTATTCTCATTTTTTCTTATTCCTCTAAATTTTTGTGATCATTTGCGATTTTTCTGCCATTTTCTTCGAATATTGTTGCGATTTTTTTAATTCATTCGGTTTTCTTATTTTTTTTTTTGCAATTTTTTTTTACGATTTTTTCTGGTTTTTTCGTTGTTCTTTGTGTTTTTTTTTCGTTGTTTGCGATTTTTCTGTCACTTTCTTCGAATTTTGTTGCGATTTTTTTTTATTCATTCGATTTTCTTATTTTTTTTTGCAATTTTTTTTGTTACAATTTTTTCTGGTTTTTTCGGTGATTTTTGTGTTTTTTTTTTTCGTTGTTTTATATCGTTTTTTGCGATTTTTAGAGCGCTTGGTCCTTCTTTTTTTTTCGTATTTTACAATTTTATTTTTCATTTTTTTTTTTTAATATTTTTGTTTAAATTTGTTTTCTGTTTTTCTTATTACCCCGATTTTTTTCTGATTTTTTGGGTTGTTAAAGTTTTTTTCGTCTTTTTCACATTTTTCTGATTTTTGCGATAATTTGCAATTTTCTTCACTTATTTTTGGAAGAGAGAAAAAGTTTTTTTATAGTTTTTCGTTTTTTTTCTCATTTTTATGATTTTTTTTGGTTTTTTTTAATTTATCTAAATTTTCCTCATTTTTTGACTTGTTCTGTTTTTTTTCTATTTCTTTCTTTGGTTTCTAATTTTTTCTTATTCCTTTGTTTATTTGCGTTTGTTTTTGCCGTTTTCTTGAATTTTGTTGCGAGTTTTTTAATTCATTCGATTTTTTTAATATTTTTTTTTATTTATTTTTTGTTACAATTTTTTCTGGTTTTTTCGTTGTTCTTGTTGTTTTTTTTCCGTTTTACATCGTTTTTTTTTGCGATTTTTAGTCTTTCCGTTTTTTCCGTATTTTACAATTTTATTTTTCATTTTTTTTAATATTTTTGTTTAAATTTGTTTTCTGTTTTTCTTATTACTCCGATTTTTTTCTGATTTTTGGGGTTGTTAAAATTTTTTTTCGTCCTTTTCACATTTTTCTGATTTTTTTCCGTAAATGTAAAAAAATAAAACAATTCAAAGGATTTTTGACAAAAAAATTGATTTTTTTTCTGTTTTTTTAAATTAACTTTATTAATATATTTTGATCCAGAAAACTCAAAAAAATGGTCGGTTTCCAATTTTGAATAAAATTGAATAAGATATTAATTATTTATTGATTTTAAAATTATTCAAAAAAAAAGGTTTTAATTTTTTTTAAGGTTAATATTAATATTAAAAATTTAAAAAAAATACCGTTAAATTTATAGCAAAAGCTTGATTTTTTTGAAGATTCTCGGAAATGCATGGTTTAGCAGGTAAATTAAATAATCAGTGCAATTTTTTATAATCCAGTTACAGATTTTAAAAGTTAATATTTAATGTGCGGTATTATATAATTATATAAAATAAATTTTTTGGGTACGGACCTGATCTGTTTTAATTGATAAGGATTTTTTCAAATAAAGTGGAATTATGTTAAATTTTAATTAAATATACTGGTTTAAAATATTGGAACGTAATCATTTTTACCTATAAATGACAAATTACACTGAATCTTGATAATTAAAACCTTATCATGTTGATATCTTTAGTACCAACTGAGTGTTAAGTAACTATGGTTACTTATGCAGTCTACCCTGATTACATAATTTTATGAAAATTAAATAAAAATATGTAATGTTCCATATTATTAATTTAATCATTAAGAACTATTAAATCAGAAAGGTTATCCATATCTCAAATATGGTACCACAAAATTTTGTGATACCTGACTTTGTGCTTTATTACCTGAGATTAAGAACTATATATTCTTACTTTATGTATATCTGGTCCTTATATTTCTGAACGGGCTTTATTAGTTTTATCGTCGATAACTTATGAAGATATGAAGAAATGGTTAAGATTCATTTACATAAATGTATCTTATTAAAGTTATTTAAGTGGTTGTTTGTAACGGGCAAAAAATCTGTTTGTAATTTGTATGGGTTCTGGCCAACATAATACTTTAGTTCTAACACTTTTTATTTATATTTTTAAAATAACTAATCCCAAAGTTATGAAAAGCGTTAGCGTAAGCGGTTACTGAGTACATTTTGTAAAATTTCATTAGTTGAATAGCTCTTCTCTTAAGCGCACTTTCCTTATTTTGAATGTCCAAAGTCACTTTTAATTAATTATTATAAAAATTAGAATAAAATGAAACAAATTCACTACTAGGTACTACTAGCGGCTTTTCTAAGTATAGAAGATTTTGACAATGCGTCATTAGATTCAACAGCCAGAGCGTCGAGAAACTCTGAAACTGACAAAACGTGCTGGAGGTGGATAGGCTGCATTCTACGGAACAAGCTAATACGTTAATCTTTAATGGGAAAGAAAAAGACAGCTCATCTGACTAAAGGTTGTTCGCAGAGGAGGGGGGCTATGAAATCTGGTAATGGTCGGGCTGCTAAGAATCCTACAAGAAGAACGATACAAAACCCTGTGATATGCAGATGACCTCGTCATATTATCCCAGAGAAAATCCAATACTACGGTTAGGGAACGATAGCCCTAAATGTAGTCACACTCTGGAGAGAACATAAGGGTTTAAAAATAAGCCCCTCCGAGTCCAACATAGTAGCATTCACCAAAAGAAGAAATTTAAAGGGCCTTAGCCCACTATGGCTTCGTGGTGCAGAGGTAAACCTGTGAAGAGAAGGTACAATATCTTGGAGTAATGATAAGCTAGACGCACGTAGGGAAAAACATGGGGATTCAGTCCAAAAATGGTACAGTGTATGTACCCATAGTAACAATATATGCATCTCTGGTCCACGTAGGGAAAAACATGGGGATTCAGTCCAAAAATGGTACAGTGTATGTACCCATAGTAACAATATATGCATCTCTGGTCTGATGGCCAAAGATAAAACAATGGACTTCTATATCTAACTTGGGCATGGTACAAAGACTTGCCTGCTTGGGAATAACGAGGAATATAAAAACAACATCTACAGATGCTATGGAAATAGTGCTTGTCCTCCATCAATTACAATATGTTATAATGGGGAGCTAGAATGACTTTAAGATGGCTACAGGACTCATAAATTTAATACAGTTTTGTTCATTTTTATCTAAATGTTCTCAAGAACGGATCTGAGGAATTTTCTTTAAATATGTCCCATAGACTCCCCATGGGCTCCTAAGAAAAATGAATGGTCGTACATGTTTGGGACAATTCTGTACCCCGAGGTATGGGATGAGGGTGCGAATGTGCTTGGTACCCGTTCATACTACTATAAAGAAAATCCTAGACTGGAACAGTCAAAATTAGAACATGTGGTGGGCAATATATCTGACATGAAGTCATATCACATGACAACTAAATACAGCTTTAATAAGTATCTAAGGATAATAATTAAAAATCTGAATAAGTGGAATACAAGCACAGATTTCAGGACAAACTCTAACGGAATTACCTGGCACAGACGAGACAAAAACAGAAGGGGGACTAGAGCTGGTATGTACTGCTAACAGAATAAGTACAAAGAGGAAGATATACTTCTGTATTTCAGCCAGCCATACTCGAATATGCGAGAAATAGTAATATGGGGACGCACTATGGAAAAACAATCACTTTCTGAAACAATATAAAAGACTTGATCAAGCAAGAACACAAATTATACCCGAACTATTTTTATTCATAACAATTTTAGGAAAATCGAAAATAATTGCAAAATTATGTAGAATTTTTTTAATTCCCGTTTTTCCATAGATAATTCTGTGGAGATAAGAGAAAAATAATTTTGGTTTTATTAATTTAATATCTACATATTTATAGTACATTTAAGATAACCTTAATGTATCTTCAAATCTCTTTTTAAACTTGGTACTGGCCCAGTAGACACATCCAGACACATTAGTCATTTTGCCCATTTTGCCCATTTTTCCTTGCTCATAAAATTTGAACCACCCTGTAGATTTTCTTGACATTTGGCACACATATCTTATTGAATGTATTAAAATGTAACAAAAATTCAGGTCAGGCCTGGCAAAAAATTAAGAAATTTTTCCACCCTCAAATCAACCCCCTGTATATGTGAGTTTTTAAAATTTGTTTCCATATTTGGAAAGAGCACAAAAAACTAAATTCCGTATTTAGGACCAAATACCACCAAAAATTTGTCTTTCGAACACACTGTATAATGATAGTTAAAAATTTCTACTTGGTAGAATTGTAAAATCAAAGAATGAAAAATTAAGTTACTACCTTCGCATGCTTAAATAAACCATTTTTACACTATGTAGAGTACATGATGCGTTTTTTATTATTATTAAATATTGTTTATCAAGGTGGTGTGGAAATGAGTACAATTAATCATGCAAAGGTAACAACTTTATTTCCCATTCTTTGTATTTACTAATCTACTAAGTAGAAATTATGAATGAGCATTATACAGGGTATTCGAAAGACAAATTTTTGTGGTATTTGGTCCTAAATACGGACCTGTAATTACATCGGGTAGTGGTCTAAATGCAAGCAAATACGAACTTTATCTGTCTGTCCAAAAATAAAAAATACATCACAGAATTCAGTTTTTTGTGCTTTTTCCAAATATGGAAACGAATTTTAAAAACTCACATATACAGGGTGTTGTTTTGAGGGTGGAACAATTTGTGAATTGTTTGCCAAGCCTGACCTGGATTTCGTTACATTTTAATACAGCCGTACATTTACAAGGTATGCTGGTCAAGTGTGTCAAATGTCAAAAAAATCTACAGGGTGGTTCAAATGTTGTGAGCAAGGAAAAAAATGGGCAGAATGGATACAATACCCTGTATCTCGGTTATACCCTGTATAATATTTATGTTTCAAAAGTAAATTTATGTGCTACTTAGGAAGTTAAGTCTTCTGATCGGATATCTACCTTGGAGTCTCTCGTACGGATAAATTTATTGTCAAGAGGGTGTTATGGCGATTATGATTTGGAGAGAGGTTGAAATTCTGTATTTATAGTAAGGAGAGCTTAAGATATGTGGTTTTGGGGATTGTTTATTAGAATATTAATATATTATATATTACAAAATAAAAGATTAGTGCGTGCGGATGGTCAATATTACAATAAGTAGAGGGTAAAAAAAATTGACTAGTCCACTACTGAATTCCAACGAAAAAAAAACCCATCTACTACCCAACAGAAATCTTTACATACATATATTCATGATATTAAGCGAGATAGTAGGATTTTCCACAATCGACGTTCGAATATCGAAAAACACGTGTGTGTGTGTGTGGTCTTCGTAAAAGATATTTAGAGATTTATACGTATATAGACGGAAGCTTGAAGGGATCGGCTTTACATGTAAATGACTCTATTGACAGGAGAACTAATGCCCTTTAGGCGAAGTAAGATGGATGGAAAATAATGAAATGATTCATTATAAGTTCGATCGGGCACATAGCGGAGTCATCATTCAAAATTGTGTAAAAGTTACAGGATACAAAACATATATGGGTTGTATCCAACATAATACTTTCTCTGTTTTTATTAATAAAGCATAATAATAAAGCATAAGTGATCACTTTTCACTCTTATATTGAACAAATATTTCCAATATTATTTTATATGTATGAGTTTACCTCGTCCATATTTCATATGGACATTTGACCATTGGACGGTTGTATTTTGACCCGTAGAATCCGAATTTATCAAAATATACAGGGTGTTGCATTTAAAAATAGAAATTTGGACCCATTTCCGGCGAAATCGGAAGTCGGCCATTTTCGTTGTGTACTTCAAAAAATCTGAAATTAGATCTTATATGTTCACTTAAAATTTTATTAAGATCGACCAATAAATAAAAAAGTTATAGGGGTGATTCATGTCCCTGTGTCACCCTGTATCTATATATTGATGAGGAAAAATAGGGTAAAATGGGAAAACATAAGGTATTAGAAAATAAGGAAAAATAGAGAAAAATGGGGAAAATATAGAAACAATTGAGAAAAACAGGAAAAAATTGGAAAAAATAGGCAAAGTGAAATTTGGTAAAGAAATTCAAAAATAGGGAAAAATAGAGAAAAATAGGGATAAATTGGGAAAAAATAAGAATGAGCAAAATAGGAAAATTTGGGAAAAATATTGAAACATTGGGAAAAAAGAGAAAATAGTTTAAAATAGGGAAACAGTAGGGAAAATAAGACAAAATAGGAAAAATAACTACAAATAAGGACAAGTAGTAAGGAAAAATAAACGAAAATAAAGAAAATAGTAAAAACCAATGGAAAACAGAAAAAAAATAGAAAGATATAGGAAAAATACAGAAAATCGTGAAAAATAGGAGAAAATATGTGAAAAAAATTGGGAAAAATGTATAGTGTGCGTTTTCACTTCTCTACAGTTGGTCGTTTTTTTTTGTAACCTCTTTTACGAATTTCTTGCATGGAACAAGAAGATAGAAATCGTTCCGGAGTTTCAAGTTTCATGTCTCTTATTTCTGGATTTCTCGGCCAACTAAAGAAAAAAAGAAAAATAGAGAATAAAGAAAAAATCATCTGAGTTTTTATTGAATTATTTTGACTTCTAAAAAAAAATATTTATCTATAGCAGAACATTAAAGTAATCTTCTTGACGTTCACGTAGATAATCGGCCTAGAATATAAGTGTAACTAATAAAAACAGTTTAGCACTATTATATGGAAAGAACAGATTATTTTTCTGATTTTTTGTTTTTTTTTATGTTTTTTGTGGTTTTTTCCAATGTTTTCAATTTTTTGTTTTTTCTGTTTTTTTTTGTGATTTTTTCAATTTTTTTCTAATTATTTTTTATTGTTCTGTTTTTCTATTTCTATTTTTTTTTTTTGAAATTTTTTCTCATTTTTTCTTATTTTGATTTTTTGCAATTGTTAGCTACTTTTTGGGATTTCTTTGAGAGGTTTTGCAATTTTTTTGAATTTTTTCATTTTTTTTTATGATTACAGTTGTTTTCGTTTTTTTTTTGGATGTTCTTTGGTTTTTGCTCTGATTTTCGATTGTCCTCGCTTTTTCTCATTTTTCTGATTTTTTCCGATTATTTCTAGTTTTTACTCATTTTTTCTCATTGTTCTGTTTTTTTTTTCTATTTATTTCGTTTTCTATTTTTTTACTCATTTTTTCTTATTAGCGATTTTTTTGTGATTTTGTTGCGGCTTTTTTGCGATTGTTTTGCGATTTTTTGTGATATTTTTCGATTTATTGCGTTTCTTCCGTATTTTACAATTTTATTTGTCATTTTTTCCCAATATTTTCTAATTTCTCTCTCAATTTTTTTCTTTTTTTCAAAGTTTTTTTTTATAGTTTTTTCCGATTTTTTCTGATTTTTTTTCAGTTTTTACGATTCTTTTAATTGTTTCTCGTTTTTTTTTCATTTTTATGATTTTTTTTTATTTCATTGATTTTTTCGATTTTTTCTCATTTTTTTCTCATTCTGTTTTTTTTTTCAATTTCTTTCTCATTGTTTCTTATTCCTTTGATTTTTTATTATAATTTGCGATTTTTTTGAGATTTTAATTTATTCTCGTTTTTTTTTCCATTTTTATGATTTTTTTTTATTATTTCATTGATTTATTTCGATTTTTTTTCATTGTTCTATTTTTTTCGTTTTCTAATTTTTTCTCATTGTTTCTCATTCCTTTGTTTTTTTTATGATAATTTGCGATTTTTTTGTGATTTTGTTGCGGTTTTTTGACACTGTTTTGCGATTTTTTGTGATTTTTTCCGTATTTTACAATTTTATTTTTCATTTTTTCTCAATATTTTCTAATTTCTCTCTGAATTTTTTTCTTTTTTTTCAAAAAAAAAATATTTAAAATAGCGTCCCGAATTTCGAACTTTGAATCTGGTCACCATAATTTAAATTCCAAAAGAAACTTAGTTTTCATTAATTAATTTACTATAGTTTATTTGAAAATTATTGATAGCACAATTTTTATGACCCAGTAGGTAAACCCCAATATAACATAAATCAGTGGCGGAGAAGTTCTACTTTTTCTGCTTTGAACAATCCTGTATAGACCTTTGCCATAAAAACTGTGCTATATTTATTTTGCAGGTGGCGTCATCTATAAAAATGTACGTAAACTGTAAAATTGCCAGAATAACAGGTCTCTGATGTTTTTTTGGTGATGTTCTATGGTTCAAATTATAAATTCTAATTCCTGAAATAGTTTTTATAGCGATTTTTGATGCCTTTTTTGAAGTTAAAGTTTCACAATTTTTCCATTTTCCTTATTTTTTTCGTCTCGTCTCTTTCCATCTCGTAAAACGGAGACGAGACCTTTTTGAAAATTATTTAGGCGATACCAAGACACATACGGCGAGACCCGAGTCTCGTTTCTTCAGAATTTTTTCTGAATTTTCGAAAAAAAAATAAACTAGCAAGCAGTATAAACATTAATTTTTTTATAATACAAAAACGTCTGTATAGGTTACGATAAATTTACGAAATTTAAAATCTGGTAACCATCGATTTTTTTAGGGCTTCCAAACAGTTTGAGGGTAATAAAATTGTATGACCCAGTTAAGCCTGAGGTACCCAAAAGGTACCTATATCGACCAGAAACTACATTTGTTGTTGAAAGTTTACTTATTATTTTTTTATCATTTAGTAATTGATTGAATAGAAATAAAAAAAAAATTTAATTTACAGTTTCATTTTATGGCAATTTTTTATTAAACTTATAACTTTTAAGTGATTGACCAGTAATATATTTTCTACTCCTATTTCATAATGACTTTCATTGTGATACAGATTTTCATTATGATACAAATTTTTCAGCCAATAGAATCGAATTATTTTTTAACGAATTAAGCAGTTATTTTGACTGTAAAAATATATTGAATTATTTAAAAGTTAATACATCTACCTACATTTTGATCGAGTTAAGTGTGCAAAATAAAACATTCTACATAAAATTTTCAATTTTCAATTTCAGTTCAAATTGTAATTTTTTTTAAACAGTTTCTGGTTCAGTTATCTGCCGTATAAAAAATTATTTATATTAAAATAATATTTTCAAAATAATTAACAGTTTTCGTTAACGAAAATATTGTAACGTGTATGAATGAAAAACTTGTATTTTATTATATAACAATGTTTATAATTATAATTTTTATACATGAATGATTTAGTAACGTAAAAATAAAAAAACAAAAATAAATAAATAATCACGCATTTATTAATTACAATAGAATTAATAATTACGAGACTTTTTTTCTCAACTAACGAGACCGAGACGAGATTTTTGAAATTCTCGACTTTTGCGATACCCTAATCGCTCTTTTGAATGCCATTAAAATATAGAGGGTGTTCCACTTAAAATAATACATATTTGTTCCATTTATATTGATCAAAATTAGTAGTTCACCCTGTATTGACTGGATAAAATGTAAACAAATTTCATAAAAAACTTTTGGGTAAACGAAAACAACGAGTGAAAAAACTTGATTTCTTTAGAGCAATTAATACGTTGTGCATTTACATTCAGAATCGAAATAGTTATTTTCCTAACAAGTGCGGGAAGTTATACTTTTCCGCACGCAATTGCAGTTGCCCGAACGATGCGAAGCGGAGTTCGGGCATGCAATTAAGTGG
The DNA here is from genome assembly GCA_963243735.1 of Neocrepidodera transversa. Taxonomy (NCBI): domain Eukaryota; kingdom Metazoa; phylum Arthropoda; class Insecta; order Coleoptera; family Chrysomelidae; genus Neocrepidodera; species Neocrepidodera transversa. Next base: position 10,684,637 of record OY725337.1, read on the forward strand.
GGAAAAGATACTTTACGCAAGTGTTAGGAACAATATTTTTTCTACAAGCGCCTAGAATTAAAAAAAATTTTAGCAAAAATATTTTTTTGTCATTAAATAAAAATTTTCTTAGTGATTCTTAATAAATAAAACATTGGGCTGAAAGTAATCATATTAACCAAGCAAGAATTAATTTTTAATCATTTTAGCATTTATAAAATCAGTGCGGAAAAGTACAACTTTCCGCACACTTGTAGAAAAAATCTTTTTAAAATTACAGGAATTAAAAGGTACAATTAATTTTTTTATAAATTTTCAAAGCTAGTGTTATACGAAATAAATCACTGAATTTAAAACATTATCTGTACTCCGAACCTCAGTATCAGTTTATTTGCGTGCAACCCTATTTTAATATAAATCAAAACATAAAACGCAATGCTTTAGAATTCTTGCATTTCCGGATAATTCCCCGAAAAATTCTCGCGGTTCGAGTTTCAGACGCCTGAAATATCTGAAAACTTCCCTTGTTTTATTACAGCAAAAAAACAATCCGACTAAAAACTATAACAAGACAAACTTTCCATCGCAGAAACATTCGAAAACTAAAATCCAAAATCCTAAAGCGTCCTTAGCGAAAAGCAGAAAAACAAAACACCAAAAACTTCGTGGGCGTTCGGCGCGTGTTCGGATCTGCAGAGCTATTGGCCGGGCGTACGCTTTACATCAACATCTTAGCGCCGGCACTAGTGGCATTTTGACCGCTGTGTTGGTAGCACTGAAGCGCGTCGATCGACGTTTCTGAGTTTTAACGAACACGCGACCGGAGCTTTTTACCTCACGGATTTTTCTCGGGTTTTTTTTTCTGTGTATAAGTGCGCTTTTGAAACTTTGTGCTAGTGATTTTTTTTTGGATACGCGACGAAAATGGTGGTGAAAAACTGTGGAAAACTTAACTTTGTGATGATGCTATTGCAAGTGGTTCTTGTTTGTGTTAGTTTTTATGGAGTTGTTGGAGAGTTGGAAAATGAACCAGGTATAAGATGATTTTGGATTAATCTTTATTATCAAATAGTAAAATAGTGAATTGAACTGGCGATTTTTTTGGTTAATTGCTAACAAAAATATTTTTTAATTCACAATGTTTTAGATAACTTCGGTACTCAATAGCATAAAAATTAAAAATATAATAATATTTATTTTTTTAATTTTTACTGAAACTTGTAAAATCATCGATATTTTTTTTTAATCACATCCCTTATATATTTTTTATTAGATACATTAGATATTAATAACGATATTTATTGAAATATACTTACCCATATGTAAGGATTTTCTATTATCCATTAACACGTTAATTGTCAACTACCAGGTAACAAGTTGTCAATCTACAAGATATGTCGTAATTGGCGGTCAACGTGTTAAGCAGATGGTCGCTGGGTTCAAAATACATAAATAACAGAAAAAAAAATTATATTTACAATTTTTTAAAATTGAAAAAAATTGTTCAAAAATTTTATCTTTAGCCAGTCCACTGTTATAGATTGTCCAACAAATAAAACGACACCTTCAGCGTCCCCACTTCTCTAATTTTAAATTTGTTTTTTCGTTCCCCACTTCTCTATTTTTTAACGTAGTGATCGGTTTAATTGTTTGACAAAGTTTATCTTCGGTTTTTCTCGTATTTTTTTTACTGCCTCTGTTACTGTCTGTGTAACTATTTCTGCTACTTAAATTGACAATACTGCTCTCTTCTTTTTATTTTGTTTTAACCCAATATTTACTTTTTTATTTTTATTTTAATAAATAAAATTTAATTTTTTTTTATCATATTTTATTTATTTTCCATTACATCTTAACATAACTCCAAATAGTCTATATTGTAATAATTTATTCATATGTCCGTTAAGTTAGCCCCGCCATTTTCGAATTTAAAAAAAAAACTAATTGTGCTGTTTTAATATTTTTGAAAATTAATTTACAATTTTGTCGGCTATTTAATTTTTTTAGTAGAAAAAGTCCAAAAACACAAAATAATTATAACACAATTCAGCAGAACTAATAGTTTTGCCAAATTTTTTTTTTATATTTTTGAAATTTAATTTTCAACTTTCTCGGCTAATTTATTTTTTTTAAGAGAAAAAGTCAAAGTATAATAATAAAATATGAGTATAGTACAATGTGGCACAATTAATAATATTGTTAAAAATAATTTTTTTAAGTATTTTTAAAAATTGTTTTTCAATTTTCTCGACTGATTTAATAAAAATAAAATCGGCACAATATAGCACAAATTTAGCACAACTCAGCAAGGCTCTATTTTTAAAATATAAGAAAATGGCGGGGCCAACTTAACGGTGAAAAATTAAAAAAATCAAAAATAAAAATTTAAAAAAATATATAATTTTTTTTACACCACAACCCAGCACAAACATTGCATAATTAAAGTTTTTTTTTTAAATTCTAAAATGACGGGGCCAACTTAACGGACATTTTACTCATATAAAAAGAATCCCACCTTTAGGGTTGGTTCTATGGACTAAAAAAAATAATAAACTTTACAATTTTAAATAAAAAAAAAAAAATTTAGTTATTAAGATTTCTTCAAAATTTCCTCAATCTCCTCTGTTTTTCTTCTACTTGATTACTTGACTTTTATCTTGAAATTTATCTCTTTGATTTCTTCCTTAATTTTCTTAATTTTCTATTGTAGTCTCATCAATTTTGGATTCCTTCTATAAATTGATTATTTTTGTTTGTTCATTGTTTGTTTCACCCTATTTTTAATTTGTCCTCAGTTCTTTTTTTTTCCAATATAATAAAATTTTTATTAATAAACCTTTGTTTTTCTTTAAAATACATTTCTTCATCTTTATAATCTTCCCAACATGCCACCAAGGCAGTTGGCAGAATGAAAAAAAAAAAAAAAAAAAAAAAAAATCAATAATCCTTTTTTACCATTTTCAAAATTTCCTGATACAATTTTTTTTTTAAATCTTACCCTTTACCTCATTACTTATTTTTTTAAATAGCATTTCCCAAAGTTTTTTTTTTATTTTCATACTGTTAATAATAATGATGTGTCAAAAAATTAAAATAAGATTCTTCATATTTCACAATTGTTGATACAGGGTGTTGAAAATTTCAGTGTACACTATTGGGATTTCGCTAACAAAGTTGGTTAAATGGGAAAAAAGTTGCATATTATAAAGACAAATAAATCGGATTTTGAAAAATTTTAATATCAGGTCCGGTTTCAGAGATATTTGCTTAAAACCAAAATTGACGATTTTCGTTCTATTTAATTATCACCTTTATTTTTTAAGATAGTAGAAAACTTTTTTAATCTTTTTTGTTGAAGACCAAATGACATTTAATATAGCATAGTCAGTTTTTCGATACTGTTAGAATTTCAATTTAATTTGCAATTCTAACAGAATCAAATCCAGCTGAAAGTTTCCATAGCAAAAAAGTTGTTGTTTTTGTGTAAAAAAAAATGACGTTTATATATTTTTTGAGAATGTTACTTTGAAATGAAAATAAATTCTATAACGAAAAAATAAGTTTATTTACTGGTCATCCTTCAATACTTCAAAGAAATAGGGGAAAGGATCGAAAGTTTCCCCAAATTTCTTCAGATACGACGTTTCGTCAATAAAGAGCAATCCTCAATTTCTTTTTTAAATACGGACCTGTACTTTTTATACTTTATTATTTTAGTTTTGATATTTATAAATCTTTTTTAATAAAATTAATTAAACATTAAGTTATTGGGCACTATTGAATATTTGAATTATATTTTTTACATAAGAGTAATCGAAGAATAAAAATAATAAAATAAAGAGTTAATGTAAAATATAAACTTTTATCTCATTTAAACGACCTCATATTTATTTGTTATAATTTTAGATTTGTGTATGCATTTTTGTGAATAAATTGTGCTAACTTAAAAAAAAATCTTCGAAAACATGTTAAAAAGCAAGTTAATCAAGATGGTTTAAAAATATTCTGGAATAAAATAAACAGGACAGTACTTACAAGATTTCCTAAAGTACAGTTCATTGTCGAAATTTACATGCTTGGATAGAATACAAAATGAATTTCAAAAATAAAATAAATAGTACAAGTCCACATTTACAAAAAAAAAATTGAGGAATGTTCTTTAAAGACGAAACGTCGTATAGAAAAACTGACTACGCTATGTTAAACGCCATTTGGTCTTCAACGAAAAAGATTCAAAAAGGTTTCATTTATCTTTAAAAATAAAGGTGATAAATTAAATAAAATGAAAATCGTCAATTTTGGTTTTAAGCAAATATCTCTGAAACTGGATCTCATATTAAAATTTATCAAAATCCAGTAAATTTGCCTTAATAATATGCAACTTTTTTCCCGTTTAACCAACTTTGTATCTATAACGGTTAACGAAATCTCAATAGTGTACATTGAAATTTTCAACACCCTGTATAGCAATTACTATTAATAATTTTTTTTGAATCAAACTTTTTAACAATAAACTCTGTTTATAAAATTCAAACAACGTAAAATTATTTATGCTATCAAACCTTTTAAGAATTAAATTACAATTAAATTATAATAATCATACAGAGTGTTTCATTACAATATACACCTTGTAACAAAATCCTTCCCCTTCTGAGCACCAATATTTTCGAAAAAAAAAATTTTATGTGACAAAACTTTTTTAATCAAATCAATAATTATTTTTTTTATCCAAATGTTTTAACTGTTTTTTAGAGTTTTCGATGAAAAAAACTTATAAAACCTTTTTCTCCATCCGTCCGTCTGTTAGCCTGATTCAACTCGAGAATGGTTATAAATAGAGACAAACGGAGAACGGCAATATATTTTTTTTCCCGCTACTTATACCATATATAGGGTGGCTATTTCTTTGCAGGCCCTTCTGAGAAGGACAGCCTTTGTCCTATTGATTCATATATTCTGGTAATATTGCTAAAGTGAATATTTACAATAGAATGAATTCTAACGAAATAGTCTATTATCGGAATTAGTTCCTTAATGTGGTTTTCTGTCCTATTTTTGAAGACCTTGTGGTCAATTAGATTCTCTTAAATGATAATTAAAAAAGGTGATTAAATAGATCAATAATCAAAATTTGTTATTTACTTACATATTTGTCTATCTGTAAAATATTTTCAAGTTGCTCATAATTTATTTTCCGGCATCCCACCGAAAAATACCCTAACACTGAAGCAAAAGCAAAAGACTGAAACATTGAGATGGTCGAAGCACGGTTGTGTTGCCATAACAAATTAACACATGTACAAGATAAATAAAAATGGTTACCTATTGACCAAATTTAATTGTTTTTACCAATTTATTAATTCAATTTTGCTACAAATATAATTTCTGTTAAATATCTTATGAGTAACATTACCAGAGTAACGAAAAGTTGTCAGATAAAGGCGCCATTGTATGCGCGTCAGTATTTCTACAAAATTGTGTATCAAACATACTCAATATATTATAATTTGTATGGAAGTCAGTAAAGTGATTCTTTATCGAACGAGTTGACATATTGCATACAACATTTTATCGCCAACCGTAAAAATCAATTATTTTTTATAAATAATTCGTGACAAAAATTGACAACAAAAATTTTACTGTCAAATCCGTGACAGCGACAAAACGATTTCTGATTTATGTCTGACTATCTTGATAAATATTAGCTAATACTGTAAGATAAAGTACTTGTTTACTGCCGCATAGTTTTATTGACGGTTGGCGATAAATGTTAATAAACATACACAGTTTCTATTTAAAAAGAATCCAGACTTCCTGTGTATTAAATATGAATCACTTTATTATGAAAATTACACATTATATGGTACGCAAAACGTATGAGACATACAGCTGTAATTTAATTTCGAATTCTGTTAAGAGGGGGTGAACCATTTATAATAAAAGGTCAGATTAGATTTGCAATGTGAAAGACGAAGTAAAAATATAGAAACATAAAGGCGTGGTCTGATGACAAAGAAAAATATATTTGTGTCTCAGACTAAATGGCTTTTACGTAAACTTATCGTAAATGTTACCTTGAGGTCGTTTGCTACCGAGTAGAAATAAAAGCACACAATAACACATTTCGAGTACCTAATCCCTTGTAGTATCCGCCTATCTGACAAAAAAATCTTATTTTAGTTGTATTTCTTATACCTATTTTATTTTTACTTAGCCCAGCATAGTGTTTCTTTCATTTTTAATAATTTATATCAGGGTAGTGATTTTTTTTAACTTGTTGGATATTACAATGTTAATTCACTTATAAGAAGAATGGGTGAATGGGAAATATTCTGATAACAAAGTTTTTGAATGATAATAATATCTAAATATTGGAAATATTCTTAACTAATTGATTAAAAAAATATAATATTAAAATAAGACTCCAATTTAGATCAATAAAAAACGTATAACAAGACACCTTCGAAAAATTACAACGGTATCTTGTGTAAAAAGAAATTTTGCCGCACTTTTTTTATTAAAAATGGAACATCTTGCTAACTTGATATATGCGAGATTATAGTTGGTTGTTAAGATGAAACTAGGGAGTTGTTGACGGGGAATTTTTTTAGAATAATGGTGATTAAAAATTTGAGAGATTAAAAAAAATATAAATACAAATAAGATCAACTTGTACCAAATCTATAATATTTGAGATAATTAAATCAATAATTCCAAGGCATCAAATATCAAAAATATAATATAGGTATATCTATAAGCGGTATTGGATAAAGAATTTTCTGTATAAAATTATCTGGATTTTTATAGCAGACGGTCGTCTGGCTAACCAACAACCCGAACAAAACGAATAAAGAGTTGTCAGATATAACTACCTACGAAGTTTAAAAATGTCCTTTATTTTTGGCCCAACTACAAGTCGAGTACATGGCAGTTTTCATTCCAGTAGTCTCCGGGGAGTATTATTAGGTCTTGTATCATCATAAAACACTTCTGGTTCGCTTGCTTTTCTTTCCCTTAAATCGTACTCAACGGGGTACTTTTATATTTCATAAAGAATTGTTATACAGTCAAAATGATAACAATATAGTCTGGCTTAACGAAACCAGTTTGGATAATGATGATCAAATCGATTTGAAAAGTCGTGAACGACTAAAGGTAAATCGATTTCAAATTATATCAAATAAAATAACATTAAAAAAATTCCTCTAGACAGGGATCTACATGTAGATTTCTATTTAAATTTAGGATTTTTTTCTACATTTTCAAAAATGGCCGAGATATGTTTCTTTTTAAGTTCAACCCTCTCCGGTTTCACCCCTATAGGTCGGGCGAATAAAAGTTTCAAGCAAATTAATTTTATAGTAATTTTTATAGTAATGGGTCTCATGTCATTTTTCAATATTTTCAAAGATAACGAAGAAATCAATTTTTTGAAATTTCAACCCTTTCCAGTTCTACCCATGAAGGTCCGATCGAAAAAAGTTTTAAGCAAATTAATCTTATAACAATTCGTAAATAAAAATGGCGCAGATATGAGTTTATTGAAATTTCATCCCCTTCCAGTTTCCATCCACTTAATGGTAGAATACCTATTTGCACTACGTAATGAACTACTGCCGCAAAGAATTTTTGTGCCAAATTTGGTGTCGATTGGACAAAAATTACGACCTCTATCGTGTAGGAACGAAATGTTTACAGGTTATGAACGGCGTAACGCCCCTATTCCCGGGTCTGGATCCCACCATTGAATCGAGTTCTCGGCTTTTCCATACCATTCTAGATATCAATTTTGGGTTCATAAGAGCCTTTTAGGACTCCTGGCTGTCTGCACATGTTTTGATCCGTTCGTTGCTCACTTCCCTCGTATTATTTTCTCTCTCGCATTGCAACATTGTGTACAATTCAGCTTGAAATACGGAAGTATTTATTCCCAGTGGAAAGTTCATTTGTGAGTTTCTTTCCTTCGGTCTTGCGTGTTCACTCGAAGTTAGTGTTGAAAAAGTACATATGAGTTGTGTGGTTCGTTGGTTTCATTTCAAGAATGTTACCTCCCACTATTTACCGTGTCTTGTGATCAGATTTATTGCTCCTGTTCTGTAGATTTGATAGACCCATTATTTCCTCCCCGCCAATGATTGTTATGTCGATTGGGGGAAGGTTCAGCAAAGCTTCAATGGTTGCTATTGGTGTTGTTTGCCCAGCTACCCGTTATGCTAAGGCATACAAGTCTTTGTACCTTGCACAACTCCGCCCTGGCTATTTTTTAGATAACCATATAAAAGATGCACATGTGTAACTATTGGTTTCATCACAGTATTGTATTTCCAATACACCATTTTGGAACTTACCCCCATGTTTTTCCAGATATTCATCTGGCTACCATTAATGTCACCTCCGCTTTATTCTTTGCCTTTGCCACATATTGATTCCAGGTGAGTTTCGACCACGAAATGTTTAACCTCCCCCTACAGCTGGATGTGAGAGTTTTGGAGGGCGTAGTCCCTCTACTCCCCGTTTTGGACAGCCCAGGGTAACCTTGCAGTCTATATACCTGCAACAGGTTCCGTCGATGCCTTTTCTTCTCGATGACCTTGAGATTGAGTTTAGAGTCATGTTGTTGATATTCAGGAAGGCGGTCAATAAGACACCTTTGTTCCTCAGTGCAGTTTCCACTTTCTTTACGGGCCGATGTAATGTTGTTTCTGTAGATTTGCCTATTGTGCCTTGTGTAGAGGTTGGTTTACCAACATTTTGTCCCTGATAATGTCTGTCCAACAGTTTATCTTCTGTCTTATTCGTAAATGACATCAGACTTATTGGCCTCAATGTCTTTGCCCTATCCTGTCTAATTGTTCCAGGTTCGGGGATAAAGACGACTGTGGCTGCTCTCCATACTTGTGGTATGTATCCCAGTGCAAGACTGTCTATTCTTTCCTGTAACACAATAAGATAAATGCCATCATCCGGCACTTTCGATTTATATGGTTGGAATGTGTTGATTGAGCATTTCGGTTTTTTCCACATCTATCACCACCTTTGAGACATGCCATTGTATCCTGGAAACTGTTAAGGGATGTTCTCCAGCGCCCAGGTATAATTTTTGTGCTTATTCATCTTGGGAAGTGCACCATGTACAATTCTTCCAAGGTATCTTTCCTATTCTGTATATAACTCAGGCTTACATTCAGTTTCTGACAAAACCAGTGCCGAAATCATATGGAAGTTGTAAGGTCAATGTGATAGTTTCGATTCACTGTTACGAAAAATTACAATGTCTATCCATGACATAACAATTAGTTACGAACAGCAAATATAAAAATAAACAAAACCCCTAGTTGAGTTTTCCAGTTTTTATGGTTTAACATCACACCGTATCTCCATAGACACAACCAACCAGTTACTGTACTTAAATTTTTGACAATTTTAGGACCTAGAACAACTTGCATATTAAAAAAAAATAAGTGTATCTCTAATTTTCTCAGACAAAACAGGTATTAAAAATTATAATCATATGCTGATATATAAGACATAAATATAATAATACAGTCTCCAGTTATTCTAATATTTTAGGCGAAAAAAATTTGTTATCACTCATACGTTCCATTTTACCTAAATAAGAAAAGTTACCAAAAAACAGTTTTCCTTTGGAAGAAAACATTTATATTAACAATGTATAAACAAAACATTTCTTGAAAGTAAAGAAATTGGAATCCATTTTAATCCTTTGTTTATAAATTACGAAAGCAAACCATAAATAACTGGAAGCAGTAAAGATAGAAAACAACCTGCTTAAACCGATTATTCCATATTGTTAATTGGCTGTGAAACTGGCAACACCTATTGTAGCGGCCTCTTCTTTACTCCTACACAAAAATTAATTCCTTATGATATACAAGAATTTGCTCTTCCTAATTAACTTTATTTAGATAAAGAAAATCCTCGCTGCGGGCTATTGGCTCTTTAATTATTAATTTGTTGGTTAAAGAAACTCGGGAAGAAGCAAAAAGCGCAAAAGTGTAGAACATTTGCGAGTTTCTCCCAAACTGATCGATAAAAATGATACATTAAAACTGTAATACGATGCGTGATTATTTAATTAGACTGGTGTAAATGCAGTTCTAGATTAATCACTTCAATCACCATCAGACCTGTAATGAATATTAAAATGACATTCGATATATACCAAGCAGGTCGCCTTGAAAGTCGTTGTTACTTCATTTACAAACAATCAATAATTATTTCATGAAAAAATTATTCCAAACTGAATAATGATTAAGTTAATATTGGAGATAGTCACAGCGGTAGTTCCAAAATGTTTTTTAATAGATCATCTTAAACGCTAATCAAGGTTGGGATATTCAGATAATTTTATTTGTTTAATAATCACAGAATATACGGTTTATATATTAACAGAAAGATCGCAGGTTCAATGGTAGGTTATTGTATTTTGTACTTGAGAATTTGTATCGTCCATAATTTTTAAGTTATCCCATTCAAATGGCTTATATAGCTACCACCAAACGTGAATGGGGACGTATTATGTAATTTTTTTAAATTAGGACCTTTAAAAGTATGCTATCAAATATGCCTACAAAAATATTTATAATTTTTTTAAACCTGTATTATATTTAAAAGAAATTAAATTAAAAATATCTACATTAATTGATAATACTGTTAAGAGATGTAAGTATATACGAATTGAATTCCTTATTAAATAGAGGCCAGGTGTAAATATGGGAAAAGACGAAAATTGCATTGTTTTTATTTTCATCGTGACTAGCAGTATACATCGGATGTGCTTGTTTATATTGTACTTCGGAAAATAAAATAAACTACCTAATTTTTACATCTCGAACTTTGAGAAAAAAAGACACTTTACTGTATAAATCAAACTAGTGACCATGTCACTATCTTTATGTAGATTTTAAGAAGTTAAAGCGTGAAATCTAATAATCATTAATTTTGGAGAAAAAAAGTACTATACAAATCAAACCAGTTAACAATAATTATTTTATGAAGCTAAAAAAATATTAAAACATAAAAAAAATGGCCGTACTAGGATGAAACTCCGCCCCTTTTAAGGCATGTTCATGCTCATACGAATTTTGCAAAATTTATGCGAATTAAATGGCACCTGCAAATTTCGCAATAAAGTTGAAATATTTTAACTTTTTTGCGCATTCGGATGATGACGCGTCACAGAATGTGACAGATATCAATAGCGGTAAATGTTCGTAATATAATCTATTAAAGTTCAATATATTTAGTTTTGTTTCTGTTTCTGAATCCATTATTTTTTGTAGTTAAGTTTGTTTACAACATTCACGAACACAACCATATTGCACACCTTTCATTCTCCTGGATTTGGGAAATTGAATAAAGGGTCATTTTGTACTTATAATGACTTTATTTGTAATACCAGCAGCATTGAATATCCACAGTAAGGCAAGTAAAGCCCGCCTTTCTGGTCGCTGACGCCTTGGCTAATACCATAACGACACCTGGAGTATTTTCTTTCTTCACTGAAGCTGCCCGTGCAAGTGGCTTCACACTATAAAAGGAAGGTGGCGCCCGTGGCAATCCGAAAACTGGAAAAAGGCGATAAAAGACCCAACATTTTTGGATCTCTAGGATTATTTTATGTTAATTTTTTTTTGGACATTTTTTGATCTTTAGAAACATTTTTGGATGTCTAGAAATATTTTTAAATCTCTATGATCATTTTTTGTTAATCTTGATCATTTTTAACACTCCCGAATTATTTTTTAAACACTTTTGGATGTCTAGGTACATTTTTGGACCTCCATGATCATTTTTTGTTAATTTTGATAATTTTTAACCCTCCCAAATTATTTTTTTGACACTTTTGGATCTCTAGGTACATTTTTGGACCTCCATGATCATTTTTTGTTAATTTTGATAATTTTTAACCCTCCCAAATTATTTTTTTGACACTTTTGGATCTCTAGGTACATTTTTGGACCTCCATGATCATTTTTTGTTAATTTTGATAATTTTTAACCCTCCCAAATTATTTTTTTGACACTTTTGGATGTCTAGGTACATTTTTGGACCTCCATGATCATTTTTTGTTAATTTTGATAATTTTGAACCCTCACAAATTATTTTTTTGACACTTTTGGATCTCTAGGTACATTTTTGGACCTCTTTGGTCATTTTTTGTTAATTTTGATCCTTTTTAAGACTCCCGTATTATTTTCTGGACGTTTTATGATTTCTAGGAACATTTTTTAAACTCTAGGAACATTTTTGGATATCCATGATAATTTCATGTTAATTTTGATCATTTTTAACGCTCCCCAATTATTTTTTGGACATTTTTTGATCTTTAGGAACATTTTTGGATCTCTAGGAATATTTTTGAATCTCAATGATCAATTTTTGTTAATTTTTAGTGTTTTTAATACTCTCGAATTATTTTCTGGATACTATTGGATCTCTAGGTACATTTTTGGACCTCTATGATCATTTTTTGTTAATTTTGATCTTTTTTAAGACTCCCGAATTATTTTTTGAACATTGTATGATTTCTAGGAAATATTTTCGGATCTCTAGGAACATTTTTGGATCTCTAAGATAATGTTATGTTAATTTTGATTATTTTTAACACTCCCGAATAATTTTATGGACATTTAATGATTTAAAGGAACATTTTTTGGATCTCTAGGAACATTTTTGGATCTCTAGGATTATTTTATGTTAATTTTGATCATTTTAACACTCCCGAATTATTTTTTGGACATTTTTGGATCTCTTTTCCCATAAGATGCGATCATCTCGGTTTTTCTATTCTATTTTTCTTTTAAACACTACTTTTTTCTACTTTTTACAGAATCTAGCAACAATGACAATTATTGTAGAGATGATATCTTTAATATAAAAAATAAAATGCGAAATCATGTTTTTATTAAAAATTACTAAATTTTAGTATCGATTACCACAAAAAAATAATGAGTACTAAAATTCTGTTTGTTGGAAATTTGATTAAAATTCGTTTAGCAGTATAACAAAAATCTTTGATACACACGTAACATATTTGAAAACAAAAAAAATAAAGTCTTTATCTTGAGATCATTTTTTACCCTAACACAATACTTGCCCTTTATATTTATCTTAAATGGCAATACAAATGTTCAGTGTTAATCCGTAAGATAAAACACCTATTAAATCTAACTTTACATGTGCATTTCTATTAACAATTATCAGAATCTATTATATAATAAATAATTAGAGCGTTCTATCTATCGGCGGGTGTAAGGAACGCCAGAATCTATACGAGATAAAGGAAAAAGAAATTGTGGACATCCATCAAACGAGAAACAAATTGAATTTCCTGTCACTAGGACGAAAATCTAAAGATACGCTACCAAGAAATCCGAATATTGTTTTTAATTGAAACATATGGTTTGCGTTTATAGACAAATAAAAATGCCCTATATAATATTATAATTAATTTCCTGGGCACAAATTTTTGTTGTTAGTAATGATAAACCGGATATGAGGCATTAAAAAATTTAATACCTTTACTTCTGCAATATAAATTAGATGATTTATCATGCGTATCATCCCCTACTATAATTCATTAAGAATAATCAAGATACTAACAGAAATCGACGATATTGAACGTTTCAGATTTCTTGTTTCTATTTCCATGCATTTCAAGTGGTTTGAAATAACGGCGGGCGCCTCAAACTTGACTTGATGAATATTTATTGCTTTTCTTTTAGTCTTTCGCTTCCATTGTGGTTTCGATTACTGTTTAATTGAAGGAAATTAGTACGAAAAAAAAACCGATCCCCCATAATCAATTACTTTAAAATAAAGTCGAATTAATTATTTAACTAGGGCGCAGGACGATACCCATTTTCTTGCTAATACGCGGTCTTAGTACAGTTAGTTCTGCCTTATAGTTATAAAGCCTCATATAGTATATCATAACTGGAAATCCTCTCAACGACTAGAGGGATGAGATGACGATTTCATAAATGATTTTCATAACTTTCCGAAGCATTCGAGAGAACAACATCAACATGATTGATGGCCGAAAGGGTGGGAATTGCAGTAAACAAGGAGTATCATTAATTCAAATTCTCTCGTCGAGTGAGAGAAACAAATAAACAAGATTAAATATAAAATTAATATGAACGTCGTCAAAGCCATTCCGGCAAACGCTGAATATCCCTGTGTTTTGGGGTTACTGCAGATTAGTTTGTAATGTTCTCAGTAATGTCGTTTGCCTCTCTTTAATTAGTGCAAAGGGTGATTTTCGAGTTTATGAGCGAGCTGGTTGAACTAACGCTATTTAATTTATGGGATTTACCGATTCAATATTACATTGTTTTTATAGCATATTAAATAATATGTCAGTTACTCCTTGTTAAATGATCACACTGATATAAACTACTTTGATTTAGTAGCAGAAAGTTGTATCAACTTAAGGTGAATTTCCACTCCGCGATTTGCCATCGCAGGATTTGGCGATTTTAATCTGCGCATGCACGCCGAATTAATATTTTCTGGACGTATAGTAATTCGGTAAAATCGCCAGCATTTTGAGGTTAGAAATTTGAAAATATCCTTCTGATAGTTCATGTACAGAACATATTCCACAGGAGTCATTGTCCTAAAGAATGCCAGTCATATCAATTATTAATATTATAAAATACGCGTAGACTAATCAAATTGGTGAAAACACGAAAAAAAGTTTGACAGTTATATTTAGTAACATTATCGCCCATTTCCGCGATTTTATGGAAACGGGTGTTGCAATATAGCAACCTTCGCGCATGCGCAGATTAAAATTGTCAAATCCTGCGATGGCAAATCGCGGAGTGGAAATTCACCTTTAGAGAGTCAATTTTTATTAAAGGTATCTTATCTTATATTAGTAGATTACATACCGAGGCGTGAAATGCATCATTACTGTCGAGGGCAAATATTGTCTGAGACAGGAATGATAATTTCCGCCATGGTTTGTATACTATTTTATTCACAATCATTTTATTCAATCTACATTTTGTAAAGAATATATTTTTATTGTTTTTAAAAGTGCATGACATTTTATTTTTGTACTATCAATTTAAAAAAAAAAACTAAAAAAGGATAATGCCAAATAATGGTCACAAAATATTACGATTAACATTAACAAATAAAATAGGTTTTGGAATTACTTTTTTGTTGTAATTAATAATACTATGCATCGCTTTCTGCTGATATGGTAGGTATAAAAAAATCTATCCGGTTCATGGGTGGGAAGTGACAGATATCACTTCCCACTCGCGGGCAGGAAGTAAAGTTTGTAATAGCTTATTTCCCGACCTTTAAAAAGTGTGTAATTGAGCTATTACATATACGATTCTGAATAAAAAAAATTTCGCGAAATTTTTTTTATTACACATCATGCTACATAATGATATCAAACTAAAATGTTATCAATACTCCTTCATAATTTGTTAATAATATAATTACACATAACTACTCTTTTTCCATATCGGATGCAACTCTCCTACATGACTGTCTTATATGTTCTAAATTCACTCTTGCTTGAATAATAACAAATTTTATAGACAGGTTCGACATTTTTTTTTAACTGAAGTCGAGATATTTTGTTATTTAAAAACGATTATAAACCATTTGAGCTCAAAATATTAATATTTACGTCAGCTGTAAGCATTTTAAAATCAAGGATCAGCGAGAGGCTGGAAAACGTACCTATTCACGAGACTAGACCGTGTGACGTCAGTAGCCATGAACGCTTCGCCCCTGGCCCGCTGCTGCGCTGTATTCACGATGTGTGTGTATCGTGAATACAGCGCAATCCGGATTTGTACATTTTCAAATCCACAACGCAGATTTTAATATGCAAATATTATAAAAAAATAAAGAATTAATTATTATCTATATTTAATTTCGTCAAAAAGTTTAATTTAACGCCCCTACTGTATCATTTTTACCCTATTTGCAAGACCCAATGCGTTCCATTTGCTCCTTTCTACTTACATTATAAGATATGTCGATGGTAACTGTCATTTGTCATTTTACTTTTAACTTATGATCATCTAGCGGTAAAATTATTGGAAATTCTGGAAAAAAATTTTAGATAAAAGTTGTAGGGAGTTTGATGATCTACAACTTTGTTCAAAAATATTTTTTACTAAAATGCATTGTTTGTCTTAAAAATCTGGAAAATGTGTGGGAAATCTATATCCAATTTTTTCGCGCCATCTAGCGGCAAGACTATTGGGAATTCTGGACAAAGTTTCATACAAAAGTTATAAAGAATTTAATACTCTACAAATTTGTACTATACTATTTCTCAAAACCTGGAAAAAGTCTGGAAAACCTATATGCTTATTTTATCGCGCCCTCTAGTGGCAAAACTATTGGGAATTTCGAACCAAGCTTGAGATAAAAGTTATAGAGAATTTGATGCTTTACAACTTTTGTATCAAAACATTTTGCTTTGTTTGTCCTCAAAATCTGGAAAACCTATATGCACATTTTCCGCGCCCTCTAGCGGCAAGACTATTTACTTTCCAAGATTTGGTGGATTTCGAATTTGGTGAACATGGATATCATCCTGATGCCAACAAGCTTCCTAGAACTCCAAGCTTCCTTCGTGTTAACTAATTCCACCAAAAATCAGCTCCTGTATACTCCCTTACTTTTTTAAGGTCATTTTATAATCGGTTATTATTCTTAACCTTTTATTTACGTTTTCAATTACATTTTTTCATGTCCCATTAATTTTAAATCCCACTCAATTTGTTAAATTTATTTACATGGATTGTACTATTTAATTATCATATATAATATAACGAGTGGTATCGTGCCTATCAATAATCGCCTAATTTTTTTCACGAAACATAAAATGAAAACATAAAACAAAATAAATATACAGATGATTATTTCTATTTTTGTCCTCAAACCGCGCCAATTTTCACCATATTATATTTAAATGGCTCAAGTCCTGATTAAAATCGCAGGAAATCGATACGATCAAATCGGTATTATATATGGAGCAGGAAATATTTCATTTATATCTCGAACAGTCAAAACCGTTTCGTGTTGTTTCTGTGAAAATTTCCGGCGACCGGGACTCATGAACATTTTATCGCTTTCGTTTTTTTGTTGGTGCGACAGGGTGGAAAAGGTTAAACAAATTTTGCATAAAAAAATCGCTAGCACAGAAACGGTTAATTGACAATATTTTATTATCTGGGTATAGTTTATTACATTTATTTCGTATTAGGGTAAATTATTATTGAGAATAAAATACGATCCTGTTTGAACGAAAGCTCCGATCGAGTTCCGGTTTTCACTTTTAGTTTTGTCTAAGGAAGAACCCTATTGAATTTGAGCAGGATCGGACCTGCCCTTTCAATTAAAATTTTTAGAACTATTTTTACATTGCAAATTTTAAAAAAATACGTAAGATCATGTATTTAGCTGCAAGTTGCAAGATTAAGAATATTTTTAACGCTTCTTCGTAATAATTTTATTGTGTTTATTTATGTATAAAAAAAATGTATGTGTACATAAAAGTCAGGGGTGGTTAAAGAACGAAATCCTGAGGTACCACAAAAATAAATCTCATGATATTGAAAACAATTAACGTTTATAATTATTACAATGTTACAAATATTTACAAATTATTAATAAAAAGGAAACAAATTAAATCAGCGAGTAAACATTTCTAAGAAAATATTCCATCAATTGTTATTAATCACTCGGCTTATTGTCAATATAAAGAGAATAAAAGATTATCCTATTTGAGTTAGTTTAATCTCATGTTTGTGGAAGTTAAAATAATCTCTTATTGATGCTTGTGAAAGACGATAAGAAAATAATTTACTTTGGCTCGACGGCGAATAAAAAATAATTAAAAATATAACTATGTCTTAATCACACAACATAAAATAAAAAAAAAAATGTTATAAATATTTTTGGATAATTATCATAAATACTTTGTTTTTGTTATTTGTTGTTTTGGCAATTGACTAACAAACACAAAGAAATATAATAATAAAAAAAAATGATTTAAAAAAATCCCTTTTAACATTTTTATTATAAGCAGAGCTAGGGCGTTACAAAAAAAAAGTAACGCGTTACTTTACCGTCACTTTTGCTAAAATGTAACGTGTTAGATAAACGTTACTGTGTATGATTTAAGATGATGATTTTTTTCTCATACAAAACGTCGTAGAAAATGTAATGTATGATACATGACTGAACTTGTCTTTAAATTCTCTATCAATATTTTTTAATCACAACGCAGGTAATATTTTTGTGAATATTTAATTTCTACTATTTGGATTTTTTTAGTAATTCGTTTTGATGAAATTAAAAGGAATTTATAAAATAACGACGACAGGAGCGTAATTAAAAATTATTGTCACTGATGATGTTAGTTATTTCAGATAAAACGTCGTGGAAATAACAAGTGTACTATATCACTGAATTTGAATTTTAACGGTTTATCAGATTTTATAATAAAAAAGACAGGTCCGTATTAAAAAAAAAATAACTTGATGGTGGCCGTTAAGACAAGAAACTTCGTAACTAAGATGTATTAGTACATTTTTATAGCCAATTTGAGATACAATAAAACTTTCGTTGTCCATTTTTTGATATTTTTTCAAATACAAATTCTATGCAAAAAAACCAAAAGTAGTATTTTTAGTTTTCCCTGTATAACTGGAGAAGGGCGAAAGTCCCTGTAGATATTTTTTGACCAATGCAATACTCGATAGTTAATTTTTTTCTCATTTAACCGCCTATGTATCTCTTACGATTTCTGATATAACAATGTTATCCCTTCCAATTCCAGATATCGTGCATAATACAAAAATAAAATTATGATTGAAATAACATAATTTCATAATTGTGTAATAATTCGCGTAAGTAATCCAGCATTTTTTTTGCCTATCGTATAGTATGCTTAGTAACGTTCATAATCGGCGTCAAAGGTGTTTTACATTTTTCTTAATTGTGAAAGAAATTTGAAAAGATTTGGATGTGCCCTGTCGTACCCTTAATGTACCTTTCTGTGGTACCACTGTGCGAAATTGTTCGATCTATCAGAACCTTCAAGTGCTTGTTGGTATACACAGACCAAAGTTGATATAGAAAAAGGTGTGGCGCTCTTATGCCATTAATCCTTTAGCCTGTCTACATAATTATTGGAAAACCAACCAATAACTGGCTCTAATTCTGGAGCCAGGAAATCTTCCTAAAAGGCAAGTGCTTGGACATCATATGCGGATACAAATGCCACTGATGTTGTTATTCGCGCTTGAAGCACGAACTCGTCATCATTCTTGTAGCGACCAATGAGATGCATCTTACCCAGATGTTTCCTCAGATATTGAATCAAGTTATTTTATTCCGACTTGTCCGACTCCAACTTGTCCCAGTGCTGATTTGTCCTAGCACCAGTGATGGACATTTCAGTCCGATGGGACTAGATCTAGCCCTTTTAACATTGCTTTAGTCCCAAAGTCTGCCTGATAAAATTTTAGTCTCTTAGTCCGCCTGGTAAAATTTTTTATCTTTTATTTTCTTCTTTTCTTTTGTCATCTGGATCTGACATGATATTCCGAATATTTATCTACTTTACACTTTTGGGAAAGAAGAATTATGGATCAAATCATGATCTTCATAGTAACAGTCTTAAAAAGAAAGAGAAGATGTCTTCCTAACGGGGGTTGTGACTGCGTTGATGTGGTTGGTTCTTCGTCGACCGATGGGTCGGCCAAGGACTGGTGATCGAAGTCGCCACTCATGTCGAGAATAACATGATTTTAGGAACAATAAAACAAATACAATTTTCACAAATCAAAGAAACGCTACGTCTTCCTTTTCAAAAAAAACTCAACAGACTCGCGTAGTCTTCTCCATTCGAAGAGGCCTTCTGTGATGTCACGACAAAGATTTGAGTTAATTTGTTGATATTTGTCAGTATAAACATGTCTTCTGTCAGGGACATAAAACAACTACTGTGCATTAATTATAGAGGTCAACTATTTATTCTTTAAAAAAAAGAAGAATTCTCAATCTAGCCCTTCGATAAGCTATTCAGTCCTCAACTTGTTACTCTTTCAGTCCAATCGAACAGAAGGTCTTTGTCAACACTGCATGGCACCGACTTATTCTACGCGGACTAAGAAGTGCCGACTTGACCAGCGCCGACTTAACCGTGTCCGCTCTCAGTGGGCGATTCCAAATCGGGAGACCTCAAAAATTTCATTTTTCTTTAGTGAGGTAATAAAATGCGAATTCATAGTTCCAATTAACCATTTGTATACCATTTTTAAAGTTTAGAATTATGGCCCTCTAAATTTAAAGTTTAAAATTATAATCTTTTCATTAGTTTTCGTTTATTTTCGTTTGTTTTCATTTGTTTTCGTTTGTTTTCATTTGTTTGTCTCTGTTTTCATTCGTTTTTGTTTGTTTTCAATTGTTTTCATTTATTTTCTTTCGTTTTTATTTGTTTTCGTTTGTTTTCATTTGTTTTCCAATTTGTTAAGACCAAATTTGTTCAGTTTTTATAATAAATGGATATCTTTTATATAAAATTTTAATAAATCTATTTCCTTTCTAAGATTAGGTTGAAAGCAATTCTAAGTAACATATATTTACTAAAAGTCTGTTGCAGTTTTATTTGATTACGTCGTGACTATATACGATTATCAAGGTATGTTGTTTATGATCACGTTATTGTATAGTTTGTTATTGCAAAGTGGTAAAAATATGTAACAATAAAAATAATAATAATGACTGTATTTGAACCATAATTAGTGATATAGGCTGGGCAACTGCCCAGTGGGCAGGACATTAATAAGTGGGCATGTGCCCAAAGAATTTTTAAGTGTATAAAATCTGGGCGCCATTAATGAGATCCTTTCCTTTGTAGTACATGAGATTATTTACTACATCTAGTGTAGTTTCAATTAACCGCCCTTAGAGACAACAAATTGTTTATTGTTTATATTGCTTACGTACACATTTTTCTTTAATTTGACTTAATTTCTAAAAATCCATAAGGTTATCCATATTTCTAGGGGGGGGGGGTTATGTACTAGGGAAGGAGTGTCATATTGGGAATGAAAAAGGGGGGTAAGATGGATGGTTGTGGAACATGAAATTTAAGACTAAATTATATTAATAGGAAGATTTACTAAATTTTAAAGAGACAATTGAAATCTCCAATATGGAGGACCAACAA
Organism: Neocrepidodera transversa; assembly: GCA_963243735.1. Taxonomy (NCBI): domain Eukaryota; kingdom Metazoa; phylum Arthropoda; class Insecta; order Coleoptera; family Chrysomelidae; genus Neocrepidodera; species Neocrepidodera transversa. Next base: position 10,705,863 of record OY725337.1, read on the forward strand.
AGTTGAATGGTTCCCCATATGACACTCCTTCCCTACTACATAACCCCCTCACCTTTAGCATTAAACCCACTCTTTGATTCACAATGTACAATTGTTTAAATTTGGAAATTTTTAAAATGTAATCAACCGTATTATAGGCCTGAAGATGACTTGTAAGCCGAAACTAGTTGCCGTTCTCTAATTTCGTTTAATTATATTTATGTAGTACATAATTTTGAGTTTTATTTCATTTATTAATTTCTTAAAATTTTTATTTACCTCTTTCATGTACCATATTTCCTCCCCCCCCCAACCACCTACCCTTCCAAGTAGCGGTGCCCTAATTAAGCCCTTTGCCTATTATTATTTAAAAATAACATAAATCCTAGACCTAGACCAAAACTAGTTGCCTCGAACCTTAGTTTGAAAATTAAATTATATTGTGTTACATGATTTTAAATTTCATTTAATGCTTAATTAATACTTGACCATATTTGAGATATGGATAACCTTTTGGATTTAAAACAATTGTCTAATTTATCTTTTTACTTATTTTTACACATTCTTTTAATTCGATATTTTTAATTTCTATATATTTAAAAAAAAATTAACGTCTTTATATCCAAAAAAATATTTAAATAACATTATTTTTTCTATTCTAAAATACATATAAGTGGTTTACTAATAAAATGACAGTTTTATTACCAGGGCCAACTCGTATTTTAGAGTACACCATTATTAAATGGACTCGCGCAGGGTTGGGTTAAAAAAAATCTTAAAATAAACCAGTAAACAAACCGACAAAAAATATATAATCTCAATGGTAATAAAAGAACGTTTGACAAAGTAACAGCTGGACGACAACCGAACGTTTATTTTTATTTGCGCGATTTGAAATCCCGTCACATGAAATCAAAAGGTTGAAACAGCTGTCACGTAAATAGATAAATAATCGTTTTGTCTTTGAATATTACCGAGATTTTAAAAATGATCCAACTGTATAACAAAACAACCTTTCAACAATACTGTAGTAATTCAATATAAGTGTTTTTTTTTCAAATAAGAAATTAATTAACCCTCTTATAAGCTGATTTCAAGTAAAATAAATTATAAATATAATCCTAATTCTACCATTACTTTTTATGGAATATTATATTTTTACTACGACGGTAAACATTGACTTAGATTTTAATCGTGAAAGATCATTAACAGAAGTAATAGAATTATTTATTGTTTAACTCTACTTCTAAATTTTTAGGAATTTTTCAAGAATTTGTCATATTTTTAAGGTTTCATAGAATTTTTAATAAATTCAACGATTTCACAGGTTTTTTAATGACTTCAAGGATTTTTATTGATTTTTCTGGAATATTATCTTTTTTCAAGTTAATAGGATGTTTTAAGGGTAGTTAATTCATTTTAAGATTTTTCCACAATTTTTTATAGATTTTTTAATATTTTTTTAAAGGTTTTTCAGAATTTTTTTATGATTTTTAATGACTTCAAGGATTTTTCATGATTTCAAGGATTTTTAATGACTTCAAGGATTTTTAAATATTTCAAGGATTTCTAATTACTTTAAAGATTTTTAATCGTCTTTAAGGATTTAAGGATTGTTCCGAAAATTTATTATTTTTCAAGTTAAGAGAATGTTTTACGGATAGTTAATACATTCTAAGGTTTTTCCACGATTTTTTATAGTTTTCTTAATAATTTTTTAAAGTGTTTTTTAAAGGGTTTTTGAAATGATTATTGATTTTTCAAGAATTTGTCAAATTTTTTTTGTAAATTCAACGATTTTTAAGGATTTTTAATGACTTCAAAGATTTTTAATTATTTCAAGGATTTTTAATGACTTCAAGGATTTAAGGATAGTTCCGAAAAAATTTTCAGGTTAAGAAGATGTTTTAGGGATAGTTAATTCATTCTATGATTTGTCCACGATTTTTTATGGATTTCATAAAAATTTTTTAAAGGGTTTTTTTAAAATTTTTTTGAAACTTTTAGGGATTTTTCAAGAATTTGTCAAAAATTTTTAATAAATTCAACGATTTTTAATGACTACAATAATTTTTAATGACTTCAAGGATTTTTCATGACTTCAAGGATTTTTAATGACTTGAAGGATTTTAAGGATTTTTCGGAAATTTTATCATTTGTCAAAAAAATTTTCATTTTTCATAAATTCAACGATTTTAATGGATTTTTAATGACTTTCAGGATTTTTAATAACTTCGAGGATTTTTGAGGATTTTTCGGGAATTGTATCATTTTTCAAGTTAAAGACTAATTAATTCATTTTGAAAAAAATTTCCACGATATTTATAGATGTTTTTTAGAATTTTTGAATAAATTAAACGATTTTTAATGACTTTTTAAAGATTTTTCTGGAATTTTATCTTTTTCATTTTAAAAGATTTTTCCACAATTTTTTATTGATATTTTATGATTTATTTAATAAATTAAACGATTTTAAAGGATTTTTATGACTTCATGGATTTTTCTAGAATTTCAACTTTTTTCAAGTTATGTTTTAAGGTTAGTTAATTCAATTTTAAAGATTTTTCCACGATTTTTTATAGGTTTTTTAAAATCTTTTTATAAATTAAACGACCTTAAAGGATTTTTAATGACTTCAAGAATTTCTAAGGATTTTTCTGGAATTTTATCTTATTTCAAGTTAATAGGATGTTCTAAGGATAATTAATTCATTTTAAAAGATTTTCACTATTTTTTATAGATATTTTAAGATTTCTTAAATAAATTAACTATTTTAAAGGATTTTTTATGACTTTAAGGATTTTTAATGACTTCAAGGATTTTTCTAGAATTTTATCTTTTTTCAAGTTAATATGATGTTTTAAGGATATTTAATTTATTTTAAGATTTTTCCTGAATTGTTTTATAGATATTTTAAGATTTTTTCAATAAATTAAACGCTTTTAAATGATTTTTATTGACTTCAAGGATTTTTCTGAAGTTTTATCTTTTTTCAAGTTAATAGGATCATTTAAGGATAGTTTATACATTTTGAAAGATTTATCCACGATTTTTTATAGATTTTTTAATGAATTAAACGATTTTAAAGGATTTTAATGAGTTCAAGGATGTTTATTGACTTCAAGGAATTTTAAGGATTTTGCGGGAATTTTATCATTTTTCAAGTTAAGAAGATGTTTCAAGTATGGTTTATTTATATTTAAAAGATTTTTCCACGATTTTTTATAAATTATTTGTACATTTTTTTAATGAATTAAACTATTTTAAAGGCATTTTAATGACTTTCAAGGATTTTTAAGGATTTTTCGGCAATTTTAGCATTTTTGAAGTCATAACATGTTTTAAGGATAGTTAATTAATTTGTAAAAGATTTTCTACGATTCTTTAGATTTAAAGGATTTTTAATGACTTCGAGGATTTTTAATGACTTTAAGGATTTTGAGGATTTTTTGGAAATTTTATTATTTGTCAAAAAATTTCCAGTTTTCATAAATTCAACCATTTTAAAGGATTTTTAATGACTTCAAGGATTTTTCTGGAATTTCAAATTTTTTCAAGTTAATAGGATGTTTTAAGGATAGTTAATTCATTTTTAAAGATTTTTCCAGGATTTTTTATAGATTTTTAAAAAAAATTTAATGAGCTAAAAGATCTTAAAGGTTTTTTAATGACATCAAGGATGTTTAATGACTTCAAGAATTTATAAGGATTTTTCTGGAATTTTATCTTTTTAAAGTTAATAGGATGTTTCAAGGATAGTTAATTCATTTTTAAAGATTTTTCCACGATTTTTTACAGATATTTTAAGATTTCTTTAATAAATTAAATCATTTTAAAAGATTTTTTATGACGAACGATTTTTAATGACTTGAAGGATTTCTCTGAAATTTCATCTTTTTTCAAGTTAATAGGATGTTTTAAGAATAGTTAATTCATTTTTAAAGATTTTTCCACCATTTTTTTAAAGATTTTTTTTAAGAATTTTTTATAAATTAAACGATATTAAAGGATGTTTAATGATTTCAAGGATTTTTAAGGATTTTTCTGGATTTTTTTCTTTTTTCAAGTTAATAGGATGTTTTAAGGATAGTTAATTCATTTTAAAAGATTTTTCCACAATTTTTTATAGATTTTTTTAATAAATTAACCATTTTAAATGACTTTTTATGACTTTAAGGATTTTAATGACCAAGGATTGTTCTGGAATTTTATGTTTTTTCAAGCTAATAGGGTGTATGAAGGATAGTTAATTCATGTTTAATGATTTTTCCACGATTTTTTATAAATTGTTTAATGAAATAAACGATCTTAAAGGATTTTTAATGACATCAAGGATGTTTAATGATTTCAAGGATTTTTAAGGATTTTTCTAAAATTTTTTCTTTTTTCAAGTTAATAGGATGTTAATTCATTTTAAAAGATTTTTCCACGATTTTTTATAGATATTTTAAGATTTTTTTAATAAACTAAACGATTTTAAAAGAATTTTTAATGACTTCAAGGATTTTTCTGGAATTTTACTGTTTTCAAGTTAATTTTAAAAGTTTTTTTCCACGATTTTTTTAATTTTTTTTAATAAATTAAACGATGACTTCAAGGATATTTCATGACTTCAAGGATTTTTAATATTTAGAACGATGACAGCTGTCTTATTAAGCTACGGACACATATGTAACGCGTGTCGTGTTAAAACGTGTTATAGTAACGTCTATATTTTTATTTTAAATAGGCCCATTCATATAAAATAAAATAGTGGGGGTGCTAAGTTGTAATTTTAATATAAGTATAATTCCGAGTACGAGAGTGTGCAAAAGTTGACAATGGATGTGCAAAACTGTGTAAAAAGAGTACTTTAAGAATGCATAGAGTTCATTCGAATACTGACAAATATTATCATATATAAGAAACCCAAGTTCTAATATTAATCTTTGTTATTTCAATAGCAAATAATTTTATTTATAATTCGTATAGTCCACTCCTGGTTAAACGCTAAAAAATTTTTTTTATTAAAATGTTAAATGCTATTTATGGGCCTTTTGTATTTAGTTAATAGTCCTTGTTTATTCATGCCTGAAATAACCTGGTGATGTTCCCGCGCATAATTATTGTGCATGAAAAAATAGCGGGAATATATTGGAAAAGGATTTAATGAACAATTGTTGTTCGCATTGTTGGCCGAATTATAAAAGCCTATTGTTGGTCATTTCATTTTAACTTTCGTCTGGCTTTATGTTTTTACCGGATATAGTTTATGCACCTACATTTACATTATGCAAAATATTTAAAAATATATAATTTTAGTAATTTATTACTATGTCTACTTTAGTGATTAATAATATGTGAGAAATACCACTATAAAAAATTGAATAGCAAAAGGAGAGTAGATAGAAAATATGAAAGAGATTTAACCCTCTAACGTTCAGTTCAAAAAACCCTAAAAATTCACATAAAGTAAATACAAGAGAAAATTCTTATAAATTAACAGATTTCGTGGTCTTCGTTTAAAAAAAAAATACTTTCTTCATATCAAAATATGGAATTTAAAATAATCAAAGTGAATTAAATTTTAAGACAATCTATAAAAACCAATAAAAAACAGATTCTCTTTTTGTAATTGAGAAAGAGCACAACAAACATCAGACAATTTATATTATTATAAAGATATGAACCATAAAAAAGAGAATTAAAAATAACAGTAAATAAAAGTTAAAGCATCGAAATAATTAATAATGACAACAGGACACATAAGTGAATATATAATATAATATAATAAAAACTTACCCTATATGTCTAGGGGAAGAAAAGAAAATTTCAGTAAGCGACACAGACGATATAAAAATCAATTGTTCTGACTGAAGAGATAAAGAGAAAAATTGTTAAGATGGGAAAGACATTTTATAGTCATATCAAGAGGAGAGGGAGATCTTGAGAAGGGATACGACGCGAGGAAATTAAGAAGGTACATCAAGCGAGTCTAAAATTATAATATACTGAGCAGAAAAATAATGAGAATACAGGATGGCACAGAAAAAAAACGTGACATATTTTACCAACGTGAATCCAAAACTGAAATATTATTTTCAGTAAAATCTGTAATTTCACTTCCTACTTGGTTCAAATTCATAAATGTTTGTATTTTTATAATCCACTCAGTATTGTAAGCGATGGAGCGCAATGTAGCCTAGAGTGAACATATTTAATTTTCTATTAAATATTTCATTTGTTATTTATTATTTATTTAAAACAAACAAATGTATACACAAATTTTTATGAGCTTATTTGTCCGATGTTTTTTCGCTATCAAAAATATATATTTTAATATACGTACTACATTGTATTAAAATTACTGCAATGTTTATTGTTTCAAACACACATTATAAATAAATATTGACCAGAGAATTAATTACATATCGATATAAATTGGTTATTAAATTTCATATTATCAATATTTGTATATAGGCGTCTGATATACACAACGGATCCAAAATAGGTTATCAAAAATTTTCAAGGAATTTTTCAGGATTTTTCAAATCAATTTGTTTAAAGAAATTTTCAAGGACTTTTTGAAGCAATTTTCAACGATTTTTTTTTGGACTTTTTCAAGGATTTTCATTTTTGAGGTTATCAAGGAAGTTTTGTGAATTTTATCAAAAATTTTCCAGAATTTTTTTCAGAATTTTTCAAGTAGTTTTGTTAAAAGGAATTTTCAAGGACTTTTTAAAGCAGTTTTCAACTTTTTTTTTCAAGTATTTTCCTTTTAATGTCATCAAGGAAGTTTTTCGAATTTTATCAAAAATTTTTCAGGATTTTTCAAATCAATTTGTTAACAGAAATTTTCAAGGACTTTTTGAAGCAATTTTCAAGTATTTTTTTAGATTTATTTCAAGGATTTTTCATTATTTAGGTTATCAAGGAAGTTTTGTGAATTTTATCAAAAATGTTTCAGGATTTTTTCAGGATTTTTCAAATCAATTTTTTAACAGAAATTTTCAAGGACTTTTTGAAGCAATTTTAAAGTATTTTTTTAGATTTATTTCAAGGATATTTCATTATTTAGGTTATCAAGGAAGTTTTGTGAATTTTATCGAAAATTTTTCGCGATTTTTTCAGGATTTTGCAACTAGTTTTGTTAAAAACAATTTTCAAGGACTTTTAAAGCAATTTTCAAAGAATTTTTTGGATTTTTCAAGTATTATCATTTTTGAGGTTATCTAGAAAGTTTGTGAATTTTTTAAAAAAATTTCCAGGATTGTTTCAGGATTTTGCAACTATTTTTGTTAAAAGGAATTTTCAAGGACTTTTAAAGCAATTTTCAAAGTTTTTTTTTTTGATTTATTTCAAGGATTTTTCATTTTTGAAGTTATCAAAGAAGTTTTGAGAATTTTATCGAAAATTTTCCAGGATTTTTTAGGATTTTTCAAGTAGTTTTGTTAAAAGGAATTTTCGAGGTTTTTTTAAAGTAGTTTTCAAGGATTTTTTTGGATTTTTTCAAGTATTTTCCTTTTATTGTTATCAAGGAAGTTTTTTGAATTTTATCAAAAATTTTCCAGGATTTTTTCAGTATTTTTCAAATCAATTTCTTAAAAGAAATTTTCAAGGACTTTTTGATTCAATTTTCAATTATTTTTTTTTTATTTATTTCAAGGATTTTTCGTTTGTGAGGTTAGTTTTGTGAATTTTATCGAACATTTTCTAGGTTTTTTTCAGTATTTTTCAAGTAGTTTTGTTAAAAGGAATTTTCAAGGACTTTTTAAAGCAGTTTTTAAGGATTTTGTTTGGATTTTTTCAAGTATTATCATTTTTGAGGTTATCTAGAAAGCTTTGTGATTTTTTTAAAAATCTTTTCAGGATTTTGCAACTAGTTTACTTAAAAGGAATTTTCGAGAACTTTTTGAAGCAATTTCCAAGTATTTTTTTTGATTTACTTCAAGGATTTTTCATTTTTGAGGTTATCAAGGAAGTTTTGTGGATTTTATCGAAAATTTTGCAGGATTTTTTTAATTTTTCAAGTAGTTTTATAAAAGGAATTTTCAAGGACCTTTCAAAGCAGTTTTCAAGGTTTTTTTTTGATTTTTTCAAGTATTTTTTATTTTTAATGTTATCAAGTAAGTTTTGGGAATTTTTTCAAAAATTTTCCAGGATTTTTCAAGTAGTTTTCTCAAAACGAATTTTCAAGGACAATTAAAGCAATTTTCAAGGAAATTTTTAGATTTTTTCAAGAATTTTCATTTTTGATGTTATTCAGAAAGATTTGTGAATTTTATTAAAAATTTTCCAGGATTTTTTCAGGATTTTTTGAGTAGTTGTGTTAAAAGAAATTTTCAAGGATATTTTTGGATTTTTTCAAGTATTTTCAGTTTTGAGGTTATCTAGAAAGATTAGTGAATTTTATTAAAAATTTGCCAGGATTTTTTAAGTAGTTTTGTTAAAAGGAATTTTCAAGGATAATTAAAGCAATTTTCAAGGATATTTTTGGATTTTTTTTAAGTATTTTCAGTTTTGATGTTATCTAGAAAGCTTTGTGAATTTTATCAAAAATTTTTCAGGATTTTTCAAGTAGTTGTGTAAAGGATTTTTTAAAGCAATTTTCAAGGATTTTTTTTGGATTTTTTCAAGTATATCAAGAATTGTCCTGGAAGTTGGTCATTTTAACGTCTGTATCATATTTTATATATTTTATCTTTACTTACGTTAAAAAATTAAATATATTTTTATGTTTTTTGTCGTATTTTTTCCACTTTTACCTATTTTTCCCAGATTTCTTTATTTCATCCTGTTTTTTCTTTTTTTTTCAATTTTTCACTATTTTTCCTATATTTTCACTATTTTCGCCACTTTCCCCATTTTTTTTCACATTTCCTATTTCTTTCTATTTGTTCGTGTTTTCTATTGTTTTATCCTATTTTCTTTATTTTTCCTTAATTTTTTTATATGTTCCTATTTGGACTGACTTACTTTTCCCTATAAGAAAATATTATCAATTGATACAAAAAAAAATATCTTCCTTAACATTTCAATGAATCTACTTTTATTATTGTTGTTTGCAAAATTTTCGTGGTGAATTTTTACAGGCATATTTTCATCATTATGAACATAAAGAATCGATAAATTTTTGGAGGCATTTACTACGGTTGTCGACGTGTTAACATCGACTAATTATCGAAGGACCAGAACAGTTGGCAACACTATTCAATTATTATTTTTATTAACTTATAAATGCGTTTGAATAAGTTAAATAAATAAAAACTAGAAAAATTAATGTGAGCTGTAAGGGTTATTTTCGCATCCATTTATTACAAGCAAAATATTTTTTTACAAAAACAAAATTATCCATTTTTAAATGTGGTAAAACTATTCAAAGAATAATAAAAAACTAGTCATACGACATAAAATTTATTGAAACTGATTGAACAAATTGGCATCATGTTTCGGCTAAACAAGGGCCATCATCCAGGCCTACAATACAAATTATAAACATTCTTAGAAATATAATAAGAAATCACAAATATCAGGACTCTAAAGATGACGTTAACATTTTTATAGATTATATTAATACTCTACGTACTACAGTTAAATTCCTGTTTCTTTCTCTTACAGAAATGGCAAATAATATACCATGCATTGGTAATTTAGGCTAGCTTTCAGGTAAAGTACATACGTCTCCTATCCATTAGTATATCACATAGGGGAGGTTTGTTTTGATTAGAAGTTACGTTGTGATTAATTACAGCTAAGAATGGATCTCCGCCTTCTTGCAAACATTTAATCAAGAGACCCTTAACTGTCAGAATATAAGTTGTGTATAACCCAGGTTCTTATAATTTCGAACGACTTTAATAGATGTTTCGCCAGTCATTGTTATAGCTCGTAATTATGACCGTGCTATAAGACAAATCCCCTCTCGCACAGAGGACGTAATAAAGGCTTAATGTGTTGTAGCCGGCAATGGCGCATTGCGACCCCGTTTAACTGAAAGGTTTCTCTTTTCCTGGACACCGCCACGATCCACTGACCACGTTGAATTTATTGTTTCGGCGCTCCGAATGACAATTGAAAAAAAGTCCGCTTTCAAAGGCAGAAAAGGGGATAAAGCGTTTTGTTACGAGAGTTCGGACGATTTCATGAGGCATTGAATTTTCGATGTTTCGATTGAAGCGCACCAATCGTTTGATCCAGGTGTCTGTTACAAAAACCGCCGATTTTATTTCGATTTTTATTTAACGATGGACAATTTATAGTGGTAATTATAGATCGATCGGTAATTACCGATCATTTGTTTTATTGCTGTGGTGACGTGAAGTATGTAACCTCCTGTATCTGTATACAATAGTAGCCTTACTTATTTCAGAGTCACCCCCATATCACCGGTCCACTTTGACCTAAAGGTTCATTAAACACGACAGAGGTATGATCCTACATACCAAGTTTAAAGCAAATCGGTCCATCCTTGTTGCTCTGAACTAAGTTAATAAAACAGAATGTATGAGTAGAAGCGAGAGGTTCGTGTTATGAAGCGAGATAGCTGCAAATATTAGCTGAACGAATTATGAATATTAGTATTCATAACTGTTGAAAGAATACTAGGCTGCGATTTCGAAGGACCAAACTTCTTGGGTAGAAGTTAAACCAATATGAATGTTTAAATAAAAGTAGTAATTGAATTTAGAATGCAATTTTTTATTCCATTTTTTCTAAGTACCAAACATTAAGTTAAAATATGACACCGAAACATGAATTTTTAAATTGTACTCAATCACTTCACTCACTGTAAAAACTATTTATTTTGGGTGCAGTTAATTACCATCCATTTTATTTATATGAAGAAACAGTTTTGCTCTAGTAAATGCATGACTGACTTGATTCACTGCCTGGATGCGAGAGAGATAGTGTGTGCTCTGATTTTTAACGGAGAGGATGGTTGTTGGTTTTTTATTGGTAGGAGACATGTGGCGTGGTATGTAAATAACCTTGAATTAAGCATCTTAGTGGGAAGAACTATATCTATATTTTTTGTCTCTTATAATGATGGGATAATATAAGAGAAAGATAAGCACGCATAGCGACATTCGCTTATGTATTTTATTTTTGATAATTGTATTTTGCAAGTAGACAGAAAAAAGTCTGAGAGAAAGATAATAAATATGGATCTGGATAATATTTCAGTGAAATTTGTCCATTAACATTAAACTTGATGGTTCTCTGGTGAGAATGGTGGATTTTCACTATATGTGTGTTTTGTTATGAAATTTTTGTAATTTTCTGAAATTTTCTTAATTGTTTTTGAAGATACACTACAAATAAGAAAAATACAATACATGATCCGAATGTCAAATCAAAATTGAAAAAATCCAAACAAAACCCACACATAAAAATATAACTTTATCATCATTTTTTTTATTATTATTAATAATAAATAAAATGTATTGAATTAAATTAAATTAGATCATTCTTTGACTGGTCTATCATCTAGGTTTGTTTTATTTTTTCGGTTTAAAGTTTCGGACTTATCCCCCACAGGCTCGATGTCTCTCTTAAGGGTTTTAATTCTTTTCAGAGCACTCTGAATGTAACCTAACAAACTGTTACCGCATCGAATTACACTGTCTAATGTTTGCAATTTAGACTAAAATGCCAATTTCTCCCGTTTCCCTTATAACGAAGTGACCCCGTTTTTAAATTGATCGTCAGTATTTAAATTAAGAGAATTACAGTAAACACTTTCCACAATGCATAAAATTTGGTGTGTTACAAGGATCAGTTTTAGATCCTTTAAAACTTTAAATATATCGTTTGCTTTATTTAATTTTAAATATTTTGTTTGTTACAGGTAAGAATTTTTATTCGTCCCTTTAAATGAATGGTAAGTCGAAATTATTATATCTTTGTATAAATATTTTATTGAAAGTAAAAAGACAAAAATATTTACATGTAAAATTAAAAGAATATTTAATATAAAATAGTAATTTTGAAATAAAAAAACAAAGCCTAGTCCCTTAAATTATAAATATTCCGATTATTTAGAGACCTCGAATTTCATCGGTCTTGGTATTCCGTATTCCGTTAATTAAAAATCGGATGGTTTATGAAAAATCGGATGCGTACGACGAGTTGTTTTCTAATTTGTTTGGATTCGAATTTTTTTTTTTTTTATTAAAGTCGCTTCGACTACTAGAGTCATTAGCGACGTATTCTAGGTAGATATTATATTTTACAGTACATGGTATATATTAAATTAACCTCCTTTATAAACTCAATTACATTTTCCGTGTTTATGTTTTATCCTCGAAATATATCAAATATTAATTAAGAAATTAAGACAGTAATTTTTATTTTTAAATCTAAAAATCCTTCTTTCGAAATATATAAACGTGAAGTTAGATTTAGCTTGTTTTCCTAATCATTATTGATATTCTACTATTTCTACTGTTATCTTATCCTTAACCTAGTATTTCTCTTCTGGCTTCTACTCATTTAATTCATTCATTACTATTTTTGTTTTCTTTCACCAGCAAATGTTGAGTAGGACAGTGTTAGTTGTAAACAGCTGATCGAGTAGCACACGCTATTATTTTCCCTGTCTTTTGTCTTTTTTATCGATTTTGTTGTATACCTGCACAAGACCACCGTATAACGTGAGTGGCCCGCTTTAGCGTTAAAGCACATCATCACCGATTTACCAAAGAAGGCCAGACGTTTTTTGTGCACAAACTTTTTGTAGGCTTAGATACAAAAAAATAGCTTTAAGCTTAAGAAAGAAAATAACATAAAACAGTTTTTTAGAATAAGTTTAACTGGGTGTATGTACGGATTTGTCTTCAACAGTTCAATAAAAACTGCTTAAGAGGGCGTGTCGTAGTTATGTAGGTGGCGAGACTATATTTTTTCGTTTATCATGGACATTTTAAAAAGTACTGTATATAAAAAAAGGTTTGTTTTTTTTAATGGCATGCACCTTGTTTAGTTACAATTCCATACTTGCGAGATATTTTATTTCTTTTTAGTAACTCCTAAAACATAATTTTTAATCTTCAACATTTAATTGATTACTAGACTTGAATATAAAAGTGTAAAATATTCAGGAAAGTAAAAGAGTATCATGCCCTTCTTGTTATCAATTTGTAGACTGATTGCATCTGATAATTGCTTTAAATTTGAATTCTCGACAAATATTGGCGCGAATAAATAGCGATAAATTCAACTGCTATTACGCAGGTCATGTCTATTGAAAACTTTATACCCTGACCGCTAGAGGTAGAAGTAAATTAGTTGTCCCTCCATTTCCGATCCAAAACGTCCATTCAAATTGACCGTGACAAAGTTATTTTTCATTCTATTGAAAGCATGGTGGTAAGTTTGGCGATGGTTTATTTTGTAGCTTATATATAAGAAATTCCCGGTTTTGATAATAGTTGATGTTGATAGCGGTCAGTTATGATATGATTTTATAAAAACTTTTACACAGGTTTACCTAGTGTTGGGTAAAATTAAATTGTTCGTACAATTAAAGATTAACAATTAATCAATTGTTAATTGTGAGTAATACAATTAACAATTAATTTGAGTCAAATTTTGAACACATATGTAAATCAGATGAAATTTTTATTAGAGAAAACAATAAAATGACGGCTACAAGATGGCGGACGAGATTTGTGATTATGGTCCGATTCTATTCAAAATTGGTATGTGGTGGTTTTTGTGATCTGAAATTATTTTTTTGTTATAAAAACTCTATTTTAGAGTATCGTCTAAACCGAATCTGTCTATCTGTCTGTGTGTCTATCTGGCTGTCTGTATTCTTTCACGATATAGGACAAAAGTTTAGTCCGATTGAGTTGAAATTTGGTATATGGGTTTAGGATATTCGCCGGAAGAATCAATTAGTTTTTGTATATCATCTGTAAAACCAATGTGTCACTGTCAAAAAATGACAGAAGCAATATGTCCCAGAATTTTACATGCAATATGTCATTTGAAAGCACAGTTAAAATTATTTCTTCAACTGTCACCTGTCAAAAAAATGTCAAATTTTGAAACATTAAATACCTGAAAAAGAACTTCATGAATTTGAACCAATTTCGATAAAATGGGTTTCGGTTAATCATTGGAAGAATCAGTTAGTTTATCCGTCATCTGTCGAACAAAAATGTGACTGTCAAAAAATAACAGAATTATTGCTTCTGGCTTTTTTTGACAGTCACATATTTGTTTGACAGATGTCACTAAATTTGATTTGTAATATGTCATTTGAAAGCCCCTGTAAAACTCTATTCAGAACAGTTAAAATTTTGTCTCCAACTGTCACCTGTCAAAAATAAAAAATGTTAAAATTTGAAACTTTAACATTAAATATCTGAAAAATTATTCGTCTCTGGATACTCGTCGGGAAAGTTTTGGGACGACACAACCGATTTTTACTTTTAGTATTCTATCATTTCTAACGAGAATCTTAAATATACATACCAAATCTGGTCCGCCATCTTGAATTTATTAATTTTGACAAAAAATGTAGTCCCAAAAAAACCCCACATACCAATTTGTAATAGAATCGAACTACAATTACACTTCTTGTCCGCCATCTTGGAGCCCCATTTTCTTTTTCTATAACAAAAATTAAAATTTATGACCAAAAAACAATTTTGGATGATTTGTGTATAAATTTATAAATACTTTTTATGGCACCACGTAGTTTCATAAAACTTACAACGGGCAGGTTAATTGTTAGTTTTAATTGTTTTATATAATGATTAAAAAAGTTAATTATGATTAATTTAATTGTGATTGATTTAATTGCAAGTTGCAATTAATATAGCTTAATCTAAGTAAATTAATTGCAAAGTGCATTTGACAATTAATTGTGATTACTTTTAATTGAAATTAAATTAATTGCTAGACGGTGAAAAATATACACATTTAGGTTTTTTTTTTTTTTATTATGCATTGTGTCTGTTTCGTCGATTTAGTTTGTCCTATCTCTCGGTATTTTACTGTTTTACTGTTACCAAACCAATACCATTGTGCTCGTTTCTTTGTCCATAACTCTAAAATATTAGCTCAACGGTACTGCCTCCGAATTTATTACCATGAGGTTAACGGTACTGCCTTCAAAATTCTTACCGTCAGGTATCAGGTCAACGGTACTGCCTCCAAATTCTTACCATCAGGATCGCCATCTAATGTATCTCAAAAGGTTCTTCTGATTATCGGGAAGAGACATTTATTCACCGGTTAATGTTTTACTATAATATAATTAACATATCTTTTGAGTTCTCATACCAGCCCTTTAATTCCTTACTCCTAATTGAATATAATGAGCCACTAAATTGTAATGAATAATATGAGCCCGTTTCGAAGAGACAACAACCTATAAATCTAAATCTAACAATAAACATTACTTGACCAGAGACAACGTCGAACTACAGCCGAGCCGGGAAGTTCTGAGGCGACACAGTCGATTATTTTATAATAGTTTATGTCATATTAAAGATATTATCTTCATATTTGCGACTATTGTAACATTATTTAATAAAAATGTTAAAATAGTTCGACTTTGAAACACGATATTCATAAATGTCCAACAGCGCTTTTTTATCTCTAAATCGGTCGACATTAAAAATTTTAATATGTAACGTATCATGTGTGGCATATCAATAAAATAAACAATGTACAAGGAATTTAAATGTATACGTATTAATACATAAAGGAAGTTGTTAATTGATTATTGTTAAATATATATACGTCTGATTCAATAGGTATTTTTTTGTTCACTCCCAAAATTAAATTATTTGGAGAATGTTTTAGTGGTGATGGAAAGAAAATTTTTACCTAATTTAATTATTTCGTTAAAAATATATTACTACTACTTTTTAAAATTTTTAATCTAGTATTAAATCACAATAAAAAAAATTGTCTTACCGCCAGAACTACCCTAGCGTTTTACCATTATTTTTTTCCATATTTTTCAGCATTTTTTCCATATTTTTCAGAATTTTTTTCCATATATTTTGTTTTTTTTTTAATTATTTTTTTTCTCTTTTTATTATTTTTTTTTATTTTTTTTTTTTTTTTAAGAATTTTTTTTAAATTTTTTCCTATTTTTCCTGTTTTGCAGTATTTTTTTCTGTCTTTTCCTATTTGTCTTTATTATTATGTACTTTTTCCTTTGATAACTATTTTTATTTTCCAATATTTTTTCAAATTTTTCTCTATTTATTTCTAATTTCTCTATTTTATTTATCTTTTTCTATGTTTTCCTAATTTACTCAATTTTTGACTAATAAGTAATAATTTTTGTGACATAAACGTTAACTAACAAATTTTTGTAAATAAATTTAATTTTATAGTCATCTGTCACCTGTCAAATCATAAGAAACTCATCAAGTTAGATAAATGTCATTTTTCAGTTGTCAAAGTCAAAAAATTTAATAAAATGTTAATTTTTGTGACCTAAAGTAAATATAATGTTATAGTCATGTGTCAACTGTCAAATTATAAGAAAGTTTTTTAATATGTTTTTGTACTTTTCCCAATTTTCCCTTATTCTGTCCTAATTTCCCCGGTTTTTTACTATTTTTCTCAATTTTGTCGCTGTTTACCATTTTTTCCACTATTTTAACCAAATTTGCCTATTTTTTATTATTTTGCCCTATTTTTTCCTGTTTCCCCTATTTTTCCCTATTTTTGCTATTTTTCCTATTTTTTCCTATTTCTTTCCAGTTTTCTGTTTTCCATTGATTATCCCTGTTTTCATTATTTTTTTCAATATTTGTTAGTATTTGTTCCTATTTGTTCTAATTTTTTTCTTATTCTACAATTTCCCGAATTTTTCATTATTTTTCTCAATTTTGTCACTATTTCCCATTTTGTCCACTGTTTTCTTTTAATTTGCATATTTTTCACTATTTTGCCCTATTTTTTTGTGTTTTCAACTATTTTTTCCTATTTCTTCTATATTTCTATTTTTTCTATTTTTCCTATTTTTCCTATTTCTTTCTATTTTTCTGTTTTTCATTGATTTACCCTGTTTTCATTATTTTTTCCTGTTTTCATTATTTTTCCCTATTTGTACTTATTTTTACCTATTTTGCCCTATTGTCTTCATTTTTTTCCCATTATCGTTTTTCCAATAATTTTCCTAATATTTTATTTTCCCACTATTTCTCCAATTTTTTCACTATTTTTCTCCATTTTGTCGCTATTTCCCATTTTTCACTATTTTCCCCAAATTTGCCCATTTTTCAATATTTTGCCCTAGTTTTTATTATTTTCCCCTACTTTTCCCCATTTTCAATTTTTCTGTTTTCCATTGTTTTTCCCTGTTTTCTTTATTTTTCCCTGTTTTCATTATTTTCCCCTATTTGTTAATATTTGTACTTGTTTTTCCGTATTTTGCCCCATTTTCTAAATTTTTTTCCTTTATTCCTATTTTCCTTTTTCCCCTATTTTTTGTATTTTTTTTTCTTTTTCCACTATTTCCTGAATTTTTCATTAGTTTTCTTTATTTTGTCGCCATTTCCCATTTTTTCACAATATTTTCCTGTTTGCCCCCTATATTTCGATATTTTTTTTATTTTTCCCATTTTTTCTATTATCCCATTCTTTCTATTTTTCTGTTTTCCATTGTTTTTCTCTGTTTACATTATTTTTCGTTGTTTTCATTATTTTCCCTATTTGTGCCTATTTGTACTTATTTTTCCCTATTTTGCCTTATTTTCTTCATATTTTCCTTTTTCCCCTATTTTTCCTAATTTTTTTCTTTATCGACTATTTTTCTACATGTTCCTCATTTTTTTCTAATTTTCTATATTTTGCCCTATATTTTCCTAGGTTTCCTATTTTTTCCTCTTTTTTTAAACTGTTCCCTATTTTTCCTAATTGCCTAATTTTTCACTAATTTCTCCTATTTTTCCTATTTTTGTTATTTTTGTGCTTATTTTTCCGTATTTTGCCCTATTTTCTAAAATTTTTTCCTTTTTTCCTATTTTCCTTTTTCTCCTATTTTTCCTAATTTTTTTCTTTATCCACATTTTTCCTATATGTTCCCCAATTTTTCCTAATTTTCGTATTTTCCCCATTTTGCTCTATATTTTCCTAGGTTTCCTATTTTTTCCTGTTTTTTAAACTATTCCCTATTTTTCCTAATTGTCTATTTTTCACTAATTTCTCCTATTTTTTCTATTTTTGTCATTTCTTTTATTTTTACCGTTTTTCATTATTTTTTACTATTTTCTTTATTTCTCCTTATTTGCTCCTGTTTTTCCCCACTTTTTCATTTTGTTCATTATTTTTCCCATGTTGTCCCGTTTTTTCCTACTTTTTTCCTCAAAAATCAAATAATATTTTAGATTTATTTCTATATTCCTACTAGAGGCTTATTATATTTTTTTTAAATACATAAAAAAGTTTAAAAAATTTATAAAAAAAAATAATCATAATTTGCATTAAGAAGATCGACTACATCTCATATTTTCCATTGACACAAACAATTCCCTAATAAATTGGTGTCAGCACTCGGTATTGTAAACTCTCTTAATTTCCTCGGAAAAACAATCCCCCCTCCTTCTAAAATCCAGAAAGATACCGCCGACTAGTTAATTAAATAACCAGAAAACAAACTAATAATAAAAGGCGTCTGTATTGTGCGTCATAATTTTAGATTGAATGGCTTCCAGAAGTTTCGCTGAGAACTTCCGCGAAAGTTTTATCCCAAACAATTATAGCCAATAAAGAGATAGCGGTTTACCAAACTTCCAACTTCCTGACATTCTTCTCTTCGTTCCGACTTGGATAAATATTGATGTATTCACCTTGAATATGTACGTTGTTTCCTCGAAAATCTTTTGTTCGATTGTGGCGAGCAGTTCGTTCGGAATGAATGATAAAAAGTTGTTGGTTATATCTTTTTCTCTTTATTTTTGTTTAATTAAAAAAAAAAAGTTATTCTTCCAGAATGAAAATAATTACAAAAAAAAACGAAAATATCTAAACAATATTTAGTTAAATAAGTATAAATAATAGCATGTTTACTATTACATAGGAACTAATTAGTTTTAATTGCATTTCGAGAGCTGTTTAAAGCTGTTCGACACCTGTTCAAAACAACTTTAAACAGCTCTCGAACAGCTTTTGGACAGGTCTCGAACAGCTTTAAACAGCTCTCGAACAGCTTTAAACAGCTCTCGAACAGCTTTAAAGAGCTCTCGAACAGCTTTAAATAGCTCTTTAACAGCTTTAAACAGCTCTCGAACAGGTCTTGAACAGCTTTTGAACAACAGGCCTTGAACAGGTCTCGTCTGATGACGTCACGAGTGACCTTGAATGAGCCTAAAAATTACCAGAATGGACCTTATCGATTTTAAAAGAACAACGACAAGGCTTAACCAAAACATAATTCGTCTCGAAACGATGTTAGGTAACGCTGACTTGAAAAACAGTGTCGAAAACCTAAACACCAAATCACCTCTCCTCGTTTGGTCCAAGGAAATGATCACGCACCAGTCTAAAATACTGACGTTAGCTTCTAGCTCACCAGCCTCGTACCTAATAGGTACTATAATAGCAATGGTTACACGGTCATTAATTAATTTCTCGCGAATATGTATAAAACTAAATAAAATATAGTCCTGACGGGCCTCTGGACGAGAAGCGTGTGTTTACGTCTATCCTTGTTGTTTTTCTTCGAATTCTTCTTGAATTCATCTTTCTCGGTTATTTAGGGCTACCCTTATACCCTTATAGACGAATTGCAATTGGCTGAATGACATAAAGTCCATGCCATTACAAAAAAAAACTCTACAACGAATTATTAAAGTCTAAATAAAGCAAAAAATTGTATTCAAAATCTATGGCTGCGTTATAATAGAAACAAAAGGTCAGTTAAAGCTGAGAAGTAAAAGGCCAGACGATATGCACTGCGATTAATCAAAAATAAATTTTGCATTAAGGGCTCACAACACCAATAGCGTTAGGGCCTCGACACACAGAAACTAAAAATAAAAGCGTTAGAAATAAAATTAGATATTGTTGTGTTGGTTATCGGTTTGCAGAAAAAACGCCCTTAATTTTTAGTTAAACCATTCAGGAAATTATAAACATAAAATGTCCTGTAGTTGCGATACGTTTTAAATAGGATAAACTCTACATATTAGGATAAATTGACGTAAATATATTAGAAAAAGACAATTTGTAAAATCAAAAATCTGTGAACAAGTTTTGGGATTAAGAACACAAAATTTTATTCGATTCAACTGTTACCAAAAAACTTAATAGCACGAAGAGAAAAATTAAAGTCAGCACTTGTTAAATGTTGAAAAATTTAGCTTAATTTTGTTACCTTGGGAAAAAATAAAAAATATTATTCCTAGTTTTTCTTACATTTTATCGTAGGGTAACGAATAAGTGTTTTGTTGAGTTGATTGTTTTGTTTTATAATAAGTGAATGGCACTATTAGTAATAAAGTCGTGCAAGAAACACCCGTTAAGCTGGTATGACTCATCCATATAAAGTCCAACTTTGTATCCCGTACCAGCCTATTTAACAACTTCTTTTTCTGGAGAATGTCATCACTCTGGAATTATCTTCTTCAAATCGTATTTTCCAGAAAGTTGAATCTTCAGAGATTCAAATCCAATGTGAATCACCATTTTTTGTGCACGTACCGCTCTTGATTACTTATGCTCTATCTATAACAAAATTTAAAAGATTATGTACCATAGTTCTAAACCATATTGTATATAGTTGCACTTATATTACATACTATTAAGGTATCTCCTATGAACTAATTTTATAAAATAGACACAAATACAGGACGCATTAATTTTGCTCTATGAAATTCTATTTGAATACTAGAAATTACTCCAGTTTCTGATAAAGTAACACAAATGAAACAATTTTATGACATGAGGATTAAAAGTAAAACCACTATCAAAGACTACTCCTAAATCCATGCTAATGGATTGCGTTTCCTCTGAAAGGATTTCACTTTGCATTTAGTTGAATTCAGTTGTAAACTATTATTACACCATAGTCGAAGGTATTTGTTGTTTTTAATGGAATGAAAGCTCAAAGTAAATTTTTAAAACATAAAATATAATGTAACAAAATTACTAATTTATCAAAATTTTTTAATCCCTAATTCCCGTTTTTACTCTAATTAGCTTCCCTCTAAAATCCGTTATTAAAAATACTCTTTATTAAAAATATCGCGATCGGCAATTGATCGTAAACAGGTAAAAATCAAAATGCACCGTGAATACGAAAAATAGAATAAACACCGCGACCTTCCTCTTAATATAGACACCACGAACAGTAAGAACTGCACAGACTTCTGGTATTATCTACTGGTGACGGAAAGTACACTCGGCTACATTGTGCTATCTTGTGGCTTTAATACCGTCTTAAGGAAACGATGGAAAGTTCACTTTGTTGGCTTCGTTTACATTATGCTCTTAGTCGTCGCGATTTGACAAACAAAAAGTACTCTCTGGTGGCTTCGGTCATATTGTACTATTCGTTGATGCGATTTAACGAAAGGTACTCTCTGGTGGCTTCGGTCACTTTGTACATTTCGTTAACGGAATAGTTCAAAGAAAAGTACACTCTGGTAGCTTCGGTTACATTTTGCTCTCCGTCGCTGCGATTTGACGGATGAAAAGTACTCTCTGGTTAGCATAGAAACAGCTGTCTTGAATACACTCAAATAATTTTTTTCTTTCTTTAAATGTCCCAATTGGTGGGTTCCTAGTTTATCTTTGGTAGGTTTTTCAACCTTATGTAAATTTTTCATTGTATTGTCAAAGCAATAGCTCAGTATAAAAAAAGTATTGACGTTATTTAATTGTTTCTTATCTGACTGTACTGAAGTAGTAAAAATTCGCGTTCAAATCAAGGTAATAGATGGTATAAACTTGAAGCCGTGGATAAATTGGCGACGAGCGGCTCTCAAACTATTGAAAGTCCAGTGATGGAATTCCCGCATTCAGTCACGTTTTCCTTAAATGACCCCTCGAGGACGCAAAGCAAACTGGGACAATTGATACTACGCGATTTTCTACGAGGGGTGTCACAAGATTTTTTTGTAACAGAAAATACTCAAACTTAAGTCAATTTTATATGAAAAAAATATATTAAAAAAAACGAATGTTATAAAATATAAACTGTCCTTTAAAAACAATTGGGACTATGTAACAATAAGGTACCGGGTGTTTTATTAAGGGCTCTTAGTGACTAAAACTATTGATTAACCAAAAATTTAAAAATCTATTATTTTAGTAGTTAATATTCCTCTTTTTAAGGACTTTGTGGTAGTTAAATAGTTGTTGAGGTACAGCTGCTAACAACCCTTAATCAGAGAAAAAATGCGAAATTTTAAATAAATAAATTGCTTGAATCCGTTTTGATGTTTTATCAATTAGAGAAAACCACTTTTAATGTATTCAAAATATTCACTCGACCATTGCTATGAAAAAAAAAACATTAAATAATTTATAATGAAATGTGAAGATAAAATAACCGACAACATCACTTTATCTGTTACATTCGTAGAAAATGAAAAAAGATTAATCATTATTTACGGAACGTTTAAATTTTTTATTGGTTTACCTCTTAATTCGCGAATACTGTGCATAATATGTTAATGTTTTAGGGTGAAAGTCGCGGTAATCGTAAAGACTAAGTGGAACCATATCCAGAATAGCGACATATTCAGAATACTTCATCATTCAACAACATTTTTTGAAATAAAACAATGCCAGTCCAGCTACCGTTAACCGTAAATACACTAGTGCTATGGTTAACAGAAATAAAACCCTTCTGAGAACATGTTTATGACAAAGATTCAAACACCATAGAGTTTTCCAGAATTTTATTACTCTGTTCTCCAATGTGAATACTCGAACGTCTTTCAACACTCTAAAAATAGAAACAACTTACTTAATTATTCAAGAAATCAAGAGTCATTGTAATGAACTTAATTTTATTCACATTAAATTAAAACATATTCATTTTATACTTTGACAACTACTTAATTATGTAGAATTTGATGAGGACTGGGTGCAGGACGTAAGTAACGATTTAATTTTTAATCTCAATAACAAACTTCACAATCTCATTACTAACTCTAACTTGACTTTTTATAACAACCAATTCAATTTCTCAAATTTTCAATTCTACCATAGATTTTTCACTATAGTCAATCCTCGTTTAATTATTTCCATTCTTAACTATGGCCCCAAACATAATGTAGTCCCCCACTTTCTGTAGATGTTGAAAACATTGTTGGTAACCCTTAATATCCCCAATAAAGATTATCAGGATGGATATCACATGAATTTTACACCGAAATTTTGTTTCTTTACCACCACACCGTCCTCTTTCCTCCTCTTATCAGTTCCCTCTTAATGATATTAAAAACCTACAAACAAAAATTACTAACGACAATTTAGTCGTCACTAAAGTCTATAAAGGTAATTGTTTTGTTATTCTAGTCAATTCAGAACCCACAATCAATGCTGTGTCATCTAACCCTATAGCCCCCTACTATTGACACTGACTCCCTCACTCATTTCAACTCCAATCACAATTTATTGTGCGCTATGGCTCCCAAATGGCACCGAAAACTCCATTATTATATGGACTCCTTAAAATCCGCCAACGAAACATCCCTATAGTGGTCAGATTTAGGAATTCTCCAGATATACTTCTCCTTTAAAATAAACATAAAATGGAATATGAGAAAAAGTGCCAGCGTAATTCAAACGGAGGTCACTGGCATCCTAATAGCAGCAAAAGACATCAGTAGAAATAATATCACTGGAAAAAATATGCTTATCTGTAGGGATAGCAGACAAATAGTACTTACTCTGGACAGGTCACGAATTTGCTCAGGCTTAATCCTACAAAAAAAGATGGAACAATTGATTTCCCTGTCCTGGCTCATTATCGCAGTTTATTGTCCTGACTCACAAATTGTAGCTTACTGTCCGAGCTTACTGAATTGATTTACTGTCCTCGCTTATTGCTTTCGCGACGGTTCTCGCTCATTGCTTTCGCTGACTGTTCTCACTCGCCCAGAATTCTCGCTCGCACACTGTTCTCGCTCGCCTACTTTTCTCGCTCACTCGCCCACTCTTCTCGATCGCCCACTGTTCTAGCTCACTCGCCCACTGTTCTCGCTCGCCCACTGTTCTCGCTCGCCCACTGTTCACACTTGCCCACTGTTCTCGCTCGCCCACTGTTCTCGCTCGCCTACTTTTCTCGCTCACTCGCCCACTGTTCTCGCTCGCTCACTGTTCTCACTCACTCGCTCACTGTTCTCACTCACTCGCCCACTTTTCTTGCTTACTTGCCGACTCTTCTCGCTCGTCCACCTCGCTCGCCTACTTTTCTCGCTCACTCGCCCACTCTTCTCGATCGTCCACTGTTCTAGCTCACTCGCCCACTGTTCTCGCTCGTCCACTGTTCTCACTTGCCCACTGTTCTCGCTCGCCCACTGTTCTCGCTCGCCTACTTTTCTCGCTCACTCGCCCACTGTTCTCGCTCGCTCACTGTTCTCACTCACTCGCTCACTGTTCTCACTCACTCGCCCACTTTTCTTGCTTACTTGCCGACTCTTCTCGCTCGTCCACCTCGCTCGCCTACTTTTCTCGCTCACTCGCCCACTGTTCTTGCTCGCCCACTGTTCTTGCTCGCCCACTGTTCTTGCTCGCCCACTGTTCTCGCTCACTCGCCCACTTTTCTCGCTCACTCGCCCACTTTTCTCGCTCACTCGCCCACTGTTCTCGCTCGCTCGCCCACTTTTCTCGCTCACTCGCCCACTGTTCTTGCTCGCCCACTGTTCTTGCACTGTTCTCGCTCACTCGCCCACTTTTCTCGCTCACTCGCCCACTGTTCTCGCTCGCTCGCCCACTTTTCTCGCTCACTCGCCCACTGTTCTTGCTCGCCCACTGTTATCGCTCGCCCATTGTCCTGGCTTATTGTCCTTTATTATTAACTTGTAGTAGATAATAAAAACAATTGAAGACTAAACGTGATGACAGAGGTAAGCTATCTTAGAAAATGATTCAAATTAGTTATACGCATGCGTGTGTCAAAAGAGTTTTTTTAAATTATTATACAAAATTCGACAGCAAATATGAACTTTCTCTTAAATTCCTATCATTTCAAGTGAATTTTCGACCTCATTGAATAAAATAGAGGGAAGTAATTATTTATCAGATATATTTTCGTTTGAAATAGTTTAAGGTTATGTAATAAATATTTTCATATTGATTAGTGCTATTTATGCAATAACACCTATTCTAAGTGTGAAATGAAACAAATTCTTCACGCCATGTCATTATAAAACTGATTAAATGTTCTAGTAGTGGAAAAAATAGTATATAAACCACGGTAGAGAAGATTTTTCTCAGCCTCGCAACTTATTATGTTTCGATGCTTTTGGTAAGTTTTAAACCGACATTTTATAATTATCTCCTGACACAATGTATTATAGGCCTGATGATGACAGTTATGCCGAAACTAGTTGCTGTTCCCTCTTTTTCTACTTAACTACGATTTTTAAATGTAATTTGTGTGGTACTTGATATTTGAGACAATGGACATTTTTTTGTTGGACATTTTTATCGCAGAACTTCGATAATAAATCTTTATTTCACATGTACGGTGTTGCTAATTTTGTAAGGTCCTCCTTATTTTATAGGCAATTCGATAAAAATTATTCTTGATTTTTTTTAAATAATATCTTCTAACAAATCCTTTAATTAGAGCACTACTTTCGAGGACATTTTTTTTAATTTAAAATCAAATGCTGTTCATTGGTGAGAACGCATCCTTTGAGAACGGCTGTACTGTTTTGGCTATTTTTTTTTAAATGTTCGTAATATTCCGAATAAGGTTTTTAGGCAAAAAAATTATCCGGGAAAATTGGAATATTCGGGATAAACAGAAAGTGCTTTTTACTATGCGATTTTTATCTGAACTTAAGACAATAAGTTACGATGGAAAAGCGTAATTATATTTTTGTAATGTTCGTTATGGAAAAATTTTCACACAAAAAAAAATGTTGAAATTTGTGTCAGCTAGTAATTATTAATCAGCGTTTTAAACATCTTTATATAAAAATTGTACAGATTTTTACTTTCGCGCTGTGCGACCCTGTACGTATGTGCCTAGTACCTAAATGAATATGTTTTATTCTCCTCGTATCTTGACGACATGCCTGGTCATCGGTTGCTTTGATCCAAAAGGATGAAATTTTTTCGTGTAATGCACGGCACGAAGAACAGGGACAAGAAAAAAGCGAAAAAAGGTCCCTCGAGAGAAAATTATTGTTTTGTTTATATTAGTTTTTCCGACGATTGCAGCTTTTCGGATAAAAGAGATTGCTTCAATTTAGTTTCGAGTGACAGAATAAGGCAACACGCGGAATTTAAGACCTCAGTAAAAATAATAAGGTAGTTTTCGAAATATTGGGCCGCAGTATTTGTAGAATAATAATTTTTCCGAGCATTATCTAGTGAGTTATAAATTGTTTTGTTAGTATTTTTTCCTGTGAATTTGTTTTTCTCTATATATTTATAAATTAGATAAATAGGAATTTAATATTCATCAAAATCAATTAAAATAATTGTTTATTCAGTATCGTAGGGTTTCGAGTTTTAAAAAATAAGTGGTGATAAAAGGATCTTCTGAATAATAGAGTTAAATAACCCAAAAGTGCCGTAGTGGTAGTTTGTAGGTGTTAAAAAGATAAGGACGGATCCATAGTTTCAAAAGGCTCGAAGAACCTTATAAATAATGGTAATAAAATCATGTTTTTACAGGAAACATACTAACGCCTTTATACTTTACTCAATTACTTTTTCATTGAAACCAAAACTATATATGAAAATTGTATTATTGAACTAACCAAATTCATTTCCTTCTTAAATAAAAAATATTAAATTTAACCTTTGATTTTATTTTTTTTTAGTAAAAAAAATGAATTAATTCAAGTTAATCATGTGCTTATTTCTTTAAAATAATTATACCACAATCTATTGTTAAAACAATATTAAATTTTGTTGGTTCAAGAATATATTTATTTAACAAGCTATCGCTAACGACATTTGCAAATATATTCTCAATTTAATATTGTACTTTGAGTGTGAGATTTACGAGACAGCGACATTGTGATAGAAATCGTTCAATATCCAACTATAACGAAGTTACTTTAATTTCCATAATAATTAAAATATTTAAATTAAATCGCGCACAGAATATAAGGTCATTTGTACCAGTTAAACCTCTGCCAGACAGGTGGAGATACTCGTATCCGTGGTTCTAAGACGCCGAAAATATCGAGTAGGTCGATTCAATCCGTTGTCGGCAGTTAGTGTGGCAGTCCGAATTTTAGTGGCAGTGGCTGTTCCCGATATTTTAGAGACAGGTCAAGCTGAAGGAAGTGAAGCCAATTACATTTGTACCGGAGTGCAGAACTGTCATCATATTACCACGCCAGCCCGGAATACGTTTCTTAAATTTGAAACTTGTTTCGCAATTTTTTCCAGATTTTGTATATTTTCCAGAATATTCAAGTTTTCCAGATTATATGTTTTTTCCACATTTTACATGGTTAAAAAAACGTTCAAAATTGCTAAAAATTAATAAATAATAAAAACGTTCAAAGTTTGCCTAAAAATTGCTTTAAAAAAATTTAAAATATGCTAAAAGTTGCTTTAAAAAAAGTTCAAATCATGCTTAAAGGCGTTGAAAAACGTTCAAACTTTGCTAAAAATTTATTTTAAAAAAATGTTCAAAGTTAACGTAACAAAAAACGTTTAAACTGTGCTAAAAATTGCTTAAAAAACGTTTAAACCCCGTTAAAAAATGCTGAAGAAAAACGTTATAACTGTGCTAAAAATTGCGTTAAAAAACGTTAAAAATTTGCTTAAAAACAGTTCAAACTGTGCCAAAAGTTACGTTGAAAAAAAGTTCAAACCATGCTAAAAGTTGCGTTAAAAAAATGTTCAAAATTTGCTAAAAATTGATCAATAAAAACGTTCAAAGTTTGCCTAATAAGAAACGTTCAAACCCCGTTAAAAAATGGTGAAGAAAAACGTTATAACTGTGCTAGAAATTGCTTTTAAAAAACCGTTCAAGCTGTACTAAAAATTGTTCAAACTGTGCTAAAAATTGTTTAAAAATCGTTCAAACTTTGGTAAAAATTGCTTCAAAAATCCATGTTAAAAGTTGCGTTAAAAAAACGTTCAAACTTTGCTAAAAATTTATATAAAAAAACGTTCAAAGATTGCATAAAAAGAAACGTTTAAACTGTGCTAAAAATTGCTAAAAAAACAATTAAACTCCGTTAAAAATTATTTAATGAAAAACGTTCAAACTGTACTGAAAATTGCGTTAAAAAACGTTAAAATTTGCTTAAAAACAGTTCAAACTGTGCCAAAAGTTACGTTGAAAAAAAGTTCAAACCCTGCTAAAAGTTGCGTTAAAAAAACGTTAAAAATATGCTAAAAACTGATAAATAAAAACGTTCAAAGTTTGCCTAAAAAGAAACGTTTATAAACTGTACTTAAAATTCCTTTAACAAACCTTTAAACTATGCATGAAATTGCTTTTAAAAAACCGTTTAAACTGTGCTAAAAATCGCTTAAATATTGTTCAAACTGTGCAAATTGTTCAAAAACCGTTCAAACTTTGCTAAAAATTGCTTTAAATAAAAGTTCAAACTTGTTAAAAGTTGCTTTAAAAAAGTTCAAACTATGCTTAAAGTTGCGTTAAAAAAACGTTCAAACTTTGATAAAAACGAATTTAAAAAAACGTTGAAAGCTTGCGTAAAAAAAAACGTTTAAACTGTGCTAAAAATTTGCCTTAAAAAACGTTCAAGATTTGCCTAAAAATTAATAAATAAAAACGTTTAAAGTTTGCCTAAAAAGAAACGTTTAAACTGTACCAAAAATTCCTTGAACAAACGTTCAAACTGTACTAGAAATTGCTTTTAAAAAACCGTTCAAACTGTCCTAAAAAGTTCTTAAAAATCTTTCAAGTTTTGCTAAAATTTGCAACTTGTTTCAGATTTTGCAGTTTTTCCAGATTTTGCAAGTTTTTTCAGATTTTGCATATTTTCCAAATTTTTAAAGTTTTCCAGATTTTATATATTTTTTATTTCAAATTTACAAGATTCTTTCTTAAATTTGCAACTTGTTTCAGATTTTGCAAATTTTTACAGATTTTGCAAGTTTTTCCAGATTTTGCAAGTTTTCCAGATTTTGTTTGGTTTCAAGATTTTTCAAGTTTTCCAGATTTGACATGTTTTTTTTCTCCAAATTTTATATATTCTTTTTCCAAATTTTACAAGACTTTTTCTTAAATTTGCAACTTGTTTCAGATTTTGAAAATTTTTAAATAATTTGGAAGTTTTTCCAAATCTTGCAAGTTTTCCGAATTTTGTATAGTGTCAAGATTTTTCTAGTTTTGCAGATTTTACTTGTTTTTTCCAAATGTTACAAGATTTTTTCTTAAATTTGCAACTTGTTTCAGATTTTTCAACATTTTTACAGATTTTGCAAGCTTTTCCAGATTTCGCCAGTTTTCCGGAATTTGTATAGTTTCAAGATTTTTCATGTTTTTCAGATTTTACATATTTTTTCCCAAATTTTACAATATTTTTTCTTAAATTTGCAAAGTGTCTCAGATATAACAATTTTTTACAGATTTTGCAAGCTTTTCCAGATTTTTCAATTTTTCCGGAATTTGTATAGTTTCAAGATTTGTCAAGTTTTCCAGATTTTACATGTTTTTGTTTCTAAATTTTATATGTTCTTTTGCAAATTTTACAATATTTTTTCTTAAATTTGCAAGTGGTTTTAGATTTTGCAATTTTTTTCAGATTTTGCAAGTTTTCCAGATTTTGCAAGTTTTTCAGATTTTGTATGGTTTCAGGATTTTTCAAGCTTCCCAGATTTGACATGTTTTTTTTTACAAATTTTACATTTTTATTCCAAATTTTACATGATTTTTTCTTAAATTTGCAACTTGTTTCAGATTTTGCAAATTTTGCAGTTTTTAAGATTTTGCAAGTTTTCCATATTTTGTATGGTTTCAAGATTTTTCTAGTTTTCCAGATTTTACATGTGCTTTTTTTCCGAATTTTACATGTTGTTTTTCCAAATTTAATGAGATTTTTTCTTAAATTTGCAACTTGTTTCAGATTTTGCAAATTTTTCCAGATTTTGCAAGTGTTTCTAGATTTTGTATATTTTAGAGATTTTTCAAGTTTTCCAGATTTTATATGTTTTTATTTCAAATTTTACAAGATTTTTTCTTAAATGTGCAACTTGTTTCAGATTTAGCAAATGTTTCTAGATTTTGCAAGTTTTCCAGATCTTACATGTTTTTACCAAATTTCTCAAGCTTTCCGACAAATTTATTGAATACGTTATCCATGTTATTATTTCTAATTTTATTTTTTTATTGTATTACCATGAATTTTGACACCCTGTATACGTACGTAGGTAATTCAATTAATTCAAAATGTTTTTTAATTTAAATTCATATAAATTTAAAAACAAATTGAAGAGTCAAACATTTATTGCTCTTCTGAAGATTTATATTCACATAAATTATATAACATATCTCGAAATTGATTATAACAGGATACCACGTTCACTTTCTTCCGGTTTCTCCGTCAAATCACAGTTTACGTAAATGAAAAAAATCTATTACATCCTGTACGTACCAGTAACTAGAAAAGTAAATGACATCGTGACATCAAATGACATTCACACATATCGCATATTTATTATCTCATTGATTAGAAATCGATTTCTAATGAGGAAGTTGCATTTTTCTAAACTGAATGTTAAAGAGAAAACGGCGCCAATGAATTTAATAAAAAATCAGATAATTACTATGCACTTGAACGCGTACAAAACGTTAGAAATGTTTAAATTATACGGTATGTTTATATTGTAATAAAAAATGAGACTGATGTGTCAGTTGGGAATCAAAACAAGGTGTACTATAATTATTAGTTAAATTAAATGCCTAACGGGTAAACGAGTTCGTGTATCTTTTTTTTTTATAAAACAGTAGTAGCTCTATACTTTCAACATATAAAGGATACTCCTTTTTAATATTCCAAGAATAGATTCTTCCCCCACGCATATTCATATCTTTTTATCAATCTTTTCATGAGTCGACAGTTCCTGAAACAAATCCCTTTTTCTTCACCTTTCCAGGGCGTTTCATTTTAACAAAAATGCCATCAATACATAGACGTATCAATGGAAAGGATATTGGGTACTAAAATAATAATCGTAAAAGCAAGTACAACAATCAGATGAGTCAAAAATGTCACTTTATACTTTTTTTTCCTACTACAATAAAACAAGTGAAAAACAGCAATATTTTTACCATAATTTCAAGTTTTCGAAAATTTAAAGTTATGAAAATAAATTTCTATATATTGTAACTATATTTTATTAATTATTTTTTTTTAACTTTCAAATGGTATGTAATGATGTATTATTGTTTTGTTATTTTATTTATATATTGATATGGAACACTCGGTATTTCCTATTCTATAAATCTCAGTCACACTTAAATAAATTTAAAAAATTATAAAAAAAATTTTAATTTATTTAAATTTTTAATGTTCCTTTTCTACTCCCTTCGGGTTTTCTCTTTCAATAATGTGAATTCTATTAATCTGTTTCTGCCTTCTTTCTGTGTACTTCCTAGTTTATATTTGTATATTTGTTTTACAATTTTCCCTGTGTTCTGTCTCTCCATTTAATTTAATCTAAATTCCATCATCTTCTTATAGTTTTTTTATTTTATGTCTCTTTCTTGTATATATATTTTTCTTTTACAATAAAATGATTTACCTTCATATACTTTTTTTTTTTAAATATCCGTTAACAATATAACATTACTAATTCCTTTATATTTCCATCTGTAACAAATTCGTTTTCTTTTTAATTTATCTGACATATTCCAAAAATTAAATTATCAACATATTGACATTTTTTTCTTTTATTTTACTTGATTTTTTTTTGATGACATCTGAAATGACTTGACATGTTTATATTTAAATTTTCATATCAATATATATTTTTTTTATTTTTAAAATTCATAAACCATTTTAAATATAATTAATTTTTATGTCGTTCAGCGCCAATTAAATTTTATTAAAAAAATATAATAAAAAAAAAAATAATATCAACGATGCCAACTATCAGTTAGTCGATTCTGTTAGGATTTTATAATTGCAAATATATTTATTTTTTTTTAACTGCATATATCATTGATTGATAATAATAAATGAATTTTATTTTCGTACTTCACGATTCCAATTATATTTGTACGGACAAATATAGAAATTTCTGGGTGTATTTTGCACTTTATTTCAAATGTAAATTGAGCTTTGTTTTATTATTTAAAAAACTGAATGAATCTCAATTTACACCATGGAAATATGTAACTTTAAATCTTCCATTCTTTTACTTCAAGATTCCAATTATATTTGTACTCACAAATATAGAAATTTCTTGATGTATTTTGCGCTTAATTTCACATGTAAGTTGAACTTTATTTTATTATTTAAAAAACGTACCAAAACGTACATAAATAAATAAATCATTTATTATTTATATATTTCCTTTAATTGACTGATCCTGAGAATAAACAAATATTTAATTGATATTTAAAATATTAAACTTTGACGTTAGTGTATTTATTAGGATGTTGCTAAGATACGATTGGTTAAAGAATCAACTTAATATTAAATAATCGTGGAGAAATAATCTCGACCATGGTATATAAGCTACTAATTTTTTCGATTTTTTTAGTAAATAGTTTTGTTTTATAAAATTCAACTTGTTAAATTTGAAGATTGACGTTCAAAGATTAAAATCCTCGAGCTAAAGCTCTCGGGTTAAGTTTTCAAACAAAATTGTTTTCGGAAAATCAAAAAATGTATTCTTATATTACCCCAGATAAAAGAATTTTCATAATAATTTTCGGGATTAGTCGAAGGTTTTTTTAAGAAGAAAATTTATAAACAGTTTGAATATGGTACATTGAAAGTTTAAGAAATGTATTTGTAAAATTCGAGACGACGTTATTGGCGTAAATAGAAAAATTAATATAAAAATTAAAAATTAAAAGTATACTGGAAGAATAAATAGGAAAAGAAAAAAGTACTGTAAAAGTAAAAGACGGGATAGAAACAAGAAACTAAAATAGAGAGACAGAGAGAGAAACTTAAAGAAATAGTAAAGCAAGAGAGAGACTGAAGGAAATAGTGAAGCGTGTTCTAGAGTACAGTTCCTATGAATAAAGGAAACACGTATATAGTGGTTGTTATGTTACAACTTCTATATAACTATTTACGATAAGAACTTTTACAATGTTTTTATTTTTATTTTAAAACATGTATATCTAAATATGATATATATCAAAAATCTTCTGTTTATAATAGAACATTGCTTTTATAGTTTTTTGCTTGACTCTTTTTCTTATTTTCTGATAGATATTGAGGTTAAGATTCATGTCACCGCAAAACATTCTAAAGTACCATTTCCAAAATCAAACGTTAAAATGACAACAGGAAAAGATAGGAATAAAGACAATTATATGTAGTGTGCGAAGCACCACAACGTCGGCCGAGTGCGCTCATTAAATTTGTTAATAATTACATAACTAAAAATATTCGCAACATAAGAATATTATCTTCTTGAAATGTTTGAAATACACTCATGTTCACATAACAACCTATTAACTTGTATTAACAACCATATTTTCCTATCAGACATTTTTAATGATCTCATCTAATTGTTCCTCCTGGCTTTTTGTGTAGTCTTACAGTCAAATCCTTTTCTCTCTTATTTCCCTTTCATGTTTCCTAATTTTCTTATTGTTTAATTTTTTTCCCTTTTTTTCCTTTTTATTTACAATCACCCCCTTTAATGTCAATTGTAAATTGTCTTTTTCTTCCTACCTGACACGACATTCTTCTTTTTCTTCCTAGTTACTCGATGGCCTTTACCTGTATCCACACCCAGTCTCTTACATACTATTGTTTACGTTCTACCTTATTATTTACATTGTCTCTAATTCTGTATATAATTATATTTTAATTGCGCCGCCCTTCTGGTTATTATATTTTTTTTTTTTAATTTTCATTTAGATTGTCAAATGTCAATAACTTTGTTCATTGTCATGTCAAGTTTAACGACCATTTTGTAAATGTGCTACTAAAAGGGCCAAAACCTTTTTGGTGTACATTAAGCCTACTGATTGCTACTGTTATTTGAATTGCTTTCACCTACTCACGTGGAGTGGATCGCGAAGGGCCGTTGCCCCTTCATGTTACACTTGGCCATGAATACGTCAGATTGACCTCGTTTGGCCACCCTAAACTCATGGTTGGACCTCTTCAGACGTCCACCAAGAATTATATTATACGTTCTAACCTATATATTGATAATTTCGAAATTGGTGTCTCGGGCACTTACCTCTAATGTTCCCGCACCACCTACATCCAACCAATTTACCGTCAATTTCCCTTTCGCCTCCAACTTCTGGATGCATTGTCAGTTCACCGCTAACATATTCTTCCTTTCCTTACTGTTTTAATTTTAATCTCCTTCTTGTACCCTTTAACTTTACCTCTACTCTACCCCTTAGTGCATACACGCAATTTCATAAATTTTCTTTTAAATGACAATTGTGTTGTCAAATTTTCAATAAATATCATTTATTACATTTTATTTCTCGGGTAAGTCTAATTTATAAAAAAATTTTAAAATGTTTATTTCCTATCTCTGTACTCATATTCTAGGCTTGATGATGGCTTGTAGCCGAAACTAGTCGCCTATCTTTTGTTTTATAATAAAATTTGTGGTACTCGACTTTGAATTTCATTACTTTCATTACTATAAGAATATTGGCCTGGAATATTACTAAACAGGGTTACCGTTAACAACATGGAAATGGTACCTTGGAACTTTTGTTAACAATATTACCGTTACCATGATAATAGTTACAACAGATTATCTATAAAACATTTTCGATATTCTGAAGTGTGCAACTTTGAAACTAAGTATTTTCGCAAATTCTAAATAACTGGACTTTTAGGTAGTCATCGTTGCCATAGTAACAGCTACATTTTGTTTTTTGGGAGAAAAAAAATTAAAAACACAAAACATATACTGTGGTTAATGCAATTTTTTTACTATCATTTGCATTGGATACGTTAACTTGTGACAAAAATCAATGTACCTCAATATGTTTTGTTTTAATTTAACAGTGCAATTTTTGATAATAACATTGGAAGTACATTATTATGAGTCATGTAAGTGAAGGTATGTAGTTTATTCTTTATTATGATTAACATGATAAAAAATCTTTAATGGCACACTAATTGGACAAAGTTATATATATTAGAAGAAATTATTATTATGGTTAACCAACTGTTGTTTCTTTTATAATATCTGTCATAATTAACATCTACAATCTGTTTTGTTTTCCCAATCGCTAAAAAAATTGGATATGTCGCCCCAAAATTTTTCCGACAAGTATCAAGAGTCGACTGTTATAATTTTAAGGGTGTCGTGTCTCCGGAAAAATGGTTAGCCTAATAAAATTCAAAAAACTGTATAAATATCTGTTATTGGTTTAAAATTTGTAATCTAACCTCAAAATTGGAGGAAAAGTTACGGCATCATGTAGTATTTATTTGATAGAAGAGGGGTAATGATAATAGCGTACTCTGATCTAGGTACTGATTTGTCATTGGTCAAATTACGTTGATATTGATTTCTGATTGGTCAAACTATGTCGAAATTTGAAAACGACCAATCATACTATGATACTTTTTGATTTTATCGTTCTCTTCTTTACAATTTAGTCTTAAGACGTGCTATATGTATCCTTTTCTCTCCTAAGTTCGCTAATTTGTTTATATAGTGGTTGTATTAGTGCAATTTTATCTATCATTACTTGTGCTTTCTTTTCCATTTTTTTAGCCTTGTTGGTCATTCTCATGGATTCTTCATATACGCTCAGTATTTTCTCATTTTTGGTTTTGCTTGTTCTGCCATTTGTTGCTTCTTTTTATTTCATATTATTTACCTAAAAGGCTAAACAATAAAATATTTAATTCTGTTCCTAGTTTAGTAGTTTTGTTCGTGTTCTTTAAAATAGAACCGTTCAAAAATTGCGCAGAACTAGTTGCTCAGTGAAACAAATTTAAAATTGTTCAGAGCAGTTTTGAATTAAGAAATTAAACATGAATACCTCAATAATCAACTGTCAATGTCAATTGTCATTCATGATTTGTCAAATTGTAATACTAGAACAATAAAAAGGTAATTATTATGGGGTTACATGGAGTTTTCCTTTTGGAAAGTGGTAACTCAAACTAGTTTAGTTTGAAGAAGACGAACTTGAGCTTTTCCAGTTGAATTCCAAAAATTCAATAATATATAATTGTATATAATCTCAGATAAACAAAGAATTTACGCAATATAAACACAACCTTAAACATTGTTTATTATTATTTTTTTATAAAAAGCCTTGTAATGCGCATGTGTGACTAGAACGGTTTTTGTTACTTCGCACTTTTAGCTAGAATCACATAGAATTATTTGAAACAGTTCAGAATCGTTCTGGAAAAAAACTAAAACACAGGATTCTTAGTTCAGAACTTGGTTCCAGAAAATGCAAACACTTTTAGGCTACTACGCATGTCTGGAACTGTTCTGCACAAGCAAATTAAAAACACGAACAAATCTAGTGGCACATTTGACGCCATCCTTACTTACTACTAATCAGTTTAAATCAGAAAATTTTAACTAGGCGCAGATGCTGATGACAGAAATATTGCTGGATTGTTTATAATATCTAGAAAGAGATGTCAGCAAAAAATGACAACACAACTTGATGTGAAATGTCAATCACAATTTACAAGTACCCAGTGCCAGGAAAATGGAGGCATGTACCTTTTGCAGTCGACACATGTAGTATTAACAAGACAGACTGGTATATTAGTAGTAGTAGGTTTTTTTTTTTTTTTTTTTTTTTTTTTTTTTTTTTTTTTTTTTTTTTCATGGTTGCATCGACAGTGAGAGTCATTAGCACCGGATATATGTTTTTGTTGTTACATTTTAACCAATTAAATACTGACTCGAAAAACTTGAGATATCTACAGTAAAATGGAATTTCAATTAAAATTTTATTATTATTATAGGTGTTTTTTGTTAATATGAAGGAACGAATATACCATAAAGACAGATAAATTCATGACACAAAGTACAGGAATGTTAAGTTTGTTAATTTTAGGGAGTCTGATACGGAACGGAAGAGGCCATAGCGCAAAGAAAATAATGATTGGTGCTGAATGACAAGACGGTGACAGTATTTTTTGAATTTAGATTTAAAGGTATTATTAAAATGAACTGTGGGTTTAGTAGGGAGTGAAATGGAAGAGAAATGAACCATATTGAGGTTTAACTCGCATTGCAGTAGATTTGAACCAATAATGCCAACGTAAATTATTTTTATTGATTTATAATAATTTTGTTGTTAAAAAAGTGTAGATATTTTTTTATACCTACTCAGTAAAATATAAAACCTTCAGTATTTTTATACAGAGTGGCGCAAATTTAATTGAACACTATTGATATTTCGTAATTCGTTATAGATATACAGTTAGTTAAATTTGGAAAAAATATCTGTATTTTCAAGACGCATTGTTTCTTTTTTTTTCAAAATTGAAATATCAGGTCCGGTTTCCGAGACATACAAAACAGAAATTGATAATTTTCGTTCCGTCTTTGAAGGGCCACTTTTTTCCCATTTAACTGTATATTTTTATCTATAATTATTTTTATCATTTTTATCCAAGAAAACACATTTTTTTAATACTAAAACATTTTCACTAGATAAAGAAATTAACCCAAATAAAAAATTCCATTATATATTTTTCACCAAAAAATAATGAACGTCTATGGATAAATTCTAACAAAATGCCATCAAAGTATAATGACTTGCAGTCGGTTCTCGCCCCGAGACTTCTTTGTGCGTTTGAAAGATGATGACAGATATCGATTGTGATTATTGGGGATCTATCAATAAGCCGGAAAAAAATGTTAATTGAGCGGAAATATTGGGTTCTTCTGCGGGGATTATATTTTTGGTTTTTGGCTGGTGTTTACTGATAAACTACGAATAAAACGTCGAGCGTGTTATAGCTTTGTGTGTGTTTGGGGATTGTTGAAATTTAAGATTTTATCGAATAATATGATTTACTTAGGCTGCTTTTTTATGAAATAATGAAAGACAGAAAAGCCCAATTTAATTTAATTTTTATTTTTAGGTAGGTAAAAGTAATTATATTTATAGCGCACAAAATCCAAATATAAATAATAAAACAATAATAAAAAAAAATATTAATTAAATGTTTCATAGATAATATATCTGCAGAAAAAAAAATGAAACCCTTTAGTAAATGTTGTAAATATAAAACAATTAATATATTTCTTATTTATACTCTATATGTAAGTTTAAA
Organism: Neocrepidodera transversa; assembly: GCA_963243735.1. Lineage (NCBI taxonomy): Eukaryota > Metazoa > Arthropoda > Insecta > Coleoptera > Chrysomelidae > Neocrepidodera > Neocrepidodera transversa. Next base: position 10,744,406 of record OY725337.1, read on the forward strand.
TTTTTTACAATGTACATAAAATTGAATTAATTATAAATAAAACAAAATAGAATCATATATAATTCGAATTTATTGTTTAATAGGCAAAAAATGGAACGTAACAAGCGAAATGTAGTGGTAATCGAAGCAAACAAATAAATTATTGTGACAGTTAATCAGTATATAATTAATTGCTATTGGTCATGTTTATGTTAGATTTTAAATGAACCTAAATAAATTATTCAATACACTTCCTGACGGGATACGAGTTAATTAACCAATTAAATGATTTTTTATGGTGTTCATTTTATGTTCAAATATTTACTAGGTAATAATATTTGATTGGGTTTTTTAAATGTATTAATAAATTATATGTCATATTGGAAGTCACATTATTTATTGATTTACTTTTTTAATAATTAAATTAACCTATTATATAAAAATAATATTCTTGTTGACAAGTTAATGTTAAGGCCAATTAAATATATTTAAATACATTTTTGTTTATGTTTAAATCAACGTTTGGACAATAATCAAAATTTTTGTATAAACAAGTCTTGCATCTTTTACAAAATTATAGTTTTAGTACTGATAACGTACATATACAATAATCAAAAAAAAAATTCTAAAATTAATTATTTTAATTCAGGCAAATTGCATCTACGTCCAGTTAAGTTCGCAACATATGGAAAACTTTTTATTATCAATTTTATGGAAAAAAGTTATTCTTCATAAAAATTTCTCCGTGTTTTGAAACCTAAAATACAATCATCCGTTATCAATTTTTTTTAGTCGTATGCGAGGTGTGTCAAAAAATGTAATTTATGAATGTGAAATGTGCAAAGTAAACTACACTTATTTTGGTCAATATCGAAAATTAGTTTAAGGAAAAGTTGATCAAAATTGGAAACTATTGAAATCATCTTAATTTGCATTAAAAAATAAGAATTTGTATTTTTTCAAAATTATTGTCTACAATAACATAAAATCACATTTTAGTTTTATTGTACAGACGTGGCTAAATTTTTAATACCCAGTTTTGAATTCTAAATAATAGTTTTTGCTTTTGTACGTTCGTTATTCTCGGAAAAAATTCACATTTTTCAGCACACCTTGTATATGGCTTTATTCTAGGTTTTAGACAGTGCAGAACTTTTTATGAATAATAATTTTTTTCCATAAAATTGATAATAAAAAAGTTTTCCATATGTTGCGAACTTAATTGGACACACTGTATAATAATTCATATACATTTTGTTGTCGGCAACGTGTTAAAAATAATCTGGAAAAAAATAATCTTAATTGCAATATACCATAACAATGACAATAGAAATATGATAATACAAAATAAATCATTTAACCTGCCAGTGCATTTGCGTTAAAGGACCAACGCACGGAACATACGGAAACTGGCCCTCGGCTAAAATGTTTGATACTCGGAAATATTTTCCCAATATCAATGCAGGCCCCTCTGAGAAGGACAGCCTTTGTCGTATTGATTCATATATCTTGGTAAATATTTCTAAACTGAATGTCTGAAATGTATTGAATTCTAACGTCTACTTTTCTGAGGTGCTTGACAATTTATTACTTTCTTTATGTCGAATATAAATTAATAAGACCCCCCCCCCTAAATAAGGTACTGTTACAACAGCAGAACGACTTAAAGACATTTATTTTTTGTTATGTATGTATTGATTATAGAGGGCTGACTAAAATATATATATATATATAATAACTTAATGAAAATGTTTTAATTAATATATGAAAAATGATATCTCTTACTAAAGATTTATAACCCTACAAAATTTCCTTTAGTAAACTTTTAAACCAATAAGATAAAATCTCAAGATATGACTGGCTTGTAAATCAAATTTCAAAGATTCCATTGGAAACTAGACCATCCTTTGCTGCTGGTTTATTAAAATTTATGTTTGTGTACAGTTCCAAGTTCGGTATTTACCGAAAGATTAATTCTGCTAGTTCTCCGGGAATCAATGTTCTGGATAAGATCGCAAGATGATTGTGTTATGAACTTGCCCGGTGCAATAAGGCTAACTTTGCCAGAGAAAACGACCTCCTACTCGCTTCCAGATTTCTGATTGAAATCTTGTTTTGGAAGATTATAGTAATATAGTTAAAATGGAGTCTCATATTCGATGTATTTATTTCCATGAAATAGAGAAGGCAAATGAGTATAATAATTTATATAACCATGCATTTTTCTTTATAATTAGAATTAGTAGGAAAATTTATCTAACGGAAAGTGGCCAGTATTTAATAATACTAAGAGCATATCCATGTCATACTACCTATCATATTGGTTTTGACTGAAGCTATGTAAAAGTGTACTCAACATTCCATTATAATTACATCGCCAAAGTCCTTGCGCGTTTATTCGATGGAAACTGTGGAAATCAAATTGGTATGCGGATATAGAGGTGGGTGGTTTTTTTTTCAAGTGGATTATTGAATTTGGCATCAAACTCAATTTGTTGAGAGGTTTTTTCTGTTCAGTTAAATTGAAACAAAATTTCCGTATTGATATTTATATTACAGGTACGAGTTTATTGAAACCTTTGTAGTGGATCAAGTTAAATCACGTTATTTTATTCTTCAATAAAAATCCAATCAAATTAAAATATATTAAAGTACGTAAAAATATATATTCATCACTTAACACATCAGAATTAATCTTCATATAATTTTACTATTTGTTCTTTCATTACATAATTAAAATGTCCGTCAAGCAACATGTTTACGAAAATTGTTGTATAATTTTATTAAATTATAATCGTCCTTTTATCTATCATTATTCCTAATTTCTATTTTATCGATAATAATGATAAAACCCATTCAAGAACGACTGTAACAGTAAATGAAATAATGTTGAATATTAGTTTAATATTCTCCCACCTTGAGACGTTCAACGAAGAGACTCAAACTTATGGTTGAAACCTCTCAGGAGCTTTTATGATGACTAACCTTAGTCTTAGAAGTGTATTCAATATTCGATGTTTCATTTGTTCATCAGTTTCTTCTACATTATTTTTACTAACCCTTCTCTGATCTAATTCTTCTCTAAAATTATTTATTTCAACTTCAGAATGGACTTCTAAAGGATATAACCTTTTAGTAGGTCTGGTCACAATTCTAATGAAGAAAATTTTCATTAACAATTGCCAAAGGCCATTCCATTCGCTTTTTGTTTCTGATAACCAATTGACTTAAATATTCTTTAAGCAATCTCATTTTGTAATAAGTTTTCATCTTGACTCTACACTTAAGATGCTTGTTCACTGTGTCCATTAATGTTATCGAGATCAGGCACGTCTAATTACAAAAACATTAATGGGGTTAATGGTACTAGATCTTTAACATCATCAGAAATGTAGATAAGAGGTCTGGAATTCATAACAGCTTCACATTCGTATAAAGTCGTGCAAAGGTCATCAAACGACAGTGAAGTAGTACCCAGAGTTTTTTGTAAAGGCTATTTTAGTAATCGAATTAATCGCTACCACCAGCCACCACACCAGGCTGCAGTTGGTGGTGAAAATATCCAACTAATTCGTTGTGCATGTGGTGTAAAATTGACAAATCTGGTTTATTAACTGACGTCATTTTTTTGGTTGGATATAACTTAAATTTGAATTCGGAATTTGGAACTTTTGGTTTTCAAGAATATTGTCCCCACTAACCAAAACTACACTTTTTTAAACAATCTACGTACGTTTCGCTAACTATGTTAGCAACATCAGGAGTCGATGATAAACAGTTTATCATAGACGCTTGTCTTAAGAGGCATGGGTAGCGCGTCATCACTTCGAATTCCCTCCCGCTTCCTACGCCTTCAGGTCACACCTAGTGGGTATCTAAAATTTTGTTGTAGGACAATCGTTTAGACATGACAACGCCGCTTAAATTCTGAAGGGGAATTGGAAATTACAATATTATTGCTATTGGGGTATTCTAATCATTTTAATAAATTTGCAACAACCTAACCCGAATTTTGTATTTTTAACTTTACTAAAGGTCGCCCAGTGGTCAAAATTCGACTGTTATTCATTAAAATTTAAAGTTTACGTCTACACATACCTATTTTTCCTATTTCCTCTTTTTTCCTGAATCGATATTTGAAAACAACAGATTTGAGATATCTTTTACGGTTCATGAGATAAACTCGTTTTTGTTTAGAAGTCATCACGCATGTTTTTTCTAATTTTCCTCATTTTTCCTATTTTTGCATATATTTTCCGGTTTTTTCTTTTTTTCCTGGTTTTTTCCATTTTTCCTCAATTTCCTATTTTTTTTGTTCTATTTTTTTTACAATTTTTTCTATTATCAACCATTTTATTGTTTTTCCGTATACTTCCCTCTTTTTTCAATTTTTCTCTATTTTTCCCTATTTTTTTTACCTTGTCTCGTTGCTTGTTTTTTTACGTTTTCCTATTTTTAATTTATTTTTTCTATTTTTCCCCAGTTTTTTATTTTTTACTAATTTTTCCTATTTTATGCTTTATTTTCCCATTTTTTTTTATTTTTACTAATCTTCTATTTTTTTCTAAATTTTTTTGCCTATTTTTCCCATTTTTCCTATTTTTTCCAATTTTTTTACGTTTTCCATTTTTGCCAATTTTTTTTACCTATTTTCTCTATTTTTTCTATTTTTCCCTCTTGTTTCATTTTTTTCCTATCTTTTTCTAGTTTTGCTTATTTTTTCTTATTTTTCTCCATATTTTCTACTTTTTCTAGTTATTTTCTATTTTTTTCTTTGCTTTCCCTGTTTTTTCCCATTTTCATATTGTTTCTTATTTTTTCCTGCTTTTTATCATTTTCCTTGGTTTTCTCTGGTTTTCTTATTTTTCCTATTTAACGCTATTTTTTCCTATTTTTATTTCTATTTTTCTAATTTTCTATTTTTTTCTACATTTCCGTGTTTCTTTTTTTTCTGTTTTTTTTTTCTTTGCCTATTTTTCCCAATTTTTTTACGTTTTGGCAATTTTTTAACTATTTTCTCTATATTTTCTATTTTTCCCTCTTATTTAATTTTTTTCAACTTTTGCCTATTTTTTCCTATTTTGCTCTTCATTTTCTACTTTTTCCAATTATATTCTATTTTTTTCCTCATTTTCATTATTTTTTGCGAATTTCATATTGTTTCTTATTTTTTCCTGTTTTTTACCATTTCCCAGGTTTCTCTGATTCTTCTTATTTTTCCCATTTTATACTATTTTTTCCTATTTTTTTTTCTATTTTTTACTAATTTTCTATTTTTTACTAATTTTCTATTTTTTACTAATTTTCTATTTTTTTTTTAATATTTGAGTGTTTCTTTTTTTTCCTGTTTTTTCTCATTTTCCCTATTTTCTCTATTTCTCCCAATTTTTTTTTACGTTTTCCTGTTTGGCCAATTTTGTTTACATATTTTGTTTATTTTTGTTTTATTTTTCCTCTTATTTCATTTTTTTGCATTTTTTCTACTTTTGCTTAATTTTCCTATTTTGCTCTATGTTTTCTACTTTTTCCAATTATTTTATATTTTTTTCCTTATTTTCCCTATTTTTTCACATCATAGTGTTATCTATATTTTCTGTATTTTACCATTTTCCCTGGGTTTCTATTTTTCTTATTTTATACTATTTTTTTTTTCTATTTTTTACTAATTTTCTACTTTTTCTATATCACCCTATTTCTTTTTTTCCTGTTTTTTTTCCATTTTGCCTATTTTTGTCCATTTTCTCTATATCTTCCAACTTTTTTTACCTTTTTCTATTTTTCCCTCTACTGATTTCACTCCAAAATCACTAAAATCAGCTGTGTTGTCGATCCGATGTTGCCAATGCTACAAACTTTCTCTGCAGTCTTTGGCAAAAATTATTTATTTAAATACTAGGTTTCATTTTACAAAATATGTAGGAATATTTCAGAAATTATGTATTGGAAAAAACAATGCTTTTTTAATATTGTTCACCGGAAGTTCACTATTTTTTTAAACAAAAACTAATTTCGGTAATTATTAAGCCTGTAAAAATTTTGATGGCTCCTTGTATATTACATCTATTTTACTATATTTTATTAGTGCATGTTTAATTTTAGGGGATACACAAACTTCTACCAAGAATAACTTTTTGTCAAAAAACCGTTAATAAATAATGTTTCCTCCCATATGGTGCATACTTTGGGGACAACACTGTAGATTATAAATTAGTTATAAATAGTTACAGATTTGTTTTAAAAATATTTATAAAATTTTAATAAAACAGTTTGGACTGAAGCTATATATAGATTTACACACAAGTAACCTTATATAATGTACTATAAAATTGATTTATAATTTTTATATAACATATTATATATTATATAAAACTGTTACGTAGTTAATTTTATTTTTTTGTTACTAGGATTATTTGTAAATTTATTCCATTACAAAGGTTAAACGTATTGACTTGCAAAATATATAACCGACACTAGCAATTAAATATTTGCAAGCCATTATCATCAGCGTTGGGTTAGTTGCCATCGAATATTAGTGATCAAATATAGAACAGAACTACCTGTTATATCGAGGATTAGATATGGGGTAGTTTAGCAATGTAATTGCTTTGTTTGTACTATATCGATTCATTTCGTACTTACCGCCCTATTATAAAACAGAATATAATATAAATTGGACCAGTATTAAATTTATTTTTCAAAAAATAATGAAATTTACCCAAATAATACCGATTAAGAAAACTGGTAACCCCTTAATAACATCTCTTTATATCGACCAATTAGTATGCTACCAATCATATTTCAAATATTTGAAAGACTTCTACAATTACAATGAATGCTAATATTGACGAATTTACACCACACATCAATTTGGATTCCGGAAACAAAACCATAAATGTGAAATAAAAGAAACTGCTGCTTTCCTAGTACATTAAGCAAGATTTGAATCAAGTTTAACATGATGGCCTCCTATACAAATTAAAGCTTACCTAAATCCTAAATCCTATCTTACAGATCGTTATGTCTAAACCGAATTTAAGACAACCACATCAGAATATCACCAATTCAAATCTAGAGTGCCATAAGTCAGCGTGCTGGGCCCTTCCTTTATCTAACATTCACTGTCGATATCCCAACAACAAATTATACCAAAACTGCGAAGTTCGCTGATGATACTTTTTTTTTACGCACATCCCCAAGATGTTTCTGGGGGTAGTGTGGGACTCTGGTTTCAATACCCACTAAAAACTCCTCCTCTTCTACTAACATCCAACACTGGGATCGCCTGGTGCAGCCTGCTTCAGTTCTGAGTTCTGGTTCCGAATCTTCTCCCTGCTGCCTTGTTCTTTCCTCTCTTTCCTTGTCCATCAGATAGCTCTGATAAACTCATGCACTATATTCCACTTTGCCTTATCGTTGACCATCACATCCGTCACGCTTACCACCTGTAGTTCTTCTCCCATCTCCATCTCGGCGATTTCCCTTCTCGCTCCCCACCTGCCACATTAGAACACGGTATGTCTTTCCTATTCGCTTGGTGTACGTGGCGAAGCTGCTATGCCGGAGAAGAACTGAGTGAGGAAATAGTCCATCCTTCTGTACTTACACTGTATCCACTGCTTATCTGACGATTCTCCTGGTCCAAGTCGCTGTTCCTATTCCCGCATTCCGCTCCTCTTGCCAAAGCTCCAGTGTTCTTACCCATTCTGCTCTCTTGATCGCCTCGTCCACCTCCTGCCTGTCGTATATCCTCACCCTCTCATCCACTAGGAGGTGTATGCGCGGGACCCCGGCTATGGCTTACGCAGCCGCTGAAGAAATAGTTCTGTATGCGCTGATCAACGCTCGTCTTTGGACACTTTTCATCTTTTCTTCGCCAGATCGAGGCTCCATACAGTAGCCCCGACTAGACTACCCTGTATAGCAGATGTCTCTTGTCTGCCTGACCCACCAATATTCGACATTAGTGTCGTGAGTGCCGCCAGTTTCTGCTCTGCTTTTTTAGTGACGTATTCCACGTATGGCCCAAAAGTCGTCGATGATCACGCCAACATACTTGAGGCTCTTTTCCCTTCGGATCTCAACTCCCATTATTTGTGCTGAGATGTCCCTCTTTCTCTTTCCCTTCAAAACCACAAGCTCCGTTTTCTGTGGAGCTAATTTCAGTTTGTTCGCCACAAGCCTCCTACGTACTGCAATTTCAGTCCTATGTGTCAATTCGTCCAGGTCCTCTATGATTATTGCTAAGTCGTTGGCAATTGCTACCGTTGTCATCCCTATCGATTTTACCGCGAGTATGTGATCGTATAGTACGATTCGCAATAGTGGCCCAAGGACCGATCCCTGTGGAACACTTGCGTTGATCTCCATTCCTACGTTCTTTGCCACCTATATTTTCCTTTGAAACAGGTAACTGTCCACTAGGTCTTTCAGGTATCCTGTGATTTCTTTCTTATCTAATGCTATTGAATGCGTTCTTGATGTTCACAGTCACTAGTGCTACCTAGGCCTTCCTTGACCTTTTAACTATATTTTGGACCCTTTCTATGGCCTATATGGTAAACCTGCCCATTCTAAACCCGTATTGTCTCCCAGACAGCTTCTCTCTCTCTCTCCTCTATTTCCTTTTTTATCCTATTTTTTATAATCTTCTCATAAAGCTAGCCAAGAATCCTGAGGAGACATATGTGTCTATAGGTACAAGCGCCCACCGCCTCCTGCTTGCCCTTCCTAATAGTTTCCGAAATGTATTCGGGATTGCCTCAATCGCCGCCTTTAGTATTTCCGGCGTGATCCTGTTCGGTCCTGGTGCTTTCCTAATTTTAATGGCTTCCCTAGCCTCCTGTAGCTCCTCGTTACCACAGGTATATTGTCCTCCTCACCCTTCTGCCTCGGTCTTTACTGTCATCATACCTGCAAACGAACATTTTGGTCTAACCCTTGACAAGAGATTAACATGGGAATCCCACATAAGGAAAAAAAGAGTGAAAATAAGCCTAAAATTTCGGCACATGAACTGGCTCATTGGACGAAATATACAACTCAACCTCAACAACAAGCTTCTATTCTAAAAATGTATTATCATGTATAATACAACGAGTGGTATCGTGACTATCGATTCTCGCAGAAGTTATTTCATGAAACGTGTTGTTAAATATTAATTTGGCGAATGAAACGAAATTAGCAAAAGACTTGTCAATGTTGTAGAAGATAGAGACTGTACTACTAACTGTAATACTAACAAATGGAGAGTTTTGATGAAGAATTTTTTTTTAAAATTTAGTTTAAATGTAAATTTTAGCATTAAACCCAGTCCAGGTGAGAAAGGATCTACATGATATAAGGAAAGCAAATTCCCGCATACCCCCAAAGTTCTACAGCAATGGTCAAACTTTCATTTCAATTCCCTTATTGAATTTCATTTGTATTTCTATTATAAAAAGTTTTTTGTGTTTATGAAAATTTTTCATACTTGATTTCCACTGAAACTAAATATCACTTCTATTCAGCCAATTAACAATTTTCCATTGTTAATGAAAGCATTGAGACGTTTCCTTTCTTTTTTTCAAATAAAAAAAAAACATAAAGAAAAATTAAAGCGAAAATAAAGTATTACAAGCTTTTTACACTCCGATTAAGAATTATCAATAATAGCTTTTTATTTTCAGTTAAGCTGGCGCAGAGTCATGGTAGAATTGATAAAAACTGTATAAATCCATGTGAGAATTTCCAGCATTGTCCCAGGAGTAATAAATCTGAAAAATGAGAGCGAATTCATCATTGAAAACAGTATCGGGAGGCACAATATTGAGCTCAACGCGCTGTAAAATAAAATCATAGTATTGTTGAATAGACTCTTCTGCAAAAGTTCCAATTCCCCGATGGGCCGTTGTTCACCAAAAACAGTGCAGTAGTTAAAAAAAAATATTTTACTAGAATTTTTTCTCTATTTTGATTATAAGCAGCTTATATGTGAACAGATTTGAAAACTATTCAAAAATGGATAACGTTATTGAAAATATTATACGACGTGACGCAAATTTAATTGATCACTTATTTGGTTAAGTCCAAGTAATGGTAATGTAATCTAAACAAATTTATTTAAATTCACGGTAGAAAAAAAGGTAACGCCGACAGGTTGAATGCCGGCCGTTGCCCAGGTCAGGAAATGTTTGTTGTTAGATTTGCATATAGAGGTTGGTTGAGAGCGGTTATTCATTTTCGATTATTGATGAGTTATGTGGCTATCTTACTTTCCACATCACACAAGTTTGTAATTTAATAGATTTACATGGTTAAGTTTGATTCAATCCATTATTATATAATTCAATTCATTTATACTTGTCTGGGCATGCATATCTCCTACGTCACGCCTACTAGTATATATAATCCAAGATTACATTAGCAGACGTATTTGGTCTCTTGTTAAAGCTCTCACAGCCCATGTTACTAACCTGTGGGGAATTCTCCAAAATGTGGGGAATTACATCGATTGTGGGGAATTTTGTGGTTGTGAGGATTTTGTAAGGAATATAGGATTTCTCATAGTAAATAAGGTAGTGACAAAATTATAGATTCATTTTTTTTAAACGTCTTCTAGGTTTGCTAGACGCTACCTCTTTTGATGTTCCACGGTTCTCTTTCTTTCTCGCACTCACACCCGGGGCCAGTTTCAAAAAAATCACCATTTTGACCTCTACATGACCTTCAAATCTTTTTTTTTCTGACGTGATGGGGTAAAACTGACCCCGGGATCGAATTCAGGACGCCAAAATACGTAGGAATACCATGGCCCGGTTAAATTTTCGGGACCATTTTTTTTATAAACCTGTGGTATTTATTAAATTTTATTTTTGCTTCTACTTTAACATTCCAGAAGCGAATATAAAGGTACTCAACTAAGGAAGCAAGTGAAGTCTGCGATTCTGGCCGCTAAGGCATTAGTCGTACCATAACGACCCCAAGAGTATTTTATCTCTACTGAAGCTGCCCAGTTTAAGCGGTATTCACACAATAATTCGAAGGTAGCGTTAGAGGCAAACCGAAATCTGGACTAAGGTACTAAAAGACCGCGTGACGATGCGCTCTGGGCGTTACAAACCAGAAATCTTAAATCTAGGAGATGTAGGAGTACAACCAATAAGAAAAAATAAAATAGACTTTGCAGAAGTAAAAACAATATAAGGCTTAATAACTGGATCTGTTCCAAGGATAAACGTATCAGAGGACATCCAGACAGAAGTACAACATCTGGTGACAATATCGCAAGAAGACATAAGAAAAAATCCACAGAATTGACGCCAACAAAGCACGCGAAAATCCAATTCAACAAAAAACCTGGCAGATGAAAAGGGCACAGTGGAAAACACTCCATGAGAGCAAAATAGACTAAATCAAGAAGTCAAAAAGTGACTGAGAATACATAGGAACAAACCCTGAATCGTCTGGATCAACGAAATGGAACCGGTATTATAAAACCTGTAAAAAATCCTGATATCCAGTATACAAGAAAAATCAGATGCTATCTATGAACAAAGGAAATCAAAATTATGCTAAACTATAACGAAAATGATGACAGAGAAGTAGAAACAGTAGAAAATCAAATAGACGACGAAGATTTAGGAATTTTAAGATACATAACTCCAAAAGAAGTAATTAATAACGTCTAAGCAAAGAAGCCTCCAGAATATTCCAAGATCACAAACAGAGCATTGAAGAACCTACCACAAATGTAATGGTACCATTGGTGGCGATAATCAATTTAATATTTCCTCCAAGCAATGATAAGAAAACCAAATCAGGATCCAACCTTCCTAGAGAACTAGAGACTCATAAACTTTTTGCTAGTAGTAGATAAGCTAAGTGCAAGCTGGAACAGTTGACCTCTGCGGGTGTCGCGGGGACAGGGGAAAGTATGAAGAAGGATATCTCCATTATTATTAGTCAAATTTAAAAGGGGACAAACGGCATTGTATTATAAATGTAACGTAGAATATATACGTAAACAAAAATCAAGCGCAGACTCTTAAGTCTTTGCTTCTGCGCATCATTTTTGTTTACCTATTTATTTTACGTTACATTTATTATACATTGCCGTTTTCTGCGTTCAATTTGGACCAATAATAACGAAGTTTGACCATAAGGCCCTTTAGTCTTTGCTTCTGCGCATGATTTTTGTTTACGTATTTATTCCACATCACATTTATAATACAATGCGAGGAACAGCAGGTCAAGAACATTAATTGAAGCAAAATTTGGAATTAGAAAATAACACAACTTATTTCGAAAGGAATAAATGGGAAACCGGAAGGCTTGTGCCAAAAGTTTCCCATTTTGATTACGGTTATACCTCCTAAAACCCTTTAAATGAATCACCCTGTTTAAATCAGTAATAAACAGATAAAATATCTAATATCATGAACGAAATCTTATAAGTTAAAAAAGTATAGTTTCTTATAACTAAATCATATTTTTACTTCCGATCGCGTTGTAATTCTGAATGTTCTTTCTCTTAAACTTTATCGATTCAGTTTTGTAGGAATCTGTAAAGTTTTACGGCACTTTCTCAGTTGCTTGAACTCGAATTAGACTTTATTTCTCTTTCTGGTCATATTTTTATAATTCGAGCCAGCCATAAAGTTTGATTGGTTATTGATTGAAATACAATCGAATGATGTTTTAATTAACGAGCCGTATTTGCATCGAAATTCAATACATTTTGATTTAATAAAAGTGACAATTGAAAAATTGTTTCGGTATACATTGATTTCCATAATTAAGAGATACTAAAGAATCCTTACTTGCTTCACAATTTTAAGAACTAAACAAACAGTTAATTTTAAACATTTTTATGAGTAAAACTGATTCTGCAAAATGGAAAATCACTAATATTAATAGTATTAGTCAAACCATCATTATCGATAAAAAGGATGGGGGGTAAAATCACTTTTTGCAACGTAAAGACTAAAATATGCATTTTCCTACCACAATTTAGGGACTAAAGTGTTAATTTTACTGCCTTGGGAATAAGATATTTATTAATATCTATATGTCATTATAACGCAACCTATTTTTTTCATATATTTATCGTAAACATTTAATCCCCTCTACAGTGCAAAAAATAGCATATGTTTCTCAAGACTAAAATGCATTTTAATTCCTCAAGTGAGTGTTGCTAGGGCGGATCAAAAATGGCACTTTAGTCCCTTGGTACATAATGTACTATTTTGATAGAACAAAAAATATTTCTTCAGACATATTAACGTTTAAGTTGACCTAAAATTATTACGTTTTTTTGTACACGTGTCGTTTAATTTTTAATTATGAAAAATACTGTTGACTTTCATTAATGCTCACTATTTGCTGTGCTCAAAGAAAACTTCTTGTTATGGGCATTTCCACGTTTAAATTTCATATGATTGGAAATTGTTTTTATCTGCGTTACTGCCTAATAGTGTTGTTTTTATCGCACGTTCTCAAGAAAAAATCAAAAAGAGGTATTATGCCTTAAAAAGTAAGTGCCTAGTTGAAAAGTATAAAGTAATTTTTTTTGTAGATTTAATAAAAAAATTGGAGTGCTTCCACGATCTTGAGAGGTATAAACAGGTTTTGTAGGTTAATTATTAGTTTTTTTTATAGGCAAAGAGATAACATTACTATGTCAAAAACTGTAATAAATAATAATAATAATAGCCGTTTTACCCTTTAAGTCCGCCTATGTAAAATATTTGGGTCTCTTTACCTGTTTAGCTTGCCCATAAATAGTACCTTTTATCCCTTACTTCTATTTATATAAAAATATTTGTTCTTTTTATCACTTTCATCTTCCAATTTAGTTAAATTTGAAGTTTAAGTTTGTTTTTATAAAAATATTTGGGCTCCTTATCCCTTGATCCTGCCCGTTCGAATCCTGATCGCCATCATTAGTTTTAAAATTCAGATATGAGCTGCATTTTGTTGTTCGTGAAAAAAATATTAAAAAATAAAATTTTTTTAAATATTTTTTCGTTCCTCAATTTATAGTTCGTGCAAATAAAATTTTAATTGGTATTGGCCAAAATTTAATTTTATGAATTTTAAGGATTTTTAAATAAATTTTAAGGATTTGAAGGATTTTTTAAATCATTTTAAGGATTTTAATGGATTTTTAAGCATTTTAAGGATTTTAAGCGATTTTTAATGATTTTTGAGGATTTTTGGGATTCTTAAGGATTTTCAAGGACTTCTAAATATTTTTGGGGATTTTTAAGAATGTTAAACTACTTTTAGGGTTTTTAATGTTTTCTAAGAATTATTTTAGGATCTTTAAGAATTGCTTAAAATTTTTAGTAATTTTAAGTCCTTAAGGATTTTTAAGGGGTTTTAAGGAATTTTTAACGAATTTTTAACGAATTTTTAACGAATTTTTAAGGAATTTTTAAGGAATTTTTAAGTCTTTTTAGGGATTTTTAAGAATTTTAATCTATTTTTAGGGATTTTAATGTTTTAAAAGGATTATTTTTAGGATCGTAAACAATTGCTAAAGATTTTTAAGTAATTTTAAGTCTTTAAGTATTTTAAGCGTTTTTAACGATTTTTAAGGAATTTTTATGGATTTTCAAGGATTTTTTAAGCATTTTTAGGGATTCTAATGTTTTTTAAGGATTATTTTAGGATTTTTAAGAATTGCTTAAGATATTTAAGTAATTTTAAGTCTTAAAGAATTTTTAAGGGTTTTTAAAGATTTTTAGGGAATTTTTAAAGATTTTAAACTATTTTTAAGATTTTGTTAAGATTTTTAAGGAGTTTTAAAATTTTTTTTAGGAATTTTGAGGAAGTTTTAACGATTTTTAAGGATTTATATCGATTTTTAAGCATTTTATGGATTTTTGGGATTCTTGAGGATTTTCAAGTACTCTTAAGTATCTTTAGGGTTTTTTAAGGAGTATTTTAGGATCTTTAAGAATTGCTTTTAATTTTTAAGTCATTTTGAAATAATATTAATCTAATATAATAACAATATTATTGTTTTATTCGTTTTTTTTTTAAAACAAACATAACTGATTCGTATATTTTGTATTAAATACTTGATCTTTTCAAAAGATTTCAACAAGATTTATTTAAATACAATAAAAAATAAAACATTTAGAAATGATTTAAAAATGTTTTTTCTTTTGGACCAAAACGGTAAACTAAAATTTTGCTGAAAATTTCACACCTAACATTTTTGACCAATTAAAAGCCTGTATTTGGAATCGTTACTATAGCAACTAAAAAGACCTTTATAGTAAAATAACATTTACATTTACCATCAAAAACCGTCATTTTCCCAGTATTTTTTTAATATTTCGGTGTGAAATTTTCTTATCGAATCCCCCACGTGCTTGAATTAATTGCGGGAAATTTGTCGTGTACATGAATTATTAAATAAAATTCATGTACTCATAAAATTTCCAGCAATAATTCATGCCCTAGGGAGATTATAAATGAAAATTTAGGAAAATATAAGTCTACATTCACAATGTTTTTTTGTAAATTTTGAATTTTAATTTTAATTTTTCCGGGGGTCAACTTAAACCTTAAATACCCAGGGGAGCGTGCATGCTCTACAACTTTTTTTCTATCCAAGCTGTCAACTTGATTGTTTTTTAAACGATATGTCCGATATGAGGCACATTTTTATTTATATACAGGATGTACTTCTGTTTCTATTACAATTTCATTTTGTTGAAACATTATACTTTTCAGAATTGTTTGGATATTTTTCAAAATTACCTCTTATGTTTTCATTTTTGTTATTTTTTCTCAAATTTCCCCTCTTCCTTCAAAATTTTCCCTGTTTTCTTTCAAATTTTCTAACTTTTTTATCTTAAATTTCCCATGTTTTCTTTCATATTTTGGCACTTTTTTTCTTGAAATTACCCCGTTTTCCCCCTTACCACTCCATTGGTAATGATAGAAAGGGAGAGGGAGAAAATTGGAAATAAAAAGTTGGGACAAATATTTACATATAAAAAATTGGGGAAAAGTTTGGAACTAAAAAAGTAGGGGGAAAAAAAGGTGCGGCGACAAGTGGAAAAAAAAGTAGAGGAAAAATTGGTAAAGAAAAAGTTTCAAATTTTAAATTATAAAAAATTAGCGAAAAAGTGGAAAAAACTGTTTGACACAAAGAAATGGGAAATTAGTAAAAAAATGTAGGAGAAACAGTGAAAAAAAGTAAGAGAAAGGGTGGAATTAAAAATTAGGGAAAACTGGAAGAAAGTAGGAGAAAAATGAAAATAATAGGGAAAGAAGTGAAAAAAAGTTTAAAGGAGAACAAGTGGAACAAAAAAAATAAGTAAAAAATGTATGAGAAAAAGTGGAAAAAAATAGGGGAAAGGATAGAATAAAAAAGTAGGGGAAAAGTGAAAAAAATAGGGGAAGAAATGGAAAAAGTTTTAAGGGAAAAAAGTGAAACAAAGAAATTAGTAAAAAATGTGCAAGAAAAGTCTAAAAAAGTAGAGGAAAGGGTGGAATAAAAAAGTAGGGGAAAAGTGAAAAACAAATAGGGAAAGTGGAAAATGTTTTAGGGAGAAAAAGTGAAACACAAAGAAATTATTTAAAAAGTAGGGGAAAGAGGGTGGAGGAATAATGTGAAAAAAGTTGGAAACATACAAAAATTAGTGAAAAAACAGGAGAAAAAATGAGTTAGGAAAAAGAGGAAAAAAAGTTTGAAACTAAAAATTACTAAAAAATGTAGGGGTAAAAGTGTAAAAAAATGTCCAAAATAAATAAATGGGGGAAAAAAATTGGAAAAAATGAGTCGGGGAAAACGTGGAAAAAAGTCTGAAATATAAAAAAATTAGTGAAAAAGTAGGGGAAAAAGTTTAAAGAGTGGAGTAAAAAAAATGGCGAAAAAGTGTAAAAATAGGGGAAAGTGAAAAACAATAGGTAACGAAGTGGAGACAAATTTTGAGGGGAAAGGGAAAGTTATATTTTCTTTTTTTTTTTAATACACAGGTTAGATTTAGATAGTCAATATTTCTTTTAACAAAATAAATATAAATAGTGTTATATTTTTTTTTAAACACAGGTTAGATTTAGATAGTCAAAGACTTCTTTTAATATAATAAATTAAAATTAACAGGTTAGATTTAGATAGAAGATTTTTGTAGTTTATTATCTAAATGTTGGTATAAATTTTTCTGTTAGTCTTTGTACGATGTACAGCGAATCCAAAAATGTAACAAAACGGATTCTAACCTAACACATACCCCTGGGTCACCCTGTATAACTAAAATTCTACTAAAATTGTTATTATCGAAAATTATTTGAAACAAGAAAAACTAAAAATTTGAAATTAGAATAACATTCAAAATTCGAAATACTTTTTAAAATTTACGACAAAAAATTGAAGTTTTTTAAACTATTATCCAAAAATACGATGCTAAAAGTTTTACAGTCATCAAAGGAAGAAACTTCGCAAAAAATAACCTGATTTTACCCCAAAATTTACAACAAATTTTTTTTTTTTTTGATAACTCCATTTTGTACAATTCTACTACGTCATTGTTGGTTTTTTTAAGATTATATGTTTAAAAATATTTGTTTATAAGTTTAACATATATTCAATAAATACAAAACATTCTATAAAATTTAATATTTCAATGAAAGGATTAAAGATGTAATACAACGTGTTCCAAATCTATTTTCTCTGAAGATACCGCTCGATTTGAAACGTGACTTATACCTAATCCAAACTAGACTCCTTTCAACACTCACAGAATAATCAATTATCGACAGACCTACTTTATTTATCACCATTCTCATTCTTTTTTTTTCCATAAAAAAAATCAAATCACTCGACAATGTAAAAGTTTGAACGTCCCCGGGATATAATCCTTAAAATTTTCCAGCTTCTTTAAAATGATTAATCTCATAATCCCAAATCCTTATTCATGACTCGCTACGATTTTGTTATCGTCCTTGTTTCTTATAAATTATACACCAGGCGTGGTGCATATTGTGTCCCGGTTTTATTACGTTATTTAAGGGTACCAGATTGAATAATTACAGGGGTGATTAGGTGAATAGAAGTTTGTATTGTTACGAACGGCTTTTTTTTGGCTTCATTGTCATTCGGATACTTTTTGTTTTACAGGGATTAAAAAAGGGAAGTGGTAAAGAGTAATTATTAATGACTACGTCAATTTTTAATGAATTACGTTGCGTGTTTTCACCCCTGGTTTTTTTTTAATCACCTTATGTTTAGAAAATAAGGAATATTGAAAGGATTTGTTGGTTATTCTATAAGGGCTTTCCCAGGAAATAAATAATTTATGCATTCCAATTCGCACAAAATCTTTCCAATTAGGAATAATTATAATCAATATTCCTGAACATTTCGCATTAATAAAAATTATTCTAGTATTAGAAGAAGTTGGTGGAAAATCTAAACCTACTAAGATGATGCTCTAACTAAGCAACATTTGATGCACTCTCTTCAAAAGTTTTGTATTATTTTGTTACCGTGTTTCCCTTCAGTTATTCAAATCCAGCGTGAATTTACATTTTTATGCACGCCCCACTCTTGAAGCGCCTTAAAGGAATATATTAAAGTAATAAACCATTTTTTTGTAGTATATAGTAAATCAATATATTTTTTAACGATTTATGAATATTAGTATTCATAACTGTTGAAAGAACACTAGACTGCGAGCTTTATTTTTAAATTCTTAGATTTTCTCGAAGGACCAAACTTTTTAGATAGAAGTTAAACCAATATGAATGTAAAATAAAAACAGTATTTGAAATAAGAATGTAATTTTTATTCCATTTTTTCCAAGTACGAACATCAACAGAAAAATCATAAAGCGGCACATTAATTTAAATTATGAAACCGAAACATAAATATTTAAATAGTACTCATCACTGTAAAAACTATTTACATTTTTTCTTGTTATGAAAACTCAGAAAACTTTTTGGGTGCAGTTAATTACGCACCATTTTACTTAGTTGAAGAAACTTTGTTGCCCTATTGAATGCGACTGCATCCTTTCACAGTCGGTATGCGAGAGAGATTATGCTCTGAGTTCTAACGGAGAGTAGGGTTGGTGGTTTTCTATTGGTAAGAGACATGTGATGTGGTATGTACATAGCCCTGAATTCAGAATCGTAGCGGGAAGAAATATATCTGTATCTTTTGTCTCTTATAATGATGGGATAATATGAGAGAAAGATAAGCTTGCATAGCAACAGTCGCTTATGTATTTTGTTTTTCTTAACTGTATATTGCAGAAAAAAGTCTGAGAGACAGACGGAATAATATTGTGTTGATTTTTAGATTATAAAATATGCAATAATAGACTTTAGTATGAATTGAACGATTAATATTATTAATTTAAAAAAAAATATGAATTATTTTGTATTTTCTGGATAATATTCCAGTGAAATTTATCCAATATTAATAACCCGATGCATAACTTTTTAAAGAATAAATATTAAATAAAGATGATCCAAAGCGAAATTCGACCTTACCACACAAAGAAAACTTCGTTATTGATATTTATTAAAGTTAATTGTATCATTTTTATTACATCTTTGGGATTGGACCTAATAAAAGCCTTATACTTTTTTATAAATAAATAATCTTTTACGGTTTTATATAGGTCGGTTTATTTTAGCACATATTTCTTAAGTTATTCTTTTTCTTGTTTCTTGTCGTAAAAATTTACAGATTTCTACAAAACTAAAAGCCATAAAGTTTGATCGTATAGATCATTCCGATTATAGCTGGCAATAAGTTATTAAAAAAATCCAAAATATATTCCTTATTTGGTATAATTATCGTCGTAAAAGCTTATTTGAAAGTTTTTAAATTTTCTTTATATTCATGTACAACAATTGTTGTTGTTGCGACATATCAATCTGTGTTTGTAGTCATAAAATGTTTTATTTTGAATATAAATTTCGACTTTATGTAGACTTAAATATATTTAAAGATATCCAGTTCAAAAATACATCACCAGAATAACAAAATACCAATGAATTGAATTGAATTTTATCAGGAGTTTTACTGGATAAACCCCTTATTATTTGTGCTTTGACGATTTATCAAAACATATGGATTAAATGTAGAAAGAGTTAATTTAAACTAGAGGACAATCCTGATGGTAATAAAGAACACTGTAAAAAGAAGTTATAATTAACGACCCTAAAATTTCTTAAAACAAACTAAAAATTCAGCTGAAATATACGAAAAGTTATGTCAAATTAATTCGAGAACTAATTAGCATTAGGGAGAAATGAATAATAAATTAAAAAACTAGATACTTCATTCATTTTGACACACTTAATCTATTTTAGGCCTTCATGTTGTTTTTATTAGGGGTTCTAAAGGATATTTAAAAAAATTGGGTGCCAGTCTATTCTTAAATTTATTTTTAGAGTCCCGTAGAATAAACAAAAAGAGAATAAGTGATTAAGGAATTTTAATGTTGTGTCTAAATAAGATAAAAAAATCATTTAATTCAATAAATAATTAACCTTGAGATAAAAACTGAGCTGTTTGTTCGGTATCAAAAATATACTGTGTCGGTACGGAAAATTAAAATTAAAATTAGGATTTGGTTTAACTTAAAACTCCTCAAGTGGTGTTTTGGCGCCTTCGTTCAGGTTTCGGATTTCCTCTGGCGCCACCTTCTGTTTATAGTGTGAAGGTCACTTGCACGGGCAGCGTCAGTAGAGCGAGGTTTACTTGCTCCACTGGGTTGAGTACCTGGGTATTCGCTGCGTTGCTGATGATGCTCGTAATTACGAAAAATAAGAATAGAATAAGTAATTAAAAATACAAATAGTGCGGCAAAGAGCTTTATTAATTGAATAAACAAAATAATACAGGAGGAGGGAAGGGCAAGTTTTAATATCAAAGCAATTTCTATAGGGGCATTAAATATGGATAATCTAAGCTGGATGCTGGCAGCCTCTAACAGCGGTAGGCGCGGAGTGAAGGGGTACCATTAACGGACTACGGCGGTAAGCATAATAATTAGGTAACTGGGAAACTATTATTAGTACTTTCCTACAATGTAACCGAAGCCACCAGAATGTACTTCCCGTCGAACTATTGCGTCACCGAAATGTACAATGTGACCAAAGCCACCGGTCAAATCGTGGCAACGAGTTTGGGTGAATTATACTCCCAAGTAGGTAATCTCATCCGAAGGGACGAGCCACTCTTCCCAGAGCCAAAGCTTGATGTCATTGGGTTTTGATTAGCTTTTCGGGAAAGGTGGGGATATTTGAATATGATGAGCTGGGTTTTTTTTGTGGGTTCAGGGTAACCCTCCAACTGCTATAACTTTGGGCAAAGCTATTGGGTTTTGGTATTTAGAACTCTGGTGGAAGGTTCTGAGGCAGAGATTAGGGGTCATCAGCATAAAGCTGGAGGTCTTGGCTAGGTGAGAGAGGTTGTTGGATATTATGGGTGTATATGACATAGAGGACGGAGGAAAATATAGAACCTTGGAGTACTCCTGTTAGGAGTGAATTGGTCAGAGAGGAAAGTTCCTACTTTTACGAGCATTAATTACATATTCGAGAGCTTACGAACGAGTCCGGCCTGCCAGACTTGGTCAAAAGCTTTTTGAACACCATGCCGATGTACAGTAAGTAGGTTTATAGATTGGGATGCTCTAGCGTGGAGTGTCAGAGTAGAGTGATCAGGCTTAAATCCGTGTTGGAATTGGGGAATCGTTCGCCTTTCATACAGAAAGTTCCAGATACGATCCTTGCGTAGGGTCTCAAAGATTTTACCCAGAACATCCTTTAGAGTCATGTAGGAGTTGGGGATGTTGGGTCTTTGTGGGGTTTGGGGATAAGGATGATGTGGGAAGTGTATAGTAAGTCAAACAACAATTTTTTTACAAATTATAAATATGTTTAATCTATAGTAAGAGCTAATTGGAAACAATGATAAAAATCCACTTACAGGGTGATATTCGTGAAAGAGCTTAAAGTTAAGAATATTGTTAAAATTTTACTATAACAAGTTTATTTTTTTTTTTACTTAATAGTTTTTCACAATTATGCCTACAATGTGCGGTGTTGTATGGGACAAGGATAAAATGTTCAAATTAGTAGAACCTCCTGAACTATGTAATTGTACATTAAAAAAATATAAAGACAATCAACAGAAGGCGAAATGTATAGAAATTATAGCAAAATCGCTAAAATGAGTACTGTAGAAGTCAATAGAAAATTACAAAATCTAATGAGTGGTACCGGTGCCGATGATGTCGTGACAAGTTCTTGGGAGTTTTTTGACACATTGAAATTTTGGACTGGAATTACTGAATCATTCTCCAACATTCGTATGAAATTTGGCGAGCACTCCTTCGTCATCTCTTCTTAATATCCAATTTTTCTTTTAAAATTGCCTAATTTCTAATAAAAATAATTTATTTAGTTATATTTCATGTTCCACAATTATCCATTCTACCCAACACCTTTTATTCCCCATATGACACTCCTTCCATAGTACATAGTATTAAACCTACTCTTTGAATCATATTTAATCACTGTTTAAATTTCCAAATGTTTCCAAACGTATTATGGTAAGCACTTTTGTTGTTTTTTATTGTTAACCCACTTTATCGAATTGTATATCTTTTAGAACTGAAAATGGTTTGTAAGCCGAAACTAGTTGCCGTTCCCTAATTTTTGTTAATTATATTTATGTGGTACACGACTTTTACATGAGTATTGAACACTGGACCAATAACCTTATGGATTTATATAAAAATTCGCTATGGTATACAGAATTCACGTGTGCCTCGCTCGGCCTACAGTCAATAAGTAAAGCTTTTAACGAAGTCACTCTAGAGTCAATAAATTTATACTAAATAATAACCCACTTGTAACAACAGGTTATAGATAGGTAGATAGTTCTAGGTTAAGCCTACTGTGTAAAATTTCAGTATTTTCAGAGTTAAAATTATACGTTAATTGCTACGATGCTATGTATGAGCAATAAAATTTCTTGTACCAGACATTTTTAATGTTGTCAACTCCTGAGACATTTCAGCTGATACTATCTCCTAACATGATAATTTGGGAATATTTATACATTACAATTCGGATGTTACGCATGGGGATTTCCTTTCATACTTATTTGAGTATCATCAGATTGATGTAAAATCTTATTTTTTACATATTTTTGAATTGTTGTTAATAAAAAAATTGGTATTGATTTCCCAGTTTAATTTGTGTTAAAATTATTTATTAGTAATATACATTTATATCATTATGTATATTTAAATCTGTATAAATTTTATTCATTTTAAAATCACGTAGGTATTTCTAGTTATCTCTATATAGGAGTAATCAATCTTTCATATAGGCATTTTACTCGAATGGAATATGCATGCCTCATTTGAAGTGTATAGGTTTATTGTACGTATCGATCAGGTGAAATACATATACTACATATATATCACTGGTGGATTTCTTGATTCCCTTTTCCCTATACGTCATTAGCTTCGAAGCGACTCAGAGGGAAAGATAAAAATTCAACGTGGCACATAAAAGAGCTCACTCTTCATCATTTTAATTCTATGACGAGACCACCTATTACTTTTCTAAACAAGCTGTTCCTTTAAAGTAACGAGGACCTGTCATCGCTATACTTTAATTCATATTCTTCTTCTTTTAGCGTGCTTTTAGGGAAATAGTCGTCCTCATCGTTGTACATCAATCACGCGGTATTGAATTTGGACTTGGAAGCTGCGAAAATATATTCTTTCATTTATTTTGACAGAGCGGATGTAGAAATTCTCGTTGAAATATGAATTTGAGGACTACGACGTTATGAATCAATGTTTTCCCAGCGTGCTGATTGATTTCTGTGCACTTTTTTATCATTGCAGCTAAAGTTGTTTGCGCCACTCGTCGAAGCACTTCACTGCACCGAAAATTGTTCGAGTGGAATTCCTAAAACTTTCGGGTTAATGGATTTTTCACTGTCGGGAATAAACTTTTTTATACAAGTTAAAGAAGAGCCCAAGTCTCATTACGGAGATTATCATCATTGTATAAAAAAATCCATCATAGATTTTAAATGTTTCACTCTCAACTTTCTAGTAAGTCAAAAAGCAAAGTTTAGTTACCCGACGACGAAGTAATTATCATCGCTTTCGCTAATTACTTTCAACTTTATCTTTACCCAAAACTTTGACTTTAATGCTCAGTTGCAAGAATGATTGTTACTATTAACTAATCACACCACGTTATCATTACTATTTAATGTTTCATTACAGCATATAAACGGTAGCATATTAATTAAAAAGAAATATATTAAAAAAGTAAAATAAAACTCTTTATATTTTTTTACCGATATATTCAATATTTTTTCATTAGATTAAGTATTGAAATTAGTAAATAAATAATGCGTTAATGTTTATGGGATCTCAAAAAGGAAAAAAATGCTCGTGTGTTGTAATATCGTAAATTAATCAGTCTCGCGTGTCAACATACTAATCCCTCAAAATTATTGATCGAAAATGGAAATAATGGGAAGCGTAAATCGAAAGTAAAAGCCTAAACAAAATTGTGAGATGATAGGGAGAGGAAAATTCATATCGGTTACTGAGACAGCTGATAAGAAGTGATGGGTAAGGTTGGCATCTCATTTATCATGCGATTTAGATAGGGATGATGAATTCAAGACACCTTCTATAATTATTGTTTTCGGTAATGTTGTTTTTTCGCAATATTGGGATAATTCTTTGTTATAAAGTAGACATACAGGGTATTTCATGATCCAATGTATAACAAGGACCATTCAAGATTGAGTATTCAATAAATTTAGTTTTAAGTTAACGTTAATAATATCTCCGTATATCATTGTTTAATCTAATTTTTCTAACTAGGTCAT
This sequence comes from Neocrepidodera transversa, assembly GCA_963243735.1. Lineage (NCBI taxonomy): Eukaryota > Metazoa > Arthropoda > Insecta > Coleoptera > Chrysomelidae > Neocrepidodera > Neocrepidodera transversa. The sequence continues at coordinate 10,769,271 of OY725337.1, forward strand.
AGAGCGATAATTGCCAGAGCACTCTAGATACTGTATTCTTCCAGACTAAATGTAGAGAGCTCCAGCTAGAGAAACTCTTCAAGAAAAACTCTATAGTGTATTGATAATTTTGACCAATGCAGAAGATCTCACAAAAAACTTACATATCAGTATGTACGTACTCAGCTGCTGCATGAATTCTGGAAAAGACAAAAGATTGTAGTTAGACGTAAAGGAATTATGGATACGAAGACTTCAACCAGAATGCTTAGAGCAATAAATTACTGAGGCCTAAATGTTTCAGTAAGGAATAAATTTCTTACCGCCACTTTTTATTATGATTCTTAACGTTTCCGATCTTCCAGAGTGCGAAAAGCAAAAAAATCCTGTCCGAACATCTGTATGTCTGTTTGTCTGGATGTAAACACTCTATCTCTCGAAAAAAAACAGCTCTGATCAAGTTCCGGTTTTCAATTTACCATAGTGAAAGCCAGATTTAGAATGCAGTGTGGGCCTTATGAAGCACAGTGTTGTCGCCTATGTCAGGTAGTCGGACATGTTAGAAAACTGAAGGTCGTGCACGCCAGGAACGTTTAAAATACATTGGGCTATGCTGCCTAGACTGAATTCTAAATCTGGCTTTTACTATACTTAGTTTTCTGCAGGGAAGAACCCTGTTTAATTTGAGCAGGATCTAGCATGTCTTTTCGGTACGCGCCCTACAAACTAATGTGTTTTGCTTATAGTAGCGTGTGTGAGTCGGACGAACAAGGAAATATTTTCAGCCGGAATAAGAGTACCACCTCCCTCAATTTCCGATCATGCTGCACACAATGGCGACGGCGTTAGAATTTCTCTTTGAGGTTTCATAACTCCTCCAAATGGCCAAAAACCACCCCTTAGAGGGGTTAAACGCGCTGAGCACGGTGGTGGTGTTGAATATCGATTCCGACACCTTTTGACCTCTTTACCAGCCAATATTCGCCCCCGAAAGTTATCAGCGGGATACATATTATTCCCAGTTTTAAACGATGCTGAGGACGGTGGTTGTGTTGGATATCGGTCTAGGACATCTGGGCGCGTCCCACTTGGGCGCAGGGACTGTTGGGCGCGAGACGTTTGGGCGCAGAGCCATTTGGGCGCGATGAGAAATTAAACACGAAATTTTAATATTATCCCTATATTTGTTAGGTTAGGTTAGGGCAGGTGCTTTCTATTTTAATAGCAAATTAAGACATTTGGCACCAAAAAAATCTCTAATTTTATGAAACTTTCCATGTATGGAAATTTAAATGCTATCTTATATTTAATTATTATTAGATACTACTTAATTATTTTTCGTAACAAATGTTTCACACTTATCGAGTATTCATTTATTCATATTTAACTTTTACTTTATATCTAATCTATTGTATTACCATTATTTATTACTGTACTATTCGCATGTATTTATATTTTAGTGAATAAATATTATTATTATATTATTTTTATGGTCTATGCCAGCGTCTTTTTACAAAATTCATATTGTAAAAAGTCTGCATGTTTATATGCCAAAAAAAAATTCTCTAATAAAATTTTTTGTTTTTTGTTTTTTTTCTGTTTTTCGAAAAAACGTGGAAAAATAAAATTAAAATATAAACTTTTCGCGCCCAAACGTACCCGCGCCCAAACGGCTCGCGCCAAACAGTCCCTGCGCCCAAAAGGCCGCGCCCAGATGTCCGGCTCCAGTTGGATATTGCGCTCGATCCGTGCCAACCCCTCCACCGACCAATACTCGCCCCCGAGAGGGTGACTTTTTGGTGTTCTGCATTTCAACGGTAAATATATTTCTCTCCGACTTCGAAGATCCTGTATGTGATGAGAATTACAGGGATTGGAACGTTTTAAACAAATTTATCCACCTTCACCCTATTCAGCATCCTTGAAAACAAGAAAGGGATATACATTTGAAACGGATATAAAAAAAGTTACGCTCTTGGGGCGAGTATTGGTCGGCGGAGGGGTTGGCAGGGATCGGACGGGATATCCAATTCAAGCACCGTGCTCAGCATCCTTGAAAACGTGGAGGAATATGTTTCCAGCTGATATTTAAAAATATATAAAAGTTCACCCCTTTCGTATACGAATATTTGTCAGTGGATTGATCAGCATCCTCGAAAACGGGGGGAAATTGTGTTTCTCTGCAGGTAAACCTCTTGAAGCGCGTTTAACCCCTCTAGGGGGTTGTTTTAGGCCGTTTTAACGGGTTGCGCAACCCCAAAAAGAAATTCTAACGGCGCCACGTAAACGGAGGAGGAGGTACTCCTGTTCCGGCTGAAAATATTTCCATTTTTCGATCTTTTTTCCGACTCATACACGATACTAATATGTAAACTTTTTTTCGGTTTACATTTTTAATACTTTTTTCGGATCATCATGTATAATTTTACCTTACATATGTGTGAGAAGTTTGACCAGGATCGCGTTTGCGCATCCTTAAAAATATTGGGGGGAATTTTTAGATCATTTAATATAACTTTTCGTTTTTTTTTTACTAAATTAACTGTCAATTACTTACAATAGTAACTATTGAAGCCCCTTTATACGTTAAAATAAATTTAAAAAGACATTTCCAAAATCCTATTCGTCTCCAAAACCAGATTCATATATTAAAAGTAGAGCCCTATAGGAATTTCAGGCCTCTTGGGCAATCCAATTTCAGAATCAGTAACCAGATTACATCTTTTCCTGATAGTGATTTTTTTTGCAGTTGTGTCTTTTAGATCAATTCAACTGCTTGTCAAGTTTTTATTTTTAACAGTGTGAAACAGAAAAATTGGAGGGTCTATGCACATAAAATATCCTACTTATTTCCAGAAATATTATTTAACAACTTTTATCCGCCTGTATATTTCTTATTATTTTCGAAATAACTACCATGAAGAATACGATGATTTCAGGGGTTACATTTTTTATCATATTAGCTATCGATTAGTTATTTTATTAAACAATTTACGTTTTTCAATTTTTATGAGAAAATCTGTAGTATTTACAGTGTAAAAAGAATTGTTTACAAAAAAAAAATTATATTTTCATAAATCCTTTAGATACACCGTTTTTATCTCCAGCGATAAGGGCTGATAAGTACCATATCAGTTTTTACTCTTTCTTGATACATTGTCTCCATCAGGAAATAAATATTTACACACTTTTCTAACTGATTCCAAAGCATATCAAATCACCAACGTCAATATTATTATTGGCTCTGTCGAATTAAACGTACCGGAGATATTTTAAAATGAAAATCTGATTAATATTAAAAATATAGCTCTGTAGAATTATTTCTAGACAACTATATAATTTCTATATTGCAATACAATTCTCGTTATGTTATCGATTTCCAAGTGATTAAAAACTTGATCAAACTACCAAATTTCAACTATATATATAACTAAATCCAAACAACCGGATATATTGTTTCAACCGCTGGTAAATATATAACTTTGATGAACTACTGGATTTCTCGTTTCCTCAACAAAGTCTATGCGATGTATTTGATCTTAGAACACGATCTTTATCAAAACCGCAATCAAGTTTCTGAATTCATGATTAATTATTTGACAATATACTGCTCTTATGTATATAGTGTATTTCTCAAATATGAATTATTTAATACAATACCTTTAATAGCAAGTTTTTCTTATATTTCTAACAAATTTTATATATTTTTTTAAACAAATACTTAAGAGAGCTTAAGTACGAAAAAGATACTGACTACTCATTATGGAAAGCTATGAGGAGAATCAAGAGACAAATAATACAAAATTCACCTGTTAAAAAATCTGATGATATGTGGGCTAGAAGTAAGATTTCAATGTTGAATGTCTTGGTGATGTTCACCTCAAAAAAAATTGTGCAAACTGCATGTGGTTAAAAAAAATCTTAAAAATTTTAACATAATTTTCTCTTCACCATATTCACATTAACATATGAATGGTGGCCCCCCTTTTTCTCATCAATTTTTTTAAATATTTTTTTGACGAAGTCCTGAAGATGGCTATACAGCCAAAAGCGCTCGACTAATATTAACCTATTAAACCATACACACTTGATAATACAAATTTTCATCCAGTGTGTACACACCTATTTGATTTTAATCAAGAAAAAGCTGACATTTTTTCTGATCATTTAGAAAATACTTTTAAACCACATGATATGCAATTTGAGGTTGACAATTTTCCAACAATAGATGAAATATTATCAATTCAAAAAATTCACCTGGGTATGACTTCATAACAGGAGACATCTTGAAAAAGTTGCCTAGAAAAGCCATAGTTATGGTAACCAATATATTGCTTGCTTGGTATTAATTTTAACGTCTCTTTTCTACTACCAGGGCTAATCTGGACGGGACCTACAGCTTATCGTGGGCTCCGAACCACGGTCTCCAATCGTCCTAAACCCAGGACTACGCCTTTATCATTCAGGTGATCTGATAATGGTAGCAGGTAGCTTTTTCAGAGCCTGACGTTTGATGTGGTCAGGGCCTGGGGCTGAGTTTCTCCCCTGCTGACAGGCCGTAGCTTCCTCAGGGGTGAAAGGATCGAGGATAAAGTCTTGGTTCGGGGGGTTTCGATTGAGTAGGATGTTTTGGAGAAGGATATGGGTGTCGTTCTGGAATCTGGGATTGAAGTTGGGATTAGGTGGGTTTATTAGGGAGTTTTAGAGGTGACCTTTGAATGCAGTGACCTTCAGCTCGGGAGTGTGGAGGATTTGTACATTAACCTGAAGGTAGGAGTCGGACTTGGTATATTGACCAGTAAGAACGGCTTATTTGTTCCTGAACCTCAGAACCTGTAGCCGTCCCTACGATCGAGGTTGAATGTTGCCTCGGTTCATTTTTATTGCTGGTGGTTGTTTATTTGGAGGCGAATAAGGGCATTTATCCGATTCCATTCGGTTTTGTGGGGAGGATCTCTGGTTCTGGTGAATAGGCGGTAAATTTGACGTTTCCGCCGGATATTGGATAGGACGTTAGGAGCTTCCTCCTAACGTCCTCCGGTTATTGGTAAGTGCCGATGGTGATTAGGAGGACACACAGATCAGTATGCCAGGTTATCGATATCCAGGTTTGATTCCATAACAAGATGTGCCGGCAGGTTTCCAGAGAAAGTTCTCTGAAATATATAATAAGCTTATGATATACAAGCAAGTTCTGAAGCTAGTATGGACATGTGGCAGCCAACATTAAAATGATTTAAAGTTTTCAGAATAAAGTACTAAGGGTCATTATAAATGCTCCCTGGTACATAAAAAGTCTATATGTGTAGAAATGGTTGCAGATGTGATCAAAATATTTGCAAGGAAGCATATTTTCATAACCATGTGATGATTGAGGATATTCAACTTCTGGATCAGCATGGAATAGTGAGAAGACTCAAACGAATCAAACCTTAGTGTAAATAGTAAGTGCTGATTAGCCGGTTAAGAAAAAAATTGAGGAATACCACTGGGGAAAACTCAACAAACATTAGTTTTAAGATTATTATTAGAATAAATTTGCTCGTTAGTCCAACTTTTGCGACTAGTTGTAAATACGCAAAGTGTTATAAAAGGAGTTAATTTTTTCTTATAATTTTTCAGCTTTTTTATTTTTTATTAAAGTTTGTTTTTATTTTTACTTGACAAAAAATTTGGCCTTAATTGTATAGACATTTTCTGTATTTTGGTTGTTACATACAACTAAATTTAAAAATTGACAAAATGACCCTATTATACTATGAATGGAATATTTGTAAACTTGTCTAATCACTATTTTTCTTTAACTTTTCCATATGCAAAAGAAACAAGAAAGACATTTAAACGTCTTATAGCCAGTACATCCAGTAAATATTAAAACAGTTTAATCATTACAATGTATAAATAATTCTAGTACTTATACGAATAAAGCTGTTAAAACTTTTATTAGAGTTTATATAGCAATTTACAGTTTAAACAAAAGCATTATAATTGGAATGCCATCGTTGGGAGATGTATCGGTGAGCAAAGTATTGGAAGGACGCGGAAAAATAGAGAAAAAAAAGGGTCGTCACTTAATGTTCAGTTTGCAGAAAACAGATAATGCCCGTCCTCAGGGTTTATGCTTTATCGGCATTTCTGTAGTGACAGGCGAAGATCCGTCTGACAGGCCGTCGCCCCACGACTAGGCGTCAGTGAGTGTGAACCTTTTAACGAAATTACTTTCCAGCACCTCTTATGTAAACCCCATTCAAATTTTAGATGCAGATTGGAGTTTATCTTACGTTCTGTATCCCGTTTTCTAGAATAACAATTGATTGAGACATAGCAGTCTATTGTTTTAATCACGAGAGAACTTTGAGATGTAAATTGTTTTTCGTTTGTTTGCCGGTTTTGTTTAATGTTATCTTTGTTTCTTTGAGAGCGTGTTTATCGATAAGAATAAAAGTTTTCGAATTGCCTGTCAATTAAAATAAAGTTCATTTTATATGTTTTAAGGTGGAATGGCAGCTATTTAATTAAATACAATGTTTATTACGAGAAACGAATTAAAATACATTTTATATAGCTAAGAAATAATATTTTCCCATGGATTTATATTCATTTACTCATAAAATGATGCTTAAATAATAAAGCTAATAATAAATAAAAAAGTAATTAAAAATAATACATTTTTAACATTTAGACTACTACTAGCAACTTTAACTAACTATTTTTTTTTGTTTTAGGTAAGTTCAACCAATACCATCATTATCGTCAAAATATTGGTAAGTGCCGTCAAAATTATTTGAAAGAAATACCAACATAAAAATATTTTTAATCAAGGTGTTTCATTAATATTTGCATTGCAAAATATGACGATTTAACCTAAAACATTTAAATAAAATATTCGTTGTTTCGTAGAGGGCGTTTCATTTTGAAATGCTTATCATACAGTGAAAGGATTAAATTTTACCCCTGCTCCCACTATTAACTCGTTTATTTTGAAGAAGAAGAAAACGCCCAAACATGTTGATTTTTATACTTATACGAGTATCTAATGGTATAAAAATTTCGGTTTTTAGATGACAGGTGAAAGCCACAGATCAATTTTTTTAAATAGCAAAAGGTGTCCATGTGATACTTCATTTGAAAGGTTATACAAAACTGATTTCAAAATTGTATTATAGTAGTAGATCTTTGTAAAGCATGATAATCAAGTAATCACGGTTTAAAACACTTTATGGGCTATTTTCAGACCATACCTTTACCATTTTAGTTCATTTACTTGGCCTATTATTTTTTTGTTAAAAGTACCTAAAGGTGTGTATCAGATGAAGCCAGAATCTATTGGTGACCAGATTACTAGAATAATGTAACAATATCACTAGAGAAATGTTACAAAATGTTGAAGAAGAATTTTTTTTTACCTGAATCGAGCTTAGGGGTCCCACCTGCACTAAGCCTGCTCTAAGCCCCGCCACTTTTCGCATGAGATCAGTACTCTTGGCAAGGTAAAGAATAGTTCTGATTTTAGATTTCGCTATCTCTTCGGGTTCAGGATACTGTACCCCAAAGTGCTATTCCCTTTCCCTGTTTAGGTTAGGTACCGGCAATATATGAAGAGGAGTTTTGTCCTCTTCCTCACATTTCCTATATAGGGAAGCTTTCGATACTCCTATGAAGTTTTAAGCATCCGCCTGTTTAGGCTTAATTGCAGATTATCTTTGCTCTTGGGAGGACCTTCTATATGTGCTTTAGACTGTCTTAGTCCCAGAAGTTCTATCCATTAATCCCTGTGTTTGTCCCTTAATTATTTCTCCAGCGTACCCTTTACATGTTCGTAGGGAATACCCCATGTGGGTTGGGGTCCAATTAAAGGTTTTTCGGCTCCTTCCTTTTCTTCTATGCCCTCCTGCCCTGAAGTATGATATGACCCCCATTGCTATTTTGAGGGGTTCATTTAAATACCGAAACTTTTATACTATTAGATACTCGGATGAATCTAAAAATCGACGTGCTTGAGCGTTTTTTTTACATTAGAAAATAAATGAGATGACAGAGGATGGATAATATTTAATCTTCTTACTATATGTTGTGGTTGAGTTTGCTTTTTTGTTTGTTTGTTTGCTTGTTTGTTATAGTTGTAGCGATTTGTATTATTCTAGAAAAATATTTTGTAAAAGAAAAGTTTTTTTTTTAATCTTTAATAGGAGAGTAGATACGCTATGACAGTTCTGGCGCACTACTCATGGAAAATAATATCGGAAATCACTGAGGTCCATTCTGTTAATTTTTGTTCAAATTAATGGCCATTCGTGACATCATCACACCCCACCAGATGAGTCTCGAACAGCTTTTAACAGATCTAGAACAGCTTTTAACAGGTTTCGAACAGCTTTTGATTAGGGTTGATCGGCTTATCAGGTCTGATATATGTTAAAAGCTGTTCGAGACCTGTAAACAGGTGTTCGAGGTCTGTTAAAATCTGTTCGAGACTCGTCTAATGGGGTTTGATGACGTCACGAGTTACCTTGAATTTGAACAAAATTAACAGAGTGGACCTTAGCGATTTCCCATATTATTTTCCATGAGTAGTGCGCCAGAACTGTCATAGCTATTCTACTTAGGAGGATGTGTTTTAGGTGAAATCGTTATAGAGTTAAGATATAAACAATTATAAACCACCCTGTAAATTTGATGTCCCAATGCATAGGGCCAAAAAATATATAAATTAATTGACAAAATAATTTAATCTTCCTACCTATTGTAATCGATTGACACCAAATTTGGTACAAAAATTTCTACCTCTAAGGGTTTGAGAATTGCAGGGGTTGAAATCTCAAAAAATTCAGATCTCCGCCATTTTTGAAAATATTAAAAAATACCATGAGACTTTTTTTATGCCCTGATTATTATAAAATTAATTTATCTGAAACTTTTTTTAATCTGACCCACGGGGATGGACCTGGAGGGGGTTGAAATTTCCAAAAAATTTATATCTGCGCCATTTTCAAAAATATTGAAACAGGTCACAAGACTTTTTTTATGTTATACTTATTATAAGACTAATTTGTCTGAAACTTTTTTCATCGGACCCACGGGGATGGAACTGAAGGGGGTTGAAATTTCAAAAAATTCATATCTCCGCTATTTTTAAAAATATTGAAACAGGTCATTATACTTTTTTCATGTCCTAATTATTATAAAATTTATTTGTTTGAAACTTTTTTCGATCTGACCACATCGTGGAGTGGGGAAGGATGCTCAAATTTAGACAATAGAAATCTATCTCCCCTGTCGACCCTACCGACAGGAATGTTTTTTGTAAAAAGTATTTTACTAATACAACATGTTTATTGGGTAGAATTAACCTCTATTTACATTATTAGTACCAAAAAATTAAGTAATCGTAACAAATAGACAAATTATATTGTAACAAAAAAAGCATGATTTTGAAAATGCGGATAAAAAAATACGAAATGAAAATTCACTTTCTTAACATAAACATGTTAAGAACAAGAAAAAAATTAATATTTAATGATTTTTGGCAATATCTGAGCAAGTTGGACACCAAGCTTGAATCTGAGCTAGGCAAATAAATCTATGACGTATTTGACAACAGTATTTGGTTTTTGAGTATTTATTATAAAAAAAAATCACCGTTTTCCAGTACCTGGTTGAGGTTCAGGATCTTCTCTATTTAGTATACCTGCAGCTTCATGTCTTCTCTCTTTCACTGACGGTGGTATATTCGTTTGAAAAGTACGTCGCACTAGTTGGTCTTTGGTTAGATATACTGCAAGATTTCTAACGAAAGATCTTATAACATCATAATTTTTGTTATTGAAAGAGTATATAATCTGAGAGTTATCAGCCTCCATATCCATTAAGGAATAAAACACTACCATGGGCCAGAGCTTTATTTATCTAGCTACATCGTAAGTAGTACATAACTTATCTAAATTGAAAAACAGCAAAATAAATCTCATTTGACCCTTTGTTATATTCTTGCTCCATCCAAGTATGTATAAACACGTTTTCTTTTGTAAGGCTGGTATGTGAAGAAGCCTTTACTGCTGTGAAATTATACGTATGTAGTATGCAATTTGATCTTGAACTTTGGGACTAATAAGATTTTGTTGTCGATCAACTGATTGTGTGATTATTTTGTCGATTTAATCTAACTCTCCAATTATTTTTTCTTTATCTGTCTCTTTGATTCTCTCGATATATTCAAATACAAATTCAACTAGATTTGTAATTGTCACAAAATAATTACAGGCATTCTGGTTTAACTGAACTGTAACGTAATACTGTAAAGAGGGACTGAAAAAGACCAATTAAAATATCTTTTTTTTACCGGTACCTAACACAATTTTGATTGCACCGTGTACATCATCCAAATACAATTCTCTCCTATATCCTTTGATTCCGTTTATTGGACCAGTTGACATCGGATGCAAATTGCAATTCGAAAAGACTACTAAATTTTCAATTAGCATACCCTGGTGCCTATTTGGGATCGTCCGTTGTTCTGCGAGGCCAACAATTAAGAGCAGCAACAACACCCGAATTGCGTGAAATCGAATGGACCTGATCCTAATTGAACCAATCATTGGATGACAGGAGGTGCAGAATGAATTGATACGTTCTTAACAAAATTACCGAGGATTGATATTAATTTTGGGATCAAATGGTTATTGCAAAATTGCCATAGGGAAGTGTTTTATTTATATACAGGATATACATTTTTTTAGTTATCTTGTAAAGTAGAAGAGATGAAGTTAAATAGGGAAAAAGTTGTGTATTTTGGATATCATAAATAAAATATAATTTAATATTTCTAATGAATTTTTGTCCCTACAAAAGAGCGTAAAATTTACAGAAACAAAATTCGGTTAACTTTTGTAATCAGAATAACTTTTAATGTAGGTAACATTAATTTTCCTGTATAATATATACAAAATTAGTTACAAACAGTTCTCTCTACATTTGTACTTAATTAAATGAGCGTCTATTTTCATTTTAAATTACTGCGGGAAATAAAATTCCGTCATAATGAAAAACATTTTGATACTGCAGTTGGTAAGTGACAATGGCGTACAAAATAATTTTGTCACAAATATTAAAGATTTTATTTATTTTGACGTTTCGCTTCATTTTACTTTAAACCACAATCAGAAATCTAGAAGTAAATAAAAAAAAACTATATCTATTAATTCACATTAGGCTTAATAGGCAGGTTCGATATGTTTCATATTTTTTTTTATTTTAAGTTAAATCTAGAGATTTTGTTATTTAAAAACGATCAAAAAAAAAATTGAGCGCAAAATATTAATATTTACGTCCGCTGTAAGCATTTTAAAATCAAGGATCGGCGAGAGGCTGGAAAACGTACTTGCGCGCGAGTCTAGACCGTGTGACGTCAGTAGCCATGAACGCTTCGGCCCTGGCCCGCTGCTGCGCTGTATTCACTATACACACACATAAAAAAGGACCCCTTAGTTTTCTTATGGAAAATGGCTTTCGCCAACTTTTGTAAAATGTTAGTATGTTGTATGGTCACCAGAGCTAAACATAGAAAGGTCAAACACAAATAAACTCCATAGACGCTACCAACAGGAGAGAGAAGAAGACGAAAAAGCTAGGAAATTTCTGCTCTACAGACAGCAAAGACGGAACTATAAAAACCTTATCAAAGAGACAAAGACAAAATATATTCAGTCCTTCATTAGCAATAGCGACCCACAAAACCTGTGGTGGATCGCCTACAAAATAATAAGAACCAGAATGAAAGGGGATAGAATATTGAGCACTATGAAAAAAATAGATGGTACTTGGAGCACAATCAGAGAAGATACGATTAGATATCAGAAGAGGTCAAAAACATACTAACATAAATGAAAAATCGAAAAGCCACTGCACAAGACGGCATACCAAAAGAAATTCTGTAATTAATAAATAACATCAATCCTGAGATATTAGTTAGAATGTATAAGTGCCTATCAGAGGGGATATTTCCAAAAATTTGGGAACAGGCCGATCTCATCTGGCTCCCAAAAAAGGACAATAGCAAAAGACCAATATGTCTCACTAAGCAAAATATTGGATAAATTAACTGCCACCTTGAAACGACTAATAATATATACCCAAAACACTACGGCTTTAGATAAGGGCATAGAGACTGTAAGAATAATTGTCGAGAACATCAAATAAATCAAAAGTAATAAAATACACATGGCAGCAATAGCAATTGACATGAAGAATGCTTTTAATACAGCCTGGGCACCCTCAATAATGAAAGCACTAATACAATCTAGAACACCAAAAAATATCTTTAACATAGACACACAGAAGAATTAACTAATTTGACGAAGAGAGGATGCCCACAGAAGGATCCAGTCTTGGCCCCATATTTTGGTTGACTATTATGGAAGACTGGTTCCAAACAATCGAACAAGAAGCGGAATAGATAATGAAATAGACAATATACAGGCATTTGCAGATAACCAAATAGTCTTAATAAGCGGTACATCCTTGAAAAAAATCGAACAGAAATGATAGAAGCTCTGGAAGGCCTGTCTAAACTGGGCAGAAAAAAATAAACTGGAATACAACCAAACGAAGACAAAAGCAATATTTATCCAAGGTAAAGCTTCAAGAGCATCAAGACTAAAAATGGGAGATAGAAACATAAAGTTTCAGAATAGGATCGATTCAGTAATGCTATGGCTGGAACACATTAAGAAAACTCGCCAAAAGGTAGACAACATATCCAACAAACTTATGGCAATCACAGGTAGAAACTGGTTAACTACGTGTATGAAAAAGCAATTAAACTAATGATTCTGTATGGCTCTGAAATCAGGGGACAAAGAGCTACGGATAAAAGAATGCTTCAACAGCTTCAAGCGACAGAGACCTTTTTATTAGCGATTGGTAAGGCAAACAGAACAACTCCAGCTTTGGCCCTTCAAGTTCTAACTGGCATTATACCACTGCAAGTGAACTACTTAATGCACACAGAAAAGATAAGGAGTCCCTAACCAGCAGAAGAATACACCCTGTCTACACACCTGATTTGAAAATGGATAAAGACACATGAACAACATTGAATTCATAGCTATAAAATCTACTATTAAATACATAATGGAGCAGAGGAATAGATATACTAACAAGCCTATAGCAATATGTACGGACTCGGAAAATGCAAGCATACCATCCGCGAAATGGTATAGCCATCGATATCCAAAAAATGGCGATGGAACTAAAAAACGAGCATTTATATATATATACCAAACTCATCACAAAGATAGGAAAGATCATGGAATCAGGAGAGCGTATCAGACTGCAAACGATGCACACAATCGCGTTCAGATAAATGATACCTTCAACTATAAAATATGTTTCAACAACCGAAAGAAAAAACAAAAGTTGGCGGTATGGCTGAATATATGGCGTAATGGCAAAACTGGAAGGATAAAATAAGTTGGAAAGCTTCACAACTACTTACCGGCCATGTAAATCTAAGATTTTATTATCATAGATTCAATCTTAGAGACACCGATCCACAATGCATCTGTGGCTTAGGAGTCGAAGACCAATAACATGTCATAAATTTATGTAATTTAGACAACAGAATTAGAGCCCAGGCGACGATGAAGACCAAACTAGGGATCTTGATCTGACTGACCACATAATCATAGAGATAATAAACAATTAGGCCTTATCGACGATGACATAGATGACCATTGAGAAACAAATCCCAGAAAGCATACCCAAATCCACAATACCAAAGCAACTCCTCAACATCTATCTTACAAAATCCAGCTTACCCTCTATAAACTACATGAAATCATAACCCTATCCAATTAGGTAATCCTTAATAAATTAATATCACTTATCTGTTCACAGGTACACAGGCAACACATACACCTATCATGTAAATAATTATATTTATGTAATACTGTAATTTTCTAAAAGAATAAATAAAATTGGGCTTCCCCGCTAATTTTTGGAGTATGGAGTAGGAAATGCTTCGTCAGAAAGCGGATAGTATCATTTGCCTCATGCCGCAAGGTGCGAAGGCGGATGGAACCCAGCTTGTTGGGCGAGATCCAAACCTCAGCCTCTTCTAGGTCAAAGGCTACTAATTTTGTAACACATTAAACCTCCGCCTCATTGACCTTGAGTGCAATTTATGATGTACGAGGAGCAAAAGTTTTGTCTACAGTAAATCCTAAAATAGTTGTTTTAAAAATAATATAACAGATCTTTTTATATATCTCCGAAAAAAGACTGACATTATTTCAAGATGACCATTTCATTGTTGCTTTCAAGGTAAAAGAAATATATTTATTATATTGTTGAACGTGCCAATCTTTGACGGAAACATGAGCGTACCATCCAGAAATACTAAATTGTTAATATTAAAAGGAATAAAAGGACGAACGGATCGTTCCACAAAACAAATAACACATGTTTATATGTTTTGTCGAAATTATTCCATCAGAAATCCCTTCTTTTAGAGTTTTCGAAGAAAAAAAAATCACATTAAATAGTTTTGTCCGTCCGTCCGTCTGTGGGAATGATTCAGCTCGAGAACGGTGAGAGATAGAGACAAACGGACAAATCCCAAAAACGATCGATTGATCTATTTTTACTTTCCCGCTACTAATACGATATATACTGTAGTATATAAGGTATATACATATATAGAAATTTATTTGCTCAACTTTTTTTCTTTTTGGAATTTCTCCACCGAAAAATAAGTATTATTTTAGCACTTCGCACAAACTGCACTCGATTTTCTCACTTACACACTTAGTCGCTAAAATGCTAGAAGACGATGGATGGATATTGTTTTTTCTATTTAACAACATAAATATAACGTACTGCAAACAATTTTTACATAACGCATTTTACAAACTGCGCGAATTTAGGAGTGATACCCATTTAAAAAAATAAATTTGGTTTTGTTGAATTAATAAGTAATAAAATTTATGCTAAAATCAATGACGTAGAAAAATATATTTTTGGAATTTAAAATATTATCTAAAATCTAAACTCTGGTTTAGAAAAAATATGTATGTATTTTTTAAATGGATCCGAATATGTTGTCTTTAAATAATTTGCCAAATTTAATCTGTGCCATATTACTATAAATATATTTTCATTTTCCAAAACCAAAGTTATTTTAATAAAAAATAAAAAGTTCCACCGCAATAGCCAATCTTAACCCTTAAAAATAGAACAAAAAGACAACATCGAACAAAGAAGAGATCGATATATCCAGAGCACTCTCGTAACAAGCACTCGATTCCGAAAGGGAAAAGCATTCTTAATCCTCCTTATTTGCATTGTTATTAACTACCGTGCTGATTTACGTTTCAATTTGGTGGCTAGTGTCCCGACATGCCGTCACTCTGATATTGAATTTTGTATTTTCGGATTATAGCACCTTGCAGACCCTCGGGCCGATGAAAATATAATGAAAGGATACTTGGATTACTCTCTGTCTGTTTTCCCAAATCAGTGGGTTGAGCGCTAAATTTTAATAAAATAATTATTTTACGATATACGGGATAATAAAACTATAATAATAAATGACATGGTAGCTAATAAAAATTGATTTTTCTGCTTCCTAAATTTTTTTATCCCAGTATCAAAACCGAAACATAAAATTCGTTTAAATTAAGCAAACATATACAAAAACATGTACTGGAGTTTAGGGACCCTTATGTCAATATTTTTTTTGTGGACATTTTAATTGGACGTGGATTTAGGTGTACCTTTTTAGAGTTTACTTAATTAAAAATAACTGAAAAAGGAGGTTTATAACAAGTCATAGAATATATACGGTAAATTGTAAATTATTTTATAGAATAAATAGATTTGAACAAGTTATCCATTATCTTGAATTTGGTTGAATGATGAGGTAATAAAATTGAAAATAAAATACCACAAATTTAATAAAAAACCAAGTTGTTACATAAATGGGAAACAGGCAACTAGTTTCGGCAGAACTGCCATCATCAGGCTTGTAATAAAAAACCCAATTTAGCTAAAACTTACCAAAGAAAGGAAAATATTAAGATTTTTTTTTTAGTTTTGGAAATTTTTGCAAAATGTTAAACTTTTTGCAAAATCTTGGAATTTTTGAAATTTTTAAAAAATCTTGGGAATCTTGGAAATTTTTTAATGTTTATCCAAAATTCTGATGTTTTTATAACTTTTTAAACGTTCTTAAGTGTTTGATTTTATTTTTAAATTCTCGGAATATTTATAATCTGTGCAATTTTTGAAATTCTTGACATTCCCATTTTTTGTTAAATTTTTAAAAAATCTTGGGAATTTTTGAAATTATTTAATGTTTATCGAAAGTTCTGATGTTTTTATTTTATAACTTTTTAAACGTTCTTAAGTTTTTGATTTTTTTTTTAATTCTTGGAATATTTATAATCTGTGCAATTTTTGAAATTCTTGACATTCCTATTTTTGGTTAAATTTTTAAAAAATCTTGGAATTTTTGCAATTTTTACAAAAACTTCTTACCTTTGAAATTTTGGAAAATTTTTAAATTTTCTAATAATTTTTAAATATCAAACTTTGGAATTTATTGACTTTTATTTATTTTTTAAATTTTTGAAATTTTTGGAATTTTGGAAATTTTTGAAATTTTTTATAAATTCTTTAATGCTTTTCGAAATTTTTGATGTTTATTAAAACTTTTTGAACTTTCTCAAGGTTTTTGATTTTTTTTTGGAACTTCTTAAACTTTTCAGAATATTTATAATCTATGCAAATTTTGAAATTCTTTACATTCCTATTTTTTGTTAAATTTTTAAAAAATCTGTGAATTTTTAAAATTTTTACAAAAACTTGGGACTGCAATTTTGAAAAATTTTGAAATTTTCCAATAATTTTTGAATATCAAAATTTTGGAATTTATTGACTTTTATTTATTAATTTTTTAAAGTTTTGAGATTTTTGCAAAATGTCCGGAATTTTAGAAATTTTTTATAAATTCTTTAATGCTTTTCGAAATTTTTAATGTCTATTAAAACTTTTTGAACTTTCTTAAGGTTTTCGATTTTTTTTTTGGAAATTCTTAAACTTTTCGGAATATTTATAATCTGTGCGATTTTTGAAATTCTTGACATTCCCATATTTTGTTAAATTTTTAAATCTTGGAATTTTTGAAAAATTTTGAAATTTTCCAATAACTTTTGAATATCAAAGGTTTGGAATTTTTTGACTTTCATTTATTAATTTTTTGAGCTTTTTGCAAAATGTCCGGAATTTTGGAAATTTTTAAAATTTTTTAAAAAAATGGAATTTGACTATTTGGAACAATAATGTCTTGTTTGGTGCTGTGATGAGGGCGCTGTGACAAACCAACCCCCGGTATATCATATTAATATTTTCAGAAATATTATTGGTATTTTTTTTCCTTTTATTTAAGAAATTTAGGAGAGAAAGTCAAAACACATTATGTTTAATGTGTGTTGTTTCATCTTAGACTTTGCTGATTTTTTTTTAAGTCACTGGATCATTTTTAAGCCACACTTGATCTGTCTCTGTTTATATTGTCAAAACATTAGCACTTTTCTTAGGGTATTTTAGATCTGTTTAGTCTGTGTTTAGAGAAAAATAAATAGTACACGTTACCACAAAACATTATGTCAAAGAATTTTTAGCCAAACTCCTCATAAAAACGTGGTTGAAAGTAGGAGAAAGGCAGTAAAAATCAAATTTTAAACTACCAACACGTCACCTAAGTTCCTGTATTCAGCGCCGAGATGACGACGCTGGTAATTTCGACAAACAGTTGGGTTTTACTTCTTCAAATCTAAGTCTGTTCTCACAAATTAAACTACCAACGCCATCAACAAAAGCTACAATATTCGACGTCATTTCACGAAGCTACGCTCTTCGTCCCGATGCTAAATATTTTAGCGTCTTCTCATTGTTACATCTCTCATCGTTTGAATTTATTATGTCTTCTCAATAGTAAATTAGAATAAGTATTTTCACATTTTAATTCGCTAACTTCTTACAGTTCCTGAGCCAAACTTTTATCATAATTTTTTCTAAAATATATTGTCAGCGTTACGCAGAGGCTTATTGTGTCAATCGCATTATATTTTTATAAATTATGGTCCAACGAGTATTCAACCTGAACATAAGGCTTGCATCGCTGGTACGAATCCGGTCGTAATCTAGTAGGGTTGTCCATACAAAAGATGATATCTTATATCCAAACAACAATAATAAAAGATGATATCTCTGATATCCATTAAAAGAGCAACACTGCCAATAATGCAGAGAGAGACCGTGCACATCGGATGACATTTACGGTATTTAAAGTTATTAAGAACTGTTTGTAAATATTCGTTGGTAAATGTCCCGAATGTTAATATCTTCTTAGTTATAATAATTACATAACTAATTCAAGTTAAGTCTGATAAGAGCAAGACATGATGTTTTGCATGCAGGCATTTGAGCGAATGATAATCGATTTGCAGTAAGCATTTTTCTCCAGAAGCTCTATATCTCAAGGCACAAAGAACGTTGAGGAGTATCCTGAATTTGGGAATCTACCTCCGCCTTTAGGCTATGCTGGAAGGAATTTTTTTATTTTTCCTTATTTCGCTTAATGTGTGTTTGATGTCAATTCAATACAATTTTTATATTCGTACCAAAACTGTAATATAGTACAGAAATCCCTCCAAAAATTCACAACACAAGTCAATTGTTTTACTGATTAATTTGTCGGTTACAATCAATAATAATATATATTGATTGATAAAAAATAATATGAATCATAATATAGTTAAAATGGAACCCGAATGATCTTTGAATCTCACTGAAACCCACCCTGTCCGTAGTGAGTATAATACTGATCATGCGCATTTGAAATTGTCTTGCACTTTTGACATTACTTTGTCTCCAGTGAATTGGCATTCTAGAGTCAGTAAATATATTATGATTTCTATGCATAGAATAAATAATAGAAAGGGAAAAATCAAATTTTAAAGAATTCTATGATTTACTAACTTTCAATGACATGCGACGAATCGAAAACTTGATATTTACAAAAAATTCTTATATTTACTCATTCCTTTACCTCATAGAGATTATAAATATTTATATTGTTCATAGCGATATCTCGAGTAAGCAATATGACGATAGGGCAGCAGTCGACGATTGAGAAATCTCCTCCAATAATTACATTTAGATATATGAGCGAACACGTAAGGATGCCATATTTCTATAAAGCCGGTTTAGAATAATAGAAAATTAATCTTGAAGTGTCATAATTTTCAAAATGATTTACGTACAAGCTCTATGACTGAAAATTGAACTCACCTTACAGACAATTAGACTGCTTATTGATGACAAATATTAATCTTCTTCCATATACTAGAGTATATAATGGTATATGTAGCGGTGAAGTAAAAATATATCTTTATCTTATAAACTCTTAATTTGAGCTAAGTGAAATATTTTTCTATTTTTTTATTTGAGCCATGCGTAAAAAATTGATCACCGATAAAATGTATTAAGAATTTGATGTTATTTCGAGCAAATCCACTCGCCTAAAACCAAAAAAAAAAACCTCCTATAATAAATAAAGCCCGTTCAATTCGGAAAAGTTCAGATTGATTTGGGAAAAAACAATTTGCAGCCGATTGAAATTGATTTGTAGATATCTGAAAGAAAATAACGTGAAGAGATGTTAATTGATTAAAGCTACGGGAGTTCGAAACATACAGCGACTTCATGTCGACAAAGAAACAAGAAAATCGCGAAAATCTCAGAAAAGGAAAAACAACTAATTTAGCAAATGATAAAAATCAAGGTTAAAAAATAATATTGTAACTTAATTTTCAGACGGATGTAATAAGTATTTTTTAATGAAAATATTCTTTACCATTATGTAATTTTCCATTATATAAGCCGTATCATTAAATTCAAAAATGTTATAAAAGAGTAAAAATCCAAAGTGCCTTCGGCCGAGTCAGATTTAAGCGGATCGCCTCAAACTTAAGAAATCCTCATAACTTGAAGAGGCAATTTCGGTTTCCCAATCATTTGCACTTCCTTAGCCAAAGTCTTGGCTTTAGAGTTGCTTTCGCAAACTTTCTTAATATGTCGAATAAGAGTTGTGGAGTCAGTTCGCCAGTTTCATCAGCAGTATTTTGCGGTTATGATGGCAAATATAGATTGAAATAGTACTTGGAAAATTTGTGATTTCTATATAATAACTAGAATGAAATGAGAATTGGTGTAATCTCTAAAGTATACTGATGTTCTACTTTATTATATTTTTAAATGCTTTTACTATTTAAAGTCTTTTACAAGATAAATTTGTTTTTTACTTAAACAAATAATAGTAAGAATATTATTAGGAGCACAAGGCGCTGATTACGTGTTGAGCTCAGAAGTTAATTGCCTAGGCGTTATAGCCGAGGCAGTGTAATCTGAGCTCAACACAAATAATATATATTATTTTTTAATCAAGCGAAATATAATATGTAATAAAAAATAATTATCTCTATTTTCAAAATTGATTAATGTCAAATTATGGTAGTTTATGCAACAAGTGTGGATATGCCCAAGCAGCAAGCTGTCGTCATTTTGACGACATTTTTTCGGATTTTTTTGAGGTTAGGACGTCATTTGGACTTTTAAAATGACGTCATTTATGACGATAGGATCACGTGATTATGTCACAGCCCAGTAACGTGATTTTATAACGTTAAAAGTACGTCACTGTATGACGTATTAAAGACGGCAGTGTATGAGGTAAAAAGGACGTCATTGCATGACGTAAAAAGACGTCATTGTGTGACGCAAAAATCACGTGAATTTATGCTGTAAAAGGGTCTCATTTTATACCATACAAATACGTAATTTTCTGACGTAAAAATGTCATTTACCAAAGAAAAATGAGGATACAATTAACTTTATACATACGTCAACTTGGCTATTTTTTCATTTTGTACATCCAACAAGATTTGTTCTGGAATCCGGAATGTTGTTTATTTGACCAGCTTTTCAAACTTGTTTGGTCTGCATGTCAAAATTCCATATTCTATAGTAAAATGCAACATATACAAAACAACATTTTCTGTCAATTAAAAAAGGTGAATATTTCATTTTAATGTATTTATAGTAGCATAAAACAACTGATTTAATAAAAAAGTTTGACACTTTCATTATAAAAGGTGGGGTTTTGGGACTTTTTTTAGTAAAAAAAATTTTCCTAAACTAAAATGAAGCAATCTACTTAAGTCGGTACCATATGGGAAACTTTTTTATTATTAGTTTTATAAAAAAACTTGTTCTTCATAAAATTTCTGCATGGTATAAAACCTAAAATACAACCATCCAGATATAAATTTTTTCAGTCGTATACGAGGTGTGCCAAAAAATGTGAATCTTGTATCAGAGTAAATTACGTTTACTTGTAACAACATCAAAAATTGGTAGAAAAAAATATATTTACAATTGAAATGTATTTAAATATATAGTCATAAGTGACATAAAATAAAACTAAAATGTAATTATGTTTTTGTAAAAAGTTGCAAAAAAATTAAAATCTTATTTATTAATGCACATGGATATTATTGCATATCTGAATAACAAATTTCGATATTGACAAAAATGAGGGTATTTGCATATTTCACATTCACAATTTACATTTTTTGACAAATCTCGTATATACGACTGAAGTATACTATAAAAAACAAGTAAATAACCAAAGTTAATGCAATAGAAATAATTTATATAATAGTGATTTTTATTTAAGAATAGATTTGAAAATTGGTTTAAAATACCTATAAAAAAACTTACACAAAAACATTTTTTAGGCCTGAAATACCAGGTAAAAGCAGGTTGTTAAAATTATCAGATTTTAAAAATAAATATTTTTGATAGGAAAACTGATTTTTTGACAAAATACGAATTTTTACTGAAGAGACATTGAAAAATCTTCCATGTTAAATACATCGAAAAATGTCGTAAAAATGACGTTGGCTAAAAAATGTACTAAAAATATAGGTAGACTTAAAAATAGTTTGTTAAAAACGGTTTTTACAGAATGCAGAACATTTAAATTTTAAAAAGTTTAAAAAGTTAAAAATGACGAAAAACTGCTGTAAAAATGACGACACTAAAAAATGTAAATCAAGTATAAGTCGACGTAAATATTGATCTAAGAAATTTAAAAATCCACTGCGTTGATCTTTTATTAATTACTGAATTTATTAAAAAATAATCCAAATTAAATGTGTTTACATATTTATATTTCGCCATTTTACATGTCTGCACACTAAAAAGCTGAGTAGCAACTCAATAAAAGTAAAACAAATTTAATTCTTGGTATAGGTACAAGTCTTTGAAGAAAAATAAAATAAAAATTACTGTTGCTAAACTTACCTCTTAATTTTTTATTCATTCACAATCGTAAGAAGGTCGTACACAGATACACAAAAAAATCAACCATTCCAATCAGCAGCCATTATACAATATGAATTTGTTTGTCTGCTCGGCTGGCTCGGCATCACTTACACTTCCCAGTGATGCCATCTTGACGAGAAATAAATACTTAAATTATATGACAAAAATGACGAAAAAATGACGACACGAAAAAATGTAAATCAAGTATAAGTCGATGTTAATACTCATAAATATGAATTATTTGCATTAAATTTTTAATTAAAGCAATATATATTTATTTTTTGTAAAATGACGAAAAAATCTCATAAAAATGACGTGACCTCTATGACGTCTACTGGACTTCCAAAAATGATCGGCATGAATCACGTCATTTATTGGTAAAATGACGTCTCGGACCAAAAATGACGAAAAAACCGACGACATCTTGCTGCTTGGGTGATGGTCATATTGCACGCGGACGAAGTTAGAGCACGACGCCGTAAGCGGAATACTCAATCGTCTGGAAATGGAAATATTTTTAGCCGGAACAAGAGTACCTTCACTCCCCATTTTCGAGGATGCTGAACACGATGGTGGCGTTAAAATTTTATTTTACGTGCATTTATGCAGAAATATATGTTCATTCATATCGTTTAGCGATTATGTGAGCCCCTTAAAAATAAATATTAAAAATATTGTTGAAATAATTAAATATTTTAACTTGGTGATGCCACTTTTTTTTAAATATTTTTAAATAGTTTGAATATTTTCCTAATACAAACATTCAACAAATCACCAATCGTAAATCTAAATAGTATCTGCATTTAAAAGAACCGATTTAACACGTTCAAATAGATTTGAGGTAAAGTAAATATCGTTAAGAAAGAAAATAAAGTTCTCATTTTTCGGTATTCACGAAATGAAATAAATTTATTCCGGAAACGGTTCCGCTCAATTCGCTTCCATCCATTTCTGAGTAAAAAGAACGAACGAAGCAAGCTGGTGTAGAACATCGAAAACAAATGCCGTCTATTGACACCTACACGACCTCAACTAATCTCAGGCGAGCTCGCATGCTCGACGCGATATAATCCCTAAATCTAGTGCGCTATGAATGACTTCCACTTACGCGGGGACCCCGAAATAAGGGCGAGCCTGCATTTTTATTTATTTCCAAAGGTCCGCTGGGCCAGAAAGGGCAATAAGTCACGAGATTTCAGTCGAAAACAAAAGAACACGGGATTTATGCTCTCCTATAACAATTGGCTGGAATTGGTAAAGGTTAATGCGTTCCTTTGAAACGTGTACACCGAAATAGAAAAGTTTTCAACTACCGTCTTAGGAAAAGTATTCGTAGTTTATAGACATTCCATAAAATAAATTAAGAAACATCAATTCTTGCTATAGGAAACGTTTGTTAGTAATAAATAATTAAAAAAAAAACCAAAGCATTGTAAGTTTTTTAAATTCTAATTTAAAATATTGTACTCATGATAGCACTTTTGTAATTTTAGCGCCTGAAGATGGCCGTCTGAGCCGAAACATGTCGCTTCGCTACTAGATCTTTAAGATCTTTTCAATTTAAATACATTATCTGGTATTGACTTCGAGTTTCATTATCTCCTTTGATAAATAATTAAGGTCAATCAATATAAATAATGTTTTAGAAATATAAACAAGGCATAAAAAATATGAAGATATAGTTTTAAAATATATAATCGGATGTTAGTGGAAAACAAGTAATATTTTTTTTATATTTTAATGTGGACTTAATGAATGGAAACAGAATACATTATATTCAACCAAATGGAGAATGTTTTATCAGTTTTTTATGATTTAAAAAGTGAACAAAAGTGTGTATTATTAATTTGTCAGAAAATTTTATACCTGATAAAAGTTTCTAAACCGAAGAAAATTTGGTAAATTGATAAAAATATATTAAAAATTTACATGGTGATTCCAAGAATGTGAAAATTATCATTAAAAAGTATTTTTTTCGTTGCTACACCCAAAAGTTTCTAAACACCAGAAAATTTGGTGAATTAATAAAAATATATCAAAAATTTACAGGGTGATTCCAAGAATGTGAAAATTATCACTAAAAAGTAATTTTTTCGTTGTTACACTCTGTATTTTTAATTTGTCAGAAAATTTTATTTCGGATAAAAGTTTGTAATCCCAAGAAAATTTAGTAAATTGATAAAAATATATCACAAATTTACAGGGTGATTCCAAGAATGTGGAAATTATCATTAAAAAGAACTTTTTTCTTTGCTACACCCTGTATTATTAATTTGTTAGAAAATTTTATTTATGCCAAAAGTTTCTAAACCTAAGAAAATTTAGTTAATGGATAAAAATATATCAAAAGTTAACTGGGTGATTCCAATTAATTTGTCAGACAATCTTTTTTGATAAAAGTTTCTAATCTCAAGAAAATTTAGTTAATAAAAATTTACAGGGTGATTTCAAAAATGTGAAAATTATCATTAAAAATTAATTCTTTCGTTGCTACACCCTGTATTAATAATTTGTCAGAAAATATTATTTTTGATAAAAGTTTCTAATTATAAGAAAATTTGGTAAATTGATAAAAATCGATTAGACATTTACAGGGTGATTTCAAAAATGTGAAAATTATCTTTAAAAAGTAGTTTTTTCATTGGTACACCCTGTATTATTAATGTGTCAGAAAATTTTATTTTTGATAAAAGTTTCTAATCCCAAGAAAATTTGGTAAATTGATAAAAATATATTAAAAATTTACAGGGTGATTTCAAAAATGTGAAAATTATCACTAAAAAGTAATTCTTTCGTTGCTACACCCTGTATTATTAATTTGCCATAAAATTTTATTTTTGAGAAAAGTATCTAATTTCAAGAAATTTAGTAAATTGATAAAAATATATTAACAATTTACACGGTGATTTCAAAAAATGTCAAAATTATCATTAAAAAAATTATTTTTTCGTTGGTTCGTTTGGCAGAAAATTTTATTCTTAACAAAAGTTTCTAAATCCAAGAGAATTTGGTAAATTGATAAAAATATATTAAAAATGTACAGGGTGATTTCAACAATGTGAAAATTATCACTAAAAAGTAATTTTTTCTTTGCTACACCCTGTATTATTAATTTGACAGAAAATTTTATTTCTGATCAAAGTTTCTAATTTCAAGAAATTTAGTAAATTGATAAAAATATGTTACAAATTTACGGGGTGATCCCAAGAATGTGAAAATTATCATTAAAAAAATACTTTTTTCGTTGCTATTATTCGTATTATTAATTTGTCAGAAAATTTTATTCTTGATAAAAGTTTCTAATCCCAAGAAAATTTGGCAAATTGATAAAAATCTATTAGACATTTACAGGGTGAAAATTATCATTAAAAAGTACTTTTAAGAATGTGTAAATTATCATTAAAAAGTACTTTTCTCGTTGGTTATTATTATTAATTTTTCAGAAAATTTTATTATTGATAAAATTTTCTAAACCCAAGGAAATGTGGTAAATTGATGAAAATATATTAAAAATTAACAGGGTGATTTTAAAAATGTGAAAATTATCATTAAAAAGTACTTTTTTCTTTGCTACACCCTGTATTATTAATTTGTAAGAAAATTTTATTTTTGATAAAATCCCAAGAAAATTTAGTAAATTGATAAAAATATATAAAAAATTTACAGTGTGATTTTAAAAATGTGAAAATTATCATTAGAAAATACTTTTTTCTTTGCTACACCCTACCCTGTATTATTAATTTGTCAGAAAATTATATTTTTGATAAAAATTTTTAATCCCAAGAAAATTTAGTAAATTGATAAAAATATATTAAAAATTTACAGGGTGATTTCAAAAATGTGAAAATTATCATTAAAAAGTACTTTTCTCGTTGGTTATTATTATTAATTTTTCAGAAAATTTCATTATTGATAAAATTTTCTAAACCCAAGGAAATGTGGTAAATTGATGAAAATATATTAAAAATTTACAGGGTGAATCCAAGAATGTGAAAATTATCATTAAAAAGTACTTTTTTCGCTGCTATACCCTGTATTATTACTTTGTCAGAAAATTTTATTCTTGGCAGAAGTTTTTAAACCCAAGAAAATTTAGTAATTTATTAAAAATATATCAAAAATTTACCGGGTGCTTTTAAGAATGTGAAAATTATCATTAAAAAGTACTTTTTTCTTTGCGACACCCTGTATTATTAATTTGTCAGAAAATTTTATTCTTGGAAAAACCCAAAAAAGGTTAGAAAATTGATAAAAACATATCAAAAATTTACAGGGTAATTTCAAGAATGTGACAATTATCATTAAAAAGTATTTTTTTCTACAAGCGTGCGGAGAGTTGTACACTTTCCGCACTTGTTAGGAAAATAACTATTTCGTTGCTACATTCTAGTATTAATTTGTCGAAAAATTTTTTGTTATGACAAAAATTTGTAAATCCAAGAAAAGTTCAAAGGACCAAAAAAATACATAATAAAATTATCATTGATTTTTAATTACAGTTTTATTTTGTGCGGACATTATTTTTGAAGGTTATTTGCATTCGAAAATTTTTTAGACAACCAAAATATATGTTGTAGGTGAAACGGAAGTGAGATAATTTTTTTTCACTCGCTAATGTTAACGGTGAAAAAAAAATCACTCGTCTATCTGAACGTTTTTTGAGAGGAAAAAAAATCGAATGCACATAACCTCCAAAAATAATATCCTGACAAAATGAAAGTATAAAAAAAAATAAAAAATAATTTCATAATTTATATTTTTTTCTTTTCGATAACTATGTTATTTGATGATTCAATTTGTTGAAAAAAAAATTTTTCAGACGTCAGATTTTAAATTAAACCTTTCTAATATAATTTTAGTTTGGTTTGAAATATAAAGCATCAAAATATATTTAAAGGCGTCTAAGATATCGCACTTTAAAATTTCAAACAGCCACATACCATGTCCGAGAACATAAATTCAATTTTTGCATTAAAAAGTTTCTTTTGAAAACATGGAAAACAGTTTATTTGCTTCCGTGCAACGCTATATCTAACGCCGATGCCAAAGCTTGGATTTACAACGGGTTTCTCCAGGCTCAGTTCATGCAATAAGTTGGCCTTAGAAAGTAAGCGGCTTTAGAAAATTCACCTTGGTCAAACTTTTCTACGGCTATAAGAAATAAGGGCCATGAATTAGGGCATTCACTATTAATCCACTTTCTTTTTCAATCTATTTCGTTTACTTTTACAGTATATAGTATATTTATTTAATGATAGAAAAATATTGAAGTATATGTAGACGAAAAATAAATAAAACAAAATACGGTATACAGTGTGACTTAAAATCAAACAGCAAGTTTTTGCTCTCTGTAATTTTATAATAGATGGAAAATTAGTTCAATTTCAGAGAATGTTGTTTTTATAATGTTTTTGCATATATTTTTTTAGTAAAACCCAAAATAGTATATTTTTAAAAACCACTCGTAAATCTTACACTAAAACATTTTCCCAACAAGGCATTGTTTTATTTATCCACAATCATCAACGCTATACTAATATTTAAATATTTCACTAAACGTTGCATTTTTCCACAAAACTATAGACCATAAATGTCATACCGGCTGAACAATCCGGCTTTTGTGCCAAAAACTCATCCGAAATGCAGGTCCTAAGACTCAATTATTCAACATCAGACAGTCAACGAAAACTGTATTTCTTAATGTAAGTAAGGCATTTGACAGGGTTTGGCACGAGTGCCTTATTTTCAAGATGATGGAGCTCCGGTATACGAAACCACTCATAATGTTAATATTCAACTCATTCCTGCGAAACAGATCCTTCAGAATGCTCAAGGATATCGTCACCACTAACCGAAACTACACTTTTTAACAATATACGTATGTTTCGCTAACTATGTGAGCATCATCAGGAATTGAGCATCATCAGGAGTTAGCGAAACGTACGGAGAGTGTTAAAGAGTAAAGTTTGGTTCAACATTATTGAAAACCAAAGGTTGCGAAGTCCCAATTCAATTCCAGATCATTCAGAATCGAAGTTGTACACTTTCGATCAGACTAAAGAGTACCAGAAGCAGGAGTGCATATCACCACAAATATAATTTAAACAATATAAATGTGAAGAATACGTATCGTGATATAGCAAGATAACATCGACAGTTTGAACGCCGGTCGTTGCCCATAGGTCAGGAACTGTTTATTGTTGAGTTTGCATATATAGTTTGTTACCTATTTGAGAGAGTTCAGTCATTCTTGATTCATTATCGACGAGTTATCGATTTATTATATTGAGATACTCTAGACCATTACATTATACTACATTACACAATATCTTCACCGTGGGCATACCCCGATCTCCACATACCATACTCATCATGTATGCAGATGATACAACTATCGCTTCACTAAGTACCAGGCCTTACCTAATAGCAAATTAATTACAAGAACATATTTATGAACTTCATAAAGAGCAAAAGTGCAATCAATGCCGAAAAAACCCAAACAATATTTCTGACAAAATATAAATTGAGTTCCACACATTTTGTCGAAATAAAGGCTCTTTTATATTCCATAACAAAGGGTACTATTGGTAGACATTAAGAAATTCCACAATATTATTTACATTCCACTTCATTTTAATGCTAGAACACCCAGGAATGTTCAGGAACCAATAACCAAATCTACAGTTTCCGCGGGGCACGTACTGCGTACTATACAAAAATTCGACTCAACGCCTTATAGGCAATAGGGGGATAGTCAAAAAAAGTTGGGATCTCTGTTGAAAAAGAAAAATGAGTATTGCGTGGAGGGGCTCATGGAAAGAACCCAGAATTTTCGTACTCTAGGCTAAATACTGATATTTGAGTAATAATTATATTTAAAATAATTGAAGGTGGTTAAAAATTATTTCGAACGCAGAGCAATAAAAAGTAACGCCGAAAAAATCGTATGGGTTGATCCGTACAGCTAAAGTTTTTCATTAAGAGAAATCGTATATAGATCAATTTTGGTTTTTAAAATCATACTCTTATTTTGTATTTTTACTTTTATTTTACGATCTGTAATGTTACTTAAATTTTGTAAATGTTTGTAGTTAAATAGAGAAGTAAATAAATAAAAGGGCCAAGTAAAAAATTCTAGTACATGATGTACATTATTTTACAAAAATAGAGAAAGTCACTATTTTTCATAAATATGATAATCATGCGCATTTATAAAGTCAATAATCAAATATTTGTACATTTCATACTTACATACACTCTATACCTCAACATTTAAAAAATAATAAATAAATAAAATTATTACCATCAAAATAATATTAACGTAACCATTTACCCTTTGTTTCATATCTAAAATTACATAATAAAAGAACAAGAAAATTCGGAATAACCTAAATGAAAGCAGAAAATAAATCGAATTAAACCTCACGTATCCATTTTAAACAAAAAACTTAAACCGAAAAAAAAAACAATTTTTCCAAGGAAGTGGAATTCTCGCGTCAATTTTTTTCGTTGTCTCGTACTCGCGTTGTCTTTACAGAAAACAAACGTAATCAGGAAGTTGGTCCAAAGAGAAAACTTTTAACTCCTTCCTTTCCCTAAACGTGCGGAGAGTGCCTGCTTTGGGCATTTTGCTGCTACGTATCTAACAACTTCCGGCAAAAAAACATCCAACCGAATTTAAGTTACTTTCTTTTCTTCTTTCCGTTCGACGAAAAACATTGGTAATTCGTTTTGTGTCAACTACAAGAAAGAGAACCTATAAGAACGTTTTAGCAACTTAGGCCAGTACACTTAAACTATTTTTGATTTATATTTTTAGAAAATACCAGAATAATATTTATACTTAACTTAGACAAACGGAAACTTGATACAATTAAAGCAAGCACAAATAACAGACATTAAAAATATTTATTAATCACTAAATTGTCGTAATCTTACCAAAGACCCAAATAATGATTTTACCCTCTTTAAAACAAATGTAAAGCTTAACCAAAAATAAAGACCCACTGAATATTTTCTCTTATAATGGAATATAAGGGAGCTTAAATTTTTTACGTATAAAAAAGTTCTGTACAAGATGAGATTTTCATAATATTTTTTTAAGAAAGCTACCTAAAGATTCAGCAATTATTTAAAATAAAAAATGTCCAAGAATGAACCTTGTTTTAGTAACCGATTTTGTGTTAGATGTATATTATTAAAAAAAAAACGATTACAAGAGGAAACAAAAACAAAACACTTCTGGATAATATATCAGCAGTGAAATTTGTACATGAGGGCAAGAAGTGTTACCCCACTCTAACTCGTTTACGAATGAATTATTTAAAATCGGTCGAACAGGTAAATTTTAATTCCTGTCAAAGTTTATAAGGAAAAATTTCACCCTTGATTTAAACCCCTAGAGTACGGAAAATAGTCCCTTGAAATTTTTAATTCGTAGGGGGTTTAAGTTTTTTTTATTACAAGTTTTCAACTTTTTTTTTGAGACAGGGGAGGAAACTCATGTTCTCCATCGCGATATTATGTGCAGTGGTAGTGTGGATTAGCCTACCCACTAAACCTCCCCTGCGGACCACTTGGCTCCATAGTATCATCTTATTCATCATGGAGCCAAGCCCTACACGTTACCATCTCCCACCCCGTTGTTTGTTATTGGTATTTCCTCTCCTCCTCCTCTTTTTTCTTCACTATTTCCCTTACCATGTTTCATATCTATGCCCTCTGGAGCCATTATTTGGAGGTATCTTCTGCCTTCCTCCCGCGTTATTTGTCTTATCTGCCTCATAGGCTTTCTCTCTGTACTTTCTTTCTTCTTCTTCCATCTCCAGCGGAATCAGATACACTACTCTGGTCTTTTGTTCTATTTCTCCCCTACTCAGGCATGTCCTAATGGCAGACATGAAGAACTCTATATTTCCATCCTGCAGAGTACCGAAGAATCTCTCGATCTCCGGTATGCGGTCCCTCAGTTTCTTGAGAGCCCCATTTTCCCCATCGTCTTTTAGGTCCACAACCAGTGCAGTGTCCCCTCTCTCAAGTGCCTTATGTATTCTCCCGAGTTGTGCTATCGTCACCGTTTATATTTCCTCCGGCCACTCTTCGTTGCGTATTTTTTCGACATCCTGGAAGTTTTCTAAGCGGGCCACCTCCGCCGCTTGAATTATTCCTGTTTATACTCCCATTTCCTTACTTTCTTTCTTATTCGTTCCTGTTATCTCAGACCACGTACCTGCACATTGGGTGCAAGGAACTTTTCGGTATTCTTTGATTTTCTGTATCCTCTTTGTCAGTTTTTCTAGCAGTTTTCCAATGGTCCGTAGTCCGTTTTTTATTTCCGTTCCTGTGTTCGGGTTTTCCTCTATCAGTTTCCCCAGTTCGTTCTATTCTTTAAATCTAATCAAAGTCTCTTTCCCCGCCTGATTTTCCCAGACCTCTTCTTCTTCTCCTTCTCGTTTATCATTTGTCTCCCTTTCCCAGTCCTTTTCTTCTTTTCCTTAATCGTTTATCACCGTATCCCCTAATTTACATCCTGGACTTTTTTCCAAATCGCCGTCATCTTCCATTTGACCGAATATGTCACTATAGGTACTCAGTGTTCTGTTGTTCCATGGAGTGTGGAACATCTCTTCTTCATTCTCCTTCTCCTCTGTTTGTCCTCGGGGAGGAGTTCTGGGTACCTTAGAGTATTTCCTTCTGAAAATTTCTTGTTCCTTAACCTTCTGTTTGTCGAGCTTATCCCCTCTGGTTTCTGATAATATTTCCGAAAATAGTCGTTCACCATCACTGCTTGTATCAGCGCTTGCATCTGTTTTTGTTTTTGTTTTTTTTTTGTACTTTTCATGATGGTTCCCACATAGAGGAGTAAGGCTAGCTACTCCGGGAGGTCGCCAGGTATCCGGAAGGCTCCGTTTGAGACCAACTGATGTATGGTCATTCACCCATCGGTACGCGTCGCCTGATACCTTGGGTTACGGATTATTTTGCAGGTTTGCTCCTGACTATTATCGTGAGCTCTAGTTTAGGTGCCAAAGACTCGCCTTCGCCCTCTCTCGTTAGCTCCCAGGTATGCATCCGGATGTATACCTGGTACCCAGGGGCCACGCGATGTGTAAGCATATCTACGAGGACGTGAGAGTGGGATTTTCTGAGTGGTTTGGGAAAACCCATAGGGCATTACCCAGGGTTTTAGGTAAGGCCAACCTGCTATATGTTAACAATAAATAAAGTAGAGATGGTTGGTTGGTCTGGGTGCAAATGAACAGGCCGGGTTGAGTTCCCTAACAGTGCAGCCAGTTTATCAGGGAAAATGAATTAGGTGAAGGGAAGCTGTGAAATGGACCCCTATGTCACCAGTTCTGACTCTAGTGGATTTTTTCTTTGGGGTTATCTAAAAACTAAAATTTACGATACTGAGAGTGAATCCATTTAATAGATACGTTCACGGATAACGGAAATTTATTCACACCAGAAATTTTACAAAATGTAAGGGAAGCCAATAAAAATAAACTTCCTGCCCAGAAGTAAATGGAGAACATTCTAATACCTAAATAATTAGTTATTACTTAATTGTGAGAAAAGAATAAAACACTACTGCGGTTTTTTGATCTGTTTAATTTATTTTATCTTTAATACTTTTCTCTTCTACTAATGAAGTGAATTTTTTACAATGCCAAATAGAGAATTAAATCATTTTTCTAAAGGGCTATCATTTGATTCCTCTTGCTATTTAAATTTTTTTAACAGGGTAGCTTCCCTACTCTAGGAGAGAATTTTTTCTTTATAAACATACTTTGATAAAAATTAAAATTAACGTATTAGAACGATTTTTAAAAAATTCTTTCGTAGATGAGTTAGAGTGGGTGTAACACTTCTAGTCCTCATTGTATATATAAGAATATCATCATATTAGATTATCAGTAGCTTGAATTAAATAATAAATAATTCTGTCATTAACTGGTATGTATTTTCTGTCGTACATTATAAATATTAATTGCACAGCGTCAGGAGAACCAGCAGTCAGACAGATTCCAGAAGCATTATGAATGAAATGCATGGGTCGGATTAAGATTCATTTTGAAAGTACTACTTTATTTCAAAAATTATACACGACGTATTTATATTAATAATTGTAATATAAGCTATAAATAATTTGATTCCATTACTTGATTTTCTTATTAGTACCATATAATTCTGTAAGGTAAATTTATCTACGTTTTTGAGTAACAACCTTAATTTTGGATTTTGAAGTCATTGGATATATTATAAGGATTATTTTTAATGGCAACCTTATATGATTCGCTGAATATTATAATCCCTAAAACACACGGGTTCAAGAAGGTCATTCCATAGTATTGACATTCTCCAGATAAAGGAGTTAGAGTTAATTTCTCTTAAATAAATATATGTGGGCCAAATACCCAGGTTCGACATTTTTTTAAACTGAAATCAAGAGATTTTATTATTTAAAAATGATCAAAAAAAATTTGAGCGCAAAATATTAATATTTACGTCCGCTGTGAGTATTTTACAATCAAGGATCGGCGTGAGGCTTGAAAACGTACCTGTGCGCGAGACTAGACCGTGTGACGTCAGTAGCCATGAATATTTCGCCCCTTGCCCGCTGCTGCGCTGTATTCACGATACACACACATCATGAATACAGCGCAGCAGCGGATCAGGGTGAAGCGTTCATGGCTACTGACGTCACACGGTCTACTCTCGCACACAGGTACGTTTTCCAGCCTCTCGCCCATCCTTGATTTTGAAATGCTCACAGCGGACGTAAATATGCGTTCAAAATTTTTTTGATCATTTTTTAATTACAAAATCTCTTGATTTAAGTTAAAATAAAAAATTTCGAACATGTCTATTAGTTGCTCTAATACTTCTTTACCTAGAATACAATATTGCTCTACTGGAGAAAAACAATGTACAGTGTATAGATAATAGTAGAGCACTCTAGCTAGAGAGTATCTACTCTTGCTATATTTTTCTCTACCGTATACAAGTACCTTAATACTAACTTTGTAAATAATAATTTTACCATTGTTTTAATACTAGTTTATGCCTGGAAATTTTGGAAAATTTGTTGGGTTTAAACTTTGAGCTTATTGCTGAGCTAGCGGATTATTGGTCTTCATGTGTGATGTCTATTTCGATTACAGAATGATTCTATATTTTATATTGGTTTTCTGTTTAGCCTATACCAATGGTCTTTTATTACAATTCAGTTATGCATTTGTTGTGATTGTTGCGTTATCAACAATAAATTGTTTTTAGTTCTTTCCAGCTAAGAGATATTTATCCCTAAAAATGTATTAGGATTGTAATTTATTTTCCGTCAATATAAGTTATTTTCTCAATCTGTCAGTTAATTTCTTAGATTTTTACATGTATTTTTTGATTGTTATAATTTACGGATTTTTATTTAATTTTCTTATATAAGTAACTACAGGCCTAAATTCAATCTGGTTAAGCCTGATAGCAGGAAATTTTATTTCCTATACTATTCGAAATGTGATAATACATCAAATAATGGTAAATTTAAAATAAACAAAATCCTATCTCTTATGAAACATACAGAAAACAGCGTTTACACTTTTTCTTAAAAAAATTATTAGTTTATAACATAAAATGTTTCTTTTCATTTTTACAGGTTAACATATTAAAATATTAAAATGATAATTTTGTTCATCACCAATTTCATTTTTTTTAATTAATAATCTAATGTCACCGGCCATGCCATTTGTACAACACTTTTAGATCGTTAATTAATTTGACATCAATTATTGATTTTATTGTCAACATGGATCTCATTCAGATTTCTTGTACTTTTAACAGCTATTTGATTTTTGCAACTAATTTTAATTTTAATCTGTTGTCATGTTTTTAAATATCGTATTGACGTAAGTTTTACTCTTATTTTATTTGTATTAGTATTGTAAATTAACACCTTTTAGGATGGCTCTGATGATAGCTTTATTTGCGCCGAATTTTTAATAAATTATATATTTTACACACTGACGTACGCTTTTTCCCTCTTCACCTGATTCATTTAACCTGGAATTTTGTAATATCTCGAAAAATAGTACAGAAAAATGTGCCTGTAATATCTCAGAGAAAATCATCCCGTAGTACTAAATTACGCCCCCCCCCCACATCCCCTATTGGCGGAGCGGGCGGCAAATTAGAGATCTTAAATAGGAACCTCAGATTTGAATTCTACGTGTAAATCTGCGTACTATTTCTCTGAAAAAATTGCTTAGGTTAGAGACAGATGGCGCTGTAATCGCAAGAAATGATAACCTTGAACTTCATTTATTGATGTTTAAGGTCACCATTTCGAGTATTTAATTAACTAATGAGAGGCGTGGGAACTTAATCAAGCACCCCGAAGGGAACAGAAAACTTCTAGGCCTCCGTCGTTGTTTTTGAATTACGCTTACGCTAAAAGTAGTTTATTAACCAACCACTCCACCAACAAGTGGCCGGGGGGAGGGCGGGCAACCGTAACATCCTTGAATAGCCTGGTGAAAAATACCAAATACCTACGTGCTTCTCTGCTTTTTGATTTCTGTTCCATTTCTCGGGATTACAGCGCCATCTGTTGCAAATTAAAATTTTTCAGCTTTCGACGTAGAATCCGAATCAGTAGGTAATGAGGCACCCTGGATATTAATCTCCACTTTTTTTTACCCAGGCTCTTCAGGTACTTCAGCTCCGTCGGTTCTGGTCGAAGCTGAAAAATGCTGCGTTAAAGGCATCGAAAAACGACTCAAAATGGAACATTATTAATGGTTTTCACGCATCCTTTTTAGGTGCGTTAAATGCGTCGAAAAATGACTCGAAATGGAACGTTTTTTAATGACTTTCACGCATCGTTTTTAGGTGCGTTAAAAACATAAATTTTCAACGTTTTTTGGCGCTATTAATATGCTAATTTTAAGGACGCTTTTATGGGAAATACGTGTAATGGCATGAAAAAACTTCTAATTTTAAGCACCCAAAAACAATGCCCGAAAATCATTAAAAAATGTTCCATTTTGAATCGTTTTTTGACATATTTAACGCACCTAAATAAGATGCGCGAAAAGCATTCAAAATGTTCCATTTTGAGTCGTTTTTCAACGCATTTGAAGCTCCGACCAGAGCCGACGGAGCAGAAGTACCTGAAAACCAGAGCCGACGCGGTACGCTGGGGTGAAATACATGGAGGGGGTAGCCAGGGATGCTCCATTACCTACTACGAATCTGCGTAGAAAAAAATACAATAGTATGTATAAGGCAGAGCTGCAGTACTGATTATGAACAGTACTTAAAAAATGTACTTAAGTACTTTTAAGTACTTAACTCTAAGTATTCCAGAAAATCCGTGTACTGGTACTTAAACGTTTAAGTATTCAGCCTAATACTTGTACTTAGTACTTATATTTATTTTAAGTATATTATTACTTGCAATTAAAAAAATGAAAAATACGTAAGTACTCGAAAAGTACTTAAAAGATATAAAAAGTACTTGGGTATTTTATTAACCAAGCCCAAAGTTCTCAAATTCTTTTTTTGCAAAATTCGACAACAGCCGACGGAGCTGAAGAGTACCTGAAGAGCAGAGTCGACACGGTACGCGTGGGTAATAAAAATGGTGGAGGGTAGCCAGGGTGCTCCATTACCTAATACGAATTTGCGTAGTAAAAAATACAAAAGTATATATAAGGCAGAGCTGCGGTACTGATTACCGACAGTACTTTAAAAATGTACTTAAGTACTTTTAAGTACTTAAGTACTTTACTCTATGTATTCCGGAAAGTCCGTGTAATAATACTTAAACTTTTAAGTATTCATTCAGCCTAATACTTGTATTTAGTACATTTGTTTTAAGTATATTTTTATTTGCAATTTAAAAAATGAAAAATACCTAAGTACTCGAAAAGTAATTAAAACCTTTAAAAAGTACTTAAATATTTTATTAACTAAGCCCAAAATTCCCAAAAATTTTTTTTGCAAAATGTGCATATTTGCTGCATTTTAAGTGCATATCTCTAGATCGCTACACTATTTTTTTAATATCTCTGGTTCTATTGGTCGTATAAAAAGAATACTATACTGTAATATAATACTTAAACGAAATACTTAAGTACTTACATATTCTTATTACTGGTACTTGTACTTAAATCCACTTTGGTACTTAAGACTTAAATACTTTTTGACGGTATTTACAACAGTTGTGATATGAGGTATATATAAAGGGAAAGTATTGTTTCGGGTAAAATTCCGATTGACTTTTCTACATGCTTCTGGGACCCCGAGTAAAAAAACTCCTTTTTGCAAAAATGTATGTATTTATATATAAAAGAAGAAAGTGACATTTATTGTCAATGGGCTGTATAATTGTCTATAAGGTGTGTTCAGTAATGCCTCGAGAAGTAACATAAATCATAATATACAAGATTACGTTAGAAAATATTATCTGCAAACTACTAACCGTACATGTGTATAAAATAGCGTTTTAAATATTATTGCAAAGATTTGTTTATTAATCAAGATTAGATTGACAAACACTAGAATTTTTTTGTTTTATTCGTAAAAATAATTTTACAAACAAAGTTAAAAATACACCCATATTTTTAAATGTTTTTATCAAAATAATTGGGATGTATCTGTCAATTATTATGTTGCTGGGTCCTGATCTGGTGAATAAGCATCGACTTCGTTTCAACGTGTTTATCTTAATAATTCGAGATACCATCGAAGTCGCAACGAAAATCAGTTCACATTCCCCAGATGTAGACGAACCAGTGTACCATGACCTACCGAGTAACAGGTGTTCCTCCTTATGACCAATCGCAATGCTCGATTCTTGATAAAGTCTGCCTTGTACTTGGATAAAATCGCGGGAGTGGTAGGAGAGAGACGATTCATAAATAATGCAATGGGATTTTTAATTTAGTGTGTAACCGGTTATGAATATTCAGTAGATACCACGGGTTTGCTAGTGTGATTTATGAAGCACTCTTTATGAACTCGGCTTGATGTAAATATGTTTTTTTGAATAAAAATAAAGAATTTAATGAAGTTGTTTTGTTCTCTTTTTCGTCTAGTCTAGATTTTAACAAACGTTAAAAACATAATAAATGTACATATAACACAGATCTTTTATCGTATTATGCAAAATTGTATAACAAAGGTAAAGTCATTTTTCATTTATTTCCTGTCGTGAGACTTCCTCGTCATCAAAGTATAATTAAAGAAAACATTTTTTTTTGTTGCATAAACTGTCAAACCGAAAATTCAGCAATAACGTAGAGTCGACTAATGATAGAGGCAGGACAAAAAAGGACGGATTTCATCCATAAATTCTTTCTTACTTAGACATCTGTAAGCGGTCTCAATTTTTCCCGGGAGATTAGGAAGTTTGTAACAACACAAAAAAAGGAACTTGACAAAACCAATTTACAACAAATTTTTATTACGGTGCTCCGCTTCCTCACTCTTAGGAGTTGTAATTCGTTTTATTACACGCCATCGGCAAGAGTTTGGGGAAGCACCCCTTTTTGCTTAAATTACATTAATAAGAAATAAAAAATAAAATATGTATAAAGTCAAATTTAAAAAATAGCATAAACATGATATATTATATATTTTAATTCATATGCTATATTATATGTTATGTCTAAGTCTTGCTACAAATATTTAGTTATATCCCAACTCGACATTACCCATTTTTACCTACTTTAGTGCCATATAAATCTTAATTACTATACAAAACAGTGCTAACTCTCCACTCAACAAACAAATTAACTTAGAGAATGTTTAAATAAAATAAAGAATATTGTTAAACTTAATTAAAAATAAATATGACAAACCGACGTAACTATACATAGTTTTTTAAACCAATTTGTTTCAGTGCAATAGAATTCGTTTAAGTATAGTTTGCATTGAGTAGTAAGTCTTGTTTTTTTTATGAAGATATCTTTCGGATTAATTATTTAAAATATAGCAAAAACGAGTTAGCGACGTGTTGCGGAAAATGTAGGGTCGCCTGTCGAGTTGAGACATCTAGAGATGAATTAAGCACAGTATACAGATATTTCTACTTTGTACTATTACATCTCCAAAGCAAGTAGACACCACTAAGACTCATCCCAAAACCCTTTTGATAAATATTGTCTTATTAGAAATCCACAAGAAATACTCCCAGATAATTCTATTTTATACTACCACATCTCCAAGCTATTTGGTTATTGAACAAAGCAACTAGATACCACTAAGACATATCAAACTGTTCAAAAAACATTTTTATAACTATAAATCCACAAGAAATACTCCCAGATAGTTTTACTTTGTACTATCACATCACCAAACTATTTGTTCATTGAACAAAGCTACTAAACACCACTAGGACTCATCAAACTGTCCAAAAACCTTTTTAAAACTCCCAGATATTTCTACTTTGTACTATCACTTTTCCCAATCATTTCGTCATTGTACAAAGCAACTAGACTTCACTAAGACCCATCAAATTGTTCAAAAATCTTTTGATAACTATAATTTAACTAGAAATCCACAAGAACTATTCCCAGATATTTCTATTTTATACTACCACATCTCCAAACCAATGAGTTATTGAACAAAGCAACTAGACACCACTAAGACTCATCAAACTGTCCAAACACGTTTTGATCAGTATAATCTTACTAGAAATCCATAAGAAATAATCCCAGATATTTCTGTTTTATATTGCCACTTCTCCAAACCTTTTCGTTATTGAACAACACAACTGAACACCACTAAGACTCATTAAACAGTCCAAAACCCATTTGATAACTATAATGTAACTAGAAATCCACAAGAAATACTCCCAGATATTTCTACTTTGTACTAGCACTTCTCCAAATTATTTGGTCATTATATAAAGCAACAAGACATGACTAAAACTCATCAAACTGTCCAAAAATCTTTTGATAACTATAAACAAAGCAACTAGACACCATTAAGACCAATCATACTCTCCAAAAATCTTTTTTTAACTATAATCTAACTAGAAATCCATCAGAAATACTCCCAGATATTTCTACTTTGCAATATCACATCTACAAACCATTTGTTTATTGAACAAAGCAACTAAACACCACTAAGACTCGTCAAATTTTTCCAAAAACCTTTTTTTAACTATAATCTAACTAGAAAGCCATAAGAAATATTCCCAGATATTTCTACTTTGTGCTATTGCATCTCCAAACTATTTGTTCATTGAACAAAGCAACTAGATACCACTAAGACTTATCAAACTTTCCAAAAACTTTTTTTTAACTATAATCTAACTAGAAATCCATAAGAAATACTCCCAGATATTTCTACTTTGCAATATCACATCTACAAACCATTTGATCATTGAACGAAGCAACCAAATACCACTAAGACTCATCAAATTGTCCAAAAACCTTCGTTTAACTATGATCTAACTAGAAATCCATTAGAAATATTACCACATATTTCTACTTTGTGCTATTGAATCTCCAAACCATTTTTTCATTGAACGAAGCAACTAGACACCGCTAAGACTACTCAAACTATCCAAAAACCGTTTTTTAACTATGATCTAACTAGAAATCCTTATGAAATACTCCCAGATATTCTTACTTTGTACTATCACATCTCCAAAGCATTTGTTCATTGGACAAAGCAACTAAACATGACTAAGACTCATCAAACTGTCCAAAAGATTTTTTTAACTATAATCTAACTAGAAATTCATAAGAAATACTCGTAGATATTTTTAGTATGTATTATCCCATCTCCAAACCATTTGTTAATCGAACAAAGCAACTCGACACCACTAAGATTCATCAAACTGTCCAAAAAACCATTTTTTAACTATAATCGAACTTTAAATTCATAATAAATACTCCCAGATATTTCTACTTTGTACTATCACATCTCCAAACCATTTGTTCATTAAACAAAGTAACTAAACACCACTAAGACTAATCAAACTGTCCAGAAACCTTTTTTAACTATAATCTAACTAGAAATCGGTAATAAAAACTCCCAGATATTTCTACTGTGTGCTATTGCATCTCCAAACCTTTCCAAATATAATAAAAATTTTATATGCATTAAAAATTCATAAGACCTTCCTAGACATCCAGAATTGTTAATTATACCCAAATTTTTTGTTATATATCCAATTAGTTTAACTTAACTCATTATATTCAACTATAAAAATAACTTTCGAATATAATTTTTATAATACTTATTTATAATAATAACAATAATAAATTAGCTTCTATAAAGCACTGAAAGAATCGGAATTAATAGATAATAAATGACATCACAGAATGAGCAAACCGGTTTATTTGACCTACTTTCCATATATGACGAAACCAGTTTT
This sequence comes from Neocrepidodera transversa, assembly GCA_963243735.1. Lineage (NCBI taxonomy): Eukaryota > Metazoa > Arthropoda > Insecta > Coleoptera > Chrysomelidae > Neocrepidodera > Neocrepidodera transversa. The sequence continues at coordinate 10,811,086 of OY725337.1, forward strand.
TTGCCTACATTCCATATATGGTGAAACCTGTCTTTTGCCTCCTTTCCATATATGGCGAAACCAGTTTTTGCCTACATTCCATATATGGTGAAACTTGTTTTTTTGTCGACGGGGATAATGAGAGTACACATGTGTGACATCCGGCGACCATCTGCCAAACCGGTTATATAACAAAGGTATCCAATTATATCTAATTAGCAAAAAACTGTATCTTATTATATCTCATGACCATTCCACCTAATTAAAACGTGTGGGAAACACGATGTAACAACTTTCTTACGCTCTTATAAGGTGTTATAAGTTCAATGACCCCTGGCTATGACCTTGAATTCAATGACCTTTCACATTTGACTTTTGGCCTTTGACCTGCACACGTGACCGGAACTGCTCATCTTCTCTCTCATTACCCATTATACTAGCATGATAAAGTTGTTACATCGTGTTTCCCACACCTCTTTTATATAACCGTTTTGGCAGGTGGTCGCCGGATGTGCATATTTGTAATGTCATTACCCCCGTCGGCAAAAACTGGTTTCACCATATATGGAACGTAGGCAAGAAACTGGTTTCACCATATATGGAATATAGGCAAAAAACTGGTTTCGCATTATATGGAATGTAGATCAAACAAACCGGTTTGCACATTTGTACCGGTATTACCCCGTCGGCAAAACCGGTCTCACCATATATGGAATGTAGGTCAAATAAACCGGTTTGGTCATTCTGCATTGTCATTTAATATCTACTTGAGTTGGAGAAAAATTTTTTCGTGTCCTGTTTACGTGGGCTAGCCCAAAAAGAGAGAGATGAAAATAAAGTGATTTCCAAGAACTATAATAATAATAATAATAATATACCTGCTAAAAGATTTTATTTTTTTAGTTTAATAGTTTTCCCCTTCACACATTTCTTATTATTAATTTCTACACTTCATTTTGAAACCTAATAAAAAGAAGAATTATAACCCTAAATTTAGATTCTAATAAATAAAAATATTATATCTGAGAAAGTTTGTATGTTTTTATTATATTTTAGATTCTTTTAGAATACCGAAATGTGCATATCTAATGATATTGAAAACGTTCACCTGCGTTTACGAAAGCGAATCTTTTGGTTCAATGCTCAAGCTTTTGATATGTTAGTTCCTTTTGCTCAGATTCACACATCATACGGTAAAAGTTTATAATCTTCCTTTTCACAAGTTTTGTGAACTCCTGATACATTATTCACCAGATTTAACTTACCTTTAAGGATCTTTTTCACAGATTAAAACTTTTTGAAATTATAATTTTTACGATTTTTTATGTGCCACAATATTAAGTTAATTATTAGTACTCAATTTTTGTATTTTCAATTGGTTTTTTTTCATCTTTAAAATTGTAATAAAATTTATTATTATAACTAAATTATGATTAAGTAACATTAATTATCCATAATTGTTTATTTCACCTTCATAAATAAATCCCATTATATTTTTGCTTTAATCCTTAAAATATCAAAGAGCATCCATCCCCCTATCCCCATCTCAATCAATCAACACTTTTGTTTCATCGGTGACAGTATCGTATAAATATTTCTACTCACGTTCTCATTCCTTCCACTAGAATCCAATCAGTTTTCTCGCCCAACAACTTGCTCGTAAAGATGTGGCATAAATTCTTTTTCCCTTAAATACACCGTGTTGTGGACCAAATCAGCATTTCAAGTGGTCAAAATTTCTCTCTGAGATCCTGCCGCATTTTGTAGACTTACAAAAATCATTTGACACAAAAATGTAACCCATAAAGCTAGTCTTATTATCTATTATCAGATTACCAGTTTTTATGAATTAAACTGCAAATTTAAGCAAAGCTGAAAAAAATTATACTTTGCATTCCATTCGATTCAGTGACCTGACGTCATCTCTCCTAAGTAGGGTACTCACTATTCCTCGCATTTATTTTAGTTTGGTAAATTTAATTTTTTTGAATAAGTTACATATACCCTCACCGATTTTTTTATATGTAATAGGAGGGTCAGGAAAGTTTAAATCCGGATTTTCTAATTGCTATGTGGTAATTTCCGGTTGCCGTATTGGAAAACGCGAATAGCTCCATATCTCCGAAACTATTGATTTTTGCAGAAATTTTAAGGTACCAAAAATGTAGATAATAAAGGTATCTCTTTATTTTTAACTACATAGCCATTATTTTTGGAGGTTATGTGCATTCGAAAATTTTTGAGACAACTGTCAAAAAAATTTTGACTTTAAAATAACTGCAAATTTATTGTAAAAAATATAAGGATAAAAACTCATATTTAATTATTAATCCTAACAATAATTTTGTAGGTGACACACAAGTGCGACAAATGTTTTTTTTCATTGGCTCCTAAACGGTTTTAAGGGTATTTTTATCCCCTAAAATTAACGTTGAAAAAAATTAATCGTCTTTCTGAAGGTTTTTTTTGACAGGAAAAAAAATTAGAATGCACATAACGTCCAAAAATTAAAATGTAATTAAAAATGAAAATTAATTTCTGGTCCTTCGAATTTTTCTGCAAAAATCAGTAGTATGAAGCCATTTGTGTTTTTTAATATAGCGATAATTACATTTAAAATTATGCCTTTTTTGACTAATTTTATTATACTATTTTGCTGTGTGACAGTTAATAAATTACACACGTCAATCGTGGCATAGAACAAAAGTTTGGCTTATAGTACAGCGCTTTGGCTTGCGGAGACGTGACGTCACACGCACCACAAACCCCGTTAAAAAGCAATAACTTTTATATTATATTTCTCCGTTATTTATAATCCCATTTTAATAATTTGTTTATGGATTTATTAGTACTTATGTAAAAACATATTATGAAATCACTACCATGAACATTCTCCATTTTTTTTAAGTTAAATAAATGGCTTTGGCAGAAACCAATTAGCCAGACTTTTTTTATTTTTTTGTCGAATGTACAAATACACGTGATTTTTTTTTTTTTTTTTTTTTTTTTTTTTTTTTTTTCATATTACGCTTACTACCATCTCATTATCCATTCTCCATTATTTATTTATACATATAAATATTCGAAAAGTAGTTTAAATTTGAGAAAAATAGGAAATATAGGAAAAATAGGAAATATAAGGAAGAAATTGGATAAAATATGATTAATAATAAATGGTTGAAGAATATCGTCACTGGTAAGCAAAACTACAATTCCACCCCTTTAAAGAAGAAAACAAAAAATAGGAAAAAAGGGGGCAATAATTGCAAAAATAGGGCAAAATATGATTAAATATGGAAAAACAATAGGAAAAAATTGGTAAAAAATAGGAAAAATATACGAAAAAGTAGGAAAAAAAATAGAAAAAACAAGAAAAATAGGAAGGAGTGAAAGAATATTTATTAGTAATTGAAAATAAACTTTTTTAACACTCAAATTAATAACATAGGGCAAAAGAGGAGCAAAATAGACAGAATACAAAAAATTGGAAAATAGGAAATAATGGGGAATAAAATAGAAAAAAAGAAGGACAAAAATGGTAAAAAAAATGGGAAAAAGTAAAGCAAAAATTAGAAAAAAAATAGAAAAATAGTAAAAAAGGGGGACAAAAATATGATAAAATAGGAAAAAAATAGGTGAAAAATTCGGAAAAATATACGAAAAATCAGTAAAAAATAGAAAACATACAAAAAATAGGAAAAAATAGAAAGAACAGGAAAAAAAGGAAGGAGTGAAAGAATATTTATGAGTAATCAAAACTAAACTTTTTTAACACTTAATTTAATAACATAGGACAAAAGAGGAGCAAAATGGACGAAATACAAAAAAATTGGATAAATGGGAAATAATGGGGAATATAGTAGGAAAAAAAGGAGAAAAATATCAGAAAAATAGGAAAAAGCAAAGCAAAAATTAGATAAATTGACATTATTTGATTGGTTGACAATTTGTGACGTGATTTTTTGTCACGGTCGTTGTTAGGCAACATTAAGAACAAAATATAATGACAATATTTTTCGTCTGGAATGAGAGAGCCAGAGAGGGAGGACGACAGAGATTATTGCGAAACCTAGAAATTTATTGACGTAGATATGCAAGCTATGACATGCAGAAAAGTATTTTAATTTATTTTCTTTATTATAGGATGATTTGAATTTAAAATTAAATTATTAATTTCTTTAGATAAAATGTGGTAAATTTGTGTAATATTTGTCCATTTAGAATTGACAATACTTTAAATTTACAATAACCCAACCTCTTGGTATTTGAAAAAAATTAAGGGGTAGATGTCACATAGGAAGATTGGGTTAGGTTATGCTTGTTAGTTGGCTGAAACCCATAAATATTTCTAACACTTTTATACTGCTATGAATGATATTTTTATTTTATATTTGAAATTTACAGTTTCCTACAATTTATATTATTTATTTAAACAAATTTTTGTCCGCTCAAAACGTCATTTTGCTGCACTGTGCACTCAGCTACTTTTTATGGGCGGTTCCGGTGAAGAATTAAATTCTGAAAAAGGTAGTAATTAACAAACGTTAGCATAAAAAATTACTGCGGTTTCTTCTAATTGAAAGTGGTAATTCTTTTTGTATAATTAATCATCTGACGCTTCATTCGCGGCTTTGAAAATTTTCCAATCTCTACGTCGAAAGCATAGAAATTATTCGAAATAATCCTTTTAACTTTCTTTTCATTTATTCGCACTAGATTTTTATTCGAACAGTTTAGTTGGTTAACCACTATTGAATTTTTTCTTGCAATGAAAAATAGTAGATAGTGTAATAATTTTCTACAGGACGCTTGATCTGGAATTTAAATGTGTCAGATATAAGGGATCTTGCTAGTTCTAGTTTGTAATAAAATAAGCCAATTTATGGTTTAATTTCAACTATTGTTTAAATTTCAAAAGCCTTTGGCTAAATTTAAATAGAATTTTACAATCTTAACTTTATAACAAATATTTATTTAAGGTGAAGTAGGACAAATGAGACGTGAGTTATACGTAACGTGATATAGAAAGGTAACGCTGACAGAATGAATGCCGGCCGTTGCCCAGGCCAGGAAATGGTTATTGTCAGTTTTGCATTTATAGGTTGTTATCTCTTTGAGAGGGGTCATTCTTGATTCGTTATTCATTCTCGATTTTTAATTCATTATCGATTTAAGTATGTACTGGTTTATCTTCCCAACATTGAATGCATCCGATTTCATTTGACTTTGACTCTGACTCAGTTCAGCGGCGTTCTACGTTGTACATAGAAAACATTTGTTTCCATTTGTTTCAAATCGCGATTGTGATAGGATTCATGGCTAACATTCCACAAGCACATGATTTCTTACACGTCCGTCACCGAGCACTCACGAGTCAAAACGGTGTTAAAACTGACAAAAACAATCGCATGTATACAAAAACAATGTATAAGCGCACCTTCATGTAGTCGAAACAGACTTTTTATCGGTCCGACCGGTAAGACGCATCTGACTCGGACATCCGATCCTATGTCGGATCCTATGGTTCGCGTACACCAAAACCCATTTGGTCAGCCGATGGCAGACAGAACTACCCGGACAAGTAACTCGGACGTTTATGTCCTTACACTGCAACAGTGTTACTACTCGTACAGACATTGGAATACTCAGAATAATGGGATGATTCAGGTTCAGGCACATTTCTGGTTAAAGGTTTCGGTGCGATTTGTTTCGCCAAGAATAATAACGATTCGTAATATGTCCAAGAAGGTAATTTGTTGTCCGCCGCAGTACCGGATCTACCTGGTTCATTGCATTTGTTATTTTCTTTACAAAACTGGTCCCTTAAGTTGCTCCAGGTTTTTTTTATGTCTGGAACCGTAATTTTTTGAATGTTTATTCCACAGGGTTGGTCTATTATAAACACAACTAATTAATTTTTCAATATTAATACTCGTTTAGGTAGATAACAACAAAATTTAACTATAAATACACTCAATTTGCTTTGTAGACCCCGACAGGGGCAGACTGGCGATAAATCCAAACAAGTTCATACTCGACGGTTGATCGGCCGTTTTCGAGCGTCATCGGACGATGACGGCCCTGTTTGTGTACGCGCTCTCTTTCTTTTACAAGTGTTTGATTCAATCGTCCGAGTTCGACCGTTGTAGCCCGAGCAAACTTCTGCCGATGACGGTTTAGGAGTAAGCGAGCCGCTGGGTTTGCGATATGATGCAGCAAACTTCGGCCGATGACGGATTAAGTATTCGCGAGCTGCTAGGTGTGTGATATGATCGAGAAAACTTCGGCCGATGACGATTTAGGTGTACGCGAGCCGCTAGGTGTGCAATATGATCGAGAAAACTTCGGCCGATGACGGTTTAGGTGTATGCGAGCCGCTAGGTGTGCGATATGATCGAGCAAACTTCGGCCTATGACGGTTTAGGTGTACGTGAGCCACTAGGTGTGCGATATCATCGAGCAAACTTCGGCCGATGACAATTTAGGTGTACGCGAGCCGCTAGGTGTCCGATATGATCCAGCAAACTTCGGCCGATGACGGTTTAGGTATACGCTAGCCGCTAGGTGTGCGATATGATCGAGCAAACTTCGGCCGATGACAATTTAGGTGTACGCGAGCCGCTAGGTGTGCGATATGATCCAGCAAACTTCGGCCGATGACGGTTTAGGTATACGCTAGCCGCTAGGTGTGCGATATGATCGAGCAAACTTCGGCCGATGACAATTTAGGTGTACGCGAGCCGCTAGGTGTGCGATATGATCCAGCAAACTTCGGCCGATGACGGTTTAGGTATACGCTAGCCGCTAGGTGTGCGATATGATCGAGCAAACTTCGGCCTATGACGGTTTGGGTGTACGCGAGCCGCTAGGTGTGCGATATCATCGAGCAAACTTCGGCCGATGGCAATTTAGGTGTTCTTGAGCCGCTAGGTGTGCGATATGATCCAGCAAACTTCGGCCTATGACGGTTTAGGTGTACGCGAGCCGCTAGGTGTGCAATATGATCGAGAAAACTTCGGCCGATGACGGTTTAGGTGTATGCGAGCCGCTAGGTGTGCGATATCATTGAGCAAACTTCGGCCGATGACAATTTAGGTGTACGCGAGCCGCTAGGTGTGCGATATCATCGAGCAAACTTCGGCCGATGGCAATTTAGGTGTACTTGAGCCGCTAGGTGTGCGATATGATCCAGCAAACTTCGGCCTATGACGGTTTAGGTGTACGCGAGCCGCTAGGTGTGCAATATGATCGAGAAAACTTCGGCCGATGACGGTTTAGGTGTATGCAAGCCGCTAGGTGTGCGATATCATTGAGCAAACTTCGGCCGATGACAATTTAGGTGTACGCGAGCCGCTAGGTGTGCGATATGATCGAGCAAACTTCGGCCTATGACGGTTTAGGTGTACGCGAGCCGCTAGGTGTTCGATATGATCGTATAAACTTATTGTTATTTAAGTCCATAATCTCAAATGTGGTCTAATGGTGAGGTAGTAAAACTCAAAATCCTGTACCACAAAATTTTAATATCTCTTTGATAGAATTGAGGGGGGGAGAGGCTTCAAATTACAAGAGGGGCGGCGACTAGTTTCGGCATTATGCCATCACCAGGCCAAACTAAATATAATCAAAATTAATATATTAAAACATTTAACGAAATTGTACGCACAAGCAGGGCATTAACTAAAATAAAATGGGGGTAACAAAGGGATAGTGGTACTAGGGAAAGGAATTATTGGAGTAAAATAAGATGAGGGAAAATGAAAGGATAACACCCCATGGTGTTATGTGAAAGCCACATTATGAGTGGACTAAAGGAATTTGAGGGAAATTACAGCGTGTAGTCCGACAAAGTGCGGCACCCGTGTTGATGCACGTAAAACGCGAAAAAATAACAGCTGTAGTGCTTTGTGGGAGGGCGATCCTATAGGAGGCCTACCCAGTACACAATAAAAAATGCAGCCTTAAACTGCTAACATTGAAGTGATTAAACTTAAAATTATAATAACCGGAACCATCAAACTACGTGTTGTTATTTGTTCGTCAGATACTCTCCGACAATTTTTTCAAACAGTCGGATCCAAAAGTAGGAAGTGTGTGGTCGCCCTAATACAATTTAATAATAAATTTTAATTATGACAATATTTTGATACTTAAAAATAGGATTAAGTTCAAACTTCAATTTCCTTCTTAACAATCTTAAAATAACAGAACTAAACTTATACGTTAATATAAGAAAAACAAGATTCTCCCAATAACAGCGACTTTATTTTTAGTAGACAAAACAAAGGCTTAAATTAAAATAAAATTTAAAATGAGTGTTTTGGTATAATTTGTGATAAACCTTGTATAACAAACATAATTTATTCCATCTCTACGAATAATACAATTTTGTAACCTAATAATCCGATAATCATCCTTTACATATCAAAGGAAATGAGCATATTATATCAGTTATTAGCAACAGATATTCTATCATTTTGGGATCAATAACATCATTGTTACCATTGTTGTCTCCGTTAAATTGCTTATTCAATACCAAGTTACAAGCGTATATATATACAGAACTGTGGCTAATGATTGTTTGGAAATGTATAATTCAGAAGTACCATCGTTATAAGTGGGATTAATTTAATTGGCAATTTAATCATTTAATTAAGTAAATGGTGTTTAATTAAATATATGTAATTTTAGCAAACATGATATTTTAATTTTAGTAATGGATTAAATGGATATTTTCTATTCGAGTACAGTAAATTGAGTGCGAACAGGATTAATCCTTGTTGTTTATTAATTAATTTGTTTTTGTAAAATACATGCATTTTGTTATCAAATTGTATTTGATGGTTAATATAATTAAAATTTTTACCTTTTATAAAAATAAAATTCCTGTAATCTTTGTAACAAAGTGGAAAAACATCCAGTTATATATTTTAAGTTCCATTGGCTATACCAGATGGTTCCCAGCGGGGCTTGGCAGTTTTTGGGCAAGTTTTCTGTTGTAAACAATGCTGCCTCGCCGGAAATCATATTACTTAACTTGCCGAGTCGCGATTTTTCAAGAGTTTTTTAAACATATCACCTGTCCCAGAGAAATACAATATTTTCCAAAAATTTGTAAGTCAAATCCTTATTCAGTAAATGGTTATGGTTAGAAATCCGAGAATAGTCAGCAAATTTCAGTTAATTTTTCAATTGAGATATTAGGTTTTAGTAAGCGAACTAAAGATAGTTTCAAGCTGTATAAATTTGATCAGTGGCGTAGATAAGCAATTAGTAATAAGTTTCTAAGGGCTCATGTCCTAGTTAGACGATTAAATTAATAAAAAAAAACGACAAAATATTGTATTGGGTCTAATTTATATTTTTATTTGTTTTCAAAATATCAATTTAAAAAATGATTACGTTAAGCTGAAAGAGGAGATAAACAGAAAAAAACCGTCTATCTAAGCACATCCAATCCCTTCGCGATTTTACTAAAACCGCAAAATGTGCAAATTTTAATTGGTTAATCTTAAATCAGATTCTCAATGAATCGAATTGAAATTATTCCATTTAATTATAGTCTATAGGAGCGGGAAGCTTATACCATTCGCTCGAATGCAAGTTAAACTCAGTTGGAGTAACCTAAAAGCAAAAGTCCACTGCGGAAAGTTTACTTTAAATCTCCTGCGGGGCAAATATACTAGTGGATAATAGAACGTCAGCGTTAATGGTAATTGCACACTCTTAACAACGTTTCTGATTATCTTCGGATATGAATTGTGCCTGTATTCATAGTCGTATGTTCGCAAAACTAAGTAGAGAAGCCAAGCCAAGCCAAGTAGCGAGATATTAAATTCTGCATTCGTTTTGTGATATATTGAACTTAACATACATAACTTGAAAATTAAAAAAAAAAAAATCACGTCTTCATTTATTTACATCTAGTTAAATAAATAATCCGATGTCATCAAAAATGGAATAATAACCCTAATTTTTCTACAAGCAAGAAAAAAACTTATCAGAATTCTAATTTTTCTCTAATATTATTAGTAGAAATATAATAATATTATTAGGTTGATGGAAACAAATTGATATAATTTAAAGTTAATATTTATTTTTATTTGATATTCTTACCAATAAAAATATACTTTGTTGAGCACCACTTTACTTTATAAAGAAAATAATCAATAAAGTAAAAAACGTATTTTACCTTTATTATATTTACTATTTCGGTAAAACTTGGGTAAAAATCAAATTGACATAAAATAAATTATGAATATTAAAATCACAAGAAATAATGTTTTTAATATATAAAGAAAAATAACCACACACAAAAGGAGAAAAAATTAAGTAAATGGAAAATTTTATTGAAAAATATGTCTTAAGAGGCACCAATATCATATGTTATCATGCTCGAAATGGTTTTTGGACGGCGCTCTTGTAACAAAGTTACTTTTTTCAGTAGTAATTAAAATATATAAATAAAATCGCGCACGGCACTGGAGTAGAATTATCAAATTATGGAAATGTGAGATGCTTAAAGTATAAGGCCAGTCGTACCAGTTGTAAACCCTCGCCGAAAGATGGAGTCACTCGCGTACTTGTTTCGTATACCCAGCCGACCTTATGTTATACGACAGCCGGAGACGATCAAGTGAGCTGCAGTGGCAGTCACACTTACTGTGGCCATCCCAATTGGAGCTGCAGTGCAATCCCTCGACCTTTAGAGTCATTCTGAAAAAAACGAAGCCAATTCCTATTGTACCGGAGTCAGAAACCGTCATCCAACCACGCGACGGCAGCCCGGAAGACATGCCTGAACCGTCCGAGAAAGAACCTTCCTCTCTTCCGGATTTCCGGAATAAAAGGTAATTTTGTCCGTAATGATTTTTATTTGTGATACCAGCAGTAGCTAACACCCAGGTACTCAACAGAGTAGGGCAAGTGAAGACGCCCTTCTGGCCGCCACTGATTTTGCTCGAGACCATAATGACCCTTGGAGTATTTCCTTTCTTCACTGAAGCTGCCCGAGCAAGTGACCTTCATACTATAAATGGAAGGTGGCGTCCGAGGTAATCCTAGACCTGAACCAAAGCGCCAAGGTGACACGTAACGACTCTCTTAATATTAAAGTAAGGAAGATGCTGTTTTCACCAACCAATTCTGCATTTAATTCTTAAAAGCTCGTCTATAGCACCTTTTTAAGTTCTTTTTAGTAAAAGTGATACGAATAACAACTTTGTCCTCTAGATAAACTTGAAAAAAGTAGCACAGAAAAATTAGAAAAAAAACTGCATGATTTGAGTTGCTATATTAGACGAGATCTCGTAAAAAAACGATTAATTATGTTTTGTGGCGCTCTCACCTGTTCTGCTCGGAAAAAATGGACTAGACGGTAAGATTACTTAACATTAACCAGAAAATACTCAAAAAAAAAAAACATTTTTACGCCCATTTTATTAGAATATAACCACGAAAATAATAGTTATTTAACAAACGCAAAAAGTGCAATAAACACTTTTTGCACGAGTTACATACAATATTTTTACGTTCATTCAATTACTAGCACAAGCTAAATCGTAAAGCAACGTACCGCTAACTGAGTGGCAACAGGGCTTAAGCGACATTCCCTTGTAATTAAGCTTCACCCAGTTAAGCGGGGCTCCGATCGGGAGACTTTTATTACCACAGCTAGTGTTGCGACCATTTTCGACCAAAATAAAAGCAAAAACCTAGATTGAAGGGCAAACTTCACCTCTAACAACCAAGGCTGGACAACAAAATTCAACTGCGACATCAGATGCTGGTCAACGTAGTCCACCTCAAACAATCATGAACCGCAGAGGAAAAAAGTTTGTGGTGTTGATTCAAAGCGATGAAGGAAGGCAAAATTTGAGGCAAGCCGAACTTTGGCAGCTACCGAGAGCAGTAGCGGCCCATTCAAGTCCTTGAGCAGCGACGCCAGTTCTGATACCAAAAGATGCCAGTCACCTCATCCCGAATAGGAAAAATCCCAGGCCGGACCCCAAAGCTGCAAATATGACTACTATTCATATTAAAGTAGCTATCATATACAAGGAAATCCCTTACGGTAAAATAACTACCGAAAGAGAATTACTTGTCAAAAAAAGCACTAATGGGAAGCTAGAGAAAATAATTCCGTCCGGTGTAATTTGCACCTGGTTATCGTTTTGATTTTATATTCCTACTTTATTTTATAGACAAAACATCTAAATATATATTTAAAAACCAAAAGCCTCTGATTATAATATTACAACTTATCGCTTTCGGTCATATACCAATATCATCTCATACTGCCCTTCACATTTTTGTTTCATAAACTGTATAGTGATAATATAAACAAGAATTAGATTCGTCTCCTGGTTTCGTCGAAATCCCATAACTAGGGACTTAAGTGGTTTTACATTCGGCCATCCTGTATATAAGTCTGTCCTCAGGCTTCACGATTAGCTAATCTCTTTCTGTTAAAGATCCATCGATCTTTTCGGTTTAGAGATCCGTTGATCTCTTCTTGATCTCTTCGTTTTAAAGATCCGTTGATCTTTTAGTTTCATAGATCTGTTGATCTCTTCGTGTTAATGACCTGTTGATCTTTTCGTTAGGTAAATGATCCTAAATCGTTATGTACATGCGCAGCTACAAACCGATCAGGAACTTGATATTCACCGCGAATGCTTCCCGTAGTGTTATAAAAAGATGTATTGTCACGTGACCCGGTCACCTCCATAACCTTACTTTTATCTAATGATCACGTAAAAACATATACGCACCAAATACAATCATCATAAATTTATAAATATCCACAAGGCAATAGCAAAATTTTGATTTTCTTGCTAATATAATTTTTTAGTAAACAGTATGTTATTTTATTAAATTTTTAAAGTCATCCGAAGTTTTTTGGTTGGTTTATATAGGGACAAAGCTGCTATTTCATTTTATAATTTTACCGTCTATACCGTCTATAAGTAGTTAAAAATAGACTTGGAATTGAAATAAAACAGTGCATTTCTGGGAATGCCATAGAATTAAAATATGTATAATGCTTTGACAATACTTCTATTGATTACTAATAAGTGGGTTATTGTTCCCCATACATTTGCATACAAAGTAGTGGAATTCAATTGTTAATTTATCTATAATTTACGGTCAATACACCCTTGACTATTAAACAAACAAAAGGATGATAAGAATCAGACAAAAAAATTTCGGATAAACGGTTAAAATAGAAATACTTAAAAAAGTAAAATGATTAAAAAAAATTCGAATATCGGAGATTCTTAGAGTAAAATAATTTCTCTTTGGACAAACATTTACATAAATTTAAAGAAAAGGTTTTATATTTTTTTCAATAATGTAAAAAATAAAAATAAATAAAACAATATTTTGAAATTTTTTTTACGATAAACAAATTACAAAAAAAAATAGGTTTCTTGGACACAACCGGAAACTTCCAATATTATACAGGAGTCTACCTGGGGATACGTAAAATAGGGGCAACCATGTGCAAAGACACTAAGTATAATTTTAGGTGCGGTAAAAGTGAAGCTGAAACATCGCCGCTAAATGGAGGAATGACATTTGACAGATAGGAAATAATTTAAGTGACAAGGACAGAGGAGAGGGTGTTAACAGTACACGAAATACAATATTCAACTAAAATTATGATCTAAAGTAAAAAACAGTAGCCGTTAAAAACCTTATGGATTTAAAAAATTAGAACATGTTGAAGGCCACATGCTTGGTATGAGGCCAGATCACATGACTGCTAAATACAACTTCAATAAAGATCTGAGGATAATAATTAAGAATCGGAATGACAAGCACATATTTTAGGACAAACCCTAACGAAATTTCACAGACTGATCAAACACGACTAATTGCTTCTGTCATTTTTGATAGTAACACTTCCGTTTGACATATGGTCGTACAAAAACTAATAGGTTCTTCCGACGGGTAACCCAAACCCATATACCAAATTTTAGCTCAATCGGTTTAACCTTGTGGGAGTGTATCGTGGAAGAATACACACAGACAGACAGACAGACAGACACACTTCCATCTAAACATTGTCTTAATTATCTCAGGTGACCTCAAAATGGATATTTACATCTTTATCTCGAATTTTTTTTTAATTCATTCACCATACTTTGGGTCGAAATAATAAAAACTCAAAAAATCTCAAATCTCAAAAATCAAAAATTTCAAAAATCTCAAAAAAAGTAAAATACCTCAAAACCATAAAAAATCTCAAAAATCAAAAAAATCATCAAAAAACCTCAAAAAAAATCTCAAAAAATTTTTAGACGCTTCAAAAATGTCTAAAAATTCTTAATAAATCCAAAAATTCACACAAAAAATTTAAACGTCAAATCTCAAAAAATTCCAAATAGTAAATGTTTCAAAAACTCAAAAATTTGATCAAAAAATCTCTAAAAATTCAAATAAGTCAAAAAATCTCAAAAACAAAAAATCTTAAAACTTTTCAAAAATAAAATCTGAACATCAAAAAACCAAAAAATACAAAAAAATTTCAAAAAATCTCACAAAATCTAAAAAACCTCAAAAATTTAAAAAAAATCTTTAAAAACCTCAAAAAGTCTCTAAAAAACTCGAAAAATCTTAAAAACAATTTAAAAATCACAAAAAATCTTGGAAAATTCTCAGAGAATCTCAAAAGATTCAAAGTCTCAAGAAACTCAAATGAATTTTATGAAAAATTCAAATGAGCTTAAAAAGTATTAAAAAATCTCAGAAAGTCTTAAAACACTTCAAAAAATTCTCAAAAAATATATAAATTCTTAGAGAATCTAAAATGTCCCAAATAATCTCAGAAACCCCTAAAAATCTCAAAAAATTTGATCAAAAAATCTATAAAAATTCAAATAAGTCAAAAAATCTCAAAAACAAAAAACCTTAAAACATTTCAAAAATAAAATCAGAACATCAAAAAACCAAAAAATACAAAAAAACATCAAAAAACCGCAAAAAATCTGAACCAATCTAAAAAAACTCAAAAATTTAAAAAAATTCTTTAAAAACCTCAAAAAATCTCTAAAAAACTTGAAAAATTTTAAGAACAATTTAAAAATCTCATAAAATCTTGGAAAATTCTCAGAGAATCTCAAAAGATTCAGAGTCTCAAGAAACTAAAATAAATTTTAAAAAAATTTCAAATGAGCTTGAAAAATATTAAACAATCTCAGAAAATCTTACAACACTTCAAAAAATTCTCAAAAAATCTATAAACTCTTAGAGAATCTAAAATGTCCCAAATAATCTCAAAACAACTCAAAAAATCTCAAGAAACTCCTAAAAATCTCAAAAAACCTCTAGAAATCTCAAAAAATCTCAAAAAACCTCAAAAAATCTCAAAAAATCTCAAAAAATCTCAAAAAATCTCAAAAAATCTCAAAAAATCTCAAAAAATCTCAAAAAATCTCAAAAAATCTCAAAAAATCTCAAAAAATCTCAAAAAATCTCAAAAAATCTCAAAAAATCTCAAAAAATCTCAAAAAATCTCAAAAAATCTCAAAAAATCTCAAAAAATCTCAAAAAATCTCAAAAAATCTCAAAAAATCAAAAATCTCAAAAAATCTCAAAAAATCTCAAAAAATCTCAAAAAATCTCAAAAAATCTCAAAAAATCTCAAAAAATCTCAAAAAATCTCAAAAAATCTCAAAAAATCTCAAAAAATGTTAAAAAATCTCATAAAGCCTTATATTTGAACTTATGAAATATGAATATAGAGGAACAAAAATCGAGATATCATTTAGACACATGAATAAAAAATTCTTTCCGCAATTTTTCCTTAAGTATTTTGTTGTAATACGGATTTATACTTTTTAGTTAATTTTTGAGATCTTCGTTTTTTAGTCTTTTTTTCTGCTCAAACACCTAGAAATTTTGTAAATACTTATTTATTGTTTTGTTTTTTTTTAACGACATAACCGGGGTATTGAAGTGGCTATTTAAAAGTATTAATTTAAAAAACTCTATAATGCGTTTTATTTTAATAAACATTATTTTTATTTTTAAATAAAGTACGTGCTAAACTAATTGCTAATTGCGAACATTTTCTAGCATAAAGATCAAAGTCCGGTTGCGAGAATTATACGTTATTTTAACTGTAATTAAATGATATTGCTTGATAAATAAATAAAAATGTTGGAAAGGATAATTAAGGGTATCAAAGAACAGGTCGTATTAAAAGGGGTCCACTTAACCTGATTTAGATTTATGACACAATATCGAGTGGCGCCAATTTTAGGGGAAAATTAAACCAGTCTACTAATTCAGATTACAATGATAAATAATTAGTCATCTCATTGCGGACCAATTGTACATGTCTGTTGTTCCGCCGGGATTTCTGGTTGCGCACTGCTATAAACACTCATTGATAATTTGCCTCAATTTAGAGTATAATTGGGAAACCGTGCCTCATATTCTAAACAGTTATTGTAGTGTTTGACGGCTTATCTTATAACTGTAACGACCTCTTACTCCGTATTTCCACTACAATGAATAAGCATCCTCGTAGAGTAACGCAGAAATGAACTTAAGGGTTTTGCATTTTGCCAAATTGCCTATTTAAGCAAACCCTAATGGAGTTAGTCCAATGAAATGAACTTTATTAGGTCGAATTAGTTGGTGACGTTCTGATAATTTTAATAAACTGTTACTTTCATTCATTTTAAGCGAACAACTTAATTCATATCATTTAAACCGTTTAATTTTTTTGTTTTTGTAGAATAAATTCATGTTTTGTTGAAAAATAATTTTGTCAATCTTATATCGGATTTTAGTATTATTAAAAATTTTCTTCTTAAATTAATGCGAATACTGAAACGATATTTTATTTTGTTGATAATAAATAATTAATGTGATTAATCTCAAATCTTTTTATTATGGGTTCGTTCCACGAATAGAATTTGAAATGTATCAAAAGTAAAATATTAAATAAAAAAAAGTTTTGGACCCCAGTCAAATTGATTTTTTGATGTAATTAGAATCAATTGACAAAAAACTATGATACGTTTCAAAATCCGTCCTTTCTTTTTTTTGGGTAAGGAAATTAAACATTAAATTTGTTTATTTTACGAAAAGAAGTTCCAGAAATGTATTCCTTTTCTTAAAACAAAAATTAAGTTTTGGGATTCCATAAAAAACTGTAGTCTAAGAAACTTGGTCCAAAGAAGAAACTGTAGTCCAAGAAACTTTGTCCAAAGGAGAAACTGTAGTCCAAGAAGGAAAACGAAGTCCAAAGGACTAATTGAAGTCCAGAGAACAAGTAGTTCCCAGGAAAAAAAAACCCTAAAAGTTCACATAAAGTAAATTTAAGATAAAAATCTTATAAAATCCAGATTTCGTGGTCTCTGTTTTTGAAGTAGAATATAAAACAATGATAACATTAAAATCAAATACATGAATTTTAGATCAATATATGAAATATAAAAATAATTAAAATGAATTAAATTCTAAGACAATCTGTAAAAACAAATTAAAAATAGATTCTCTTTTTGGTAAAACGAGACACAGACATCAGATAAATTATATTGTTATAAAAAAATAAGATATGAACTTTTGAGTAAATATACCAAAAAAATTTAATGTTTTGGTCACGTTCATTTTTAGGTTAGTTTCTTCTTTCCAGTTAGAAGTCTGGCCCCGTATTGGTTTTGACTTTTCAGCTAGTGGCCTCTTACTTTACCCCTTTTCGTTTCTGTCCATTGCGTCAAATTCAATCTGTCTAATGTCATTTTAAGTCGCCATTTAACAACTCACTGCCGCATGGTAGCAATTTAAAAAAATTGTAAATTTTATAACTATCAATTAATTTTTTGTGCATCGTAGGATGCACTTCGATGTTATCTTAATTTTATTAGTCCTTCAGATGGGAGTATAATTGTTTATTGGTTAAAGTTTTCAACATAGTTTTATTTTTATACTTTTTACTAATTTTATCAATTTTTACAATGTGATTTGTGTTTTCATACCATCATATTGAATTTTCTTCAATTTTTACTGTAAGTACACTTATCTGTTGGTTTGTCTAATTGTAACCTAACTTGGTTTATATTTGTATTGTAGGCCTGATGATGGCCATCGTTATGGCCGAAACATGTCGCCCCAGTTGTAAACTAGTTAATAAATGTATGTGGTATGACTTTGAGTTTAATTATTCGTTAAAAAAATATATACCAGCATTAAAAGAATTAAAAATAACAGTAAATAAAAGTTAAAATTGTCGAAATAATTAATAATGATATCAAAGAATTTTAGTGAAAATATGATGTAATATAATAAAAACTTAACCTATAAGATGAGGGGAATAAAAAAAAAGAAATATTCAGTAAGCGACACGAATTTATAAGTTCAATTATTTTGACTGAGTAGGCAAAGAGAAGAGCATTATTAACATGGGAAGGACATTTTATAGGAATACCAAGAGAAGAGAGGGACATGACGCGAGGAAATCAGAAAGCGATATCAAGCGAGTACGAAATCAAAATATATAGAGTAGAGGGTGGCACAAAAAAAGGTAACAATACTTTTTTGTTAATTTTTTAAAGTGTATTCCTACGACTAATACTTTTCCCAATAAATGATATAATATGCACATAGTTTTTTGAAAATAATACCTATTATGTATGTTTTTTACTTTCCCGACCCACTATCCAACAAGAAGGGAAAGTATTGTGAACGGGCTAAACCAATTTTTTCAGATAAAAACCGAAATATCCATTTTGAGTTCCCCTGAGGGGGAAGTCTATCTCTGTCTGTGTCTGTGTCTGTATCTGTATCTGTATCTGTATCTGTATCTGTATCTGTATCTGTATCTGTATCTGTATCTGTATCTGTATCTGTATCTGTATCTGTATCTGTATCTGTGTCTGTATCTGTGTCTGTGTCTGTGTCTGTGTCTGTGTCTGTGTCTATGTCTATGGAACGTGGTGGGGTAGGTTCTGCGGATGTGATAACTGTTCTTTGATCTAGACCACGATTGCCTTCAACGTGGTAATAGTGGTCAACATAAGTTTTTTAAGGTTATAACAAACCAAGAGCTTATGGACTTATATAATGAACCAAGGATAACAGGATTTGTGAGAGCACAAAGACTAAGATGGCTGGGGCACTTAGAAAGGATAAAAAGAGAAAAGGAAGACCAAAGCAAAGGTGGAAGAGAGAAGTGGAATTGGATTTGGAAAGCCTAGGGGTACAAAACTGGAAGAATAAATGTAAAAATAGGAAGAAATGGAAAGAAATGACAAACCAAGCCATGGGCCTCTTAGGCCTACAAAGCTAAATATATATAATTTTTTTGCGTACGATCTTTAAGTGACCACCATTAACCCCATTTAAACCTCTTGGGAAAATTAAAATTTGTTAACTAATTTTATTTCACCTATAAGTGATTTATACCAAATCATGACCACTTAGAATTAATTAAATATTTTTTTTAAATGGTAATCGATCTGTACGTATTTGAATTAAAATTTGAATATTGATTTTTGGTAAATAAAAAATAGCTGTATTATAAATACATCCATTAATCCATTTAAAAGCAGCCCATTACCTATTTACACATAGTATAGCATTATGCTAAAGTGAGATAACCATAATATGTAATATTCTTAAATTATTTTAGCTATTTGTTACGTGCACTTAAAGTTATAATAATCCAACTGTCTCTTAATATAAATCGCAGATTCAAAGATTTTTCTTTCAGTTACATAAAAATTTCAGCAACATAAATTCACATCATTAACGCAAAATTTCTCTCTGAAACACCCCTCTAGAAAATATTTGCAATTCCTCGAATTTCGCTTCAGAATTCACAAACAGCGACCATACGTCATAAAAAAAATTGTCCCCCAATTTTTTACCAGCGACAATAAATTTCCTCATGTGTATGTCCAACACCTAATATATAGTTCCCTACATCATGTATTACTTTGTGTTGTGGTCTTATTCGCTAAGTTGAAATGAAGTCTAGTAGGAAAGAGTTAGGGCCTCCATAAATTTCTCAAACGTCAAGTCCACTCGGGAGACTTTTGGAAACGGTGCAATAATATTGCCCTTTTCGGATGCCAAATGCATTAAAATGTCGTCATTATGGTTCTTAAATAGGCGCGAAAAAAATTAATAGGGCACATTAATGCTATACGGGGTTTTACGTTTAAAATGTATCTCAAAAATAATAAATCAATAGATGTAAAAGTGTCATAGTATTTTTTATAAAATAAATTAAATAATAGGCCATTTCCATTGTACATTGAATGGACGTCCAGTTACAATGTTTCCGAGGTTAATTGGAGGTACAGGATTGGACGTTAAACATCCAATAAACGTCCAATGGATGGCTTGGACATTCGATGGACGACCATATTTGGACATACAATGGATGTTGATCTTCTGATATTTAATGCATCCTTAAAACGTCGATTGGACGTACTTGATTGGACTTTAACCATTGAATGTTCATCTTTGGAGGCCTAATTGATGCGCATCCAAAGCCCACGGCCATTTAAATTTGAAACGGTCGTTAAATGGACGTAAAATGGCCATTCAATTCCAAACATCCAATATATGTCCTCTTTATACTTACAATGGATATACATCAAACGTCAATGAATGTTTGGACTTGAAATGAAAATTACTCAGTGGACGTCCATTGTGCGAACAATTCCAAGTCCACTAAGCACACATTTAGACGTTTGGACTTGAAATGGACATAAAATGGACGTTCAATGGATGTCTTGTGTTGTGTGGGTGGGTTTGTTCGTTTGCCGTTTGCAGCAGATCTAACTGCCAATCTCGTCTTAGATATTTGCTAGAAAAAGAACTGAAGAGAGAAAATCACTAATAATATTCTGCTCCGTGAAGATATAAGGTGAGTTTGGCTTGGTTAATCTCATTTTACCCCGTCATTGATCTATCTATTCGGGTAATGACAAAAATTCGATTTAGACGTTACTCCAAATAATCATACTCTACTCCTAATGCTCCCAATTCTTCAAGACGAAATTAGCTCAAGTATTGAATAACAAATATCTGTCACAATGTAAATCTAATGGCAAATTGAAGTTCCATAGTGCCCAACTTTTACAGCGATCGTGACATCACGAATCTACTTTTTTACTGATTATGAAAAAATTAGCCATCAGCAAATTAAAAAAATATATCTGGTTATGAGTTTGTTAACTAAAGCACTATTTGAGGAATTATTAAACTTGGTTGCGCCACATATTGAGGCAGGCATCAACAACAGCATCTGGCTTAATGGTTATGAAAAAAGAATGTTTTTTTGAAATGCATTCATGATCTTTGGATATTATAAGTAAAAAAGTATTTTCTATTCTATATTTGCCATTGGTATAGTGTTACGTTTCTTTTTCTTAGAGCTACAGTATAATTCATTTTTCTTCTCGCATTGTATATTTGAAAATCCAAATTTACTTTTGGTCTGTTATCATCAATTATCACTTCTACCTAATATATTCCACCTCTCTCGAAAATAAGGTCTATAAAACATCTACCCGACTCCATTTCGTCTTCTTTCTATTTTATTATATTAATAATTGTTATACTAATTTTCCCCTCAAAATTTTGGGGATTTTATGACACATCAACTGTTATTTTTCACGCCACGCGCTGGTTTTCTACCTAATATATTCCATCCCGAAAATAAGGTATATAAAACGAATGCCCGACTCCATTTCGTCTTCTTTCTATTTTATTACATTAATAATTGTTATATTAATTTTCCCCTCAAAATTTTGGGGATTTTACGACACATCAACTGTTATTTTTCACGCCACGTGCTGGTTTTCTACTTAATATATTCCATCCCGAAAATAAGGTCTATAAAATGAATGCCCGACTCCATTTCGTCTTCTTTCTATTTTATTATATTAATAATAGTTATATTAATTTTCCCCTCAATATTTTGGGGATTTTACAGCACATCAACTGTTATTTTTTATGCCACGTGCTGGTTTTCTACCTAATATATTCCATCCCGAAAATAAGGTCTATAAAACGAATGCCCGACTCCAATTCGTCTTCTTTCTATTTTATTATATTAATGATTGTTATATTAATTTTACCCTCAAAATTTTGGGTATTTTACGGCACATCAACTGTTATTTTTTACGCCACGTGCTGGTTTTCTACCTAATATATTCCATCCCGAAAATAAGGTCTATAAAATGAATGCCCGACTCCATTTCGTCTTCTTTCTATTTTATTATATAAATAATAGTTATATTAATTTTCCCCTCAATATTTTGGGGATTTTACAGCACATCAACTGTTATTTTTTACGCCACGTGCTGGTTTTCTACCTAATATATTCCATCCCGAAAAAAAGGTCTATAAAACGAATGCCCGACTCCATTTTGTCTTCTTTCCATTTTATTATATTAATAATTGTTATATTAATTTTCCCCTCAAAATTTTGGGGATTTTACGGCACATCAACTGTTATTTTTCTCGCCACGTGCTGGTTTTCTACCTAATATATTCCATCCCGAAAATAAGGTCTATAAAACGAATGCCCGATTCCATTTCGTCTTCTTTCTATTTTATTATAATAATAATTGTTATATTAATTTTCCCCTCAAAATTTTTGGGGATTTTACGGCACATTAACTGTTCTTTTGCACACCACGTGCTAGTTTCACGGCAAAATCAATAAATTTTTAATTTCCACTGCACATCAACTGTTGATGCACGCCACGTGCTGTTTAACGTCAGCTGTATGCATCCTGCTGCTCGACGTCGGTCTCTTCATTCCTGCAGAGGGACCTTCGGAAAGTGTTCTCTCTCTTTTCAGTTAGCGCTTGATTTAAGTGTTCATTTCGACAATACCTTTTGTCTCATAAATAATCTTGTCATAAAAACAAATGTAATTATCTTGCGTCTTCAAATGATTTTAATTATTTTTATATTAATAAATTCAGTTTAATTTGCATTTTAGTTTACTCTTCCTGTAATCTAAAAAAAATAAAAGACAGATTTTACAATATACCAAAGATTTTTGACAATTATTTCTAATTCCAGCAAAACAATTAATTGACTGGCGCCTATAAATTTCATCTAATTTAATTATCCTACTTATTGGTATATTTCAAGATCTTTTCATGATAACGAACCCATAAACAGTTAAGCTAAATCACAAAATATTAACCAAGAATAACTTTCATTTCAGTATTTTTTCAATCTATCTTATATTTCTCATTCTCGTATTTTTATTCATTTTTGCTTTGATTAAAATGGTTTCTGAAATATAGAATTTTTCCAATGTGGCTTAATTTCATTAAATTTTACACAGAGATAAAATTTTTCAAATTTATTTTTTGCTTTGTCCATAACAACTAGTGATTACAGACTATAGTAAAACAAATAAGAGAATAGCCAATTTTTTATAAATTGTCTGATTTTATGCGGAATACAAGAATATTCCATCGGACACATGGTTTCAAAGGGTCCGACCTGTAGTACATGTATCAGAATAGAATAGACAGTAGCCGCTGGAAGAACCATTTCGAATTTGCATATAAATTGTATGTAATGCCCGCGCCATCAAAAGATGAAATAGACTACAAGTTGGATGCTTTGTTCGGGAAGTGATTTTGATATGTTTCCAACGGGCTTTTTTGATGTATTCATACTTGCTTATGCGCGAATTTTTTTTTCGTCGAATCCACTTTTATGCGCCAATAAAAATAAAAAAAAAGAATTGAAATAAAATTGCTATATTCAAAGTTTAGTGGACGTTGAAGTAAAAAATTTTATCAATGTATCATAAAAAATTTTTTGTATCAATTTAATTATCTTAAACAGTACTCACAACTCCTAAAAATATGTATTATTCGTTAGTAGAGAGTCACATATTAGCATGAGGTGGCGCTGCAAAGGTTCCCACATTATCATATATTTTCGTGACTAAGCACAATACTACATTATGAAATACCCTGTATAAAAAATGCCGTAAACCTTGAACACTTAAAAAACTCGCCTACGACTCGTTGTTCAAACTTCGTGTGTGCGGTAAAAACGTAATTACAACCCGTATTATATTTTACATACAACATTAAATTTCCATTCATCAAGTTATTTTTAATTGCAGCATGGCATACGGTAATGCCTTATTAATACACTCGTGCGGTAAATGATACTAACCACATGAAAAATAGGGCGTTTCTTTATTGAAACAGAGTTATTTAGTAAAATATTAATATTTGGAGGTCTTGAACCTATGATTAAAATACTGACCATTTCTAATGAAACACTCTGTATGATACATAAATAAAATTCTGCTTCTAGCACTATTATAAAATATACTATTGTTAATATGGTTCTGGAAATGGTTTCAATAGATGAAAAATATACTCCTTTGATACAAAGCTTGGGTCTAAAAATAAAACAATGTTTAGTAGCTTTTGTAGAAAACAATTTCCTTACAAGTTTTTAAGTTTAAATGAAATGTCACCACAATCAAAATGCCTTTATATTATAAATTCCAAATAAGTTTTCCTACCTTTCTTGTTGTTTTTTCCATTTTCTAAGGTTTATAAAACGAGTGTATTACAGCTGCACAATAAAGTAGCAGCTTTAAAATGGAATTTCCTGCTTTAGGGTTTTAGGTGTAATCAAAAAGCAGCTTTTGTAACTCATGAAAATATATTGCCCCCGAGTATTGTTCTTTTCCATTTTCGCAATCGCCTTATTTCCATTTGTATGAATTAAACATTATAATATATATATACAATTTTTAATCAAATATAAATGAATATGGAGAGTTTTTACTAAATTAATTAAAATATTTCTTTTCTTTTATATAAATGAGTTACCATTGTTATTTCCAGTAATAAGATCTCAATTCTGGTCGGGTTCTATGTAACATTTTTTGAGGCTTTTAAAGAATTTTTGAAAATTTTTGTGATTTTTTGAGTTTTTTTTGACATTTGATTTCTTCAGGTTTTATTTTTAAATTTTATTAAGGTTTTTTGAGTTTTTGAGGTTTTTTAATATTTTTTAAGATTTTTAGAAATTTTTTTTGAAATTCATTTTAGTTTTCTAATCTTTGAGAATTTTTAGAGATATTATGAGGTTCTTAATTTTTTTTTAAAGATTTCTTTAGTTTTTTTTTGAGGTTTTGAAAGAGTTTTTAAAATTTTATGAGATTTTTTGAGATTCTTTGAGGTTTTTTAGAGATTTTATGAGGTTTTTAAATTTTTTTTAAAGGTTTCTCGAGTTTTTTTGAAATTTTTTGAGGATTTTAAAGATTTTTTGAATTTTTTGATATTTGTTGGTTTTTTGAGGTTTTTTACGATTATATCAGATTTTATTTTTGAAGTTTTTTAAGGTTTTTAACTTCTTTGAATTTTTAGACATTTTTTGATCAACATTTTGAGTTTTGGGTTTGACGTTTTAAATTTTTTGATATTCTTTATGAATTTTTAGATTTTTTGATGATTTTTTTGATTTTTGAGATTTTTTATGGTATTTTACTTTTTTGAGATTTTTGACATTTTTGATTTTTGAGAATTTTTGAAATTTTTTTTTAGATTTGAGATTCTTTGACATTTGAGATTTTTTGAGTTTTTACTTTCCCGACCGACCCCCGAGAAAAAGAAATTTCGAGATAAAGATGGAAATATCCATTTTGAGGTCACCTGAGATGATTAAGACCATTTCCAGATGGAGGTTAGTCTGTCTGTCTGTCTGCCTATCTGCCTTTGTGTGTATTCTTCCACGATGGAGGCAACACGTTTAAACCGATTGAGCTGAAATTTGGTATACGGGTTTGGGATCATTTTGAAAATTTTACACTAAAAACCTTTTTGTAATGTAGAAAAGAAGACAAACAAGAATACAAAAAACAAGAATACAAAATAAGTAGTGTACCGAGCTGCAGGACAATTTGGATGCAAAAGTTGCTTTAAAAATATAAAACTATTGGGGTGAAAAATCTAATGCCATTTTCCAATCATCTAATGCCAATCGCAAAAGTGTTTCTTCAAAATAAAGGTGTGCTCGATCCGGTTTAAAATATTAATGCTGACAGACAAGCCTATGCTTTTTTTTTTTTTTTTTTTTTTTTTTTTTTTTTTTTTTTTTTTTCCTTCGTTTATAAATTATTATTTTACTGATAATAGTATCTTCTAGATGCGAGTTAAACGAAAAGATCAAGGCCTTCTTGAGATACTTCAATTTATTTTTAATTTTTTTTTAATGGCGGCCTTAGACATTGAATTTTTTAGCATTACTATGTATTTTTACTATGATTTTTTTTACCTGTCTCCGCCGAGATTCCTTACAAGTTGTTTTTTGTGGCCTTTATCCAAAGCAATGTTTTTCTTCTGGATACTACATTTATTCTACATTAATTTGACACATTTTTCCAATCACTATCAGACTATATAGCCGTGGTACGTAGCACAAACGCTGTCCCTCCCTTTCAATCTCATAAGGCTAACTGAATAACAAAAATAATAAAAAACTGAAGATTGTCTATCACTATTCGTCATATAAATGTTAATGGTGATTGTAAATTATATCAGGCGAATTTTTATGTGAGTATTTCGTAATATTAATATTCGTGGTGATTGATCTATAGTGAAGTAGCATTAATTTTGGCGCGTTTTTTTAGAACTTTATGATTGTGTTCGTTAAATAAACGTTTAGTGTCCATTGAAACAACGAAGACAGTTTATTATTTTTTTATGGTTGTGTGATCTATGAAAAAAGATTATTATATTAATAAAGAATATAATTAATTTTTGATGTTGTGCATTTACTGTTTATTGTTGGTTCATTCATTGTTTTATTGCACTAAATTATTATTCTACGATCAAAAATCATTGTACTAATCACTGATTCATAATAATAATGTTCAAAAAATTGACAACCATTTTTCATTGATTCAATTTTTTTTCTGTGTACATTGTACTTCAATATACTTGTTTATATTAAAAAAAAATTATGGTTGGTCCTTCGATAATAAGTTGATGTTAAAAGATCGACTGCCGTAATAAATTTTTCAACTATTTATCGATTCGTAATCGTATTTATTCATAGGGTATCCATTTAATTTAAATAACTCGAAAAATGATTAACGTAATCGACAAAAAAAAAGCAAAAAGCAACGGACGCTCATTAACATATCTCACATTAACTTTCCATTTACTGTATATTAACTGCATAGGATTGGGGTATTTTTTTGTTTGTCTTGGTTTATTTATAAATTTCCGTTGCATTTCAGATTAGGTTATTCTTTCTGTTACGCTTGATATTACATTCTTCTTGTCTCCTCTTCTTACTTTACGTCTAACACTGGTCGTCATCATCCACATATTCGAGACTGAAGTCTGCGCTATCACTTGATTTGATACCTAACGCTATTACACTTCTTATTTTATTCCTACAATATCTTGTTTCTGATTTCAAGTGTGTCCATGCTGCTTATTACAATGTTTATGATTCTAATTAGTGATTCGTGATTCTATTAAATATAATACCTGAATGTGATCTTTCAGTTCATTCTAATGTCTATTATAGCATATTTTAATATTTTATAATCTAAAAATAGATTTAAAATCAACACAATATTATTCCGTCTGTCTCTCAGCCTTTTTTCTGTCTACTTGCAAATACAGTTAATAAAAACAAAATACATAAGCGACTGTTGCTATGCAAGCTTTTCTTTCTCTCCTATTATACCATCAATATAAGAACTCAGAGCACAATCATCTTCTCGAATCCCAACTGTGAACAGATACAGTCGCATTCAATAGTGCAAAAAAGTTTCTTCAACTAAGTAAAATGGTACGTAATTAACCGCACCCAAAAAGTTTTCATAACAAGAAAAAATGTAAATAGTATTTACAGTGAGTGAAGTGATGAATACCATTTAAATATTTATGTTTCGGTTTCATAAATTAATGTACCGCTTTATGATTTTTCTGTTCATATTCGTACTTGGAAAAAATGGAATAAAAATTACATTCCTATTTCAAATACTGTTTTTATTTAACATTCATATTGGTTTAACTTCTACCTAAAAAGTTTGGTCCTTCGAGAAAATCTAAGAATTTAAAAATAACGCTCGCAGTCTAGTTCTTTCAACAGTTATGAATACCAATATTCAGAAATCGTTCAGTGATTAAAGACAGTTTTATTTTAATGAATTAAACTGATCCTTTTAATATATCCATGTAAACTGTCGTATGAAATGATTATAAAAAATTAAAAACTAAATCTTTAATAAATTTTTTACTAAATTAAATGTGATCTATAACTTTTTTTACCTTTCCGCTACATATACCATATATTTTTAAATTAATTCCACACAGTAGTCTTTTTGCTTCTATAAGATATATTTTACGATCTTGATTTGATTCAATCTCAAGGATCACTAGTTATCATAAAATAAAACGCATATCCGAAGGGAAGATCGTAATATTATACCCGGCTTTTAACAAGCCGACAATCTATACGTCCTAATTACCGTAATGAACCGAAAAATTAATGCCTTGTACACGGATAAACCGGTTTCAGCAAAGAGTAGCTCCGGAGCAGTTAAAGATATATTAAAAGATATCACGCATAGTGTGCAAAATTAATTTGTATCGTTATCTGGGATATTTTCAATTTATTACAAGCTGATTTCGATATCTAGATTAATTAATGCGATGATGGTTCGTTTCCTGAGGTACTATTAAAAGTGTGTTATAAAAACATGAAAATGGTATTAAATAAAATCTATATTAGATTTATCTTTAAATAGAATGTATACAATATTGATTTTATTATGTAGACGTTCTGGCTCTTGAGTAAATATTAATTTATGCTCGAATATTATTTATAAATGTGATTATTTTTACTACAATTTATTATACTTCTATCTAACATCTAAAAATAAAACAAAAAAATATAGGTTAGCTGGAAGATATAAATTACTTTTTTTTTATTCATTTCAAATAATTTAGAAACTCATATCGTTGCTTCATTGACTAATATAATAATAAATCAAATACTAAATGCATCATAATTTTTCAGATAACTGTAAAATAATATTTTTTGTTAAAATAACCCACAATTAATGTTAACTGAACTAGACAAAGGACATATTATGTTCTTTTTATATAAAGAAAGGATTAACAATAAAATGTTATATGTGAAATCGCAGAGAGTCTAGTAAACGAAGCATTTAACCAATTTTAACGCTTTTTTTGCGTCGTCAAGCGGTATTTTTAGCGCTTTCGTCTAGGTTTAGAATTGCCTCGGTCGCCACCTTCTGTTTATAGTGTAAAGGACACTTGCAGGGGCAGCGTCAGTGGAGAAGAAATACTTCAGGGATCGTTATGGTTTAGACTAATGATGTATTAGCTGTAATACTGATGATGCACGCAATTATGAAAATTAAAAAAGAATTAAATATATAAAAATAATAAATAATATAATAACTAGCTTAAGTATTCTATATATAAAAAATTATATAAATGGCCAGGAAAGGTTAGCACAGAGTGACGGAGGGGAGGGGGGCTATGAACGGTAGGCACGGAGGGGCGGATCTTTGAACGGGCTACAGCGATAAGCATGTTATTCAAATTACAGGCAAAGCTCTAATACGATCTCGTCAACGGATAGTACAAGCCACTAGACAGTAGTTTCCGTCAATTCTCCTTTTTCGGTACTAAAATCGCGGCGACGGATGGTACAATGTAGCTGAAGTCACCATTACTTTCCGCTGGTTTTCTTTTTTTTTCGGTATTAAAATCACGGCAAAGGATAGTATAATGCAGTCAAAAACGACAATACCAAGAAATTTCTTTTCCATAAAAGAATATAAGAAACTCACCGGTTCTTATGAGCATGCGTCTAAAAAGCACGATCACAAGCGTATCCATCTTTTGGATGAAGTATTAACTTTGTACAACAGATCACGTTTATTTATTATATTTTATATATTCATGGTGAACGATTTATAAATATTAGTATTCATAACTGTTGAAAGAACACTAGAATGCGAGCGTTATTAACTAAATTCTTAGATTTTCTCGAAGGACCAAACTTTGTAGGTAGAAGTTAAACAAATATGAATGTTAAATAAAAAAAGTATTTGAAATAGGAATGTAATTTTTATTCCATTTTTTCCAAGTACGAACATGAACAGAAAAACCATAAAGCGGCACATTAATTTAAATTATGAAACCGAAACATAAATATTTAAATAGTACTCATCACTTCACTCACTGTAAAAACTATTTACATTTTTTTCTTGTTATGAAAACTCAGAAAACTTTTTGGGTGCGGATAATTACGCACCATTTTTCTTAGTTAAAGAAACTTTTTTGCTCTATTGAATGTGACTGCATCTGTTCACAGTCGGTATGCGAGAGAGAATTATTGAGCTTTTAATTTTAGCGGAGAGGAGGGTTGCTGGTTTTTTATTGGTAGGAGACATGTGACGTGGTATGTAACTAGCCTTGAATTCATAATCCTAGTGGGAAGATATATATCTATATTTTTTGTCTTATAATGATTGGATAACATGAGAGAAAGATAAGCTTGCATAGCAGCGGTCGCTTATGTATTTTGTTTTTGTTAACTGTATATTGCAAGTAGACAGAAAAAAGTCTGAACGAAAGACGGAATAATATTGTGTTGATTTTAAAATATTAAAATATACAATAATAGACATTAGTATGAACTGAAAGATTAATATTATTAATTTTGAAAGAAATATGAATTATTTTGTATTTTCTGGATAATATTCCAGTGAAATTTATCCACAATTTTACCTATTTACGGTCGCGATAGTTTTAATAATACACTAATTATAGTAAGTGCTATAATTTTAAAATGTGCTGATGAAACTGAGTAATTATTAGGTAAAAGTAGGAAGCACTTATATTGACGAATTAAAACCTATTGGTAAATTATAAACTTCGTTGTACACAGTGTTCTTTGAGGTATTAATAAGATTTTCAGAACATGTCGAAGTGTTTCTTTAAGTATTTAGGGGATGCGGGAGGGGTTAAATGGGTGAGCTTAATACTTGTGTCTTTGTCGGCCTGTAACTCTAAATATTATAGAAATTTTTTTCGCTATCACGGAATTAATACTGAGACATTTGGGCCTCAGTAATATGCAAATTAAAAAAAATTGTAAATAGGTTATAACCTTTCAATATCTACATAGGACATAAACCTTTTGATATAATACTATAAGTTATAAAAGCTCTAGACCCATTCAACGAACATATAATAAATAAAAATATTTAATAAATGAAAGACGGGAGCAAATCTCGACTTAAATCACTATACAAAAATATTCACAACGACATCGTAAAACAAAAAGAACGCATAATATGAAAACGTAATCAGAAAAGAGGAGACCTAGTAAGGATACATGGGTCAATAGATATTAATAAATAATAGAAACGCGGCTAGAAATAAATCCAAAGATTACAATTCTCACTAATTAGCGTTTACGTTGTAAGGAAATTGCCATTAAGAGTATCTTGCAACTAATATAGAATTTTAAAATAAAAGCCTGTCACTACTTATATTACCTTTGACTAAAGTAATTTTGAAATTTTCAACAAATAATAACAAACAGGCTATTATTTATCTCAATTAAAGCTTTCATTCACTTAAAAATAAATAATCAGTACAAAGAAAACTTACTCAATAAATAGAAGACAGAGCTTTAAGAGGTAATGGAAACGTTTCGTTATTTACTTTAGTTATATAGCAACAAAACAAATAATAAAGTAAATGAACGATTTATACAAGTTTTAGTTTTGTGATAATTAAATGAAGATTTAGATACGAAGTATATTTAATGGAAATTAACTTTTGAAAGATTTAAAAAAAATTTTAATCCTTAGTGCATAGGAAATCAATGCTGAACTTTTTTCTTTGTGTATTTAATTCTGAATTTAAGCAGATATAAATAAAAAAAAATCTACTACATTTAATAACCGATAAATAACTATTCCAAAAAAAAAATAGATTTTTTATACCGAAATATAAACGGATTGATTGTCCTTCAGTGTTAATAGGTCAAAATGTCGCTATGGACCTAGCACCTACAGACATAAAGACTGCACGACACATCTGACTGATCCTTATTATGTCAAAAATTAATAAAATTAACGGTAATTGCTAAATTTTAATTTTTCGAACGATAACGGTTCTATAATATTTAAATTTGTTTTTATTGTAAGTTATTTGGAATTCTTGAAATGTGTACAAATATTTAAACTATTTAAACCAGTAGATGCAATAAGCTTATGAAAGTTATTAAATTGTTTAAGCCGACATATTAAATAAACAATAAATTTTTGAAAATTTCTTGAAGAAATCAAGTACGCTACTGTATTAGATTTAATTCGAAAACACCGAATTTCTTATCTCAGAATGTGAATTTTGACGTATTTTTTGAACAATCGGTTATAAATTTACGTTGATCAGTTGACATTCAAACGGTGTTGTGAGATTGTTAATTGTAAAGTATTTTTGAAGTGCGATTTTATTGTCTGGTAAAATATTTTCTAACACTGAATTAACTGATATGGTTCTGGTGAATAGTCCTACAGGTGAAAACTCTAATCAAGCAAGAAATTTATATCGGAAATGATTTCCCAATCGAAATTTTACTGGCAAGTATCACTTTTATACCCACTGATAATTTATCTGAGAACCTCGCATTCATTGTTTTATTGTGAAGTATTTCACACGTCATATTTGACTTTATAGTCCTTCTATTTTTTGATATTACCTCAATAGGTTCTATGACCATATCTTTCTAAAGCATAACAATTAAAAAGGCGCGTCGCGTTAAATACATTTTTTTGTGGTTTCTAAACAGATTTTAAATGTTATGGACCATTTAATAACCGATAAATAACGATACAATAATTCGCCTTTAGGCACTACACCAATCATCAAGAAAAATAGATTTTTTATACCGAAATATAAAAGGATTGATTGTTCTTCAATGTTCATAGGTTTTTGTAAACAAAAACTTTTTGGCGTCGAATGTCGCTATGGACCGTTCGCTTACAGACATAAAGACTGCACGATACATCTGATTTATCCTTATTAAGTCAAAAATTAATAAAATTAACGGTAATTGTCAAATTTTAAAGTTTAGAACGATAAGGGTTCCATAATATTTAAATCTGTTTTGATTGTAAGTTGTTTAGTAAGAGTGTTTGGTAAGTTGGGTGGGATTGCCCCTTCTTTATTTTATTCTGGTAAAGCGATTAATTCCAATAAGAGCTTGTTTAAGATTACATAATTTATAATCTATTTGATTTCACACATAATTATCACATAAAAAAGTTGTCCTGGCTTTCAATTAAGCTGGC
Organism: Neocrepidodera transversa; assembly: GCA_963243735.1. Classification (NCBI taxonomy): domain Eukaryota; kingdom Metazoa; phylum Arthropoda; class Insecta; order Coleoptera; family Chrysomelidae; genus Neocrepidodera; species Neocrepidodera transversa. Next base: position 10,844,453 of record OY725337.1, read on the forward strand.
ACAACTTTTAATATAACAAAAAGAATGAACGCACAAAAATCGCAAATAGCGCACATAAAACACACAAAATTATGAAACAGGTCTGAGTAGATTATGCTACACTTTATATTAATATTATATAATTTCTGCTGCAACAATGTCTGAAATGTTATTCTCCGCAGCTATCACATGATAACAACATGTTCTGCCACTTATTTTTTTATGTACAATATTACTCGTTTCTAGTTAACACTGTCACAAAGCTTGGAGGATTTGAACGTCGTCTGATCCGGATACCGTTTATACCCGTAGGATATAAACTGAAAATACTTTAAATCTAAAAACGACAATATTGATCAAGAGGCGGTTTCAAAAATAAAAAAGCAACGTAGACTTTTATCAATTTCAACAATAAAATTAGTAAATAAATATCAAAGACTGCTACTGAAAAAAGTTCTCGTATCTCAGTTATGATTTATTATTTAAGATTAACTAATATTATTTGTTTAATATCTCCAAGATCAGCAATAAACGCAAAAGCCAACTTATTATTTTTTTTAATCCCTTTCTACCTCTGTAACTGTATAATATAGTGACAGTTGTATTATTCACTTGGTAATCTTGTTCTGAAATCAGAATCGTTTATAAATTTTACCAGTAGGCCAACAAAATATGTGAATGAGATAAAATCTAGAAGCATTAAGGGTTGAAAATACTTTGATATCAGTAAGAATATATCATAAAAGAGGGAAGAAATCCGAGGAAGTCAATTTACATAAATACATATTCTCAAAAATTAGATACAAAGTGGTGTACCGGGCGATAAAGGAGTTTATGTATAGTTTTTAGTACTTTTAATCAATGAGCTAAATAAAAACCATTGTAACCTCATCAGGTACAAAAGATTCGAGTTTCTTGGATGAAAATAAAAAAAATAATAAGTTACAAATTAAAAAAAAAACAATAATTGACCTGTTATTATAACTTCTTATTGTGCCTATACACTATCGATTTGCTTATCTTGAACTTTTACTTCTCAAAATCTCCTCCTAGTCTGCTCTACTTACCTCTGCTACACGTCCACCTATTGCCTATTTCCTCTAAATGGTCTTCTTATTTTTTGTGACATTCTCATAAGGATTTTTTATGACGTCTTTCTTATTATTTTTTTCAATCATTTCCCTACACTAAAAATAAAATTACTTCTTCTTGATTCATTTAAAAAAATTCTTTTAACCACTTTCGTTGGCTCTTATCATTTACTTCTTAATTAATTCTGCAGCAAAAATTTCTTTTAATATAATTTCTCGAAATGAATTTTTTTATTATATTATACAAATAATTATAATCAGTGAAAATAAAATTTACTTACCTTGTACTGCATGAAATTCAATGAAATAAATGTCATAAAATATAAAATAATTCCACATGATTAATTCCATAGCCAAATAATGTAAACTAGTAAAAATTATTTATTTTTGTAGAGCAAATTTCGTCTTTTGATAACGTTGATTTCATTGGCCAAATTTTATACATCAGGTACTTTTTGATCATCCGGTTACTAACGGTTGTGGGAGGAAGAAAAAATTTTGGTAGGTCTTAAAAAAATAATTAAAATAAAACATATAAAGTTAATCAATTAAAATAAATATTCATTATCAAAATTAGATCTAATATAATTAGAAATATTTTAGAAATAAAAATCGCAAAAAGTAACTCACCATGAAAGAAAATCAAAATGCTAAGAAGAAGCCGGTTTGAAGTCTTAGAAGATTGGTTTTTCGTGTAAATCATTACAATATTGTTTAGAGTCTTGTTAGTTAATATCAAGTTCTGAAGTGAAATTAAAAGTTAAAAAAATTAAATAACGTTAAAATTTGACGTTAACAAATTTACTTGGAATAAATCTCCATTTTAAAACTATAATTCAATTGAAAATATTACAAACACTTTAGATTTTAATAAAACTTTTGTAGAAACTTACCATAATAAATTTGATGAAAGCCAGACAGTTGGGCAAAAAAAAAAAAAAAAAAAAAAAAAAAAAAAAAAAAAAAAAAAAAAAAAAAAAAAAAACATGAACAAAATTAACACCTAATCGAAAAACACGTAAAATAAAAGAGGTACAAAAGTTAAAAAACTAAATAAGAACTTTTATCATTCAAAATTAGTTTCGATTTGGGGCCAGGTCATATGGTCCATGTTTTCTTTTGGGTCCTTATGTGTCTCAGTAGTGCATACGGCTTTCGGCTATCTGACCAGGAGTCATATAAGTGGAAACTGGTCATCTCATTTGGTTTTGCTATTGATTTGGGGCCAGGTCATACGGTCTATGTTTTCTTCTGGGTCCTTATATGTCTCAGTAGTGCAGGTGGCTTCCGGCTGCCTGGACACAAAGTCTGGCAGCTCATTGCATCAGCCAGGAATGTGCGAAATCGAAATTGAACTCCTGTAGGAGTAGGACCCATCTGGAAAGCTTGACCTTCTCGTCCTATTCAGGTAAGCGAGGGCTCAATTGTCTGTATAGATGGTAAATTTTGCATCCTGAAGATAGTGGCGGTATAGCTTAAGAGCCCAAGAGTCTTTTACTGAACTTATGTATATGTTAATATTGGCTTTGTTACTACTGATGTACTTTCATTGCTAAATAGAAATTTGACACGGTCCTAGAAGTTCAGGATTGTTAAATGCATCCAAATAAAAATAATGCTCTAATACTTTAAAAGAAGTTAAAGACGAAAAAGAAATAATTGTTAACGACCATAGAGTTATAATTAAATTATTTAAAATATGTAGTTTAGGTCTGCTCATAATAACTTGTAAGTTTTTGAACAATCCTGTATCCAAAATTATGTAAATGTAGTTTATTTTTTATTTACCAATTTATTGTAGTGTTGTTCTTGTAATAGCTAATAAGACATTTCTTTGTTCGTTGCTACTTAACAATGCTCTTGCAAGATGTAATTACGTTTTGGTTTTTTGATGACACATGTAGATTTATGCAAATGTTGAAACAGAACACGGAAACAGTACATTTAACGTTTAACAGATAAATCTTAGAGGAAAACAAGAAGCCGTGCGTTCTTAGAGTAGACAATAAAACGAGAAAAGTACGTACATCAAAGAACTAGAGAAATTATGTTAATCGGAGGAATGTCTTTTAATATTGTGGAATGTGTGAATAAGTAACGTTTTAGTAACTGTAACAAAATATTTTACATCTCGAACAAGTAGTATTTATTAACGTAACAATATGCAATTTTTTCTTTAAATTTATATTATTCTGTCAGCTAAAAATATTAACAGTGTGAAAAAAATTATTTAAAAGAAACCAATACTGGCGTCCAAATTGCAATAAAAAACCTAATTAAAATCCAATAAAAATAATTTATATTAACAAATTTATTATCTGTTTTAATATTATTTTGATTATTAGATTCATAAAATTTTAATTTTAAAATGAAAATTTATTAGTTATTAATAAAACAAATATTAATATTACAATTTGTAAATGAACACAATTTATGAAGATTTGAGCTAATATTAATAAAATATTTGATAATAATAAAATAAAAAATTAAATATGAAACAAATATTTATACAATATAACATATAAGAATTTTAGACCGAAAATAAAAATTAACGTAATATTATATACAGGATAGTAGAAGGAAAGTCACTTGAGCCCACACACTTCATTTTTTCCACAGATCTGGGGAAATTTATAGAGTAAATCTGGCAACAGTGCACCGTATGTGTGCCGTGTTAAGTATGGCTGATAATTTTCTAAAAATTCTGTCAGATACGTCTGGTCTGGTCTTCAGCTCTATCAGATACGTCTGGTCTAGTCTTTGTCTTCGCTACTCGAAAATATGCACAAAACGTCACATTTTACGACTTTTACGACGTTTTTAAACGTTTATTTTTTGACGTGAAAAGACTCACTTTTTTTGCCTCAAATACATGTATTTCCCATAAGGAAACATGTAAAAATGACATGTCTAAATCAAAAAGTAAACGTTAAAAAATGTGACGTTTCTAACGTTTTTTAAAGCTTCAAAATACTGAATGTTAAAAAACGTCGTAAACGTCGTAAATTGTGACGTTTTGTGCATATTTTCGAGTAGCTAGTAGAAGACAAAGACCAGACCAGACGTATCTGATAGAGCTGAACATCAGAACAGACGTATCTGATAGAGTTGAAGACCAGACCAGACGTATCTGACAGAATTTTTAGGGAATTACCTGCCGTACTTAACACGGCATACATACGATGCGCTGTTGCCAGATCTACTTTAAAAATTTCTCCAGATCTGGGGAAAAATCGGGCAGTGTGGGCTCAAGTGTGTTTCCTTATATCAGAAACCGTAAGAGACACAGAGCCGGTTAAATGGGAACAAGTTTGGAGAGTATTACATTGGTATAAAAAAATCTACAGGGATTTTCGCCCTTCTCGAATTGAAAACTAAAAATGCTATTTTTGAAAATAGGCAACTGCGTTTGGAAGGTGCTTGCAATGCTATTTTATAAAAATTATCATTAAATAAAAAATGATCAGGTACGTCTTTTTAAAAGTTTACATGGATCCTGCAGGAATATAAAATTTAAAAATCATATAAACCATTAAAATAAAATTTTTGTTACCAGTAAAGAAAATAATATCGTGTACACAAATTACCCTACCTTAATGCTAAAGTGCCACCTTAATAATTTGGTTCAAAGAAAATAATGTCAAGTATCACGAAAGTAATTTAGAAATTTTAAAATAATCCCAGGAAGTAAAGTCAATACAAAATCTTAATAAACTCATCCATATAAATTCAATTTAACGTTTAAAAATACAAATTTTCAGATATTTTGATTGGTCCATTGAAATAATTTTTGATCAAACAACTTTGCTTTTCTCCATTGCTAAGGAGTAACTAAGGGGTTGTTGATTTTGGAAATTTCGAAAAAAAAAGGTGTTGCCAGAAGAGAACGAGTCTGATGTGAAAACTGGTGGTTAACCAGTATGAATGTCTACTGGGCGCAGCCTTAGTTATAAAAATAAAAACAAAATAGTTCAAACACTCGGTTATAAAGGTGGTGAGACTCACTATATAGAGATTTTTGAAATCGCCTTTTAGAAAAAAAATATCTCCAGTTAACGTATGTACATTTACCAATGAAACATCCTGTATAAATACAAGATAATGATTGAGATGTTAAATACTATGGTACTATAATTGAATACTAGTTACGTCACTTTAATAAATTTGTAAATATTATACTGGTTTTAATTTAGTTTCTGAATACACGTAATACCATGTTATTAAATTTATATAGTTGCACGAAATCCTCGTGGCAGTTCATAAAACTGAAACTGTCGGCGATTTGACACTCCAAACAAATAAACATCTGCAGCAGGTCATTCTCGGTGTTTGACATAATGGTAGATACGTTTTATTTCCCGTAAGGAAAGTACAGAGTAAAATCCGGCCGTAAAATATGACTTTTAATAAAAGGAACGGTTATAAATTTCATTTAATAGCACGTAAAAGCAAGGGTAGGTGGTGCAGGAAACAGCCGTTTATAGAATTTCGGTTCAAGTTTTACTGGCTGGATATATGCCGTGTGGTTCGAAGCAGGCAGGCCCCCGTTAGACAGAAACCGAAAAAAAGTGAGTTAAATATGAGCGTTCAACATTTTGGAAGAAGTTATGAGAATCATTTAGATTTTGAATTGACGCCACTTTCGATATCTTAAAGAGTTTATATTTATTAAATATTTCGTATACTCAGCGGAAATAGAAGTGGATTTCATTTAAATTTAAAAGTGACATGAACAACGTTAAAAACTTCGCCATGATTATAAAAAGGAAGTTTTTTCTTTACGGATTTTGAATTTTTTTATTGCGCAGCTCCCAATAGCACTATTTAATGATACCAGTTTACCACAGATGGCTCTGTAAATCGTTTTAGATTTTTCCGTCCGTCTGTTAGCCTGATTCAACTCGAGAACAGTGGGAGATAGAGACAAACGGACATTCTGTCGGCAGGCTATTTTGTAGGACTTGGAACAATACTAATTACTTAGATAAACTGGTTTAATAGGAACAACAAAATACATGTGTACAAATAACTAGGTTATATATTGACATTGACATATGTCATGACTAAACCGAACTATTGCAACAAACAGAACTACACTAGGTTTGTTTTTTTAAATATACTATTTCAAAAGAATCAGCATCGGTAAAATCCCCAAAAATGATAATAATATTTGACCTATTTTTACTTTTCCGTGACTTTTAGGTGACTTTTGGTGTAACACTTTCATGGTATATAGCGATGACAAGATTACTAAAAAAAAACAATAACATAAGTAATTATTTTATTGAACTTGGTAGTCTCAACCTGGTTAACCTTATACATCAAATTACAAAGTTTTTTAGAATTATTTAAGTTTCTTGCTCCTAGTCCAATCCTGTAAACTTTTTCTTTGAGAAATTTTACTGTAACTCTCAAAGGAATTTCAGTGTAATTGAAATATTGGAAAACTTGTTTCCGGATGGGTAACAATCAATATTTAAGGCCATAATAAATTGAAAATATGTCAAAAGTCTTGCGTTAGTTCCATATCTGCTTGTTTTGGTATTGGTACTGTGCTTTATTTACGCCTTCTCAAAAGCCCGGACTATAAATCAATAGCTACAAACTTCAAATTACCACAATAAAGCACATAACGATCATTAAAATAAATCAAAGCAACCTCAAAGTCTATTTAATATAGTTGCAATGTAATTAAGTGGCCGACATTAAGAATACGTGAGTATACACGCACCTGGTTGCAAGAAAAGGCTAATAGGTAATCGGTGTGACTGTTACCGCAGTGATTAACCCGAAATTGGATTAACTTTAGACGTTACATTGAAGTTACGGCGCCATTGAAGACATTAAATTTAGTGTTATTGTTATTATTTAACTTTGCTCTTAGGAAATATAAGTGTGGGGTCTCCTAATTGAATTTTGCGGGGTAGCGGACCATCTACCGCGGCTTATGTTAATTATGTGAATTTATGAAGAGCTTCTTTTTTTATTATTATAAGTCACGAAAGGCTGAACAATGAGCCTATAAGAACCGATTCTTAACAGGATTAAGTAGGCAGAAAATAAGGTATAAACTCTTCTATCAATAAATATTGATATAATGGGCTAAAATATATTCATAAATAAATAAATTTATTTAAATAAATGTATTTACTTAAATGTGTCATTATCCCAAACTTTTTTCTTTATTCATATAATAGGCAGGTTCGACATTTTTCTTATTTTTTTTATTTTAACTATTTAAAAACGATCAAAAAAAATTTGAGGGCAAAATTTTAATATTTACGTCTGCTGTAAGCATTTTAAAATCAAGGATCCGAGAAGCTGGAAAACGTACCTGTGCGCGAGACTAGACCATGTGACGTCAGTAGCCATGAGCGCTTCGCCCCTTGCCCGCTGCTGCGCTGTATTCACGATACACACACATTTTACAGAGTTACCGTTTTTAGTAAATTTCCTACTAAATTAGTAGATTTTTAAGAAAAATGAGGGTGTTTAGTAGAATTTTAGTAGAATTGATAATAGGCAGGTTCGATATTTTTTAACTGATTTTAACTCATTTTTCTTAAAAATCTACAGATTTTCTATTACTAACTCAGCACGTCAGCTAACCTACAGTTTTTATGTAGTTGACAACTTCGCCAAGAGGTGCTTCTCTTATGTTGGCCGGTCTTAGAAAATACTCGCCGAACACAGTTTTCCTAGTTGACGAGAGTAATGGATGTGTTCGATTTTCTCGTCTTCTTGTTTATACTCGCTGCAAAGTGCGGTGTCTCACAGCCCCATATTGTTGGAGTGTTTTCGTACTGAACAATGACCAGTCAGAATGCCGGTTAAAAGTCGTAGATTCAGCTGAGTCATGGCATAGCCTTTCTAACGTCTTCATGGAAAACGATCTGAGCCTAATTGGTCGGTATGCTTTTGGGATGGAATAATCCATCCTTCCAGGTTTAGGTATAAAGACAACTTTTACTACGGTCCATTTTGTGGGGATATATCTAAGAGCCAAGGAGGATCTGAGTATTCTTATCAGGTACGGCCCACTGGAGTAGTGCTGGATAAATACCGTCAGGTCTTGGCGATTTGAATGGGAAGAAGCTGGAAATTGCCCATCTAATTTTAAAATTTAAATTAAAAATGTTCCAATTTAGATAGACTTCAAGTCCTACAAGTACAATAATTTTAGGTTGTAATAAATATACAAGTATAAATCAGTTAATTGGTTAAATGTTGAAAAACTGCTGTACTGAAAAATGATTTTTATATCCAAAATAGTAAACAATTTGGTTACCTGAATATTTAACTGTCTATACTCTTTATACAATTGTTTATATTATATACCTTAAAATTACCAGATTCATCTTACCTTCTATGATAAAAATATTAAAAAACTATGATCTGAAATATTTATTTAAACAAATGGTCGATCTGCATAATTTTTATTAAATTGATAATCATAAAGTCTAGACACAATGTTTCTTACGAAAAGTTATTCATGAGATAGTAATTAAAATTGTTTTAAATGTATTATTAATTCCTAATAAAATGTTCACTAATTTTTAATTAGAAATTAGGTATAGAAGAATCACCATACTTGATCAAAGGATTTATACATTATCGTATATCTTCTAATAAGGCTTTATTAAAAAGAAATAACAAAGGCCGTGTCAAAGAAGAAGCACTGTCTTACAAATTTGTTTGAAATGGGATCAGATTCTGAACTCCCAATATTAAGTTAATTCAAACATTCTAAAACTTTTAGATTAAAACCGAATTTCATTATTACTTAGTAAATTATTTACAACTTGTTGAGGGATTCTCAATTATATATATTTTATTATAATTTAGGTAAATTGAGACAAATTGGTTCAGAGAAAAATATAGCAAATGTACTTCATAGCCATAAATCTAATCTCTTACAAAAAAAACTGTTCTACCTAGTATTTCAACAAATTATGCAGAATTAACTCATCAGATTGTAATAGAGTTACTTGTTTCCGAAATAATTGAAATATGTAATTTAAATTGCGCACGGCACTGGAGTAGAATTAACTTAAAATTATGAGAGAAGCTTGGAATAAAAGGCCAGTCGTACCAGTTGAACATCCGCCCGACAGATGGAGACACTCTCGTCTGTGCTTCTTAAACGCCGAAGTTCATATCAAACCGTTGTCGGCAGCTGCAGTGGCAGCCCAAAGTCAGACTTAATCGTTGTGCCTATTTATTTTTCGGTTCTTTATGTGGTCCCCTTGTTCTTTTTATACAAAAACCTCTAAATTACCACAAATTACAATTTTCCGTTCTCTCTTGCAGACTGATCGGAGAAAACATGCCAAAAACAAAGAAATCAAGAATTTGGTCATCAGATAACATGGCCAAAGCCATTGAAGCTCTTAGAGCGAAAAAAATTGGTATGAAAAAAGCATGCCCACGGTTTTAAATGATGGGCTGGAAAATGAATTGGTTGAATATTGTCTTGATTTGGAGGCATCGTTTTTTGGACTAACACGTATAGAGCTGCGAAAAATTGCTTAACAGCTGGCTATAAGAAACAATCTGAAGCATCCTTTTGGTGACGATATGGCTGGAAGAAAGTGGGTCAAGCTGTTCCTTAAACGCCACCAAGCAAAGCTCTCTGAAAGAAAGCCTACCGAGACATCTTATTCTAGAGCGTTGGGGATTAGCAAAGAAAACGTAAAGGTCTTTTTCAATCATCTTATGGGCCTCTATGAGAAAGGAAAATATACTTCGGATAGAATATTTAACGTCGAAGATAGTGGGATCTCAATTGTGCAGTCACAAGTGGCAAGAGTAGTTGGCCTCCGAGGTAAAAGGCAAATCGTGTCTTTAACATCTGCTGAGCGTGGGTCATTAATTACCATTGTTGTATGCATGAATGCTGCAGGAACATTTGCCCCTCCTCTAGTGATCTTTCCTTCTTTCCTAGAACAAATATGAATATCCAACTGCAGAAAGGAGCTCGAGGCGGAACAATTTTTGCTGCTCATCCCTCAAGACCTCCAGACCAACCTTTTTACCCTGCGGTTTCAACATTTCATAGAGTTTGTTAAGCCCACCGAGGAGAAACCGGTGCTGCTACTTCTGGACGGCCATTATAGTCACACACAAAATATCGATTTGAAGACATAAAACAGTGGGTACGTCATAATGATCGCGCTGTAAGTGCTTTTGATGTAATGGAATTGTTTGGAAAAGCATACATCAAGTGTCAGACTACTCAGATCTCCATCAACGGCTTCCGAGTAACTGGCATCTACCCCATAGATAGAATCAAATTCACCGATAACGAATTTATTGAAGAGGCCAGCAAGATGCGAAAACGAACTGGCGAAGAACTAACGGATACCAGTATGACAAGCCAAAGGTAGCAAGGATAATCAGGAAATTCCAGAAATAGATTTAAATATACCATCAACCCTGTATATCACCTATTCCATAGATACCTTTCTATGAAGAAAGCCAGAAGAAGTTTAATCCAGTTACTACGGAATCCACACAAATAGGAGCATCAACGTCTTGTCATGTAGGTCCATTCGATATAGCTCCAATTCCTCATGTTAAAAAGAAGATTTCTACGAGAGGAAGAAAGGCATGCAAATCTCAAATCATAACCTCTTCGACAAGCAGCCTTCAACAAGTCAAGGACGTCGCCGTGGATCAAAATCTCTTTCCAGTACAACCCCGAGGAGCACAATAATAAAGCAAGAGGCAGCCAAAAGACGTCTCATGACTGAGGAGACATCAAGCAGTGAAGAAGACGTTGTTGAAATATCTTCAGGTGATTCATCAGAATTTGAACATCCTCTGGGGGAATTGACACCTACCAGTTATAATTAATATTATTTTCTGCAGTATTAAATTTTTAGAGAACATAAGGGGAGAGTAGTGGGTAATTTGTTTAATGTGCTCTTTGTGGGCTCACGTCGACCGCGCTAGCGCCGAAAGTATTTAGGTAGGGTGTCCACTTTAGGAGCCCTTTTTCGAAAATCCGAAAAATGCATGTAGCAAGTTTTTTCAAATTTATCAAAAAAATGTCTTGTATCAAATTTGTGTTACAATTAATTGTTTAAAATTTGCAATCCAGGCATTGTAACTTTCAATTTTGATTCCTTAGATTTTTTATATACCAAAAAGCAAATGAGGACCCGACTTTGGTGACGTTCCACTACTTTTAAAGTAATTCTAATTCTAGTGCCGTGTATGATTTAATTTAAATATTTTAATTATCACGGAGACTTACTTATTACAATCTCAAAATCTTTAAAACAGTGTACTGCTTGTGAATGAATTGTGTATGTAAATTATTCCTAAAATTTTTGGGTTAATTCATCTAAAACCAATATCCAAAATAGATACATTATTTTCGAGGCTATATTTTTCAAATAAACATCCATCTAAATAATTTGAATTTATCGGTACACCATCATTGACAGCCAGACAAATTGATTCTTGATGAAAACAAATGCGAATGTGTACCTGTGAATATTTCGAATGTGACATTTGCAAATAAATAGGATGTATAAATAACCGAGAAGAAAAGCCGGCAATCCGGAAATTTGGTGTCAAAGGGGGAGATTTTGATGAAATTGAAGGGCGAACACGTGACGCTTTAACGTTGGATGGAATTTATCCATCATCAGGCATTATGGTAATATAATATAGATATAATACCAGAATGCATATAAGTAAATAAACAGTATATATTAATAATAAACTTAATTTCAGTGCAATGAATAGTACAACTAAAAACAATATATTTTTAAATATATCAAAAAGTAACCACATTAGAATACATGATGGAATTCTATGAAACAAAACCAATAGAAAAATGGGAAATATTGTTTGAAGATATTTTTTCTATTAATTCTTGCCTGTGGTTTTAGCTCCCTCTAAAAGTACCAATCTCATCGAAGTGTTTAATAGCTTATTTGAAAGGTTTCGATAAATGAAAATATTATTTTATAAAAAAATATTAAAAATGGCTGTAACAAATTTTGAATAGAATGAATAGTTAGTTATAAAGAAAAATGTCAAAAAAGGTACAAATAACTAAGATTAACAAATTGAATACTTAATAATGATCAGTGAAATCAATATAATGAACAAAAAAAAATGATTTTTTACGCTACAATCAGTAAAATCAATGTAATAAAAATGTATAACAAACGATTGTGAAAAAGATAATCAAATATATACCAAATAATCAGATGAGTGTAGTTTGTCGAATTGTCTTGGCCAAAGACGACTCGACAATCAAATGAAGGTAAGTTAATTAATGTATTTGAAGCAAAGAAATAGAGAAACAATTGTAGTACGTTAATAAATATGTTTTTTTTGACAAGAAAATAAATGTCAGAATGTTTAATTAAAAGCTCATAAAAATTCATGTCAAGATAAATTTGATTAATCAAACATGTCGTGCTAAATGCTTTAACTAAAGCCATAAAATTTACAGTTTTTAAAAAAATTAAAAATTATAGTGACAAAGACATTCCTTAAATGTACCTCATCTTTTTCTCAAATCTTGCTCAATTTAGACTCACTTGAGGATGAGTGGGTCAACGAGCCGAAAAGTAGTTACTCACTTTAGGAAGAATTATTGATATATGTCCATGATATTAAAAAAATAGATATATTGTACGAGTCATGTGAAAGAGAGAAACAGTAGATCTAATCTATAGAAACCAAAGATATAATCACGTGTCACTTATGTTTAATCAAAACAATAACATAAACATAAGCAAGTTCCACGTTCATTGAGCATAGACCTCGTTTTATACGTTTTCATATTTCAGAAAAAATGATACTCACCGAATTGTTAATAAAATATAAATCCATGACTAAGTGCAAAAAACCGAGAGTATCAAATAAAAAAGAGGCCGAAGAAAGCGTGAAATGGAGTGTACATAGTGTAAGTACACCATTATTATTCTTTCTATCTTAATTTTGAGTTGGCAATACGAAATTCGAGAATAGGTTAAGTTGAGTTAGATTTTAGTGTGTGTAACCTTGAGGAATATCTTTGAATGAACATATAAAATTACCTCTAGCAAAAACTTCTCTCTGTGTAATTCTATTTATTTAATCTAAACCCCTTCAGCACTGTGAACTATTCTGTTATTTATTGACGTGAAACTGTCATGTAAGTGAACGAACATTTCCAGTAAATTTACCAAATTCATTAACGGACATGATTTTTGGCTGAAGTCCTCGAAACTGGTATTTATTCATGCGATCGTGGGATTCTGTCAAAAACCTTGCGCTCTTCTGATGACGCGTCGCGGTGCCGTCCACTTGAAATTGCATAAATTGGTGGTTGGTTTACCGTGAAATTAACGGAAAGCTTCGACTCGACCGGATGCGTTTCGTTGCTATATTGATAGGTGAATACAGTTTAATCTAAATGCGGTTGAAAAACCAAACGGGCTAAACAAACATATTCCGATATATTATTGGTAATATTTGAACGAATAATTGATGATTGTATCTTTGTTATGTTGATTTACCATATGTAATCGCTGATAATAAGAGAATTTATGCTAATGTTGTGTTTTGTACAAAAGAATGTATACTTTTGACTTTATTCTGTTTTGCATTTTTACGATTTTAAATTTACAAAAAGACGACTAGGAACAACTAAAAGCTTTATATGAAAACTCGTTATTTTTGTAAAAAATGTACTTAGCTATACCTACTTACTAACTTTCCGTGTATGGATCACCATGTTAAATTTTATGTGTTTAAAAATCGGCCTTGTAAGTGAGGAGAGACCATAACTTTATTTTTTCTCATTTTGGTCTCTCATTTATAGAATTTTTTGTTCTCTTTTAATGGGATTAAATAGATTAAATAGATTTTATATAATTTTTAATTAAACAAAATAACTTAGATAATTGTACATTTTAATAAATAATTTTTTGTTAAATCCCTGTAACACAAAACTATCGAATACTATTAAAACGTGTTAAATGTTGATAGAAAGAGAAAAAAATATTCTATATAAGTAAATTTTATTAAAATTTTATATAAAATATTGTGGTTGTGAAAATAGGGAGAGACAATAATTATATTCTTTCTCATTTTGGTCTCTCCCTTTTCTCAAGGTCACAATTTTTGCTTAAAAATTTTAATAAAATTTCCATTTATAGAATTTTTTATGCTCTTTTTAATGGTATTAAATGGATTTTAATATATTTTTAATTAAATAAAATAACTTAGATAATTGTACATTTTAATAAATAATTTTTTGTTTATCCCCCGTAACAAAAAAACTGTCGATACTATTAAAACGTGTTAAATATTGATAGAAAGACACTAAAATATTCTATATAAGCAAATTTTATCAAAATTTTATATAAAATATTGTGGTTGTGAAAATAGGGAGAGACCATAACTATATTTTTTCTTATTTTGGTCTCTCCCTTCTCTCAAGGTCACAATTTTTGCTTAAAAATTTGGAAAAAATTTCCATTCATAGAATTTTTTACTCTCTTTTTAATGGTGTTAAAATTATTTCAATATATTTTTTATCAAAAAAAAAATAACATAGGAAGTTGTAGATTTTAATAAATAATTTTTTGTTTAACCCCTGTAACACAAAATATCGAATACTATTAAAACGTGTTAAATGTTGATAGAAAGAGAAAAAATATTCTATATAAGAGAATTTTATCAAAATTTTATATAAAATATTGTGGTTGTGAATATAGGGAGAGACAATAATTAGATTCTTTCTCATTTTGGTCTCTCCCTTTTCTCAAGGTCACAATTTTTGCATAAAAATTTAAAAAAAATTTTCATTTATAGAATTTTTTTATGCTCTTTTTAATGGTATTGAATGGATTTTAATATATTTTTAATTAAATAAAATAACTTAGATAATTGTAGATTTTAATAAATAATTTTTTGTTTAACCCCTGTAATAAGAAAAATATCGAATACTATTAAAACTTGTTAAATGTTGATAGAAAGAGAAAAAAATATTCTATTTAAGTGAATTTTATCAAAATTTTATATAAAATATTGTGGTTGTGAAAATAGGGAGAGACCATAACTTTATTTTTCCTCATTTTGGTCTCTCCCTTTTCTCAAGGTCACAATTTTTGCTTAAAAATTTTAAAAAAATTCCCATTTATAGAATTTTTTATTCTCTTTTTAATGGTATTAAATAGATTTTAATATATTTTTTAATTAAACAAAATAACTTAGATAATTTTAGATTTTAATAAATAATTTTTTGTTTAGCCCCTGTAACAACAAAACTATAGATGCTATTAAAACGTACTTAGCGCAGATAGGAGAAAAAAATATTGTATATGTGTGAATTTTTTCAAAAATTAAGGTAAACAATTGAGGTTGTGAGAAAAGGGAGAGACCACACCATAAGGATTTTTTTAATTTTCCTCATTTTTTGTCTCTCTTCTTTCTCAAGGTCACAATTCTAGATCAAAAATTTTGAAAAAACTCCCACTTATAGAATTTTTTATTCTATTTTCACTGGTATTATAATGATTTTAATATATTTTTAATAAATAAAATGTTTTCACTTTCAAATTTTGTTTGCTTCTATAGTAGGCTAAGATTTTTTCCAAAATTTTAAAATTTGGGTTTTTTGAAATTAGCCTAAAAGTTTGATTTTAAATGGATCATCCAGTATATTTTTACATATTTAAATTTTATTATTTAAAGAACATATAATTCAAACGGTTAATGTCATTTCACTAATAAAAAAATCGTTTCAATAATTATTTGAATTAATTTGGTCCAAACCTATCAAATGGTATCTGGGAGTAACAAAAAAATATTAGTTTTGAAAGAATTTAAATATTTTTTAATTTATTACTCTTTATATTATTTCACAGCCATTTTTTTATGAAAAATTCTATTTATTTAACGAAAATTTTTACCATGATCTGCAACATTTAGATTTATGTAAATCACACCTAAGAATATCTATTTGTTTTTTATTTGTTTTTATCCCTTTTCATTTGTTTTCATTTGCGCTCATTTGTTTTCATTTGTTTTCATTTGTTTTTTTTTATTTTCATTTGTTTTCGTTCATTTTCATTTGTTTTCGTTTGTTTTAGTTTACTTTCGTTTATTTTCGTTTTTTTCCGTCTGTTTTCATTTGGTTTCGGTTATTTTTATTTGTATTCGTTTGTTTTCATTTGTTTTCGTTTGTCTTTATTTATTTTCGTTTAATTTTGTTTGGTTTCGTTTGTTTTCATTTGTTTTAATTTTTTTTTGTTTATTTTCATTTGTTTTTGTTTTAATTTGTTTTCATTTATTTTCATTTGTTTTCGTTTGTTTGGATATCTGATTTAATAGATATATAATTGCAAAAATAAATATAAGGTTAAAAATTTGTTATACTAAAAGAAAAAAGTAATAATACACAATAATAACGGTAAAGTAATATGTTGGCCATAGTTACTATTTAAATCATTTTTCCTCATATAATAACTCCTTCTAGTTTTATTTTTTCTTTAATTACAAAATTTCCCTTTGTTTTTTGTATTTACACGACCCTAATTCTAAATTTTAAATAATTTCGCAATTATTATTTTTTGCAAACGGCCAATATTTTTTGTTTTTGTTAGTCTGACTTTAATACTCATAAAATTTTAAATTATGGAATCACCTAAAATCAATAATCATTATATAAAATTTTTAAAGCTTCTAGTATTCGAAACAAACATTTTTATAATTTTGTTTCGCATAATGCCGCTTTGATGTATTATTAAAATAATTTTTTTATTTCATTTTTTTACTAAGCGGAAATAAAATATTTAACAACGTTGAAAGCTATCTTGTTTCATACGCGAGTTAATTTCATGTCATAATTCGAGCGGACAGGATATATTCAATGAAGCATTAAAATAATTTAGGTAGTTACTCCAACATCCCACAATTTTACTGAAATTCAGGTCAACTACAACAAAATAGAATTATGCAAATAATCAAAATTTGATTAAAATAACTAACGGGGGATAATCAACAAAAGCGGGCCTAATTCACTCACCCTTCATTGTAGCCGTAATCAGCCCGTTAATTTTAATTAGTTTTACCAAAGTAAAGAAAGCACAATAATTATGGAGCCATTTATTTTGTGCGGTTTTACGTTCCGCAGCACTACATAAATTCTTTAATTGGGTAAATAGCTACGGCTAAATTAATCCGGCTAGCCACTTTGGCAGACGCATCGACATTAATAGGGCAACATGCAATCCACAAAATACGATGTTGTTACAATAAATACGATCCTAATAAAATTTACAATTTCTTGTCTTTTGTAAACCGTAAAAAAATTCGGCTATTTGCCAAACAGACTTTTCTCTATATTGTATATAAGTAGTGATTAACATTAAAAAACATCAGAGAATGCTATATACAGCACAAACTCCTGTTTGTGTTATGGCTTTTCAATATTCTTAACTTAAAATTGTAAACCTTAAAAAAACCTTAATGCTTAATGCTTTAAAAAAAACATTAGTAGTTTTGTAACTACTTGAATTATTTTTCCGGTCTTAAAATAGACTTGTAACTCTCTCTTGGAAGTCTTGTAAAAGATCTTTAAATAATAAAAAAGTCTTGTAACTCATAGACAATAAAATTGATAACCTTAAAAGCCTTGTAACTCTTTTAAAAAATCTTTAAAAGTCTTGCAAGTCATACATTTGGTAGTCTTGACAAAGATCTTCAAGCCCAAAAAAAAATCTTGTAATTCATAGAAAATAAAATTGTAAACCTTAAAAAATCTTTGTAACTTTTTGAAAACAATTAGAAGTTTTGAAAATGCTCTGAAAGTCATAAAAAAGCCTTGTATCTCCTTGAATTTTTTGTCAGTCTTAAAATAGACTTGTCACTTTTAGAAAAGGCTTTGGAAGTCTTGAAAAATATCTTCAAGTCCTTGTAACTCAAAGAAAAGAAAATTGTAAAACTTAAAAAAGTCTTGTAACTGTTTGTAAAAAACTTTAGAAGTTTTAAAAATGCTCTGCAAGTCATACAGACGCCTTGTAACACCTTGATTTTTCTGTCAGTCTTAAAATATATTTGCAAATTCTTTGAAAACGCTTTGGAAGTCTTAAAAAAGATCTTCAAGTCCTAAAACAATCTGGTAACTCATAGAAAATAAAATTGTAAGCCCTAAAAAAGCCTTTTAAGGCTTTGAAAAAAACTTTAGTCTTTAAATGCTCTGCAAGTCATACAAAAGCCTTGTAACTCATTGACTTTTTTAGTCTTTTTTACAATAGATTTGTATACTTTGAAAACGCTTATAAGTCTTCAAAAAGATCTTCAAGTCCTAAACAAATCTTGCAACTAATAAGAAATAAAATTGTTAACTTTATAAAAGCCTTGCAACTCTTTGAAAAAACCATTATAAGTCTTAAAAATGCTCTGCAAGTCATACACAAACCTTGTAACTACTTGAATTTTTTTGTTAGCTTTAAAATGGAACTGTAACTCTTTAAAACGCTTTGGAAGTATTGAAAAAGATCTTCAAGTCCTAAAAAAATATTGTAACTCATAGAAAGTAAAATTGTAAACCTTAAAAAAGCCATGTAACTCTTGAAAAAAAACATTAGAAGTCTTGAAAATACTCTGCAAGTCATGCAAACGCCTTGTAACTACTTAATTTTTTTCTGTTTTAAAATAGACTTGTAGCTCATTGAAAACGCTTTCTAAGTCTTGAAAAAGATCTTCAAGTCGAGGAATGCTATATACACCACAAACTCCTGTTTGACTTTTTTTGTTATTCTTAAAATATACTTGTAACTCTGTGAAAACGCTTTGGAAGTCTTGAAAAAGATCTTGAAGTCCTAAAAAATCTTTTAAGTCATACAAAATAAAATTGTAAACCTTAAAAAAGCCTTGTAACTCTTTGAAAAAAACGTTAGAAGTCTTGAAAATGATCTGCAAGTCATACAAAAGCCTTTTAACTCCTTGAATTTTTTTGTCAGTCTTGAAATAGTCTTGTAACTCTTTAAAAACGCTTTAGAATTATTTTAAAAGATCTTTAAGTTCTAAAAAATTCATGTAACCCATATAAAATAAAATTGTTAACCTTAAAAAAGCCTTGTAAGTCTTTGCAAAAAATTTAGAAGTCTTAAAAATACTGTTCAAGTCTTACAAAAGCCTTGTAACTCCTTGAATTTTTTGTCAGTCTTAAAATAGACGCTTTGAAAGTCTTGTAGAAGATCTTTATGTATTAAAAAAATCTTGTAACCCATAGAAAATAGTTAACCTCGAAAAAGCCTTGTAACTTTTTGAAAAAAAATTTAGAAGTCTTAATAATAGTCTTGAAATCTTACAAAAGCCTTGTAACTCCTTAAATTTTTTGTCAGTCTTAAAATAGACTTGTAACTGATTGAAAACGCTTCGGATGTCTTGTAAAAGATCTTTAAGTCCTAAAAATTTCTTATAACTTATAGAAAATTAAATTGTAAACCATAAAAAAGCCTTGTAACTGTTTGAAAAAATTTTTAGAAGTCTTAAAAATGCTCTGCAAGTCTTATAAAAGCCTGGAATTTTTTTATCGGTCTTAAAATAGACATGTAACTCTATGAGCCTTGTAGAAGATCATTAAGTCCTAAAAAAATTCGTGTAACTCATAGAAAATAAAATTGTAAACCTTAAAAAAGCCTTGTAACTTTTTGAAAAAAACTGTGAAAGTCTTAAAAATGCTCTGCAAGTCATACAAAGGCCTTGTAACTGCTACAATTTTTTTCTCAACATTAAAATAGCCTTGTAGCTGTTTAAAGACACTTTTAGTAACTCATTGAAAAATATTATCGGAAGACTCTTTGTTTGAATCCACTTCCGGACCCTTTGAAGGACCAATGTAAATTTATAAGTAACGATAGCATATGTAGGAAAGTCTGGTTTACATTTTGGTATATGATCGAGAATTCAGTTTTTAACATGTAAGTTCCCACATCTCTATTTTCTAAAAAGGGGCCTTAATAAGAATCTTAAGTTAGACATGAAATATTTTGATGTGACGTACAGTGACAGACAGAATTATAGGTTCCAATACTTCCCGTTTTTATTTTCTTGGGCCCACGCTATAATTAATTTTTCTTCTCACCTTGTATATTTTAAAATCCAAAATTACTTTTTTTTCTTGTCCCTTATCAGCAATTACAATTTATACGGTAAGTTCAAACTCTGAAAATAAGGTCTATAAGACGCTCATCAATTTCGATTTTGCTCTCTAAATATAAAAGTTTATTGTTATCTTTCCCCTCAAAATTTTGGGGTTTTTTTTCCTGGGAGCAACGTTTTTTCCTGGGAGCAACATTTTTTTTTTCTGTGAACAACAAATAGAGCTACATTTTGTCTGTCGGGGAGCAACAACTTCTCCTAGAAGGAACAAAGCAACAGTCTTTTATCTGAAAAAATTTTATTTTGAAACAACACTTGTAATATGTAGAACATGTTCTTTTGTCATTTTAATGTTTAGTAAACTCATTCATGTATAATGAATAAATAATAAATTAATAGTGAATAAAAACATATTTTCAATTATATTAACACGTTGACTGCTAACTAAGAGATATCTTGTAGTTTGACTACTAGTTATCTGGTACTTAGCAGTCGACGTGTTTGTCAAATTCTGTACCAAAGAAAGTGCGATGCAGTCAAATGTCATTATAATAGTTTCAATTTCAAATCAAAGACAACATAACCATTAGGTACGAAATAAAATATTTTTCTTATCAAACAGTTATTTACAATTTATTTTTAGATGTTATATACGACTTTTTCTTTCCTGAGGTGGCTCATAATGAAAGTTATATGGTTTTTCTATGTTGGCAGAGTATAAAAGAAAACGTGTAACTAAGGAGTGTTGTGTACTCGTCAAAATTTGATAAGACCTTTTGTGCTGGTGTTTATTAGTTTACTAAAATGTTTCACAGAGGGATAATCTACTTAGTGTAGGATTTATGTGATGTCAAAAACGTGAGCAAGTATTCAAAGGGGATTATAAATAGACACGTTGTACTTATTTATTTTTAATGTAATTTTGAATTTTATTTTATTTAAGTTAATTTAATTAATTAATACAAACTTTATATTTAAAATAAAAACATATATCTACTATTTTTAAAAGTCAATCAAACTTTTTGCCTCTGATTGTATATTTTTCATGTCGATTAAGAAAATTTTATTTCCCAGAGTGTAATCGCGGTTTCAGTAATCAAATAAATTGTCAGCATCTTACTCCAATAATAAGGTTTTCCTTAATTTGTCATTGGTCACACCTAACAGTCAAATAGGACTGTGACTACCATTCAACTGGTAAACCAACCTACTGGCCAACAGGTAAACATAAAATACCTGATATGCTTCACTTATACGTTACCAGGTAAGTACCAGATAACTTTAGAAAAATAGAAGAAAATTAGGGAAACTTTCAAAACAAAATTAAGTAATAGAATTGAACTAAATGGGTTACTGGGATCAAAAGAACAAGTAGATCTTGAAACAGAAAAAAATGTAGTTGTTATACAAAAATCAGCCTGGAACGGCGCTAGATCAAAAATGCGCAGGTCAAAATAGCGCGGTCAAAAGAGCGGAGTAAAAAAGAGTAAAAAAGAGCGCACGGACACAAGAGCGCACGTACAAAAGAGCGCAAGGACAAATGAGTGCTCGTACAAAATAGCGCAGGAACAAAAGAGCGCGCGGATAATAGAGCGCTTTATTTGATTTGGTAACACTGCTGCACAATCAAATTTTTCTATAAAAAAACCCCATTGCCTACTAATTATTATAACCTCATCCCAAGAAAATAACAAAATAAAAAAATTATACAAATTGTTAAAGAAAATTAAACATTTATTAAAAATTTAAATAATTACTAGTGTAATATAAATTAAAATTATATCCCATATGTCTGCAAACATTTACAAAATGCGATATCATAACATTGTTGCAGAAAGCTTAGATATAAAAAAACCAAAAAAAGACGCCCTACGGCCATACTCTCTTCATTCGCTGTTTTTAGTATTGGATTTATTGCGGAAAAGCCTCTTTCGAACTTACTATTGAGGCAAAGAACATTGAATTACTCTTTTAAAGCCCAAGGCAAATGCTATTATTGCGGGGATTCAATTCGACCATACTGACCGTAACTTGATGCGCTTTTTTTTCGGAAAACTGACGAAGGCGAAGAGGGTTGCATCGAAAGGGATATAGGCGGGTTGTTTCGTATTTTATTACGCTGCTTGAATACAGTAACGTAGATAAGGGTAATTCTAGCTCAAAATTAGGTTAATAGATTTTTATGTGATCTGACCTCATGTTGGATTTAAATCTAATTTTTAAATTATTATGTTTGAAATTTTTGACTTAAGAGTTGGTTGATTATCTATAAAAATAAAATAATACCCAACCATTTTAAATCGACCCTTGTTTTTTTTTGGTCAAAAATCTATTTAAATTATATATGTCACGTAGGATAATGTAGACAGATATCGGAGTGTTCGTAAAAACAAGTTATAAAAACATTTCCTGCGGCTATTTTAATCGCCGAGATTGTCTGTGATCGCATTTCGAAAGCTGATCACGTTTTCTGATCCTAAAACATCATCGTAGGGAGAGCTAAGGGATATTTGGTACAGCGGCGTATCATGAGAATATATTAAAATATCTGTGTTTATGTGTATGTTAGAAATGTGTTTTAAACAAGTCAGATTATTTTAAAATTTATTGATCTCATGTATTTTCAAAAGAAACTATTATTGCGTCTTCAGTTTAAATAAAAGACAATTTTTTTTTAATATAAACCACAGGTAACTTTTATTTTGAGTTAATTTAATTTCTATAACAAAAAAATTAATACTATTCGAACAGGATCTTATACAACACGATACAGGATACCAAAAGGGTGTCTGTATACTCTATTGACATATGATCTAACAAGGGTGTACAGACAGCATATATGGCATATGGCTCTATAAAAGTTTAGGCCCAGTAGAAATATAAACCATAGGATAACAGAGAAAACAAGGACAAATAAAAAAACTAAAGTACTTGGTTATCTACTTGGATAGGTAATTAACGTCGATAAAACACGTTCATAACCTCATAAATACAACAAAATCTGTAGTATAAAGTTTTTAAGATAGATTTATGTTTAAAAAAAAAGTATTTGTATTTATAAAATGATAGATAGTCACGACATTATTAGGATAAAATCATCTGTAAAAGCGACTGAATGACTACGGCATAGTCGAGTGTTTAGGATGTTGTACAGTGGTTCTGATCCGACGTAAAGCTGTAGGTCCTGTTCAGATTAACCCTGATAGCAATAAGTCTTTTTGGAGGTGTATCGATGAAAACATGTTTATATCCCAGAATATTACAGCCTGATGTAGAAATAAAGTCAAACAACTCATACTAATCATGCCCTACTGAAGCGTTAGTTCTGACTGTACCTTTCAAATGACGTTTAAATAAAAAAACGAAATAGTATCCATTTAAATTAAAGTTAGACAAAGCTCCCACATACATAACATCGAATCCTGTAAACTATGAGGATGTTGTGGATACATCGAAATTTTTCATACCGAGGGTATGTACGACTAAACTTGTTTCAATACTCCAAGGAAAAATATTAAAGCCCAGCTAATTCAAAATAAAGCAAACGTAGTCAACTTTTAGACTCAAAAGATTCACTAAAGCGATAATAGCTATAAAACTAAACAAAGAAGCTGGTTTAGATGACATTAGAGCAGAAGAGATTAAGAACTTTGATTCTGAAGTACTTTAGTGGCTGCTTAAAATGTTCAGCGTTGTATCACCACCTAACCAATGTTGTAGCTCTCATGAAACTCAGAAAACAGACTAATGGAACTAAAAACTTTCCAACAGTATTTCTTTGATGGCAAACATTTAAGCTAATAAAATGCATGATTGGATATGTCCTAAACCTTGTTCAATATATCGAGAACGGCTTCAAAGAGAAGAAGATCGCAAGAGTTGACTCTATTGATTTATTTGCTACTTACGTAATGGAAACATATGAAAAGTTGCTACATAAAATCTCTACTCTAAAATCGTTGACTATTTGTTAGCCTTTTAGGATCAAATAGTAGATAGCGCTTGCTTGCAGAATAACAGACTTCCACAAGGCAGTATTCTAGCCCGAGTGCTATACAATATGTATATTGACAACCAACATATGCAGTAAGGTGGTTTGTATTTTCAGAGTAATAATTTTGCTGAGTTACAGGAAAAAATCATAAAGGCACTAAATAACCTGATCACCTATTAGGAACACAACTTCCTCCGGCCCAATCCAGTAAAAACCCAAGTGTGCGCTTTCTAACTAAGCAATATGGAGGCAAGCAGACAAATAAATACTGTGACCATCTTAGGGTAACAGTAGACTGAACCCTGCATATACGCCAGACTGCCTCAACATTAAAGAAAGTCACAAACTTCATCAGAAGCTGAAAGGACCGCCACTTATACTAAGAACTTCAACCTTTACATTAAATTTCTCTGCAGACAAATATGCTGCTCAAGTGTGGATGTTTTATTGAATCGGGCAGTTTTTCGAGTAACAGGATGCCCTTAACGCACGCCATTTCGTCATATCTAGTCTGTGACGACCAGTACGGCACCAACTTCCATCCTAAGAGAAGTAGCTGCTGAGGTGTAAAAGAGACGACAAGAGGCCTATGTAAGTTACTAAGCCAGAACAATAAACACATTTGCAAGTAACTCAGCAAAAATGGCGTTTTAATAAAGTCCAAGATGAAATTATTCTGCAAAAAGAAGAACTGGTATCGGAACATTTCGTTCCATATCTTATCTAAGGAAAGCATAACACACGGCGTATAGAATTTAAAATTAACGTCTTAGAAAATAAAAATCAATCCTGAGTACTCCTATGAAATAATCTAGAATCCTTCATCTACCCCTGCTGCCTGATAAATAAAAATCTACAAAGTGTAAGATAAATCAGTGCTACAAATTTTTGTAAAGTCGTCGTATGATCTGAACTTTAAAAAGTAAAGAAGCTATTAATAGCTCATCCCTAAACTACGTAGGGAATATTTTTTGCTTCTTTCTCTTGTTTTCTTTGATTGGCTGCCTTCTGTTTATTCGAAAACTCTTTTATTAAGTGCAGCCATCCACTAGGATAGAGTCAAGTAGAAGAGTTTTTTCCAAATTGAGGTCTACTTTATCACTTCAATTAGTTAAAATTGTCGAGCCCCTCGATAGGACAGATGCCTCCTCTGGCAGCCATAGCAGAAGTTTCTTCGCAATTGAACATTTAACCTCACATTTTTTAACTTTTAACCATACGGTGTATTTTTTGGCTTCGACAAGAATAGCATAAAAAATGACTACAAATAGAAAGAAAATATATTCGTGATTTAGATTCATGTTCAGTATACCCAACTGCTACTATTAGTAATCAGACGATAATGCAGATTAAACATTTTATTAATTTACCATTTAGACCAAGGGTCCCATATAGTATAAACGGATGGCATTGAAATAATTTAATGAACATTTATTGACTCAAGCGTGACCTTATTAAAACACCACTAATTGACTGTAGGCCGAGCGAGGCATAAGTGAATTCTGTAAGGTGAGGTTGAAACAAAGAAAATTCCACCTCATGGGCACACCGAATTTCTATATCTAATATAAGAGATTTTGCACTTACCTTTTTCTACTAGTCACAAATGAAGGAGGTCGTAGCCATTATGTTCACATCTTTTAGGTTTTGGAAGTATAATTATTTTCACTGATTAAAACAGACAAGATAAATATTAATTAATTTATTGGCGAGATATAATTTGTACATATAACCCCTATAAGCTTCCCGGTACCATCCTTAACCTTACTGGACTCTAAAAAATAGGAAATGAGAGTGTTTTATTCAGTGAACTACAGATGGCTTATCTCTATTAAAATTTAATGGATTTTACTTGAATTTGAATATGATATATCAACAACTAGCTATGTAATTAGAATCAGCGCCATGTAATTTTAAATCTAATCTCTTGAGAACAGGTTCAGGCCGGGTTATAATCATAAACTTTACAGGAAGAAAAACTCGCCAAAAAACCATCATCCAAAGCCATGTCCTGTCTTCCAATTATTCTTACTAATTTAATTATACCAAACTAAGTACATTATTTTTATATTCTTGAACTAGTAATTTAATTTTTTGTTAGACAAATGTTATAATTAGACCTCAAAAATCTTTTTTTTATATTTACATATAAAGTATAATGGTGACCTCTGTCTTTGTTATTTCGGTGTAACATAAATAATTATTAAATTGAAACAGATACTGCAAACTGTAACATGTTAGAACGACAATGGTGATATATGATTTAAATCCGTGGGATTGAGTCTGCCGGATTTGATCCGTGATGCATGGAACTGACCACAAGCGAGTGAACTTTTTGTGGATTATGTCCTTCCCGGATCAATTCTTTTACAAACACCTCTCGTGTTATGACAGGTTAAAGTATTTGTTAAATTAATAAAATGATTTCTATATTGATTATAAAAAAAACCCAACAAATATGATATGCCGAAAATTACTTCACGCCGCATTGACAAAAATGTATATTCATCAATTTACGTGCTACAAAAAAAAGGGCCAAAGGTCACTGGTACACAGTGCGGGAGAGAGAGTTAAAAAGGAAACGGGAGAGGATCATCGTGCGAAACTCCGAAAACGGAAGCAGGCTCTGGGCCCGGGCTCCGGGTGATCGTTCATCGAACAGCTATAGAGGCCGATTTCCAAACCATTGTGCATGTTCTTTATTGGTGCGGTATTCTTCCACTCGACTTTATATCGTTTGAATTCGAATTATTGCCGGCGTTTACTATATATCTCCGGGGATAAGTCCAGAAAAAGGGAATGGAAAAACAAGTCGCAACGATAGAATGTGCTATCTGGTTTATTAGGTTTATTTTTCGGGACCGTGGGACTGTTCTCGCACTGATTTTATGTTTATTTTTTTACATTAGTTTGCGCCGGGTTATAGCCCAGACAGCTTGTCTAGATGGCCCCGTTCAGATGCCATGTATATGCAAATTTGTTTGTTTGTTGGAGTTATGCTATACCATTGAAAATATTGTATGTCGAATTTCAAGTTATCGACGTATTAAACGAAATTTTATATCAAAATTATATATCCAATCATGAACAACAAATAATAATGTCATTTTTTACGATTAATAAAAAATCACGAATATATTCAATTACTTAGTCATCAAAAATTAAATGTAAAAATTCTTACTCTACTTGTCAAGTCGAATTGAATGGTCACACCATTCAATTCGACTTGACAAGTAGAGTAAGAATTTTCTTTCATTAAAGAAAGTTCAGTTGCATAGAAAAAAAAACGAATTCTTGTTAAACAAAAGTGCTAAAAGTGTTTTCTAAACAATTACCTCTGTCACACCCATCGGCGACGAATGACCTAGAAAAGTGAATATTCAAGGATAAGGTTAAAAAAATAGTGACTGTATAAAAGTGAAAGGGCCAGCGCCCCCCTGCCGTTGGGTCACCATTGCTCACACCAGCTTCAATGATCAAGAATAAATAAACCTGAACCTCTATTACTAATGGCATCCACTCTATTTCTTTGAGGCAGAAAAGATTTTCTACGTCTTGTGTTTGAAGCCTATAAAGTGGTCCCAAAATTGTAAATGATTATCCGTCAGAAATCGCTGCCTATTCACCTCTTATTCAATAATCCCTCCTCTATAGGGAAGAGCCATATGTAGCCATACTCAGAAATAACTTTTTAAATATATAACTAGGAAAAAACAGAAATGACAGAAAATAACTAAATTCGCCAAAAACAAGTAAAAAATGACGACTTTAATAACAGCACCGGCCGTCAACAAGCTGTCAAATTTGTCAAAATTCGAATGGCGAAGAGTGAAACAGCTATAAAATGGTAAGTGTTTTGAAAACGGTAACCTTCTGGCTTTCGCGTTTGGACTACGCCTAGTGGTTATCAATCGTTAGTACCATTTTTGAAAGTTTGACCACTTGATATGCGAATTTTACGTCACCATACGGTCAGCGAGCACGAAACGCTTTTTACTTACGACAATACCGGCCCAGTATTGTCGGACATCACTGATAGAGAGCGTTACACACCTTTTTCTTCTCCGGAATTTCGGTATAACTAAAATTTTTATTTCTTGAATCTTATTTTTATTTTATTCCAGCAGATAATACCCAGGTATTCAACCCAGTAGGGTAAAGACCACCCTTCTTGCCGCTAAGGGTCTTGTCGATACCATACGACCCCTGGAGTATTTCTTTCTCCACTGAAGCTGCCCGTACAGTTACCTATAAACGGATATAATTTCATTAGCGTGTGATATGAAATTAAACAATCAGAGTTCACAATTTATGCGTGAGATATGAGATCCACCAATCAGAGTTCATATTTAGTAACCCACCACCTACTTTTTTTTTGTATTTTAAATAACCTGTCAAAACAACTGTCAGAATTTTTTATACTAATACAGAAACATATTTGTAAAAATGATTCCAGTTATGTACTGTACAACTTGTGTGGATTGCCCATATCGCACTCGGACGATTGAGCACTCCGCGTGCGATATGGCCATCATATCCGCACTTGTTGTATAAACTAGTATTAACTGTTAGGGACCAGAAACAAGGTGAGTCCATTTCTTTTATTAATAGAATTAATTTTTTTACAATTTTATTGCATTCTTAGGGATAAGTAAACCAGCTAACGAGACTAATTACCCAGGAGCCAGTAAAATACGTAAACATACGTTATCAACAAGTTTATCTCCTATTGTTTCCAAAAGCAGATTAATATTTTGGGAAAACTTACCAGGATCGTCTGGGAATAATAAACAACCGTTAGAAGATAACGAGTAGATAACTAAAAGTTTATGTTATATTAGAATATTAGAAATAAAACCTCAGTGCCAATATCATTTGTTTTTATTATTATTTACCATATAAAATTGTTTATAAATAAAACCTGACCTGACATATAAATAATATATTTTTTAACACATTGAATAAATATGGATTTGGAATTTGTTTTACTAGTTGGGTGACATTTTAGCGGCATCAACCCTCTTCAGTTCGAAGGACCAGCATCTGATTAGCACATCAGACACATTATTTAACACAAAAGAATCGATTTAATTTATTTTTAAGCGTTATTTTCTCATCCATTTATTGAATAAAAATATAAATTGCATTTAAATTTTTTTTATAACACTAGCTGTCAGTAGATAGAACGTCCTTTAACTTTAAAGATTCAATAACTAAAGGCGATGACGTTTAGAATATAATTTAACAAGTTGATTTCTTATACAATTGTCACAATCTAAACGTCATTGTCGTTAGTTACAGAACCGTTAAAGTTAAAGGACGTTCTATCTACTGACAGAAGGTATAGAGCATAGCTCTAATTTCATTAAACTTAAATAAATATTATTAACAATTATTAATAATTTGAAATCTTAGAATGTTCAATATTAGGGTGCGGTCTTGACTCGCATTTTAAACAAAAAGTTCTCACCGGGAAACAACCATTCTCCTCAACAATCTACAAGCAAATGGCTAATGTAAAATTGATGATCTGTAAACGCATTTTGCGCGCTATAAAAATCTTTTCAAGCTGTGTTGCAACGGATTCTATTTTGTGATGGACAATTTGGAATCTATTTTTATATTTTAGAATTATAAATTATGCAGTAATGGTCAAAAGTATGAACCAAAATGAGAAAAATATTAATTTTAAAAGAAATAAAAATTATGTTGTAAATTCTGGATAATAATCCAGTGAAATTTATCCAACATAGGACCTATCCTAAGTATTTTCGAGCCAATATTAGTTAAGAAAATCATATATAATTTAAACACAAGTATCTCAAAAGTGGATATCTGCACTATTCAAGTAGAACGGTCATATGAAAAATATTCATATACATATTCTGATTTATTTTCATTTTACGCTCATTCCAAAAGGTTTTTTTTATTTTTTTTTTATTTGAGCTACCAAAGCATAAGTGCTTTCTCTACTTCTATTTTCTCTAGTGCTTTATAATCGTTTACAAATTTTTGATAGCTCAAACCAGATGGTTTGAATTCTAGATCTCTAAAATTCGCTGTATGTATAACGAAACATCTGCATGTTTAACGTAATTCGCATACATGCGCTGAAATAACATTATTTCATTTTGGTTTCTCTTTAATTCTCGTGTTCAAACAGTTTTAACAAGCGTTGCATGCACAAACTGGCATATGAGCAGCCATCGCAAAGCGCAACCCCCCGTTCGGTTTACTCACTCATTACGGTTCTTGGTTTCGGATTTTACCTACTTCACAGGTAGTCAGGGAATCACATACAGGATGGTGATAGATTAAAAAATATATTATATATAAATAATTCGATTTGTATATAAAAATTTTGTTCTTTTAATTTGAATCGAATAAATGCTTTGTAGGGAAGAAGTAAAAGTAATTCAAACATGCAAGAAAATACCCCCTCTACAAAATATTCCTTATCTATTCTCTCGTTTATAAAATTTTAATGGCCATATTTAGATTGGAGAAAGCAGATGGTTAGTATAAATGAGCATTAAAAAATCATTGACGTATTCGAATAAGTTTTATCAGTAGCAAAAATCCTATACGATGAAATATGTATATACTAAATTCTACATTATTAAAAGGAATATTCCGAGCTGCCATTAGATAGATCAGAATAACCATAAAGAAGGAGGACAATGTGCCTTAACATGTAGAAAAATTACTTCCTTTAATCAAACTCTTTTTATACATCAAATACTGGCATATATAAAGTGAATTTTTTGAATGTGAATTTCTGGTTTTTACTAATCCAGAACGTGTCGGATTTGTACCAATCATCTTTTGTCTTTAAATAAATGCATTTCAGAATTATTACTCTCAGACCTAATAACACAGTTTTTTATAAAATACGAGGAAAAAATATAAACTTGTAAACGGATCTATTGGCTAGAATTACTGTAAGAATGAACACCAGTAAAACATC
Source organism: Neocrepidodera transversa (assembly GCA_963243735.1). Taxonomy (NCBI): domain Eukaryota; kingdom Metazoa; phylum Arthropoda; class Insecta; order Coleoptera; family Chrysomelidae; genus Neocrepidodera; species Neocrepidodera transversa. Next base: position 10,875,606 of record OY725337.1, read on the forward strand.
AATCGTCTATTTATCTAAAGAAAAAAACTATATTTTGAAAACAAGAGAAAAAAGAAGATAGAAGAAAATGACAAAATATAAAAGTACATTTAGATAAATTCCAAACAAAAAATAGATTCAGAAAATAAACCAAACCAACAAATACTTTAGTGAAGAAATAAATTGATTATTTCCAATGGGACATGCACAGTAGGGTCACATGGACAGTCAATTAATGACCATTTAACTGAGATTATAAAAACACTAATATGAATCTAAAAAGTCCCAAGTTCTGATTTGATCACTTGTTTTCCAAGGAAGATCATATATTTCCTCTTAAATCGCATTCTGTTATCTGGAAATTTTATAGACCCATTTCAGAACTTTCCAAAAATTGATTTAATTAATTGATATTTTATAAAAAAATAGAGTAAATGCAGGACAATTATCACAATCCAATCATTCGATATTTACTGAATTCTTGGCGTTAATATGGCTGACTACTAGTAGACCGAAAACCATTAGATTGACACTCTCTAAATTCGCTGTGTGCGAGAAGGAGGAGCATCCACGAAATTAAACTCCTTCGAGTGATTCTATAAACATGAAAATTTTACTGCAGTTAGCTGACCACATAAACCGTGTTGGTATAGATACGACTCTTTGCTTTCAAATCCGTGTCTTAAACCGCATAACCATCGAACAAACGCAAAAATATAGTGTTCAATTTTATATAAATTACGTACCGATATATTAATAATAATTTTAATTTTTAAAGGTTAAACTAAGTCAAACTTTAAAATTTTGGCTTTGTTACAACCCGGTTTATGTGGTCAGCTAACTGCAGTAAAATTTTCATTGTCATAAAATCATTCGAAGGAGATTGATTTTCGGAACAAAATTTTCAATCGGAAACAGGGCAAAAGAAAGCTTACGATTCGTTTTAATAAACATATTACATATTGTGAATATTATATAATAATAATCAAATAAAATTTTTTATTTCAAAGCGCAATATATTTACGTTTAATGAAACTTTATTAACTTCTTCTGCGACGTTGTTCGCGCACATTTCGTAGTTATTATTTTTGTTTGAATTTTATATCATGCGTTATTTGCTAAAAACCAGTCCTTAATAATATATTCATCTTTTAAATATCAAAATGCCTGCATATGATTTTTATTGTACGGGACAAAGTTTTACATTTCAGCCTACAGGTGTCGCCACACAACGAATAGACCGAATCCCAATAAATCGAAAGCACTCTCACAATGGACCGAACTGTTAAATCATCACTTTTATCTTAAAAAAAATGTCTTGATGGGCCAAATCTAACCTGCGTATTAAAAAAAAAACCTGTCGGTAGAATCGACAGGTAAAAGTTGAATAAATTTGAGACATTTTCATTTTTTCCCACCCCATGATATAGTCGGCGGATTAAAAAAAATTTCAATAGAATTAATTTTATGATGATTAGGATTTAAAAAAAGTCTCAGTACCTGTTTCAGTATTTTCAAAAAATGCGAAGATGTAATTATTTTTGAATTTTGAATCCCCTTCAGTACCACCCATGAAGGACAGATCGGAAAAAGTTTCAAGAAATTTAATTTTATAATAATTAGGACATGAAACAAGTCCAATTACATGTTTCAATATTTTCAAAAAGAGGGAAAAAATTTATTTTGTCTTCGTAAAAATAAATCAGAATATTTTAATTCGCCAACTTCATATGGTAATTGAATTAAGGGTTAAATACGTTAAATCGACTGAACCAGCTCAAAAAATTTCCATCTTTCGTGGGTTCGCGGGAGAGGTTGTCATTTATCACTTAATTGTACCATCCTAGATAACAACTTTTATCATATATTTTTCTAAAATATAATGTCATTGTTACGCAGAGGCGTACTGTGTCAATCGCATTATCTTTTTCTAAATTACGGCCCAACGAATTCAGCCTGAATACATAAGGGTTGCATCGCTGGTATTGATTTGGTCGTAACTCAGTAGGATTGTCCATACAAAATCAATATTGCCAATAATTCAGAGAGAAACACTGCACAAGTTTGATAACATTTACACATATTATGTGTTAACTACCCTTCAGTTACAATATGGACAATTTTGATTGATGCACCCTGTATATTTTTATATTTAATGATAAGGGATCATAGTATTTATATGTTTTGATATTAAATTACATGAATAATAAATATCATAATGGCTAAATAAAACAATAGATCAAATTCGAACTAACAATATTGTAAATTTATTCGAAGGTAAACAAGCATCTAAACATAATTTAAATTAATGTATTTCGACAAATTTTCTGCGTTAAACTCAATATTTCAGAATAACAAAGTTAATTGCACATAAACAGTCCAAATTTTCAGGTAATTTTCCGCAGAAGCTTTATATTTCACCACTGCTGGTAGAATTTTCATGGAAAAGCAAATACCGCAGTTTCTGCTCGAGCTAAATATATTCCACATTTTAAATGGCGCATATTCAACTGGTTAAAATCATTCATGGAATAGTTGGATTTTCATCGTTTATGCGAAATTTTAACGAGCGAGAAAAGGCCGCTTTTCATTACATATTTTCTGAATACAAAACATCAGAGTGGTATACGAACTTTTTGTGTACTCCGAAACTTCTGTAAGCTTAATCCTGTCTCTATTACGCCCCCACCCCTTTTAAATGCACATGCAGATACATAGTTAGATTGTTTTATTATCAATGAAATCTCATTATAACTTTATTTTATTAGAAATATTTCTAATCTTCAAAATCGATATTTGAATAGTTATGATTACTTAGAGAATTAAATAAAAAATGGCGCGGTCGGAGGACCCGGGGTTAGGAATAAAGTTCCTTACGGCATTTTTTCATTTTTTAAAATTTTAAATTGAGAAAAATAATGGAAACAAGTTTAAAAATCGTAAGAAAAAATGGGAGGAAATAGAAATAAATCAAAAGTAATAAAAACAAATTGAAAGGAAGCGATGAAAATCGACAAAAACTGAAAAAATCAGAAGACCAAAAAAAAAGTGATAAAAGAAAACCTAAATAATTAAAAAAAATCAAAACACAACAGAAAAATGAGACAAAAAATTGAAAAAAACGAAAAAATTAAGAAAAAATAATCAGAATAATGAGAAAAAATTAGAAAAAATCGAAAAAACCTGAAAAAACCAAAAACCAAAAATCAGAGAAATGACAACATAGAAAAAATTGAAAGAATCGAGAAAATAAAAAAAGAAAACAGAAATTATTAAAAAAAATTAAAAGAAAAATCAGAAAATATTGGAAAAAAATGATAAATAAAATTGTAGAATAGGGAAAAAACGAAAAAATCAAAATAAAAATCGAAAAAATGCAAAAAAATGTCAAAAACGCTAAAATCCGAAAAAATAAAACAGAACGCTAAAAATCGCAAATAAACGAAAAAAAAAGTCGCAAAAAATATAGAACAGGCAAAAAACCGGAAACAATTGAAACCATAAATAAAGTTAAAAAGAATTGAAATAAATCGCAAAAAATCGCTAAAAAGCGCAAATAAATCGAAACAAAACACAAAAAAGTGGCAAAAAATGCAAAAAAACGAAAAAATAAAAAAAATCAGAATAAATTTCAAAAAGTTGGAAAAAAAATACAAATATTCGGAAAATGTTGCAAGTAATGAAAAAACACGCAAAAAAAAACAAAAAAAAACGGAAATAGTTGTAACCATACAACAAACTGAAAGAATTCGAAAGAACTAAAATAAATCGAAAAATTTCAGAGAAATAGGAATAAAACAGAACAATGAGAAAACAATGAAGAAAAAGAAAAAATCGAAAAAAATAAATAAAATCTTTGAAAAAAACAACAAACAAGCGGAAAAAGGAAAACTCCAAAAAAACAGAGGAAAAAGAATAAAATAAAAAACGAAAAAAAAACCAAAATCAGAGAAATGACAACCGAGAAAAAATTGGAAGAATCGAATAAAAAAATATATAAGAAAACAACAGAAAACATTAGGAAAACTTAAAAGACAAATTAGAAAATATTGGAAAAAAATGAAAAATAAAATAGTAAAATAAAAATCAAAAATAAAAATCAAAAAAACGCAAAAAAAATGGCAAAAAACGCTTAAAACCGAAAAAAAAATAAAACTAAAAAACGAAAAAAAGTCGCAAAAAATATAGAACATCCAAAAAACCCGAAAACAATTCTAACGATAAAAAAAGTTAAAATGAATAAAAAAGAATTGAAATAAATCGCAAAAAATCGCTAAAAAGCGAAAAAAAAATCGAAACAAAACCCCAAAAAAAGGGGTAAAAAATCGCGACAAAAACGCAAAAAAAAATAAAAAAAATCGCAAAAAAATTAAAAACTAAAAATCATCAAAAAAGCGGATAAAAACCGAAAACTCTAAAAAATCAAAGGAAAAAGAAAAAAAAACAAAAAAACAACCAAAAATCAGAGAAATGACAACCGAGAAAAAATTGGAAGAATCAAAAAAAAATATATAAGACAACAGAAAATATCAGTAAAACTTAAAAGGAAAATTAGAAAAAATTGTAAAAAAATGAAAAATAAAATGGTAAAAAGGAGAAAAAACGAAAAATGAAATAATCGAAAAAAAATGGCAAAAAAACGCTAAGAACTGAAAAAAAACAGAATCGCAAAAAAAAAACGAAAAAAAAGTTATAGAATAAGCAAAAACCGAGAAACAATTGTAACGATAAAAAAAAATTAAATTGAATAAAAAAGAATTGAAATAAATCGCAAAAAATCGCTAAAAAGCGAAAAAAAAAATCGAAACAAAATCCCAAAAAAAGAGGCAAAAAATCGCGAAAAAATCGCAAAATAAATAAGAAAAATCGTAAAAAATTTCAAAAAATCTCAAGAATTTTGGAAAAAATTGCAAAAATTTGTAACTAAAAATATTCGGAAAAAAGTTGAAACAAATGGAAGAATCGCAAAGAATCAAAAAAAAACGGAAATAATTGTAACCATAACACAAACTGAAAGTATTTCGAAAGAATTGAAATAAACCTATACAATACAAAATTAAAAATTGGATTAAAATAAAAAACATACTCAACTTACAAACATCATGAAGAAATTGAAAATTTGGTATGACAATTAAACACTAACATAGTAAAATATTAAAAAGAATGGGGCTAAGTATAGACCCATGTAGACCGTTAAATACTAACCTAGGACCATATAACTCGTTATTGTAATTTCGTACATAAATTTCCCTTTCGTAAAATATTTGTATGATGTCATATGCCCCTTTCAAGTCTAAAAATAAGCATTTTTTAATATGGAATATATGTTATTATCTGAGCAAATTCCCAACCCTCATCTAGAACCGAACTGTGAGATACGTAATGTATAAATTTTACTGGAATATTATTCATAATTTATAAAACAAATTTATATTTCCGTTAAATTTAATAATATTCATCTTTCGGTTTTTAATTTTGGCCAGTACAGTATTATTTAACTCTAAAAATAGATTCAAACTTAAATTCATATCATTGCTTGTCATTCAGAGAGACGTGTGCAAAACACATATTTATCAATATATTCTGAGGTTTTAAATGTATCAAAATTGTGAATATTATTTTTACAGTGATAGTGAGTGCGAGCAGTTGCCCTATAAAAATAATAAATTTAAAAAAATGTAAATAATTAAGGATTTTATTTAATAATAAACGCTGTAATCAGGTTGGTACTTCGATCTGATGATTGTTGATGTCAAAACGTCGACTGCCTAGTAATTATAAGGATTCTGAATCATATTTTTCAGGTAACAAACATTTAGATTCTAGGTAAAATTCTAGTACAATCTTTTTCATTCGTTCAAATGTTTTTAGAATACAAGATGTAGGACAATATGAGGAAGGAAGAACTGGATTTTTATCATGTTTGTGAATTAATATTATGACGATTTTTTTAAGTCGTTTAGTGATTTCCTTATTAATCCACCAAGAATTAAATATTTTTAAAAGTATATCTATCCCCAATTGAGGAAGATTAGATAGCATTTTGTATAGTGTTAAGAATAATTGATAGTATTTATTTAATAATAAACGGGTGAATAAATAGCCTTCACAGTTCACTTAAATGATTTATTTCTGTTAAAATTATAAATCATGATACGCTGTAATTAGGTTGGTACTTCGATCTGATGATTGTTGATGCCAAAACGTCGACCTTCTAGTAATTATTCCAAACTTATATCTATTCTGAATCATATTTGTTCAGGTAAGAGCTGGGTTTTTACCATATTTGTGAATTAATATTATGACGATTTTTTAAGTACTTTAGTGATTTATTAATTAATCCACCAAACATTGAATATTTTTAATGTTGATAAAAGAAGAAACATTTCTTAAAAAATAATTGAAAGTAAGAAAATGAAATAATTTTAATACTATTAAAATACATTATTGTTACTCATGATAAAGGCGCTTTTTGATTGATTTTTTGTTAGATCAAACTTACATGCAATGTCTTTATCAATCTTGAATCTTGTAATAGAATAATTAAAACGCTTACATGGAATACCAGCTCGGTAGCTGAGACCCTTAAAGTATTAAATAATTGGAGCTTCACGGTAAATTAGTCCGTGAGAGGTTTCTATCCAATATTCCCATTATGGAGTTTATTTTCAACGCGATTAGTTTTAATCTATTTTGCGCTCAAGGATGGTTTGAGAATGACAAGTTGCCAACAAAACGGCGTTATCTGTTAAATTCAGGCCTCGACGAACCGAATGGAAATAAAAGTGCAACCACCAGATATGTCAAGTGTTGGGGATGGTGGAGGAAAAAAAAAGAGCCGAACCGACAAAGCAGCTAAAGGCTAGGCAAAGATCGATTTCGACTTCTCCAATTGTTATTTTTTTTTCATATTTGCTGGTCAAATATTTAATATGTGCATACTGTTGTTTTATTTCAGATTTGTGTGGGTTTATAAAAGCTTTTGCTTTAACTATTTTTAACCAGTATTTCACTAAAATTTTATTTTTAAAAATTGTACAAACATTTTGTCCGTTAAAGCAAAATACCACTGATTATTTATTCTGACATTTACCAAATTTTATATACTCTAACTACTAAATATTAACCATCTATTTTTTTCTTTCAGGTAAGTGCACTCCAAGTTTCAACCAATATGTATAATCAAAGTATCGGTAAGTACAAAAAAATAATAGTATACGCCACAGTTATACACATTAGTGAAAAATAGTATAAAAGTCGATGTATAACAGCCATAGATCCATAAAAATATAATAAGTAGATAAACAATTAAATAATAAATATTAAATGTGTAAAAAAGAACAAATAAAAAAATGATGTACACCAAAATTAATTAAAAAAAATATTACCAATGTTTTTAGTAGATTAATTTTGTCTAATAACAATAAGAAATAAATTTTAATCTGTATAGTTAAATTGTTGATATATAAAATTGTAGTCTATTTAAGTTAAAACCCTATGCTTATCCAAATGAAGGGTGCTTTGATAAAGTTTTTGTTTTAATTAAAGGAAAGGATGGTCGTTATTTTTGAATTCGTTTAAGTTTCAAAAATAAACAAACATGAAACTTTTGTTGACAACCTGGCAAAGATTTATGATTAAAAATATTTTAAACATCGGAATTAAAATTAATATTAACAATTTAGATTTATTAATAAAATATACTGGGTGCTTTTATTTGTGACCTACTTGTGGTCGCGTATTTGTCTATTAGACCGGGTCATTCGTTTTCTGGATAAATTTTAAAGAAAAAGGGGGAGAGCGATATGCCTCTCTCATTAGCTGTAACGATCGAGGGTACTAATAACTAATAAAAAATAATGTTACAAAATAACGTTACATTATAACGAATCAATTATTAATGTTATATATTATATACTGTTCATCTTGCACTGCGTGCACATTCCGTTCCCACATCAAATATTTAAGGCCTATTTCTTTCCTTTTTATGTACGTACTTTTGGAACCCTGCCTTTCCAAAATTACTATTTTAATCGTTTTCCCCATTTTGGTTTTTTCCCATTTTTGTTTTTTCTCTCCGTTTCCATTTAATTTTCAGTTTCTTCCCCTTGAGCACTTTGTTTATATTTTCCTAACCTCTCTTCTTCTTCTTCAGTCTTGTCACTTGCCACTTGTAGACCTTTTCTTTGATCTTAGTTTTCTTCTTCCGCACGTTGCCAATACAGAATTTCCATCAAGCGTTTTGTTTGTTTTTTAAATTAACTTATTATATAGTTACAAATTTTCTCTTTTCTATAAACTGTGTTTGAATTTTTTAAAAAGCTCTACACTAATGTCTCGGTTCCATCATTACCATTATTAGCTTTGTTCGCGGGTTTGCAAACAAAAATGTAGAAAAACGGGCAAAAAACAGGAAAACTAGAAAAATTGTCAAAAAACAGGAAGATAAAAAAATGTTAAAAAACAGAAAAATTTGCAATTATCTTAAAACTAATTAAAAAATATTGTCAAAAAAAAATCACAAAAATTAACAAAAAATGTTAAAAATTTAGAAAAATTATCAAATAATAGAAAAAGTTGGAATTGTCATAAAACCAGAAAAATTATCAAAACTAAACAAAAATGTAGAAAAATGGGCAAAGAATAGGAAAACTATAAAAATTGTCAAAAAAGAGGAAAATAAAAAAAAATTTGCAATTATCTTAAAACAGGGAAAAATACCCAAAATAATCAAAACTTGCAAAAAATTGTCAAAAAAACAAAACAATTGTCAAAAATGTAAAATAAACCAATTAAAAAATATTGTCAAAAAATCACAAAAATTAATAAAAAAATGTCAAAAATTTAGAAAAATTGTCAAATAATAGAAAAAGTTGGAATTGTCATAAAACCAGGAAAATTATCAAAACTAAACAAAAATTAAAAAAAAATTGTCAAAAAATAAAGAAAATTCTCAAAAATACTGACAAAAAATCAGGAAAATTAGAAAAATTGTCAAAAAACAGGAAAAAATGCTAAAAAACAACAGAAAAAATTGCAATTGTCCTAAAACCAGGAAAATTACCAAAAATTGCAAACAACCAAGACAATTATCAACAATTTTAAATTAATTATCAAAAAATCAGAAAAATTACAAAATATTGTCAAAAAAAATCACAAAAATTAACAAAAAATGTCAAAAATTTAGAAAAATTGTCACAAGAAAAAACAGAAAAATTTTATAAAACCACGAAAATTATCAAAAATTAACAAAAAATGTCTAAAATTTAGAAAAATGGAAAAAAAAAACAGAAAAATTTAGAATTGTCATCAAATCAGGAAAATTATCAAACATCCAAAAATTACAAAAAATTGTCAAAAAAACAAAACAATTGTCAAAAATGTAAAATAAATTATTAAAAAATCAGAAAAATTACAAAATATTGTCAAAAGAAATCACAAACATTAACAAAAAATGTCAAAAATTTAGAAAAATTGTCAAAAAAAAAACAGAAAAATTATTAATTTTCATAAAATCAGGAAAATTATCAAAATTAAACATAAATTACAAAAAATTGTCAAAAAATCAAGAAAAAAAAAATCATAGAAAAATTTGCAATTATCTTAAAACCAGTAAAATTACCAAAAATAATCAGAAAATTTCAAAAACCAAGATAATTGTCAAAAATTTTAAATAAACTGTACAAAAATATTGTAAAAAAATGACATAAAATAATAAAAAATGTCAAAAATTTAGAAAAATGTTCAAAAAACAGAAAAATTTAGAATTGTCATATAAAACCAGGAAAATTATCAAAAATAATCATAAATTACAAAAAATTGTCAAAAAAGCAAGTAAATTCTAAAAAATTTAAAAAAACATTAATTACCATTCCGAACTAATTCATAACTGACCTACAGCGCATGCCTAGTAATAAACAGATTCTGGAGTTTATTTTACGTGAACGATTTCGGAACTTTCGAAAACTTTGAATGTCAAACGACAGACGATTATCATTTTCGTTTATTATTTTTTATAACCTGAAACATAATGTAGGTTAGGCAAAAACAACTTTTATAATAACAACAAACATTTCTAGAAGTATTCGAATTTTTGGTCTTTTTAATCAACTTAGAAGAATGAAGTTATAAGTGGACTCACCAGGAACTTTAATTTTTCTAGAGCTGTCTAAAAAATACTGAGAGCAAGTCGGTTCACTGAAAATTACTAAAAACAGTATTAATAAAAAAAACATTATTAAATATGTATAACTTACTATAATTTATTAGATTATTAAAACAAAAATCAATAAATAAAAACAGCTGACAATTAAGGTCGATATTGCGCATGAGCCGTCGAACCAAACTTTCAGTACTAACAAAAATTCAAGGAACGCTAGGACCGATTCTGAATTAATAATGAACAAGTTCGATACGATCCGCGAACGGGGAATTGTTATTAAAAATTTTTTTAACCGCGAACGCTGATTGTTAGAATGCGCATGCGAATAGTCCTTGAACTGGTTCGGAATTGCACCTGGTAACAAAGCTATTATCCACTTATTATAATTTAAAAAAAATTGTTACCCCTCATTTCAGCGTGCAGGGCAGTACTTTCACTGTCACCTGTCATTTCACTTTTACTGTCACCTGTCAATTCACTTTCACTGATTGCCGGTGAGAATTGTGATACGTGGGACTTTCTCTCTAAGTTTGGGGGCATTAATCAAATCTATTTTACTTTCTTTGCTCAATGACCACCTTGTGGTCGTTTTCGGTGAGTATACTATATACGGTGGCATTTTTCCATGTTTTCCGGGGTGATGATTCCCCACTAGGTGTTGTCCTTTTTCAAGTACCATTTACAATTTTTTAAATCAACTTTTTCTTAATAATATTTTTTTACTAACATTAACGGTTATCACATATGTGACATTTTCTTTTTTCTCTTGCGGTCATTATTCGATGCAGATCCTTCCAAAGTACCCTGCACGGTTCTTATGAAAAAAGAATCCCAGTCGAATTGTCTAAAAATTTAGTATAATGTAGTTTATGATGTCCTGTGTGATGTCTTTTGGGCTACACAGAATAACTCTTTAAATACTTATATATTTAAGTTCATTAAACCAGTTGTAACATAAATATTATAAAAGTTAGACGTGTTGTTATATAGCAGGTGTCGGATTAAGTAATGTTTATTGTTAGATTTAGATATATAGGTTGTTGTCTCTTCAAGACGGGCTCATATTGTTCATTACAATTAGTGGCTTATTAAATTAAATTAAGAGTACGGACTTCGTGCCGATAGTGTTACAGGGTTAGCATGAGAACTCAAAACATATGTTAATTATATTATAGTAAAACATTGACCAATCAATAAATAATTAGTTGTTGACAGTGTCTCATGTATACAGGATAACCAGAAAAAAACCCTTGAAGTACATTACACCTGATCAAATGTCTCCATGAGCACAACGAGATCTAATAGACAGTTTTTGATATACACCTTATGTTACCTTAAGAAAATAAATAATGAGGCGATTGGTTTCTTACAATAAGTTAAGGATAATACTTATAATATTAATATTAGTGATACAAATTGTAATGAAAAGTTCTAAGATTCCGAGCCAATGAGATTGAAAAATTTATCTTATCATATATATTATACATGGTACAAAGCTTATACACTTCTTGTGCATTTTTGGGCAGATTTTATATAGAAAGCACGGTAGTTAAATATATAAAATATTCAACAAAAAATTTAAAAAAATTATGGTGTAACTACCCTTCGCAACCTATATTTTAATAATTAAAAAATATAAAAATACCCTTTTCCTCTTGAACAACTAAAGGTAGATAAAATTTAATCCCGATTTTATCTGAGGATCTAAATTATTAGTTTATATTCCAGCCGTATACTGATGGAATATTTTACAAAGGCGAGCCCTTCAAGGGTCCAATCCACTTTTAGGATTTCACTATTATCCATGAGTTTATCCCCAAAGACCCGAGTTGTGCATCGCACAAAAGAGACTTGACAAAAATGGCTGCTGATAACACATATTACGGCTGTTGGCCGATGCTCACTAAAACGTTTAGCCTACCCCTTTTTTGAATATATATATATACACTCGGTAGAAGATATTTCCGACAATCGACTCTATTCTTATTGAAAAAAAAAATAAACAAACTGATTTTACTTTAACTGTATTGCGGATTGTTTTTATTTACTGCCGGTATAAGGAACTTAAATTTTATTTATTTTTTTCTGAGAATAGAAGATTTTGTAACATTTTGACTTTTTTCTAGTCCCTCTTAGTACTGATATCTTTTCGTATATGTTATTTTTTTATTCAAATTAGATTATAGCATGGGCGGCGTGATATAATTTATTATCTAAATTAATTTTATTTTTCATATATTTATACGAATATTTTTGTTATTAGTAATATAGAGTAATGCCAAAAAATATCAGTTTCTCCAGCCATGAGAATTTAATAATAAGTTAAGATTCGTTATCTGAATTTTAGGTTATAATCAGTATTGCCAGAGTGGTACTATAGTACCACATGTGGTACTCTTGATCGTCAAAAAATACCTTCTTTATCTATTACAACGAGCCCGAGAATGAAGGATCAGTGATTTTGATGTAAAATCCTTCACCCCCCTGGATTACCTCCCCGACATGCGCTCGCTGTAGTAAGAGATATACACACCAGTCTGAAAAAATCCTGAAGAATTTTTGATATAATTCACAAAACTTCCTTGTTAAACTTAAAAATGAAAATCCTTTAAAAAATCTCAACAAATCCTTGAAATTGCTTTAAAAAGTCCTTTAAAATTTCTTTTATCTAAATTACTTGAAAAATGAAAAATCTCATAAAATCCTGAAAATTGCTTTAAAAATTCGCTGAAAATTTCTTTTATCTAAACTACTTGAAAAATCCTGGAAGATTCTTGTAAAATTCATAAAACTTTCTTCATAACCTTAAAAATGAAAATCCTTGAAAAAATCTCAAAAAACCTTGAAAATTACTTTAAAATGTCCTTGAAAATTCCTTTTGACAAAAGTACTTGAAAAATCCTCAAAAAATCGTTAAAATTTTTTGATAAATTCACAAAAAATCCTTGAAAACCTTATAAATGAAAATCCTTGAATAAAACTTAAAAAGTCCTTAAAAATTGCTTGAAAAAGTCATTGATAATTCCTTTTGTCTAAACTACTTCAAAAATCCTGAAAAAATTTGGAAAATTTTTAATAAAATTTACAAAGATTTCTTGATAACCTTAAATATGAAAATTCTTGAAAAATCTCAAAAAATCGCTGAATATTGCATTAAAAGTTCCTTGAAAATTCCTTTTACCATAAGTACTTGAATAATCCTGAAAAAATCATATAAAATTTTTGATAAAATTAACAAAATATCCTTAATAGACTGAAAAATAAAAATCCTTGAAAAATTCTCAAAAAATCCTTGAAAATTGTTTTAAAAAGTCCTTGAAAATTCCTTTTAACAAAACTACCTGAAAAATCCTGTAGCAATTCTGGAATTATTTTGATAAAATTCATAAAATCACCCTGATAACATCAGAAATACAAATCCTTGAAAAAATCTCAAAAAATCCTTCAAAATTTCTTTAAAAAGTCCTTGAAAATTCCTTTTATCTAAACTACTTAAAAGTCTTGAAAAAATCCTGGAAAATTCTTGATAAAATTCAAAAAACTTCCTTGATAACCTTACAAATGAAAATCTTTGAGAAAGTCTCAAAAAATCTTTGTAAATTGCTTTAAAAAGTCCTTTATCCAAACTACTTGAAAAATCCTGAAAAAATCCTGGAAAATTTTGGATAAAAATCACAAAACTTCCTTTGTACCCTTAAAAATAAAAATCCTTCAAAAAATAGCAAAAATGCTTGAAAATTGCTTTAAAATTTCCTTGAAAATTCCTTTTAACAGAACTACTTGAAAAATCCTGAAAAATTCTTGTTAAAATTCAAAAAAATTCCTTGATAATCTTAAAAATGAAAATCCTTGAAAAAATTTCAAAAAATTATTGAAAATATCTCAAAAAATTCTTGAAAATTGCTTTTAAATGTCCTTGAAAATTCCTTTTATCTAAACTACTTAAAAATCCTGAAAAATTCGTGATAAAATTCACAAAACTTCCTTGATAATCTTAAAAATGAAAATCCTTGAAAAAATTTCAAAAAATTATTAAAAAAATCTCAAAAAATCCTTGAAAATTGCTTTTGAATGTCCTTGAAAATTCCTTTTATCGAAACTACTTAAAAATCCTGAAAAAATCGTGGAAAATTCTGGATAAAATTCAAAAAACTTTATTGATATTTTAAAAAATAAAAATCCTTGGAAAAATTTCAAAAACTCCTTGAAAATTGCATTAAAAAGTCTTGTATCAAAACTACTTGAAAAATCCTAAAAAATTTTTAATAAAATTCACAAAACTTCCGTGATAACCTTAAAAATGAAAATCCTTGAAAAAATCTCAAAAAATCCTTGAAAATTGCTTTAATATTTCCTTGAAAATTCCTTTTAACAGAACTACTTGAAAAATCCTGAAAAAATCCTGGAAATTTTTTGATAAAATTCACAAAATTTCATTGATAATCTCAAAAAAGTAAATTCTTAAAAAATCTCAAAAAATCCTTGAAGATTGGTTTAAATAGTCCTTGAAAATTCCTTTTATCTAAACTACTTGAAAAATCCTGAAAAAATCCTGGAAGATTCTTGATAAAATTCACAAAACTTCCTTGATAATCTTCAAAATGAAAATCCTTGAAAGAATTTCAAAAAATCCTTGAAAATTGCTTTTATATTTCCATGAAAATTCCTTTTAAAAGAACTACTTGAAAAATCCTGAAAAAAGGACTCTAAAAAGTGAATGAACTGACATGCCCCGGTCACTCTCACTTTTGCTTCTATTCAACCAAATAACTGGGATTTGCTTAAGGACATGATATTTGTGATACGGCTATTTTTTTCTAATTGACTAGTGAATGAGAGTTCTTACTCGATGATCAATCAGTGTTCTGTACCTTGGGCTATGTTTATATCGATATAATATGTTTTTTCTTTCATCAAAATGTGCTAGACTGAGGCAAAATTTAGTACATTTTCATGCTGGTTGTGGTACTGAAATTTTTTTCCACGTGGCAACACTGGTTATAATAATGGAGTCAATGGAAGGTAAAATACAATATAATATTTGTTCTTCTTTTCTCTGACATTCTCATCCATTTACTACTGTCGTTTATTTAATTAGTAACCATAAATAACATCAAAAAAAGGTCTCCACAACGCCATCTTGATTAAATAATAACAACAAGAAAATAATCTATAAAAACACGACACTAATGCAGACCACTCGCTAAAATTCTCAATAACGCAGAATAAACTAATTTTATAAATCCTAACCCAAGCCGCAGCATTGAAATTTCGCTCGAAAATACAAATGCAGGTGTCTACAGTGGACCCGGCATTTATTTAGCTGGTCAGATTAACTTCGTATAAACTACACATATTTTTCCCACAACCAAATAAAATTGTTCACTAATTACTAACTTATTATCATCCTTATTATCATTGTAATTGTATTTTTGATTATTCTGGATATTACTATTTTATTTCTGATACTTTCGTATCATCAACCGCAGCGAAGCTTGCCAATTAAGCTCTATATGTATTAAAATAAGAGTTTTGCAAAAGTTATGCTTTTTGTGTTTATAGAAGCGTCGGCGTCGATTGCATTTAGGACTTAAAACAGAATGTAATTCAGTAATTGAAGTCGAGGAGCACGTAAGCCGGTGGAAAATTATTGTTTCTACAAAACGCAATAACAAGATATTCAACGAAATTACAGCAATATCGAATACAGCTTTTGCAGTTTTGTAGAATCATTTTCATCTGAGGGAATAATAGTGTGTAATCAGTGGTAACATCTTAGCAAAGAATAATAAATATAACTGCAATAAGGGAATGATTATTTTGTAAAAGTAATATCTCAATAAATATTTCTTAGAATTTCTTTTTTACTTCTTTTTTTCTGGTTATGAATTTTCCTTTTTTTATTTTATTGTTTTAATATACTTTCTTTACACAAAATGCTACAAGCTGTCACAAAGGAGTTACTGAGGGGTCAGCAAGCTGGTGAGCAAAATTTAACAATAAAATATGTCAACAATACTCCTGTAATAATTACAAAAACTGGGTTTGGATAAGCTGGTTGTTTATTACCAGAACGTCAGAGGCCTTTGAACTAAACTATCTCAACTATATATAAATGTTACAAATTGTTCTTACGATGTAATTATTCTCACTGAAATGTGACTCACAACGACGCCGAACTTGGTCTTAATGGTTATAACATTTACAGACCCCAGTCCAGCATTTTTAGCAAAGGTGGAGCTGTTTTAATAGCCCTTAGGGAAACTTTCTCCTTGAACATTATCATCACAAACCCATCAGTTAAGCAACTGTTTATTCACGTGGACTTCAGAAACTGCAAACACATTTTAGGATTCATAATATACATTCCTCCTAAATATCATCCTAATCTATACCAACTTGCCTCAGCCTCAGCTCAACCAAAGTCGTCACTATCTGAAGAATGTGCTATCGAAATCATCTCGAATATATGTGCATTTTACAGTCTTTTCCAGTCCAACGAGGAGTTACCCTCGACCTTGTTTTGTCCACAGTGGAACTTACAGTGACTGGATAAATTTCACTAGAATATTATCCATAAAATACAAAATAATTCATATTTTTTTTAAAATTAATAATATTAATCTTTCAGTTCATACTAATGTCTATTATTGTATATTTTAATATTTTATAATCTAAAAATAGATTTACAATCAACACAATATTATTCCGTCTATCTCTCAGACTTTTTTCTGTCTACTTGCAAAATACAGATGACAGAAACAAAATACATAAGCGACTGTTGCTATGCAAGCTTATCTTTCTCTCATATTATCCCATCATTATTTTTTCTTCCCGCTACGTTGCTTAATTCAAGGCTATTTACATACTACGTCACATGTCTCCTATCAATAAAAAACCACCAACCCTACTCTCCGTTGGAACTCAGAGCACAATCATCCTCTCGCATCCCAACTATGAATAAATACAGTCGCATTCAATAGAGTAAAAAAGTTTCTTCAACTAAGTAAAATTAACCGCACCCAAAAAGTTTCTTAAAATTTTAGGTTAAGTTAAACCTGCACAGAAAAGAAAATTCTATCCAAATAAAGAAATAAAATACAAAGAGAAACAAAAAATGGCGAACAGCGATTTGTATTAAAATTTTAACTCCCCAGTTGATAATAATCTCAAGATACTTAAATGTGCTATATTTTAATATTTCCATTTATATTTCATGCATCATTATTTTCACCTCTTTTATTTTTGTCATAAAATCTTTTAATTATCTTTGGAGCTTTTTTAGATTAAAGTTTATGTGCACTATATACATAATTCTAGACCCAGCGAGTAAAAATATGCAGAATATTAATTTAATTAAAAATAAATGTAAATAAATCTGCAAGTTAGTCAAAAATATTTCTACTTCTATATAGGTAAATAAATTAAAAATATTCGGACGTTTAATTTTAATCAAGCTTGTGTAACATGCAGAACATGTTAAATTCTGATTACTATTTTTTAAATTATACAGGCCTAAGCAACTGTTACCTAATAAACGAACATTAGTACTTTAATATTTTAACATTTACTCTTTGTTAGTCTTATGATCAAAGTATTTAGGACTATTGAGATGTTTTTTCAAAACAAAACACATTGTGCTCTAATATTTAGGTGATTCTGTATGTAAATTTGCAAAAACGACAAATGCAGGTTACTATTTTTTGTCTGGGGAACCTGAACAGAATAAAAGCCGTCGTAAGTAATCGAATCGGTCTCTTATTAACGACAATCGTGCTCTACCGTGTAATAAAAAAATGGCAAATAAATTACTTCAGTGGTGCGAAAGCTACTGATAAGTTGAGTTTTGTTTGTCATTGTAACATTCTTCAAAATTTGCTGCTGGGTAACACACAGATAGTACCGAATGGACATTATTATATATTTTTTTGTTTCGCTGCCCCATCAAAGGGAAAGTATAGTGAATGAACGAAAAAAATTGAGATGTCGATATCAATATCCATTTTAAGATCCCCCGAGAAGATTAAGACCATTTCCAGAGTGAGGTCTGTCTGTGTGTAATCTATCATAATATCTGCCGAACCGTTTGACCAATCAAGCTGAAATTTGGTATAAAGGATTGGTGTGTGTCTTTAATACGACCATTAGTTGTTGGTTAAAATGTGCACAGTTTAAGGTCGTTAAGTGCGACATTGATTCCGCTTTTTTAAGTATATAAGTAGAATAGCATTGCCAGTTCTGGACCACTTCGTATTGAAATTAACATGGGAAATCTCCAAGGTCCATTCTGGCAATTTGGCTCATTAAAGGTCACTCGTGACGTCATCAGACTCCACTAAATGAGTCTTGGAACAGCTTTTAACAGACCTCGAACAGGTCTAGAACAGCTTCCAACAGGTACCGAACAGCTTTTGATCAGGTTTGATCCGCTTATCATGTTTGATGCTGATAGAGACCTGATAAAAGCTGTTCGAGACCTATTCGAGGCCTTTTCAAAGCTGTTCCGATACTCTTCTACAACCTGAGCAAATACAATTGGCTATTCGTTCTAGTGTACTTTCAATCCTCTCCTGAACGTCAACACTTCTTGACTGAAGTTCAAGTTCAAATTTCTCATTGTAATAATTTTTAAATATTCTGTTCTTCTCCTTGGAAGTGTAACTAAGAGAGTTTGTTGCTTCTGCTGTATCTTTAAGTCTTTTTTGAGCCATTGTTTGTTTTCTGTTTACCTTAGTGTTTTTCACAAAGGGTGAATTTTATGTTATATTGCTAAAGTCCTTTCTGGTAATTTTTTTGTTCATATCAAAGTCACTAGTGACATCATCAGCTTCCGCTTCTGATCAGCTTATGCATTGATCCGCTTCACGTAATGTATTGATCTATTTCATAGTGAAATTTTAAAGAAAAAACAGTCCTCTATTTGTGAATTCATTTTAATAATAACAAAAATACACTGGCGGTCCTTTAAAACACTTATTTATGTCATATCTTCCATAAGATATAAATAAAACGAAATAATATATTAAGGCTTAACCCCCACTTGTCCTAAGTGTCTCAACAGTAAATTCAGTCATTTTTTTTTAAGAAAATTTTCCTATTTTCGATATCTACCTTGGTTTTACTGCTATACTTGATCTGTTTATAGTTTATTTATATTTATTTTTAATGTGACAATAATGTATGATCTTGTTCATTTTATTATCTGGAAACTTTCATCCTAAATTAAAACCAATCACGGCATATTTTTTTTAATAAAATTAATCCTATTTTTATGATGGAACCCGTTAAATATTAACGTGAAACTAATTTGTTAATTAAAACTCGGTATTCTTTATAAATATTCAATTAAAATTCCATCAAATGTTTAAAGCAAGTACTAATAAAAGTTTAATAAAAAAATAATTTATTAAAATAACTAAATCTTTATTTAACACCGGATAATTTTTATTTATACATTATATAGAGGATGATCCATTATTCTAAAATTATGTTGAACCTATACAAAATATTTTAGAAAAAATTGGACTCTGCATTTTTAAAGAAATAATCAATTATTTTTTTATATGGCTATAATATACACAGGTTAATTGTGTGACGTAATTTTATTCCCTTATCCAAATATTGAGGCAGTTTTGTTTAAATCTTAACTTTTGCTTAAGTTTTCAGGATTTTAATTTAATTCATTTTTCAGGTTTAGTGGCCGATATTTATTTTCTTTTTATTATAAGGAAACACACTAACTGACAGTAACATTTTTTCAGCCCGATTTTAACCATAATTAAATGCAAAGTTTTCAATTTCTTCCAATTTACAATTCATAAATTAATGTTATATAGTTATCAGATTAAAAGTTGTGTTATTATCAGTTTTTTTTTATAAAAGCCGTAGAAAAAGTATAGTAGTAAACACGACGTCACTGTTTTTAGATATATCATGACAAAATTACGGTTAAAAATCATGGGTACTAAAAGAATATGCGTCGGCATGTGTAATTTTACTTTTTTCTTCCAGCTCGTGCAGCTGGCAATTTCAGTGAAATAAAAACAGATACGTTAAGCTTTCTCGTTATTAATAACTTCTCTTTCCTTCAAAGCAATATTTATTAAATTTATTATTTCATAATATTAATAACATTTTTGATTGACAGTTAATTTCAATAAAATTTGATCTGCTGAATATTTGAGGCAATGTAAGAATTCAGATTTTCATTCGTATAGATAAGGGTATGATCTATTACTTTACATAAAACAAATTTTTGTGCTCGACAAAGTAATGAAATTAATAAAACAATTCCTGACTGATTCGTCTGTCAATGTGTTGCAACGGGACAATCATGTAAATTATGCTTTCACTTAGGTTCAATGTAAGTGGAGCGTTTGCTCTCCTCTCCACTGCGGCCAGTAGATGCCTATTGTGGCTCACCCCTACGGGCTGTAATTCACCATACAATCTACACCTTCTTACGAAGTCTATGGTTGATTTAGATGAAACTTCCTTGAAGCCCATTCATCTCCAGGGCAGGACAGGAGTATAAAATATGCTCCGCCATTTCGTCTTCCACACTGCAGCAGCGACAGTCCGATGTTTGACTCATACTTATCTTCTTCAGATGGTAACGCGCACCTCAGTGCCCTGTAAAGTGTCAAAATAAGGATACGTAGATCACTTCTACTCCATTCTAGGATCTGCGATAGGGTGCTACTTGAGGGTTTTACTATGAACGTCTTAGAGTGAGCTAATCCAGGAATACTTTCCAGTGCTGGAGGGTGTTCCTCTCGGCAAATTTTCAGATATTGTCTTTTGGCCTTGCCGAAAAACGGTTCCGGTGCACCTATTCCCATTGCCCTCCATCCCTTTGTGCCCAGGTACCCAGAGTACGGTTACTGTTACTAGTATCAATCCGATCCAAGGATTCAATGCAGTTCCACACCAGTTGTCTGAAGCGTAAACAAATTTTCCCTATTATGCAATTAATATATTAAGTCAATTTTATATTCTTTTTTTTTGTGTTTCTGATCATTGTTTTCTTTTGGTTTAAGTTTTTATAGATTTCTCTCTATTAATCCACCTTTTCTTTCATGAGTGTGTTATGATGTGGGATAATAAGGTAGCCATGTAGAGTAATTCAATGTCAGAAAGATAAACAGTAGATACTTTCAACAACAACTTTATTCACTGGTACATGTTTACTGCAATCGATAACTAATCCAACAGTAAACATTTCCTGACCTGGGCAATGGCCGGCATTCAACCTGTTGGCATTTTCTTGGTATATAACGTTACGTATAACTCCCGTCTCAACCTTTATATTGTTTAAATTATAACTAGTTTAATGAACTACGATATAATATTATTTAAGGTTATTCTGTGTGGCCCAAAAGGCAATCACAGTGTCCTATTACGTTATTTAGGCATCTTTTTGTCTGCTCTATATTTTCATGCATTTCTTTTAATTCTTTCACATAATGTATTGTATACGTATTTCACGTATGTCTCGTTTTATATGGTTTGGTGTGATTTTTGGTACTATCCATATTCCTTTGTGAATATCTTTCCTTTTGTGTGGTTATAATTATACAATTCTTGTTTACCATTTAACTAATTTAAATCTTCTATTAGATTAATAACGAAAATTGAGGATTAATATAAATAAAGTGATTTTAGAACAGAGTAAAGTCTACTTAAAACTAAATATAAATAAAATGCTAAAATTTCTGATCAAAGTAAAATATTCTGGTATAAACTCCATGATAAACTAAAAATTGTAACGACATTATTTTAATCTCCGTAATAATTAAAATATTTAAATTAAATCACGCACGGCACTGGTTAGGATTAACTTAAAATTATGTAAAAGCCGAGAAGCTTCGAATATCAGGACGGTTGAACCTTCGCCTGGCAGATGGAGACACTTGGGATGTGCTTCTTAGACGCCGAAATTCTTGTCGAGTAGGACGATTCAATCCGTTAGCGTCAGTTGTTCTGGAACTCCCAATTGGAGTTTTAGTTACAGTCCGAGTTCGAGTTGGAGCTCCAACCGAGTACTGTGTACCGGTTACAGACCTTAGTTCGAGCCGAGTACTGAGTACCGGTTCGGGGATATTTAGAGATAGGTCGAGTCGAGGGAAAGAAGCTAAATTCAAGTATACTGGAATTGTCAACTCAACTGCCACGCCGGCCTGGAAGTACTGGTTGTACCGTCCGATACAACAGAAAAGTACCGTGTTACACACATTTTCATCCTCGTCGGACTATAAATAAATGACATACGATACTTGAAGTATTTTTTCTACTGATGCTGCCCCTGCAAGTGGTATTTAAACTATTAACGGAAGGTGGCGCTCAAAGCAATCCGAATACTGCTTGATGACGCAAAGAGCGATACAAAATCATAATTACTTTTTGGAAAGTGCATAATTTGTGTTTATTCACTTATTGAATTGTATCTTAATTTTTAATGTATTGATTATTCATGTCAGCATATCTGAATTTAATTTTTGGAAGAATAAATACCAACGTTTTTAACGCTACGTAAATATATTGCTGATTAGAACTAAATAGTTCTCATTTATCATTTAGTGTATAACTATTCCTAAAGCCGAACCAATAATCTAGGATTACCCTCTTTAATTAGTCTTGTCAATAGAAGTATTTCAATTAATTTAGACGATAGATCTCTATTGTTCGTTACTACGACTGTACTTTAGTATATTTATTTAATTAATTTCCGTCTCGCTAAACTTTGACAACTTTAAATAAATTTGGTACTAATTAAAACTTTAAACTTAACAGTGAATTTTATTTTATTCTATTTGGTACAAAACAGTTAAATTATTTTACTGATAATTTTTGATTAATTTATAAATATCCAATAATGGTTACGTCATACATTGTCCAACTTGATCGCTCACTTATGAAATGGATGAGACGAAATTATGGCGTCATTAACGTATTTCTTAACTTAACAGAAAGTTTAATTTTGAAGTTGATTAATTACTTTTCGAGAAAAAGATGCTGGAATAACGCTTTTACCATTAAATGCAGTCTACAACGTTTGAGTTCACCCCAAAAATATAATCATATAATACATTGAGGGAAGTTAAATATCCCCAAGCTAGATAGTAAACCAGCAGAATACGTCACCGATTATGACGTAATGGCAGAGGATGGTCAAAAAAACTCTATAATGGTTAATAGAACTATAAACTTACTTAATCAAGTCAACATTTAAAAATTGAATATTTATTTTATTTGACATATTTCCTAAAAATCGGAATATTTTGTAAGCGCTTTTCAAGTACTTGATCAAATTCAATCCATCAGCATCATAAATTGAATCCTATGCTCACAAGATCCCGACAAACGTCTCTAATCTAATTCTGGAAGAATTGTGCGTAAAAGTAGTTTTCCCATCGCCTGCATCGCATTTAAGCGGTCTCAATTTTGCGGTTTCCATCGACGCTTTAAAACTTGACTTTATTAAACTCTAAGTAACCTTTCCGATATGGAATTTTCCTGCTCTGCACCAAAATTTGTTACATTTTCTCACGGCCTGTAATGCGCGCCTCAAAGGTTCTCTGAATTTATTTTACGACGGAGAATTTTCAGTAACGAGGTCGTACGTTTTCGGTATGAAGAGGTTTTCATGGGGGAATTTTAATATGGAAATTACTCCCAGATATATTTTATATTCAATATTTTTGTAATCAAAAGGAGTATCTTATAATTCTTTAGGACTACTTAAGTAGGATAAAGGAATTTGTTTTTAATTTTATTTATTTATATATAAGGAACAGCTCTTTTTATTAGAATAAAATTTATATAAAATAAAAAATTGTTTAATAAATACAAAGTACATGTAATTTTTTTAGACTGAGAATCTTCATGCAAATACTAAATTTTTTTATTACTTTTTAACGGTTTTAGTCCTTTATATTGGTTATAGCCCTTTAAAATGTTTACTGCTGTTTTAACGGTTAATGTATTTTTTAATGGTTATAGATATTTTTACGATTATACATAATTAAGTTATGTTTGATAATGTTTAGCAAATTTTTGCAATTTTTTTTTAGTTTTGGTGAAGGTTTAAATGATTACCTATTTAATTTAAAACGATTTTTTGCAATTTTATTACTGACTTTTTATAGTTACAATTTTTACCGATTTTCAGTAAATTTTAAGAATGTCTTGGATTATTTTTGGCTTTTTTAGCAGATTTTAGCGAGTTTTTGCAATTTTTAGCAGATTTAGACAAGCACTTTATCAAATTAACTATTGTCACTTACTATTCACTGTATATCTAGTTATAATTGTATGTAAAATCTTAAAAAATGGTTGCTAAACGATATGATAATAAATGCGCGGTCTTAACCGGTATTTTTAACGAACAATGTTGTAATCGATTAACCTCTACGAAAGGCGTGAACAAATTTTGTCGCGAAAAGGGATTTTACACCGTAAACGACGTATAAATCCTTAAAAATCCTTAGAAATGCTTAGAAATCCTTAGAAATCTTTAAAAATCCCTTAAAATTCTTAATATAATTTAATGGCCCTCAAAAATCCTTAAAGAATCCTTAAAAAATCCATAAAAAATCCTTAAAAATATTTAAAAAATTCCTCAAAAAATCCTTAAAAAATCCTTCAAAATCCCTAAAAACAGTAAAAAATACTTAAAATTACTTAAAAATCTTAAGCAATTACAAATCCTAAAATAATCCATAAAAACATTCAATTCCCTAAAAATTGTTTAAAATTATTAAAAATTCCTAAAAATCCTTAAAAATCCTTAAAAATCTTTAAAAATACTTAAAAATCCTTAAAAATCCTTAAAAATCCTTAAAAATCCTTAAAAATCCTTAAAAATCCTTAAAAATCCTTAAAAATCCTTAAAAATCCTTAAAAATCCTTAAAAATCCTTAAAAATCCTTAAAAATCCTTAAAAATCCTTAAAAATCCTTAAAAATCCTTAAAAATCCTTAAAAATCCTTAGAAATACTTAGAAATGCTTAGAAATCCTAAGAATTTTTTTTAATTCTTAAAAGAATTTAAGAGCCCTCAAAAATCTAAAAATAATTTAAAATCCTTAAAAAATAATTAAAAATTTTTAAAAAATCCTTAAAAAAATCCTTAAAAAATCCTTAAAAATCTTTAAAAAATCCTTAAAAAATCCATAAAAAATCATTAAAAAATCCTTTAAAAATATTTAAATAATTCCTTAAAAAATACTTAAATATCCCTAAAAACAGTAAAAAATACTTAAAATTACTTAAAAATCTTGAGCAATTAAAGATCCTAAAATAATCCTTAAAAAACATTCAATTTCCTAAAAATTGTTTAAAATTCTTAAAAATCCCTAAAAACCCTTAACAATCCCAAATATCTTTAAAAACATTAAAAATCCTTAAAAATCCATAAAAATCCTTAAAAATCCTTAAAAATCCTTAAAATTCCTTAAAAATCCTTAAAAATCCTTAAAAATCCTTAAACATCCTTAAAAATCCTTAAAAATCCTTAAAAATCCTTAAAAAATGCTTAAAAATCCTTAAAAATCCTTAAAAATTCTTCAAAAACCTTAAAAAACCTTAAAAAACCTTAAAAAACCTTAAAACCCTTAGAAAACTTAAAAATCCATAAAAATCCTTAAAGATACTTAAAACAATGCTTCAAAATCCTTAAAAATCCTTAAAAATCCTTAAAAATCCTTAAAAATCCTTAGAAATCCTTAGAAATCCTGAGAAATCCTTAGAAATCTTTAAAACTCCCTTATAATTCTTAAAAGAATTTAAGAGCCCTCAAAAATCTTAAGAAAATTTTAAAAATAATCTAAAATCCTTAAAAAATCTTTAAAAATATTTAAAAAAACTCCTCAAAAAGTCCTTAAAAAATCCCTAAAAACAGTAAAAAATACGTAAAATTACTTAAAAATCTTAAGCAATTACAGATCCTAAAATAATCCTTACAAAACATTCAATTCCCTAAAAATTCTTTAAAATTCTTAGAAATCCCTAAAAATCCTTAAAAATCCCAAATTTCCTTTAAAACATTAAAAATCCTTGAAAATCCTTGAAAATGCTTAAAAATCCTTAAAAATCCTTAAAAAGCCTTAAAAATCCTTAAAAATCCTTAAAAATCCTTAAAAATCCTTAAAAATCCTTAAAAATCCTTAAAAATCTTTAAAAATCCTTTAATAATAAAGAGTTTGGATATGGTATTAAATATTTATTATTCCATATAAAATATTAATGGTTTTTGTTAATGAATAACTACAAAAAACAAAACAAAAATGTTTTTTAAGTGCATGCGGTAAAAAGCGAGAGTGTGCAACGAGTTCTAGTATTAAAAGCGAAAATCTGCGACAATGCGGAGTAATGGGGAAAGCAAAAGTTAAGCGGGGCGTGCAAGTCAAGAGAAACAAACAAAATATGAAGGATGTAAACGGCGGCAGAGAATAACCAGTGAGACTACGCGAGCGGATTACAAGTAAAGCGTACACAAGATTTCTACAACCGAGGTCAAAGTTCTATTTCTTTAGTATTTCAATGTCTTATATTAATAAGTCAACAAGTGCCTTTTGGGTTAAACGTTTTTTTTTCTCAGTTTCCGAAAAATATGAACTGGATATAATTGAATTCTGAATGGTATGTAGATGATTTGTGAAAAAAATTAAGTGCCGATCGCAAACATTGCAAAAGTTATAACTGAAAAAATGGGGTTTGGTTTTTTGCAAATATCTCAAAAACTATTTCACATTTGTCAAATTTGAAAAGTTGATCATAAAATAGTGCCCAATGGTGCTTCTAGACTCATTTGATGGTTTCCCCTTCATCCCTGCGTGGTTTATGACGTCATAACAGATTACTTAGACTAACGTAGTGAAATGCATTTTTTGCGCCACCCATAGATGGCGCGACATCAATTGCGCTTAATTTCAAACATGGCCGAGATTTTCTGAAGAATAAATTCATATTTGGACCAAGAAATATATTCAATAGTAAACATATTGCAGGCTAAAAACGTCATAGATTAAAATAGTGCCAATTTTTGTCTATTTTTAAATAGTGCGTTCTCTAGTGCCACTACAGAGCTGAAAGTGCCAATTTTGGCACAATTGTGTTACATTTGGCAACACTGATCGACTTCCGTCTGGTCAATGTTGACAACTGTATTGGAATTTGTTATAGTACAGGCACTTAAATTATTATGGTACATTGGAGAAAGAAGAAACAAGAAATATGCAACGACACTAACAACAACATATAACTGCAAGAAAAATAATAAATACTGATTATCTCAATTAGGTATCTGAGTTCAATCAACCCTTTATGGAAATCCTTAAAAATCCTTAGAAATTATTAAAAATCTTTAAAAATCCATAAAAATCCTCAATAATCCTTAATAAAACCTTAAAAAATCCCTAAAAACCCCTAAAAATCTTTAAAAATCCCTTCTTAAAAAATTTTAAAAATATTTTAAAATCTTTAACGAATCCCTAAAAAAATTCTTAAAAAATTCCTAACAACCATTGAAAATCCTTAAAACATCCATAAAAACGTTAAAAATCTTCCAAAGTCCTTAAAAATCCTTAAAATCCATAAAAATCCCTAAAGATACTTAAAAAATCCTTAAAAATCCCTTAAAATTCTTAAAAAAATTTAAGAGTCCTTAAAAATTTTAAGAGAATCTTAAAAAATCCTTAAAATTTTTAAAAAAAATCCTTAAAAAATCATTAAAAAATCCCTAAAAAAATCTTAAAAAATTCTTCAAAAATCGCTAAAAACCGTAAAAAATACATAAAATTACTGAAAAATCTTAAAGATCCTGAAATAATCCTTAAAAAACATTAAATTCCCTTAAAATTGTTTAAGATACTTAATAATCCCTATTAATCGTTAAAAATCCCAAAAATCCTTAAAAACATTAAAAATTCTTGAAAATCTTTAAAAAACCGTTAAAAAAATTATTAAAAATCCTTATAACTCCTTAAAAATCCCTGTAAATTCTTAAAAAAATTTAAGGGCCCTTAAAAATCATATGTAAACCTTAAAACAATCCCTAAAAAATCCTTAAAAAATAAAATTAGTTAAAAATCTTAAGCAATTTTAAGATAATCCTTAAAAACATTAAATTCCCTAAAAAATGTTTAAAATTCTTAAAAATCCCTAAAAATCCTTAAAACTTCCAAAAATAATTAAAAATCCTTGATAATTAAAAATCTTAACCTAACCTAACCTTAAAAAATCCTTAAAAAATCCTTAAAAAATTCTTAAAAAATCCTTAAAAAATCCTTAAAAAATCCTTAATAAATCCTTAAAAAATCCTTAAAAAATCCTTAAAGAATCCTTAAAAATCTCTAAAAACCGTAAAAAATACTTAAAATTACTTAAAAATCTTAAGCAGTTCTTAATGATCCTAAAACAATCCTTAAAAAATATTAAATTCCCTAAAAATTGTTTAAAATTCTTAAAAATCCCTATAAATCCTTAAAAATCTCAAAAATCCTTAAAAAGATTAAAAATCGTTGAAAATCTTTAAAGAATCCTTAAAAAATTCTAAAAAATCCTTATAAATCCTTAAAAATCCCTTATTATTCTTAAAAAAAATTAAGGACCCTTAAAAATCTTAAGTAAATCTTAAAAATACTTTAAAGTCCTTAAAACAATCCCTAAAAAATCCTTAAAAAATAAGATTACTTAAAAATCTTAAGCAATTGTCAGATAATCCTTAAAAAACATTAAATTCGCTAAAAAATGTTTAAAATTCTTAAAAATCCCTAAAAATCCTTAAAAATTCCAAAAATCAGTAAAAATCCTTGAAAATCCTTAAAAAATCTTAAATTCTTAGAAATCCTTAAAAACCCATAAAAATCTTAATGTTACTTAAAAAATCCTTAAAAAGCCCTTAAAATTCTTAAAAAATTTTAAGACCCCTGAAAAATCTTAGAAATACTTTAAAATTGTTAAAAAATCTTAAAAAATCCTTAAACGATCCTTAAAAAACCGTAGAAACTCCTTAAAAGATCCTTAAAAAATCCTTAAAAACCGTAAAAAATGCTTAAAAACCTTAAAAATCTTAAGCAATTCTTAAAGATCCTAAATTAATCCTTAAAAAACATTAAATTCCTTAAAAATTGTTTAAAATTCTTAAAAATCCCTAAAAGTTCATAAACATTCCAAAAATTCTTAAAAATCATTAAAAATCCTTTAAAATCTTTAAAACCTTTAAAAATCCTTAAAAATTCTTAAAGATCCCCTCCCTTTTCACAATTCATATGAGATTAATTAAATAGTTATAAACGAATTTACAAATTGAAAATGACAGGAAGAATAAATAAAATTATAACGAAAATCGGGGTGAAAAAAAGAATAATGCTGGTATTTAGTAACTTCGTTACAAAATTATAACACATTCTTAACCAATTATATCTATAAAAGTTTTTTTTGCCAGTTTGGGATTATTTATCTTATAAAAAACATACGCCCATCTCTAAAAGTTTATTTCCATTGTTTGTCACCGAATACTTCTTACAACAGTCATACATCACTTAGCATTAACTAAATATATCTTTTTCGACATCAATGTGAAACTTTCCCTTAATTCTCTGTGACACTTAAGTGACAATAGACACACTCGACGGAGCAAATTCCAAATTCTCCTTTATTATATAATAAAATCGCCAAGTGAACAATATCAAGGGTTCGAAACAAAAGGGTTTTGTCAGGTACGTCATTGCACAATAAAAATAAGTCTTGTGGTGTTAATCCGTATAAATTATATCGTGAGCACACCTATTCAATGTCCCTTCAAAACGTTCTTCTAAAGGTGTTTCCTTTGTTATCACCGGTTGGTTCCTTTTATTATTCCGAAGCTGAATTGAATTATAAGGGTATAAATTGGTTGTGGCATGCGGTGATACTTAATATGGAATAAGGGCTTGTAAAGAAATAGAAAAAAAAAGGAGAAAATAAAATGTTTAAACGCCATTGGCGAGGCGTAGTAAGGGTATATTTGAAAATTTAATAAAACCAGGGAGAAGGATATGCTTATATATTTACGACTGTGCTTTTTTTTAAATTGAATTTAGTATTTTTGCAAAAAGAGAGAAAACTTGAATGATTTTCTTATTTTTTTTTATAATAAATCAACGTTAACAATGATGTAGGGATCTTAAAATAATCAACCTTTAATAAGTCATGAGCGAGTCAAAAAATTAAACCTGTGTATAAAAAAAAAATTAACTGTTTTAGACAAATACGAAAATAATGTACAGTTGTTAGTATCCATCGATCGTTGAATATTCGATCTATTGGTTATTCGGTCTATTGGGAAAATTAAGGGAAAAAAGTTTAACACAAATGTAACTTTTTAACTTAACTTGAAAATATTACTTTTTTAACTTAACTTGAAAACATTACTTAAAATGCCTGTATTTCATTTCCAAATTTCAACAATCGAGAAATTTTTGCGAATGTATATTTGTTCCCTTTCCTTTATAAAATGATAAAATTAGAAAAGTTCGAAGGAAATGAGACTAATTTTGAAAAGCTACACCTCAAATATTCCTTTGTCGAAGTAAATAACACGAAAACGCCTTAGAAATTATTTTAAGTACAATGAAGGGACCCAATTAAAAGTTTTATGAAATTTTTTGATTGTTAATTTAGCGTTTTCTTTATTAAAGTCAACATGATATGAAACATTTTTACAAATTAATTGTAAACAACAAACAAAAAATTTCTGCGTCTAAAATTTAAATACGGTTTAACGTCTAAGGTAACATGTGGTATATTTTTGTAGTCAGGACCATTACAATATTTTCATAATATCCCCTGAAATTTGCATGATACCATACTTTTGATAGAATTTTAACACAACTTTTTTTTTTCTATAAAGTAATAAAAATGATAAGGGGTGGGCAAAAAATTGTTCTTTACACAAATCTGAAGCTGCAGTCACTAAAAGAAAATTTGCAGTAAAACTAGTAAGAAACTTTGTGAAAATCGCCCCTTCGAAAGTTGGATTGAATTATTTTTTGAAGAAGAGCTTTCGATAAGAAGAAAAAAATGGAATTGTCATTTAAAAAATGATGATGCCAGTGTCAATGTCATAATTAAAATATTAACCTCAAAAGATTGCACTTTAAAAACAATAATAAAAAAATATTAGAATTCAAAATCATAATGAGTTAATTCTGTTACATCCTGTATAATATACAAGTATAGTACTGTAATGCACTTCGGTCGTTACGAGTCGCTTTGGCGCCTTAGTCCACGTTTCGGATTGCCTCGGGCGGCATCTTCCGTTTATAGTGTGAAGACCACTGCACGGGCAGCTTCAGTGGATAAAAAATACTCCAGGAGTCGTATGGTATCGACAAGACCCTTAACTTACTTACTACTTGGTTGAGTTACATGAGTATTAGCTGCTGGATTAAAAAAATAAGATTCAATAAAACTTTTATTCATACCAAAACTCCGGCAAAGAAAAAGGTGTGCAACGGTTCTTTTCTTAAACGGTACAGGCACGTATTCCGGGCTAGCGTGGCGGTCGATGATGGTTCTGGACACCGGTTATAATTGGCTTCAGCTTTACCTATTTCTAAAGGTCGCACTGCCACTGTTATTCTAATTTGGACAGCTACAGCAACTAGTACTTCGATCTGCAACTGCAACTAACTGATCGACTCCGGCTACCGTATACCATAAAGTCGGCTGGGTATGCGAAACAAATACGCAAGTAACTCTATCTTTCGGCGGGGATTTATACTTGAAGCATCTCATATTTCCATGATTTTAAGATAATTCCACTCCAGTGTTATATACCAAACTAATTATAAAGAAAGCCGAAAATTATATACCAAGATATATGGATGAACAAAATGTTAATAACAAGTATGTGAACCGTCGGTACGAAAAGGTAAAAATTTAAATAATGCTAAAATGAATTTTAGATGGTACTGAGAACATGTGCGAAACACTATAGAAGTGGTATAATTATATAATGTAAATTATTTGATGGTGATGACCGAAGTCTCAGCCCCATGTTAGAAATAGGCCAATTTGAAGTGGTATAACTCTGGGAGTACACCATAGGAAGGCGACCCAATAGGTGGCCGATCACGTATCAAACACTCTATTATTAAAACAATTAACATTAGATTTTTTAAATTAAATATCAAAGTTGAGCTGTTTAATCGATAATTAACAATGGTGAACATATAAAGGAAACTTACAATAGTATGACAAATGACAATAAGTGAAAAGCGAGACATTTAAAAAAATTACATATAAATTAAAATTTAGTAAAGGAACAAATAATAACCTGAGGGGCGGTGATATACAAATATAAAAAAATCAAAACATGATTAATAACATAGTATTAAATAATAATATGAGAAAATATTATTTGTAACAAATCAGATGATTTAGTACAAGCGAAAGTACACGAATTAAAAAACGAAGGAAAAGAAGAAAAAAAGGGAAAGAGTTAAAGAAGAACTGTCAAATCTTAGGTATTAGTAGAAGAAATAAATAGAACTATCCCAGTCATTTTTTGATGCTACAATAATTCTATGAACTACTATTTTAAGTGACCAAAGTCTTCCGCCTGTTCTAGCGATAATTCAAGGACAGTTTGGAATTTTGGAACTCTCTTTTCAGCAATCGTTAGTTGGTCACCTTAGCTCTCCAACCTACTATTTTTAGGGACCTAAGTCAATTGAAGTTAAATAATTATATGTGAAATAATTCAGGTGTTAAAATGATAAATTAAAGTCTCTATTGAATATCAATTAACATAAAAATGGACATTTTATGTGGCAATGACAATTGTTTCTTGATTTTTCAATAATCACATGCTTATCTGCATACTTCATCGCCTATTTGATACCATATTTGTTTAACAATTCGTTAATTTAACTTCAGTACTTTACCTTGTTAAACAAATTAAAAAAATTACTCCAATCCTCAATTCATTCAATCTTGATTCCTAAAAAATAATCTGCAGATTTAATTGTAATTTTGATTTCTCTCCGTCATTAAAAAAACACTCCAATTCTTGCTCTTTGTTTGAGACCATGAGTCCATCGTCAACATATAGGACCAGTACAAGCTTTTATTATTATTATTATTTTTTACTCTACAAGGATCAACTTGGCTAACGACAAAGCCTAGACTTACTAGAAAATGAGAAAATCGTCTATTCCAGCATATTGGCGCTTGTTTCAACCTATATAGATTTCTCTTAAGTTTATATACCTTGTTTATGTTATTTAGGCTGTTCCATGTATATAAGATTATCCAGTTATCCATATAAAAATGCAGTCAAGATTGAACGAATTATGAATATTAATATTCATAACTGTTGAAAGAATACTAGACTACGAACGTGTTAAAATAATGTCAGGATTTCGAAGGAACAAACTTCTTGGGTAGAAGTTAAACCAATATGAATGTTTAAATAAAAATAGTATTTGAAATTGGAATGTAATTTTTTATTCCATTTTTTCTAAGTACAAAACATGAATATTTAAATTGTATTCAATCACTTCAGTCACTGTAAAAATTATTTACATTTTTTATTATAAAAAATCAGAAAACTTTTTGTCTTATTGGTAGGAGACATGTGAAAAGCACAATTTTGTATTTTATTGCGTCAAATATCAAAAATAAATTAACAATCACCGACAAAAAATAAATCGTCATTTATAAAAAAATTTAAATTAGCTTCGCCGCTCTTTTATTTCGTGTTTATATTTCAACTCGGATAAAAATTCACGGTGACGGATTTCTTATACAAGAACATTTCTCAAAGTAAAATAAAGTTGAAATTAAGTTTCAGAACAATTTTCTTCGTTCATTGAAGTTATGTTCGCACTTTCTTTTCCCGACACCTTCTGCTGATAATAACACATCATTTCTGTAACGTACCATGTGCTCGACTTTTAATTATTATGTTTTCAACTTTACGAAATTGGAAAGCTTCTGTCTATGAAATTTTCCTTTTTGTAACATATGTCTGACTTAAATGTTATATACGTTTGATTTATATTGTTAAAACACTTCATTTGATTAAAATTGTTCAATCAATATAAAAAAAATGTTGAAACAAGTGAAATTAAATTTATAATCGTTTGTAAAGACGAAATATTAACAAGATATTATTAGAGGTTATAATTTAATCAGTCATTTAAAATTGATTACCTGACAATACAAAAATTACAAAATTTACAAAAATTAGGATTAATAACAAATAATTTATTTATATAGACTATAAAAGGTCCAAACAATTGAAATTTTAATTTATGATACAAGATTAAAAATGTTCATACAAATGATAAAACGATAATTAGAATACTTATACTGTTAAAGAGTTGGCCTTTTATCTTTTGGGTTTTATTTTGTTGGTTAACCTTTGCCCAGGCACCGAACACGTTGAAAGTGTACTTCAACAGAATTACATTGGCGGTAAGCCACTTTCCGTGACTTTGCGCTATCTTTTTGAGTATGAAGTCAGATCCGGCTTTCCTCAAGGAGTTTCCACAGTGCCGGCATGTGCTTTTCATAAATAGAATTTTAAAAATGATATAAAACGTAGGAATAAAATAAGTATTTGCGTCATGGAGTACAAACGCAAGGGCAATCACAATCACACGCTGAACCAGATGTAGTAAGGAAATTCGCATCCTAATGTACTCGCATCCTAATGGTCCCGCGTCCTAATAGCCCAGCGTCCTAATAGCCCCGCATCCTAGTATCCCCGCGTCCTAGTGTCCCCGCGTCTTAGTATCCCCGCGTCCTAGTGTCCCCGCGTCCTAGTGTCCTCGCGTCCTAGTGTCCAGTTCCGGAAATAGTATATTGTATAACAAGCGCGAAATGATATACATGTCCCATGAGTAAAGTATTGAAGGGCTCATGCTACAAACTTTAATACTTGACGAGTGGGACATGCGGATTTTACGCGAGTTATACACTATACTTTTTATACGATTATGTATTTCTTATTTGCAAAATGAACGCATACAAACAGTTGATATTTATTTGACAACTTGAATTTATTGCTCATTTTAGAAATATCAGTTGCTGTTAGTAAAGTTTTATGAATGCCTATCTCGTTCCCCTACCCGTGGGAAATGAATCATTTCCCTTGGGAAATGACTCAACAGTCTATCTAACGTAATAAAAAAATAATCATCTTTTTCATAATCAAATTTTCTAAATGAGTTGCTGAATGAGTTGCAGTTATTTCAGATACTTTACATAAGTAGATCTGCTAGGCTTAATACATCACCCGGTAGGTGGCGCCACTAACCTACAGACAAGATCAATGTCCAGGTCAACACAGTGTCAAGGTGAAGGCCAAGGTCATGGTCAAGGACATGTTCAAGGCCAATGTCAGGATCAAGGCCAAGGTCAAGGTCAATATTAACGTAATTGACAAGGTCAAGGTACGATTATATTTAATAAGTTACTACGCTGGAACCGAGATAAAAAACGTTATTGGAAACGTTTGCATACAAGACATTATTATAAATAGCCGTTAGTATGATGAAAGAGGCTGCTAGTTGTGACATCTTGTTGGTTGCATTCGCCTTAATGGATATTGAGAGCGCGGTAATTGTCGATTTTCAAATACTTTATCCCAAGCAGATATAATTTTCGAACTTTTTCCCCAAACTCCTCCAATTTACGTGCGTATTCTATCGATGCCGTTATACAACTGACAAATTCTACCTTGACCTTGACCTTGTTCTTGACTTTGACCGTGACCTTGACCTTGACCTCGACCTCGACATCGACCTTGTCTGTAGGTTAGTGGCGCCCCATATCGGGTGATGTATTAAACGTGAGCCAGTATTGGCCTAGCTGATCTACTTACATATGTCAGTATGTTAACTTTAAGGCTTAGTTGCGCCCTCTGTCGGATAGTAGTCGAACTAGCTAAAATTGTATTATAGGAAACTGTAAAGCTGCCTAGTGATGTCATATCGATCTCTCTCTCTGACTCGCTGAGATACAGAGGTTCTCTCTCTAACAAGTTGAATTCCCTATACATGGGTTAGAAATGGTCTAGTATATCTACTAAAATGTGTAAAAAGTTATTCACTGTTTTTAAAAATATGCAAAGTGTATCTTAATAATAAATCGAGAACGGTTTCAAATTTTAGATTTAAGTTTTCAGCAATCGATAGAACGGTTTAGAATTTTATTATTTTCAGTGACCTAAGTCAACTAAAATCGTCTGTCTGTCTATCTGTCCGTAACTGAGCTACTTGGATACTGTTAACTTGTTCCGTTTATTTTATAAACTTTTCTCTTTTTCTCTGAGGAAAATAAAACTTCATAACAAAAGTATGTAAATAAAATAATTAAAAAAAACGGCTGTGTCATCCCAGAACTTCCTGGCTCGGCTATGGAGAATAGGTTTATCGTGGACACAGATAGATAGACAGACAGACTTTACTCTGGAAATGGTCTTAATCTTTTCCGGTAACTTCAAAATTGATACTTCCGTCGATATGACCATACTTTCTATTCGATAGAGCCGGGAAAGTGAAAGGAATATTATAACATTAATTACTTACAATTATTTCTACTCCACATGGCTTTTTTTGCCGGATAACCAAAAAATATTAATGTTATTTCCAAAAAAATATTGTATATCCTAAATTATGTATAAAATTTTATTTTCCGTCAATAATTTATATTAGTTAAAAAACCATAAAACCGTAATATTTTTAAGAAATTTTTGTACAAAAAAAACCAATCTTTTAATTTCTGATAAAAACCTAAATTAATTGAGTGAATAACAACAAGCAATTTTATTGAAACGTTTCTTTAGTACGTGGAAACCGATCAAGATAAAATAAACTCAGTCGGCAGCGACCTCTTTCTAATTCCCTAAATTAGATATTTTTCCATTGATCTAAAGTGAAACGCACGTAGACAGAGCGAGAAAATGGTCACCCACTTTGGACTTGGGCAACCTTTACCAATTCTCCTTTATCTGATTTGTGCTAACTCGGTTCTGCGACTCACTTCAAAGCACGTCGGTAATTATTCTTTGTCTGGGACGTACTCGAAGTGTGAAATGTAACTTGGAGGGACACAAAGCGAACGCAAATTGAACTGTTTAATAAAGTTCCTCATCTACCTATATTTTATTACACGCTGCAGAACTGCATAATCATATTAGCTTGTACAAGTAGATACCCGTTTTTGAGATTTCCTTTGCATTAGCTCTCCTGTTAGTCAAAGGGTCTTTTTGATTTAAAAGAACGCTAATTTCATTTCCATTTATAATAAGATTTGATCAACGAATTACTGGGCTCTTACTTTAAAATATTCGGTACGCGAACCTAAAGAATATTTTTTGAAATGAAACTGTACCATTACAAAGAATAGAATAATAGCTAATAATATTTTTGTATGAACTTATAATATAAAATTAAAATAAAATTCGATGAAATTTAGACAGCTTGGCAAGAGATCATATTTTATGATTCGATTCTCGATTCACGTCATTTGTCTGGACACTTTTTCAAATCGATTTCATCTGAATTTTCCAGGTTCTTAATCGATACTAACGAAAAAATTAAAATTAAATCAATTAAAAGTTTACATCTATGAACCCTCGCTAAAGACATAAAGAGTAATCAAAAATAAATTTAAATAAAAGTAAATACCTAGAACTAAAAATCAAAATTGCTCTATTTGTAACACTATATGTTGACGCACTTACTCGAGAGGGTAATGGTAGTAGCGAAAAATAGATAAGAATAGGAAAAAATAGAGTAACATAGGGAAAATTAGAAAAAATAGGAAAAGTATGGAAAAATGGTGAAAAATAAGGAAAATAGGATGGGCGAAATAGGTAAAAACATGAAAAAATAAATAAAATGAGAGAAATAATGAAAAACAGGAAAGAACTACGAAAAATTGAAAAAAAAGGAAAACTAGAAAAAATAGCCGAAAATAGAGAAAATAGGGAAAATAGAGAAAACTAGGAAAAAATTGTGAAAAAGTTGGAGCAATAAGGCAAAATGTTGAAAAATTAGAAAAAAAACTGGCAAAACAGAGAAAAATAGGGAAAGGTAAAAAGAGTAAAAATAGGTAAAATTGGAAAAAGGAAATTAAGGAAAAAATATTGAATAATATTGGAAAATAGGGAAAAATCAAGAAAAATAGTGGAAAAATAGAAAAAAAAGACAAAATAGAAAAAAAATAAGTACAAATAGTAAAATTATAGAAAAATAGTGAAATATAGAAAAATATCGAAAAATAGGGGAAAATAGGAAAATATGGGAAAATAGGAAAAAAATGAGAAATAGGAAAAAACTGGAAAATAGGAAAAGAACAGCAAATAATAGGGACAAATGGTGGAAAACAGGCAAAAATAATGAATATCAGAAAAATTATTAATTTCATTCTTTTTCTGTTTAGGGAAAAAATAATGAAAACCAGAAAAATTATAAAGAAATAGGAATAATAGGGAAAAAGGAGAAAAAAGGGAAAATTAGGAAAAGTAGGTAAATAAACGGAAAA
Source organism: Neocrepidodera transversa (assembly GCA_963243735.1). Lineage (NCBI taxonomy): Eukaryota > Metazoa > Arthropoda > Insecta > Coleoptera > Chrysomelidae > Neocrepidodera > Neocrepidodera transversa. The sequence continues at coordinate 10,914,288 of OY725337.1, forward strand.
TAATTAAAAATAGATATGACGTATTGGAAAATAGACAAAATAGAGATAAAAATCTGATGTGGCCAGCACATGACCTCTCGCCATTTTTGAATCAAAAATTTACAGGTTGACACAAAAAAGTATGAAAAAAAAATATTTTTTTGTAAATCTGGCAACAATGGCAAAAGTTTCGAAAATTTTAATGATATGAAAATAAACTATAGGGTATACAAAATATATGTGTAAAGCTGTATTGCCGTTTTGTATAATAATCGCTTCATCACCCATAGCAACTGCCACTTCCGGTTGTGCGATTCGCACCAAAATCTAATCAGATCTAATCTAGGGTACCAGAATCCTGTATGCAAAATTTCAATTTTTTTTATTCAGTAGTTTTTGAGTTATCGTTACTACAACATCCATCCAAACACACACACTAACACACACACACACACACACACACACACACACACACACACACTAACACACACACACACACAGACATCATCGCGAAAATATTAAAATCGTATTCTAGGGACCCTAAAACGTGTTTATCCATTGAAAACTCACTACCCAATTTTTAGCATGATTCCTATACCTCTCTTATCTGAAGGGCGAGAGGTAAAAAGTAACAAATAGGAAAAAACAGTAAAATATAGATAAATAGCGAAATATGGAAAAATTGTGAAAAATTGGGGAAAATAGGAAAATATGGGAAAATGGTAAAATATGGGAAAATAGAAAAAGATGGGAAAATAGGAAAAAATGGAAAATACAAAAAATTGGGTAAATAGGAAAAAAATGGAAAATAGGAAAAAAATGGAAAATAGGAATAAATAGAAAATCGGTAAAAACAGAAAATAATGGGGATAAATAGTGGAAAACAGGCAAAAATTAATGAAAACCAAAAAAATTATAAAGAAATGGGAAAAATATGGAAAATGTGAAAAGTTAGCAAAAATTGAAAAAAAAGGTAGAAACAGGAAAAAATAATGAAATCCAGAAACATTATAAAGAAATGGGAAAAATAAAAAAAATGGGGATAAATAGGGAAAATTGTGAAAAATAGGTAAACATACGGAAATAATTAAAAATAGATACGGGAAAAATAGAGGTGTGTGGGATAATAGTGGGAAATAGGGCAAATAGCGTAAAATAATGAAAAATCTAAAAATAGGAAAAAATAGAAAATAATAGAAATAAATAGGGAAAAACAGCAAAAAATAATGAAAAAAAGGAAACATATGAATGAATAGGAAAAAATAGGAAAAGAAGGGCAAAATAATGCAAAATAGGAAAAAAAAACGACACAAATATGAAAAAATTCAGAAAAATAAAGAGAAAATATGGAAATTCGACATAAATAGAAACAAATCTGGAAAATTAGGGAACTAAATAGTGAAAAATAGGAGAAAATAGGGAAAAATAGTAAAAATAGGCAAAAATCGATAAAATTGAGAAAAATCCAAACAATTAGGGAAAAACAGGAAAAAATAATGAAGAACGGGAAAAACAGGAAATAGAAAAATATAGAAATTATAGAAAAATAGAGAAAAATAAAACGTAAAAAAATATGGAAAGACAGGGAAAAATTGAGAAAATAGGAGAAAATAGGGATAAATTGACAAAAAAAAAACACAAATGAAAATGGTGAAAAATGAGGAATAATAGGGGAACATAAAGCAAAATAGGGAGAATAATGTAATATCAGTCTTCATCTAGATCAAGCGATTTTGACGGCGATTAGGTTTTTGAGAGATGTAGTAGAATATATAGAGAACAAGTAAATAAAGACTTAGATTTTTTCACTTTACTAGATTCAGGATTACCAAACCAACTTTTCATTTGCTAAAAAAAGTTATGAATTTTTAAAACTATCACCAAACCAATCTTGCACAATATTTTTTCTGGTTTTTACGATTTTGTTAATCACAAATCTAATTTCATAAGGAATATGGAAAATGACAAATTTTTCTTGAACCAATAACAAAATAAAGTATAATTTACTAAAAATATTTTAAAAAACATATTTTTCAGACGCCATTTATTTGTTCAACTTACACCTAATACAATATTCAGCCAAAATATTCTTCGTTTTTTAAATTAATAAGAATATAAAAGTTATCATTAGATATTTATTTTTGCTTTATTCTTTGTTGAAAAATCCAAATTTATTTTCAGTAGTAACGTGAAGATAACGCGCGTCCGAGCGTCGATCGACCGAAATCGCTCGCTTCGCTCGCGTGTTATCGACCATCTTTGTATTGGATTTCCAGCAATTCAAAGTGACCAACTTGGCAACAGCGCAACTATACCAGTTGATTAAGATCAGGAACCCGGACCCAAATGAAATAAGAGTTCCGATCCGGTTCGGGTTCTACATAATATGAAAAATTTCTCTTCCGATCCGGTTCAGGTTCTGTAAAAATTATTTCGGTCGGGTTTGGTTCGGTCCAATCCAGTTTTTTCGGTCCGAAGGTTTATTCAAAAAATATTTTATGTTTGAAAAATTTCAGATAGTGCGTTCAGTAAGTAACTAATTAGTATTATTGAATCAAAGTGATTAGCTACACGTTAAATTATTTATTTATTTTATATTTTATATTAAATTCGTCAAGATAAGAAACGGTATTTTTTAAATGGTTCTGGTTAGATACTTAAAATAATTTTGAACGTAAAAGAGGCCACATCTCGATAAAAACTGGTTTTTCGGAAAAGTGATAAGAGGCAAAAAAAAAAACAAAAATTATGTATTAAACCAATGGTGTCACAAAATTAATTTAATTGTAATAGAAAAGTTTGGGTGGTTTTCATTTATGACCTACCATTTTGATACACCCTGTATAGCCAGAACTTGATGTATCAATTTAACAATTTTATTTGACTCATAGTTGTGCCTTGAAAATTATATTTCTATCTAGATTTTATTACTTTATTTTGCAATAATTTTAATGGATTTAATATATTTTAAGTTATAATAATTATACTAAAATAAATACACAATTTGTATTTAATGTCTATCTTTCTCTCTCTTCCTCTATTATATTTAACGATTAGAAGTGTTGCTTGCTTATTATTTAATTTAATTTGAGTTATTTGATTTCTTTAATTATTATATTAATTATAATTATAAATAATAATGTATTTTATATTTTTCCATCTAATTTGTTCTTCCTATAAATCACATATTGTTATTTTGTTGCCAACATCAGCTTTTAACTAGTACATATCCCGCATCCCTTCTTCGCATCTGTTGTAAACAGTTTATAATACGTCGAAGAGTTATAATAAGCGGTAGAAATAGAAGCCATTTAACTTGCTAATTTACATTGTAATTAACTTTAGCCGAGACGGTAGGGTTTCATTAATGTTCTAGAATAATTTGAATACAGGGAGCTATTTTCTTCTGGAAAACCATTTTCGTTGAGATTAGATACGGCTCTGATGTGATTGTGTATACCTTACGGCTTTAAAGTTTTCTAACTATCATTAAATAAAGGTTCCTACGAGGTTTTTGTATTAAACAAAACAGGAGTAAATTCGTGAATATTGAAACATTGCAGAATATCCAGATATATCTTGAATTTTTAAAAAGTCAGACAATTGTTATACCTCTACAAAATATACTGTTTTTTAATAAAAATTTAATGAAATTAATGTAGGAATTTCATTATTTCTTTCTCTATACATATTGTTATACAAATTGAGTACGTGTACCATTGTGAAATCGATAATCAACTATATACTAAAATAATCAGATAAGTGCAGTTTGTCGAATTGTCCTGGCCAAAGACGACTCGACAATCAAATGAAGGTAAGTCAATTAATGTATTTGAAGCAAAGAAATAGAACAATATTACAACGTTAATAAAGATATTTTTTCGACAAAAAATAAATGTCGAAATGTTGAATTAAAAGCTGTATGGTGAAACGAAACAATGAAAAAGGAATTTTGATTTAGCTATATGAAAAAATATAACTTCGATGGATGAAGGTACAAACGCACGAAATTAAGCGCAGTTAAGATTCGTTCATAAGAAAAAATGTCTTCAACACAGTGTTGACAGAGTGGTACTATAGTACCACATGTGGTACTCTTGATCGTCTAAAAGTATAGTGGTACTCCTTTGATAAATGTGGTACCCAAATTTATTTCTGGGCACAACGAAAGCAACTTTTTTGTCGATTTTTTCAAACAAGAAAACAAAATATTCATCGCAGGTGACTATGAAAAGAAAGAGAAGCATGCTTCCAAAAAATTGTACTAGAAATGTCATTCTCCCGTTAGATTCTATTGCGAGTTGCGTAAACACTCCCGACGGTAATAACTCAACTTTTAATATAGGTCGCTGATTCAAATCCGGCTCGAAGGACCACATCACGTTGTTTCATTTTATAATAATAAATACTTCTTAAAACAAAAGTTATTACCATCGAGTTTTTATGCAACTCGCAGCAGATTCTCTATGGCCTTTAGTTATTGATCTTGAATGAACTGAAAATTCTCTGTCTCTCTTAAGTTATTTGACGTTTGTTTCTGTTCGACGCACCTTGGGCAGATTCTTCGGCCCATAGCAAATGGATAACGAAATTATGTGTTTTTTCTTTCATATGGAATGCAATTATTTTATTTGGGGAGGTTGCGACTGGATGGTATGCTCCAGGAGTTCGTGGCTGTTCCGCGACTCATGAGTTAGCCAAAGGCTGATGATTGCAGTAACATATTCCATATTCAAAGAAAAAGCCTCCTTGTGACGTCACGACAAAATATTAAACAGTGGTATACTGAGGCAAAATTTAGTAAATTTTCATCGATTTTGTGGTACTCTAAATTTTTCCCACCTGGCAACACTGCTTCAACATCAAAAAATTTAAAAGAATGTCCAATACATTCAACTGAAATTTGAAGTACGTTTTTAATGTTGAATAATAGCGTCACCACTAACAGAAATAGAAACTTTTCAAACTAGTTAAAAACAAACATTTTAATCGCAGCTTTTACTAATTTAATATATTGTAACGAAGTTACCGTGATAATTTAAATTGGAATAGAATTAATTTAAAATTATGGAAAATTCTATACTCCGTCCAATATTTCTTTAAATGACAGACATCAGGCTGACTAGAAATTTTGTGATAAAATATATAGTGTGGATAATCTGTTTGGATGTGTACCAAGTTAAAAAATGAATTACTAGAACATAATATAGCTCTAGTGCTGCACTAGTGATGCACGAAGTTTGTCAGCTGTTTGACGTATCACGATCGTCGTGCTAAATATTTGCAAGATAAGCCGAACAGAATTGCTCTGTTTTTATACGTGCGGTATTGAGGAAATCAAAACCCTATTTAAATGTAAAATAATTATATTTTGTTAATATCTATTTAAAACCATATAATGAAATATACAGGGCGGAGCACCATAAATGCGTTGCGTTGGTCTTTATATTTAAAACAGTAAAGATTGTGTAAAAAATGTTTACTGCAGGTGCAATTTTAAATTATTTTGATTAATACAGGTCGCGTCATAAAAATGATCTGCACCATAGTTATATTATTTTAAATGGAACACTCTGTATTTTTTCTCTTACTCTCTGTCTTTGTCTACAGTATGAGTCTGTTCTTCTTTATAATTTTTTTTCATATATCATTTGTAATTATTTTATGGCGAACTTTTTTTTTCTTTCTATGTTTTTTCTCATTTTTCTGATTTTTTGTTTTTTTCTGATTTTTTCTAATTTTTCATCATTGTTCTGTTTTTATTTTTCTATTTTTTTCTTCTGTTTCTTTTTTTAATTTTTTCTCATTTTTTTCTTATTCTGATTTTTTGCTATTATTTGCGACTTTTTCGGGATTCCTTTGCGATTTTTTGCAATTTATTTAAATTTTTTGAATTTCTTCATTATTTTGTGGCAACAGTTGTTTCCGGTTTTTTGGTTGTACTTTGGTTTTTGCGATATTTTTCGATTTTTCTAGCTTTTTCTCATTTTTCTATTTTTTTTTTCGATTATTTTTCATTTTTTCTCATTGTTTTATATTTTTTCTATTTTTGCTTTTTCTAATTCATTATCAGTTTTTCTTATTTCATTGATTTTTAGGATAATTTGCGATTTTTTTTTGTGATTTTGTTGCAGTTTTTTGCCATTATTTTGTAATTTTTTGTGATTTTCTAATTTCTCTCCCAATTTTTTCTTTTTTCCAGTCTTTTGTTTTTTTTATTATTTCTCCGATTTTTTCTGATTTTTTTCTGATTTTTTCGATTCTTTTAATTTTTTTCTGTTTTTTTTTTTAATTTTTATGATTTTTGTTTTTTTTTCATTGTTGTTTTTTCATTATTTTTTTGGTTTCTAAATTTTTCTCATCTTTTTTAATATCATTGATTTTTTGTGATAAATTGCGATTTTTTTTGTAATTTTTTTGTGATTTTGTTGCGCTTTTTTGGGATTTTTTGCGATATTTTTCGATTTCTGGAATTTTTTGGAGTTCTTTTGGGATCTTTGCCATTTTTTCCGGTATTTTGTTTTCTTAATTTTTTCCGTATTTTACAATTTTAGTTATCCACGAATGCTTTTTCAGATATTTAATGTTAAAATTTCAAATTTTGTCAAATTCCGTGACATATTGCATCTGTCATTTTTTAATAACCTAAGCCAAACCCGTATACCAAATTTCAGCTCAATCAGATTAAACGTGTGGCCTCCATCGTAGAATAATACACACAGATAGACAGATAGACAAACAGACAAATTTCCATTTAAAAATGGTCTTAATCATCTCCGTCTTTAATGAGAATATAATCTAGTTGTTAAAAAGTTTTTATAGCGATTCCTGATGCCCTTTTTTGGGGTCAAATTTTCACAATTCCATTGTTTTTTCCATTTTCTTAATTTTTTTCCCTTTTAACATATTAAGGAACTAATTTAATACCATTAGAACATTATAAAAGCAAATCTTCATAAATTTATTGCCTGTTCAAAAAAATTCCCAATGCTTATCCATTTGCTAACGCCGCCTTAAATTGTAAACTGAACATGTCCACCCAATTGAGGGCAGCACTAGAGCAGTAACTCGAAACCGCTAAAAAAATATAGTTATATTATTTTAGCATATTCTAATCCAATTTAGAATATCTATATCATTCATTTTAACTTAAAATAGTATCAATAGACACTAACGCTTTGGGCGGATAACTGACAGTATTCGTGCAGATTTACTGATTTTTTCTGATAGCTGCTGCTTCTTGGACTGAATTTAAGTTGCAGTGGCAGTCCGAATTGGAGATCCAGTGGCAGTCCGAGTTCGAGTCGAGAATCAGTCCAGAACCAGCCAGCGACATTTATAGAAAGGTCAAACTGAAGCCAAGTTTAATTATAACCGGAACTATCCCTCCGCCGCCCCACCAGCCTACAAGCCGTATCTGTACCGTACGATACGTCACAATTGCGCATTCATCTTCGCCGGATTTGGAAAATTGGTATTTAATAAATAGTTATTTTGATTTATTGAGTTTTATTTGGAAGCTTATACCAAGGTACTTAACCAATTGGTCCAGTAAAGCCAGCCCTTCTGACCACCTGTGATTTTGGTCGATACCATAACGACCCCTGGAGTATTTTTTCTCCACTGACGCCAAAATACCGCTTAATGACGCAAAGAGCGTTACACTATACTTTAATTTTTTTCATAATAATGCATCCTCGTTTTATACAATATGAAGCTTTTCATCATTTTGAAAATTACTGCACAGACTATATAAGAAAACTAAAATAGAGCGAGTTTTCTTGAATAATTTTAAGACTTCTTGATATCCTATCTATGTACTCGAAATTGTATCACGTAAACCTGTAAAATTCGTGCTAGATTAATTATAAAATGAACATGTAATATTGGAAAATATCCTACCTTATAAAATTTTATATTCCACCAATTCGAACTGCTACACTCGATTTCCTAGGAAAACACGAAAGGACCCACTCCATGAAATTGCATTTTAAATTTTCAAGCATATTTCCCAATAAAATTCAGCAATGGAATGCGAAAAGCGACGCATCTTCTCTCGTTTCTGTAGCATATTTCATAAAATTCACGACACGCTTTATGCTAAATAATTCACTGAATGCTTAGCACTTCGAAGAGGCATCTATAAGATAGAAAGAGAAAACGAATTCGTTTCGGGGTTGTATTTGTTTTTAACTAAAAAAAGTAGACTGGTGGGAATATGGTACTTAAATATCAGGTTAATGATACAAATTTTGCAACATTATAAAATATCTCCACGGCTTTTAGCTAACCACCAAAAAATCCCCTTCTACCTGAGTAAGCTAAATTAAGGCACTAAAGTATATCCAAATAAAAAAGTGTTTTTAAACAAACCTTTTAAAATTTTGAAATTTGTTCTGCATTAAAAAAGAGTGTTGGATATTGTACATAAATTAAATTTAAATAGTCATATACAGGGCGAATGTTAATTATCGCTTACCTAAGCCGTGGATGGAAAATTATCGCAACTTATAAACTAGTCACTTACATATTTTATAATTAAACTTGTTATTTTTTGTTGATGTATATATTATTTATGTATAGTTTGCTCTACTTTTGCACAAACACAGACAACATAAATTTTTGATTTGTTCACTTTCCGACATATTTATTTGACAACAAGTTCGGTTCGTTGTAAAACCCAGATGAGAACGAACTTCAAAGTTTCTCCCCCAAATCATGTGTGATGGCTCTGACTATATCGTATACGTAAATAGAAGTACAAGGAAACTTACTTCAAACTTTCCAGAAACTGACATTTCGTTGGAAAATTATTTTGTAGGTCGGATTATGGGTATTAACGATTGACTCCGAAGTTACTTCGAGTTTCCGTATCACGATGAAAATCGCAATTATATAGTTTGCTAGATCGCATTTGTAATAGAGTATTCCCTAAGAGTCTGACGCCAGTTTTCGTACTTGCAACTCAACTTATAGACCGGATAGTAGTTATTCCAATTTACAAATAGATTACAAATAAACGCGATATGTATTTTATTGTTCAGTTTTATCTTTTAGAGGACAATTAATAAGAATAATTACAAATAAAACTAGAATAAAAATAAAGTCTTTGTGTCAGATTCTTCTTTTTTGCTCTATATACCTTCGAGTTCACAAAAAAATATACAGGAATTTATTGTTGGAACCATGAGCAATTTATAAAAAACTTTCCTCCACCACTTGGTAGACCTTCGAGATCTAAGTCATAAGCAGGATATGTTTTGATCAGCCAAGTCGACACTTCCTATACTTATTATAGAAAATTCATGCACCTGGACAAGGAAATTCGCATTTTTCCCCATTTTTAGTTTTCGTTTGGTAACTCCAATCGAATTAGACAATTTGATAACAATATGAATCAATGTCTTGCCACTTTACTCCTTGATCACTAATTGAATATTTAGACACGCCTCTAGTTATTTTTCCTGGTGAAAATGTTGTAGTGTTTTTATTACTTATGAATGTACTTACACAAGGAAATTTCAGTTCATTCATTAGTTCCATATTGGTAAAAAAAGATCAAAGGAGAGACGTACATCAGGAGACTGAATTGTTTCGCATAACTTCCGTATCAAGAGTAAATAATAAACTTGTATATGTATCCACTCATTAAGTTACATCTCTACCATAATTTTATACCCATTTTTATGGGATTCTTGGGTACATATTATTTCAGGGACAATCGTCCCTTGAACTTAGCCATCATTTCATCTATAGATTGATGAGAACTCTTTGTTTTAAGCAGTTTACAAAATCGTCTTAATAATACGTTTTAGAACAGTTTTCTGGTTTTGTGGGATCACTATAGTACATTTTATTAATTTTATTAATTTTTGACTTAATTAGGATCAGTCAGATGTGTCGTATAGTCTTTATGCCTGTAGGCGCACAGTCCATAGCGACATTCGACGCCAAAAAGTTTTTGTTAAAACCTATTAATACTGAAGGACGAGGTTTTCACCAATCACCAGAACCATATCAGTTAATTTAATGTTAGAAAATATTTTACGAGACAAAAAAATCGCACTTCAAAAACACTTTACAAATAACAATCTCACAACACCGTTTGAATGTCAACTGATCCAGTTTTTTGTTGTTTTCAGCATAATAATTTAGAATGCGAAAAGTATACGCTATGACACTTTTCTCCACAGAAATATCAAACACAGCTATGACCTGTCAATTTTGTGATAAGTTACTATTTTTCTTTTATTAATAAACGTGATTGTAGAAAAAATATTGTGTACAACTTGTACTCAAAGCGTTTTTCCCTTTCGCTAGATTTCCAGCTCTCGCCTTACGGTTTGTGCCATAACCTTCGGAGCTCGTGGGAAAAGTGACGCTTTCCATAGCTATTTAAACATAAAACTATTCATAACCCTTAACTGCTATCATCGGGTTAGAATTGACCCAGCCCATTTCAATCTATCACAGATCATGCGCTCATGCATTTATGTGGTGGGGGTTACGAAACTTTTTGTACCATATGCATACCCGTTAGGGTCTGATTTGTACCAGTTGCGCCTATATTTTTGAATTCTTTTCACTATGGATTTTGTCGTTATTGGCGGCAAGAAGTGCACCGAAGAAGAACTACGTCTGTTTCGTTTTTGAATAGTGAAGATGATGCCGATATTAGTGACACGCCTACTATTCATAGTAATCACGATTCGAATAAAGATTATTCCGTTCCTGATGGCGATTTCGATATTGACGCAAATGTAGCAAATAGTAGGAACTCAGATAATTATTTAGATTTGCCATTATCATCTGCAAGCTAAAGTTATTGAAATAACGGGTACAAATAGTCAAAACGAGTTCCCACACCTGGTGGGATGAGACGCCATAATATTATTATGCATTTACCTGGACTAAAAGTAGTTGCAAAAAACTTGCAAGATAAAAACCCTGGTCCTTTCTCATAATTGATGAAATGATTAGCATAGTTGTCAACTGCACAAATCAGAAAATTATGGATTTATCCAGTAGATATGGAAAAACAGCCCCATTTGTGATTTTCAGTTTCAGTTGAGATAAATGAAATTTTTCAGATTGCTCTATATAGTCTGGCTAATTGGTTTCTGCCAAAGCCATTTAACTAACAAAAAAAAAAAAAAAGATTGCTCTATTTGACATCAGTTTTGAAATCTTACCATGAAGAGGTCGATGGTTTATTTGCTTCAGACGGCACCGGCAAAACATTTTCCGAGCTACCAGAGGTTAAAGAGATTCTTATTTTTGCTCTACTATTTTAGTTGTACGTACCAAAACGAAATAACTACGTTCTCTTATTGTCATCTATGCACCATGACAACAAAGTAGATAAAGATTCAAATAAACCTGAAATGATTCTATATTATTAACTCCACAAATGAGGGATTTAATGCACTGGACCAGAAGTGTGCTAAATTGCTCGAATATTTTACAATTTGATTCAACATTATTTTGGCATTAATAATCAATTGATTATTAATGCCAAAATTAAGTCTCATCAAATTGATATTAAAATATTCATGGTCTTGGTATGAAAACCTCTGAAAAAGTTCAAGGTTCTTATACTAATGCTCATATTACCTCTAGAAATTAGAAAGACCTTAAGGCCCAGCAAATTCTGAATAATCTAGAATCTTCAATTACATAATAACTGAAATTAACGGATTTCTGATTTTCTTAAATTAGCATAAAAAAGTCGCTTAATTTGGCTAAGAAATAATGTCCCTAAACAAGATTGATAGTTATTTGAAATTAAGGCAACAAAAAGCAAGTAAATACCTGTAATTTGTGAAACATGATACGGTTATTCAACTTGCCCCATGTTTACAAGATCGATATAATTTAATTGGTGGCTTTTCTGAAAGGCATCTGAAAGACGATTTTATCGCGGACAAAGTCGAGTTTGTTTACTCTTTGGCTTATCATTTTTTGTTGACTTTAGTTGAAGAGCGATACGCTATTAAATCTTTAATGTTGTTTTTATTAAATATTTACCCGATTTTTATAAAAGATATTTTAGTAAACTAAGAAAATAATAATACTGTTAAAAGTCTATACGAAGTCAGTTCAAACGGCATAAAAACTAAATATTGTCACTTTGCCGCCTTAGTCCAGGTTTAATGTGTAAAGGCCGGCCACTTTCTCGGACAGCTTCAGTGAAGAAAGAAATACTCCAGGGGTCTCGAACAAACCCCTATCTGCCGCTAGGGCAGACTTTACTTGCCCTCTTGGGCTGCATTCCGGAGTATCCGCTGCTATAAGGTTAACTTATGGACAGAAAAATAAAATAATTCAATATACCAACTAATTACTTTAAAATAAATAACACTCTTTAGAAATCTCCTGTATTATACCATATACAAATTTCTCACCGGTAATCCTATTCTCGTACGGTACTGGTATGGCTGTCATTGGAACGGCTTGGCTACACGGGTCTGGTTTCGGTCGCTTTCAATCTTCTATTTCCGTTGTTAGTGTTCGAATCTCTAATCGAACTGCCTAAATGAATCCAAGCCGTGCTATAGCAACGGATCGCGTTTGACCATATGTTAATTAGAAGGTCGCGGTGTTTATTTACATTTTTCGTTCTCACGGTGCATTTTGATTTTAGCTATTTACGGTCTATTGCGAAGATTTTAATCATACACTAATTGTGAATTAGGGAGAAACTAATTCTAATAATTATTTTTAGATGTAAGGACGGAATTGGGCAATTAAATTCGTAACTTCGTTACAATATCTATCGACCGTCGGCGGCTTCTTTGTAAATCATGGGCGGCGTGATATAATTTTTTTAAAAATTAATTTTATTTTTCATATACATAAATTGATATTTTTTTGATTAGTAATATAGAGTAATGCCAAAAAATACCAGTTTCTTTGTTCTACTATTATAAATTTTGTTATGCATTGTCCATGACAATAACAGAATTTGGGGAAAGATTTGGCAGTAGTTTTTCATTAAACCACTTTTCAAATAGACTATCGGTCATATCTTCATGGTAGTCTGCAGATGTTTTATATTTTTATTTGACAATAGAAGAGCATTAGGAACCAAACGCTTATTACTGACTGCTTGTGAAATAATAACTCGTTTACCACGAGAACAAGGTCAATTAAAAGAGCACTTATTACCGTCATATTCAATCAACCATTTTTAACAACATCAACGTGAAAATCGACACGAATATTGTCGAAAACAGTACAATTAAAAATACGGTGAATAGGTAAGTTTACGACATTACAATTGAGACAAAGATCAGAAGCGGCTTTCCTTCGTCTAAAAAGATGCAACATAGAGTCAGGACATGGAACTGCTCAACGGAGGTACGTCAAGATCCAACCACGGTGCAATTTCTGATATAAGTAGATAAGCTATGACAATTCTGGCGCACTCCTTATGGATATTAACATAGGAAATCGCTAAGGTCAATTCTGGTAATTTTTTGGCTCATTCAAGGTCACTCGTGACGCTCATTCAAGAACATTCATGACGTCATCAGATGAGAGTTGTTCGAGACCTGTTTAAAAGCTGTTTGAAACCTGATCAAAAGCTGTTTGAGAGCTGTTTAAAGATATTCGAGTTCTGTTTAAAAGCTCTTGTACAGGTCTCGAACACCTCTCAAACAGCTCTCGAACAGCTTAGACAGGTCTCGAACAGCTTTTGAACAGGTCTCGAATAGGTATCGAACTGCTTTAAACAGCTCTCGAACAGCTTTTGAACAGGTCTCGAATAGCTCTCGTCTGATGAAGTCACGAGTGACCTTGAATGAGCCAAAAAATTACCAGAATGGAAGTTAGTGATTTCCCATGTTAATTTCCATCAGGAGTGCGCCAGAACTGTCATAGCTTATCTACTGATATAAAGGCCTTTCTATAAAGCTGCCTTCCCTTATCTTTCGATTGCCATGATCTGATAATAATAATAACATCATTCCAATACCTGAAATTTCCAGTGTTGAGGTCAATATACATGAAAAACGAACACCCACTGCGTTGAAAATCTATATGAATATTAAAGATACAGATGAGTAGGGGTTATTTTTCTTAGGATACAAACCAACGCACATGGAATGGAGTAATACGCTCTCAACATGGTTCGGAGGCAAATAGCCTGTAGGGAACGTAGTGCTCTTTGATGAGCAACACGCCGACTACGAAGTCCCCAAATTTCAATACAATAGGACAAAATAGGTATGGTAGCCCTCGTGTAAATTTATTGCATAGCCTATGTAAGGTCAATCTAAACGACTTTCTTATATTTGTCAATAATATACGTGAAATGTTCCAAAAATGACAAATTATGATTCAGGATGATTCCTAAGCTTCTTATGTGTAACACGAGACATAGGACGCCCATCGTACCTGATTAATGGGTTACGGTTGAAGTAGTCGAGCTAAAACTACATGCTGTCGAACTAAGTTTTATCAACGTACACTCTCTCTTTTTGGTTGGCGGTATTCCTTATTTTATCGTAAATACTCCTGCCGCCATGCTACAATTCGAGATGAACTTCAATTGGTTGTACTTGAAGCTACAATCCAGAAAAATATTACGCAGTATGTCCAAAGAGTTATATTCATAATGGGTATAATCCCGTAACTTGTTACTAACCATTTCTAAAGTTAATCTTGTTTTCTTCGTAAAACTTACATACAACTCGGTCGGCATTATTTAACTTTAAGCTTCTTCTGTCCGTTTCATTATCATAAACATCAATAAAAAGTCTGTACAACGCCATCTTGATTAAATAATAATACTATAGAACAACACGACACTAATGCAAGCCAGTCGCTAAAATTCGTAAAAACGCAGGATAAACTAATTTTATAAATCCTAACCCAAGCCGCAGCACTGACAATTGACTCTAAAATGTTATCGCAGGTGTTCACACAGCGGACCCGACATTTTTTGACCTTCATATTTTGCTTATGTGTCCACGTAATATTATTTGTTGGACTAGATGCGGCCGACATACAGCGAGCCGAATTTGAGTGAGTGATAAGAAATTAATACGAGGTCTAATCATCAATTTTATATGGTATTAAATAGTAAATTTATCAGACCCGGTATATGAGTCTCTTATTTAGCTAACTTTACACTATTTTTTAGTAAAATGTATTATATTCATATACTATCAGGATTAAACAATGCTTATGTGTTCTCTTTTTATAGTATACTAATTTATATTTAATGTGATGTTTTTGTAGGAAAGCGCACTCTAAATATATTAATATAAAATAAGGTCAGAACGCTTTCAGGTATAAATGATAAAGATGGAATAAAATAATGTATTTTATGTAATAAAATGGAATTCTAAGAGGTCTTATATACCCACTTTGATATAAATAGCGACAAAAAATATCAATCTAATCTCATTCCACATACTATACAAATACCTAGGAAAGATGATTGTTACATCTACCGAGAGCACGTAGATTTTCCAATTCTAGAAGGAATCCATTATGCGCCAATTCAATTTGGCTTTGTTCTATGTAACTAAACACACATACGTGGTGTTTGCCAAGGCTTACTTATCTCTCAGATTTACAAACAGGGATAATACTGGGAGAATTTTCGCTTAATCCACGGCAAACAAGCCTTCGCGAGGGGTTCCATAAATCGGTGAATAAAACGGAAGTTCTCAACCGTGTTAATGGTTTTGCGGACGGAATAATCAACTCTAGTAACCGCATGCGACGTAAAAATGTCAATTTTCGATTCCAGTATCGCGGGAAAATGCAGAATATAACACCGATCTAGGGAAAAATCTAATTTGGTAAATGTTGTTTGGGAAAGGAAATTCAGTTAGATAAAAACACTTGTTACACTATTTATATTACTGGAATACAGAATAGTATAAAAATTTAACTTTATAAAACAGAAATGTAAAATTTATAAAGTTAACGGCAACAAAAACAATTTAGAAAATATTAATTCTATGTAGCTTTTCCAATCTAGTTGTTCGCTGATGCATATTTTTCATAAATTTTCAGAGTCCTGGCTTAAATAAAAATTCTATTTGTATTTTATAAAAATTTTATTTTCCTCATTGAGCTCTTTGTTGTATATATTTTAAAAGTAGATTTTTATTTAACTTTTCAGACTCAGATTATTATTACTTACTTTATTTTTTCTACAACCGTCACAAAATCGAACTTTCGCTATAAGGTGAAATTTTACGCAAATCGTACCAAAATAGTATGATTTCTGAACGATTTTTAGAACTTGCGTTAGTATATTTTTGAGTTTTCACTCCAATCAAAAATAATAAACGACTGCAGAAAAAATATTGTACATAAAACAATCCGATAGTGATTTTACCACACTCACAAATATTGTACCGAAGTTACTTTTATAATTAAAGTATATATATTAAATCGCGCACGGCCCTGGATTAAGAATTAACTTCAAATTATTGAAGAGGCCAGCCGTACAAGTTGAATTTCCTCCCGACAGATTGAGACATACGCGTCCGTGCTTTTTAGACATATGTAATACTCCTATATCGCCAGCTTGAAAGAGAAGTATGTCGCTGATAGTAGAGTATAGACGATCGTTTCTCTCTCACGCAGTCTCGGATAGGCATAGGCGTCACAGCTGTAAAATCGCCTACGTTTTCTTAACTTTCTGTTTCTCTACGCTCTTTCTTCACCACAGGACACGACGCCAATGCGATTTATGTAAATAGGCATGCGCGTTGGCACCCAATTCCGATCTTGCATCTCCTTCTGTCGGAACACTTTGTTTCTGCAGGCAAAGACAGGACATTGGCGATATACGAGTATTACATATATGTTTTTAGACGCCGAAATTATTATCTAGTAGAGGAGACCGGGGTACGTTGGCCAATTTTTTCTTTACAACTTTTTTTTGTTTTTTATCTTATTTTAATTATTTTCATTGGTTATTCTTAAAGAATAAAGCTACCTACGGATTACCAATTATATCCGTATTCAAAGATGTTATTAGCTCCTCAATGGTGCGTAGTAGCCAACATAAAGGGACACGTTAGCCCATATAGTAAGTTCATCTAAGGTGATATCCTAAATAACCCCAACTACATGAATTATAAAAACAGTAATAATTCCTAGTTATTAAATCGCAATTTATATCAATCACTTTCTTCACAAACATCTTTACAATTGAAACATTTAAAAAATACATCGTTGATATCATGGGCAACGCAAAAGGTATGAGCCCAGCGTTTTCATCGAGCGCACTTTATCCATTCTTGCCCTGGCTTGCTGTCGGTATAGGGTTTGAAGTAACGAAGACCTAAAGCATCCTCATCCCCTTCAGATACATCTTTACCTTCATCGGACGAATTTTTAATTTTACGCTGTCGCTTAGCTGCCTTTTTGCTTTTGTTAAGTTCATTTCTATTTTTAGAAAAAATATTCCTTGTTGCAGCTGTCTTGTTTTTCTTCATCAGAGATATTTCTTTTTCTCTCTTGCTAATCTCAGCTCCTCCTCTAATGCGAGTTTAATCGGCGTATCTATTAAAATAGCAGTTGTGCGCTTTATTTCATTTGCAGTTACCTTTTTCTAGGTTCCGCTTTTTCAAAAGGCTCACTTCCTCACTTTGTGCTAAGGCCGACGAACTTTGTCCACTAGGTGACTGACTCAACTCATTCGGCATATCAGCAAAGGTCCCAGGTAATTGTTGCTGTTGGTATTTGGCGTTGGTGTTCGCGTTGCTTTCGAGGCATTGGAGATAGAAACTGCATTGTTTGCTAGGGTAATATCATCTTGGAGGTGTGGACTTGGTCTATCCGTCACATAAGACGGCATTAAGTCTGCATCAGTAAAAATATTTTTATGGAAAGGATAAATACCGGTAACCTTAAACCCAGCCATTATATTGATTGGAATTGTGACCATTGGAAGAGCTTATGACTGCAGTAGACAGGGAAGGCCAATAGTGTTATTCCACTCATCTTGCAAAAATCCAAATCCTGTGAGGACAAATGCGAGGTATGGTTATCAATTAAAACTTAACAAGGGCGTTCTAACCTAACAGCGAACATTGGACACAAAGTATTTTATATATCTTAAAAGGCTGTTTTCTGTCATCCAACCTGAAGGGTGGGGATCTCCAAAACATCCAATCGGACCATCTCGTACAAAATTCGGTTTAAAATGTACTCTTAGAATTATGACAAAAGGTGGTGTACTATTTCCTATTTCATTCACTGGTAATGCATTGTTATACAAGACCGTCTCTCCGCTAATGTTATTTTACCTATTTGACGAAGTCCCCTTTGTGCTACAACTCATCTTGTTTTTGAACAGTGCTGATGACTGTCTCATCAATATTCCAGATACTATCAGCAGTTAATTGTTATCACAAAAGTCTTTTAACGACAGTATTTTAATTGTTGTATGTGTGTCTGTTAGTATGCTTTACTCTACCAGGAATCATGCTACGTATCCAAATCGGTTCGAATGACTAGATTCTGAAGTGGACCTCTCTGAAGCTGAACTTAAAACAGAAAGCGTGGATACTGGGGTATTCTCTTGGGATTCTTTATCGTTGGTGGCTGCCACAAGTGAATTTTCAACCTTATCATTTTCTATTGGGGTATTCAATTGGGTTGTGTCTTCTACAATAGGACCATCACTTGGAAGGATCTTTAAACTTTTTGCAAAGCTACACCACTAACCGATTTACTACTTCGCTTCACTTCTAAAACTGCTGCTTTCATTATTTCTTCCGAAATGCTACCCCTCTCGGTCTTTCTGACACACTTGCGAACCATTTTCACTCTTTAAAGATAAATAACAGGATTTACTATATAATTTCTGACTGTTTTTGATCAAATATAAAATGTAAATCAGATCTATTTAGTATTTAATTTTTAAATAGGGCGTACACTAAAATATTTCACTACATTCTCTATATTTTTCCGAATAGGGGCAGGTCTGCCATATGTTCAATGTGCGCCAACTCCACGCTTAAAATATTTTCAGTCATAAACTAACACTCGGCAAATATTTTAGTACATTTAGTACATGAAAATTACCCCTGAACTATAACCTTTCCTAATATTAAGTATCCATTAGATTACTAATAAGAGTTTAAGAAACTAAGATGTTAATATTCACTGTCGAATTTTACTTACCAGAACACAAACAAATCATTAGTCACTCTACAATGGATGACCGTGACGAACTGCCTTTTACGTGGAAGAAAGTCGTACCGGTTGCCAGATTTCTATGTGATTTCAGACCTGTTCGATAGCTTACTGTTGGAACTAAAGCCAGTTGGCCAACGTGCCCCGGCCTATCCTATTACGAATCAATCGGTTGTTAGTAACTGCAGTGGTAGTCCGAAGTCCAATAGTTGATTTTAATTTTTGGATTTTATTTAATTTGACTCAGATGCAATAATATCCAGGTACGCAACTCAGAAGAACAAGTAATGGCAACTCCTTGGTCGATACCCTAACGACCCCTGGAGTATTTTTCTCCACTGAAGCTGCCTGTGCAAACGGCCTTCACACTTTAAACGGAAGGTGGCTCCTGAGGCAATCCAAAATATGGACTAATTCACCAAAATACCACCTGATGACGCAAAAGAGCGTTACAGCATCCAGGACTCACCTACAGAATGTGTCACCCGTAAAATATTATTTCCGAAATTTGTAATGTAAATTTCCATCTGCGTTTTTCTCTTTAACGTTATTAGTGGTTTTCATTCTGATACTCTTATTTTTCGCCATCTTCGTTTGACTTTGACTTTCTTTTTATCCTTTTTTCATTATTAATACGATTTCCATTTATATTTGGTAATATTTATTCTTCCAGCTTAGTTCCATATATTTCGTAATTTTTTCTCATTATTTCTTATTCCCCTGCTTTTTTTTTCGATTTTTCGGTTTTCTCTGTTTTTCTGTTGTTTTTTTTTATTTTTGTCTGTTGCTTTTTTGATTTTTACTATTGTTTTTTGATCTTTTCAAATTCTGTCATGTTTTTTGTAACTTTTATATTTTTTTCTTATTATTTTGATTTTTTTCAATTTTTGACGATATCTTTCGATTTTTGTCGATTTGTTTCGTTTTTTCCGATTTTTTCGGTTTTTTTGCTATTTTTATTTGGGTTTTTATTGCGATTTTTTAAGATTTACTTAAAATTCTTTCGATTTTTTTCATTTCTTTATAGTTACAGTCGTTTCCGGTTTTTTGATTGTTATTTGTTTTTTTGTGATATTTTTTCGAATTCTTTCGTTCTTTTTGTGACCTCTGTTTCGTTTTTGTTTGCGATTTATTTTTCGTTTTTTTGCGATTTTTAGCTTTTTTACTTTTTTTTCGGTTTTTTTACAATATTTTTTTAGTTTTTACGTATTTTATATTTTATTTTTTATTATTCATTTTTTTTCTGATTATTCTTTCAATTTTTCAGATTTTTTCGATTCTTCTGATTTTTTCTTGTTCAATTTAAATCCGGTTTTTTTTCTTGCATTTAAATTTAATTGACTTAAAATCTTTGTATGTTCTAACCATATACGACATCACTTGATACGATTTCTCTGGAAAATAACTGCTTATCTTTCTATCCATAACAACTCCAGTTCGCAGAGAAAGAATCGAATCGATTTCAGGGATGCTGAGAAAACCAATTTAATAATTTTTTCAAATATTGAACGTCTCGAGTGATGCATGAAATCCTCATGTTGCTTCGAATGTAAAAAATTACCAATAAAAATAACCTGACTTTTATTGTGCTACAATTGTTAAAAGTTAAAACAACTTTATAAAAAAAAATCTACAATTAACATACCTATTATAATTTAATCAAAAACTGTGTTTATTAGCAATCCAAGGTAAACTTTCAGTAAAAATCAAAAGACAATTCACTACTTATTTAGCTGCATCAACTCCATCAGCAGACGCTCTGTGTCCTTGAGAAGGATCTGCAACTAGATACAACGGATTCGAATCGGCAATTAGTATAACTGGTAAGCTAATGGTACAACAATCTTTAGCAAAATTTACTGAAAGAATCCTGAAACTAAACAGTAAACAAATCAGGCTATTTACAGGTTTTATAACTGGACATTGTGGCCGTCTCTACGTTCATTGGTTGATATGAATGTTTCTTACTAATACTACTAATGTGTTAGTTATTGTAGGTTAACTTGAAAGTTTGATTATTCATCATTATTATACGGAGTGTGGTCCAGTGGTAGATTGTATGCTTTACAAGAAAATGATCCTGGTTCGATTACGTAATCTGTAATCAAATTAACCAATGAACATAGCGACGGGTACCGGTTCCTATAGTACAAAGTTTAAATGCGTCCCGGTACTTCTACAGAAGATCAAAGACGAATTGGATGAACCATTCTGTAAAATATTAAGAGTTAGTGTAGCACCCCGATATGTTCCAAAATGCTGGAAGTTAGCAATAGTGGTCTTTATTCCCAAACAGAAGACACCAAATCTTCTGGGCCATTATTTAACCTAAAAAACCTAAAAACTATGGACCAATTAAGAGACAGACACAGACAGCAAGATGGCAAACAGAATACTAGTTTATTTAGAAAGTGATTGCTGGGGTATCATAGAATGCTAAACGGGGTTTTTTTTTCAACTATTGTCCTAAGTTGTGGAGGCGGGAATCTTTACACCTCATGCTTGGTTTCTTGGTTCTATGCCTGAGGTAGTGTTGGACTCTTCCCTGATCAGGGGCATATTAACTAAACCCTCCTCGATAATCTTTCCTTTTTGTGTGGTGTTTCCTTGTGCTCTGCTGTTGTGTTGTTGATCTGAAATTGAAAAATTAATTAAAATTTTTCAATTCCAGATCAACAACACCCACTGCCTACAGCAGAGTACAAGGAAACACCAGACAAAAAGGCCAGATTACCCAGGATTGTTTAGTTGGAATGCCCCTGACATAAAAAGGACCTATGACTCGACTTCTTATAATTTAATAATGGAATCTATACAAAGGTGTGACGTAGCATTACGCGGTGTCTGTAGTCAAGTAGACCTTGGTTGATTGTAATCTTATGGAGAGCTGGAGAAAGATTACCTATACTCACAAGCATTTCCAGACAATATAAACATCGTAGTAAACGACAAGTTTGGGAGCAACGTTTCTAAAAGTACGCAACAGGCAATAAAAATTGTTAAAAAATTATGCTGTGCTACAATCACGGCAAAAATGAAAGGAATTAATCGACATGTAAAAATGGTAATATGGAATTATAATTGACGATAAACTTAACTTTTTCACCGATATAGAAAAAAAGCAGAAAAATCGATAAGGCGGAAATGGGTATTATTAAAAATTATTATTAATAATAAAATAATATAATATTTGTATAAAAAAATACTATTTCCAAGACATTAAATATATAAGTTTAAAATCGTATAAGTACGAAGAAACAGGGTGTATATTTTTTAAGTGGTACCAACATAAAGATTTTATAAACCTTTATAAAAAGTAGCTGAAGGGTTCATTGACATAAAATACGAATCAACTTTATCATTAGGTTAGGCTTACCTCATAGATGTAGCTGAAAGTGATAATCAACAAAATATTTCTTATTGGTTTAATATACAAATGTATATCAAATTTAATCAAGGAGTAATTGATTTTATTATCTTTGGTTTTTTGTAATTGTAACTCATTGCTCAATCTGTAACTAATTGACTTCATATCTATATTTTATAGTACACCAAAATCAATATTAGTAAACTCCCATAATTTACTCAAAGATTTGAATCTTATCAACATTGCCGAGAAGAGCATGCATTACATAGTTGACATGCTATCAGAGATAATTATCGTTATGTGTTGACTGGAGGTGTAAGGAGCACGTTTTGCCTTAATTCTCCAGTGCTAATTAGAACAGCAATCCTCGGCTTAAATGCTGCCGCCTCTCTTTACACCAATAGAACTTTTACGGTTAGGACATGATATTGAGATTGTAGTTGTGCTCGAAATTTTTATGAGATTACATTTAACTCGATCAATGTTGTTAAGATTTACAATGTAAATACGATTTTTCTTTGTTATAGTTTTCGGTTTATACAATCTTATTGTTTTATTGAACTTACTTGGTTATTTTTTACTTTTACTATTAAATAATTGTTTCTAAAAATTAAAAAAATTTAGCTATATAGTATTCGGTGTACCAAAAGGTTTGACCCGACTGTGAACAAATGCGTGCGATATTTAGTGACAGGTCGGTATTTGTTATCCAAGCTCAGGTAGACAACGGATTTCAAACGATGTTATTTCAATTCCATGAACTCGGATAGTTCAAATCCAAACCGGTCAACTTATTGGAATTGAAGGAATGTTGAGTTGTTTCACTTTTATTGGATAAGGATATCCTTTTGTTTTAAATTCTTCCAGGATAATTATTTTGATTTAGTCTATTCAATTCGATTCCTTTTGTAATGTCTTCTTAATTAAAATGAACATTCATTCTGTAATGCTCTTACGGACGGAGCAAAAGTGTGTCACGTGTTCCAAAGCAAAACCAAAAATGCGTAAATAAGCTCAGAATCAATAATCGGTGATACGGATTACAATCGTGCAAGACGGTGAAACAGTGCATGCAGATGATAAGCGAGAAAATGTACACAGTGGGGCTATGAAACAAAGTTCTATTTTCCGGTTTATAAATTCATATAACAGTAAACTATATTGCGTCGACGGATGGTTAGCCCTGTGAAGTAAGTACTCAGCCCACGCCACTTTCCGTCGATTATCCCGATTAACAATATAAAAAAAAATTAACGGCTCTCTCCGGCAGGAACAACGCTGAAAATAAATTCAAAATTATTATGCCGACAGATGGCTGGCCCTGTGAAGTAAATACTCAGCCCAGGCCGCTTTCTGTCGGTTATCCCTATTAGAAAATGAAAATAAAACAATTATATACGGTCGTCTCTCCAGCAGGAACAACGCTGAAAAATAATTAAAATTAGTACGCCGGCAGATGGCTGGCCCTATGAAGTAAATACTCAGCCCAGGCCGATTTCTGTCGGTTATCCCGGTTAACAATAAATATACGGCTCTCTCCAGCAGGAACAACGCTGAAAAATAATTAAAATTAGTACGCCGACAGATGGCTGGCCCTGTGAAGTAAATACTCAGCCCAGGACCTTTAAGTTAGGGGCATACGTTAATCCCTCCTCGTTATTTGTCCAGTTTTGGTGATGTTTCCTTATACCCTGCTGTAGGAAAAGAGATAATCCTATTCAGGGATACAGTTGAAGTTTATTGTCCTGAAAAAGGAAAAGTGGTCGAGCTTATCCGATGCTGGGTGGATCAAGGAGTTCGTCTGTAAGATCTATATCTTCTTTTCATTCGCTAAGGATCCTAAGGTTGGGCTGGATGAATATCTTGATGGGTCTTCTATTGAGTGCTCGTCTGTTCCTGTCAACTATCCATTTGATCCTTAGAGTTTCTTGGTCGTGGGTAATTGTACTGCCCAACCTTCTCGTGACGGTTCTTGAATCTGGAAATGATAGGTGGGATGTTCGTAAATTAGGATTCTCCTCTCAGTTACAGCAACGGTGTACAGGAGAGGAGGAGGAAGTGTTAAGAATTTCAGAGCTCTATTATAGTGCATTAGGTTTTGTAGGTGGGGAGCAGTGATTGGGGATTACACCAGCCAAATTTTCCACCAAGGACCCCATGGAGGTAGGCCAGGCCGTCTTCTAATTAAGTTTTAGAGTTTTTTGTACTTTAGTCACCCAGTTAAGAGTATGCGTGAAGTATACTCCCATGTAGGTAACCTCGTCCGAAGGAACGAGCCTCTCTCCCTGTGCCGGAGGTTGATGTCATTAGGTTATTGGATATAATTCGACTGGTAAATAAAGGAGCATCATCGTGTTGTTACCTCATTTGTTGCTTTTCTACTTAAGACTTATCGGCAAATAAATTCAGGAACAGTATTTTCCATGAATTTTAATGCTCCTATTTAGTCTAGTCAAAAATAAATGTAAAAAAGGAAAAAATGGGCCAAAAATAGTAGAAAAAAAAATGGAGAGAATTAAAATAGGGCGAAGATTAGATGTAAAAAAATGGGGAAAATAAAATGGGGCAAAAAATAACAGTTCTAAAAAAATGTGAAGAAAAAATGAAGGGAAAAATGGGGAAAAACGGGAAAGATGTTGCAAGAAATAATAGTTGTATGAAAATGAGAGAAAAATAAAATGGAGCGAAAAATAGATGTAAAAATATTGGGAGAAATAAAATAGGGCAAAAAATAACAGTTCTACAAAAATGGGGAGAAAAGAATGAAGGCTAAAACTGGGAAAAAGTAAGTTTAAAAAAAAATGGGAAAAATGCTGCAAGAAAATAATAATTGTAAGAAAATGGAGGAAAAATAAAATGGCGAGAAAAATAGATGTAAAAAATTGGAGGATAAGAAAATGGGGCAAGAAATAACAGTTCTAAAAAAATGGGGAGAAAAAATGAGGGTTATAATTGGGAAAGAATGGGAGAAAAACAAATGTAAAAAAAGAAAAAAATGGGCCAAAAATAGTTGGAAAAAATGGAGAAAATTAAAATGGGGCGAAGATTAGATGTAAAAAAAATGGGGGAAAAGAAAATAGGGCATAAAATAACAGTTTAAAAATATGAAGAAAAAAATGAGGGGAAAAAGAGGAAAAATGTTACAAGAAATAATAGTTGTAAGGAAATGGGGGAAAAATAAAATGGGACGAAAAATAGCTGTTAAAAAATTGGGGGAAATAAAATGGGACAAAAAATAACAGTTCTAAAAAAATGGGGAGAAAAAATGAGCGTTAAAATTGGGAAAAAGTAAGTATAAGAAAAAAGGGGAAAAATGCTACAAGAAATAATAGTAAGAAAATGGAGGAAAAATAAAATGGCGAGAAAAATAGATGTAAAAAATTGGGGATAATAAAATGGAGCAAAAAATAACAGTTCTAAAAAAATGGGAAGAAAAAAATGAGGGTTAAATTTGAGAAAGAATGGACAAAAACAAATGTAAAAAAAGGAAAAAATGGGCCAAAATAGTTGTAAAAAATGGAGAAAATTAAAATGGGGTGAAGATTAGATGTAAAAAAATGGAGGAAAATAAAATGGGGCAAAAAATAACAGATTTAAAAAAATGTGACGAAAAAAATGAAGGGAAAAATGGGAAAAAGAGGAAACATTTTTCAAGAAATAATAGTTGTAAGAAAATGGGGCAAAAATAAAATGGCGAGAAAAATAGATGGAAAAAATGTAATAGATGTAATAAAATGGGGAAAAAAATAACAGTTTTAAAAAAATGGGGAGAAAAAGATTAGGGTTAAAAATTGGTCAAAAATAGTTGGCAAAAATGAAGAAAATTAAAATGGGGCGAAGATTAGATGAAAAAAATGGGGAAAAATAAAATGGGGCTAAAAATAACAGTTAAAAAAAATGGGGAGAAAAAAATGATGGTTAAAATTGGAAAAGAATGTTACAAGAAGCAAGTGTAAGAAAAAAAGGGGAAAATAATGGGACAAAAATAAGTGTAAACCAAGGAAAAAGTGGGGAAAAATGTGATAAAATAAAACGGCGCGAAGATTAGATATAAAAAATGAGGGAAAATAAAATGGGGCAAAAAATACCAGTTCTAAAAAATGGGGAGAAAAAAATGAGGGTTAAAATTGGAAAACAATATTACAAGAAGCAAGTGTAAGAAAAAAAGAGGGAAATAATGGGATAAAAATAAGTGTAAGCAATGGAAAAAGTAGGGCAAAATGTAAAAAAATAAAATTGGCCGAAGATTAGATATAAAAAAATAAGGAAAAGTAAAATGGGGCAAAAACTAACTGTTCTAAAAAAATGGGAAGAAAAAATGAGGGGGAATGAGGAAAAAGTAAGTATGAGAAAAAGGGGAAAAATGTTGCAATAAATAATAGTTGTATGAAAATAGGGAAAAAATAAAATGGGGCGAAAAATAGATGTAAAAAAATTGAGGGAAATAAAATGGGGGAAAAAATAACAGTTCTAAAAAAATAAGGAGAAAAAATTTGGGTTAAAATTCGGAAAAAGTAAGTATAAGAAAAAAAAAGGAAAAATGCTGCAAGAAATAACAGTTGTAAGAAAATGGGAGAAAAATAAATTGGGGCGAAAAATAGATGTAAAAATATTGGAAAAAAAAATGAGACAAAAAAATAAAAGTTTTAAAAAAATGGGGATAAAAAAATGAGGCTTAAAATTTTGAAAGAATGGGGCAAGAAGCAAGTGTAAGAAAAAAAGGAGGAAATAATAATGAAAAAAGGAAATAGTGGGGCAAAAATAGTTATAAAAAAATGTGAAAAAATAAAATAGGGTGAATATTAGATGTAAAAAATAAGGGAAAATAAAGGGGGGCAGAAAACAACAGTTCTAATAAAATGGGACGAAAAAAATGAGGGATATGAGGAAATAGTAAGTGTAAGAGAAAAGGGGACAAATTTTGCAAGAAATAATTATTGTAAGAAAACGGTAGAAAAATAAAATAGGACGAAAAATAGATGTCATAAATTGGGGAAAATCAAATGGGGTAAAAAAATAACAGTTCTAAAAAATAGGTAGAAAAAAATGGGGGTTAAAATTGGGAAACAATGGGACAAAAAGCCATATGACAAAAAATAGGGGAAAAATGCGTCAAAAACAAGTG
The DNA here is from genome assembly GCA_963243735.1 of Neocrepidodera transversa. Lineage (NCBI taxonomy): Eukaryota > Metazoa > Arthropoda > Insecta > Coleoptera > Chrysomelidae > Neocrepidodera > Neocrepidodera transversa. Next base: position 10,941,929 of record OY725337.1, read on the forward strand.
TGAAAAAAAGGGGAAAAATGAGGCAACACTTAAAAACTTTTAAGAAAAATGGTAAAAAATGGGGAAAAAAATAGTTGTAAAAAAATGGGGAAAAAATAAATTGTGGCTATTAAACACTATCTAAATGTAAATTTATCACAAAATATTCCTTCATTGGGCATTAAAGAGTTAATACTTACATCATAAATGGAAATATGTTAAAAAAATATTATTTACTGGTAAAATAAAATTATAACTTCCCTACCTTCCAGCTAAAATCGAACAAATAGTAATCCTTACAAAGTCAATTAGTAATCACTTCACGTAAAAATCAAGATGACTTTGCCGAATCTCCGACTATCACTTAAACCGAACAACTTAATCAAGAAGCTGATAGATACCCGGTTTTATTTAATTTTTGTGCACTGCCGAATTTTTCCTTAAATTCATTAATCACGGCTTTTTCTGTTCCAACAATTTGAACGGCTTTTCTGCAATTATTACGCGACAAATTGTTAGTGATGGAGGATGAAAGTGACCTAGCAGACATCGGTTCGTGAAAGAAGGTGATTAATTTTTTGTCCCGGAAGTGATTAATTTTTAGGGGAAATTAAATAGAAAAAAAAGTTGTTGGATTAGACCACTTAGGAGTATTTAAACTTGGTTGGTTTCTAATTCTTAAGTAAACGGACTCTTTAAAAATCCATTAGATATTTATTTTAAAATATACATCATTATTGTATTTTTTTTAATTTTTTAAATAATGTACAATGCCATTTTATTTTTTCACATTTTTTCCAACTATTTTTGCCCCACTTTTTCCTTTTTTTACACTTGTTTTTGTCCCATTATTTCCCCGTTTATTTTTTAGACTTGCTTCTTGACCCATTTTTTCTCAATTTTAACCCTCATTTTTTTCTCCCCATTTTTTAGACCTTTAATTTTATTTTCCCCAAGTTTTTTACACCTATTTTTAGCCCCATTTAATTTTTCCCCAATTTTCTTACAAATATTATTTCTTGCAATAGTTTTCCTCTTTTTTCTTACACTTACTTTTTTCCGATTTTTTCCCTCACTTTTTTCATCACATTTTTTTATAACTGTTATTATTTGCCACATTTTATTTTCCCCCAATTTTTTACAACTAATCTTCGCCCCATTTCAATTTTCTCCATTTTTTCCAACTATTTTTGGCCCATTTTTTCCTTGTTTTTACATTTGTTTTTGTCCCATTCTGTCCCTTTTTTCTCACGCTTGCCTTGTCCCAGTTTTTTTAATTTAACCCCTATTTTTATTAGAACTGTTATTTTTTGCCCCATTTTATTTTCTCTCATTTTGACATTTATTATTCGTCCCATTTTATTTTTCCCCCATTTTTGACAACTATATTTTGCCTCATTTTTCCCTATTTTTTTGCCCCATTTTATTTTCTCCCATTTTTTTACATCTAATCTTCGCCCCATTTTAATTTTCTCCAACAATTTTTGGCCCATTTTGCCTTTTTTTATAATTTTGTCCCATTCTTTCCCTTTCACATTTTAAATACAGGGCCGTTTCCCGAGTTTAAATCGGACCAATAATAACAGATATAGTCCTTTTGGCGATGCCACTGCGTAGGATTTTTTTCATTCATTTATTATGCGGGCACATTTCAAATACAATTCCGTTTTCCACGTTCAATTTGGTCGACTGGAGATATAAGCTAAGGTCCTTTTGGCTTTCGTTCTGCGCATGTTTTTCTTCTTGTATTTATTATACGGCACATTTTAAAAACCTTGTTGTTTCGCGCGTTTAAATCGGACCAATATTAAGAGAGATATAAGCCAAGGTCCTTTTGGCTTTCGTTCTGCACATGGTTTTTCTTTACGTATTTATTATACGTCACATTTTAAATATAGCGCCGTTTTCCGCGTTTAAATCGGACCAATAGCAACGGAGATATAAGCTAAGGTCCTTTTGGTTTTCGATCTACGCATGCTTTTTCTTTACGTATTTATTTTACGGCACATTTCAAATATAGCGCCGTTTTCCGCGTTTAAATCGGACCAATAGTTGGCCTTGACATTAACCTCGACATCGACCTTATCTGTACGTTAGTAGCGCCATCTATCGGGTAATGTATTAAGCGTGAGCCATTCTTGGCCTAGCTGAGCTACTCGACTTTGATGTTATCATGAGATTTCGAATAAGCGAGAGGTCCAAGGTTCGTTTCCCAATAAAAACATACTTTGACACTTTTTACTGGAAAATGTCCCTCCTTTTTTTCCAAAAAATGATATAGCTCATCCTTTTTTGAATGAAAAAAGGTAATCGAAAGCATTTTCCGGATCGGCCGTACCGCTCTCGAATTATCGTACATACAGACATCCACACATCCCGACACACTTTGTCTTTTCGAGGAAAATCAATTTTCTTCACTTTTTATGGCATTTTATATCATTTGGAACAAAACAATTTTTTTCAATATTTCGAGTGTGGGCGGGCCGTAGTAAATCCTCATAGTGCAGGCGAGGTAGCTGATTTGGCACTAAAATCCAATTCTAATTGATATTCGAATACCTGAAGTGGGAAATGATAAAGAGGGTCATAAGCAACATATAAAATAAAACCGGCACTCTGGGGGTTGGTGTAATTTATTTAGGGGTGGTTAAAGGTGGTGACAATTTTTTTGCGATTTTTCACGATTTCCATAGTAACTTCACGTCGTATCAAAAAATATTCAAGAGCAAAATTCTAGTTTATGAAAAACCTACAACTTTTATATAAATCACTTTTACCCCTAACCTCAAAATTTTCGAGAAAAAAGAGGTAGAGTTTGTTTAACCATTCTCTGCCGTTACGTTTCCAACTTGATCTCTTAAGCATGAAATGGGTGAGACGGAATTATGACGTCATTAACGTATTTCTGAAATAGATGCTGGAATACTGCTTACACCGTTAAATGCAGTCTACAAAATTTGGGTTCACCCCAAAAAAATAATCGTATAATACATTTTTAATATATATTATATAATTCGCCATTTAATAAAGTTAAACATCCCCAAGCTACAAATTTGAAACAAATCGGTTAAAAAAAATCGTAGGTTACAACTTAAAAAAAATTACTAAATTATGTAAAAAGGTACGAAGCTGAATACAATTTTTGGCATTACCAAATTATTCATACAAACACACCTTAACATGGGTCATTAAAAACAATTATTAACATATGTTATCTTTTTTTTTTTTTTTTTTTTTTTTTTTTTTTTTTTTTTTTTTTTTTTTTTTTTTTTTTTTTTCGCTTTGGCGGAGGCCAATTAGCCAGGTGTCATCAGTTATATTTTAATTTTGAAGTTAAGTATAAAGTTACATTCAAATAATATATGACAAACGTAAAAGAGCAAAATACGTCACCGATTATAACGTAACGGCAGATCATGGTTTAACAATTCAAATTAAAAGTTGAATGGCGAAATTTTATCGTACAGAGTTCTCCGGGTGGCATGTCAAAAATCAGTCCGGTATACGGACGGTTCCAAAACGGAATACAGCACAGGTACTAGAAGAATCTGCATACTCACAGAAAACCAAACATCCAAGTAAAAGGGTGGAAATACAGTCCAAACTAGTACTGTTGTACCTGCTCCAAACAACATCAGCTGTAATGTACCTGTAACTTCAAGTAATACTCTCGTTACGGTAACGAACAATGGTGGAGGAGTAATGGGAAGTCCACAGCAAAGAGCAGCTACAAGAGAACGAATACCTAGGCCTAACAAACGATGACCAAAGAGATGGAAGCAACACGAAAAGACAGGGAAGAAATAGCAATGTCATCGGTTCGTGAAAGAAGGTGAGGTACAGTAGCCTGAACCCGTAGAGATAACAAAAGCTAACATCAGAACTATTCTGGACATTGTCAAGAGGATGGGCCTGATGTGGAAACTGGCGTGGCATAATATGCCTAGAGCCTCCGTACACGTGAGACCTCACAAATAAATTTAGCATACCTTATTTTACCAAAAATGTCTACAATTTCTTTATACAACAAAATATATATATATACATAGATTTGGAAGTATTTGCTGAGTAGATTAGAAGTAGCGTAGAGTATTGGAAAGCCGCAAGAAAAGAACAAAGTGTACTCTTTCAAGGCTTTATTTCCGAGCTTTCGAGTATGCTTATACTCATCATCAGGGATGTTGTAAGTGATGAGTGACAAATACACTTCAATTAATGAAATTTTACAAAAATAATGGTATATATATAAACCCATGAAGTGTTACGCTAGTGGTAAGTAGTTTACGTACGTAGCTAACGAGCTCTCGTTAACCGAAAAACGTGCCTCTTTTGTTATATCCCGTAACTAATATCGCGATTTTTGTTTGTTTTTTATTTATTTTCAAATTGTTAACATCCGCTTCGTTCTGATTACGAAACGAAATAATAAAACAAGACGCTTACAATTATTTACTGAGGGCTAAGAAACGTAACGTACACATTGTCAGTAATTTGTTCCGATGCTTTTCTATTGTTTTGTTTTTACCAATTACTCCCTGTGCTCGTTATAAATAAATAGCTAAGCTGCAAGATGGTGTAAACGAAAGAGGGGAATTACTTAATATGTTTGTATTACATTTTTAGTGAACATGTGCCAAGTTTAATTTTTTAATGTTCTAACCGTGTCTGGCTTCTATTTGGTTCTAGAAAAAACAAAAATAAATTAATAAAAAAACTTCCAGTGTATATTTATTTGCGGTAATGTATTAAAATAATTGAAAATATATTTACATTAGACCGACCCTCTCCCAATAGACCGAACATCAATAAACCGAATACAATCTGCCATTTATATTTTAACTGTTTTAGGCGAAAAAAACAATGAGCAGATGTTAGTATTCATCTATTATTTATTGTTCGGTCTATTGGTGTTCGATTTACTGGTAGGTCGGTCAATTGAGAAAATTCAGCGAAAAAAGCATTCGGTCTAATGATTTTCGGTATATACCGGAAATTCTGTACTTTCATTGGGAAAAAAATGCTTGAGGTAATTTGTCATAATACATTTTTCTTAAACAAATCTCTTAGGAGATCGAAAAAGATTGGAAAAAATCAGAACATATCGAAACAAATTGACAAAAATCGAAAAAAATAAGAAAAAAAATCGAAAAAATCGGAAAACATCACAAAAAATCGGAGAAATTCTAGAAAATTGACAAAAATCGAAACAAATAGAAAAAAAGAAACAAATCTAAAACATGAAAAACCGAAAAAAAATTGAAAGAAAATCAGAGAAATGGAGAAAAAATAAGATCGGAAATATATTAATATAGAAAATTGACACAAATAAATAGAAAAAACGAAAAAAATTGAAACAAATCGAAAAAATCTAAAAAAAATGCAAAAATCGAAAAAAACGGAAGCAAATCGGTGAAATTCAGAAAAATTCAGAAAGATCTGGAAAAATCAGAAAGATCGGAAAAAACAAAAAAAAAACAAAAGAACACGAATAAATCGAAACAAATCGAAAAAAACCTAAAAAATTGACAAATTGGAGAAATTTGTAAAAAATTAGTTAGAAGTTTGAATTGCTCACACTTCACAAGTCAAACGAAAAATGTATAGGGTCATGTGAATAATTGAAGTTAAGTGTAATTTAACATTGTTAAATTTGATAGAACACCTTCAAATATAAATTTGAAATAATTACAATTTTTTTAATTTTATTTTTTAAACACCATAACCGAGATGAAAAAATCTGGAACACTCGGTATAGTGGTAACATACTATTTAATATACAAAATGATGTTAGCTTTTCTTTTTGTTTTACTATTTATATTAGGGTACTTTTCCTTCTCGGAGATGGGTCGGGAAAGCAAAACGAGTGAAAATAGGCAAAAATCTAAAATAGGATAGGAATCTTAATACAATTTCTTAATAAAGGCAAAAAATGGGCAAAACAAACGGAGAAAAGTGAAAAAAATCAACAGGAAATCAAAATATAATCCAAAGTAAAGGAAGAAAAAGCAAAACACACCAAAAAAGTAAAAAAAAGTAAAACAAAGTAAAAAAGGCAACTAAAGGGAAAAAGCAAAAAATGTCAAAAAAGTAAAAAAAAAAATTAATAAGCAGAAAAAAAGGGTAAAAAATAGAAAAAGGGGTGAAAAGGTTAAAAATTGGCAAAAAAGGCAAAAAAAAGAAACAAGGATAGCAAAAAATGTCAAAAAAAATAAAAAAAAAACCTTTAAACAAAGAAAAATAGGTCTAAAAAATGAAAAAAATGAGCAAAAGGAGAAAAGTGCAAAAAAAATCAACAGAAAGTCCAAAAATTAACCAAAGTGAAGGCAAAAAAAGCAAAAAAACACCAAAAAAAGTAAAACAACGCAAAAAAAGCAAATAAAGTGAAAAAAGCAACAGATGTTAAAAATGTTAAAAAAAACTTTAAAAAAAGAAAAATAGGTCTAAAAAGGCAAAAAAAATGGGCAAAAGGAGAAAAGTTAAAACAAATCATCAGAAAATCCAAAAATAAACCAAAGTGAAGGGAAGAAAACCAAAAAACACCAAAAAAGTAAAACAACACAAAAAAGGCAAATAAAGATAAAAAAATCAAAAAATGGAAAAAGGGGTGAAAAGGCTAAAAATAGGTAAAAAAGCAAAAAAAACCAAAATAAAGGTCAAAAAAGTACAAAAAAGAGAAAAAGTAAAAAAAACCAAAGTTTCAAATTTTGACAACTTTTTATTTTTAACAGGTGAAATTGACTGCACTGAATAGAGTTTTTCAATGGCTTTCAAATGACATATTGCCAGTCAAATTCCATGACATGTTGCATCTGTCATTTTTTGATAGTTACACTTCCGTTTGACACATGTCATTTTATTAGTTTCTTCTTCCAAACGAAGCGAGGTTCTTTATGAAAAATTACTGGAAATCAAAGTTGTAGAACATAAAATTTTCTACATATTTTTTCGTTACTGTTTTTCGAATTCCTAATAGTTTAGCCGCTAGAGAGCGGCGTGAAAGAAATATATAGACTTTTGCGCCTTTTTTTAGATGTTGAGCCAAATTTATGGATTTTTATGAAAACTTATAGGAATTCAAAATTGTAAAACATAAAATTTTCTACAAATTTTGCCTTTACTATTATTTCGGTTTCCACATAGTTCCACCGCTAGTTTTTATTTTAATTTTTAAATAATTCTTATCTTTATTAAATTATTTTTTTTTAGTTAAATTTTAATATTAAAAATTTTAGAAAAATAATGTTAAATTTATAAGAAATAATTTTATAATTGTGATTTTTTTCAAAATTTAATTACAAAAATTGGCTTAAAAATTTAAAATTATAATGCGATTTTAAACTAAATTGAATAACTTTTAAAATAATACAAATATTAAAATAAGATTTGTACCATTCGAAAGATAATATAAATCTCTAAATTTGCAGTATTTTATAGTTTCTTTAAATTTAAAATTATAATTATTGTAGCCAAAATAAAGAATTTTTTTACTAATTTCCAAAGGGATCCAAAAGTACTATGTGCGTAAATTATTTCACAATTTTAAAATAATATTTGTAAAAGTTATAGACAAAAATGTAAAAAGTTAAAACAATTCAAACTATGAATTTTTGACAAATAAATTGTTTTTTTTTTAATTTTTTAAACTAACCTTATTTATATATTGATCCAGAAAATCAAAAAATAGGTCCATTTCCAATTTTGAAGAAAATCGAATAAGGTATTAATTATTAATTAATTTTAAAATTATTCAAAGAAATGGTTTTAATTTTTCGAAAGTTAATATTAATACTAAAAAATGTTTGAAATTTAATATAAAAATTCTGAATATTAAAGACATTAAAATGTAATTCTTAACCATTCGAAAGTTAATATAAAACTCTTAATTTACAATAAATTTTAGTTTCTTTGAATTTAAAATTGTAATTGTTATAACCAAAATAAAGAAATTTTTTTGTCCTTTCGTTTTGTCGAAAATGATGAAACAAATGAAAAAAGTAAATAGTACATCCAAAAACATTATATATGAAATATTTCATAATTTTAAAATAATACTTGTCGAAGTTATAGCAAAAATTATAAAAAATAATAAAAAAATTTTATGCAGAAGAACTAAAATAATTGATTAACCAATTACTTTAATAGTGTTCGGAAAGTTGGGAGGGATTACCCTCTCATTTTTTTCTCTTTTTTCCCATTTTAAATTTTTGACAGCTGACATAAATAATTTTGACTGTTTCTGTCATTTTTTGACAGTTACATTACCATTTGACAGATGTCTAGCGAAAACTAACTGGTTCTTCCAACGATTAACCGAAACCCATTTTATCGAAATTGGTTCAAATTCATGATTTTTCCTCGCTCGACGTCGCTTCGCGACATTCGCCGAGAAGCCCCCGCGAGGTATATTTTTTACGTACACACTCTCAGATTGGAAGTGCCATTTTCTTTTTCCGTGGCGTGTTTCGTAGCAAACATGACCGAACGCTCCCTTTTTCCCCCTGGCTACGAATCTGACGTAGTACCACGAGCGGGATAAGTCGTTGTGATACTTTTGGAGACATTCTTTTCGTTGGTTCAGCGATTTTTTAAAATTTAATTCTCATAAAAAACGTATAGAATAGATTTCGAAAAAAAAAACATGCATGGATTATGATACACAGAGCAGAGTATGAAACATGTCCAAAATTTTTGCGGTTTTTCGTGTGTAAAAATTTTTCCGTCTGGACTTATTTCTAATATACTGAAAGCTTCTTAGTGCCTTCATTACACTTTTCCAATCTTTCCTTTTAAATTTTAAATATAACATATTAAATAACATTTCTATACAAAATAGCTATATGTATTTAAAATTTAATTTTTAATCAAATGCAGCAGGAAATATCGAAAAGCGAGGAACAAAACATTGCAGCAGAAACCAATCTTGTAGCTTATTATGACAAAAAACCCGGCACAAAATGCAGAAAATCTAAACTTCTATTTTCCCTATTGAGGAGCATGTTCGTACACATGAATATTTTACCTCTTTACTTAATTATTCACCTTATTCAGACACTCCAGAGATTTTCCAGGATTTTCCCTTTTTTATACCATTTCAAAACTCGACGTTCATTTTTCATGCAGTTCTTCTAGCACACTCGTTTAATGTTACAAGGGGGAATCGGGATTCGAGAGGATACGATGAGAAGTTGGGGTCGTCTGGCACCCCTCGAGAGTATTTAAACGCGAAAACGAATGGTGAAACGGTAAATATTTTACGGGACGCATAACGAGATTGATGTGGTAGTTGCACCTGGAAAAATCACACTTTTTAGCTTCACGATCATCACAATGCTAAAAAATATGGTAGCAAAGAATAAGCAAGAAAAGTATACTAAACGCTAATAGAGATTTTTACATATTTTGTTTTTTTATAAATAAAAAAAAATTCTCTGTCACACCAGAACTTTTCCGGCTCGGCTGTCGAGAACAGGATTATTTTAATTATAAAAATATTACACGGGGTAAAAACATATGATGTTTTCGGTACTTGTACCTGAAAAATTCACTTTAACAATAAACACAAGTACGAAATTTATGAACATAAAGTTATGAATACATTTTATTTTTTTAAACAGACCTAATTAGAATTACATTTTTCATTAGCTACTGAAGAAGTATTGTGAAGTATAATAAAAGTGACCTGAAATAAAAAAATGATTTAAACAGTCATATGGCTGTGAATTGATTTTATTTTTCATTTTTACTGAAATTAAATTTTTTAGGGTTTTTCTTCCAATTTTTCGCCATTTTTTCAGTCTTCTTTTTGTTTTTTTTTTTTCATTTTTTTCCTATTTTTTATGATTTTTTTTTTTAATTTTATTTTTCTTTTCGATATTTGGTAATTTACTCGCGTTTTTCGATCTATTCTGATATTACCCCTTTTTTCCATCTGTTCGAGATTTTTCCAGTTTTTTTCGTTTTTTACAGTTATTACAGTTTTTTACGATTTTTCATGATTTTTAACAATTTTTTATGAAGTTTTACGATTATTTACCATTATTTACTAACCGCTACGACATTTTACCACATTGTTACCAATTTTTTAGTTTTTTACGTTTTTTTGCGATTTTTTTACGATGTTTTACGATTTCCTATGATTTTTCAAGATTTTTTACAATTTTTTATGATGTTTTACGATTATTTAGCATTATGTACGAAACGTTACGACGTTTTACTAGTTATTTACCAATTTTTTTTAGTTTTTTACGACTTTTTACGATTTTTTACGATTCGTTACGATTTTTTACGATTTCCTATGATTTTTCAAGATTTTTTACAATTTTTTATGATGTTAACGATTATTTATCATTATTTACGAAATGTTATGACCTTTTACCAGTTTTTTCTCCAATTTTTACGATTTTTCACGTTTTTTTTCCGATTTTTTTCTAAATAATTGTAAAAAATCGTAAAAAACCGTAAAAAGTGTAAAAAAAAATTTCGAATTAATTTTATAATAATTGGAACATAAAACGAAAGTTGTAGAGAGTTAAATGATCTAAAATCTCCCTATGTTACCTTTTTCTCGGAAATATATAATTTTACCGGAAAACTGGAAAAACGGCGATAATCTCCAAAATATTATATACAGGGTGGCGCAAATTTAATTGAATTGAGAGAGGTAATTTTTCATTGACAGGTTGAGTGGTAAAAGATAAATTTTTATATGGACAGGATAAAGGCGAAAAATGTCAATATAACAAAAATTTGAAAAAAAATGAATATTCTACAAAAGACAAAAATTTCAATTTTAAAAAATTAAAAATATTCAAAGATTAAAGTTGAAATGGTAAAATTAACAAATATTTTCACATGGGCAGGTAAAGGACAAAAGTTAAAAAAATTACAAACATTTTAAACAAATTTAAAAATTTCAAAACCAATAAGTTCAAGAAATTTAAAAGATAAAAAAATTTGAAAGATTACAACTTCAAAAAATTTCAAAATTTCCAAATATTTATAAAATTTCAATAATTTAGAAATATGTTCTAGTAGTTTTTATTTCTCTAATTCTTAAAAATTATTTCAATATTTTTACAGTTTTTTACGATTTCTTATGATTTTTTAAGATCTTTTACTACTTTTACGATTTTTTAAGGTAATTTATGGTTTTCTTCGATTTTTTACGGTTCTTTACGATTTTTTACGATTTTTTTACAATTTTTTACGATTTTTTACGATTTACTACGATTTGTTACGATATTTTAGGGATTTCTAAGAAAGACGATGAAAATGGAAAAAATCGTAAAAAATGGTGAAAAATCGTAAGAAATGGTAAAAAATCGTAAAATATTGAAATATTTTTTAATTCGAATTCGAGACATAATATGTAAATAACCACTTTGATTCAATGAATAATTGAATAATATACAAAGCAATAAGATACGCATTTCGACGTTGTAACGCTCTTTGCGTCGTTATTCGATTGGTTTGGCGCTCTAATCCCGGTAACTGTTTTTCTCGGGCGCCACCTTCTGTTTGTGGTGTGTGACACAATTTCCATTTTCCGATTTATACATTCATATAACAATAAATTATCCTAGCAGTGCGTCGACGGATTGCTAGCCCTGTAAAGTAGATACTCAGCTCAGGCCGCTTTCCATCGATTATCCCGATTAAAATATAAAAAATAAACTGCTCTCTCTCTCCGGCAGCAACAATGCTGAAAAATAATTTCAAAATTAGTACGCCGACAGATGGCTGGCCCTGTGAAGTAAATATTCAGCCCAGGCTGCTTTCTATTCGTTATCCACAATGGTCGACTTGATCTTGCGGTATCTGCGGACTGACCCAATTACTGAACTGATTTTTTACCATCGATAGCGATATTGAATCTCGATCGCCTGTCGGGATATAATGGTGTAGAGAGGGAAGGATTTGGTGACTTCATTAGCTGTACAGTATTAAGGGTGAAAGAAGGTTGACACGTCAGAAAAATTTAAACTGATGTGTAACTTCGTAAATTTTGGCTATCACCGTTCTGTATATCATTCACCATAAAGTCTTAAAGCCGCACTATTACCGCGAGTTTTACCATAAACCATCAACATATAATGCATTGTTTTCGCGAACCTAAAAGTAAGCCATTGCAATACAAATTTTAACCGTATTTCTAATTTCTTATCAGTTTTAAGGAAGGTAACAGATAAAGTGATGATGCCGGTTATTTTATTATTAAATTATGTTTTTATTTACTTTATAATTTTTTTCATAGCAATAGTTAACTTTAGGAACAAATTGGATCGGAATTTTTTGTTTGAAATAATATCTTCCACCTATTTCTTTAATTTTCATGGAAATATAGTGTGTTATGGTTGCCTTAAGCAGGGATATGTAGATTGATATATTTTTAAATTGTTTTCAAATATACAGGATGGCGCATAAAAATGTGACATTTTTTCTTATATGTTTTATTACATATTAATACTGAATTTTTTACATCTTAGATGGAAGTGAAGTGACTGTTTCATAAATAGCTTTAGCCACATAATTTATATTATTCGTATTTAACCCTGCCATACTAATTCTTCCTGATCGCAGTAAGTAAACGTGATGCTTCTTAATCAAATGTTCACATTGTTTTTCTAAAAATAAAATAAAAATTTTAGTATAAAACGATAAGTTAAATAAATTAAACATACCATTTAAACCTGTATAAGAGAACATGCCTATATGTTGAGTAAGATGACTCCAGTCTCCTGGTGTTCCTAATTGTTCTAAAGCTGCTCTTAAGTGTTTCCTCATATCGATTATTCTTGATGACATAATTTTAATGTGATCTTGCCTAAAATTTGTATAAATATGTAGCGTTCCAAAAATTATTTTTTGCATGTTTTTTTATCCAATTATTGGTTAGACAATAATTTACAAGTTATAGGAATTTTAAGTGGATTAAAATAAACTATAGAAAAGCAAAATTTTAAGCACGAGGTGCTTAAAAATAATAGTATGTAAAATTTAAGACTAATGTAAAAGTAATAACGATAGTCATGGCTGATAAATTTTAATAAAACAAGAGGAAAATAAACCATATAGTTGCAGAATAATTAATAGAAAAAAACAAATATGAAAAGAAATTGCGTGGTTATCTGAGAAATTAATATTTAAATTATGTTTTTAAAGAAAAAAAACAGGAAAAGTGACCGCAATGTAAAAAAAAATAAAAAAAAATTGGTTGTGTTGCTCCAAAACTTTCCCGACAAGTATCCAGAGACGAATACTTTTTCAGATATTTAATGTTAAAGTTTAAAATTTTGACATTTCTTTATTTTTAACAGGTGACAGTTTGAGAAATAATTTTGGCTGAATAGACTTTTTCAAGGGCTTTCAAATGACATATTATAACTCAAATTCCTTCTGTCATTTTTTGATAGTGACACTTCTGTTTGACAGATGTCGAGCAAAACTAACTCGTTCTTCCAACTATTAACTTAAAACCATTTTATCTAAATTCATTCAAATCCATGAAGTACTTTTTCAGATATTTAATGTTAAAATTTAAAATTTTGACGCTTTTTTATTTTTGACAGGTGACAGTTGTAAAAATAATTTTGACTGTTCTAAATATACTTTTTCAAGGGCTTTCAAATGACATATTTCAAATCATATTACGTGGCATACTGCTTCTGTTATTTTTTGACAGTGACACTTCCGTTTGACAGATCTCATGCAAAAACTAATGGCTTCTTCCTACGGATATCCGAAACCTATATACCAAATTTCAGCTCAATCGGATTGAACGTGTGGCCTCTATCGTGGAAGAATACAGACAGACACACAGACAGACTTCCTTCTGGAAATGGTCTTAATCATCTCAGGGGAATTTTTTTAGCTAGTTCACAATACTTTCCCTTCTCGGAGGTGAGTCGGGAAAGTAAAAAAAGTTTCTTATAAAATGTTAAATACGGAAAAAAAAATTTAAAATACTAAAAATTTTCTAGAATCAGTTAAAAATTGCAAAAAATTTAGTAAATTGTTAAAAATTGTTAGAAAGTATCAAAAATTAAAGAAAAACGTTCTAACTTTGCTAAGAATTATATAAATAAAAAAATATAAAAAAAAATGAAGGAAAAGTTCAAAATTTGATAAAAAATTGTCAGATACGTCAAAATTACCAAAAATCCAGAAAATAGAAAATTGTTAGAAAGTGTCAAAAACTAAAGAAAAATTTGCTGAGAAATATCAGAAACGCAAATATATAAAAAAAAACTGTTAAAATTTGTTACAACTGTCAAAACCTGAAGAAAAGGATTCAAAATTTGCTAAAAAATGATCAGAAACTTCAAAAATTGCTACAAATCTGATAATTCAATAAAAATTTTTAGAAAACATCAAAAAATAAGAAAAACTGTTCAACATTTGCTTAGAAATATCAGAATACGGGTAAAATTTGTTACAAACTGTCAATACTGAAGAAATGGGGTCAAAACCTGGAAAAAAATGATTAGAAACGTCAAAAATTGCTACAAATCTAGAATTTCGTTAAAAATTGTTAGAAAGCGTTAAAAATTAAGAAAAACTATTCAAAAATTGCTTAGAAAAATAAGAAACGCAAAAACATGAACAAAACCGGTTAAAATTTGTTACAAACTGTTAAAAATTGAAGAAAAAGCGTTCAAAAGATGCTAAAAAATGATCAGAACCATCTAAAATTAATTGCTACAAATCTAGAAAATCGTTAAAAATTGTTAGAAAGCGTCAACAATTAAGGAAAATTGTTCAAAATTAGTTAAAAATGATCAAATACTGAGAAATATATAAAAGAAACTTAAAATTTGTTACAAACTGTCAAAACCTAAACAAATGAGTTCAAAATTTGTTAAAAAATTATCAGAAACGTTTAAAATTGCTGAAAATCTAGAAAATCGTTAAAAATTGTTATAAATCGCTAAATCCAAGGAAAACTGTTCAAAATTTGATAAAAATCATCAGAAACTGAGAAATAAAAAAAATTGTTAAAATTTGTTACAACTATTAAAAACTGAAGAAAGGAGTTTAAAATTTGCTAAATAAAATATCAGAAAGTTAAAAATATAAAAAATAATCTGTTAAAATTTGTTAATAACTGTCAAAATCTGAAAAAAAAAGAGTTCAAAATTTATTAAAAAAATTATCAGAAACGTCGAAAATTGCTACAAATCTAGAAAATCATTAAAACTTGTTAGAAAGCGTCATAAACTAAGGAAAATTGTTCAAAACTTGCTAAAAATCGTCAGAAACTGAGAAATATTAAAAAAAAACTATTAAAATTTGTTACAACTGTTAAAAACTAAAAAAAGGAGATCAAAATTTACTAAAAAAAATATAAGAAACTTAAAAATATAAATAAAAAGTTAAAATTTATTACAAACTGAAGAAAAATGTTCCATATTTGTTAAAAATTGTTAGAAACAGTTGAAAATTGCTAAAAATGTAGACATTCATTAAGAATAATTATCAACTATCAAAAATAGCTAAAAATCAAGAAAAACGTTAAAATTCTTTTAAAAATTGTTCGAAATTGTGAAAAATTGTTACAAAACAGAAAAAAGGAATAGCCATTATTATAATAAAAAAATTGTTCAAAAATTGTTGAAAATTGTCAGAAATTACTACAACAAATAAAAACCTTAAAAAACCTTCGTAAATAATTTTTTTTTGAATATTAAACTTGTCTATTTGTCAGAAATTATACTATTTTCATCTTAACTGATAAAATAATTAAGAACAGATTGTATTTTTTTGTACAATTCATAGCAATATCTAAAGTAAGTAATTCGGTAACTTCGCTTTGCTTAAAGCGGTAGTCGACGATCGCGAATCCCTCCAACAATTACATTTAGAATCCACAGCCGTAACTAATTTCGAAAAATATGACAGCACACCACATAAAATTAATATATATTTAAAATTCATCAGGTTATCCATGTTTCAAATGTGGTCAAACAATGAGTAAAGAAACACACATTTGAACTAATTTAACAAATATATTTTTTTGGTACCGGACTTTGTGTGTTTCTTTACTCAATATATATTTAGTTTTTAAATCTAAAATAATTATAAAATTTATTCAAAATAGATACCATTGTTCGTATAAGTCAGGATTATTAAGAACAGTATTTACGATTCTCGCACCATGACTTGGAGGATTAGAGTACATTCCTCTAACTATTAAAGTGATTTGTGATTTTACTGGAGCTATCAACTGGGCATTTTTGGTCACTATCGTTAAATTTCCTACACGTTCATCTAAAATTAAAAAAATATTTATTTTCAAGAAAAATTTATGTAATTTACTTACTGTAAAGACCAAAATTTTTAGAAAAACTTTGTGCGCAAAAGAATTCCAAGCCTAACGACGCAAACCTTCGAACGGCGTACGCATCTTTAACCAGATTTCCGGAGGCAAAACCTTGGTAAGCACAATCGAAAAACGGGAATAATTTTCGATCTTTAATTACATCAGCAATTTGGTCCCATTGCTCGACAGTAGGATCAGTTCCTGAAAATACATCGATTAGAATAGAATAGCAATGACATTTCTGTCACACTCCTTATGGAAATTACAAAGGTCCTTGTCACACTCAAGGATGCTGTCGTTTGTGCACCACATGGTCTTGAACATCTTTTAACAGGTGTCAAACAGCTTTTAATAAGTCTCTAATAGGTCTCGAACAGCTTTTAACAAGTCTCGAATAGCATTTAACCAGTTCTCGAACACCTTTTGATCAGATTTGATTAAATCTGATGAGATGCGGATCAAACCTGATCAAAAGCAGTAGAAGACTTGTTAAAAGCTGTTCGAGATCTGTTAAAAGCTGTTCGAGACCTGTTAAAAAGCTGTTCAAGACCTGTTTAAAGCGATTCGAGATTATGTAATGCAGAGCCGACAGTGTGACATAAATTCGTTTCCCAAGTTATTTTCTATATGGAGTGTGCCAGAACCGTCATTGATATTCTACTGATTATAAAACACAAAATCGATACAGATATTAGATAATAAAATATAAAGATTAATTATTTTTCTACGACCTACTGTAATAACTACATAGAATAAACCTAGTTATGATAAAAATATTACCCTAGGGTAATATCGCATATATGACTTAACACAACATAAACATAACATTTAATTATAATAAAATCATGGGTACGGTAGCGTCTTTATCTATAGAAAATATTTCATCAATAAATTCATGTCTGTTAAGTTAGCATTACTACCTGCATAAATTAAAAATATTATTATATCAAAAATTGATTTGTTGTCGAAACGTAGTTTTATTTTTACTTTCCCGATTACATCTAAGAAAAAGTATCCTATGTGAGCAAAAAAACTAGATATCTATAAAAATATCCATATCAGATCATTTCCAGACTGAAGTCTGTCTGTGTGATAATTTGATGTGGTACTTAGTATTTTGTAACTTAAATAATCCTATTCTCCACAGCCGAGCCGGGAAAGTTCTGCATCCACATTCATATGAGCTCTTGCAGTGTATGATTTCTCTGTTATTTTCCTCGTATTAGGTTACAATATAATGGATTTAAATTATTATTTTTTATTATTAGAAACAAAATTTTTATATTAAGAATTTTTTCCACTACTAGTATTAGAAGATATTATTTATGCTGTGTTCGAGTTAAATTTCTCTCCTAGATAACTTTTGATTATTGACTTGTAGTAGATAATAAAAACAATTGATGACTTGACGTGATGTCATAGGTAGGCGATCTTAGGAAATCTTTCAAATTAATTATACGCAACTGTCATTGTGTTTTTAAAAAGAGTTGTTTAAAGAAATATAAAAAATTCTTCAGCAAATAAGCACTTTCTCTTGAATTCCTATCATTTTAAGTGAATTTTCGACCTAATCAAATAAAATAGAGGTAAGTAATTATTTATCAGATATATTTTCGTTTGAAATAGTTTAAGGTTATGTCATAAATATTTTGACAGTGATTTATGCTATTAATGCAATATTATAAAAGTAACCTAAAAATCAATTTAATAGTTTTTTTAAATCTAAGTGTCAAATGAAACGAATTCTTCATGTCTTCATCGCTACTTGGAAGTTTTAAAATTCACAGTTCAATTAACATAATGAAATGTCAATATAATTTATTGAATATTCTCATTCAATTATTCTCACAAACTGCTTCTTTCCATTAAATTTTTTCCAATATATACCCAAAAAAAATCCAAAAAATATCATTGTAAAAATGATAATGATTGGAAAAAATAGTATATATACCACGGTAGAGAAGATTGTCCTCAGCTCGGCTGAGAAAAATTACTGCTCGACCTTGATGTATATATTATATTGTTTAAGAATTATTATTTTTATTATATGATATGAAGGTTACTAAGTATTTAACAATTTATTGCGGTGAATTATAAAAACCTGCTAGTTAGGAGCATACATTATCTATTATCTCAAAAAATATATTTAAATAAAATTATTGTTCGTGTAATGCAAATATTTTATCTGATATATTTGATTGGATAATGTATTACGAATAATTTCGAAAACACTTAAAAATTATAAATTTATAGTATTATCAATAATTTTAAATATCCATCTAAAGTTAAATCTTATTTAATTCATAAGTCAATTAAAATAACAATAACCATCATCAATTATGCATATAAAGACTTTAACAAAATATTAATATTAGTATTCATAACTGTTGATAGAAGACTAGGCTGCGAACGTATTATAATAATTCTAGAATTTCGAAGGACCAAACTTCTTGAGTAGAAGTTAAACCAATATGAATGTTTAAATAAAAATATTATTTGAAATTGGAATGTAATTTTTTATTCCATTTTTTCTAAGTACGAAACATGAACATTTAAATTGTACTCAATCACTTCACTCACTGTAAAAACTATTTACATTTTTTATTATGAAAATTCAGAAAACTTTTTGGGTGCGGTTAATTACTCGCCATTTTACTTATTTGAAGGAAATTTTTTGCTCCAGTAAATGCATGACTGACTTGATTCACTGTCTGGATGCGAGAGAGAGAGAGAGTGTGTGCTTTGAATTTTAACGGAGAGGGGGGTTAGTGGTTTTTTTATTGGTAGGAGACACGTCACGTGGTATGTTAATAGCCTTGAATTAAGCAGAAGAAACATATCTATATTTTTTGTCTCTTATAATGATGGGATAATATAAGAGAAAGATAAGCTTGCATAGCAACATTCGCTTATGTATTTTATTTTTGTTAACTGTTAACTGTAGACGAAATAATATTGTGTTGATTTTAAATCTATTTTTAGATTATAAAATATTGAAATACACAATAATAGACTTTAGTATGAACTGAAAGATTATTATTATTAATTTTAAAAGAAATATGAATTAGTTTGTATTTTCTGGATAACATTCCAGTGAAATTTATGCAGACCTATTTACCTTGAAAGTAATTTGCATTTTTATACAGGGTGTATCAAAAAGGTAGGTCAAAAATATTTCGATTGAACATAACCTTAATGCAAATGTGCATACAAAAAAAGTTAGGGCCTTTGAAAAGTACGAAATGAAAATAGATTTTTTCTAATATTTCATGAACTGTTTTACATTTTATAATGAAAATGGATACTTGACTTTCTTATTGTAAAAGCATCTTTTTCATATATAATCACGAACAATTTTAGCGGAGTTTTGAACCCCTAAAACACCCCAAAACTTTAAATAAAGTTCTAATGAATGGCAACTAGTTTCAGCTACTTAGCCATCTTCAGGCCTAAAAGTTTTAACAATGTTCGAAAATTCTAAGAAAAAATACAAAAAACAAACTTACCATATGGAGGGAGGGGCGCAAAAAAATCAAAAACAGAGACAATAAGTTTCAAAAACTTACTTTCTCTGATATTGATTTAATTGCATGGTGCCTCCTCCTCCTTATAAGGCAATATGGGTTCCATCATCTACCAGCACCAAGTTATACTTGGTTAGTCGCTTTTACAGAGGATTTTATCCTATTAAGTGACTATATCCGGTTGGTACCTATCAACCTAGGATAGATGTCGAGACTATCTACCATTTTTATAGAAATGTTTGGGGTATACAAATACAGAGTAGGTTTTGAAACTATGCATTCCGACAAAGTACCACTGATGATTCCTATAAGGATTAAACATGTATGGTAATCGTGGGAGTGCATAGCTTTAAAAATTTACTCTCTCTGTTTTTGATTCATGATTTTAAGTTTCATTTTATATATTTTTGTTGAAATAAATTTTACTACCTGTAGGATTATGTGCGCATGCATGTAAAATAACAACGGAGCCTTCAGGTGCATTTTTTAAATCTTCTATAAGACCAGTAAAGTCTATTCCTCGTGTAGCATTATTCCAATAACGATATTCACGAGCATCTTCAAATCCAGCACTTTTAAAAAGCAATACATGGTTATCTAAAAAAAATCAAATAACGGAAACTAAATAAATTTAATATATAAATACTTACCCCATGTTGGATTAGAATAGTAGAATATTTTTTTTCCTAAAACTTTTGAAAGAAATTCTGCTCCAACTTTTAATGATCCTGTTCCAGATAAAGAATGAATTCCAAAAGCCTATAAATAAAAATATGAGGCTAAAGATACATTTTTATTAAGAACATTACATTGGCCGAAAAAAATTTACAGGGACTCTCGCCCTTTTCGAGTTATACAGGGACAACTAAAAATGATATTTTTGGCATTTTACGCAAAAAAAAATAAAAAAATGGAAAAGTTTTATCGTATATTAAAATTTCTAGCATAGTGTACTAATAAATTTTCCATCTTAACGGCCACCATCAAGTTATTTTCTTTTTAATACGGCCCTGTTGTTATTATCACAAAGAATAATAAACCGTTAAAATTTGAATTCAGTCATATATTACAATTGTCATTTTAAAGACGTTTTATATGAAATAAATAACATCATCGGTGACGCTAATTTTTAATTACGGTCCTGTCGTAGTTCGTTTGTAAATTCGATTTATGTTTATCAAAACTAATATAAGAATAAGCATATTTCGACATTACCTAACAACAAGATGCGTTATCAGTGAATTAAGAAAAAATATCAAAATTATGGGGATGCTCAAATACTGGTGCACCCTGTCCGGACTTCGGCCCATGGGGTACCGAAATGGCTAGTGCAATCCTGCGCAAACTTCTCACATACATATAAGGTAATATTATACATGGAAAAAGTTCTAAAAGTTTGATTTGGAAAAAATTTTTCTTATGCAAAATACCTAATTTGTATACTGAGTACTGGAAAGGTTGTTCCAAGCTTGCTCCCTAGCTGGTAAAATAAAAACACGCAACTCGATGGGAACTTTTGTTCGAGAATTATAGTATTTACATCCAGACTGACAGACAAGCGTGCAGACAGATTTTTTTGAATTTTCGGACAATGGAAGCTCAGAAACTGATATTTTCTTCATTTAGGAATATGAGAATTATGAAAACAGTTTCTTTGTACACCCTGTATTTTTGTTTGTCGGGAAATTTTATTGCTTATAAAAGTTTTTAAATCTAGTAATCTATATTTCTATAAAAGAAAAATTCCAAATGTACAATGTGAATAAAAAAATTTGTACATTATAATGTAAAATAACTTTTTTATTGCACACCCTGTATTTTAATTTTTTCAGGAAATTTTATTCTTTACAAAACTTTCCAAATCCAGAAAGCTATTTTTAAATTTAAAAATGTGTCCAAAATGTAGCGTGTGATTAAAAGAATACGTACATTATCATTATAAAGATCAATTTCTTTGCCCACTCTGTAATTTTGTTTGCTCAGAAAATGTTATTCTTTATTAAAGTTTCTAAATGTAATAATTTATATTTAAATTTAAAAAAATGTTTCAAAATATACAGTGTGATTGATGGAATACGTACATGATCATGAAACAGATTATTTTCTTTGCACACCCTGTATTTTTATTTTGTCAGGAAATTTTATTGTTTATGAAAGGTTATAAATGTCATAATCTACATTTTAAATGAAAAATATTTCCAACATATACAGTGTGATTGATAGAATACCTACATTATCATGAAACAGAATATTTTCTTTGCACACCCTGTATTTTTCTTTTGTCAGAAAATTTTATTGTTTATAAAAGTTTAAAAATAACATAATCTACATTTTCATTGAAAAATGTTTCCAACATATACAGTGTGATTGATAGAATACGTACAAAATCATGAAACAGATTATTTTCTTTGCACACCCTGTATTTTTATTTTGTCAGGAAATTTTATTGCTTACAAAATGTTTCAAATCCCATGACCTATTGTTAAATTTAAAAAAATGTCAAAAATATACCGTGTGATTGAAAGAATACGTACATTATCATTATAAAGATCATTTTCTTTGCACACTCTGTAGTTTTGTTTTGTCAGGAAATTTTATTCTTTATAAAACTTTCTAAATATAATATTCTCTATTTTAAATAAAAAATATTTTCAACATATACAGTATGATTGATAGAATATGCGCATGATCATGAAACAGATTATTTTCTTTATACACCCTGTATTTTTATTTTGTCAGGAAATTTTATTGTTTATAGAAGTTTTTCAATCTTATCATCTATATTTAAATAAATTTAAATAAAACAAAATTTTCCAAATGTACAATGTGAATAAAAAAATATATACATTATAATGTAAAATAACATTTTTATTGCACATCCTGTATTTTTATTTTGTCAGAATTTTTATTTTGTCAGGAATTTTTTTTCGTTACAAAATTTTTTAATGGAATATCATGTATACAGGCCGTGTAATTAAAACGAATTTACAAAAGAACTATGACAGGACCGGAATGATGTTACTTATTAGAAACAAAACGTCGTTAAAATGACAAATCTCATATTTTGAATTTTAACTTTTTTTTAGTAATAAAAAAGGCAGGTCCGTATTTAAAAAAAAATAACTTAGATATTATCCATTATGGTTTAGAATTTAACAATGTTCGCACATGATAAAAAAAAACATCTGTATAGTCACAACGTTTTTTAAAACCCGATTTTGTGATATATTTCACATAATAAATTACCAATAATTAAACAAGTAAATATTATTTACTTAAAGATTTCAAATAAAAAAATAATTTTAAATTTAATGCATAAAAATTACTACTTACCCTTTTTTGAATAATTGCTGGAGAATCAAGTCCTAATAACAAATTTGTTGCGGCCATACTAAAAGATTCTAACCCTAAAATTGGTAGATATTCCTTGTTTAATGATTCATCATTGGCCAGTTTTTTTTCAACTTCCCGTACAACAGGCAGAACCCACGGTTTACATTCTTCTGTTCGGTAAACTACAAAAAATATTATTTTAAAATTAGGTTAAATCCATTTTTTATAGAACAAAATATTTTTTAAATTTAAAACTTACCTCCAGCGCCTAAATTGACTTTCTTTTCGAAATTATCTTCCTCATAGGACTTCGTAAGAGCAAAAGCTTCTACCGGTGGGCCTAATTCAATTTCAGAAAACCAGGAGATTGTTTCTTGATTAGCCATTATGAATTTTGAGAAATTAAATTAATTGCTATAGTTTACTTAATTCTAGTCTTTTATTCTGGTTCTTATCTTCACTAGAAAAATAAAAAAAATGTATTTTAAAATTAAATTTCTCTCCTACAAGTAGATAATTTTTGATTATTGACTAGTAGTAGATAATAAAAATAATTGAAGACTAAACGTGATGTCACAGGTAGGCGATATTAGAAAATATTTAAAATTAATTATACACAACTGTCTTTGCGTTTGTCAAAAAATATTATAAAAAATTCGACTGCAAATAACCACTTTTTTTTTAGAATTCCTATCATTTCAAGTGAATTTTCGACATAATCAAATAAAATAGAGGTAAGTAATGCTCTCGACCTTGGTGTATAATCAAATTTTACCTTTTTGGACATACAGGACGAGGTCAACTATCCTTAGATGCATTCCACTTTAACGTCTATAATCAAATATAATATTTTTGAACTGTGATAAACGATAATAAAATTTGTAGAAAAAAAAGAGACTTTTATTATATTTCAAAAACACTGCTCTTTAAATTTTTAAACACATGAAAATTTTAAATAAGATTTTGACCATATTGGACCGACTTTGTTTAAATATTCAGTAGATAGTCCACGTTCTTTCTACCTAATAGATGTTATATTCAACATGTTAGAGAAAGAGGTATAAGAAATTCAGCATGTCAGAAAGAAAGCGATATCTCCTTTATTATTGGTCGGAATTGAACGAGGAAAACGACGAAAACGACGATGAGCCCATCGAAAACGACGACGAGCCCATCGAAAACGACGACGAAACCAACGAAAACGACGAAACAGGCGAAAAACCTCAAAACCAACAAAAACGATGACAACAGCATTGACAAATATGACAGCGTTTACTGACGTCACAGCGTTGACAGTTGTTTTTTGTTGTGTCTTTTTTCGTCGGTTTCGTCGTTTTTCGCTTTCTTTCGTCTCTCTCTAACACGTTGAATTCCCTATATGTTAGGTAGAAAGAACGTAGACTATCTACTATAGTCGTCGATCAATGTATTTTCAAACACACTATTTTTTTATCAAATTTACATGTCACTTAAATTAAAATATAAAATAAAAAACTACAACATAATAAACAATACTATGGCAATGTTGAAGACCAATAGTTCAAAATTTCCAATTCAATACTGTGGCACAAAATACATTAATCAGGAACGTCAGTTATACAGCCAAATTGCCTATTGCAGTAGCTACTTGAACTCATTGTTGAATTTTAACGCACCCTGGATTAATCCGAACTGTGAATCAGATATGATTCAGGGAATTATAGTTTCTGGCATTCTCGTCAATAGTTAGTTCACTTTATTGAGGTTAATTTTAAAATAATTTTGTTTATTGATTTATCTAATCTACATCAATTTATTTAATAAAGAAACAGAAGATCACAAGGTAACAAAAGATAAGGAAAACAGACAAATGGCAAAGAAACCTTATTAGAGAATGCACAAGTAAGTGAGCACTACATCTTTGCAAATAAGGGAAGCGTAGAGAGAACCCCTCCTAAGGTGGTAGAACAGAAGGACGAAGAGAAGCTCAGTGATGGAGAACAAAATGAAAATGTAAAGGACAAGGGACAAAACAAAAGCTCGAGAAACCTGGTAACCAGCATGAACACAATTGGCTTTAGCAGTGGGGACGAAGAACACGAAGGCATCAAAAGCATAGTGATGGTGAACAAAATGAAAATGTAAAGGACAAGGGACAAAACAAAAGCTCGAGAAACCTGGTAACCAGCATGAACACAATTGGCTTAAGTAGAGGGAACGAAGCACACGAAGGCAACAAAGACTCTATAGGAACAAAGATTCTATACAAAATGGAGTACGTGCTATGCAAAATAATGGAAGAAGCAAGATTAAAATAGAAACGTACAAACCAAGAACGGGACAGAACATGCGAAGTAATCAGAACCAGGATAAATGCAATAAAGAAAAAGAAAAAAAAATTGGAGATATTCCACAAGAATTCAACATGAACAAAGGAGTAAAACAAAGAGATCCAATTTCTCCCACACTATTCAATTTGGTACTTGAAACGATTTAAAAGAAAGCAAACTTAAATGACACCCAGCTAATAGCTTATACGGAAAACCTCACAAGAACAGATAAAAGTCTAATAAAAGCAGTAGATATTACAAATGAAGGAAGAAAAAACAACAAATATGCGAATGGGGACAGGAACAGCATAATAATAGTTACTTTAGAATAAAAAATTGCAAGTTTGAACTTACCAAGTTTCACCTTCTTCGGAACAACGATAGGATAAAAGACAAGATAAAACAGAGAATATTAAAAGGAAAATAAATTTTTGGCACAAATAGAAAACTATTAAAATCCAAATCGCTCAGCATAAAAACAAAAATAAAAATCTTTGATCAGGTCAGTCATTACGCCCTAAAAACAACAACTATAAACAAAAAAGAAAAAAATTTAAAATATTAGAAAAATAAATACTGCGAATCATACTGGGACAAAACATAACAAGAGATGGAGAGAGGATCTAGATGGAAGAAATATAGCCCGATTCATATGAGCAAGAAGACTGGAATGGATGAGACACATTATGAGAAGAGTAACAACAAAAACCTTAATGACGGCATGAATTCCTTTAATGACGAGACCAGGAGGAAGGCCAAAAAGTAGATGGAGCGATCGAGTAGAGGAAGATATAAAAGCATTGAAAATCAGAGATTGGAAAACAAAATACAGAAACAGAAGAAAATTAAAAACCATAACAGATGAGGCTAGGACAGAATACCAGGATGATGATGATGATTATTTAAACAATACAAAAATAATAATTAAAAACTATAATAACGATTTAAAAATAAGGAATAAATTTTATATCTAAAAATTGTTACATTTTTTGTGCTACCCTGTTTTTTCATTATTCCTCTACTCAGTATATCTCAAATTCAGACTCGTTTAACATCCCTTCCTAATTTACTCGCGACGTATCTCTTCTCAAGGTCTCCCTCTGCTCTTGGTATTAATATAAGATGTGTTTCCCATATCGCTTGTGTCGCTGATTGAACTTTTCTTTTCTTCCCCTCGTGCTATAGGATTTTTTTTGACAGATCAGTTTTTTTTTGCACTGAACGTATTTTTTTTGGAACGAGTCCTTTTTGAAATAAGTTTTTTTTCTTCAAACGAGTCTTTTGGAACGAGTTTTCTTTTCTTACTGGATCATAACCTGCTTGACATCTTTTACTGTCGGATCCAAGAAATTTTTCAAGAAACTCGAAGACAGGAACAAAACCAAGCCAAGTTAAATTTTCCAAAGAAATACTAAGAAAAAATCTCTTATGGATTGTTAAATATTTCTTATAAAATAAAACAAATGTAACGTTTAATTTGAGTTTAATTTCCTTAAACCCACAAAAAGAAAAATATATCATAGTTTTTTTGTCAATTCTTTCTAATTACATCAAAAAATCACATTTATTACTAAATCACTTTAATTAAAAAATTAAAATAACGTATCACAATTTTTGCACCCAACGTTGAAAAAGCAAGAAATATTTTTTATCCTTTTTTCTTTTACTTATGGTCCAACTTCTAGTAATTTTATTATTACTACCAAGGTAAATCAAGTTTATTTTATATCTGACGATTTAAATGCAAATGCAGTATTATTGTGGATATCTAATCAATAAAAATGATAAAAATATTAAAAAATCATTTTATTTTATTATAAAAATTAGAAAAACCTTTGCAATAACCATACGGATGTATATGATACAACTTTTATTGAGTGTTACCTACTCAACAACACGATAGGGTCCAAACTATTAAACAGATTTAGATGAAAATTTGCACAAATGTTAAGAATGACTAGAACCATAATTTTATATATGCATATTTTAAACATTTTGTTTATGTTATATAAGAACCATTTTACATACAAAGTTTATAATATTTTTTATTAAAATGAAATAAAATAATAAACATAAATAGCGAGAAAATGTTATGATGGCAAAAACCCACAGTTTTTGATAAAAATTGTAACGTAATAATGTTTTTTCACAACAAATATTTCTTATTTACCTTTAAGAACGTCAGAATGACACCTGGTTTTCAACTGGTCTAAGTACACCTATAGCTTATTACCAACTGCCAGTATATTATATTGGCGGCCGGATAATCGTTTTTCAATGAATTGCGATGAGCGCTAAGTGGGGATCGTTTTTAGTTGGGGGGCTAGATGAAAAAATGTAGCGGCAAATATGAAAGTTTTTTTTTAATAATTTTTACGTTTTTTTTTTCAAAATTTTCAAATAATTTATGTAAAAAGTCCAGTAGAAATAAAACTCCAAGACATATTTTATATAATAAGCATATTTGAGATATGGATGATCTCTTGGAATTATATAAAAAGTGTTTTAAATATTGCAGATTCATATAAGCATTACTAATTATAATGAATATTCGGATTAATCGAGTGTCTCACTTTATAATAGAGTTTCGACAGTCTTATTTTTACATCACTTCACCCAATTGGTGAACATACCCATCAGACCAGTCGTAAGTTTCATTAATACACCAGTAGTCGAAAACAACAACTTTTCGGTGCAAAATAATCCACAATCTAACACAATTTAAGCCTACAAGGTTGGTAAGTAACAGAGTAGAATTTTGTAACAACATTAATATCTTCAATACAAATCAGTATCTATGCTCATGCCCATGACCTGGAAAGTTATGAAAAATGCCAACGTCTCTCCGAACGACATCTAAATAATTTTTCAATTTCTAAATGAATTTGTCAAATCTACTTCACATTCAACAACACCATGTACGAACAACCAGATGGTTTACCCATGGGATGTGACTTCTCTCCTGTAATAGCACACATTTTTGTGAATAACTTAGAAGCAGGTCAAACCGTTTGGCTGATACTGGAAAAACGAAATAGGAAAAAAGAAAATCAATCGACAATGCAATGAATTTGAACGTCACATTTGATGGAACAAAAGGAGAAAGTAGGAAGAAAAACAAAAAATAGGAAGAAATAGGATAAAACAGGAAAAATATTATTACTTAAAAATAGAAATATTTATTTTCCTATTTTTTCTTCGTCTTGCTGCCTTTTTAAGAAGTTATGTACCCAGTCTACATATTACTATATAACCTTCAATCGCGCCATCCGACTGCGCCATT
Organism: Neocrepidodera transversa; assembly: GCA_963243735.1. Taxonomy (NCBI): domain Eukaryota; kingdom Metazoa; phylum Arthropoda; class Insecta; order Coleoptera; family Chrysomelidae; genus Neocrepidodera; species Neocrepidodera transversa. The sequence continues at coordinate 10,970,675 of OY725337.1, forward strand.
TTTTGATGTTTTGAATAAATATGAATTAAGAACTTACATCCGTTTGGAATTTCTTTTATTAGGTTGAAGAACCAGGCTGATTAGCACATCATACACATTAACCCATTATTTAATACAAAGAATCGATTTTATTATATTTTAAGGGTTATTTTCGTACCCATTTATTGAATGAAACTATAAATTGAATTTACACTTTTTTAATAACACGCAGTGTAGGGCAGAGCTCTAATTTCAATAAACTCAAATAAACATTATTAACAATTGTTACTAATTTGAAATGTTTTCAATATTACCTTAAGGTCATGACTCGCATATTTCAATGTGAAAAGCTCTCGCCGTGATACAATTATTCTCATCGACAATCTAGAAGTTAATCAGAATAATTTAATGTCAAAAGCTCTCGCCGGGAGACAACTATTCTCCTGAACGATCAAGAAGCTAATGATGTGGAGAATGATACACAGAAAGAGATGAGTATAAGTTTCAACGGTTTTTTCTAAAAATAGTTCTTTTGGTATATGTGGTACAAAATTCACTGGGTCATCGTGATTGAAAACATTTTCTGTGTGTTCGTTCCATTTTAATTTTAAATTTTAATTACTTCAGTGTAATCGCATTTAACAGTTTCGTTGTCAATATTTGTCTCATTCACTATTGTTAAATTTGAATATAACGCAGCAGACATTTTTTGCGTTATTTTTATCATGCCATCTGTTATTGCATCTGAATCGTCTACTAAAAGCGGAAGAAATACATTTTCATTAGGACTCTCCTATGGTTAATTCAAAAAGAAAGAGATGCTTTATTTTGAGGTGATATTAAATGCTGAAAGTATATTGAACTTAGAAATCACTACAGCTTGATGTTTACACTGTTTACCATTATATCCAATAGTGCAAGTCATATATACGTCATAAAATATTTCTATATTGAAAAAACTTTGAACTCTATACTGTATACTTAAAATTTTATCAACGCGTTGTAAAATAATATCAAGGTGTAAAAGAATTCAAAGCTTGTACACAGAAAATCAGCCAATTGAGTGTTACGTTTTTTTGTGCCACCCTGTATTTTTATTATTCCTCTACTACGGATATTTTTTAGTTTCATATTCGCTTGATGTTCCCTTTCTTATTTCCTCACGTCATGTCCCCTCTTCTCTTGACATTCATATAAAATGCCTACCCATGCTAATAACCTCCTTTTTCTTTATCTATTGAGTACAAGTAATAGACTTTTTATATCTTTATATCGCCAGTGTTTTCTACTGAAGATTTGTTTCTTGTCTCCCCTTTATTTACAGCGGTTCTTATTTGGTGGTTTATATTGCTGGTTCCACTTCAATCAATTGTTATTACCTGGACAGTGGTCAAGTGCCGGGTCCAAGGAGTTTTTTTATTTTTCTAAATAAGCTGAGAACAGGACAACTCAGAAGAGGACAGCTGACAAAAGAGCTTTCGTACGAAACCAAGACCCTTGAATGCCTTGGTTTTTTCCAATAGTATGTAACAATCGAAACAGAAATTAGGGATCTTATCATTAGTTGCGTAAACAACGCAAAAAGTAGTTAAGTATTTAACCAACGTCTTTACATGGAAGATACATAATATCAGTTTTGATGTAGGAAAGTATTTTTTCAAAACATTCCGTTCGCCAAGATAATCATCAGTCATTATTACTGTAAGCAGCAATTTGATGTTGCGCTTCTTTAAACACCTTGTGTTAAAATGACGGTAATAATATCTCTTAAAAAGATTGCGACAGCGTTCAGTACAGGTTAAATGTTTTGCTTATGCTCCAAGCTACTTTACTTCTACCCGAAGGTCCATATCCACTGCTGAAAAAAAAAAAAAAAAAAAAAAAAAAAAAAAAAAAAAAAAAAAAAAAAAAAAAAAAAAAAAAAAAAAAAACAGATCCTGTCCCTGACCATTAACTGAATTTTTAGCAAAAATGACGTACAATATGCAATGATTTATAGGTTGTCGATGGGTTTTAGTGGTACACTGAAAATTGTCGTAAAAAAGTCGAATAAGGATCTCTTAAAAATTTCTATACCGAAGTTCATTTTGATACAACTGAAATGCCTTTTTCTCAGGAATCCGGAATAATTAGGTATACCTACTATACAATGAAGTACATATAAATCGGCGCACCATAACTTTTTATATTATAGATAATTTTAATTAAAAAGTAGTACAGTAATGCTCAAACCGCAACTATCTTTACCAATATCATCGAAAATTAGACACCTTGTACAAATTGCTTAAATATAATTTGCCTATTTTCAACCCTACTATAGTGAAATGCATATTAATATGAATGCATTTCTACTTAAATGACACATAAGGAATAGAGAACCTCCTTTTTTCTGAAGTCGGTTAAAAATCGATTCTCGTGATCAACGTTGCCAATTGTATTGGAAGCTGTTATAGTACCAACACTTAAATTATTTTAGTACAGTGAAGAAAAATATTGTACAATAAAAAAGAAACAAGAAATATATAACGACATCAAAAATAACAAATACTAATTATTTTAAATTAGTTATCAGAATTTAATCAACTTTTTCTGGATTATAAATTATACTTCCTCTGCTCTTGGTAGATAATAAATCCTTAAAAATCACTTAAAATTCTTAAAAAAAATAATTAAAAATCTTAAGAACATCTTAAAAACTCTTAAAATACTTTTAAATCCTTAAAAAATACTTAAAAAATCCTTAAAACTCTTAAAAAATCTCTTAAAATTCGAAAAAAATTTAACAAATCATAATAAAACCTTATAAATTCTTAAAAATACTTATTAAAGATTTTAATTCTAAAAAAATCCTGAAAGAATCCTAAAAAAACTCTAAAAACCCTTAAAAATACTTAAAATTACTTAAAAGTCGTAAGCAATTCCTAAAGATCCTAAAATAATTCTTTAAAAACATTAAAATCCTAGTTTTAAATTTTTAAAAAAGTGTTTGAAAATCCTGAAAAATCCCAAAATCCTTAATAATCGTTAAAAAAACTATTAAAATTCCAAAATAAAAATAAAAACCCTTAATAATCCTAAGAAAATCTTAGAAATTGTTAAAAATACTTTTTAAGGATTTTAATCCTTAAAACTCCCTAAAAAACCGTTAAAATACTTAAAATTACTTAAAAATATTAAGCAATTCTTAAAGATCCTAAAATAATCTTTAAAAAAGATTAAAATCCCTAAAAATGGTTTATAATTCTTAAAAAAGTGTTTGAAAATCCTTAAAAATCCCAAAAATCCTTAAAAACCATTAAAAATCCTTCAAAATCCTTAAAACTCTTAAAAATTCTTAAAAATCTATAAAAATACTTAAAATATCCTTGAAAATCCTTAGAAATCCCAAAAATCCTTAAAAATCCTTTCAAAATCCTTAAAATATCCTTATAAAATCCTGAAAAAATCCTGAAAAAATCCTGAAAAAATCCTTAAAAATCCCTAAAAAAACCTTTAAAATACTTAAAAATAATCCTTAAAACACATTAAAATCCCTAAAAATAGTTTAAAATTCCTAAAAATCCTTAAAAGTTTTTAAAAATCCATAAAAATCCCAAAAATTATTTAAAATCCTTAAAATCCATAAAATCCTTAAAATCTTTAAAATGCTTGAAAATTCTTAAAAAATACACTCAATAAATACCACTTTTTCTGCAAATATATTATAGACGAAGATCCCTGACATTACTTATTTTCTCAGAAACCAAATGTATGGGATTAGGTAGTGTAAGTATGTACTTTAATCTTCCTAGTTGTAGAAATTTAAACTAAAATTCCTAGATAGAAATCGCCCTTAGCGACCGCCAGCTTAAAAATCTTATCGGGCATATCCGCCGCGTCCCGAACCACCACGAAACATTTTTTATATAACCTGTATTGACGTAAGAATCGATCTCTTTATGTGAAAAGTGCAAGACGAGTCGGATCGCTCGCTATCCCAAGTCTGTTCTGTATTCTACAACCTGTAAATTTTTTTCAATCTTGCGTAAGCGTAACTATCATCGAGGGATGTCGCGATGTTGCCACCTCTTATTTTGAATAAAATTGTAACTATTGTCTGAATATCAATTAATGTATTATTTATGTAATTATTTATATCGGTTGTGCCATGCTTTGTTCGGGAGAGATTTTTTAAATAAACATTACAATATTTGCTGGTCCTTCGAACTTTTGCGAACATTAAAAAGTTTACTACTTTTTCCTTCAATAGCGTCGCTATGAATATGAGCGCGAGTTCATTATTCGTTCGCTTGAACGTGTATATCTGTAGAAATGTTTGGTCCATCTAATTGGCCTGGTTGCATACAAAAACTGTTAACATAGTTCCCTAAATATTATGTATAAAAATCAAGACTGAGATTATAAGTAAATTTACATTATTTTATAGGGAGCTTTAGATCGTGTGGTAAAAGTTACCGACGACGGAAAGTATCTGGCAGTATTGATTATTAATTTTTTACATACGTAAAAAATCAGCACTGATGCTTTAAGAAATGTGCATATAGTAATATGCACTGATTATTAGCACCGCATTTGGTTTCTGAGAAAATAAGTAATGGGGTCTTGGACTATTAGATCAATTAAAACTAGAATACATTATCCTTTCTTCTCATCAAAAACGTTTAAAATATAAACCTGTTTTTTTTCATTATATTTTATTTTAATAAACTGTTGAAAATGTTTTTATAATTGTATTTATTAAAAATTTTAATGAGTGCCTAACATGAATTTTTAAACAGATTTTACTTGTAAAAATGCCTACTCATTTTATGATAGGCTTGACAAAAATTAAAATTTCATATAACTAAATATCATAAGATATTTACAATATTTGAATATGTAAATCTTAAAAGTACGTAAATAGTTTAATAAAAATGAGGTCTACCAAAATTTATTCTATTTTATATTTTTAAAGTTATTGTTATCATAATATGTTTATGTTATTCAAATATGTATTATCAAAAGTCCTTTAAATTTTATCGACAGATAAATCAAAACTTATAGAGTACTTACTTCCCGTTGATTTTGAGTCATAAAATTTTGCTTGAAGTAAAATCTCACAGCATAAGTAAAGAAAAAAATTAAAAAATTATTAAATTTTAGTTGTATCACATAAAAAAAAATCCACTACAATTGACTAATTTCTGGCGAACTCAAATAACTATTTATTTTTAATAGTATAATTTTAATAATTTTTTGAAAATTTCTGACGCAATTCTCAGTATGAAGGAGGCTATTTTTCAAAATTTGTATAATCAAAACCTACAGAATGAACTATCAAACACTTCGATCAGATTAGTAGTTTTTAAAATAATGTGGGTGGGAGTAAATTCTCAAAAGTGGGCGTGGCGCCTTTACTATAGGACCTATGGTGAAATGATTACTTAAACTGGTACTTGTTTTGAATGCTTTAAGTAATTTGAAATACCAATAAGAAAATCTGTTTTGTGGTGAATTAAAAAAATGTGTTTCTGACGCAATTTCCAGTATAAAGGAGGCCATTTTTAATTTTTTTATGATATAAAATTTTCTTCAGGTATCAAAACCTTTCATATGAGCTATCAAACAAATGCTTTGATCAGATTAGTTTTAGAGATGGATGTTGCGGGTGGGAATAAACCCAGAAAAGTGGGCGTGGCGACTTTACTATGGGATCTGTGGCCAAACTTAAGCTTCTACGTATTTTGACTACTTTACCATATGGTCAAATCTGAAATTAAACCTAACATGGTACTGCCAAAGTAAACTTATTATAATACTAAATTAACATTAACATTAAGAGGACACAACAAGTGTCTCATTGATGCCTGATTAAACAGGAAAATAAGAATAGGATCAGGTAAAACCTGACCCAAAACAGACCAAAAATGGCATACAAATTTTAAGGCATGGGGCCAGTCAAAAATCCCACGTAGAAGTAGGAGAGAACCCCTACAGTGAGGGAGCGTACCCACAAAGGCAGCCCCAACGCTGATAAGAAAAAATTTTTATCAACTATGGCCCAAAATAGGCAGGAAAATAGGCATGATGGGAATGGGGGGAAGCTAACCTCAAATACATAAACCTGAAGGGTAAATTATTAACAATGAATACAAACAAAATTGCAATTAATAATACAAGTTAATTGAGGAATAATAACTAAAAATTTTTGGAAAATTAAGGGTATTAGATTTAGTCCAGGACACGAAGAACCAATTCTCAACCTCAGTAATAAGGAGGGTAAAAGTAGAAAAAGAATAAGAATAAGAGGAAGAAAACGAAGTGAAGAGGAAATAAGTCAAAGTCAATGTCAATGTCAATGTCAATGTCAATGTCAATGTCAATGTCAATGTCAATGTCAATGTCAATGTCAATGTCAATGTCAATGTCAATGTCAATGTCAATGTCAATGTCAATGTCAATGTCAATGTCAATGTCAATGTCAATGTCAATGTCAATGTCAATGTCAATGTCAATGTCAATGTCAATGTCAATGTCAATGTCAATGTCAATGTCAATGTCAATGTCAATGTCAATGTCAATGTCAATGTCAATTACAATGTCAATGTCAATGCCAATGTCAATGTCAATGCCAATGTCAATGTCAATGTCAATGTCAATGTCAATGTCAATGTCAATGTCAATGTCAATGTCAATGTCAATGTCAATGTCAATGTCAATGTCAATGACAGTCAATGTAGAAAACGACTCTAAATGGAACGTTTTCACTCATTGTTTTTATGTGCGTTAAAATAAGAAGTTTTTTTATGCTATTACAAGTATTTCCCATGAGAGCGACCTTAAAAATAGCATGTTTAAAGCGTTAAAAAAATCGTATAAATTGATGTTTTTAACCCACCTTAAAACGTGAAAACTATTAATAAAACGTTTCATTTTGAACAGTTTTTCGACACATTCATTTGATGTGGATAAATTTTACAATTTTTGAGCTTAAGAATTTTTCATGTTATTTCCTAAGAGGCGTGCGCTCATTCTCTTGTTGCTCCTTTACAGAATTTCTTTGCCCAGAATGTTCAAAATTAAATTGTCAGTTTCATTCATCTTTGGATCGGGTCCACCTCCAATTTCAGTCAACTTTGAGTCGGGCCCACCTCCAGTTTTAGTCAACTTTGCGTCGGGTCCACGTAATAATTAAAAACAAAAGTAATTAATCTTACCATAGTGTAATTCTTCAAGTTGTGTCAGAATGTATCTCTTGTGTAAATAAAAATTTTGGTTGCAGGTACCAATCGTAATACTTTTCCTTTTAGCTGTTTTATTTTCTTGCGTCAATTTGTCGAAAAATGCACCAATAATATTTTGTGTCACAAGGGCAGAAAATGAGATTTAGCAGCCCGCGATTATTAGATGCACAAGCGAGCGTAGCGAAGCGAGGATAGATAATAGCTAAAGGCCTTTTTTTGCAGCTGTTTTTCACCTACAAAAAAAAACAACAAAGAAAGGAAAATATAACACAATTGCAAATCTGTTGTCTTGATTTCAGACTTTAATTTACACTGACGTTTAATTAAATTTATGTGAAACGTCAAAGTATGCGATTGACAGTTAAAGGTGTGTAGATATAGTGAAAAATTACAAAATCGTGTTGTTATGACTTCTGCATCACAAGGGACAATAAACATTACTTTCGGCCATATTTTTAGAGTTGATATTGTTCATTTTAATAACATTATTTTTCCACATCGTTTTAGTTACAATCTTAATTTCACAACCCAATTCAACTTAACCTCAAAATGTTGTTTATCTATAACTAATGGATCTAGAAGTGAGAAGTACACACTTGTACTTGTATATATATAACTAAATAACATGTGAGGTAATAAAAGTCGAGTACTACAAGAAATTTGTTTTGATGAAGAAGGACTGGCAACTAGTTACGGCAAACTGCCATCATCAGGCCAAAATTGTGTTAAAACTTATAGTACACACACACACTAACACACACTTTATTGCCATTTTATTTAGTAATGACGCCATCACTCATAGCAACATCCGTCCTAACACACTAACACACCCACTAACACATACACACACAGACATCATCGTGAAAATATCGAAATCGTATTCTAGGGACTTTAAAACTATTAGTTTTTTGCAGCACTATCTAAATTTTAATTTACCTCGAACTGTCTCTAGAAATTGCCGTTCATTTTATCTGGACAGTCCCGGAACAAATATTCATTACATTTCACCTGTGTACACTATGTGTAATAACTTTGAACTAACAAGGGGCCAGTTTAATTTGATTAATTTCAATGTGAGCAGTATTCAATCTTACTACCTTAAATTGTTTTTAATGTTATTGTTTTGGCATATATTTTGTTAATTTCTCTTAGGTTACAATTTTGTTAGTTATTTTTTTTATAATTCATATATTCTTACTCCGTAATTGGATTTTGATCTGTACAGTATCAAATAAAATAAATTAAAGACATGATCTAACTTGTTGCATTTTCTTATTTTAAATAGGACGTTTATTCAGCAATAAATCTATATTCCTTATACGTGGTCAAGTGGTAGATGCCCTTAGGAGCTATTCGTCGTTGGTCGATATTGCCTGTTTGTTTCTGTTCATTTCCATAAGTGTCCTTCTGGATTTCCTATTATCCTCCGGAAATTCACTAGAGAAACTATGGAAATCGGCCATTGATCTTGATAATATTGCATTGGGTTATTCCAAGCAACAAGGATTGTATAATTATTATTTCGGCGTTAAATTGTAGTTATAATGATGTTTCTAGAACACTAATTTCTGCTTATTCTGTTATTTGCTTCCATTCAAATGTTAATTAACATTTAGTATGTATCTTTTAGTTTGGAATAAATAATTAATAATTTATATTTTTTTACCAAATATGACATTATATTAGACGAAGTTAGTTTGTTTGACTGTTAGAAAAAATGAGTAAATAAGTAGGTAAGTAAAAAATTGTAAATTAAAAACCATGCAAATTTTTCATTAAGAAACTCTATTAACAGTTATCTAAGTAGGTAATTTAAAAAAATATATTTGCATATTTATTATTTATTTCCTGTCATTACAAACTTTTTTCACTGTTACTAATTATTTATTTATAATTAATATCACAATTAACAGAAACACAAGGAACAAATGTATAAACTTTTATTAGGTAGTTTAGGTTCTTTAAGCTCCTTAGGTTACGCCTGTGCCAGTGGCGTCCGGTCTGCATCGGACTTCCTAATTAAAACTTCTCGCTACTTTTTCTATTTTCGTTTTTCCTTTGGTAGATTTCTTATTTCTGTTACAGTCGAATAAGAACTTTAATAATTACGTTTGCGACCTGTAATTTCTTTCAGACTCGCTATCAATAAGTTTTGAAGAAAGAAAATTCAATAAAAGTTATGTTTTGTTTTATTTTTAGTATTTTTTATATAAATTATTTACCGGAGATATTATTGATTGAAAATCAAACATTTTCTACTTTCAAATCACTTAAGTTTATACAATTTAGATGCCGATACGACAATACTTTCATCGTTCTTAAATATAGTAATCCAAAGTTGGGGATAATTTTTATACAGGATGATTCATTGGGAAATGTGCATACAGTAAGTATAGATGGGGTACATTGAGGTGATTCTAAATAACCTATATTTAATGGACCTGTCTTTATTTATAACCTAGATATAACCACAACGTAAAAACTATTAACTTTGAAACTGTCCTCAACTCCATCTTTTTTTTTTCATTTTCTACGTCTTCTGGTAGCCTTTTCACTCTCAATGTTGATGTTTTTGCAGTATTTATCCAAGGTTGAGGTCTGTTCAACTTTATCATTCAGCCTATTTGTCAAGAACCTGACAAAATTGTTTGCAGCATTAAAAATGTCTGGGAATTTCTCTCTTGTAATCTCCAAACTTTCTTGAACTGATGAAATCAAGTTCCAGGCCTGTGCGTATTTTGTAAGATGAAGTGTCTTTTCATCTCTGGTGATTTTTCCATCGTTAGGAAGATGCACCGCTTTATTAATTATTATTAAGTTTTGTAACCCCTCATTCATGGTATTTTAAGTTTGATTTATCTCTAAAATTTGTAAATATGATGTTAACTTTTGTATTTCACCTACTATTTCTTATTTTGTTCAATTTCTTTACAGTTGTCCTGATGATGGCACTGTGTTGCCGAAAGCGCTCGACTATTTAAATTTGACAAGGAAATATATATATATATATATATATATTTACCCCTTTTTTGTATTATTACACACTTGAAAGTACTCACTGCCTTTTCGTTTTTTCAGTAATAAGTGTGTACGCACCAACTCGTAACCTTCTGTTACTTTTATTTACAATTATTATCTTATTATTTATACGGATGGATTAAAATTAAAAGACGGCGTTAGATCTTCTATTGTAATTGAAAATAACGAATAATAGACTTTAATCTCCTATTACCCCATATGCACCGCGGAATTATTTGCCATTTGGCAAACCCTTCTCCTTTTCTCGTTTTCCGAAACACAAAAATGTTTGGACGTACATACAATTTTTTTTGGAATTCTCATCCCACCTCCTCTCTATTGGAAAAAAGTACAATTAGGTGGACACTTGATAATTGTAACAGCCCAGGTAACGAAAAATCAATGCACATTAGATGCAGGAATCTCAATACGATTTTAGGATATAAAAGTCAGCATTAAATATGCTATCAACTCAGCATGGCAAAACCGCTATTCAACGTATGATGGACCCTTTAGTGTTCTTAAACCAAAGATAAATAAATGGGATTACACAGGCCCCGATACACTTGTGTAATGACCTGTCCAAAAAGTCACCAACAGAGAACAATTACAACATTGGTACCTGAAATAAATAAAATATTAGAAAATGAAAGCCAGATTAAAAATGCACTTACCTATTTAAAAGAGCTGAACAAATTTAACAAAATTTCAAGTACAAAATAATTCAACAATTAGTACAAGAATCAGTTTTGCGAAGATTAAAAAAATAAATCTGGATCCGTACCATTTAAAGCAAGTAGGAGATGGGTTTTAGCAGATGATTTTAAAAATTAATAGACTAGTATAATACAGGTGTTTATTTAGCGATGAAGCTCAAGAGACGGTGTTAATAATTTATGAAATTTACATATTTTGGGATGAACAAAATTCGTTCGCTATAAAACAAAAACATTCCATAAACCAGATTCTTCTTTAATGTTTGGTGTAGCGTTATTAACAACCGAAGTGTATTTGTTTCTGCAAAATATTTTACCCATATTCCTAGATGATGCAGATGTTGATGTTGGAGGCATGTACTTCCAATACGATGGGGCTTCACCTCATTTCCAGGTTATAGCGAGAGAGTTTTTAAATGACAACTTCCCAAATCGTTGAATAGTCAGAGACCAAAACTATCCTGCAATGGCACCCGATTTTATCCCAGTTGATTACCATATTCGGGGTTACTTAAAAATCAAAAGTTTATTCAACTGAAGTAAACTGGACAAGACCTTCTACGGAGAATCGAGGAAAATGACCAAGCTATGATTAGTAGATCAATTAGAAATCTTACTATAAGTGCGCAGAAATGTATTGAGCAAAAAATGAAGGCCACATTGAACAACTGGTGATGTAGTTTAAATGTTTTTTTGGCATCTAGTTCTTTTCGTTTAACTTAATACAATTTTTTGCAATGTTATTGTAATCTAAAATAAAGAGCTCTGTGAAGTTAGACCCCAAGTGTCAAATTTTTTTCTCTGAAATTTCCCGTTTGTTAGTGCTTCTTACTGCTTTCACTGTTTTTCAGTTTTCTGCATATTAAGGATTTTTTAATATCAAGTTCAGACGTGATAATCTACCAAAATGGACAAAATTTGGTAATTTGATTTAGTGCATCTTAGTATATCAAAACATTTTTCTATTGAATCAATTTTGATATCAGTTTTGGTTCTTCGTTAGTGCTTCTTACTGCTTCAAAAATTTGCAATAACGATTTTTTCTTTTTCGAGATATTTAACTTTTAATTTTCAAGGTCAGCCCTCACATCATATGGGATTGACTTAAATCTACAGTAATTTCTTGATGCATCGTTACTTTAGATATTTTTCTTAATGCCTTTTCCGGTACCTAATTATTGAGTATTTTTTGTTTCCAATTTGGCAAAAAATTAGACGAAAGTTTTATTTCCAGAGAACTTTTTCCTAGTTCATTTTTTATAACAAAGTTTAATTATTATAGATACATTATAGGTGAACATTAGTAACCCTAAAATAGGGAGAAAGTAGAGAGAAAAAAGGAGAGGAAAGTAAGAGAATCCAACTTTCCCCTACCATCCAATTCAATTCAATCAAACTTCTTTGAAAAAAATATAATAAAAATCAAGAAAGAGTCCTGAGCTGAACCATTTCATAAAACACAAAACAAAAAATTTTCCTATTAGTTGATGCACTTATGATAAACACAAATTCACTGTTATAAAAACTGGTATTATTAAAAAATAAATGAAGGAAATACTAAAAAATGGTAAAAGGTAGAGAAAAAAATAAAAAGAGAGTTGGAGACTTTGATTTAATTGCTGCGAACCTCGCTACGCTCGGCTCGGAGTGGATCGTCGGGAAAATAATAATTCCAACAGAAAAAAGTAGAGAAAAAATAGGGAAAAAGTAGAGAGAAAAAGGGTGAGGAAAGTAAGAGAATCCAACTTTCTCCTACCATCCACTCCGAGCCGAGCGCAGCGAGGTTCAGAGCAATTCAACCAAAGTTCTTTGAAAAAAATATAATAAAAATCAAGAAAGCGTCCTGAGCTGAACCATTTCATAAAACACAAAACAAAATATTTCCCTATTAGTTCATGTACTAAAATTTTATGATAAACACTAATTTACTGTTATAAAAACTGGTATTAATAAAAAATAAATGTAGGAAATACTAAAAAATGGTAAAAGGTAGAGAAAAAAGTAAAAAGAGAGTTGGAGACTTTGATTTAATCGCTCCGAACCTCGCTACGCCCCCGAGTGGATGGTCGGGAAAATAATAATTCCAACAGTAAAAAAAGTAGAGACAAAATAGGGAGAAAGTAGAGATAAAAAAGGAGAGGAAAGTAAGTGAATCCAACTTTCCCCTACCATCCACTCCGAGCTGAGCGCAGCGAGGTTCCGATCAATCAATTCAAAGTACTTCGAAAAAAAAAATAAAAAGCAAGAAAGCGCCTTGAGCTGAACCATTTCATAAACCACAAAACAAAAAATTTCCCTATCAGTTCAAGTACTAAAATTTTATGATAATTCACTGTTATAAAAAACAGGTATTATTAAAAAATAAATCTAGGACGTACTAAAAAATGCTAAAAAGTCGAGAAGAAAATAAGAAGAGAGTGGAAGACTTTGATTCAATTGCTCCGAACGCAATTCCAATCGTCACCGGGTGATATATATATGTTCTATTTATAATGTGGTTCCCACCATATTTAAAACTTACAGCTTGCAAAGATTTAAAACTGCATATAAGAGACTACTATTCGCAATGCAATCCTAAAGTAATAATGTACCTACAACAGTTATGTATATATATTTTTTTGTCAGCGATATATATGTTAAAAGGTTAAGTGCAAGAACAATTTATAAGGTGGTTTTATACCATTTTATAAATTGAACTTCGCCTTTTGTTTCTGTCATGCAGAAAATTCTTTGTAAATTAAAAATTTTTTTTTTATTTTTTTCTTTGTAGAAACAATAAAGTCGTTTATTATTATTATTATTATTTACTAACCGGTAACACTTCACACCATGATGTAATATTATCTTTGTTCCTTTTATTTTCAGTACCACAGCAATGCCCTTTAATTTTAATTTTAATCTAACATAATTTTAATCCAAGTAACAGTAATCAGTAAAATAAGTATAGTTAAAAATTATAAAAAATAATATGTGAAAAAGATAATCAAATATGTGTTAAAGTAATCGGACTAATATTATGTCGAATTGTCTTGGCCAAAGACGATTCGCATGAGAGGTTGTTATTTTAAATAACAGTAAATTAATCTTAGGTCAAATAGATGTCGTTAAGCGGCAATACATGGTTCGAAATTAATTAAATATTATATCAACAGTTAGCGACACCGACAGTAACTCAAAAATGCCTGAAAACAGGTCTTTACCCAACGAAACACAAAAATTAACTGACTATTCTGGGAATTCTAGCGGTAACCAAATTGGCCATTGACTGAAAAATGTTTTAACTTATAAATTGTTGGAAAATATTGACATTGACAAAAAATTAATAAATCTCTGTGACAGGTTAAAAATCCTCTTGAACAAGCGCGACTCGGTAAGTTAAGTCATATGATTTCCGGCGAGGTATCAATGCTTATGACAGAAAACTAGCCAAAAAATTGCCAAGCACCGCTAAAAACAATCTTGTATCACCAATGGAACTTAAAATATATAATATTTGTTTTCCTAACTAAACCGATTCTGGTTCTTTATTTTGATGAGTCAATTGTATTTGCTACTCATTAAAATGCTCATATTTATACAATATATTTTACTGGGTGTTTTTCCACTCTGTTACATTTGTGATAGGTTTTGTATCAAATACCCTTGATGTTATGATAATGAAAACCATATTACTAACAAGTGTTATTTTTAATTCCATAATTTATTTAAGGTACATAATGAATTTTACCTGATATTTTCAGTCCTGTTTCTCTCCTTTATTATAACCCATTTTTGTAATATTATTTAGGTACTTAAGTTTAAGTACAATTAAATTATGCTTGGAAGAGCAAGGCAATAAGGCCAAAAGTTAATAAAGCACCCGAGCTATTTATTTATATCAAACGGTCGCCGAACTGAAACATCGTCTCATTAAAATTTGGCCTTGTTATTTTCCAGGAAGTTCTACCGGAAAACTGAATCACGGCAATTTCAAAAATTTATAAAGTAATTGTAGATTTATTGCTGTAATGTTTGGAGCTTAAAATACGGGGAAAAATAAGAAACAGTTTTTTAATTATCTATTTGCCGAAATACTCGATCTGTAATTTAAAAAAAAAGTATTGTAAAATTTGCGATAAACTGTAGGTCGACAGATCGATGTGTTCAATTCCAATTTCATTTTACCGGATACGGACAATACTGCTGCATCAACTAAACTGAAACCTTTTCCTTGAAAACACTCTATAAAGTCAATATCATAAAGCAAGTTGTTTTCATTGTCCTTATTGATTTCCTCCCTCTTTAATACGCTTTCCTCACTCGAAATAATATCAAAAAACCTTTTCTTTTTCTCAAAGGCGACAGACGAAATCGATGACAAAGCAGCTTTTCCTGTTTAAATTTTATTTTTATTTTTTCTAACAGCGTGAAGTAGATAAACTGTTAATTATTAACGAGGAAGTAGCGAAGCTAGGAATTATGGTTTGATCAAAGAAAATCCTAATTCGTAAAATCATTCCTTAGTTTTATTTAATTAAAAACCCTTTTGTTATAGTATTACAGTTTTATTTTGCTGTTAGACACAACAAGAAATTATTTTTCGAACAGAATTTTTAAGCCTTTTGTTTTATTTTTAATTATTAAAAACCCTGTTAAATTTTCTTTTGTCTGTATAAAAGACAAAATTAATTATATATTTTTTCTTTTACAGGTATGTATCTACTTCTTCAAATCTACACTCTGTTGATATTTTTTATTGTGTTACCCTACAGGTAAGTCTCAATTTAAATATACGTTGTGCTTAAATTTCGTTATCGTACGATATGGCTATCATATCCACACTTGTTGCATAAAATACTATTTCTTGACCTAACTGCTTAGTACAATTCAAATTTGTTCATGCGCACTGTAAATATTTTAAAATTGCAGTGTTGTTGCCAATAGATTTTGTATTTTTTATAAATACTGAAATGTTTATATTTTAATAATATCTTTTGTTTGTAACTTTTAAAAATATTATTTATATGCTGGTACGTCACTGGTGCAAATAAATTGGAACATAGTCTTAAAATAAAAGAAGACTTAGTAACGCTTGGTTAATGGAAAATGTTTGACTTCCGACCTCTTTGGCAGACGTATAATTGGTTTATTCAAGTAATACAATAAACGCGGATTTATTTCGAAAGAATAAAAAGCGTTAAAGAGAAAAGTTGTCCAATCAATGGAAGCCCGCAGTTTTGATGAATTCGATTTTATTTCTATTGCTTCAATTAAGTAAAATTTAATGCGATTTGTTACGTATAAATTGAAATTTTTTTAAATCTATATAAATAAAAAACGTATTTATTAATCCGGATTTCGTTTGCCTTTGAAAAATAAAAAGGCTATCTAGGTTACTCTTTCAGATGTCCAGACGCTTATATATTTTTTCCTTCTAAACACAAAAGAACATCATATTGTCGATGACCTAAAAATTGCGGTGCGTGTTGTTTTCGTCGAAAAATCATTTATAATTTATTTTATTTTATGATGGCGAAGCCAGTCAGTTTCCTTTTGTTCTCTCCACACTACAAAACGGTCTATTCATCAAAAAAAAGATGGTCGAGCAGATATTTCTCAGCGTCATATATTCCTCCTGCTTCTTTTTTTTGTGGTGCTATTGTGAGTCCAGTGACATTGACAAATCCCATTTATATAAAGTTTTTATTAGTTTATAAAGAGCGCGGGAATTAAAAACGAATTAAAGCTATGACAAATCGTCTTTGGCTCGAGCAAACGGAGAATTTAATAAATTTGTTGATGGCATTATTAAAACCATATGGCAAATATATTCAGCAGGTGTTTATTTTTCTTTTGAAAAACCTTTTAGTAACTACAATTTTCTTTTATAAATATTTTAAACTCTTTAAGGCAAACTACTATAAGAGACATACTATGTGTTCCAATTTCGATTACAATGTATTGTTGTATCCGTTATTGTCAAAGATTTCCATCCTTATAAAATCAGAATTGGTTAAAAAACTAATAGAAGTTTATTCGATAAATGGAAAGTTAATGAAAATTCAATAATAATCCATTTTTTAAGTTTTAACAGTTTAAAATATTTTTCGCTTTTGCCCCCATCCGTAAGTTTATGTCAAAACAAAATTTATATACTTTTATCATTAATTCCCTTGGCCCTAGACTAGTCACGACACAAATGTTTCGTTAGCGCTCGGGATCGGTCGTTTTAACCAAATAGTTTGATTTTTTATAACGTCATTATTTTTATAATAACTTCTAGAAATAATATATATACATATATATAGCGTAGAGTATTGGGAAGCAGCAAAAAAAGAACAAAGTGTACTCTTTCAAGGCTTTATTTCCAAGCTTTCGAGTATGTGTATACTCATCATCAGGGATGCTGCTAACCAAGTACAACTTGGTGCCGGTAGATGGAACCCACCCGCCATCATAATGCCTTGGATGGAGGAGGCACCACGCAATTAAATCAGGCGACGTTGATACGGTGGAATAAATTGCATATAACTGGCACTCGAAGGTGACCAATGATCTTTGCTAAATGTTGCTGAGATTGGAAAATTCTACGAAGAGAATTTTTGCGAAACTTATCTTTTACAACAATAAGTGATCACACAAGAAGTCGTTTACAGGTAGGAAATTTACCACAAGCAATAAAACTAAGCATTAGAGTGATCCATGGCGGTCTGTGAGTCCGCAGCGACTATTTGTGTGTTAAAAATAAGCGAGACTACTGAAAGGTTTAATAAACAAATTTTCCATAAAATTTATCTAAATTTATAACCTCAAAGAAATCATTGGATTTAAATGATTACCAACCAATTACACAAATGTATTCAGTAAATAATGTGAGCCTTGTAGAAATGTAAGTTAATTTTGTATAATATTAAAATTTAAAAACAGTTTTTATCTTATCAACATACTAATTAACGTAATCTATTTTTTCCATCAAACTCATTAATATTTTAACTATTAAACTTAGTTTATCAAGAACTGGTAACTAATTTAAAATAAATTTTTTCTTAGACACGTTCTGTAACGCCATGCATCTTAATTTTAAATTTTCATAAAAGCTTTTCCGAACTGAATTGTTAATTAATCTCTATTATCTAACCTAATTAGCACTTTTGACTGCATTAATTAGTTAGTTAGGGAAGATAATGAAATTAGAAGTTAGTAATGGGGTCAAATATTTTAATAAATCAGTTAATAATAAATTACTGTTTTTTGTATATTTATTTTTACCAGAGAAATAATTTTTACCATTTACACAAACATACAATTATTAGTAAGAAAAACTTTCTTTAGTAACGGAAATTACCAATAGCAAACAAGTATTTAAAGTACTAATTAAAAAAGTTAGAACACAGATATTAAAGTAAAAATAGAAATTTGGAATAATAAATTATTAAAATATTGTTTTGATATTTATTTATATTCCATTTTTTTTACTCGAGACTTATTATTGATTTTTTTGGAGAATGGAACTTATCTTGGTTTTGTTTTACTTCTCATCAAGTTTCTTTGAAAAGTTTCCTGGATCCGGCAGTGAAAATATGTCAATCCAACAGGTTCTGATCTAGTAAAAAGACGTTCCAAAGAAAACGTTCAGTCCAGAAAAGGCTCTGTCCAGGAAAAAAGCTCTCTGCAGAAAAAAACTCCAAGAAAACTTGTTCGGAAAAAACTTGTTCCAAAAAAAACATGTTCCAAACAAACACCTATCAAAAAAATTTGATCTAGAAACTTGTTCCAAAAAATCCCTATATATCGAGGGGAAGAAAAAAATTTCTCAATAAGCGATATAGACGATATAATGTTCTAACTGATGAGGTAAAGAGAAGAATTGTTAACATGGAAAATACATTTTATAGTCATATCAAGAGGAGAGGGAAAGCAAGATAAGTTGAGAAGAGATACCAAGCGAGTCTAAAATGAAAATACAGGGAAAAAAATAACAAATTCCTTTGAAATTATCGTGCTGCAACAGTTTACCAACGAACATAGTGTAGTGTACACCAGAAATAACCGAACGATATCAGTGCTACACGATATACTCCAGTGTACAATATTGTAGTTAATGGAGACATGGCGAATAGACTTTACGATATGTACAGTACGTGCGGTGCGGAAATCGCGCGCAGCACCAAACTGTTACGGCAATTGCGATTGTGGCCAAAGTAAATACGAGAAACTTTTCCGATTTTCAGTATGTTTACAACCATGGCTCTGATAGAAACAGCAAGTATAATATTCCTAATGTATAATGGTTTCGCTAAAAACAAACATAAAATTTACAAAGATAGATTAAATTTTGGAGAATGTCATCATCCATATCCACAAGCTGCAAGTAGATAAAAATGCTTTTCGGCAATGTAAAGGAATGTTTCCAGCTACTTTTGATTCTATAGTTAAATCCTTATAGGACGAATTTTGGTTATTCAACAAAATATTTCGTTTTTGAATATCCGTAATCAGTCTTCCATCATCATTACCAAACAATTTGATTTTTAAAACATAGCGTGCGATGCGGCAACGCATAATCGTGATAGCCGCATTAATTTTATTATTCAGTTAGTACGACATAATTTTTTAGGATAGGTTTTATAAATTGCGGTTGTCGCATCGCACGGAATACACCACACGCACCGTATATATCATATTTACCTAGGACATAGCGTTAAGGTACATTCATAGTGCACTTCCTCCGACTGTACGGCAGGTTTTACAGCTTCGCGAATCAACCATATTCTAGCAGGTAGTGGTCATAGTACACCACTTGGGGGAACGTCCCGCTCAGTTCTCAGTTGGTATCATGGAGATATCCAGTGATGATGTATTGTGTGTTTTATTATCTAGTGATAATGTTCGAAGCTTTACACCAAACTGAACAAGTAGATGAAAATCGGTAGAAGCAAATTGGGTCAGTTAAGGCAAGCAGGCAGAAACACACCATGATAATGCTCGATCATTTCTCCCTACTTTTTTCCCCGATAGTCTGTCGCGATAAAGCGGGAAGCGATAAGCAGTGCACTATGGATGTACCTTTAGTCCAGGTAATGGGTTGCCTTAGGTATCACCTTCGATTTATGGTATAACGACCATTTGATCTGGCAGCATCAGTGTAGAAAAATACTTCACAGGTCGTTATGGTATCAACAAATCTCATAATGGCAAGAAGGGCGGGATTTACTTACCTTGTGTTAAGTAACTGGTGATTTGCTGCTAGAATACTAATACTCAGAACTAATTATAAAACAAATAAAACGCACCAAGTAAAAAAAATTAACCTTTATTAATACACAAATAAAATCAAATGGGAAAGGTGAATAAGGCATGTACAAATCTAAATTACCTTGGATTGACAATGAAGTGATACAATGGTAAAATAAATGAATGGAATGCTTAAAAAAATTAGTGCATACAAGTACATTTAATTCCTACATTTAACTCCCCTACTCATATATTTTTTATAGTCCTGATACATCTAAGAAAGTTCTAAAAGTGTTATAGTTGAAAGAATTAATTCTGATATTCTTCAATGTAATACCAATTGTATCTTATATCATATCCTCCTTTAATATATTTATTATCATTAAATTATTAATTCCTTTGACAATAAATTTTCTGTAAACCCTCAACTAGCGTGGTTAAGAGTGTAGAGTAATACAATAGAGGCGAGAAATGCTCTAAATTCTTCCTTCGTTAGCTCTCTCAGTTCTGTTCGCTGAATTTATCTTGGAATATTAATATCTTTTAATTTGTCCATAAAATTATTTCATTTTCAATCTCATCTGTGAATTGAAATGGTCCAGCGACATCAGCACATTTTGCAGGACATTTAAGACCTGGTAGAACTTTTACCATATTGTGTTTTTTGGTTCTTATAATTATAATTAAATTTGAGTTGGCAGGAACAGCGGAGCACTTTCTATTCATTGTTTTTGTACTCTCTTCCTCTTCGCTGTTTTCCGTACTTTCATATTTTTGAATTTAATCCACCTGTTCCTCCATCTCAGAATTAGAGTTTATGATTACATCGTGGGAAAAATCGTTTCCTCTGTGGTCCCCATGATGACAAAACTTACTCTTAACTTCATCAAACTACTTGATTAATGATTTCTCATAATTAGAGTCACCATAAGAAACAACCACCAACTGAAAAATAAAATATTAGTGACGTTGTGGTGTTATACAAACCTTATCAATTGTCTCCTCTCGTTCGAACGCATTCCTCTTGCTTTGAGTCTTCGTCATAAACTTCATCTTCTGCTGTAATACTCTTCTTCGAGTCGGAGATATGGTCAATATCGTCTTCGCTTCCGGATTCGATGTCGTCGACTTCTTCAGCTTTAGATCATAAAGCTTCGAGATTCTTTTTTTCCGTTTCGTATGATATGATATTTTAGCTAAAACATATTAACATGATTTTCCTCATTCCAATATGTCAATAATAATGACTTACCTATGACGTCATAATCACAAACGCGATTACACACACCCCAGAGCGTTTCAGTAGCATGTAACTTCACTCACTGTCTACAGCCTACTACCGGAATGCCTGAATTCGATGGTGACGACATATTGGGACAGCCGTGCGCATAAGTTTACGTTTGTTTTAGCTTGAGAGAGATATTGCCTGGCTGAGGTTTGTTAAACCACACATATGTAGCGCCGGGTTAAATAACCTGTCAAAACAACTGTCAAGTCTTTTTTATACTAATGCAGAAACATATTAATAAAAATGAGTAATTCCAGTGATGACTTAATAAATGGTACTTCACCAAACTAAATATACTTAAAAATAGAAGGTGCTTATTAGTTTTATATTATTTTATCAGTGACAGCCCATGAAAACCTAGTGCTAACGCTCTCGGTTTCGGATATGAAGGTTGTCGGTTCAAACTCGGTGACTGTAACCGCTTTTTGTAATTGTTTTTATCATAGTTTTTCCTTTAGTGGGCTGTAGAATAATGATCTGTTCAACTGGAGTGGATTGGCCATATCGCACCCAGTTCATTGAGTACTCCGCCTACGGCTTCGTATTCTAACTTGGTCCGCGTGCGATATGGCCCTCATATCCACACTTGTTGCACAAAGTACTATTGTAAATACTTCTCTTTTAACCATATTATATGCATTTTAGTATACTGGAAAGCCGATGAAATATCAAATATGTAAATTATCCTTGAGGATTCTTGTTTTCATCTTGTACTTTAATATCCTTTCCTTATACATCTTAAATTAGTATAATTAGTAAAAAAAACTATGAAATAATATAATAAATAATTATAACATGCTCCGGGTACAAACCGTCATAAATATACACCCATAAAAAGAAATAAAAACAAGAAATTGTGTGGCCAATTCAATTACGAAAATTGGTTTTTTATGAAACTTTTATTAGAATGTGTTCAGTAGTTTTTTTCTAATCTTCAAATTATTCTTCTGAAAGTGAGTTCTTTTTAAACTTAGAAAATATAAAATAAAGTTAAAATATAGCGGGATTGTAAGAACGAAAAAAAAATCCAACATTTTCCTGTTAGTTAAATAAAAACTTCAAGCCGAAAGAGCTCTAGGAGAGTAATTAAATAAAATCGGAGACGACAGAAAGTCAAGGAGTGCTATTAGATAAATCCTTACAGAAAGTAATTTATTATGATAATGGATATAATATGACGTCCCCTTCCCCGTTTTGGCATCGCGTTCTTTCTTTTAATTTGAAATATTAAGCATATCAATTCCGGGATCGGAGAATTAATGAAAGCTTTGACTTATACCTGTTGAAATAAAAGCTTTTCCTGCCATTAGCTTTTCCTTTGTTTGCGATTTTTCTTTTAGCAGTTCCGGTAAGTAACGGGATGGATCTCTTATCGATTTTTTTTTATATTTAAAAGCATCAATAAAAGGTAAATTGGTATTGAAAAGTTGTTAAAAGGATTTTTAGGAGCGTTGATATTACGATATATTTTAGAAAGTTCTTTGAGTCAAACATTTTTCATTATTTAATATTTTATATTATATAATTATGTTCATACTTATATTAAGAATAAATATGATCCATATGTCAAATAAGAGCTGTTTAAGTACAAAGAAAAGAGTTAATATAATTAAAGAAAATGGGGACGTCTAAGGATTGTTAAATTCACGATTTATGGTCAGTTCACCAAACAAATTCAAAGCAGAATGATAGACGTAATCAGTTGAGGATAAAACCAAGTCTGTTAATTTTATATTAATGATTGCGTTTCTGAAACGCTTTCATGAAGTTCATGTACATTACAACCACATGTATGTGGATTGTCTCAGGTAGAAACAGTGTCAGTGGCAGTAGATTTGAAACAATACAGCGACTAGTAATAAACCATGTCATGCGGAGACTTGTAACTAAATATTACACAATTTACTTTAAAAAAATGTTGAAATTGCAGATAGGTATAATTTTTTTGATAAAATCAATAATTGTAGAAAAATGTGAAAAAGGTAAAACATTTAGTATATTCTTATGATATTTTAAAACTTTAACTCTGTAATTATTAAAGTCACTATCCCGTCTGTCTATTTGTGTCTGTCTGTTTATGTAGACGATTTCTCGGAACTGAGCAGATTGACACCAAACTTGGTACACGGGAGCCGAGGTCTGAGCGCCGTAACTGCCGAGGCTGCTACCTACCTTGCAGCCGGCATGAGGCAACGTAGTAGCGGCGAAAGAAGCCCGTTTTTTTTTTTTTTTTTTTTTTTTTTTTTTTTTTTTTTTTTTTTTTTTTTTTTTTTTTGTGCCCAATCATAAAGGAGACTGACAGGTTGTTTATTGCTCAGGTCGATGTCCGGAGGTAGGTAGGTAAGTCCCATCTACTGTACTGAGTTTTCAATAAGAGTGGCTGACGCCCTTCGTGTTCAGCCCGCCTACATTTCGGCATGGGGCATGTTTGTATCCAATATCTATTAAACAGACTGTCGAGGGAACCCCATCCAACTCCGCACTCCAAAAATTAACGGGGAAGCTCCCTGGTTTATGTAGTTCCAATTATAGGCAAGGGAAGGATTAATCAAACACCCTTTTACGTCCTTTATTACATACGTTTTTTTTTTTTTTTTTTGCCATTTATTAGTATTTGTTTATTTTTTTGTCACAACATTACTCCACAGAGATCATTCTGTCACATCGTCATCTGCAATCATGTTATTTCTCATTCGCTTATTGCTTAAGCTGGACTGCTTTCCAGTTTAGTGGAGGCAAGTAATTTTTCACTGTTTTTATCAAGTTATAGGTTTATTCCCGTATTCCCACATCCTTTGCCATCTATCATCATATGCTTTATCATATGCTTGGTTTTCTGTTATACTGTTTGCTAATTCGTGAGCTCTTTTAGCACCTACTGCGTTTCTCTTAGTTTTGTTTATGGTTATATTTATATTGTTTTTACTAAGTTCGTATATTGTTTTCTGTATTTCTATCGCCGTTTTATTTCTTGGATAATATTTTGTTATCCAGTGTATCTCGTTTTCAAAGTCTGTATAGATTTTTATTGTTTGTCCAGTGAGTTGCTGGATATTGGTTTGGACAATGTCTGTTGCTATTTTTCCTGCTATCAGCTCTAAGTTATTTGTATGTATTTGTGTGTGTACATTATATGTATAGTCCGTCCATGCTTCTTCTATATGCGTAGTAATTCCTATGCCGTTTGTGTTATCCTTCTTACCCGTATCAGTGTAAATTTCTAGTCTGGTCATATTTTGGGTAATATTTGCAATCGTATGTGCTATAGCGGGGTGTTTACTATGGTTACTGTCTATCGCATAAGTTTTCCAACGCAACCTACACTATTTTCACATTTAGAAGAATCAGTGTATAAGATTCTCTCAAATGGAGATAATTCGATGATTGATATAAAAGATTGTCTCGAAAACTCCCTGGGTATCTCTTCTTTGAGGTATTTATTTAGGGATAAGTTAGTTACAGGTAACTTTATGATTCATGGAGGAGCAACAGAGTAGGGTGTGGGGAGTGTTTCAAGAAAATTGATATTAGATAGGAGAGGTGGTAGAATCTGAGAGAAAGTTTGTGTTCTTCTGGGGAAAAAAATAACTTAATAAATTTAAAAATTGGAAGTGGAAGGAAACCAATAGTTATCCTTTTGTCGAATGATCTTTCTTTATCTAAAACTCTAATTTTCACTTAAATCGGACAGAAAAAATATTATACCCGAAAAAAGGGTAAGGTAAAAATCTTCAAAATTTTTTAAAAGTTAGATTTCCAAAAGAAATGGAAGAGGGATAGTTTACGTGGCGTAGATTCCAAAAAAATTAACGATTCTTATCAAGTTTCCAGTTAGATTCTGAGAAAATTCAGTATTTTTGAGAAAAAAGGAGCAAGCGCGATTTCTAAATATTTCAATAAAAAAATGTTAAAAAACAAATTAGAAGGAAACAAATCATTATCGTTTATTCTTATAATCTTTCCCTATTTATAACTCAAATTTCATTTAAATCGGAGAAAAAATTTAGATTTGAAAAAAAATGGTAGAGGGATAGTTTAAGGGGCGTTCCAAAAAAATTAACTGTTCTTCTCTGGTTCTTCTAATTTGTGAGAAAATTTAGTTTTTTCCAAAAAAAAAGGAGTGAGCGCAACTTCTAAATACTTCGATAAAAAATGTTTAAAAAAAAATTAGAAGGAAACTAATTCTATTTTTGTTGTTTACTATTAGATAAACATTGTTTAATTATTGTAAATTTATGTGTTAACCTTTAACGTTTAAAGCTTGCTGATTAAATCTTATCAGAAAGCGGGACGATATATTTTATTGTCCCACGTCCCCTAAAGGTGTAATGATTATAGGGTGGTCCTTCGAAATCTTTATTCGACCACGCGATGGCTTATGTGTGATTTTTTGAACCAAACTTCTATTACTACAAGTCCACAAATCTACTAAATTCATTCACTCTCATTCACACAAGTGGCGAAACTATGGGTATTTAAAAAAGACAAATATTAAACTTAAAGGAAATGTGGTGCTCTACAACTTTTGCACTAAAGTGCATTGTTTGTCTTCAAAATCTGTAAAAACTAAAAAACCTATATTCACATTTTTTGCGTGTCCTCTAGTGGTGTAACTTTTGGAAATTCTGGAAAAAGTATAATAAAAAAATTGTAGGGAATTGTATGCTTCATAACAAATTTCAACTTGATTTGTTAAACAGTTCGGTAGCTATCATGGAAGATTACACTCAGACATACAAACCGACAGACCTTACTCTGTAAATGGTCTCAATCTTCTCGGGAACCTCAAAATGAATATTTCCATTGATTGATATTCTAGTTCATTAAACTAGTTGTAATTTTAACAATATAATGGTTAAGACGTGTTGTTATTATTCCATGCGGTAACGTCATATCGCAAGGTAACAATCGACGTTGTGTCGGATCAAGTGAATGTTTATTGTTGGATTTAGATAAATATATCTTGAAGACGGGTTCATTACAATGAGTAGTTCATTACAATTAGTGGCTTATTACATTCAATTAAGAGTACAGAGTTCGTGCCGCTAGTGTTACAGGGCTGGCATGAGAAATCAACACCAGAAGAAACCATTGCGATACATTACATGGCGATCCTGACTATTTACTATTACATGTCGATCCTGATGGTAAAAATTGTGAGGTAGTACCGTTAGCCTGATGGTAAGAACTTGGAGGCAATACCGTTGACCTGAAAGTAATAAATTTGGAGGCAGTACAGTTGTGCTAAGCTATTTACTATTACACAAGCTTAAATATTAATCTATATGAAAGGAACAACTGTAGTAAAAAATAATTGTGGATAAATTGTTTTATGGAAGGATTGGTAGGGATAAAGTTGTCCGGGAAGACTTACCGCGGGAAGGATTGTCGTAGGAAAAGATTATCCGGGAAGGACTATCAGAGGAAGAATTTTCCGGGAAGGATTATCGTGTCTGAAACAAATCCTCAATCGGCATAATTTGAGGCTCTCTAAGAACCAACTAACATAATAATGGTGTAATGGATAACAAACAAAAAAATTTAGCTAAAATACACCAATTAGAAATTTTTGTTACAATAACTTTAACAATAAATATATTTTTAAAATAACAGATAGAAATTTCTCACTGTGATCAAGTTTTCAATTTAAACAGAAAACACTAAAGTGGATAACAATAGAAGATTTTTGTTATTTCCTTTTAATTGGTGTCACTATAGTAGAGAAAAACAATGTTCGATATCCTGTATATGTTCTCGGACCCTGACATAGGACTATATATACACATAAAAGGCAAAAGAAAAAAGGAAGTTAATATTTTATAAACATGTCGTTTAGTCATATTATTTCCCAAAGAACAGTTTAACAGTAAATTTTGTTTTAATCGTTTTTCTCTAAAGAAACAATTTTGATAAATAACAAACATCAAAAATACCAACTATAAAAAGTTAAACAAAATTCCCAAAATGGAAAAATAACTTTGAAAACTGAACCCAGATTTAAATAAATCATAATTTATTTAAAAGTCACTTACCCTCATATAGCGGATTTAACAAATGTCCAAAATTTTTGTGGAATTTTTTAAATAATTTACTCACACCTTAATTAAAATAGAAACAAAGGCAAATTTTATAATCCAAGAACCATGTACTTTTTTTTCTGAAGATTTTTACAGATCAAATTATATTGTTGGAACATGTCGCCTGAAAGTAAATTCAAGTTGGCGGGACTGTGTAGCGCGAGCGCTAGCCGCCATCTTGAAAAACAGGTTTTGTGAAATATCTCGCGAACCGTGCATTGGACAAGAAAAATAGTAGAAATTATTTTTGTGGATTTAAAACTGGTTTCTGTATAATGCATACATGACACACATAATGCAACAATAAAGTGTTGCAGGCAATGTTTCAAAAAAAAGTTAAATATCTTTTGTTTAATTGTTAATAATCGTTAGGACTATTCTAAAAAAAATCCAATGCTGCATTTTTAACTAGCTGATCATCCAATTTCTTGCTAATTTTATCCACGAATAAATAATAAATATTACCTTCGTACAACAAAAGCGACTGGGTTAAATTCAATAAATAGTAAAGTTAATTTGGATTATAATTACAAGCATTCGGTTTTGGTTGTTAATACTAGAGCAAATTATATTTAAAAAAAAATCAAGTCCAATGAAGTGTACTTGATTGACAAGTTTTTAATTAATAGGATTTCTCATTAGAGCTTGAAACAAATGAGTTCTGTTAATTAGAGCGCTTGCTAGGGTATTGAATACGAAGAATTTCAATTTCAGTTCTACCGTATGGTAAATAATTAGAGATTTTTTTAACCAGTTTATATAAAAATTTATAAAAAATCATAAAAAAATCTTATTGCTGCATTATTGTATATTCTAAATAAATTTAAATCTTATACCATACATTTTTTGTTCTTATTTCTCCAAACGACACCAACATAAGAAATCCTTTCGTTCCAGTAAATTCCCCTGGAAGCTACTTTGTAAGACGGTATCGAGATTTTCTCAGGTATATATGTCGCATTATTAGATTCCGTCGGAAACAGGAAGCCGAGCTTAGATATCGAAGAAAGAAGCCCCCTCACGATGATCCAATCAGACTTCCTTCAGCCACTTCTTCAGTCACCTAAAATGGCGGAAAGGCAAAGATGAAATTGACTAAAATTTCCCTTTGTCGAATAATTTTATTTTCCCGGTTTCTGTAGCTGAAAGGCACACATAAAAGATAAATAATATACTTTTACCCAAAGCTAAACGAGATTTATATTATCGCAAGAATATGTCTATTTATATCTTTAAACGTCTTTAAGACTAAAATTTATATAATTTTAATTATTGTTAATTTATTAATTAAATGAATTATTTGGTGATAATTATATATCAAATGTGTTAAAAGTCGGATTCATGCTTCTATAAAATTTTAGGTAATTTTTCCCTTAACAAAAAAAAATCACCAAGGATACAGATAATCATAAAATAATAATAATTTTTCACGGATAATCATAAAGTTATAAAATCTTTTATAAAATTGTAACGAAGTTACGAATGTACCAATGATTTTAGTTGCCTAATCGCCGTTCTTACTCCATTTACCTAATAATAATAATTTTAATTCCGCCTTCACTTTTCAAAATAATTAATATAATTAGTTTCTTCCTAACACTTGTCGCAATTAGTGTATTATTAAAATCTTCGCGCCAGCAATAGACCGTAAATAGCCAAAAATTAAAATGCACGGTGAAAACGAAAAATGTAAATAAACACCGCGATCTCCTGTCGAACATATGGTCAAACGCGATCCGTTGCACAAAGTTAACACTTCGCTCGGGAGATGGAGCCGTTACGGACGGACTTCAACTCGCGACACGTATCCAACCAACCTCATTTAAGAAGTTCGATTAGAGACCCGAAGAACCAATAAGCGTCCTGCTTGAATTGACGTAAAATGTCTTAAATCCCTGGTGTTTTCACTAATAACTGTAAAAGTTTGGGTCAAGTTGGGACATTCCTACCTACTTGATTTTGACAAATTTTTGAGAGATTACTAAAGTTTCAGATTAAAAATGTCAGGTGGCGCATACATCGCTTATAGTAAACTGTAATCACAGATCACACAGGGTGTATTTATATTCTGGTACTTAATACAGATGAATGCTCGAATCTGCAGCTTTATACTGTCCACACAAAATGTAACAAACTCAGCGAGGACTCCAACAATTCTAAACAGCGCCATCTTACAGAATTCTGATAAGTTCTATTGAACGCAACAGGTGGTACTCCCAATAAGTTCGAAACAAAATCGAATCAGTAGATACACCAGGGTTTTTAGACATCTTAGGTAGACGATTGATAGCAATGACCGACATCAGTGCTGTAGCCAGCCATACCAGTGACAGTAGTAAAGTTCCAACCGTTCCAGTGCCGTACCAGACAAGGATTACCGCAGCAGATACTCCGAATCGCAGTCCAGAAGGGCAAGTAAAGTCTGCCCTAACGACTAAAGACCATATCGACCCCTGAAGTATTTCATTCTTCACTTAAGCTGCCCGAGTAACTGGCCTTCACACTTTTAACGGTAGGTGGCGCCTGAGGCAATCCGAGACCTGGACTTACTCGTCAAATTGACCCGCAACGACTGAAGTGCTTTACAAAATGTAATTTAAGAAAATGCTAAATGAGTCCATTATTCCTATATCTATAATATATCAAAAACTATAAGTAAAACAATCAATGATAAAAACTATTAAGATAAAGATTAATTATAACAGACCATATTTTTATATTGATTTATTTCAACTAGAACATAATATATGTGACATCGCAAAAGATCTTACTTCAAAATTAACAATAGATCATTACTTAAACTCTACATTCTCTTGAATGATTCATTGAAACTTTTAAGTGGTTTTTCCATTCAACAAAATTAATCCAGTTATACCAAAACATTCATTGTGATAATTTATCTTGTACCGCCGCTACTACATTGACTGGTTTTGAGGACACGAGAGGGAGTATTTTGGTCAAAGCGAGAGCAGTACTTGATTTAGGAGATATTTGCGGCCGACAATCTGCTAAATCATTATTTTTAGTCCGAGGAATTGGCACCAGTGGTAAACTTAATAGTGTTTTAGATAAAGCTGCTTGGTATGTTTTATAGTTTGGGAGAATCTCATAAAGTGCGATAGTGAGTAAATAGGTTTTAATTTTATCTATTTATTATTTTTTTACGGTTTACGTTTTATCTATTTATGTTTAAATTTAACTGATATTAACTTATTAAACTCAGTAATTTAGGGTACAAATAAATAATAGGCTTACGGAAATCTGATTGGAAATAATTTAACTGTACTGATGATTCATTTGTATTTAATACAACTTTCAGATAATAAGCTGCTTATTTAAATATTAAAACTATTTACAATATGTTCTTCAATTATAATTATACAGTGTGTTTTATGAATAAAATTACAAACCTCACTGGCTGGAAGCTGACATTGGGCTAATTTTAGAACACCCCATATACTGAATCAAATATTATTTTCTTTACTACCCATTCGATTTTATTTAAATTTGGTATGCAATATAGTACATAGAAATTCAATATCAGGAGCGGACTTTAAAAACATATATTTTTCTTTTCTAACTTAAAAGTTCACCCTGTATAATAAATTAAACAAATTAAAATAAATCATCGAAATGATTTTATACTGATATACAAGACCTGTTTAAGTGAAGAAAAAACGCTACATTTTTTTTATTAGACCAGTTAGTAGTACTACAATATTTTCTAATTAACAGAACATACATAATAGCATTTTTGTAATTTAAACTCTTCCTTTTAACCCTTGTAATACTAAGCTCATTTCCTTACGTGGATTGCCGAGCGAGGTGCGTTTAAACCCCATATTTTTTTAAGGTTATTTTTATGTTTGACTATAAAAAATGCATAGAAAAACAAAGTTTACAGTTTTTTATGAATCATGGATCGAGAATGAATATCGAATCAAGAATGACCCCTTCCAACGAGATAACAACCTATATATTCAAATCCAACAATAAGCATTTCCTGACCTGAGCAACGGCCGGCATTCAACCTGTCGGCGTTACCATGCTGTATCACGTTAGATATAACTTACGTCTCAATCTTTATATCGCTTAAATTACAACTGGTTTAATGAACTACGATATATTATTATTTTAGGTTATTTTGTGTGAATTTGTTATTATCATGCTCGGTGGACAGCAAAAATCACAGCTCGGTATTTTTTTGGCACATAAGAGATCAAAGTGATATTTTTTTGAAAGTAAACATGGAGGCTGGCATCAGTTCCTTTGTAATGAATGTTTTGTTTTTTCTTAGTGTCCCGCAAAGGGTTTTTTTTTCAAGAGTTTCTCAAGTAATTGATAACTGTTAAAAAAATTGTTCATTGTAATTCTGTGTCCTTTATTTAAATGTTCAGTTAGTTCAAGAACAACTCTCTCACCTTGACCCGTTGTTTTGTGTTCCTACCAAAAAAGAATATGTAATATGAAGAAATAGTATATTGTAAAAGTTTCCTAAATACACTTGCATGTTTACAGAAACCTTTAGAGACAGGTCAAGCTAAATCCAAGTCCAATTATAACCACCAGCCTACAACTCGTGCCTGTGCAATCTGATATGTCACCGTTGCACATTCTTTCTCGCCGGATTTGGAAAATTGGTACTTAGTAAACAGCTTTTTGATTTAATGAATTTTATTTAGTAGCTAATACCCAGTTACTTAACCAATAGGGCCAGTAAAGCTCGCACTTCTGTCCCCCAGTGATTTTGGTCGATACCATAACGACCACTGAAGTATTTCTTCTCCACTGACGCTTCCCGTGCACTGATATTCACAGTATTAACGGAAGGTGCTGCCCAAGGTAATCCTAAACCTAGACTAAGACTGCTTCACATAAATAATCAAACAGTATATTTTATTCTACATGCTACTTATTTTTATTTTGACAGAAGGGTACTTGATTAATATTTTAAAAATAGAATTCATAAACTGCGTCAAAATCTAAAACCATTACTAAATCGCTGAAAGTGTGCCGAAAATTTTTATTGACGTGTCACATCTAGTTTTTAATGTAGATTCCACATCTGTAATTAGATTTTGAAAATTCATTATACAGGGTGAACTTTTTAGTTAGAAAGAAATAAAAATATATTTTTTCAAAGTATAGTCCTAATATTGAATATCTTAGTAGGTATAGTACTATATCGGTTAATTATGTCTACCAAATTTAAATCAAATCGGTTGGCTAGTAAAGAAAATACTTAGGCTTAAATATTTAGTGACCATTGTGAACCAATAATATTTGACACAGTATAGGGGGTGTTCTAAATTTAACCCAATGTCAGCGAAGTTTGTAACATTTTTCTGATGATTTTCAACATACAATGTATCCTTTTTATTTAACTTAGAAGAATACTTTGTCAGTTTTGCCACACATAAATTTAACTGTTAAAAAGCGGAAAATTTAAGATATAAACAGGTAATATCTACGGCACTGTTTGCCGTTGACACGAGAGTTTTAACAGAGATGTAAGAATTCTTTACACCCGCGTCATCCGTCTTCAAAAATTCCTTGTCAAGTTTATAACAGTCGCCTTTCTTGTTTTCTTTTCTTTTTTCTCTCTTCTGTATGATCTAGACAATATCAAGATGGAGACAGTTTCAAGTAAGGGTTATTGAAAAGCTCAGCATTCTATCATTCGAATTTCCTGAAAGGCCTTGTTCGCTTTATCTTGCTTTTTTTTTAATAATTGCGTTTTGTTAAAAGACACTTTATTTTACTGTGTGATGTTTTGAGTGCTTCTAGGTTTTAATAAAGAACTTCTTTATTGTTTTCTTATTTTAGAAATTACTTTAACATTGTGAAAGGAATATTTACTTGAAACAACTACTCCATTAACATTTAAATTTAAAGTCACGTCCATTTTACTTTCCCGGACCAATAGAAAGGAAATATAGTGAACGAGAAAAAAAATTGAGATATCGATGAAGACTGAAATTATTTCCGGAGTAAGGTCTGTCTGTGCATCTGTCTGTATATAATATTCCATGATAACAGCCGAATCGTTTAACCAATCAAATTGAAATTTGATATGTAGGGTTGGTGTGTCTCGAAGTACAAATTGTTTTATAGCAAAGGTATAGCACAATAAATTCCCTACAATTTTTGTATGAAACTTTTTCAAGAATTTCTATTAGTAGGGCCATTAGAGGGCGAGAAAAAATGTGCATGTAGATTTCCATATTTTTACTAAATTTTGAGTACAAACAATGCACTTTAATTCAAAATGTTCTGATATAAAATTGTAGAGCATCAAATTTTCTTTCATTTTGTATTTAACTTTTTTATAATTTCGCCGCTATAGGGCAAAAAATACACATGTAGAATTTTTTCCATTTTTTGAATTTTTAAGAAATTATTGTAAAAAATATTCTAGTAAAAAGTTGTAGAGCATAAAATTTCCTACATCTTTTGTATTTAACTTTTTTTTGACTTTAACATAGTTTCGCCACTAGAGGGAGTAAAAAATACACATGTAGGACTTTTCTACCTTTTTTAAAATTTTAAAGACAAACAATGTGTAAAGTTGTGGAGTATGGAATTCCCTACAACTTTTGTAGTTTCGCCGCTAGAGGGAGTAATTTGGGAGAAAATTAGCAGATGCTGAAGAAAATCTGCAATAATTTATCACAAGAAGCTAGCAAAATTTTGAAAAATTATCAGAATTTGAAAAAATTGCAAAATCTATAAACTAGCAAAATCAGGAAAAATCTGTATATCTATAAACTAGCAAAATCGGAAAAAATCTGTTAATCTATAAACTATCAAAATCTGCAAAGAATTGTAAAATTTATAAACTATCAAAAGCAGGAAAAATCTATAAATCTATAAACTAGCAAAATCTGGAAAAATCTGTAAAATCTACAAACCAGCAAAATCAGGAAAAATTTGTAAATCTGTAAACCAGCAAAATCTGGAAAAATCTGTAAAATTTATAAACCCGCAAAATAAGCAAAAATCTATAAATCTGTAAACTAGCAAAATTTGAGAAAATCTGTAAAATTTATAAACTACCAAAATGTCAAAAAATTGTAAAATCTATAAACTAGCAAAATTTGAAAAAATCTGTAAAATCTATAAACCCGTAAAATAAGCAAAAATCTATAAATCTGTAAACTAGCAAAATCTGAGAAAATCTGTAAAATTTATAAACTACCAAAATGTGAAAAAATTGTAAAATCTATAAACTAGCAAAATTTGGAAAAATCTGCAAAATCTATAAACCCGCAAAATAAGCAAAAATCTATAAATCTGTAAACTAGCAAAATCTGAGAAAATCTGTAAAACCTATAAACTAGCAAAATCAGGAAAAATCTATAAACTAGTAAAATCGGGAAAAATGTTTAAAATATATAAAATGGCAAAATTGCAAAATCTATAAACCAGCAAAATCAGGACAAATCTATAAACTACCAAAATCTGGAAAAATTTGTAAAATCTATAAAACCAGAAAAATCAGGAAAATCTGTAAATCTATAAAATAGCAAAATCTGGAAAAAATTGTAAAATCTATAAACTATCAAATTCAGAAAAAAATCTGCAAATCTACAAACTAGCAAAATCAGGAAAAATCTGTAAAATCTATAAACTAGTAAAATCTGGAAAATCTGTAAACTCTATAAAATGGCAAAATTGTAAAATCTATAAACTAGCAAAATCAGGACAAATCTATAAACTACCAAAATCTGGAAAAATTTGTAAAATCTATAAAACCAGAAAAATCAGGAAAATCTGTAAATCTATATAATAGCAAAATCTGGAAAAAATTGTAAAATCTATAAACTATCAAATTCAGAAAGAAATCTGCAAATCTACAAACTAGCAAAATCAGGAAAAATCTGTAAAATCTATAAACTATCAAAACCTAAATAAAAATTGTAAAATCTATAAACTTGCAAAATCTGGAAAACCTCTAAAATCTATAAACTAGCAAAATCTGAAAAATATCTGTAAAATCTATAAACTAGCAAAATCTGGAAAACCTCTAAAATCTATAAACTAGCAAAATCTGAAAAATATCTGTAAAATCTATAAACCAGCAAAATCAGGAAAAATCTCTAAATCTCTAAACTAGCAAAATCTGGAAGAAACTGTAAAATTGGAAAAACTTTGAAAAATCTATAAACTAGCAAAATCAGGAAAAATTTGTTAATTTGTAAACTAGCAAAAGCGGGAAAAATCTGTAAAATCTATAAACTAGCAAAATCTGAAAAAGTTCATAAAATCTATAAACTAGCAAAATCAGGAAAAATATGTAAATCTGTAAATTAGCAAAATATGGAAGAATCTGTAAATCTATACAATGGCATAATCTGGAGAAATTGTCAAATCAGGAAAACTTCTGGAAAATCAGGAAAACTTTTGCAGAATCAGTAAAACTATCAGATTCTAAAAAAAATATCAAATCTAAATTAACTTAAAAATTCTGGAAAATTTACTGAATCTGAAAAATATGCAAAATCAAATTCATTTTAATAGATAGAAATTCCCAAATAGTTTTCACCCATGAATTCCTAATTGAGCTTTGTGCTATGCAATGCGCACATGCGTCAATTTATGTCCTAATCAACATTGAAATATCAGCCGAGCCGGGAAAGTTCTGGGACTACACTAAATAAAGAATTTTCATTTTACATGAAAATTATTTATATTAATTCTTTTTTGGATTAATAATCCATGTTTATTAAAAGTATCAGAATTAGAAGAAAAAACTTCTTATAATAACTTTATCACCAAATCATTAGAAAGAAAAGTTGGTCTTAATCTTTTTTACAATGTTTTCTCCAAATGCTAATATTTTTAATAAAAAAATGCGTACTTATCCCTTATATTTTTTTATAGATTATATAAATATATCATTCGTTTAGAAATTATCATTAATCTTTTTGGCGAAAAAAAAAAGATTAGTGTTAAGAAAAGCAAAACCTTTTGTCTGATAGCAGTCCAGTAAAAACTGTGCCGCAATATTTCCGAGCAATTTCCATGGCTTGGATGGGAGATCGAGAAAAATCCCGACATTTTGTCGACAGATTCTCAAAGATAGTCCTCAGAGGACGCATAGGCACGTTTACACTTTGAACTGTCACGGGGAGCGCGTGCCGTGAGAAATTCCTCTTGACTTATTACGGAAACTTTGAGATTTCTTATAGTGATCGGATCCTTTGATATTGCCAATGTTCGTGCCACAAATCACGTGCAAATGCCCCGAGTTCCATTAGGGCTCTTTCGCTAACTTTAAGACCTCCTGTCCGGCTCGTTTTTCCAAACGACATCAAAGGCCTCGTTGATATATATATGAGAAGGTGAAAAATTCGAAGGATGCTTTGGTAGTTTGTGCGAGTGAGGTCGTTTATTAAAATTGTTATTGGAACTTTAACATGGCGCTGGGATTTTTCACCAACTCAGTCCACTGTGCCGGAAAATTTATCGACCGAAAACCACTAAATGTACAGAAAAAGGTTTATTGAAAGAAAAACTGTTTCACGCTGTAAAATTGTATTTTCACAGCAGAATATATATAGTATTAAAATAAAATTTTTGTAGAAAATATAATACAAACTAAAGAACAGTTCCTGACCTATGGGCAACGACCGGCGTTCAACCCGTCGCCGTTACCTTGCGTTACGTATACCTCACGTCTTAACCTTTATATTGTTTAAATTAAAACTAGTGTAATGAACTACAATATATTATTATTTAAATTTATTTTGGGTTGCCCAAAGGGCATCACAATGTAAATATGATCCCGGTCAAAATGAATGAAATTTTGGAATCTTGAGGTAGCGATCAAAAGTTCTCAAAACTCCAAATAAGAAAAATTTTGACTTCTTAATATTGTAAAGAGTAAGATAATATAACACGTAAAGTTGCCACATAAAATATTTGAATACAAAAATTGTAAATAAGGACTGAATACGCATTTTTAATATTATTTTGAATATACAGTCTACCAACTTAATCATATAGAATATATCTCAGGCCAATTAAATTGGATTCACTAATTGTATCGAGGAAGAGGTAATTAAATGGCCAAGAAGATAAACAGGAGATTCTGCGACGATGCCCAGTTAAATTCAGGTAACAGTTTTAAATAGAGAATTTGATCCGGGGATCCCGACCACTTTTCAGATCCGAAATCTTCGGGATTAAGTTTTTTCTGATCCCGAGATTTTGGGGATTGACATCATTTTAGAAAAGTTGCATGATGCGAAATGTTCAGTGCGAGTAAGTAATCTTAACAGAATTGCTTGCCTATTATTTTAATGTTGAAGAATATTGTCTCCACTAACCAAAATTACACTCTACGTACGTTTTGCTAACTATGTTAGCCTCATCAGGAGTTGATGATGTCAATGGTTCCAAATTCCCAAGCATCGCATCAATTTTCCGGCGCAGATTGCACCGCGCAGTCGAGAGCACACAGGAGACTTTAGTAATTTAGTAGCGTTTGAGCCCAGTAGAGGGTTGTTCGTTTTTCGTGAAGAACTGCGCTTTTTATTACGTGATGTGAGTTGTTAAGTAGCATATTTTATTGTTCTTTAGTTAAGTTGTAATAGGCTTCAGTCATCAAAAAAGTTATTACTGTTAGGCTGTCAGCGAAAAACCCCAGTGCCGTTGAAGCAATAACTATGTTAAAACTGAATCTTTAGACGACGTTTTAGACCGAATGATAGCCTTAGACAGATGGCTTTCCTTTTAGTGTCTTTTCATTCTAAAAAAATTGAGAGCGTTTTTATTATCAAAAGAGTGTAACAAAGTTACTTTTTTTCGGTATTATTTAAAATATATAAATTAAATCGCGCACGGCACTGGAGTAAAATTAACTTAAATTTGTGAATAAAAGACCAGTCGTACCAGTTGAACCGTCGCCAGGCAGATGGAGACACTCTCGCCTCTGCTTCTTAGACGCCGAAGTTCGTATCGAGTAGGGCAATTCATGCCGTTGTCGGCAGCTGCAGAGGCAGCCAGAATCCAGACTTGCTGTGGCCGTCAAAATGGGAGCAGCAGTGCAGTCCGTCGACCTAGAAACAGGTCAAGCTGAAGCCAAGTTCAAGTTGTACCGGAGTCCAGAACCGTCAGTCCGACTACACCACTCCGCCAAGCCAATCGTGCCTGTATCGTCCGTTACACACCTTTTCTCCACCGGATTTTGGTAAGAAATAAAAGTTTTATTTATTATTATTTGTTTCTATTTTAACATCTAAGCAGCTAATAACCAGGTACTTAAACCTAGTAGGGCGAGTAAAGGCCGCCCTTCTGGCCGCCAGTGATTTTGGTCGATACCATAACGACCCCTGGAGTATTTTCTTTCTCCACTGACGCTGCCGGTGCAGTGGCCTTCACACTCTAAACGGAAGGTGGCGCCCGAGGCAATCCGAAACCTGGACTAAGGCGCCAAAGTGACCCGTAACGACCGAAGTGTCGTTGCAAGAGTATTCAGAAGTACTAAAATCTGCTCCAACAGTTCGTAACCGCATCGTCAATTATAGTTACAGAATTAGAAAGCGTATAAAAGCTGAATTAACTACTTTAAAAAATGAAGGCCAGCGCGTCAGTTCAAGTTTTGATGAATGGACATTGACTTCTAATAAAAGATACATGAACGTATATATTCATGCCCTATTCACCATCTTTTTTCTTCTTTTCACAACTTTTTCCCTATTTTTCTCTAATTTCCGTTTTTTCCCTATTTTGCACTGTTTTTTTTTCTTGCTTGTCCAATTATTGCTTGTTGCCCAATTTTCCCCCCTTTTTTGGGACTGTTATATTTTGTTCCATTTTTTTCATCCTTTCATCCTTATTTTTTGCTCCAGTTTCCTTTTTTTGAAATTATTATTTTTCTCACTTTTTCCCTCATTTGTATATAGAACTATTGTTTTATGCCCCATTTTTTTCTATTTTTTCAAACTCGTATTTTTTGTCTCATTTTTCGAAATTTTTACTACAACTATTAATTAACGCCTCAATTTTTAACCCAATTTTTTTACATCTTATTTTTTGTCCCATTTTAACTCCTTTTTATACTGTTTTTTGCCCATCATTCCCTTTGTTACCCCGTTTTTACCCCTTTATTTTTCTTCTAATTTTTCCCCACTTTTTTCCCTTATTTTCTTTTTTCCCTACTTTTTCCTTTTTTTTATTGCATCCTTTTTTTCTACTTTTACTTCTCTATTTATTTCTATTTTTCCTATTTTTATTTTTCCTGTTTTTCATTATTTTTTCCTGTTTTCTTTATTTTTCCCTATTTGTTCCTATGTTTTCCCATTTTACTTTCCCGGACCCATCAAAGGGAAAGTAAGGTGAACGAGCAAAAAAAATCGAGATATCGATGGAAATATCCATTTTGAGGTCCCCCAAGAAGATCGAAACCATTTTCAGCGTATGGTCTGTCTGTGTGTCTGTGTGTAATCTTTCACGATAACTGCCGAACCGTTTAACCAATAAAGCTGAAATTTGGTATGAAGGGTCGGTGTGTGCCTAGAATGCGACTATTAGATTTTGGTTTAAATTGGTACAGTAGAAGGTCCTCAAGACCGACATTGATTAAATGCACATGGTAGTTTTTTATTTTTTTAAATTTTAATTACAAACTATACACTTTAGTGCAAAATGTTGCAGTACAAAGTTTTATAGCATAAAATTCCCTACAACTTTTGTTTTAAACTTTTTTCAGAATTTCCAATAGTTGCGCCACTAGAGGGCGCATAAAAAATGTGCATTTATGTTTTCTCTAGTTTTTCTTGATTTTGAGGACAAATAATACCCTTTAGTGCAAAATGTTGTAGTACAAAGTTTTAGAGCATAAAATTCTCTACAACTCTTGTATGAAACTTTTTCTAGAATTTCCAATAGTTGCGCCACTAGTGGGTAAAAAATCAAATGAGAAAAAATCCGATAATACTTCTGAGGATGATCACAAAGAAAATAAATAAATCTTTTAAATTTGATCTCTTTTATAAATTCTCGTTAGTTCTTTTGTATATTTGGTGTGTAATAGCTTAAGAAAAATTCATAAAAAAATACTATTTTACTGAACATCCTTTTAAGCATCTATCCAGATAGAATGGATGCAAATCGACGCCATTTATTCTGCTTGAAAAGCAAGAATGCGAAATGCGAAGTGGATCTAATTTAAGACAAACATATATTTACTTAAGAGCAAACCCACAATGAATTTTATGCAATTAATCTAATGGATTTTCCGGGTAAAGTGGCAGTATGGGGGATATAAAGATAAAAAAGAAGTATCCCTTTCTTACGCTTCCTTAAATTTTCAGTGATTGAATTATTCAATAAATCTTGCTCGTTCTGAACCGCTTTAATAAAGCTCGTGAATTTTTTAGTAGCGATTCCGCCACGGTTTTGTCTGTAATTAATTCCGCATAGTATTTGATTTCGGATTTAATACTGTGAGTTGGTGATTTGATCGAGATACGGCATCGATTATTCACCTATAGAGTGAATAATAACTGCAACTTGTGTTTATTGTGCTCGAGAATACTGCAAATCCCTAGAGAAAAAAAAAGGTAAACGCAAATAAAATATCTTAATAATTTAATTAACAGTAAACAGTATGATAAAATAGGTTATATTTTTTAAAAATTTCAATCAGCTCACCAAATGTTTTATTCAAATAATTTGCTTAAGATTATGTTTATACTGATTTCAATACATTTGTTAGAAATTTTTTTATTAACGAATTGACCCCTTCCGGGTTTTTGAGATATAGGCCTCTATACCAGCAAAAAAAAATTGTGGAAAAATAATTTTCAAAGAGTTATAATGTATAATAAAAGAAATCAATATTATAAGCGGCAAAGCCCTGACTGATTGACTGACTGACTGACAGTTCATAACATAGACACCCACTAAGAAACGTTTTTGCGATATTTTGATTTTCAGGGGTAGAAAAGGATTAAAAACAGTGGCTTACATAAAATAACTATATCTATATATACGCAGTATAAAGGTATAGAGACTACTTCTTCGGTATTATTGGATTTTCTCTCATTTGATTTTTTAGAAAAAAAAATAGGAAAACTGGAAAACGTAGGAACAAATATCGAAAAATAAATAAAATAGGAAACAATAATGAGCAGAAAAAAATTAAAAAAAATCGGTTGTGTCGCCCCGAAACATTCCCGAGGAGTATCCACGAATACTTTTTCACGTATTTAATGTTAAAGTTTGAAATTTTGACATTTTTTTATTTTTGACAGGTGATAGTTGGAGAAATAATTTTGACTGTTGTGAATACAGTTTTTCAAGGGCATTGAAATGACATATTGCAAGTCAAATTCCATCTGTCATTTTTTTATAGAGACACTTCCGTTTGACAGATGTCGTCCAAAAACAATGGGTTCTTTAGACAGGTAATCCAAATGCATATACCAAATTTCAGCTTAATCTTTTTAAGGGTGTGGCTTCTAACGTGCAAGAATACACACAGACAGACAGACAGACACTCTTTCATCTGGAAATGGTCTTAATCGGATCAGGTGACCTCAAAATGGATATTTCCATCTTTATCTTGAATTTTTTTTTTAGGTCGTTCACAATACATTGGGTCGGAAAAGTAAAAACTCAAAAAATCTCAAATGTCAAAAAATCTCAAATCTCAAAAAATTTCAAAAAAGGTAAAATTCCTCAAAACCATAAAAAATCTGAAAAATCAAAAAACTCATCAAAAAATCTCAAAAATTTACTAAGAAATGTCAAAAAATTTTTAGACGCTTCAAAAATCTCTAAAAATTCTTAAAAAATCTAAAAATTTACAAAGAATGTCAAAAAAATTTTAAAGGTCAAATCTCAAAAAATTCTAAATAGTAACTATCTCAAAAACTCAAAAATGTGATCAAAAAATCGCTAAAAATTCAAAGAAGTCAAAAATCTCAAAGACTTAAAAACCTTGAAAAATTTCAAAAATAAAATCTAAAAAATTCGTTAAAAACCTCAAAAAACGCTTCAAAAATTCTCAATAAATCAATTATAAAGTATTAAAGAAACTAATAAGTCCCAAAGAATCTTAAACAATCTCAAAAAACTTCAAAAAACTATAAAAACCTATGCAAATTTCAAGAAATCTCAAAGAATCTCAAAAAATCTCAAAAAATCAAAAAAATCTCAAAAAAACTCAAAGAACCTCAAAAAACCTCAAAAAATCTCAAAAATCGAAAAAAATCTCAAAAAACCTCAAAAAAACTCAAAAAATCTCAAATAACCTCAAAAGATCTCAAAAAATCTCAAAAAATCTCAAAAAACCTCAAAAAATCTCAAAAAAACTCAAAAAATCTCAAAAAATCTCAAAAAATCTCAAAAAATCTCAAAAAATCTCAAAAAATCTCAATAAATCTCAAAAAAATCTCAAAAAATCTCAAAAATTCTCAAAAAATCTCAAAAAATCTCAAAAAATCTCAAAAAATCTCAAAAAATCTCAAAAAATCTCAAAAAATTCCAAAAAATCTCAAAAAATCTCAAAAAATCTCAAAAAATCTCAAAAAATCTCAAAAAATCTCAAAAAATCTCAAGAAATCTTAAAAAATCTCAAAAAGTCTGAAAAACTATTAAAAAGTCAAAGAAAAATTGGAAAAGATTGTAAAAAAAATTAAAAAAAACCCTCGAATACTTTTTCAGATATTTAATGTTAAAGTTGACATTTTTTATTTTTGACACGTGACAGTTTGAGAAATAATTTTGACTGTTCTGAATAGAGTTTTTCAAGGGCTTTCAAATTACGTATTGAAAGCCAAATTCCGTGACATATTGCATCTGTCATTTTTTGATGGTGATACTTCCGTTCGATAGATATCATACAAGAACTAATGGGTTCTTCCGACGAGTAAC
Source organism: Neocrepidodera transversa (assembly GCA_963243735.1). Lineage (NCBI taxonomy): Eukaryota > Metazoa > Arthropoda > Insecta > Coleoptera > Chrysomelidae > Neocrepidodera > Neocrepidodera transversa. The sequence goes on from OY725337.1 coordinate 11,014,074, forward strand.
CCAAACCCATATACCAAATTTCAGCTCAATCGGATTAAATATGTGGCCTCTATCGTGAAAGAATACACACAGACAGACAGACAGACTTCCATTTGGAAATTGTCTTAATTATCTCAGGTGACGTCAAAATGGATATTTCTATTTTTATCTCGAAATTTGTTTTTAACTCGTTCACAAAACTTTTCCTTTTTTAGGAGGTGGTTGTGGAAAGTAAAAATAGGGAAATTAGAGAAAACAGAGAATCATATGAAAAAAGTGAAGAAAATAAGGAAAAATAGTAAAAATAGGCAAAAATAAATAATAACAGGGGCAAATAGGGAAAAACAGGACAAAATAATTAAAAAGAGGAAAAATAAGTAGAAAATAGGAAAAAACAAAGCTCGGTCATCCAAGTACTAAAGAAACTCCATAGCAAAGTACGGGTAATATAGTGTAATGATATTTATAAAATCTCAAAATTTGGGTTGGGTTCTAGTCAAAAAAATAAAAATCATTCAAATTTCCTATGACTTCAGTTCGTTCTCCCAGTAATACCTTTGTCTGACCATGATTTTTCTTCTTCAATAAATTTTTGTAATTTTTAATTTTACAAAATAAAATTCATCACTATTATTATTGGTATATACTCTTCATTTTTATTTATATTTTATATAATACAACTTTCAATAAACCTTCCTTCTATAAACTTACGATTTCCTTCCATATCAAATATATTTTTTTTTATTAATTGATTGACAATACCTGCTTGGGCGTTAAAACAAAAACAAAACAAAAAAAAGATAGTGATTTTCCAGTCCTACCAACATTTTTTGGCGCTCCTGAGGAAAATAAATAAAATATTACAGTAATATATATTACTAAAGGAATTTAATGCTCTACAGCTCTCTGATCGGCATTATTTTTTTAGGTGCATCTTTGAAGATTTATCCGGTCAAAAGGAGCAAAAAAGTTGAGGCAAAAAAATTGTGTTCCCAATATTTCTCTCTATACCTTTTTTGAGCATTCGTTGCCTGGACTACTATAATAACTCTTAAGGAATGTATAATTAAATGATTTTAAAATTATTAAATTGGCGGTCTACATACGTAAGAGATTCTTGAAATTTAATATACACTATTTACAAACCGATTACTAAGGTGGCTCTGTAATGTCACTTAATATTTTGTGAACAAAGTTTCTCTATCTTAATATTTATTAAAAAAGTCGTAGATAAAGTATAGTATTCGACTTGCTGTAGTGGTCATAACGCAATTGATGAATTACAGCACTCATCAGCGGTTCGTGCTGCAAATTTTATCTGCAAAAAATCAGTTAAATAAAGAAAACTTTTTTCTTTGTCTATTTTAATAATTATTGAAGAACAAACTCATTTCCTAAGATAAAATCCATGTTTTGTATAAATTATACTGTAAAGAAAGTTACAAATCCAGAATAGTCTATTGTTTTTCTCAAGGAGCTATATGAAAAGAGCTGCAATTCAATTACGATCTCTGAAAAAAACCGATGGAAAAACAAAATAAAACAGCTTTGAGCTTTTCTCTCATTAAAAGGTTAAGACTGACGGCAGATAATTAAGTTGAATGTCAGCGAGTTCTATGCGAGAGAAAGAGACAGAAAGTGGTTAAATCGATATTAAGAAGTTTTCCGCGTTTTCCTTGAAAATCAATCGCGAATAGATATAGAGATGGTCTTCGTTTGGCTGACCGCCATCAGACAGATACCGTTTAAATCTAACCAATGCAATGTTAGTATTAGAGGTAGAAACAACAAGGTAATATGTTCCATCTAAAATATTTTGTTTATTTAAAGTTAAAACGTACATAAATTTCGTAATATCAATATCAGTTAGTATTTTTTGATTAATAAAAAAAAAAACAAAGTATCTTCTTATTCTTTGATTCATATTTAAAACCTCCAACAAATTATTTGTCCAGGTAACGAATGCTCAAAAAAAGGTATAGAGGGAAATGTTAGGAACATAATTTTGGACTTTGTTACTTTGTTTGAACTTGTTAGGAAAGTCCCTACCCGTAGCGTTTAAGCGGAAGGAGGGGAGTTTGAATGTCCCATTTTTTTATACAAAATGAAAGCTGATTAAATTTGCTATAAGTTTCATTCAGTCAAATTTTTCGATATATTGTATATATATCCGCTCTTTTAAATCTGTAATTTTGGAAAAAATAATTTTTGCCTCACATAATTTGCTTTTTTGACCGGATAACTCTTCAACGATGCACCTAAAAAATAAATGCTGGCTATAGGTCTCCAGACCATTGAATTCCCTTCAATACCATATGTTACTTCACTACTTTATCTATTTTCTTTAGCATTTTTGTAAGACATCCCGTTTTCTAAATCGTTAGCGCCAAAAAATGTTGGTAGAACTGGAAAATCACTACCTTTTTTTTGTTTCTACGCCCAAGTACAAAAGGCAGGTGAAAGCTGCATTTTGAGGTGGTATGGGGCTCCAGCGAAAGAGGTCTCCATCAATGCGTATGAATCCTGTAAATGACCCAAATTTAGTAGAAAAATGGTACCAACTTAGTTAAAAATGGTCCCAGTGCCCTAAGCCGAGGCGTGATCAAAATATATGGTGAGTTGTTGAGGGAAATCCGCAAACCCAATATAATAACGAAACAAGAAATTCGTACTGGCGTCAAACTTGTCCTTTTGTGATTCCATAATTTGTATATAGGCCAGTATTTTGAATGATTAGTCCCAAAAATGGTTTCGCTAGAATAGTGTTTTCCACAGAATTTTTTCTTTCTTAACATGGTTCTATAAATGACGGACAGTGATATTAGTTTCTGGCTATCCCGGCTATCCCGGCTATCCCTCTATGATGATAATGTATATCCAAAGGCTTCTAGTGCACGAAAATCATCTTCCCTCACTTATATTGATAGTGCTGCTGTTTTAAGTGATTAGGGATATTAGCTTTTTGTTGCATAAGATATATAATGTACTTGGTATTCGGATATTATTACCCTTTGGTATGTAACAAAGGTGTATACCTCATGTGTACTAATGGTGCTTTATTTCTATATAAATGCCGATAGTATTACGACAAAATATTTTTTTTGCTGAATCGTGCGGTCCCAGCTGCACTGAGGCTCCAGGCCTATTGTACTATGTTTTTTGCCCTGTCAGCGTAATAGCATGAGGGCCTCTTACTACCTCCAGTATCCGCCACATTTTCCGCTGCAGAGTATAGGACCCGAGTGGACTCATCTAAACTCCTACTTTTTTTTTTTTTCTAATCTGGAGTGCTAGTGTCACAACGGATTCTCTTCTGTCCGCCGATCTGTCCCTGCCCTCCACTACCAGCCTCTGTAGTGGTCTTTATTCCAGAGGTGCCTGCTTTTGCTTGCCCCTTTGGATTATGGTGTCTAGGATATTTTTGCACATAACGGTAGCCTCAGACGTACCCCTCCCCTCTAGAAGTTCTAGTTGGTTATGTGCAGAGGTTCTGCCGTTACCGGCGTTTCTTTGCTTTTTGTTTCCACAAGCCCCAGACTTTCCCTCCTCTACAGGTGCGATGATAGACACCACCGTAGTGGGCTTTGGGCTTTGGGAGGTTTTTATGGTGGTCCTCGTCCATGCGGCCCGGGCGGTTAAGCCGAGATCCCCTGCTCCTCGATGGAGCCTATCGTTCACCTCGTAAAGAAGTCGTTGCGTCACCGAGCAGTTAACGGTTTAATCTGAGCTGGTCCGCGGTTGGCTATTGTTAAGTCGAGCGAGCCTAGACGGGCGTGAATAACAATAAAATGATAATTATTTACATAATTATACAAGTAATTGAAGTTCTATCCCGGAGTAAAGTCTGTAAACTTTTACTTACCTTTTTAGTTGATAGTGGAAACACTACACCTTTTCACTGACTATTAATTAGTAAAGTTGATTAGTTATTATGATTATAGTTGTAAATAAAACTCGGTACGTTTAGTAATTTATTGGTGAGGGTTAAATATTTGTAAACGTAAAAACAACATGAATACAAATAAAACACTGTATAACAATCTTTACAGATGGTTCTGAAAGCGCTGATCATGCCGGAAGCGTATTTATCTGCGAAGAGATAACCTCATGCTGGTCATTACCAACGGCTGCAACGGTCTTTACTATATGCAATCTGGCAAGCTCTAATATTTATAGATTAACAACTTCAACAACATACTTTGATCAGGCTCACTTAGTTCCACCCAAGCTCTTAGCAATAATTTCAGCCAATACCCTTTTATAAAAAATATTATAGCTTCTTTATATGATCTTGGGTCAGTAGCAAAAAGATTTCCTCTCAATGGATCCCAAGTCGTTTTGGAATAATACCTTACCAAAAATCCAATCAAGCTGCAAAAGAAGATTTAAATAGAAATCCTTTAAATATTCCAGTACGAGCAGACGAAAAATTCTTACCAACTGGCAACATAAATGGGAGCGACACGATTCGAAACTTAGCGATATACAGATCTATGGAACCCTTCTTAAAACTTACAAAAAGAGACATGTTACTACGGAAAAACCAACCACGATGTAAACTATGGAGATGTATTATTACTATAATTTATCTACTATTAGAATGTCCATAAACAATCACTTACGATGACAAATGTTAATTCCAAACAACATTGTTTGACAAATACAATATTAATTAAAAAATGTCTACCATTCCTAAACAATGTTGGTGTACAAATAAATATTATCAAAATAAACACGAAATTATAGAAATGATTAATTCTTAGACTCCTTCTCCTGTCCGACAAAAAGATGTCCGAAAGCAGGTCTTTACCCAACGCAACACAAAAATTAACTGGACTATTCTAGGATTTCTAACCGTGATTAAACTGGGCATTTAATAAACATGGTTTTACCTCATAAATTCTTCGAAAATATTGACATTGACGTACAAAAATATGGCATCCAGCAACAGTTATAGATCAAGGACAGGAAATTCGATGATACATTATTCAAACACCAAAAGAACAAATCCTAAGAAGAAATAGAGTGCACCTTAAGGACATGAAACCAAATCAGAACAAAACCGTTTATTTTAGCTTACCTGAGAGAAAAACAGAAAGTCCAGACGAAATATCGATCGACAGATATTCAACATAACCCAAAATTTGATGATCTCAATTGTTGCGTTTTAAAAATAAAGTTCTGAATAAATAAATGGAGATTTATTATTTATAATAGTTAACAATCATAATAGTCTCTTAACGGTAACCCACCTTTTTAACTTATTTTACAATACGACTGAGATTATGTCTGGGACCATAACCTATTAAAGTGAATTGCTACTGTGGAATTAAAACTCGTCAGATCGTGTATAAATATTTAATTAGGAAGATAATTGACATGCACAAAAACGTATTTCAGTCAAACTTGATAATTCACAATAATTAAGTCCACTTATAATATCTACTGTGTTTTGATTATCTTTTTATAAAAATACAAAAATTTCACAAATTCTAATTTTAGATAATTATTAATTAATTAAATAGTAACTTTATTTCTTAAGCCATATTACGAAAAAATTGACACTAACCAAATCAAAAAGCATTTTCAACAAATCTATTCGATTAAAATACCAGCGGAACAAAATATGCTGGAATAAATATTTTTCCGCCTTTATTATTAATGTTCGATAATACAGATTGAAAATGGACTTTTTGAAAATTTATTTCCCTGCTCGAAAGGCATTCTTTCGATTTACATTCGAAATCGAAGTAGGCGAAAGACAAATGTAGGCCGTTTTACGGCTTGTCGAGATACTGCGAAAGGCACTCCCAGTGAATTATTTTCGGAGATGGGTGAAATAATGGGGAAAATGATAATATGGGGTCTATATGTTGTGGTTTAATGAGCATCATTGGAAATTAGGTTTGTGGAAAAATAAAGAATTTAAATGTATTTTATATATTTTTTTATATAAAATCTTTGATGTATTTAGTGCCTTTAAATTAAGCTTATATTTATTGATTGTCTATTGGTAATAAATTGAAAATATATTCTGCATTTCTAGATATAAAAACGCGTTTGTTAAAATTTTTGTGATTTCTTAATCCGTTTAACAATTGCAGTATGAAAAGAATGTTTTAGATTTGTTTTTACTAAAAAACCATCTTCAATATAAATATATAAGATAAATCCAAAAATAATTTGGAACTACCAGAAAAACACTTTTGTATATTACGCACTAGTCTAAAACTTTAGGCCCTATAATTTTTTTATCTTCATAGGCATATACTTTTTGTACTAATCAACGAATTATGAATATTAGTATTCATAACTGTTGAAAGAATACTAGGCTGCGGACGTGTTAAAATAATTCCAGGAATTCGAAGGACCAAACTTTTTGGGTAGAAGTTAAACCAATATGAATGTTTAAATAAAAATAGTATTTGAAATTGGAATGCAATTTTTGATTCCATTTTTTATAAGTACGAAACATGAACAGCAAAAATCATAAAGTTAAATTATGAAACCGAAAAATAAATATTTAAATTGTACTCAATCCCTTCACTCACTGTAAAAACTATTTACATTTTTTATTATGAAAAATTAGAAAACTGTTTGGGTGGGGTTAATTACCCGCCATTATACTTATTTAAAGAAACTTTTTTACTCTAGTAAATGCATGACTGACTTGATTCGCTGTCTGGATACAAGAGATAGTATGTGCTCTGAACTTGAACGGAGAGGAGTGTTGGTGATTTTTTATTGGTAAGAGGTAAGTGATGTGGTATGTAAATAGCCTTGAATTAAGTATCGCAGCTGGAAGAAACATATCTATATTTTTTGTCTCTTATAGTGATGGGATAATATAAGAGAAAGATAAGCTTGCATAGCAACAGTCGCTTATGTATTTTATTTTTGTTAACTGTATTTTGCAAGTAGATAGAAAAAAGTCTGAGAGAAAGACGGAATAATATTGTGTTTGAATTGAATTAGTTTGTATTTTCTGGATAATATTCCAGTGAAATTTCTCCCACTAAAATGTTTGTTTACTTTTTAATCCTGAAACAAAATTTGAAAGCAAAAACTTAAATTTTAGACGTATAAAAAAATACAAATTTGATCAATTTTTTATGCTGAATCCAAATATGACATCAAGTGTTTTAAAATTCAGGTACACAAACACATAGTCTTTTAGATTTCAGTTACAAATTTTTTTAGAGTTCATCGAAGATGTGGATTAAAGAAATTCAGTCCTACTAATGTTCTTGGATTAATTGAGGACAGGAATCTTACAGAAAAGTTAGATACTGCAACGCCCTTTGCGCCGCCAAGCGGTATTTTAGCGCCTTGGTCCAGCTTTCGGATTGCCTCGGGCGCCACCATTCGTTTATAGTATGAAGACCACAGGCACAAGGCAGCGTCAGTGGAGAAAAATATAAAATATAATTCAGGAGTCGTTATGGCATCGACAAGGCGTCAGAAGGGCGGGCTTTACTTGCCCCACTGGGTTGAGTACCTGGGTATTAGGTGCTAAAATAAAATTCATTAAATCAAAATAATTGCTTTTCTTGATACCAAATCCGGTGAGGAAAAACAGGTGTGCAACATGATTGTTTTTCTATTTGTTGGGCGGTATAGGCACGTATTCCGGACTTCAGTTTCAGCTTGACCTGTCTCTAAATGTCGCTGAACAGGTACTGCATCTTGAACTGGTTGAAGGCACGAGCTCGGCTGGGACTGCCACTGGAACTCGAATTGCAACTCTAACTTGGACTGCCAGTGAAACTTCAACTGGGACTGCCACTGTAACTGATAACAAAGGATTAAATAGTGATACTCCATAAGAATTATCTTCCACATAAGTTTAAGTTAATTTTTGTCCAGTGCCGTGCCCGATATAATTTATATATTTTAGCTATCACTGTAACTTCGTTACGACACAAAGAAAGCTAGTGGATAGGACTCTATTAAAGGACCGTTGTAAAACAGAAAAGAAATTCGAGGTATCGAATAATATTCAGAATTTAAAATATGCTTCAAGTTAAAATAAAAAATAGGAACATAATTTTTAGTGTTCAACTTAAGACCCATTTATTATACAAAGCATTAACAAATACCTTGACTTTGTATCATTTATTTATAAGCTTTTGTCAGGAATTTCGGAAATCGGTGAGCTAATACCCCTACTCTCTTCTCTGTCCGTGAGCTCTTAGACCCTCATTATTTACCTATAAGTCAAATACTAATTTATAATTTTGTTTAGGGACCCTTTCTAGTAGGTGAAATCTACTGACACGTTCGAAGTCTTTCTCTCACTCTCCGGTACACTTATTTTAATATAAAGCTGGTTCGTAGGTTTACTGTCTTGGATTTTGATGGGAAGACTTATATTTAATGAAGAAAAAGTGCCTCACTTGTTTATTGTATTTATACATCTGAGAATAATAAGCTACGCTGAATATTTACATATATTTACAAATAAATATACATTAAGTAAACTTATCTCTACACGTATCGTTCGCCTGGCTTTTATATGTTGGGTATAAAAGCTAAACCACAAAATTATCACTGTTTTATTAAATCTCAGAGAGAGTAGTCGTAACGTTAAAAAAAGCCGGCTACTGACTCAGTAAATTTTTTCTTGCTGTCATATTTGTTCATGTTCCTTCAACACGGATTTTCTTGGAATCGGTTCATTATATTTAATACTTTTATTTGCGACAATTATGTTCGGTAAAATACGATCTAACCAAGATGTCTATATTAAGGAATTTGGGTTTATTAAACACAGAGGACAAGTAAAAAACTGGAGATCAGATTTATATTCAATCACATTACTTGTTCTTTAGATATTATTGACAAAATTGCGTTTGATTTGGTTTTTTGGCTTCGTGGGTCTGAAAAGTCAAAATGCCGGTATCAGATTTTTACATGATCACAATATTTGCTCTTTATATTTTATTGGGAAGTTTTTATTTTTTCTTAGTTTATAAATTTAGTAATTTTCTTATTCTCAAGGAAAATTGAATCTTTAAATTTTATCCAACACTTATTCTCATGCAATCTTTAATGAATTCCTATTCCTAAAAAACCGTAGCAAATTGAACAACTTTGATATATTGAACAATCGATTATAAATTTACATCGTGTTGTGAGATTGTTAGTTGTTAAGTATTTTTGAAGTGCGATTTTATTGTCTGCTAAAATATTTTTCTAACTTTGAATTAACTGATATGCTTTTGCTGAAAAATCTAAACAATAACTTTTTGGCGTCGAATGTCGCTATGGACCTATCGCCTACAGGCATAAAGACTACACGACACTTTTGACTGATCCTTATTAAGTTGAAAATTAATAAAATTAACGGTAATTGCCAAATTTTAATTTTTCGAGCGATAACAGTTCCATAATGTTTAAATCTGTTTTGATTGTAAGTTGTTTTGAATTGCTCTTTATATTTTATTGGGAAGTTTTTATTTTTTCTTAGTTTATAACTTGGAAATTTAGTAATTTTCTTATTCTCAAGCAAAATTAAATCTTTAAATTTTATCCAACACTTATTCTTATGCAATCTTTAAGGAATTCCTATTGCTTTTAATATAAGATTCTAACTTTAATTATTTCTCTAAAACCCATTATAATTTTATTGGTTGAAGCTTTAAATTAAACATTTTTTTCGATAAATTAACTAGTTTATACAATGTGTTTACTAAAGTTAGAATCATATGAAACACTTATTTATTATTAATTTTAAGACATAAGTTATGCATCGTAAAAAGTTGTGCATCTTTGGTCAAAAACTGTGAAAGTACCTTTATTTTGGACACCAAAATTTGTTATGAAGAAAAGTTCATCAAAATTCGAAAATACGCTATAATATGTAATTATATTCGTTTGCAATAAAAAATTCTTAAGTATATCGTGTCGTTTGGACGGTAAAGGCACGTCTTCCAGTCTGAAATTAACGGTCGGACTGGCGGATCCGGTCTCCTGTCTCTAAAGGTCGGCAGACTGTGACTGCAACTTCAATTGGGACTGCCACGGCAACTCCCGACAATGGATTGGTCCTACTCGATAAGAATTTCGGCATCTAAGAAGCACGGACGACAGTGTCTCCACCTGTCGGGCGGAGGTTTAACTGGTACGACTAGCCTTTCCCATAATTTTAAGTTAATTATATTCCAGTGCCGTGCGCGATTTAATTTAAATATTTTAATTATTACGAAAATTAAAGTAAATTCGTCCGAAAATACAGTTTACAATTTTAAATATTTTTTTAGCTGTGTTAGATGTAGGTAAAAATAAAAGTAGTTTACTCTTGTACAAAATTCAAATTTTTTGACAAACTGCCAAAAAAAATTTGATATCTGATAGTTTTATTTTATATTTTAGAACATGCTCAACTTTTTATGAAAAATAACTTTATTCGCTGATATTAATAACTAACTTCAGTAATATATGGCTTTTTTAAAAAGAAAAATTCACAATCTCTTCATATTTTTACTACCTCTATTAAATTATAAAATACAAGTTATGCAACTTTTAATCTAAATCTGATTTATTTTTTGATAAAATTAAACTGTTCCTTCTTCCTGAATATCTTTTCCACAATAGCTTGAATTTTGATTTTAACCACCAAATTATATTCTTATTCATATAAAAAATATATAATACCATCTTATGTTTGTTTATACCTTCCGTGCATAAAATATTAACTTTATGTAGTAAAATTCAGCTTTACGGTCAGTATATAGTCAGTATATAATAGAAATATTTATGTTAAATAAATAGCATTCACTTTGTTCTAAAATACAATTTCGAAATTATCCGAAATAAATCTTCGTTGATTACCACCAATTTATACTAATCTCTTCTAACTCTCTTACCACCCATTTCAGTTGCCTTCATAAACAGTGATTTACTTCATTACGTTTTTGTACAATTTGTCTTCTCTTAAGAGACAATAACGGCTTATCATTTATACAAAAAGAAAACCTATTATTTTCACCCATGTACTCGAAATTCGGCATCCACTTGGCGAGATTGGCTTCTTTAACAGAGACGGAATAAGCCATAACTAAAATAAAAAAAGGGTTATTATATTCAATGTAATTTAATGGCTATGTACAATTTTAGCCAATAGTTTCAAAGTATAAATTATAAAATCCATGTTATACATAATCCAATAAAAAAATTAACAATTAACAATCAATTTATCCAACCAAAAACAATATTTCATCGCATCATGTCCTTAACTCACTAATCTAATTATGTAAATTATGTACCAAGAGACATCAATATTTACCTTCATCAAAACTTAGGGTGAGTTGTATAAAATTTAATCCACCATTTAAACCGTTTAAACCCACTGTTACAGTATGTTGTTTAATTCCGATATAATCGCGTTTAAAGGTAAACCTCCGAGCGTGATGGTTTAAATGGAGATTAAATTATTCTTACCTATAACATAGATTTAATAATAAATTTTTTTCAGAATAAAAAAACTACTTTACAAAATGGACTGATAAAGAAGTTAGCTATTAGGTAATGATGTTTTTAATATTAATGAACTCTGAAGTTAGCTACGACTCCTCGTATACGTGCATGATTGACAGGTAGGGAATTACGTCATTTGTTGGCTTTCAATGAACTCTGAAGTTAGCTACGATTCCTCTTATACGTTTATGATTGACAAGTGGGGAATTACGTCATTTGTGGGCTGTCAATCAACTCCGAAGTCAGCTACGACTCCTCTTACAGGTGCATGATTAACAGGTGGCGAATTACGTCATTTGCTGTCTGTCAATGAATTTTGAAGTTAGCTACGACCACTCTCACACGTGAAGAGATGAATTTTTTAGCTTATGTTTACATTGTGACACGTGTAGGATTGAAAGTTGGAGAATTACGTCATTTGTTGGCTGTCAACAAACTCTAAAGGTGGCCACGAGTTACATGTGGAGAGAAGAATTGGTTAAGTTATGTTGACACATCAACGATTGACAGATGGGGGGCCTAAATTATGTGAAACGCTTTAAATGAACCCTGCGCAGCCCCTCCAATGCGGAGCACCCTGTCGCGCAGCTCTATTTCAATTTGCCGCCATTTTGAAAACTTTGACAGGTTACTTCCGCTCTAGAACAAAGATAGTTCTAACAACTATCATTTAAAAATTGAAAATATTTTTGAAATTGCTAAGGTCAAAATTGACCCTCCTTGGTTATCCGAAGGTTAATACAAAATACCATCACGAAACGATGAAACGTTGGTTTGGATAATGGAATCAAAGAACTGAGAGTGATATAAACTAGATCTAGATATCAATTAATGCAAGATTAATATCATCAGATGTTACAAAAAATTACATTTATAGAAAAATTTATATCTGACTTACAAGAGATAGATAAAACATCTATTAAATTAATAGTATATTATTCAACTAGCGGTAATGTAGGTCATAACTCACGCAGATGAAGTTTGCAGCACGAGCCGCAGGCGAGTGCTGTAATTCATCAACTTTATTCACAATATATGTTGAGTGTGTTTTTTAGCATGGAGTAGAAAGTCCATAGAGATGATGCTTTATATTTATTGCTAAGCTCCTTAAAATATGCCAAAAGTACATTTTTTGTAAACGAGTTAACATTCTCACTGCTACATCAATCTTGAAAATTACTGTATACACCTTTATATTTACTTTGTGGTTTTTCGGGTAAAAAATTCTGTATTGTAGCATCAGCTATTTTTCTCATTTCTAATAATTCATGTTCACTTTCAGAATTATCCGCCCTCTTGTTTTATCCTCGAGAAGGTGCAGGATTATCTAAATCAGCCGCAACACGATGCCATTTGATTTACAATGAAAAACCTATTGAATACATGTATTGGGATGATCCTAATGAGTTGGTTGATCGTTCAAAGTTGCTAGCTGCTTTGAAACATGCTGGAAATACCTCACAAGATAATGAAATATTATTATTATTAAAGTTTTTGATTTATAAACGTCAAAATTAATTAAATTAAATAAAAATATTAAGTGATATTACTCCCCTCCCCTATTCATAACTCACTATAGTGAGTTATGGAAAGTCATAACTCACGCTATTAGTTTATAGATACTATTAATTGCTCAAAAGAAGTTGAATAATTAATATATAACTTAATAGTTCCCAGCTAACCAGTTTCAGTTGCAGGGAAGTTGTTGGGATTTATCATTGTGGAAATGCGACTTCACAATGTGTATACAAATAAGAGCAACCAGTACTTATTGGAGATTGCTTAATGTCCGCAACATCGCAGATCGCTGGTAATTACCCAATACATCGCAAAGTAAGTATGTAAAAGTTACTATGGATAGCAACATTGCGACTTCTCATGTTGGCAGTTATTGGAAAGATTATTGAACAAGTACGATATTAAATTGAACCTCTTATTGAAGTTATATTCATGGATTATTTGGTAATTACCATCGTGGCGTTCAATTAGAAGTCTATATTAGTATGGAAACCTTCTGTGATATTTGTTTAGAATATAGATAATTATAAAAATGACCATATATGCATGTGTATTAATAAACGGCATTTTTTTTACATAATTTGATTCACTTCTCAAGAGAAAAATTAATAAGTAAAACATAAAAAACTGATAAATATATTTCAAAGTCATAGAATATAGTTATATAAAACACAATAATTTTTAAAAAACAAACAATAATAATTTTCTTCACAAAACAAATTCCATGTTCCGATATTCCTGAAAAAAAACCAGTATTAAGCTGTAGATTTTTTAAGAACAAAAGAATGAGTTTCAAGTAAGTTTTGTAGATTTTACAAGAACAAAGAATGAGTTGATTAGGAATGATACAGATTACAATAAAAAAATCTTTCGAGACTTTTGCAACACCATTTTGATTTGCACAGCAACCACAAAACGTGATGTTGTCACTATAATAATCATCATTAAGTAATTACATATAATAACACTACTAATAAATACTTACTTACTTAATTGATATTATAATATAAATTTTCACACACTTTTACACCTAACTCGACAGGAAAAAAACACCTCTGTGACTGGGCGAGAGTGGCGTGGCGACACCAGTTTTACGTTACAGTACGGCGTTGCCAATGTGAAAAATTTATTTGTACGCATCTCAGACTAAGATTCCTATTATGATGATATTTGTTAAAGTCAAACGTTTCCAGAATGATTTTTTACGTAAAATCAATAAATGTGTTCGTCGTCTCGTCTGATAAACTGAAAGTAGAATTTGAATATTTATCACCCCTGACAAAATGAATCTAATCGTACATTCAGTTATACTGATAACTGAAAAATTAATAGGTAATCGTAAAGATATAAAGTTAATTTTGAAATTTTCGAAATAACACATATATTTTGCTTTCTCACAAAACTGCAGAGGATTTAATTTACCAGAATTTAAGAATTTTCCTCGCACTGGCAACACCGTATAAATTCCGATTACTGCGACACAGAGGGAAGTTGGGGAATTCGCAACGTGAACAATATGTGGATATTTATGTCTACGAAGCGAAGTCTTTAGTACATCTATGATAGGTCTCCAAGATGATCTTCAAAGCGATCTTATTTCGTATTCCCTGCGACTTACTGTTACTTCGCTGGTTGACTGGGTTGTAAATAAAATATATTATCAAACATCAAAAATAAAGTTTTGATCAACTGTCATTAAAACATATACAAATTTTCAAATAAAAAATAATAATATAGAAATTCTGCTTTGAAACGATTAATTATTTTGACTGTATTTTATCATGCGGTAACTGGTAAATCTTCATTTTGGCTATAAGCCCTTTTGTCCATTGTTTCCTCCCTGCTGATTTCACTTTCAACAATTTAATTTACTTCTCATGCCTTTCTCCCGAAAATTTTAATCAAATATAAGTCTTTATGGCAAAATTTTATTGTTTATTTTATTAATATTTTTTGTTTATAATTTTTTAATTATTTAAGTGTTTTATTATATATTGAAATGTGCATTTAGCTCAATATATACCTAAAACAAATCTGATTTGTCGACGTCCGACCATTATCGATTATATCACAAGAGTATTGTTTCCAATATATCAAGAATATTCGGACAGAATCGCTATTGTTTCCCATCTCTGTCATCCACTTGATACCGTACCCCTCTTTTGCGATATAATTACAAGACAGTCAGGGCGTGGATGGTAATAAATCAAAATCAAGTAATCTTGATTTGATGAATTTCATGACTCATCACGTTTGCAATGAATTAAGCACTACTTGTATCCGTATTTGAGGAACATATCAAGATTGATTGTGGTCCGGGAATAATCCTCTTTACCATTAGCTTGAGTAAATCCTCTCTTTTAAGGGCTTCTATTAATTACCATCAGATATATGTTAGTTTATAAATTTTATTGAACAACAAAATAGAAATAATTTAGAATAAAAGTAGTTAAACTTACAATTATACTATTTTCTTAGAAACTTTTTATTTCTTTTACGGTTCTTCCTAGACCATTAAAAGCTCCAAAAAAAACAAGAAATAAAAAAAGTTAAACTTCTTGGACGACACATTAAGAGTATAATATATTATCGCCTGGCGTCTTATCGATGGCGATCCTCCACGTAATTTAATCATCATAGGGGGAGTCCTAGAGCATCGAAAACAAAGGACGAAACAAGTGAGCCAGATGGCAACAAAGCCTGTGTCTAACACTGCCCATTATCCTTATGAGCCTACAGAGCCCTTACGAACATTAAATTTCGTTCACGAACAGCCACTTACATGATAATCATTTTAAATTAAATTATGCTCTTGATAATTAAACAAAATTTTACTATACAATGAGTTCTTATGACAGCTATGATTTATTGATTAGATAGTGATAGACAAGAAAATTATTTATTTCTTTTATTTATACTTTTCTTTATTGATTTATTTGAAAGAAATGGAATACACTTAATTTTAAATTATATTCGATATACATAAACTTTATATTTAAAAAAAAATGAAAAAATAATCATTTTTACGATTTCAGACATTTGTAATCTTTTTTATTTTCGTCATTTCTTTTTTTATTTTTTATGGGTTTTACACAACTATGACTATTTTCTAATATCTAAGCATCTCATTTACTCTCGCACGCGACGGAAAAATTCTTACAAAATTATAGGTTAAAGGCGATACATTTACTATTCGAATTCATATCTGTTAGCCATTTTCTTTATAGCAACGAATCAAATTAGCCGCAATTTTATATCCGTTTTATTAAAATTGCAGATAAAATAAATAAAAGCTCTCAAAAAGTTTAAAAAAGATTTGTCAGCACAACTTAGTAGTTACTTAAGGTTAGCACAACCATAATTTAAATAATTAATTAAAAATATTTCCCCCACTTTTTTAAAATCAAAAGATAATAATAGAAGTTAATTATTAAGTTTTAACTTACCATAGAACATCAGGTACTAGAAATATATTTTTACTTTTTCCTTTTCAAAAATATATTTTACTCATCAACAAACTAACACTAACTAATTCATATCTAAATGTTTCTTATCTTGCAAATTTTCAACAATGGAAATAAAACAAAGTCGTGTATATAGAAAAATTTTTTAGGCGGTAATTTTAAAAAATCGCATCGTAATTAACAGAAAGTTATGCTAGCTTTCAATTAAGCTGGCACAATTTTTAATATAACAAAAAGTAGAAATGCACAAAAATCGTGACTGGCGCATAAAAATTGCACATAACACGCACAAAATTATGAAAAAAGTCTGAGTAGATTATGCAATAATTGTTGTGCTAACTTTATATAACTCAACTTAGTTTATCTATTCTGGTATCTGGTCCTTCGAATATCAAATATTGTAATCAATGTTTACCTACTTTTCTATTCGAAACTAAAGTCTATGTACAATTTTTAATTGAAATATTTAAAGGATTTTTATATTGTATTGCTAAATAAGTATCAATATGGTTTTAGAGTAATGGATTACTTTGATATTTAACTTCGTTTTATTAGCTCTTTGGTCTTTCTTTGTCAGTTTTTAATCTAGGTCCGAAGTATTTATTTGTAGTTTTTATTAGGATTGGAGAATTATCTACGATAATTCTAGGATGAGTATCTCTTTTGGTGGTAAATATGACTTTAGTATATTTTTTGGTGTTGTCTTGAATTTTTCCGTAATAGGTCCAATTAAAGTTTTCCTTGGTCTAGAATATTAATAAAGAAGATTGCCATTAATGTATCTTTTACCATCGATATATTTGTGCCAAAGTCTAGGTAAAAGAAGAGTCCAAGAACACTGACTTGAGGAACACCAGACTTGAAAAAAACGTTTATCTAGATATGATTTTGGGATTATATAAATTTAATCTACTAGACAGTTTCGATTTCGTATTAGAGTTCCTTATGCTGTAAACTTTGGCAAACGCTTGGAGAATATCCAAAAACAGCAAAGCACAGTATGTTTTTCCTTCTAGGCATTCCTTAATTTTGTTCACAAATTGGTGAAATTGTTTCTCTAAATTGGTGATCTGGAATTAATTTGAATTTAAAGGAACAATTCCTAAGATGAAATCACTTACCATGAATGTTAAACCACAGAAATAATTTTAAGAGATCTTTACATCTAATAACTTCACAATAATACTCTGTGAATCAGCACCTAGTTTAGCACGTTTTGCTCGGCCCTTACAACTATTTTAATAGAAAGTTGAGAGAAGATTTAGTTATCCAGGACATACGAGACTGGATTTCAGCATCGCATATTTATGTACGAATGCAAATAATAGGCAACTTATATGACAGATACCTGTTTAAAGAGTGGCCCTAAATGGTTAGGATTTAACAGAAAAACTCCAAACTAAGATTTATAGGTCTACAGAGATTTGCAGAGGTCTACAGACCACCACAGACGTCTACAGAAGACGTACTTGAGACGCACTTCAGACGTCTACAGAGGTCTACAGATCGCCACAGGTCATTACAGATAGAGAATGAGGGTTCGCTTGAATGAATCTCAATTTCAATCTGGGGGAAAATATAGTAACTTTTCTGGTAACTTTTCTAGGGAGATTGTTCTGAAGGAGGCCACTATCTACTTTTATAAACAAAATTTTGGTCATCATAAGAAGATTTTTTTTGTATTACAACTGTGGTCCTGAGCTGTGAAAACGGGAATCTTAAAAATCCTTAAAATATCTTTAAAAATACTTAAAACTACTTAAAAATCTTAAGAAATTCTTAAATATACTAAAATTATCTTTCAAAAATAATAAAATCCCTAAAAATAGTTTAAAATTCTTAAACATGTTTTTGAAAATCCTTAAAAATTACAAAAGTCGTTAAAAAATATTAAAAATCCTTCAAAATCCTTAAAAATCATTAAAAATCACTTAAAATTCTGAAAGAATTTTGAAAATCTGAACAAAATCTTAAAAATACTTTTTAAGGATTTTAGTCCTTAAAATATCCTAAAAAATCCTGAAAAAATCCCTAAGAACCCTTAAAATTACTTAGAAATCCTAAGAAATTCTCAAATATCCTAAAATAATCCTTAAAAAAACATTAAAATCCCTAAAAATAGTTTAAAATTATTAAAAAAATTTTTGAAAATCCTTAAAAATTTCAAAAAATCTTTAAAATTCCTTTAAAATTCTGAAAAAATTTTAAAAATCTTAAGAAAATCTTAAAAATTCTTAAAAATATTTTTAAGGATTTTAATCCTTAAAAATCCTTCAAAATTCTTAAAATCATTAAAAATCATAATAATTCTTAAAATTCCCTTAAAATTCTGAAAAAAAATTAAAAATCAAACTCCTTAATATACTCTTAAAAAATCCTGAATTTTTTTTTAAAAATCCCTTAAAATAGTTTAGAATTCTTAAAAATCCTTAAAAGTTCTTGAAAGTCCTTGAAAATCCTTAAAAATCCCAAAAACCATTAAAAATCCTTTAAAAACCCTAAATACCCCTTAAAATACTGAAAAAAATTTTTTAAATCGTTAAAAATATTAAGAAAAACATAGAAATTCATAAAAATACATTAAAATCCTTAAAATATTCTTAAAAAATTATGAAAAAAATCCTTAAAAATTCCTAAAAACCCTTAAAAATACTTTAAATTTCTTAAAAATCTTAAACAATTCTTAAATATCCTAAAATAATCGTTAAAAATCATTAAAATCCCTAAAAATTCTTAAATATCTTCAAAATCCCTAAAAATCCTTAAAAGTCCTTGAAAATTAAAAAAATTCCTAAAAATCGTTAAAAATCCTTTTAAATCCTTAAGAATCCTTAAAAATCGTAGATCCTTCCAGTTGGGTGCATAACTAAAGACTGTCCGAACAGATGTTTTTGAAATTTGTCATGGCATATTGTTATGATTTGTGAAAATATAAAATTATAGTACAAAGTGCGTACTATATTTACTTTAAAATTCTATATGTAATAATCGTACAAATACTATAATTATAGTATGGTCGGCAACGCTGGGCGCAGGCGACAGCGGACAGCACAGTAAAATGATTATTTTACTGTGACGACAGGCTAGAGGCTAGCCTACGGAGGGTGTTGTCATTTCAGCTATTTTTACGGTATTTAGCAATTGGATTGGTCGAAAAACGGCAACTGTGTTGAGCAACACGAGTTTAGGGTACACAGAGTTGATGAGTCTAGCCTCAGGGCACTGTTGTCAGATTCAAAAATAATTACTGAGAACGGGGAATTAATGGTAAAATTTAAAAAATTATTGGAGAAAAAATTTAGGATACTTGATTGCTAGATTATTTTTTGGTACTCACGAGCCTCCGGGAGCTCAGATTTGATCGCCAGGGGAGGTAAGAGCATGTCTTGAGGATCCTCCTCTCGGTTGTTATGATCGGGTAAAATGCAGGGAAAAAGGGAGGGTGGAGAAGTTTAGTGCTCTACAGTCTATAATGGGATGAATGTAGGTTTGGTAGGTGTGTAGTAGTGTTTGGGGTTACCCAAATTCTCCACTCAGTGCTCCGATGAGGGAGGTTCATCTCCTCTGTCAAGAGTTTTTTGTACTTCAGTCACCCAGTTAGGTAACTACGTCCAAGGGAACGAGCCTCTCTCCTCAGAGTCTCAGGTTGAAGTGGTTTAGAAGTTGTTGGGTTTTGGATATATGGATGTTGCAGTTATTGCAGTGTCATCAGCGTACAGCTGAATATCTTGTCTAAGGGTGGAAGGGTGTGGAATGTCTAGGCTAATACTGAGCCTTGAGGGACTCCATCTAGTGGAGTGAATGGATCAGAGGTGAAAACTCCACCTCTGAGGTGGAGTTTTCGACTTTGACGCAAATGGTTCTTTTTTGGAGGTAGAAGTGGATGAGTTTAATCAGGGTGATAGGAAGTAGAAAGTTTAAAAGTTTCCGAATATGTCCGACATGCCAGACTTAATCACAAGCCTTTTAAACATCAAATAGAAGGGCTGATGCACAGTGACCAAGGTTGAGGGCTTTGTAGACTTGGGATTGGAGTTTCACTGGTGCATTTTGGGTGGAATATTCAGAAATAAATCCATGTTGGAATTGGGGGATTGTTCTTCTTTCATCCAGAAATCTCCAGAAATTTCTGAGTAAATTCTCAAAGAGCTTACCTAGAATATTTGGCATATGGATCTGTTGGAATATGGGGAAGTGAGGTCTCATAAGAAGAGGAAGTGTAAAATATTAGTATAAAACAGCTGGCTTAGAAAAAAGGATAAAAAAAATAGAGCACAAGGAAAAATAAAATAGGAAAGCTAAGAATAAAATAACCGAAATTCAGAAAGAAGCAAACCTAAAAAAGATAAAATACACCTAACGATATACGAAATAAATAATATTTATATTACAAAAATAATTATTATAACGGAAAAGTTGTATGTTAGATACAACTTATTTTTATTTTCAAAAACATTTTGTAAAAAAATGAACATAAACTTTTATTATTACTTTTTTGAAAGCACTTCTTAAAAGCAACTAGACTCAACGTTTTATGATGCGGTCTAACGATTTTCTATCAACTTTATTACTAGTCTAATATTTCGCGTTATCTTGTGTCCTTATTAAAGAAAAATATTTTATATCTAGCTAGGAATGCACGTCCATAAAACATGAACAATACTGTCATAAAATTTATCTACCAGACATTTTTAAAGCGTCAATTTAGGGTTCATTATGTTCTTACTCATAACTGGAGTAGTTTTTTTTCTTACAAAAAATAATCAATTTATACCACTTGTCCTTAATTAGACATCGTGCATAGGCGGGTTATAGCATAAATATATGCGTGTTTTTATTTGTTTAAAATCATTTTAATAAAAAATAAATTCCCGTATATTTATTAATTAAAAGTATTTTTTAATTAAAAAGCTCCAGATGTTAAAAAATGCACATGGTTTTTATTGAGATGTTTTTATTTATTTTTATTTTCCTCTCAGACATATTAGTAAAATCTATCAGCTCTTTGAATAAGTTTGAATTTTATGTTTTAGTTTCATTTTATATTTCTGCTCATTCAAGATTATTTCAAAGCGAAAGAGTTAATTACATTTTTGACGTCGACTATAATCAGCGCGCAACATTTTTTCTAATTTCTATGTTCCCCGTCTTTCACATACTGTACAGCTTCGATTGATGACCTTTCTTTTCTGAAGCCGTATTGGTTTTGTTTGAGTCTTTCCGGTTTCTGCAGTTCCGTTTCTGATCAATTCAATTCAATTAAAAATAATCTATATTTACAAGCCGTCCTAAATCGTTTTTATAGAATTTTTAACATTTAATGAAATGTGTTTCTTTCTTATCTTATCTGAATGCTTTTAATGTATAAATTACAGCGATAAGACATACATAGAGGCAGTGACAGATTTGACAACCGAAGCATTTCTCAATGCACTAAAACGGGCTTATGCTTATAATATTTATTCAGATAATGGTACAAATTTTGTGTCTGCAAATAATTGCAAATTTTCTAATTCAAAATCATATTCGATGGTCTTTTATTCCTCCACGATCTCCTTCGTTTGGATTCTTATGGTGAAGTGCTGTTCGTATAGCTAAATCAGATTTAAAGGTTGTATTGAATAATGATCAATTAAATTTAGAATTTTTCATTTTCTTATCACAAATCGAATCCATAATAAATTGCACCTCTCCCGAACGACGTAGAAGAATACCAGGCGTTAACGACAGGTCATTTTTTGTTTGGGAGTCATTTACAAGCCCTACCAGAGCCTGCTGTTCAAAATTATCGAGAAATTTTGATTTCACGATATAAAAAGGTGCAATACTTGATTCAAAAATTTTGGGAAAGATGGTCTCTCGAATATTACAGAATTTGCAGAAAAGAAGCAAATGGACCTTCTCTGCTATACCAGATAATCTTATTTTCTCCTTAGTATTACTAGTCGATGATAATATTGCCTCACATCATTGGAGACTTGGACGAATTCAGCAAATCCATCCTGGATCAGACGGTTTGGTCCAAGTCATCACACTCAAAAGTTCCACGGGAACTAATGTAAAAAAAATATGTCTTCTTCCCATAAATCTTGAAAGACAATCTCATCTTTCAAGGAGGGGGATAACCACGCTAGTGTTTTTGAATTCTTGACGTAGCTTGCAGCCTTCTAATGAATTTTTGTACTAAATACATTCTGCAATATGACTGAAGAGTTATCACAGCAGCTTTGATTCTCATGAACCTTCTTCTCTCCAAACAAGCTATAAACCCCCACGCAACAAGTTCCCCACCAACGTTTTCCTTTCCGAAGATTGGCTGACACAACTCCACTTTAATCAATTTGATTATTGTTAAGACGTTTTTAATATTTTACATTGTAATTTGATAATTAATAAAATCCAAAATAAAGTTTCAGTCCGCTTATTACGGTTTTTTAATCAACATTGACAGTGCACCATCTTTAATGTTCTAATAACTGAAGAAATTATTCTATCGCACACGGGAGGATTTTCAGCTCGGTTGATACTCCAATACTTCAGATGAGCGCATATACAATGACCCCAAAGTACCACGTACTTATATTTGCAGTGGGGAATTTTACAAACATTGTCTCAGACCTGATGCAACAATCGCTGAACATCGTGCAGAGGTGGTGTCTCAAGAAAGACCTTAAAGTCAATTCCGGCAAAACAGTACTAATCCCCTTAACGAAAATGAAGAAGCTAAACAATCTCAGGTGGCCAAAGCTCTTCAACATGTAACTACAAATAAACCAGGAGGTGAAGTATCTAGGCATAATCCTAGATGCAAAATTAACTTGGAAGAACTTGTAAAAAACCATAAACAAAGGAAAAATGGCATTAATGGTTACTAGACCTATGATAACCCAGATTTTTTAGACGTTACTTGGATACTGCCGGCACCCAAAGTCTTAGCATAGGACTGCTAAACTGGAAAAGATTACGCTGAGGTCTTCAACTTCTTTAAGCATCTTAGATTTCTTTTCCACCGTTTTTTTAGTGGATGATATAGTAGATATTGCAATCAGTCTGGATTCAGTATATGAATTAAAAATGGTAAAAATAGAGCCAGCTAGGGGTCCCCCTGCCAGTTCAACTTCATATGTGGCTTTCGCCCCAGCTGGGTGAGTACAGTAGTTACTAGTGTCCGACATCGTAGGTCCCGCACTGCACTACCGCACTATAAAGTCAATCTTGCTAGTGCAATGCAACCTGGTGCAATGCAAGATTTGACTGCCAGCCAGTCGTGGACACCTTTGCCGCGTGGAGGCGGGGCACCAGATTCCGTGGAGAGAAATTGGCCAAAATTAAAACGCACTATGCACACTTGCTTACTTTAAGTACAAAAGTTAATTTAGAAATAAACACTACACTCGCGTTTGAATCTGGTCAAAGGCGAAAGATTTATTCGCTATCTGAAGAGAAAGGTAATGGCTGATACTTTTTTTAGGTCCGAACAAGTATGTACACTCTTATATGCACTGGTCGGTCATAAAATAAAATAGTTGATGGTCAATCGACAACAAATGAGAGAAGTGGTCGACCATAACAAACTACGCAAACATTTACAGAAAATGAGACTCCATTATGGAATTATCAACTGTAAATTATGTGATATGGCAGAAGAAACTACCAAACACATCATGTTTGACTGTGATGCACTGGTGTATCGGTGTATAATATTTTATACCGCTTATAAAGTAGAACTAAGTCATTTTATTTAAATTGAGGCGAAGGACTAAGTCGTTTTATTTAATTGAGGCGAAATACTAAGTAATTTTATTTATATTGAGATGAAGGTAAAAGTTGTTTTATTTCTATTGAGGCGAAGGACTAGGTCGTTTTATTTATATTGAGGCGAATGACTAAGTCGTTTTATTTCTATTGAGGCGGCATACTAAGTCGTTTTATTTATATTGAGGCAACATACTTAGTCGTTTTATTTATATTGAGGTGAAGGACTAAGTAGTTTTATTTATATTGAGGCGAAGGACTAAGTCGTTTAATTTATATTGAGGCGAAATACTAAGTCACTTTATTTATATTGAGATGAAGGAAAAAGTTATTTTATTTGTATTGAGGCGAAGGACTAAGTCGTTTTATTTATATTGAGATGAAGGACTATATCTCGAATCTTTTTAAAATTGAAAAAAGTGGATCAGAGGTTTTCATACAATCTTTTTAAGTACAGCAAAAAACTACTCTTGACATTTTTCGAGATTTAATTAAACAAGTATAGTGACTGGTAACAATTTTTATTAGTGTTGTGTTACAAAAGCATGGCTTAAAAAATAAAAATTGAACTACTCTTAGAATGGGTACAACTTTCTCTATAAATTTTTTGAAAATAGTTTAAATAGGACTTATTGAGCTATTAATTTCCTACATTCTGACTATTGTTGATTTTCGAATATGTTTCACGGTTTGATAAATATCGATTTGTAAAAATTATTCCTTTTTCGGAAAAAGAACCTGGATAAACCCGTAAGAAATTTTACAAATATTTCGATTATCAACAGGCTTAGTAACAGTACTTAAGGTGCCATTCCACGAAATTTGATAAAGTTCGCTAAAAAAATACGACCTGTAGCGTGTTTTCAATGAGCCTAAAAAAATAGTGGAAAAACCCGGAAGTTATGCGGACGATAATCAGACATACGTACAGATAGACAGACAGATAGACAGTTAGACAGATAGATAGACAGAAAAACAGATATATAGATAGACATATAGACACACTGAGGAAAATTTTATTCAGAATTATTAAGAATTTAATTATAGTGGATTAAAATATGTATTAGGACTCAATAAATGTTTAGTTATGGCACCGTTAGTAACCAAAAATTAATCATCTGAAAAATCCAATTTAAGGGGTAGCGACGAACTTTTGGTCCTCACTATATATCATTACTTACACAAAACTAGTTGAATAATAAATGTATTTTACTAGAAAAAAGGAGTTTATGAAAGTGTATAAGGAATAGTTTTCAGAACGTCTCAATATGCTGTGAAAAACTTAACAAAAAAAAAATTCCTGACCCATATAGTATCGTAACTAGCCCGCAGCAGACGAAGTTCGCCTTCAATTCAATAAGGCAAGCAAGAAAGCACTAGCGATTCGAAGGAAGTGAAGAGGCATTCTTCGAAGGAAATGTGAGCCAAGTTTTCATTTATCCGCGCCATCAAAGTAGACTGTACCGGCGTGTGAAGTGGTGGTGTAATGGCCATCAACTTGTCTAATATATGCCAGAGCATGCACTTACACAGAAACTGAGACCATACAGAACCGACAGAGCGTTTTGTCGTTTTTCATTTATCTCGAATTTGTTATCGTCAGCTGGAGCGGTTGTTATATACGGGTAATAAGCCGCAGTGGTGGAACATCGGGAATCAAAATTAAAATTCTAATACACGATCAAATATCGTCCGGAAATAATAAGTAATTTACTATAAATAAACAAGCCAACAACAAATTTAAAAAAAAAATTCAAATTATTATTTAATACTTCGAACGTTATTTAATATCTTCTTTATGCAATATGCAGATATACTTAGGATTTAAAAAGTAGAAATATCTTGTATTGGATACGCTTCTTTTATAATATACGATTTTACTCGTACGATTAAAAATCGTATACTTTTATATATCGTATACAGTGTGATTTTACATTAGTCCAAATTTTTCGAAGCGATTTTTTGCCGTTAGTTGCGTTGCACATCAGTTCTACTGAGATTACAACTATGGAAAGTATTGTTTTTAATAGGGAACAAATTATTACCTTAACGACGCCGAAAAAGGCAAATAAGGCTTTGTCTTTAACCTATTCATTGTTAATGACGCTAAATCGAGTCATGCGCGTACTATCGCTAAGGTGCATGACTCGATTTTGCGGAGATTTAAGTGAAATACTCAAGGTTGCCAATTTGTGAGTAATTTCTCACATTTGTGAGTAATTCCATTAGTCTCAAAGCAATTGTGAGTGAAATGTGAATAATCGGAAGGTCAGCGTATTTTTTGGTAATGGTAGTTAGGAAAAATTATGATTTACTCTCATAAATTCTTAAAACCTTTTAGCTTTCGAGAAATCCTACTTTAGACCTAGTTTTACCCGCTCTGTTAGGAATGTTTTTATTTATTAATAATAAAAAATTTCTTTTTTATTTGCGTTTTTTTTTGTTAAGCTGACCCCTGTTAGGATCTAAATTGTGCAGCTTGTAACAGTTGTTTTTTTATGAGAAGGCAAAGCCGCAGAGAAAACTATACACGTTTTGATTTTGAACGGTTTGGCACAATAAAATGATTATATACAGTATTTTCACTCCGGTAGACACTTTGATTTATGTGGCGTTCAATTCTTTCGTTTTTACAACTCACCAGAAAAGCATAGTTGCTAAACGTGGGATAATTATCTGAGTTACGGATAACTTCAGGAGAGTTGTGATTCTGTTGTAATGTCGGAATAATTGCATATTATTTAATAATATATTTATACTTTCTTCATACCTATTAGTATTATTGTATTTTTTTTCCTTCATTCAAAGAACCTGTATCAAAATATATTTGACATTGGTAACACTGCAAATATCAATGACAACAAAGCTTTAAATGCTTTTCGGTTTCTGCACATACCCATCCAGTTTCGATGAATATATTAATTATCAAAACCGGGCAAAGTCCCTTAGTGCAAATACTGTACATATCATTTTACTGTGAGTAGATATACTATGTGAGTTCTGGCACACCCATGCGCAAAAGGAACCTATGACGTCATTTTTTGAGGTTTTCGTCGTTTCCTTTTACTAAGAGATGAGAATTTAAGTTGTTGCCAAGAGGTAAGAAAAAATTTAAATGATCTAACATGCGTATCTATGATATAGGTTTTTTAAGCACTATCCAACGGCTGATCGTAGTGACATGTGTGACTTGGCATTGAAAGCAAAACTAGTTTTTTCGGTCAATTCCAACAGTTCAACAGAATTGCAGTGCATGGAATGGCCATCTAACAACAGGAAAACTTGTCTTGTATACACTCTGGATAGCGAATAAACAGATTTTATATGACAGTAAAGTGAATTGGTATAAAAAATATACTGTTATGATGTTGAAACTAGTTACCAGTAACATAGTGTAAAAAGTAAACTTGGCCCTAAAGACCACTCCACATCCTCTAACTCTTTTGTTCCTAACTGAAATTCCAAATTTTTTATTATTTCAATGAAAAGCACTTATAAGTCTGAAAATAATGATGTCTGTAGCTATGTGTCTGTCCGTGTGCAATTCACGACAGCATAACGCATAATAAGCCCACGAGACTGGAGTGAATCCGGTTGCAAAGGTCGGTTTCGGACAAAAAAAAAATCACAACAGCTGCCGAAGCGTTTGACCAATCAAGTCGAAATTTGGTATGAATGGTTGGTGTGTTTTTGGTTTAAATTGGTTCACTATAAGGTCCTTATTCAGCAATTTTGGGCACTGTACTCAAAGTAAAAACAAAGAAACTGCGGAATGATTGATGAATAGATTCAATAATCATCTTTGTTTAGCTTTAGAAATCAGCTATTATTCCAAAGTTATTCATACAGGATGTTGATAATGACATAAGCAGACGCATGCGCGCATTTTATAGCACACCGCTACAATTTGAATTTCCTAAGATCATTGGTGCTTGACAGTTAAACTGAAGTTTTGAAACAACATTTAATTGGTACGAATACATTAAAATAAATCTAAAATAGAAGTTTGTGCAACAAGTGTGGATATGATAGCCATATCGCATGCGGATGAAGTTTGAGCACGACTCTGTATATTATAAAAAAAAATGAAACAAAAACATTACAGTCACAGGGTTTGAACCGAGGACCTTCGTATCCAAAAGCGAGAACTAAATGATTATCTGGTAAAGTATCATTTAATCATTATCATTAAATATAATGAAGATTTAACCAAATTAAATTGTTTTATTTCAACGTAAAGTATCATTTATTAAGTCAAATTTTATTTTTGTCATTCTTGTCTTCCTATATTTTTTTACCAATAAAATGGAATTTGATTAATATCTTCAGCTTAAATAAAACTATAATGCAATAAGAATGGCATGTTTTTTATTAACGGGCCTTGTCCCGTAAAATAAAAAAAATGAATTCGATTGAGCAGACTTAGTTGATATAAAGCAATTAGATTCGCCAAAGGAGTTGGAACTAAATAATGGTAGTGGAACCACACGGGTCGACTGGTTTGTGATTGTAATTTCAAACTGGTTTTACACTAGTCCTGTAATAACCCCTAAAAAAAATCACTTAGCCTAATAATCGACGAAATAAACTGGAAGGTTACCTACGGTTACAAGTGTAATAACCTATAAAGGGTAGTTCGTCCTCTCGCGGTGTTGGAGAGTATTGACCTTACAGTCAGGACTTTGGGGGATGGGGAGAGTTTCACTTTCTGTTACTAAATATTTGATTCTTTGATTTATTTTAAGTCGTTACTCTTTCTTTATAGTTTCCCTTACAACCCCCTTGGGAAAGTAAAAATTAAAATACGCTAATGAAATTTTACTGTGTTTATTAAAAAAAAACAAGGCTATGAAAAGTTTAACAAAAAAATATCTATATAAAAAAATTAGAAAAGAAAAAAAATTGACTGAATTTACAAAAAAAACTTACAATGCGAAAACAGATAATTATAATAAGAACCAAACTTATCGTGAATATCACGATCCCCTCAATAATAAAATATAAAAAAAAACATATATGCAGATAGCACCAAAATTTTTGGGACTTGGTGCCCGCGGATTCTGACCTTACTGACTTAATAATTAAAAAAAATTAAGTAATTACAAATACAGTATATACGACCCTTAGATGTCAAAAATTCTCTAAGATAAATCTGACAAGAGATACAAGTAGTCCATTAACGGTAACTAAACTTAAGAAGATTTTTATCTATGAATAATAATTTAAAAAAAAAATCTCACTAAAAAAAATATAACAAATAATAATAAAAAAAAATTAGTTGCTTACTCCCTTACTTAACGGGAGGGCAATGTACCTTATTTCAAATATACTTCGCTTACCACGAGCTGAGTTCTCTCGATTAATCCTTGACACGCTATAGTTGTCGCACTCAAAACAAAAAAATCTTTTTATTGCTCACTATCCGTTTGCGAGTTAACGCACACAAAAAAATGATTGCGCCAGGTAAAATTTTACGCCGCGACGGTACCTATTTTGACCGTTGCTAAGTGGTACTCCTTTTCTCACTGCCCAGTTAAAATTTTTTTTGTGACCACGTCGTGTTGCACATTCGTCGAGACGCCCCGTGTGGTCTGTCTTTTTTGACGTGTAGATTCGCTGATTGGCTGGCTATCTCTATTTCCTACGACTTTTTGACCAGTTTTGAGATAACCACGCGCTCCCGTTTCCCTATTGTCCATGGATCTGATTCAGTACCACGCGTTAAGGGCGACAATTGTAATACTTTTCGCAACTGTCTTTTCGCTGTTTCAGCGCTTTTTCTGTCAACTGGCAGTTCGTGACTTTGTTTAAAATAAAGAATTTTGTTATATCCTGTGGAATAAATATCATACCTTCGGGTTTCGTGACCTGACCTTGTTAATTTAATAATTTAGTATATTATGAAATATATTTTTTTCTTTAAATTTCTCTGTGTTTCTTTAGTTTTTATTACAGTCCCACAACACAACCGATTTGCAACCAGTCACGTCATTGTTAGAACATAATTCGTATCCATCTTCTCACAACTATGATATCAAGTAGTAGTAGATAAATAATAATGATTTAAACATTCCTTCGCCTTCCTCGTTGCGTTACAACGAACACAAACGCCCTTTTCCTTACTAATTTAAAGAAAATAAAGCTTCACCTAAACAATACATTTATTATCCTACTGAAAAGCAATCCTCAACGAAGTGAAGCATATATACAATTACAAACAGAGCCGTAGATAGAAAATTATTAAATATGTCTTTGGTGTGCCTGCAGAAAAGTTTGCGGTGTTGAATGGACCCATACGATATCGCGTTAAAGAAACAACTGCCCTGTATTAGTATAAAAAATTCTGACAGTTGTTTTTACAGGTTATTTAAAATAAAAACAAATGGTAGCGGGTTACTAAATGTAAGCGGACACTGCCTACTTATACTTTCAGTAAAGTGTGTAATGCCTTTTGGGCCAAACAGAATAACCTTAAATAATAATATATCGTAGTTCATTAAACTAGTTATAATTTAAACAATTTTAAGACTTGAGTTATACGTAACGTTATATAGCAAGGTAATACCGTCAGATTGAACGCCGGTCGTTGCCCATAGGTCAGGAACTGTTTATTGTTGAGTTTGGTAATATTTTTGCACCATTAAATAATTAAAAAATTTCTCTATCCAGTCATACTAAAATATTTTGCACGCTTATATGATTATCAATACTGAAATATCAATTCACATAAATGTGATTTAAATCAAAAATTATCTTATTTTCCACCAGTAAAGTTCTAGGGTGACACAACCGATTTTTTTCAAATCATTAGAAAACAGTTTTTTTTAAACAAATTTTTTTCCATTAAAATTGCCTTAAGAAAAGAAACTAAATGATTTTTTTATAATAAACCAACATATGCTACTTAATCTATCAAGAGTAGCAACAGACACTATGTTGGAGAAAAGAAAAAATATAAATGTCGTCCATTCGTCTTATTTAAAGAAAACGGAGACGAAACACTAAAAAGGAGCTTAGAAAGTCCAGTAATAAAAAGAACAAATCCAACAATGGAATTGCCGTAATTAAGCGAAACAAAATCTTGTTAAGAAGAGACCTCTTAGTTAGGTTAAGCTCCAGAAATCTGTCTGTCTAATGCCTCTCCTAATTTCCAGATAAAATATTCGGTCTAGTACTTTAACGGAGATCAGCGACTGTTTCAAACGACCCGTATGATAATTTTTTGAAGCTCTAAAAGATTTTTAGTTTTAACGTAAAACGTGAGTTATTATTATCAGATTAATGGAAAGTTGAAGTTGAATTTAAATTAAAATGATATAATAATAATAATTTTATATTTTTCAGGAATTTCTATTTAGATTATCTCGCTAAGCTGATTAATGCACCCGATTTAAGTTAAATTTGCTTGACCATGCAACTTGGCCAGTCAGTGCAAACACCTGTAATTACTGGGTCTGGTAGTGGTCAATCAACCAATCACTGACAAGGGCAATAATTATTAACCTGTGCATTTACTAATTAGAGTTGCTCATCATTACATTCAGCCCAAAGTGTTAATTAACCAGTTCTAGATTATACCGGAGTGCATGAAATTTTGTCATTAATGAATAATTACAGATATTTTAAATTTTGAAAATTATACACTCTGAAAAACGTTTTTTTTTATTTGAACAAAATGTGTTGTTTTAATGGGAAAAAACAGATTTTGATTTAAAATTTTGTCATTTCAAAAGTACATAAATAAAAAATAGAATGGTGTGTACCAAATTTTTATTGTTTAATATTTTTATTAAAAATTGTTGTTTCTTTGTTGCAGGTACGTGCTTCTAAATATAATGAAAATATTAAGACTAATTTCAATGTAAGTACTTAATAATTATCCCTTAGATTTACATTAAAAATCCTAATTATTAGTCAAGATCAAGTTAAAAAATATCTCTTTAATTTACAACAAAAACTATTATTATGAGATTACTGATTCAAATTGACCAATTAGATCGTCTTCTACTTCTTATGACCTAACGCAAGACTATGAAGTAACTCATTTGATTTTCGACGGGTCATTGTTTATATCATAAAACTGCCAAAAACTGACAAGCTCTTAAATACACTTACATATGTTTTTCCTAACTAAACATATTTTGTTCTTTGTTGGGACGAGTCGATAAAAAACCTATATAAAAAAGGTAACTATTACAAAATATATTTTACTTGGCGTTTTTCGTATAATTTTTTCCCTGTGTCTATTTTATTTTTTTTTATAATAATGATTTAATATTTTTCTATTTTAGAAATTATTGGTCAAATATTATTATTAAAATAGTCTGGAAATATCACTTAGAAAATTGTTTTTAGGTTATTTATTTTTATTTTTACTAACAAAGTTGTGGACATCTAAAAATAGCTTTAAGTTCTTTTATATTATTCCCTTTAGATTGCGCCTCAATTAACAAATGACATAAATAAAAATCGGTTGAATAAAATCCTAGGATCCAATTACGAGTCGAAATCGTTCTATATCAATTTCATTTAATCGACCAATCAACTATTTTTACAAACACTGTCCAAATATCTAATTTCCTTGATTTCGCTTAATTCAACGTTCGGCCAATTAGAGAAAACTCAATTTGGTTGAGCAAACAAAATACGAAAAAATTATAAAATAGGTGGTTTCAATAACCCATACCAAATTACACTGTTAAAACTTGTCAAAAATAAATATTTTATTCATCTAGGTATTTGTTAATCTGGAACTCGGTTTTTGTTGGTATCTTTATTAATAGTAAAATTTATATAAATATAATAATAATGCAAAGAAAATTAATTTAATAATGCATTTTTCCAGAACCCTATTTGATCACATTAAAAAATTTAAATTAATAATGGTTCGCAAATGAAAAAGAACAAATTAGAATAATATATATTACAGGAACAATATTAAAATTAGGTAAATCTCTCTTTTGATAAATTATTAGTGTTATGTAACGCTCTTTGCGTCGTTAAGGGGTCTTTTGGCGCCGTAGTCCAGGTTTCGAATTGCTTCGGGCGCCACCTTCCATTTATAGTGTGAAGGCTACTTGCACGGGCAGCTTCAGACAAGAAAAAAATACTCCACGGGTCGTTATGGTATCGACCAAATCACTGGTGGTCAGGAAGGTGGGCTTTACTTGCCCCGCTGGGTTAAGTACCTGGGTATTTACTGCTGGTATTGAGGTGTCACAAAAAAATCATTAATTAAAATAAATAACTATCTATTAAATATCAATTTAAATCCGGCGAGAGCAAGAGTGTGTAACAGGCTTTATCAGGTGGCGTATCATAATGTGCGTGTACTAATTCCAAGCCGGTTGGATTGATGGTTCTGGACTCCGGAATAATTTAACTTGGCTTCATTCAGCTCAGCTTGATCTATCATTAGCTGGTTCTGGACTGGTTCTCTGCTCGAACTCGGATTTCCAATGAAACTCGAACTAGAACTGCTACTGGAACTCGGATTTCTGGCTGCCACTGCAGCTAACTGATCGACCGGGTTGCCGTTTACCATAAGGTCGGCTGCGGATGCGAACCAAGTACTCGAGTGACTCCATCTTTCGGCGGGGTTACAACTGGTAGCGCTGACCTCTCACGTAATTTTAAAGTAATTCTAAATCCAGTACCGTGCGCGATTTAATTTAAATATTTTAATCACGGAAAGTAACTTTATTACAGTTACATAACATAATATGTAACACGTCAATAAAAGGATAATTGTAATAGCATTATACAGTTTTTTCGAAATATGTATACATTTATAGTAAATCACTAAAGCTCTAACGAAGTTACTTTAGTTTCGGTAATAATTAAAATATTTAAATAAAATCGCGCA
This sequence comes from Neocrepidodera transversa, assembly GCA_963243735.1. Lineage (NCBI taxonomy): Eukaryota > Metazoa > Arthropoda > Insecta > Coleoptera > Chrysomelidae > Neocrepidodera > Neocrepidodera transversa. The sequence continues at coordinate 11,048,133 of OY725337.1, forward strand.
CGGTACTGGACTAGAATTAACTTCGAATATAAGATCAGTCGTAATATTTGTAATCTCCGCCGAAAGATGGAGTCACTCGCATAACCAGTCAATCTTATGATATATCACAGCCGAAGTTGATCTAGTCAGTTGCTGTTTGAAACGTTATTTTAATTTGTTGATAAAAGTGATTTGTAATAAATGTGATTTAAGCTTAATTCTTTTTATCATGGGTTAGTTCCACGAATAGAATTTGAAATATATCAAAAAGTAAAATATTAAATTAAAAAACATTTTTTGACGCCAGTCTAATTGATTTTTTGCTGTATTTAGAAACAAATGACAAAAAATGGTATATTTCAAAATCCGTCCTTTCTTTTTGTCGTTTTAAGGAGAGTCAAATTAAACGTTATATTTGTCTTTTTTACAAAAAAAAATAACAATACTTCAGAGACTTTTTCTTTTTAATTTCTTTGGAAAATTTAACTCTTTTTGGAATTGATAATGAACATCTGATAATTGGTATTATTATAAAATATGAAATTTTAAGTAAATATAACAAAAAATATACCGGCATAAAAAAGAATTAAAAACAACAGTAAATAAAAGTTAAAGCGTCGAAATAATTAAAAATGATAACAGGGAACATAAGTGAATATATAATATACTATAATAAAAACTTAGCCTGTATAACGTGGGGAAGAAAATAAATCTTAAATAAGCGACACAAACGATATAAAAGTCAATTATTCTGACTGAAGAGACAAAGAGAAAATTTTTAACATGGGATTGACATTTTATAGTAATACCAAGTAAAGAGGGAGATCTTGAGAAGGGATATCAAACGAATCGGAAATTAAAATACACTGAGCAGAGGAATAATAAAAATACAGGGTGGCACAGGAAAAAAATGTAACATGTTGGAGCCCCAATTGGAGTAGCAGTGGCAATTCGAGTTCCAGTGGCAGTCCTAGTCCATTTACTTCAGCGAACTTTAGAGACAGGTCAAGCTGAAATCAATTTCCATTATATCCGGAACCCGGAACCGTCCATTCGACCGTACCACCAGAACAAACCGAGCATGTACCGTCTGATATGTCACCGTTGCACACTTTTCCTCGCCGGATTGAGTTATTTTTACTTGATATTTATTTAAATTACTTTGTGAGTTTTAGCAGCAAATATCCAGGTATTTAAGTAAAGTCCGGCTCCCAGTAATTTGGTCGATATCATAACGACTCCTGGAATATTTCTTCTCCACTGAAGCTGCCCGTGCAAGTGGATTTTACACTATAAACGGAAGGTGGCGCCCGAGGCAATCCGAAGCCTATACTAAGGTGCCAAAATACCGCTTGATGACGTAAAGAGCGTTACATCGTATACGACTTAATCCGGTTGGTTGAAGGAGAGTACGTTTTTGCAGTGGCATCATGATTTTTTTTCTAACAAGTTTGCAAGATCCATTTATTTAATACAATCATTTAAAAAAAAAAATTATAAAGGTAATGAAGCTTATCACGCTTCACGGTTATATTGATAATGTGTCAAAGTTTTTTTTCTATAAAAAAATTAAAGAATTGACTTTTTTCTCATTAATTAATTAAATAACTGTATCTCAAAATCTAATCACTTCTTCTTTGAACTGATAAAAAATAAATGAAAAGAATTTTTATAATTGGGACATACTGTATACAACTTGTAAAATATTTTTCGAAAAAACTTTTGGTACACACTATATACAACTTACAAAAATATATTAAAGTAATCTTATATTTATTTTTGGGATATACTGTATAATAATTTTTGACTAAAAAGTCAACTTTGACATATTTGACACATGATAAGAAATTTCATTTTTGACACATACTGTATACAACTTATAAGAATTTTCATTTTTCGAACATACTGTATCTAAAAACAAATTTTATATATTTATTTATTATTCGATTACCAATAATCGATTAGTTATCGTGCGGACTAGCTTACTTACTTAACAGAAAGTGTTTATTTTGGATTTCTCGGAAATGAAACAACCGATTTGAATGCCGTTTTTTGAAAATCATAGATAATTACCGTCGCAAACTTTGAAACCCAACATGTATTTGGTAAAAGTGAGTAGTTTTCTCGAAAAATCTAAAAGTGTGGTTTTTCTTCAATACGTAACGATTTAGCTCTTGTTTTTGCAGTGTACTAATTCTAGATTTGTCATGATGTAGCTTTAAATGGCTTTAAGTAATTATGTTACTGTGCTTTAACGGCAGTACAAAATAATTTGCTATAATTTGTGCAAGTAAATTGCAATCGATTTATTCTGTCTAAAAGCGAATAACGATTACTTAAATTCAATCTGACCATTTTAAAAATAGAGCTTTTCTGTAACAAATTGTGATTACTATTTTGTTTACCTTATTGTTTCGTATTCGTAGGGCCACACTGAATTTTAGTTTTTTAAATCTAGTTAGTTTTGATAAATTATTGCCAAAAAATTTCATCGTTAAAAAAATCCCTTTCCGGTGAATTCTTTTTCACATTCACTTAAACGTAAAACAAATGGATAAAAAAAAAATTACATAAATTTTTTATTATATTTTACAATGTGATTCGTGATTTCATACCATCATAATGAATTTTTTCTTCACTCGTACTGTAAGTACACTTTTCTAACTAATTGTCTAATTGTAACCTAACTTGGCTTATATTTGTATTGTAGCCCTGATGATGGCCATCGTGATGGTCGAAACATGTCGCCCCCAGTTTAACTGGTAAATAAATGTATGTGGTATGACTTTTAGTTTTATTATTCGTTGAATTTTTAAATAAGCTAAGATTTCTGATCATTTGAAGATAATCACAAAGAGAAAAATTTTGTGACATTAACAACTTAAAAGAATATTAAAAAAATAAAATACTAAAAAAATTTTCGAAAAAAATAGTAATTTACGTAACAAGTACGGAAAATACTGTTTTTTATTTGGACGAGTAGACAAAATTCTAGGACGAGTCGTAGGTGAGTCCTAGAAGTCTGCGAGTCTAAAAAAATATTTTCGGACGTGTTGTGTACATTATTTTGTCGACAAAAGTGTAAAAAAATAAATGAGGGTTGAAATTGCGAGATAAATTAGGACGAGTATTTTGAAAATTTTGTCTAGTTGGAGTTATTCCTGAGGTCAGCTTATAGATTCACAATTTAAAAAAATACTTCTGTTTTGACTGTATAAAAAGTTTTCTTTTTCTATTACTAACCAGATATCTTTTTTTAAACTTTAAGGGTTTCCTACCTCTAAAAATCTTAACAGATAACTTATCTAACAGAGGAATCTAATATCTATTTATCTTAATTAATTCTTTTACTTGTCAAGAATATTACCAGGTTTCCTTATCTTATTGATAACAAAACGTGCATATAAACTCATTATCATCATATTTTATTTTATTTAAATCATTGCGGTTTCCTGCTTAACTAAGACGCATTGTTCATTGTTTAAATATCATTTCCAATAAAATGATAATATTATTCCAAGAATTGCGGTACCAGAAAGTTGAGATAAACTGATTATTGTTCAGAGTTTCCTTTAATACAAGTTAAGCTAGTTCGGCTACTATCAGACTGAGGGCGCTACTACTCACCTATATAGTTTCTTCGTGGTTGTATAGAGAGAAAAATTAAGATTTCGAAGGTAAAATTATCCTAAACCAAGCCATATTTACCTTTAATAAAATGTTTTATATACGGTTTTTTCGTTAATAATTCAGTTAAATGAAACCAAAAACGTCAATTTTTGTTTTTCGAAAATATCTTGGAAACTATTATTTGACTGATACTTTTATAATTAATAAAGATAATAAACTTTATCACTCGTATAAAACAAATAACTCTATATTGCATTATATGTTTATATCATTATATATGACATAATCAGTATTGCCAATATATAAAACTAAAATTTATTTAGGTAATTATTTTTGAATGTATGTAATTTTTATTGATAATTTATGGGAATAATGATGGATGCATTTTAATGTACAATAATAATTTACATATTAATTTCAACATATTAATAAAAATATAAATAGTCTATTTTGATGAACAAATATAAGTAATCAACATCAAAAATAACCATTTGGTAAATGTGAATTTATATAAAAAGCCAAATAAGTTACAAAAAACCAAAATCGATTTAACCAATGTCATTTGGATTATATTTTTTTCTGTTTTATTTCCCTATAATTATCGTTCATTTTGTTTATTATAAAATCTATCTAAAGCTAATTAGACAAAACACCAATTATTCTTATTTTTTAATGGAATTTTAAAATAGCAATGAACGAAACATTATTTTTATAGTAACTGGCTAAAAAAAATAAAAATGGAATACTGCATCAATGTTTGAACTTTACTGTTTACTGTAAACTATTAAACGTAATAATAACAGAAATACATGTTTGCTCAATTTTTAATTGAAAACACCGGAAGGGTTCTTGTTTATTGCTGAATTTTTTTTAAGGGTGCGTTTAATGAAATATTTTTTGAATTGTTTTAAGCAAGAATGTAACAACTGAATAGTTTTGATTTATATGAAGAGTAAACTTCATACAAAGTTTTACTGGGATTTGAATAAAAAACTTCAATTATAAAAAATTAATAACACATAAAATTCTAAATGAGTCAAAATTGTTTTTCAATGGAAAAAAAATTATTTTCAACCGACCGTGCAGTTACGTCATTAAATACGAATAACTTGTATGTAAAGTCAATACAAAGTCAATCCAAACAGCTAAATAAAAATCTCGTGTACCGAGTATGATAAATTTACTATTTAATAACATATAAAACTTACCATATAAAATTGATGATTAGACCTCGTATGAATTTTTTATTACTCACTTATAGTCGACCCCTTGTATACCGACCGCATCTTGTTGAACAAATAATATTGCGTGGACATACAAGCAAAGGTCAAAAAAAGTCGGGTCTACTGTGAACTACATTTTCGAGTGAATTTTCAGTACAGTGCTGCGGCTTGGTTTAGGATTTATAAAATGTTATTCTGCGTTCTTGCGAATTTAGGCTAGTGGCTTGCATTAGTATTATGTTTATCTAAATTGTTTTTAAAAAGTGGTTTATTGAGGAACTTTCCCCAAATTATGTTATTGTTATGTATATAAATTGGGTTGAGCTCAGGAATATACAGTAGGGACTTTTTATCTATATGTTATCAGTAACTTTAGGAACTGGCATTAAATTATGACTGTAAATCATTTGCTCACAGTGTTCATAAATGTTAAGTTGTTCACGGTTGTTGGCAGTTATTTTTCGTCTCACCAAAAGTATCCTATCGTTGAAAAATGTACCAACCAATAAAAGGATATGGAATAAAACAGAATTAAATTCCTTTAAAATAAAATTTTAAAATCATAAAAACCATTAAAATAAAATTTTTGTTAAGAGTAAAAAAAATAACACCCTACCTTAATGGTAAACTGCCATCTTAATAATTTAGTTTTAATTAAGTAATGTCAAAAATTGATGTATCACGATTGGTTGTAATTAAAAATGAAAAACTTACCTATTAATTACCATTTGGAATAAAAAGTAATTTAGAAATTTAAAAAAAATCCCAGCAAGTAAATTCAATACAAAATCTTAATAAACTTATCCAAATAAATTCAATTTAATGTTTAATAATCCAAATTTCCAACATTTTATAATAAAAAAATTTTATTGGTCCATTGAAATAATTTTTGATCAAACAGCTTTGCTTTTCTCCGTTGCTAAGGAGTAACTAAGACGTGGTTGATTTTGAGAATTTCGAACAAAAGAGTTTCCTCCTAAAATAGATAAACTTTTATTTAAAATAAATTGGTATAAAATATTCACTATATTAAATAAATAAATACATATAGGTCGACTGTCAAATGTCACTTAAGACGCAATTTTTGTAAAAATGATTTACATAACATTTTTTTTATTAAATAAAGGAGAAATGTAATTTTTTAAATTTCGATACAAAATTTTCCTAAAGACATCCCTGTTAACCCTTTAAGTGCGAGTAAAATTTTGTATTGGCTTTAGTTGAATTTCTAATATTTTTTAAGGATTACAGGAAAAACTTAATATTAAGAAATTTATAATTTCGAAAATTTGAAAAATATGAAAAAATTCGAAAATTTCAAAATTTTAAACAATAAATAAATAAAAATATCTAATAATTCAAAAATTTTGACAATGTAATGGAAAGTTTAAAATATATTAATGTCAAATTTCAAAAATCACGAGAATTTTAATAATTTAAGAATTCAGACAATTATGGAAATTTTAAGAAATACAAAACATTTCAAAAAAAAATTCAAAAATTTAATAAAAAACTGAATTTTAATAAATTTTCGAAAATATATCAAAAAACATTTAAAATATATCAAAAATATTAAAAAAAAAAACATTTAAAAAACGAAAAATAAAATGTTAAAAAATATAATATCAAAAATTGCAAAAACATCAAAAAATCCGAATAAAAATTTTATGAATTTTAAATATTTCAAAAATGTCAGGCACCTAAAAAATTGTAAGAATTTGCAAAAAAATTGTAAAATATGTCAAAATTTGTAAATAAATAATAAAATATTCAAAATTTCCAACACATCACAGCAAAGTCCCTCCACTTTTCTAAAGACACGCTTCTATTAGTCAGGGGAAGCCATGCCCACCACATTTTTAAGGACCCCTGAATTCAAAGGACACCCGAATATTTTTAAAAACCCCCGAATATCTTTAGGGGCCCCCGAATTCAAAGAACCCCCGAATTCCTGGACCCCCTATTGCAGGACTCCAGAATTCAAAGGACCCTCGATTTCAAAGGACCCCCAATTTTAGAATATATTTAAGGACCCCCAATTTCAGGACTCCCGAATATTTTTAAGGACCTCCAATTTCAGAACCTCTGAATATTTTAAGGAACCCCGATTGTTTTTAAAGTAGGAGGAAAGGAGTCAAAGACTTTGACTTTTTCCCTCCTATCTTCAAAAAAATTGGGGGTCTTAAAATTTTTGGTCCTAAAATTCGAACGTCCTGAAATCGGGGGGGGGATAGTGAAATTGGGGATGAAATTGGTAATCTTGAATTCGAGACTGCTGAAATTAGGGGTCATTTTAATTTGGGGGTAATGAACAATATAAATGGAGTGACTTCCTTAGCCATTTGGAAAAGTGGAGGGAGTGTGATTTCCTAATATCATGGATCGATAAAAAAAAATAAAAATAAAGTAAAACCGGCATCTTAAGTGACATTTGACAGTCGTCCTGTACGTATTTGAAATGGGAAAATCCAAGTTTGTAGAAATGTACCAGGCGTTCTATTTGAATATCCAATTTTCATGAATTTCCGGTGAAACCGGATGTTGGCCATATTGGATTTTTATGTAAAAAAATCCAAAAATAGCTCTATTTTAATCGACCAAAACTTAGTATAAATCTATTAACCCGTTTGCCAGAAGTGCTGAGAAAATACACCAAACGAATTTTGAAAATGTGTCACGTTTTTTTATAGTAAAAGAGCTATATTTTTGTTTAATTGACAGATTTTATTAATCCAAGTTTTTGTTTTTGTACGTGACTACTAAAGTGCAGTATTGCAAAAAAATAATACCATATTCAATGATTTTTTTTTCTGGAAAAATGTAAAAAATGTACTTTATTTTTATTTTTACAGTTATTCATTGTCTTATTAAAAAGTTTCCATACGTAAATTTTAAAAATTGAGTTTCAGTAGATTTGGCGGTTAAATATATATGGTCTGTAATACTACAAATTGACAGCTTAATGTTCCTATTATTGCTTTCATTAAAAAAAAAATATTAAATAAAATGGTGTTGTATAAAACTTTTAACATTAATCGTATCCTATTGACAAAAGTAATTGAATTATTTTTAGTAACGCTACTGAATTTAGTTGATTGATTCATCTGCAGAACATAATTTTTCGCTTGGTATATCACTGTCAAATCCTGGCCGAGTCCATTATCCCCGGAACCATCGTAAATAACGCTAAATTAGGCCATAAACATAATAATGATTAATTTGGCCCATCCGTATTTACAATAAACAAAGTCCGTTGGCCCATTTCCCAGAACAAATGCCACCTAATAAATTTTTATGTATCATAAACGATAAATCTGGGCAATGGGAAATTATCAACAATTCGATCAGACCCCGGCTCGTATTTATTTCCATCATAAACAGAAAGATATTTCTCCATAAAATAAATAAATTACCCGTTTGAAGTATAAATAAAATGCACAATGATATTGCGCATTTTTCATACAAAAATGCCAACGGAAACCGAGATTTTGGCTGGTATGAATTGAACGTTTCCAAGTCTTGCCAGATCAATTTTTTATATTATAAAAATCATGCTACAAGTAAAACAAATCATAATAATAACAATTTAAAAATAAATAAATTAAAAAAATCGGTTGTGTCGCTCCAAAACTGTCCCGAAGAGTAAAAAAATGGTTAGCCTAATAAAATTTAAACAATAGTACAAATGTAATAAGACTAAAGTCATAATTAAAATTTTCATTAATAGAAATAAGGAAAAAGAAAAAAATAACCCAGTATAAATTATTTTTGTACCATCAGTATACAAAAAAAATATTTTCCATCTAATTCCATCTAGGCCAAGGAAAAATAACTATGGTATAAACACATTTTTTAAACCTAAAAGGTATCGAAATATATAGTGATCCAATTTTGGTACTGTCACATAACGTAATGCAAATCAACAAAAATAGAATGCTGAATCAATAAAGGTTCGAAAAAACACGGCGCATCGTTTTTTTTTTTCGACACGAAAAAAAATTCTTCAGTCGGTGACTCCTACTGCGTTGGTCAAGAACCAAAAAAGGAAAAATTCGGAAAAAATCTGCCCATCGCATTGACGGGGTGTGGCAGTTTTTTTTTTTAAGATGAAAAGTTAAAAAGTTTCGGTTAGATTCTGAAGAAGTAGAATTTATTTTAAGGAAGAGTGCAATTTTCGACTAAATTGTCCATTTGTTTTACTAACATTTTATTTGACAGGTTTATGCCTCTCAGTACAGACAGAAATTTTCGTTTTTTTTTTATAAATAATAAAGTCTCTAGTTTATTTACCGTAAATTTGTGCAATTAGAAAAATTATTTTGTTGCGTTGAATTATAGGGCTGAGTTTAAGCCAGATATATATGAGACTTTAGTATTTTGGGTGCCATTATCTAAATGTATATTTTATAATTGAAATTAAAATTTTGGAGCTTTAAAAAAAAATTAACTTTGTGGGTATTGTAGAACTAAATGGTAATCGGGAAAATTGTGACATTAAGCTTACTGACCGTTTGTTGTTAAGCCCCTTTTGAACAAATTGTAACTTTCTTCGTTCGTTATGGGTCACTTTGGTGCTTTAGTCTAGGTTTCGGATTGTCTCGGGCGCCACCTTTTGTTTATAAAGCGCGAAGGCCACTGCACGGGCAGCTTCAGTGCAGAAATAAATATTCCAGGGGTCGTGCGGTATCGACAAGACCCTTAGCGGCCAGAGGGGCGGTCTTTACTTGCCCTACTGGGTTGAGTTACCTGGGTATTTGCTGCTGGCTTGGCTGGCGTGGTGTGGTCTTACTGACCACTCCAGATTCCGGTCAAATTAAACTTGTCTTCCGCTTGACCCATCTCCAAAGGTCGCTAAAGTGAACGGACTGTGGCTGCCACTGCAGCTGACTTGATCGACTCCGGCTGCCGTATACCATAAGGTTGGCTGGGTATGGGAAACAAATACGCGAGTGACTCCATCTTTCAGCGAGGGTTTACAACTGGTACGATTAGCCTTATACTCGAAGCATCTCGCATTTCCATAATTTTAAGTTAATTATATGACGGTTTCTAAGTTGGTAGTATTGTTGAGTTTTGAAATTTGGTAATAATGTTTAATATGACGGTTTCTAAGTTGGTAGTATTGTTTGAGTTTTGAAATTTGGTAATAATGTTCAATATGACGGTTTCTAGGTTGGTAGTATTGTTTGAGTTTTGAAATTTGGCAATAATGTTTAATATGACGGTTTCTAAGTTGGTAATATTGTTTGAGTTTTGAAATTTGGCAATAATGTTTAATATGACGGTTTCTAAGTTGGTAGTATTGTTTGAGTTTTGAAATTTTACAATAACGTTTAATATGACGGTTTTTAGGTTGATTTGATTGTTTGAGTTTTGAAATTTTTTTAATAAAGTTTAATATGACGGTTTATAAGTTGGTAGTATTGTTAGAGTTTTGAAATTTGGCAATAATGTTTAATATGACGGTTTCTAAGTTGGTAGTATTGTTTGAGTTTTGAAATTTGGCAAGAATGTTTAATATGACGGTTTCTAAGTTGGTAGTACTGTTTGAGTTTTGAAATTTGGCAATAATGTTTAATATGACGTATTCTAAGTTGGTAGTATTGTTTGAGTTTTGAAATTTGGCAATAATGTTTAATATGACGGTTTCTAGGTTGGTAGTATTGTTTGAGTTTTGAAATTTGGCAATAATGTTTAATATGACGGTTTTTAGGTTGGTATGATTGTTTGAGTTTTGAAATTGTGCAATAATGTTTAATATGACCGTTTGTAGGTTGGTAGTATTGTTTGAGTTTTGAAATTTGGCAATAATGTTTAATATGACGGTTTTTAGGTTGGTATGATTGTTTGAGTTTTGAAATTGTGCAATAATGTTTAATATGACCGTTTGTAGGTTGGTAGTATTGTTTGAGTTTTTAAATGTGACAATAATGTTTAATATGTTATTTTATTAATATACAAAATAAAAAAAAATATCTGCAGTGTTCGCAAACCCCACGATCCCCATAGACTGACCGAGAGTATGCCAGATATATGTACACAAATCCCACGGTTCGCAAAGTCCATGCCACCATTAGTTTTAGCTATAAAACCATCTTCAGGTCTAGAATAAATAGTATATAGAAATAAATAACTATTTAATATTTCTTCTTTTGAATGATTTATTTATTCTATGCCTCAAGATGGTTTTTAAGCGGAAACTAGTTGCCTAAAATTATAATTTTGAAAATTATGATTTTGAGTTTCATTTATTGATTATCACTTGACTACATTTGATACATGGATAACCTATTGGATTTATGTATTTTTGTACCTTTACTTAAAATATTGTAAATTTATAATTGAAAAACTTGATTCTCACTACCACATTAACAAAATTCCTCTAAATATTTTATTATGAACTATAAAAAAGTATCCACCCCGTATATAATACCTATATAAATCAGTAAACGGAAGACAGACCTAAATAAAGCAATACGAAAAATCCAATTAATAATTCCCAAATAATAAATAACTAGAAAGGTTTAAACGATCCCATGACCCTAAATACCATATTTCCGGTTTGAACGGAGCTGCTTCATTTCAGTACGAACTTCCGGTATAGACCCATACGCCCTTTGTCTTTCGATTTCCTAGTCACGTGTCTTTACCAACACCGACTTACTCCTGTTTCGTCTGACTTAAATGTTGTAATTTATACCCTACCGATAAGACACTATTAACTCTGAGATCGATTTCCCAAACTAATTTGCATAGGTACCAACTTCGGGGCACTATTAGTTTGTGGCAATTTAGCGTATCAATGTCTTCGCCTCGATATATAATGCCGAGAGGGTCTCCGGTTTTCAACCGGAAATGCCTAAATCATCCACCAAATTGGGAGAAAGTCAATTAGCTCTCTTGATATTAAGTATATTTCCATCACTTTAGAAAAAATTCTAATTACCTATTTTTACCTGTTTTCCTTCCTATTTTTCCCTTTTCTTTATTATTTTTTCCCGTCTTTCCCTATTGGTCCGTATTTGTCCCTATTGTTATCTATTTTTGCCTATTTTTTATTTAATCCTTCATTGTTTCTCAATTTTTTCTTATTTTTCCCTATTTTTTCTCTCTTTCCCCACTTCTTTATATATTTCCCTATTTTTCTATATTTTTTTTAAATTTCCATATTTTTCCTTGTACTATTTTTCCCTTTTTTCATTATTTTTCCTGTTTTCCCTATTTGTCCGTATTTGTCCCGGTTTTTATCTGTTTTTGCGTATTTCTTCCTATTTTTCCCTTTTCTTTATTATTTTTTGCTGTTTTTCCCTATTGGTCCCTATTTCTATGTAATTATGCCTATTTTTACTATTGTTTCTTATTTTTTGCTATTTATGCCTATTTTTACCATTTCTCCTTATTTTTTCTTGTTTCCAATTTTTTCCTATTTTTTCCTGTCTTTCCCCACTTCTTTATATATTTTCATATTTTTTTACATTTTTCTTAAACGCTATTTTTCCTTGTACTATTTATCCCGTTTTTCATTATTTTTTTCTGTTTTTCCCTATTTGTCCGTACTAGTCCCTATTTTTATCTGTTTTTGCATATATCTTCCTATTTTTCGCTTTTTTTTATTATTTTTTCCTGTTCTTCCCCATTTGTACCTATTTTTTATCTATTTATGCCTATTTTTACTATTTTTTCTTATTTTCCGCATTTTTTACTATTTCTCCTTAATGTTCCCTGTTTCCCAATTTTTTTATATTTTTCAATATTTTTTTTTCTGTCTTTCCCCACTTTTTTATATATTTCCATATTTTTCTATATTTTTCTTAAATTTCCCTATTTTTCCATGTACTATTTTTTCCTTTTTTCATTATATTTTCCTGTTTTCCCTGTTTGTCCGTATTTGTCCCGATTTTTATCTATTTTTGCGTATTTGTTCCTATTTTTCCCTTTTCTTTATTATATTTTCCTGTTTTTCCTTATTAGTCCCTATTTTTATCTATTTATGCCTATTTTTACGATTGTTTCTTATTTTCTGGTATTTTTGCCTATTTTTTACCATTTCTCCTTATTTTTACCCTGTTTCCCAATTTTTTCCTATTTGTACCTACTTTTATTTATTTATGCCTATTTGTACTATTTTACAATATTTTCCGCTATTTTCCCAATTTTTTATCATTTCTCCTTATTTTTACCCTGTTTCCCAATTTTTTGATATTTTTCCCTATTTTTTCTGTCTTGCCCCACTTTTTTATAGCTTTCCGTATTTTTCTCTATTTTTCTCTAATTTACCTATTTTTTCTATTCGTATTTTTCCAGTTTTTGATTATTTTTTCCTGTTTTTTCCTATTTGTCCGTATTTGTCCGTATTTTTATCTATTTTTGCCTATTTTAACTATTTTTACTTATTTTTTTCCTATTTTTTATTATTTTCTTATATGTTTCCCTATTTTTCAGATTTTGTTCTATTTCTCTCTAATTTTAATATTTTCTTTTTTATGATTTTTTTTCTATATTTGCCAATTTTTCCTTATTTTGTCCTATTTTTCTCTTTTTTCATTATTTTTTCCTCTTTTTTTCTATTTATCGCTATTATTTTCTATATTTTTCCTACTTTCCCCTTTTTCCTTATTTTCCGCTATTTTGCACTATTTTCCCATTTGTTTCGCTATTTTTTTCTAATTTTCCTGTTTTTTCCCTATTTTTCCCTGTTTTCCCCTATTTTCCCTATTTTAATTTTCCTCTACTTTTTATCTATTTTTAACTCTTTTTCGCATTTTTCCCATTACTTCTTATTTTTTCTGTATTTCAACATTTTATGAACTCGTAATATTACTTCGTGTTTCCGGTTTCTTTGTTTTTCCTGTATTTCAACATTTTATTTTCTATTTTTTCCTATTTTCCCTATATTTTCCCTATTTTCTATTTTCCTCTACATTTTATCTATTTTTAACTCTTTTCCCTATATTTCATTATTTTTCTCCAATTTTTCGCATTTTTCCCATTACTTTATATTTTTTCTTTATTTCAACATTTTATTTTCTATTTTTTCCTATTTTCCCTATTTTTCCAATTTATGTTTCACTATTTCCCATGTTTCGTTATTTTCTATAATTTTCCTATTTTTCCCTCTTTTCCTATTTATCCTTATTCCCTATTTTTTCCTATTTTACCCTACTTTTTTCCCATTTTTAAATACTTTTTTTCTGTTTCCCTATTTTTCTCCATTTTTCCCTATTTTTCCAATTTCTTCTTTTTTCCCCATTTATCCCTATTATTTTCTATATTTCCTATTTTTCTTATTTCACCTTCTTTTTCCATTATTTTTCCCTATTTTGCTCTATTTTCCCATATATTTCCCTTTTGTTTTCTATTTTAACTATTTTTTTCTATTTTGCCCAGTTTTTCCGTTGTTTCACTATTTTTACCAAATTTCTGCATCTTTCCCTGTTTTGCCTTTTTTTCCCTTTTCACTAGTTTCCTATTTTTCCCCTATTTTTCCAAAAGTTTCCAATTTTTTACTATTTTCCCCGTTTTTCTCTATTCTTTCCACATTTTCCCCTTTTTCTTTATTTTCCTCTTTTTTTCACCATTTTATATATTTTTCATATTTTACTTTCCCTACCACCTCCGAATGAGCTAAAAAAATTTCTCGGGATAAAGATGGATAATGCAAAGGACTCGGCCTAGTTCATTTACTGTAATTTGAGCCGTAGAATTCGAAAAACATCAAATATAACAAAGTGTGCTCTATTTGAAAAATTAAAGTTGGTAACATTTCAGGCTACACCGGAAATCGGCCATTTTGTTTTTATACGTATGTAAATTAAAAATAGTCTCATTATCATCCGGTATATTAAAATAGAAATATAATTTTTAAAATACTAAAAATAACAAGATATTTAAACTGTTTTTCTTGGATTAAATTTGTAAAATTAATTTCTTGAAAATACGAACTGGTCTTTAATAAATCTTAAATCCGGTATCGATCTTTTAAAAATCGTTTTGTGAGGTCTGCCAAACGAAACGACACGCGGCGATAATTTGCAAAAACGTCGCGGTGTCGCTGCGTGCACACTCTTTTAAAACCTTTCAAATTACCTCGTGCCTGTCTAATTTCGACCCGAAGCCGCACAAAAAGAAACATTTATTATAGCCTCAAACATCTATTAACCCAGAGTTTTGGCCACCAACCGCGATTTAATGAGGCGCTAAGAGCCGAAAGCGCAGAGGGCAGCCCGTTCCGATCCGGTGGCCCGGGCTACGCTGGGGTAAAGCAATAAATCGGTGATGTGGATGTGTGCCCGGCCTTAGCGGGGTATTCTTGCCGGATGTTTGTTCGACAGTTTCGTATTATTTATTATTTTTTTTTTATAGCGATTTGGTAAATTGCATTCTAGTTTGATTTACAGAGATAATTCTAAAAGACCTAAAAAAGGGATATATATACAAGGTGATACAGATGGTATTTATATTTTATTGATTTTTTTGCTACATATAGAATATACAAATTAAAAGTGTCATAATCAAGTGATTCCAAATAACCATTTTCAGAAAAAAATATGTACCGAGTTTGTAACTAAAAAAGATGACCGGCTGTATATTCGAAACAATTGATCACCCTGTATAGATTTTTTATGCCTTTACGTAGTGCTTAAAGAGATGTAAGACGTTTTATGTGAATGAGTTATTATGTAAATGTCACTTGTCTATGAAATTCTAAAAATTAAAAAAAAAAACTTAAAAATTTAAAAAAAAATATGTCGTTAATATCAAAAATGTAACAAAAATTTTAAACGTGTATCGAAAAAATTTCGTAAGCGAAAATCGAAAATTTCAAATATATTAAAAAATGTATCAAATTATAAACATGCATCGAAAAAATTCGAAAATTTCGTAAAGGCAAATTTCAAAACTTTTATTAATTCCCATATTTGAAGAAACAAAAAAAAATCAAAAATTAAAAAAAAATTATTTGAAAAATATATTAAAAATTTCGATAATTACGAAAATTTTAAAAATTTCAACAAAACTCCACAAATTTAAAAAAATGTATTTCAAAAATATATTAAAAATTTCGATAATTTCAAAAATATACAAAACATTTCAAAATGAGTCGAAAAAATTATTCGAAAATTTCGTAAAGCAAAATGGGAAACTTCAAAAATATATATAAAATATATCAAAAATTTTAAAATTTATCAAAAATTTTAAAAATGTATTAAAAATTTTAAAAATGTATCAGAAATCTTAAAAATGTGTCAAAAAAATTATTCCAAGAAAAATTTCTAAACTTTAATTAATTCCGACAATTTTAGAAATTTCAAAAACAATTCAAAAATTTTATAAAATTTGAAAAATATTTTAAATTTCGATAATATCAAAAATGTATCTAATTTAAAAGATGTATCGAAAAAGCTATTCGAAAATTTTAAAACTTTCATTAATTCCGATAATTTCAAAAATAAAAAAAACTCAAAAATGAAAAAAAAAATAATTTCAAAAATATTTTAAAAATTTCGATAATATCAAAAATGTATCAAAAATTTTAAAAGTGTACATTGTTCGAAAATTTCGTAAAGAAAAATTTCAAAACTCATTAATTCCGAAAAATTTAAAAATTTCAAAAACAGTTCAAAAATTCAATAAAATTAATTTCAAAAAAAATTTTAAAAATTTCAACAAATTCAAAAGTACCTATATCGAAAAAAATGTATCGAAAAAATTATTTGAGAAATTTGTAAAGTAAAATTTCAAAACTTTTATTAATCCGAAAATTCTAAAAATTTCAACAAAAATTCAAAGATTTAAAAAAATTTATTTCAAAAATATATGAAAAATTTCAATAATTTCAAAAACGTAAAAAAAGTTATAATGTATCGAAAAAACTATTTGAAATTTCTTAAAGGAAAATGGAAAACTTCAAAAATATATAATTAATTTATTAAAAATTTTAAAAATGAATCAAAAATTTGAAAAATGCATCGAAAATTTTAAAAATGTATCAAAAATTTTAAAAATGAATCAAAAATTTTCAAAATGTATCGAAATAATTATTCGAAAAAAAACTTCAAAACTTTATTAATTCCGAAAATTTTAAAAATTTCAAAAACAATTTGGAAAATTAATTTCAAAATTAATATTAAAAATTTCGATAATTTCAAAAATGTACAAAAAATTTCAATATGTATCAAAAAAATTATTCGAAAATTTCATAAAGGAAAATGGAAAACTTCAAAAAATTTTAAAAATGTACCAAAAATTTTAAAAATGTATTAAATATTTTGAAAATGTATCGAAAAAATTATTCGAAGAAAAATTTCAAAACTTTCAATAATTACAACAATTTTAAAAATGTGAAAAACAATTCAAAAATTTAATAAAATCAATTTCAAAAATATATTAAAAATTTCCAAAATTTCAAAAATGTACAAAAAATTTCAAATTGCATCGAAACAATTATTCGAAAATTTTGTAAAAAAAAAATTTGAAGACTCATTAATTTTCATAATTTTAAAAATAAAAAAAAAACTCAAAAATTAAAAAAAAGTAATTACAAAAAAATATAAAAAATTTCGATACTATCAAAAATTTAAAAATTGTATCGAAAAAGTAATTCGAAAATTTTGTAAAGGATAATCCGATAATTTAAAAAATTAAAAAAAACTCAAGATTAAAACAAACAATTTCAAAAATGTATCAAAAAATTTGAAAATCGATCGAAAAAATTATTTGAAAATTTCGTAAAGGAAAATGGAAAATTTCAAAACTTTGTAAAAAGTGTATCAAAAATTTTAAAAACGTAACAAAAAGATTTCAAAAACAATTCAAAAAATTTAATAAAATTATTTTTAAAAATATATTAAAATTTTCGATAATTTCAAAAATGCACCAAAAATTTTAAAAATGTATAGATAAAACGATTCGAAAATTTCATAAGGAAAAATTTCAAATATTTCATTAATTCCGAAAATTTAAACAATTTAAAAATTTTTAGAAATTTAAAAAAAATTATTTTAAAAATATATTAAAAATTTCGATATCAAAATGTATCAAAAATTTACAAAATGTATCTAAAGAAATATTCGAAAATTTTGTTAAGGATAATTTTAAAACGTTTATTAATTCCGAAAATTTGAAAAATTAAAAAAAAAATTAAATATTAATTTCAAAAATGAATGAAAAACAAAAAATTTCGAAAACAACAAAAATTTAGGAAATTAAAAAATTTCGAAAATATATTAATTTCGAAAAAACTTTAAATATTTAAAAAAAATATCAGTAAAAATGTCAAGAATTTCAAAAATTTCGATAAACTCAAAAAGGAACCGAACATTTAAAAAATATTTAAAGAATTTAAAAAAGATTAAAATAAAATGGTTCAAAAATATAAAAATTAATAAAAAATTCCAAAATTTCGAAAATACATAAAAAATTTCGATAATTTCAAAAATGTACCAAAAATTTTGAAAATGTATCGAAAAAATTTAAAAAACAATTCAAAAAAATTTATAAAATTAATTTTAAAAATATATTAAAAATTTCGATAATTTCAAAAATGTAGCAAAAATTTTAAAAATGTAAGGAAAAAGTTTTAAAAACATTTCAAAAAATTTAATAAAATTAATTTTAAAAATATATTAAAAATTTCGTTAATTTCAAAAATGGACCCAAAATTTTAAAAATGTGTCGAAATTTTTTTTTCAAAATTTCGTAAAGGAAAATGGATGATTTTAAAAATATATTAAAAATTTCGATAATTTCAAAAATGTACCAAAAATTTTAAAAGCTTATTGATGATTCGAAAATTTCATAAAGAAAAATTTCAAATCTTTCATTAATTCCGAAAATTTTAAAAATTAAAAAAAACCTAAAAAAATTTAAAAAAATTTATTTCAAAAATAAATTAAAAATTTCGATATAAAAATTTATCAAAAATTTTTAAAATGTATCGAAAAAATATTCGAAAACTTTGTAAACGATAATTTCAAAAAGTTCATTAATTCCGAAAATTTGAAAAATGTCAAAAAAAAAATAATGAAAAATTTCAAAAATTTTAAAAACAACAAAAATTTAAGAGATTTAAAAATTCCGAAAATATATTAATTTCGAAAAAACTTAATATTTAAAAAAATATTAGTAAAAATGTCAAGAATTTCAAAAATTTCGATAAACCCAAATTTGATATTTTCGTAAAGGAAAATGAAAAATATCGAAACTATAAAAAATGTATCCAAAATTTTAAAAATGTAACGAAATAATTTCAAAAACATTTAAAAAAATTTAATAAAATCAATTTCAATAATATATTAAAAATTTGGATAATTTCAAAAATCTATCAAAAATTTTAAAAATGTATCTAAAAAAATTGAAAATTTCGTAAATAAAAATGGAAAATTTCAAACCTATATAAAAAATTAATCAAGAATTTTAAAAATGTAACGAAAAAAATTCAAAAACAATTTAAAAAATTTAATAAAATTTATTTCAAAAATATATTAAAAATTTCGATAATTAGAAAAATGTACCAAAAATTTTCAAAAATTTCAAATCTTTCATTAATTCCGAAAATTTTAAAAATTTTAATAAAAACCAAAAATTTAAAAAAATATTCGAAAATTTTGTAAAGAAAAATTTCAAAACGTGAATTAATTCCGAAAATTAGAATTATTTAAAAAAAAATTAAAAATTAATTTAAAAAATAAATGAAAAATTTTAACCAAAATTTAGGAAATTTCGAAAATATGTTTATTTCGAAAAAACTTCAAATATTTAAAAAAAAGTCAAGAAATTCAAAAATTTCAATTAACTCAAAAAGGTACCGAAAATTTCAAAAATATATAAAGAATTTAAAAAAAGATTAAAAACAATAAAGTAAAAAAAAAATAAATAATTTAGGAAAACTGAATTATTAGAAATTCCAAAATTTCGAAAATAAATTAAAAATATCGAACATATATTAACAATTTAGAAAATTGCAAAACAGTTCAAAAAAATGAAAAAATTTCAAAAGTAAAAAAATAAAATAAAAGTGTTTAGAAATTCAAAAATTTCAAAATTATATGGAAAACATTGTATTATAAATTATTCGATAATTGCAAAAATTTACAAAAAATTAAATATATAAAAAACATTTTAAAAAACATTAAAAAAATTATTTAAAAATGTAAAAAAAATATACGGGGTGGTGATCAATGTTCGTCCTGTATATACCAAATTGTTTTTAGTTTTTACGAAACATTTATATACGATAGCCGCAGTTAAAGTGTTAAGAGAATATTTTTATTTTTGTAATTAATCTAATTATATTTATTAATAATACCGCACCGGATGAAGCCAATCAAAATTTTTGATAAGGTGGGAGGAGAAAGTGCAATCTAGTCCTTGTAATAATTAAAAAATAATAATTTAGCCTAGTTTAGTCCTTTTTTTTTTGAATAACCAAATATATATAAAAAAAGTGCGTGGTCAAATTTCTATTGAGTTGATTCTAATAAGTATGTTATTTTATGCTGAAATGGGAATTTTAATATTAAAAGGATTTCACCTTGAACCTGAAAATTTTGTGCTGAAATGAATTACGCCCGGTAGAAAATTTTCCCATCTTTAAAACGATTTTAAAAATCTAATATTTTTACTTATATCCTAATACATTTTTAAGGCTATTTAGTGACCTTTATCTTTACTTCAGGTTTCTAATATAATTTAATTATTTCAGGATTCTATTTTCCTAGTTGACTCCTTGAGTTGTGAAATAAAAGATGAAGGAATTTATATAATAAAATTAATTTGAATTTAAATTAAAATTTAACACAATTAAAAAAGTAATTATGAATTTTGAAAATTAGTTTAGTTAGTTTTTATTTGAGTTGGTAAATTGTTATTTTTCGAGGTTATTTACATTCGCCAGCAACTTATTTTAATCCGCTTATTCGGTTTTGTCCCCTTCAGGCTGATTTCACAAGATATTCTCGTCAAAAAATATTACTGCTGCTCTCTCCTGTGTGACACACCATGATTAAAATTGGCCTTGCTACAATAATTCTCATAAATATTCATTGAAAAACGTGCTTTTGTGCCAGGAAATACTTCAAAATTTTCAAATATCCATTCAGGACCTATTCTAGTCCGCATTAAGATCAAAGTTAAATAATGCATTTTAAATTGGCGAAGGGAGCGCTGAAATTGGATATTTGTTAAAGAATAAGCCAATTATGGAATTCATTAAAAATTCCTTTTATTATTTGACTAAATTCTCAATGAAATGAAAGAGATGAGGTAATCAGGATGGTTTTTCGCAGCAAATCCTACCGACTTCGCCAATTTAATTCCTTACTAGAAGCCATGCTGACGGTTCATGTTTTATAAAACATTTTTTGTAATTGATTTTTTAAAGTTTAGATGATTTGCTAATTAAATCAAATACACTGTAAACTAGTTAGATTTTTGTTTATATTTCTGCACAACGCCTAGAGGATTCAGATTCAATTTAATTTGAACACGTCCCCGTTACGTTTTCGATTTTGTAGGTTTTATCTGCCGGTAGTTGGAGCCACTGTATCACGGATTGCGGATATTTGGATTTTTTTAAATTTTAGAATGAACAAAGCATATTTTCTATTTCGGATTTTTTTTGCTAATGGGATTTTTGATCATGTATATAAATACTTTTAGAAAAAAAGGTAGATTATTAGATAGTATTCTCAAGGATCTTAAAAAATATATACTAAAACTAGAAAAAAAAAATTTACTTCCTTAACAAAAGTGTTCGCCTTATTGTTAAAAAACTTGTTAAATGCTTTAAAAATTCCGACGAATCCTTAAAAAAATCCTTCAAATTCTTTAAAAAACTGAAATGCAATAAAAACTCCCAGTAATCCTTAAAAAATCAGTAGGATTCGTTAAAAAATTTCAATTAGTTAAATGCTTTAAAAATCGCTATGAATCCTTTAAAAATTCTTTAGATTCGTTACAAAATTTATACTTGTTAAATGCTTTAAAAATTTCAACGAATCCTTAAAAAATCCTTAAGATAAGTTTCTTTAAATAACTTAAAGACGTAAGATGCTTTAAAAACTCCTACAATTCCTATAAAAATCCTTAAGATTCCTTAAAAAACTTAAACTTGTTAAATGGTTTAAAAACTCCTACGAATCCTTAATATTAACATTTGTTAAAAAACTTAAATTGTTAAATGCTTGAAAAATGCCTGTGAATCCTTTAAAAATCCTTAAAATTCGTTAAAAAACTTATCTTGTTTAATTCTTTAAAGATTCTAACGAATCCTTAAATAATCCTTAAGATTTTTTAAACAACTTGAACTTATTTAATGTTTTAAAAATTCCTGTGAATCCTTTAAAAATCCTTAAGATTCTTTAAACTTGTTAAATGCTTTAAAAATTCCTATGAAATATTTCAAAATCCTTAAGATTCGTTAACCTTAACGAATCCTTAAAATATCCTTAATATTCGTTTAACTTCTTAAATGCTTTAAAAATTCCTGTGAATGATTTAAAAATCCGTAAGATTCGTTAAACTTGTTAAATGCTTAAAAATTACTACAAATCCTTAAAAAATCCTTAAGATTCCTTAAATTTGTTAAATGCTTTAAAAATTACTAAGAATCTTTAAAAAACCCTTAAGATTCGTTAAACTTGTTAAATGCTTTAAAAATTCCAACGGATCCTTAAAGATTTTTAAGAAATTTAATTTTGTTAAATGCTTTAAAAACTCAATAATCTTTAAGAAATCAAAAAGGTTCGTTAACAAATTTAAACTTGTTAAATGCTTTAAAAATTCCTGTGAACCATTTCAAAATCCTTAAGATTCTTTAAAAAACTTAAGTCGTTAAATGCATTAAAAATTCCAACGAATCCTTAAAAAATCCTCAAGATTTTTAAGGAAACTTAAACTTGTTAAATGCTTTAAAAACTCAGGAATCCTTAAAAAAACAAAAAGATTCGTTAACAAATTTAAACTTGTTAAATGCTTTAAAAATTCCTGTGAATCATTTCAAAATCCTTAAGATTCGTTAAACTTGTTAAATGCTTTAAAAATTACTAAAAATCCTATGAAATCTTTAAGATTCGTTAAACTTATTAAATGCTTTAAAAATTACTACTAATCCTTAAAGAATCCTTATATTCGTTAAAAAACTTAAACTTATTAAATGCTGCTTTAAAAATTCCTGCTAATCCTTAAAGATTTTTAAGAAATTTAATTTTGTTAAATGCTTTAAAAACTCAATAATCTTTAAGAAATCAAAAAGATTCTTTAAAAAATGTAATCTTGTTAAATGCTTTAAAAACTACCAGGAATCCTTAAAAAATCCAAAAGAGTCCTTAAAAAACTTAATCTTGTTTAATACTTTAAAAATTTCAATGAATATTTAAAAATTCATTAAGATTCTTTAAAAAATATAACTTGTTAAATATCTTAAAAATTCCTACGCATCCATTAAAAATCCTTAAGATTAGTTGAAAAACTTAAAACTTATTAAATATTTTAAAAATTCCTGTTAATCCTTTAAAATCCTTAAGATTCTTCAAATTTGATAAATAATTTAAAAATTACTACGAATTCTTAAAAAAATCCTTAAGATTCTTTAATAAACTTAAGTCGTTAAATGCTTTAAAAATTCCAACGAATCCTTAAAAAATCCTTAAGATTTTTAAGGAAACTTAAACTTGTCAAATCCTTTAAAAATTCCTGTGAATCATTTCAAAATCCTTAAAATTCTATAAACTAGTTAAATGCTTTAATACATCCTACAAATCCTTTAAAAATCCTTAAGATTCGTTAAAAAACCTAATCTTGTTTAATGCATTAAAAATTCTAACGAATCCTTAAATAAACTTTAAACTTGTTAAATGCTTTAAAAATTAATACAAATTCTTAAGAAATTTTTAAGATTCGTTAAACTTGTTAAGTGCTTTAAAAATTACTACAGATCCTTAAAAATCCTTAATATTCGTTAAGAAATCTTAACTTGTCAAATGCTTTAAAAAGTTAGGAATCCTTAAAAAATAAAAAAGATCCGTTAAAAAATTTAAAACTTGTTAAATGCCCTAAAAATTCCTGTGAATCCTTCAAATATCCATAAGGTTCGTTAAACTTGTTAAATGCTTTAAAAATTTAAAAGAATCCTTAAAAAATTCTTTAGATTTTTAATAAAATTTAAATTTGTTAAATGTTTTAAAAACTCAGGAATCCTTAAAAAATCAAAGAGATTAAACTTGTTAAATACTTTAAAAATCCCTGTGAATCATTTCAAAATCCTTAAGCTCCGTTAAACTTATTAAATTCTTTAAAAATTACTACTAATCCTTAAAGAATCCTTATATTCGTTAAAAAAACTTAAACTTATTAAATGCTGCTTTAAAAATTCCTGCTAATCCTTTAAAGATCCTTAAGATTCGTTGAAAAACTTAAACTTGTTAAATACTTTAAAACCTACCTGGAATCCTTAAAAAATTAACAAGATTCGTTAAAAAACATAAACGTTTTAAATGCTTTAAAAAGTCCCGTGAATCCATTGAAAATCCTTAATATTAGTTAAAAAGTGTATATTTGTTAAATGTATCTTGGGTGCCATCTTACGTTTATATAATGTGAAGCCTACTTGCTCCTGGCAGCGCCAGTGTAGAAAAATACTCCTGGTGTCGTTATGGTATCGACAAATCCCTTAGCGGCCAGAAGGGCGACCTTTAATACTGGGTTGAGTACCTATGTATTCGCTGCTAAAATAAATCTTATAACCAATTAACGTAATAAAACCGCCAAGTAAAAATAACTGTCCTATTTAATACCAACAATATCAAATCTGAGGAAGGGCAAAGGTGTACAAAAAGCTCCTTATCGGTTATACTATCAGGCTGGCGTGGTGTATGGATTAGCAGTTCCGGCAAGTTTGAGCTTTCTAACTTTCGATCCCTCTTGTCTCTTTTGGTGCACTGGCTTAAACTTGTTGAGTCCAGTTAGCACTGTTATGTTTATTAATTTCCGATCTTATCTCTAACAATTTTTTTATTCTGGAATATCCATGTATAAGATCTAGATACTTATAACAGGAAAACAAACTTAATATAAAAATCTCTAAATGAAATAGGAACTTTTAAGCACCATTAACAAGAATGTATACATATCTCTCTCCCTGACTACTTGCTTTATTCCTAATAAGACCAAATCGAAATTATTACAAACAAGACCGGGGAAAACAATCTGAAGTATGCTACAGAACTCTCGCGAAACGCGGGTGCGTGTGTATTTAAAGGGTGTTGAATGTCGAGAAGTTTCAGCTCTAGTTAAAGGGAGACAGGTATCAAGTTGGCGGTTTTAATAGTCAGGAAAAGCAAAAGTAGATACTAATGAAAGTGCGTTGGGAGATACAAAGAAGAATTTGTTGACTCTTAGCAAACTAAAAGCGTATATAACAAATATAAACAAAGGGCGAAGACAGAGGAGTAGGAAATATACAAATATCGGAGTGGTAGATTTCCGGTAATATGAATTTTTGCACTCATATCGAATATTTTAATCCTATCAAATTTGCATATTTGCAGATATATAATAATTGTAATATATACTTCCGTAATAATGAAAAATTGTTCGTGTTGAATAGGTTAATCATGCAAGCAATTATTTCGCATATTGGTACGCTGGCAATCAAAAATTCAAACGCCACAATCGTTATTCCAAATTCGAACCGGTGTAAATTAGTTCCAATAACCTCAATTACGCATTCGTCCACCTCTTTTGAGAGTTCCCGATTGTGTGATCGAAATTCATTTTAAGTGGGTAGTTAAAAGCCTATCGCAGCTCGAAAAACGTAATATATTTTGTCTATGATCGCGTTTGACGTTTGAATGGCGATCGGGCCGCCCCTGGTTCGGCATTAAATCGACGTACATTTATGCGATATGGAATACTTTGACAATGGCCCCCAGTTTCACAATGCGGTTGTATTGTTTTCTGCTTTTTTTTCGCATCATACACCGACCATCCACGGTTTGCGTTTTGTCCGGGAACAATTTGTGTCGGGCTTTGTTTCCCCGTGGACGTATTATTTTGATAACGTTGTAGATTGCTAGGAATCACTTGGAAAAAATGTGTCCTAGTTTGATTTAGTTTGGAAAATACTCTAGTAGAAGTGTTCAGCTTTAAAATCGTTGTTTTAGTTTATCGTCTTATTTGCAATAACTTCTTTAGTAATTTGATTATTTAATGATTAGTTAAAAATACTGATGTTTAATGTATAACTTTACTTTATTGCACATAATGATATAATGATTGTTGTGTAACACACTTCGGCAGTTACGGGTCACTTTGGTGCTTTAATCCAGGTTTCGGATTGCCTCGAGCGATAAATTCCCTTTATATTGTGAAGGCCACTGCACGGGCAGCGTCAGTGGAGAAAGAAAATACTCCAGAGGTCGTTATGGGATCTAAAATGACTAGCGGCCAGAAGCGCGGTCTTTACTTGCCTTATTGGGTTAAGTAACCAGGGTGGAATGATACAAAAATTAAATTCAAGAACTAAAACTTTCCGGCGAAGAAGAAAAAGGTATGTAACGCTATCTATCGGTGATATCGGACGGTACTGGCACGTCTCCTAGGCTGGCGTGGTCGGATTGACGATTCCTTACTCCGGTACATGAGCCGAGGATCGAACGAGGGTGACGCAGGTTACATCCAGTTCTGCCCTCCTACCTTTCGGCATTAGGCAAAGATCTACCCAATATCCAGCGAAACTAGTCAAGAAAACCCATCCCAGCACCACAACTCCAAAAATTAACGCGAAGAAGAACTCCTGTTAAAGAGACAAGTAAGCGTCTTTGTAAGTTAGAAATTAACGAGACAAAGGAGTTAACATTGTGTATGTCATTTTATTTTTGTTACAATTTTTACATATTTGCCTTTGAGAGACAGGTGTTGAACGTTTAGCCAGGGATCATGTGGTCATCATCCTGTATCATGCCATCTGCCCATGTGTTTAAGTACCTTATTATTTCCTGGTTTAAGAAGTATATGTCCAGGGGCATGTATGTCAGTCCTTTAAGGTGTATCTGTTCTGTAAGTTGTCTCCAGGCAGTTCGTCTGTATGGTAGTTAGCAGTTGTGAATAATGTGTCTTTGGTCCAATGTTTCTGTAAGACAGTCGCAGGTGTCGTCTATGTCTCGTAGATGGAATTTTGTATAATATGATTTAATATGTCCATGTCCAGTTAATAGTTGTACTGTTTTCCATCTGACTGGTATGTATGTCTGTCTGATAGTCTTGATGTATTCGTATGACTTGCGTTCTCTTGACCCATGTGTCCACATTTGTTGCCATATTTCTAGTTGTTTTTGAATTCTTTCCTTATTAGCGGTCTTTTTGTCTTGATATGTCTCGTCTGTGTTTGCGTCTGCTTGTCTCGTTAGTGCTTCGCATGTGTATGTCCTCGTTAGTGCTTTGCATGTGTATGTCGTGTCTTTTAATGTCGTAGATAGTTTTTGTCTCAATGTAGTAACTATGTCTGTCATTTTATATTTCGCAGTCCTGGTTATTGCATTTGTGGAGTCCGTGTGTATGTTGATGTGCTTGTGTTAGTATGTTTGTATGTTTTCCTGTATATGTCTAATTGCTTGTTGAATTGCCAAGAGTTCTAATGTGTGTATGTCTGTTAGTGTCTCTATTTTCAGCGTGTGGTCTGTCCAGTTTTGTTTGTTTTGTATGCAAAATGCTATGGTAGAGCTGGTGTCCTTTTTACTTGCGTCAGTTAATATGTCTACGTCAGGTGTGTTGTGTGTTCTGTTTGCAGAAGTGTTCCGTAGGGCTGGGTGGGTTCTGATGTTTCTGTAGATCGTGTACTGACTGGATGCCGCATCCGCTTGCATTGGAGTGACCCCTACAAGCACAGGCAGCTCTAGGGTGGGAGATGTCTTATAGACGTGTGTGATAGATAGTAGGAAGGGTTGCTCGGTTGCTTGTAGATATCATATTATTCTCGTGTCCTTGTGTCTAACTCCCCAAATCTCTGAGCCGTATAGTGCCATAAAAGTGCTGGATTTTTAGGAATGATTGGCATACTTCTTTTTCCGAAAAAGATAAAAGTTTTGATGGCGAGAAAATCCATATTTCTGCAAGAAGTAGATAACGTTGTTACGCTCTTTGCGTCGTCAAACGATCTTTTGGCGCCTTAGTCCAGGTTTTGGATTACCTCAGACGCCACCTTCCGTTTATAGTATAAGGGCCACTTGTACGGGCAACTTCAGTGGAGAAAAAAGATACTCCAGATGTCGTTGTGATATCCACTAAATCACTGGCGATAAGGAGGACGAGCTTAACTTGCCCCACTGGATTGAGTACCTGCATATTTGCTGCGCGGATAAAGTGAAATCAAAAATAAGATTCCTATAAATTATATCTTTTATTTATACCAAGATCCGGTGAGGAAAGAGGGGTGTATAATACGGTTCTTTAATCGTTGTTACGTCGGAGAGTACTGGCATGTCTTCTACACTGGCTTGACTTGTCTCTAAAGGTCGAAGGACTGCCACAGCAACTAGGACTTCGGGCTACCACTGCAAGTAACTTATAGACACGAGTGACTCCATCTTTCGGCGGGGGGTTATAACTGGTGGCTGGCCTCTCACATAATATTACAGTAAACTGAAACCCGTGCTGTGCTGTATGCTATTTAATTTAAATATTTTATTTATCACGGAGAGTACCTTTGTTACAGCGTATATGGTCAATTTTGTTTGTAAGCTATATAACCAAGAAATTCTAATGGCGTGGAAATTTATAGAAATATATTTTATAAGATCAATATTGCTGAGTTTATTTTGAGCATTATTTATGGTATTTTCATATTAATTGTGTAAACCTATTAGTTACACTTAATCAAGGAAATCTAGATTAACTTACAAATTTTGTTGTTTATTGTCACCACTTGAATCACGTTCTTTCATCAGCAAACAACTGAAATCCATTTTGTACTATCTAAACTGAGATTCTTAAACAGAAATGGCGCTATCCTGCACTCATTTTGTAAAAAGCATGTATTTTATACACTAGCATGCACGATTCATACGCTGTACGGATAGATTAATCAACATTTGAAATCGACGATGGATAAAATGGAATTAAAATGACCATTATCTGGTAGATATAGACATCATAAAAGCACATTCCATTTTGAAGTTTTTTTTCTTCAGTTTTTCTAAATATAAAAAGAAGCATAATTTATCCTGTATAATTATAATTAAAATTAATTTTCTGAATCACCTGATATATTGTAAACAAAACTTAATCTATATTATTATTATCTTATCCATACATCATAATAGAAATACAAGTCATACAAATTCTTAATAGCAAATACAAAAACTATGAATTGTCCTAAACGAGCATCTCAACAACGACCGGCAAGTCCTGTTCGTCCTTTCAGGATTCCAAACGCGCTCTAAACTCGACGTGCATATTAAAATGTCCCTTCCAACAGGAACAGGAGAACAAGAGGAGCACCCATTCGGTCTGGCCCGTTCACTTATTGTTATTCTTCTCGCTAGAATTGGCAAATGTGCAAAAGACATCGCGAATAGATAAGAACTTAACGGCAAAGTGTCTGCGAAGAATTCCACTTCTTGCTTAGAATGTTCTGCTACGTTAAACAAGGAATATTCAAAGTTTTTTTTTCGGGAACAGGATGTCGCATACGAAAAAAGTGGAAAGGATAAATCACGTTAGTTACAGTTTAAACTAATATTTGGTTAATTGTCAGTATTTTTAAGTAGGAGAAGTTTAACATTTTTTTATAAATAAAAAAATATTAATTAATGAATAATAAGTTTATTTGATGAAAATTTTTTTTTCTAGCGAAAGTTTCCAGCTTATAGCTCTTTTTTTTAAATTTTATATTAATATTTAATATTATAAAAAATTATTTCCTTACTGGGTAATTTTTTTTAATATTGAGGCGAATGACTACGGTTTTTAAATATTTAGGCGAATAACTAAGGTTTTTTTAACATCAAGGCGAATAACTAAGGTTTTTTTATTATTGAGGTGAATGACTTGGGTGTTTTAATATTGAGGCGAATGACTAAGAGTTTTCTAATATTGAGGCGAATGACTAAGGTTTTTAAATATTGAGGCAAATGACTAAGGTTTTTTTAATATCGAGGCGAATGACTTAAGTTTTTTATTATTGAGGCAAATGACTTGGGTGTTTTAATATTGAGGTGAATGACTTAGATTCTTTTAATTTTGAGTAAAATGACTAAGGTTTTTTTTAATATTGAGGCGAATGATTTAGGTTCATTTATTGAGAAGAGTGACTTAAGTATTTTTTAATATTGAGGCGAATGACTAAGGTTTTTAAATACTGAGGCGAATGACTAAGGTTCTTAAATACTGATTCGAATGATTTAGGTTTATTTATTGAAAAGAGTGGCTTATTGATTTTTTAATATTAAGGCGAATGACTATTGAGGCGAATAACTAAGGTTTTTTTATTATTGAGACGAATGACTAAGATTCTTTTAATATTAAGGCGAATGACTAAGGTTTTCTTAATATCGAGGCGAATGACTTAAGGTTTTTTAATGTTGAGGCGAATGACTTAAGGTTTTATTAATATCGAGGCGAATGACTTAGGTTTTTTATTATTGAGGCGAACGACTTGGGTGTTTTAATATTGAGGTGAATGACTAAAATTCTTTTAATATTGAGGCGAATAACTAAGGTTTTTAATATTGAGGCGAATGATTTAGGTTTCTTTATTGCGGAGGGTTATTTAAGGATTTTTTAATATTGAGGCTAATTTCTCTAAGGTTTCTAAATATTGAGTCGAATAACTAAGGTTTTCTTAATATATAGGCGTATAACTAAGGTTTTTTTATTATTGAGGCGAATGACTAAGATTCTTTTAATATTGAGGCGAATGACTAAGGTTTTCTTAATATCGAGGCGAATGACTTAGGTTTTTTAATATTGAGGCGAATGACTTAAAGATTTCTTAATATAGAGGCAAATGACTTAGGTTTTTTATTATTGAGGCGAACGACTTGGGTGTTTTAATATTGAGGCGAATGACTCAGATTCTTTTAATATTGAGGCGAATAACTAAGGTTTTTAAATACTGTGGCGAATGATTTAGGTTTGTTTATTGAGGAAAGTGGCTTAAGGATTTTTTAATATTGAGACGAATGATTTAGGTTTATTTATTGAGAAAAGTGACTTAAGGATTTTTTAATATTGAGGCGAATGACCATAAGGTTTTTAAATATTGAGGCGAATGAATAAGGTTTTCTTAATATCGAGGCGAATAACTAAGGTTTTTTATTATTGACGCGAATGACTTCGGTGTTTTAATATTGAGGCGAACAACTAATATTCTTTTAATATTGAGGCGAATAACTAAGGTTTTCCTAATATCGAGGCGAATGACTAAAGTACGTTGCAAAACATCTGGGTTTGGACGGGAGCGCGCTCACGCCTATTCGTTCGCGCGCTGTTTTGCTCAGCGCAAAATGTTTTCCATGCGATGTCGGTACATCAAAGGAAATTTGCTTGTTTGTGCGGATTAATTTGGACGTGGAATTACAGAGCGAGTCTGACGAACAAAAATGGAAACATCAACGAACACTGACAAACAAAAAATTGTTGCTGCAGTTTAGACGTTATCCACGCTCACCCGAATGCTTGGTGCAAAAAGGTTCGCGAATGTTTTGTGCTGTTTGTTGCACCGGTCTGGATGCACCTTTAGAATCAGTTTGGTAAAAGCTGCACTGTTTTTATATTTTAAAATGTCGACCGATAGAAGAACAAGGTCTTGTGATCAATATGGCATCTGCGCCGTAATACTTGTCCACTCCAGTAATGCGTGTCGCTTAGAAACTATAAATCAAGCTAAAAACGAATATTGACCAACAAGTATTTACAATACGTTCACATGTGAACAAACTGAACGAACCTATGACGTACGATATGACAAATGACAAGATAAATGCCATATAGAATTAATTATACAACCTCGAAATGTCAGAAATTATAAGCAAAGAGATTTAATTTCTAATTCTTAACTAAAGTAATTGAAACAAGTCTGAAATCAATAAAATAGTATGATGACTTAAAATAAAGACGATCCAATGTGCCAAGCATAGAAAATGTAATTGAAAAACCAAACAGAACTGAACACACTCGGGTCACATTTAGTACAGAAGTCATGATCATGATCCAAATGGAATATAAACAGAAAGAAACTCAAAAATAATGGTACGGTAATTAAGGATACCTAGTAAGTGTTGAAACAGAGAAATTACTTTACTAATAGCATAAAAATTGTGTCATTTTAGGAAGACATCTGATAAAACATAGAAATTGATGTGTACCTACATCTGAGAGATAATAACGCCATACAGGGCTTAAAGGAAATAAAAACTAGCAAATAACCATTCCTATTTGCATACCAGGTAAGCATAAAGATTAATACTACTTATATAAGAGCTATCAAAAATGTATCACAAAAACTGGACCGTTACATCCATTGCGTTTGGTTCCCCTGTTTCAAAGGAGGTAAAAAACTAAAGAGGAAAAATAAATAAAGCTCTGACTGGAAAATATCACGTCGTCAGTGGTATCAACATGTCATTTCCTGAAAAAACAATAAGTCGTCAATCAATTCAGTAGTACACGTAAATCTTGTGAATCCTTCTCTTTCCGTTCCTGTCTCTAGTATATAAGACCTCTCACCATAGCAGAGGCATGAAGTACTCCTTTTATTCAGAAATAAGTCGTTTTTATCCCAAGAGACTTTCGAAGGGGTGTCCACGTCGGTGTAAGACCGACAGATGTCATCAGTAATTACAAATCTTGTTCAGGCTTATCATCACTGATAATTATTGGTAAGCGCGCACGTTGTAAATATTTATTTAAATAATAATAAAAATGAAAACGGATTCCACGAATTATTTAAAACATGGCTAGTTAAAGAAATAAAAATAGAAGTAACAGGGACAAGATAATAAATAATATAGGAATTTCCTCAACTTCGTTACAACACTAATTGCATAGATTGGGTATAGTTTAGACCACACGGTATATACCAAATTTTTGTTATAATGGCGACTAAAACTACCTATTGGTAGGCATTTGGACGAGATACTTTACATTTAAACCACCCCATCATATTTTAGATGTTATATTATCGATCATGCTAATTGGAGGACGAGACAGTCGAACATATTGCATGTGACGGTCCGGATCTAACTAATCAGTTTGCCATCTTTAATGATGGATGACTAGATTTTCCGTGCTTTAACTAAAATGTTTTAATCAGCTGTTTTGGTAAACTGGGATGACTGAATTAGAGAATTTATAAAACGGAAATGTATCCTTCTAATACTATCGATCTCTCTCGGTTATAATCAAGTGTGCAAAACTCAAAAAGTGCATTTGAACCGACAGCTGCATTAATTTTAATTATTTAAAAAAGTATTAGTTCAAGAGTAAAATTAAAATTAAAACTGTCTAGTCGAAGTAAATTGTAACATAAATCAAAAGAATATAGAGTATAGAATAATAAATGTAATAAAGGACAATACTTAATAATTATAATATAATAATTAAAATACACAATTAATGAATAAAATATTATAAGATTGATTTTTCAGTACTGTGTATATTTAAAAATATTCTTAACTGCAACGGAAGTTAAAGAATCTACGTCGAATTAACCTAAAGTGGAATCTAGTCCACTTTACGTATTTTCAAACAAAATGAGAACGAAATATCGTCATCCGGTCGTTCGCGGAACTTTGAAAAGTTAAAAAGAAAAAAAAGTATTAAGATAATCTTATTTCTTCTTTCACGACACGGCAGAGTGGTAAAAGCTCCTCTAAAACCATTACATTCCCTAAAAACATTTTCGAACAAGACATGCTAGGTTAACTTCTCCTTTTGTCGTGTTTTTCACGAGTACGTTTTTCAGTTTTCTCGTGACGTATTAACGTGGTTTTCTGCTCAAAAACAATCTTATTACTGACTGAATTCTCATATCGTTTCAGCGAAGGTAAGTAAAAGAGTTCATAGGTTTGCATAAAATTGCATTTTAAAAAAGATTGGGGAATATCCTTTAGTAAAATCTGGAAAATGTTTATCAAGAGATAAATTAACATAAGGATTGTAATACATTTACTTTTACCGTAATGTTTAAAATATATAAATTAAATCGCGTAGCACTCGAGTAGAATGAACTTAAAATTATGGGAGAAGCTTTGAGTATAAGGCCAGTTGTACCAGTTGAGTTTCCGCCCGACAGATGGAGATACTCGCGTCCGTGCTTCTTAGCGCCGAAATCCTTACCGTATAGGACGATTCAATCCGTTGTCATAAGTTGCAGATAATCAGTTCCAGCTACTGTACCGGTTCAGCGATCTTTAGATATATCGAGCTGAAGCAAAGTTCAATTGTACTTGAACCGTCAGTCCGACCACACCACACCAGCCTAGAAGATTAAGCAGCTAATACCTAAGCACTTAACCCAGTAGCGTAAGTCGCGTCCGTCCTTCTTTAATGCTAATACGGCAAGTAAAGTCCGCGCTTCTGGCCGCCAAGGTATTAATCGATACACCATAACGACCCCTATAGTATTTCTTCTCTACTGACGCTGCCCGTGCAAGCGACCTTCATACTTTAAACGAAATGTGGCGCCAAAAGAGCGCTTGACGCGTTTCAGAACTAAGTGCATGAACAATGTTCATAGACGAATATGATACCGGAATAGATGTATCTGTTTTTAGTAATAAAGTTTGGTGAATTAAAATCGATTAATGAATTTTATTTTATCAATAAGCAATTAATATCCCGGTACTAAACCCAGTAGGGCAAGTAAAGTCGCGCCCGTGCTTCTTAGACGCCGAAGTTCTTATCAAGTAGGCCAATTCAAACAGGTGTCGGTAGTTGCAGTGGGAGTCCGAATTGAAGTTCCAGCGCACTTTTTCCTAGCCGGATTCGGAAAATTGGTATTTAATAAACAGTTATTTTGATTTAATGACTTTTATTTAGCAGCTAATATTCTGTTCAAAACATAGTGCAATTCCAGTCCCAGTGTTTTTATCTTAGTTGGTACCACTGACCTACAAACACGTCAGTGATCCCTCTACCCTTCCTTGTAGAACGTGGTGTCATGGTGGAAACATGACGTTGTGTTTATGGACAGAAAATTATATAAAAATAGTGTTAATAAATCTAAATTTTGTAAATAGTAACTTGATGTTTGGTTTTCCCAACATATTCAAGTACTGAACCCAGAGAAACAAGTAAAGCCCGCACTTCTGGTCGCTAAAGCCTTGGTCGATATCATAACGAATCCTGAAGTATTTTTTTTCACTGACGCTGCCCGTGCAGTGATCTTCATACTAGAAACGGTAGGTGGCGCCCGAGACTATTCTAAACCTGGACTAAGGCGCTAAAAGACCGCTTGATGACGCAAAGAGCGTTATAAATTACATAAAATCCTGCCTTAACAGTAAATAATATTTTTTTATATCACATTCTGTGCAATTTTTAATGACGCAAAAGTTTCTGGAAAATGAATATGCTTGTTTTTTTTTACTGATCTGTTCCACTGTTGTCCATTTATTGTTGGTATATCCTTTTTCAGAAAAAAATGTAGAGCGGAAAAATCAACTGGCCTAATATACATTTAATGTGCATCATAGGCTGATTCCAATTACCAGATATTTAGAAAAAAAGTTAGCAATTTTTTTATAATGGGTCAAAAGCAACATAAATAAAGGATCTCTGAATTTTTCACGTCCTCAGTGGTTAGTAATATTTTTTTAAGAAAGTAGTTTGTTTAGGTTTTCTTCTTTAGTTTTTTGCAATATATTAGCTTTATCGTATAGAAAAAAATATCAAATTCTTTGCCACGAAATTGTCTTCAAAAAAGTAAAAGATTGCCGAATCGGAAATCTTGCAATATGACACCCAGAAAAAATTAAATTACTGGACATGGTAAATTTTTATTTTTTAATATTTTTACTAGTTGATCAATTTATTGTTTTGGGTTAAAAAAAAATTTTGGACTAAAAACATGGTCCAAATAGTGGGAAAAATAATTTTTCTGTTTTTGTTTTCTTATTTTTTTCTCATTATTCTGTTTTTTCTAATTCCCTCTTTTGTTTTCTAATATTTTCTTATTCCTCTCCTTATTTCCAACTTTTTTCGATTTTTCGGTTTTTTCGTTTTTTTTTCTGTTTTCTGATTTTTTCTTATTTTTTCGGTTCTTCTAATTTATAAGGTATTGAATAGAGATCAACAAAATATAATTAGTTTTTAAATTTTTTTTTAACTGTACGGGTTGGTGTATTTATATCCATATTTGAAGCTCAAAAGTAATCTGTATTAATGAGACATCCTGTATAATAGTACTTATCATTTCTGATCAGTTATACCTATTTTTCTAAATTGAGTTTATTTTTTTTTTGTTTTTTTTGTTGTTTCAGCTCAGGAATAGAAATAAATTGAACTAAGTATCATTCAAGTTAGTAAAACACTCTGTAGAGGCTAAACCAGTCATAGCAGAAAATTTAAACTTTACTATTTATTACTTTAAGTAACACAAACAAAATTTTCATTGATATTATTGATAATGAAATCAAACTTCACCAATTGCGGATTTTTATAATAGTGTCAATAATCATTTGTTTACTAGAACTCACACGTACCTCGCTCGACCTAGACAAATACAAAATAATCAAAAATTATACAAATCTCAAACTATTTCATCTAATTTCATCCTATTAATTATTTTTTAGCATGACAAATTTTATATAGACCACATTGTATATATTTAACAGAATGTGATGCGACTGCTGAATTTCCTTAAACGTAAACCCGACCATCGATACGTAAATTATTGATAAATTGAATTGACTGCGAAGCAAAAGATGCGCAATCACCTGTATTTATTCACGTGAACTTTCATCCCGCATTCCAATAGTGATGTGAAATCGACCACGCTATATGGCTTTTAGGGAGCCGAAGATTTAGTTGGATCGAGGCCAAATCCAGCACTCTAAATCACCGTAGGGTCAGCCCAAAAGGCTCAGACCAGCTCCCGACACTATTCACACGTCACATACCGATGCGGTGCGACGCTTCGTTCCTCCTTTTCTCCTTTACACCCTCGAAAACCACAATTGTTGCAGTTAAACTAATGCGGTTATCAAAGTATTTAAATTTTATCATCCGGGTCTTTAGGAAACATATTTTTTTAGTTTAACAAAAAAATTATCATACACTGAGTTCGAGAAAGTCACAAACTGGTCCGTAAAAAAATTATTTGATACAAAAATTCTATACGAGCATCATTGACATATGGAAACTTGAATATTGTAAAATCCTCAGCACGTTTGTTCTATCGGAAATATTTATACAAACTATTGACTTAAATTAATAAAATATAAAAAAAATGCAATTATGTTAAACAGAAAAATTTTGAATATATATTCAAGAATTTAGAAAAAAAGCACAAATACAGTAATTATTTAAAATTCAATGGAGAAAAGGGTATTGTCGATTACCAATAAAATATGCTTTAACTTGTATTTTTTTTTCTTCATACCATTCCTGACAACTCATCAATTTTTTCAATAAAAAATTAGAAAAACTTTTGTGATGGATAATATCCTCTACTCTTAGAATATATAGTTAGTAAGAAGGAGCATTTACCATCAAGTATACGCGAGTAATGTGAGAACAGTCGGCCATTACTAAGACCCACGTATGACAACGTTATAAGGGCATCCGTCATTTGCAAGGTCCATCGCGTCCACCGTCCTACTAACTATAAGTTCTAAGCATCTACTTTTAAGAATCGTATACAAAGGTTAGAAATCTTTAACACAAAGGATGCTCTAGATGTAATTGTTATCAAATATTAAGATACTGCCCTAATGTTGTCACCATATTATTGCGGCTTCATTACATTGTATAAGATGTTAAAATCTAAAAATAGATTTAAAATCAACACAATATTATTTCGTCTTTCTCTCTGACTTTTTTCTGTCTACTTGCAATATACAGTTAACAAAAACAAAATACATAAGCGACTGTTGCTATGCAAGCTTATCGTTCTCTCATATTATCCCATCATTATAAGAGACAAAAAATATAGATATATTTCTTCCCGCTAAGATTCTGAATTCAACCACGTCACATGTCTCCTACCAATAAAAAACCACTAAAATTCAGAGCACAATCATTCTGTCGCATCCCAACTGTGAACAGATACAGTCGCATTCAATGGAGCAAAAAAGTTTTTTCAAATAAGTAAAATGGTGCTTAATTAATCCCACCCAAAAAGTTTTCTTAGTTTTCACAACAAGAAAAAATGTAAATAGTTTTTACAGTGAGTGAAGTGATGAGTACTATTTAAATATTTATGTTTCGGTTTTTCTGTTCATGTCGTATTTGCAAAAAATAGAATAAAAATTACATTCCTATTTCAAATACTGTTTTCATTTTAACATTCATATTTGTTTAACTTCTACCTAAAAAGTTCGGTCCTTCGAGTAAATACAAGAATTTATTTAATAACGCTCGCAGTCTAATGTTCTTTCAACATTTATGAATACTAATATTCATAATTCAGTTCAGAAACTCTCTTTACATTTGATAAACCGACACATATAAATAATTTAAATCTGTACAATAATGCGGTTTGGTAATATTTCGGGAAAATAAATAGGAAATTATTATTATTCAAATTAATATTTTAAATATTTCTTTATTCTTATCAAATACTATTCGTGCTCATATTTTGGGCAGGATATTTTAATAATAATAATAAAAATTTCTGCTTAGATATTTAAGCGCCCATATTTATCTATTTCAAAAACTTCTAATAATATAAATAAATTTTTTTATACTTAACTGTTAAAGCAGCAGCTCGATCTTGTACTTTTTGTAAATCGATTGTTAATTTTCTAATTTTCAGATTCACGAGCTTGTGAGCACAATGGATTATTTTTCACTTTGAAATTTACATTGACAACACCGCACTAAATTCTTACGAATCGAACAGTTTGAAGGATCTCGTTAAATGAGCTTAGTGAGGGGTTAGGTGGGGTGAAATTACTACGCACCCATGATTCATAGCTCAACTTATTTTGGTCAGATTGTACTTTACGAAATTTTATATATTCAATAATATAATATAGGGTGGTGCAAATTTAATTGACCATTATTGGCATTTCGTAAACCTTTATAGATATAAAGTTGCTTATAGACGAATTATATGATTATACGATTACAATATACAGATAAATAAAACATATACCGTAATACAAAAAGGCCTAATTTTAAATAATGTAAAATTAAAAATGGAATTTCAATTCTTTTAATATTCTCTGTAGCATCATTTTAGATACATCATCATTATAAGCATCAATCGTTGATTTCAAAAATATAATTTCTATTGTATTATAAAGAGTATATCTCGCATCCAACAATTGTGAATTAAAATACTAGTCTTCAACTCTATGTATAGAGCGAGAGCGAGAGATAAAATATACTTCGGTGCCCCGAAGTTCTACCACCGAACAGTTCTGCTCCCTTTCTAGTGGTTGTATGTCGCAAGCAACGGGGTTAATAAGTGCTCTCAGGCAGGCAGGGGCTTTGTAAGAGGGTACACGTTGTAGTTAAGAGATGAGAGAACTACTAGAGAAGGCGAAGGTGCAAAAAATCCCGAGGTCGTTGACAAATAAAGTATAGAGTTGAGTTGCGAACTGGCTGTGTGTGGTTTCCAGCCACGTTAACATGGGGATAACAAAGGGTATGCCAGACGAATTAAGTGTTGCGTTTATTATAATACTAAAACTAAAGTTTAAAGAATATAGTATTAAAAAATTACAGTTACATTATAAATAGTTCTTTTACTACAAAAATAGTTACACGTCATCAGATACGTCATAATAGTAGATTCTGTAACAAGGTTAGAATGAAAAATTCGACACGAGTGGAAAATTCCGAACGCGAGCGAAAGCGAGTGTGAGGAACCACGAGTGTCGATTTTTTTCATTCTGACCGAGTAAGAGACTATATTTTCTCCACGATCAAAAAGTATAAATCAAAATTAAATTAAATCTGAACACAAGTTATTTGTTGACATATTTGTATTACATTGTATTAATATTTATAGTGCTGTGGTACACTTACCGATATTAAAATCTGGTGCATTGGTGTTTTTTCATAATTTGCAATTTCAGATATTATTAAATTCTATATCTACTTCACTTGATTTTTCACTCATTATTTTGTTTAAATTAAAACTTGTTTGAAAATAATTATTACCGTCGCCAGTTTATATCTGACAGTGACACTTTTGAAATCCAGGGCAATCCATATTGTTTATTTCGATTACAGAAAATCCATTCTTTACCTTGATAAAGAATGAAAATACATGCAAAATGCATAAGAGGCAAGTATTATAGAATAAAAATTCAGACTCTAGAGTGTGAATGTTTACATTCTATTATTAAAAATGATTTCAGAATTCATACATTCAGTAATGGTCGTGGAGAAATTTTATTCCGTGTTAGATGCACAGCGTAGTCATATAAATGCAATTAATACCAAAAATGTATCGTTATTAACCATATTTTTCTTATGAAGGTTGTCTCTAAATTCCTTGTTCCAAATTATGCCCATTGAGGTAGGAAAATTATGTCCGTAAATGCACCCTTTCAAAAATACAGGGTGTTTAAGTTTAAAATATAAAATATTTTTTATCAATATATTTCAAACGGGGAGATCGATTGTAATGAAACTTCAAATAGATAATTTCCACATGTTTACCAGAAGCGTGCAGTGGGGGTCAAGGACCCTTTTTTTACTCCAGAATTTCCCACCACTGGTTAAAACGATGAAATTTTTTAACCTTTTAATTCTATCCACTTCCTTTAGTAAAAAAGTCATTTGTTACTATGCCAAAATTAACCGTTTTCGGAAAAAAAGTCATTTTCTTTACCAACGTTCATTTAGTTATTAAATAAAAATAAAAAAAAATTGCAAATTAACTGTACGGTAATTAAAGTCCCATAAGTTTTCATAAAGGAAATGAAGTTTTTCTCGAAAACAGATAATTTTAGCATACACAGAAAAAAAGATTATTTGAAATAACCAAATTTTATTTGAACCAAATAAATATGTTATTTGGATAGGTCGAACAAATATTATTTTGTTGAATGACAAAAATGTTTTGTTGATTGAAAAAAATGTTTTCTTCATTAGAAAAAATGTTTTTTTGATTGAAAAAAAAATGTTTATTTTAATGAAAAAAATGTTTTCTTGAATGAAAGAAATTCTCACTACTTTAACATTTTTCGAATTTTCTCTTATTTTTTCAAATATTTCCCTATTTTTACATGGTTTTTCACTTTTTCTCCTATTATTACTAAATTTTCCTGTTTTCCCCTTTTTCTCAATTTTTTATCTTTTTTCCCCATTTTTCCTATTTCTTTATGTTTTTCATTATTTTATCCTATTTGGACCTATCTATCCCTAATTTATCTATTTTTCTTTATTTTTCATTTTTTCTCACATATCTCCCTACTTATTCTCTAATTTCCCTAATTTTCCATATTTTTTCTTATTGAAGATTGCTGTGTGTTGTTTGTCAGTCAGTCAGTCAATCAGTCAGGACTTTCAACCTGTGAAAAATAAGATACATTATTATTATTATTATTGCTTGTGATATTTTTTACATTTTAACAAAACCATTCTAATGTCGTTAGCGAAACATCTGTTAATGTTCTAGCGACAAATAAATGTAAACTAATCCCCCTCAAACTCCACTTTCCAAAAACTTTTCCTTTGTTGGCAAATCTCTTTTTATGTGTTGAACTTTAAAGTCTCCATATAGTACGTGCCGTATCCGCATTAAAACAAAAGTAATTAAGTCTGGGGTGGAACGTATTCACACAGCAAACTAGATCCGGTCGTCCATTCGACACTGCCACAAAAAAAGAAATAATAAGAGTGTTAGGGGACGTAGAAATAATATGGGGGTTCTCTAAATTACAATATTCTACCATCCTGTGTGTTTTCTTTTCATTAAAAAGAACCTGACTGACCATTTTTTTTGTTGGAATTATTGTAACGGTATACAGAGTGTGCCAGTTAAAAATACTCAAATGTATCTTTCATATATATATATATATATATATATGTATTATATATATATATTTATTTATAAAGCTATACAGAAATAGTAAAATACCATTTTATATTTCACCTCGGATATTTATTTTACGTGTATATCTCTACAATCTCACTTTATTTAATTCATAATAGCCATCTGATATATTTTTAAAATTACTCAAAGGAATAGATCCATATGTAGATTGTTATCTATCACGACATGACACTTTCATACATTACCTGTATATCAGTGATAATGATATATCAATAGTTTTACGGATATACGGGCGCTTGACATGCTAATGCGATCGCGTGCACAGATACAGAATAAATTGTTAGGAAGGAGTTAACACGATTAGTGTTGAGTACCGAGGAAGTTCATTGAATTTCGAATTAGACTGTAAATACACTTTGCGAGTTTAAATAGTTTGTCTTCAACTGTATATAACTTCGGTTTTGGTGATTGACGAACTTTATTCCAAGACAAATCTATCGTTATGTTGTCTAGTTTAACTTGGATGGATTTATTGACTGTGAAGGCCTAAGGCTATCGGTTTCCAGTTATACTGAGTCGAACAATTTATTGTTTTCTTATGTGCATTCTATCAGTAACTATATTGTTTGTTTTATTTTGTTGTGTATTACTTTTTTTGTTAGTTTTTTTATACTTATTTTCAATTGGTACAATTATTATTATTATTTATTTAATACGGTAAATATCTATTAGTATACATGACCTAGGTATACTACGAAACATACAATATATCAATTATTAAACATAATCATAAACCAATAACAATGTTCAAACATTAATAATAAAATAAATATTAAATAATGGAAGCCGGAGCAGAACAGGGTACTTTGAAAAATTTAGTCAGTAAATGCTTACAATTTAAACGAGGCTAAGCTAATCTCTTCTCTTCTAAGGGTATCTTCTCTTCGGATAAGGGTAGCTAAGGGAAGGCTACTTATTCGGATTCATGATGGAACTCGAAGAACCGGCATAGGTATACTACTTATGTCCTGTTGTGCCCGACCTATGGGGCACATTGGTGAGGCAGAACGGGATAGTCATTACAAACGTATTTAACACTCTTTACTAATGTGTAAAAAAAAAAAAACCTGAAAAAAACAATATGTTCCTGTATGCAAAACTCTTAATTTATATATGTGAAAACATTGTACAAAAGCGTGTTTATTGGCATGGCTCACATGAGAACACAGTCTCGCCATCTTCGCTATCTGCACATGCTAATCTCTGTAGTCCGGATAATTTAGCCGCCGCAATAGACTGGAGCCTCTTCGTCCACCAGGCCATTGCGCCATATGTGACCATTGGTTTTGTCACCGTTTGATAAATCCAGTAAATCTGTTTAGGGTTCATTCCCCACGACTTGCCGCATACCCTTCTGATATTCCAGAGGGATGCCCTGGCTTTATTGATTGTTCTTTCCAAATGGGAGTTCTAGGTAAGTTTTCTATCAAGGATAATCCCCAGATATTTTACCTCCTCCGCAAACGGAACGGTTACGCCTTCCAAAATTGGATGACGTAGCTTATCAAGCTTCCTCCTTTTTGTAAAAGGAACTACTACCGTTTTGTGGGGGTTCACAGACATCTGTTCCTCTTCACACCACCTGTATACGATGTTAAGAGCTTCCTGAAGGATGTTATATTCTTCTAAATATGCAATATATAATAAAAGAAATTTCTAATATTCGAATACAATTCTGTCTTTTTATGGACGGCATTTTAATAGCAAAATTTAAATTACATTCCTTACAATATTGAGTAATTCTTTATCTTCCTTTTAATTGCAATTATAACAATGTCAAATTTAATTATCCTCGTTCATTTTTTTTGTTCGCACAATTTCTTTTTATTGAATTCCCCAATTAAAATGCTTGTTCCGTGTCTCTAATTTATTTGTGTCAATTTAAATTCTATCAAACTATTGATTTGCTCAAATATTTTGAACAGTTTAATAATATATCATCTACAACTTTTTGTCGCTACAGGGTGTTATTAAAATATATGTACATATTCAAACAGGTTAATCTTTAGACTTTCCCATAATGTGCAAAGCTATTATTTGTTGGGGCGCCCGAGCGTAGTATCAAAACTCACATAACAAACATAAACTTTCAACCCTAATCTTACTCCATCTCTCAATAGCTAAAAATATAATAATCAAATAATCCCGCCTGATAACCACCCAACCTTCTTCTTCTTTTTCATTCCTACCAACCTCTCAG
Source organism: Neocrepidodera transversa (assembly GCA_963243735.1). Classification (NCBI taxonomy): domain Eukaryota; kingdom Metazoa; phylum Arthropoda; class Insecta; order Coleoptera; family Chrysomelidae; genus Neocrepidodera; species Neocrepidodera transversa. The sequence goes on from OY725337.1 coordinate 11,092,396, forward strand.
TGTCACCAACCTAAATAAAATGATCCGGTGCTTTAGCACCTTAAAGTAGGCAACCACAGACAAACATTGTTGGTTGTCTACCCAAAATATCTACATATTATACCTGTAATTACATTTTGAAAATAATTAAATCAGTACTGAACTTGATATTGGTCATGTTTAACATGACCTATGTCAAGTTGAACTTGACTTGAATTAAGCATCAAAGGGCCAAAGAAAATTATTAATGCGTTTCAGTTTTTATAGTTTTAGGTTCAAGATATATATACAACGTATAAAAATTTAAATAAATTTTTTGTTAGTGAAATAGACAAAACATGGTTTTGGAGTCAGTTTCCAATATAAACCCTGAAAATTGGAAAAAATTCATAAAGTATGAAAAAAACAGTGCAACAATCCAGATTAATCATCTGAAAGCTTAACTGATTCAGTAATAATTAATTTCAACAGTGATGATGATGATGATGACAACCGTGACATCAGAACTTTAATAGTTTTGTTTTAATATTAAATAAACTTTTACCCAATAGTATTATTTATGTTAAAAAATAATCCAAAGACAAAAATTCTTTCAATTATTAAATCTATGTCCTATTTATGCCTCGTTTCTTCGCTCTATCCCTCATTTTATTTTACCTTCGCTTAATCAATGTATAAATTGTTAACTATATAGTACGTATATATTATAAATAAAAAAAAAGTCACTGACCTTTTCGTGGAGGATAGTTGACAGGTAACAGGGCCTAGGTCCATCTACCCAGAAGAAGTCAGTTCAAATTCTAATTTAAATATTTGATGATGATTTGATATATCTTTTATAGCATAATGTTGATACAATTTTTATAGCATAACGAAAATCAAAAACGGATTGCGCTATGGCTTCTGTTGACTAAAATAGGGACTTTACATGACTAAGCTCAGGATCAGTCTCGCGGATTAAAAAAAAATATTTCAGTTTTAGTTATGAATTTGGAATTATAGAACTCCTTCGTTACAAATTTAGTGGTACAAGATTCACTTATAGTATAAATAGTTTTTAAAATAATGTATAATTATAATTTTACACATTTGTACGTCCTGTATAAATATAAATTGATTGTTTCTGATACCTTCGAATGCCGTTGGGTTTATAAAATGCTCCATAAACAGTTAAATGATTGATGAATGCAATCATGGGATTGTGTATATATATACGTCGATATTTTAGATTTCTCGGAAAACCAGAAATTCTTGTACGTTTCGTTTCTAAGAAAAATAATAAATATTTTTCATAGCAAAGAAAAGAGTTGTTATGATACATTGATTTTAGTTTTATAATAAAAAGTTTCTTTAATAGTAAAAAAAATTACTATTAAAATTCAGGGTTATCATCATCATGGTGGAAATTAATTAACACAGACTCAGTTAAGCTTTCAGATGATGAATTTGCTTTACATAATGAGTGTTCTACTTTTTTTATTCATACTCTATGCATTTTTTCCAATTTTCAGGGTTTGTATTGAAAACTGACTCCAAAACATGCTTTGCCCATTTGCTAATTAAAACAGAGAATTATTTCGGGCAAGTTTCAGTTAAACTTATTTTACTTATTTGTCTACAAATTAGAATCTTAAAAGTACAAATATTTATTATTCTCTAAAAATATCACTAACAATTTTCTTTAATAAAATAAATAATCAAGTTTTTATGTTTAATTCAAGTTTAACTTGACATAGGTCATGTTGAACTTGACATATGTCAAGTTCAGTGACGTACGCTTTATTTAAATACTTTCAAAATGTAATTACAAGTATAGTATTATCTTTGCACATTACAGGAAAGTCTAAAGATTAACCTGTTTTAATAAATACATCTATTTAAATATCGCCCTGTATAGAGACAGCGATAAAAAGTTGGAGATGACATATAACTAAAATGATCCAAAAATTTTAACAAATCAATAGTTTGATAGAATTTAAATTGACACAAATAAAGGAAAAACACGGAACAAGCATTTTAATTGGGGAATTCAACAAAAGAAATTGTGTGAACAGGGATTACTTAAAATTGTGATTTTCATAATTGCAATTAAAAGGAAGATAAAGAATAACTCAATATTGTAAGAAATGTAATTTAAATTTTACGATTAAAAAGATATAATTTTATTTGATTATTAGAATTCTTTTTTATTAGATATTGTAAATTTAAAATTTACTCAAGAATATACAGAGTAAATGATTTGGTTTCTCGTTGATTGGCTTAGGAATGGGTTTCTAAGAGGTTTTCTGACCCAGTGACGTTTTAGGCTTCTATATTCCATAGGATCAGTGTATAGGTTAGCTAACAATGAATTTGTATTAATATACATTCTTCTTGTTATGCTAGTCCAAGATTCTTCAGATGTCCTCTCAGCCGGCACTGGGCTGTTAAGACTCCTGTTATTATTCTTCTCTTTTCAATTCTTCCAGTATTATCCTAACAGGATAATCCACAAAAGGGTTTAAGCCGCAAAATCTTTTTTTATCCCCATGTTTGGCGAGATAATCTGCTATTTCATTTTCCACCACCGCGGTATATCCTGGAACCCCCACTATATTATTCTTACTACCGTCTGGTCCACACCGCCGCGAATATTGTTAGCTAACACTTTGCTAGCTAACAATGTTCGCTAACAATTGTTCTTAAAAAATGTTAACTAACATACCTCGTCCAGACCAATATAAGTTCAATCTTGGCCAGTAAGCCCCACATCATATTGTTAAGTAGCAATCAGGACGACCTCATTTTGTACCGATAATATATTATTATTATTCCTAAACTACGCCACTGTTCACCAAAATACATCCAACACGACAGACCACTGCGACAACCGATCCTACCACAACAAGCGACCCCACCACGATCACAAGTAACAAAGTAGGTAGACCCCTTCCATCAGCTGAATGGTATAAATTAAGGTGCAGACGATAAATTCATCAGTTCTCTCTGGTGTGTTGAAATCTAAAGAACTCTCTGAACAGTACGTGTTGAGTACTGTTCGATTCCTAACATTTCCTGACAAACATGTTGAGTTTTTCCAACCGCTAAACGCGTTGAGTTTACAAGCTTCACGACAGACGTGTTTAGTCTGTTATTTCCATTAGACGTGATGAGTCTATTCTCTCGGAGGCCAGGACCGGACTTCACTATGACGATCGTGATGATAAAAAGATGACGATCCAGAAAGCCAATCGGCTACATGTGCTTGAGAGGCCGCCTATATCAGCCCGCCATTAGTTATTTATTTATTTTGAATGTACCTCTTGAATTGTTTTATGTTTACTGTCTGTAGAGAAAAAATAAAACTTTATTTTGAACCCTGTCTTCTAAATTACCCGGAACCACTTTACAATTTTGTGAAGTGCTATAACAGTTGTATTGAATTCTCAAACAACGAAAAGAAAACGAAGATGATGGGTTAAGATGTTGCAGAAAATAACAGAAGGTTCTCTTATGAGTGATTTGAGAGTAGAACTGATTTTAAATAATTAATAAATTTGATTGGTCCAAAGGTTGCTCCACCGAGATAGCAACTATAGAAAATTTATTAATGTAACAAAAAACCCATCAGGAGGCATGCTTTGTGCAGAATTGTATTCCTTCGATCCGTACCGACTTGATTCGGTTTGCGTTCGGTTCGGCCTGACATGATTCAGCCAATCGGCACCATTCGGCATAGTCAGTAATATAAGTGCTGCCTCTATCTGAGACAACAGAAAGTTTTAAAATATTTCACCTTTGTAAACACAGGCGTCGCCAATGTGTTACATATCGGGCGTTTCTATTTATTTTGCTATTTGGTATGTAGTATATATTATTGATTTTAAAGTGACTTGGTAAAACACCGCTAATTGGCTGTAGGCCGAGTGAGGCACACATGCATAGGTAAGATGAGGTCGCGAGACAGAATTAATTCAACGTCGCGAGCACAAAGAATTTCTATATCTAATATAAAGATCTTGCACCTACGAATAATCTTCAACTCGTGGTCATGGTGAAGGAGGTCGTAGCCACTATTTTTCACACATTTTAGGTTACGGGAGGATAATTATTTTCCTTGATTGAAACACGAGATAAATACTAATTAATATTTATTGGCGAGAAATGTCTATATGCATGACCATAAGTTGGTCCAAATTAATGAAGAAACAATTAAGAGAGAATTAATTTACCAGTTATTAAAAACTGACGTTAATTAATCGTTAAAGAGCAACAGCTACCCAGTTCCTCATCAAGCAGACTCTCATTAGCAGCTAAGCGCGTAAGAAATTAATATTTCTTTAAACAACCTCGTAACCGTGAAACCCGAATTTCAGTTGAGAAACTTACTCTGAATATTAATATATAAAACAACTGCTTATTGATAGAAGAACCGATCCCGAGCGAAGTTGGAAATTAACAAACTCAAATTTGGAAATAATTTTCAAAGTTACAAACGAAATTAGTGTCACACACTTCTGGATTGGTTTGACCCCCGTTAGCTTGACGGTACCACCCTTAATCTTACTGGAATCTAGGAAGTCAGAAATGAGAGCATTTTACTAAACGAACTAAGAAGGGCGTATCCCTTTCTATTACAAATTTGACTTCCAGTAAGTGCTGCCCTCTGGGAAAATGTGAAAGAGTTGTATTTAATTATGCGATATATCAGCGACTAGCTATGTAATTAGAATCCACGTCATATAATATTAAGTCTGATCTCTCAAGACAGGTAAAGGTCGGGTTACAAATCATGGACTTTGGACTTTACAGGGATGGAAAAACCCGCAAAAAAACCATCATCCAAAGCCATGTCCTGTCTTCCAATGTATTATCTAATAACATAATTTGACTGAACTAAATATGTTGTTTTATATTTTTGAACGAGTAAATTTAATTTCGTGTGAGCCCGTTGGCTTTTTCCTTTTGCAGGTCCTTCTGAGAAGGACAGCCTTTGTCCTATTGATTTATATATTGCATTGTTGTAGGGTTAAATTTTTAAATGATATTAAAATGTTTTCTGTATCTTAACAGGTGCGCACTAACCCTTTTTACTCGCGCACTTCTTACACTAAATAAGTAAAAATAATACATGGTTTTCCAAACACCTTGAAAGACCTCGATTGCCATATTATCTGTAAAGGTGACGATTAGTGTATTGTCAGTGGTCAGAATATCAACAGTATATAATATGTAGAGGACGCTTCCTTAAGGAATACCTGACTTTATGGGTTCCTAATTGGATAAACAGGTTTGAACTTTGGCTTGTATATATCTGTAGCTTAGATAGGATTTAAGTAACACCAAAGTGTGGTGCCTTATCTTGGTGCCATACTTTATCAAATTCCTGTTGAATGTCTAAAAATTGTCACGAAGTGAAGGTCAGTTTAGATTTTCTTGATTTTATATATCAGATTTTTATCTCACTACGCCACGACGACTTCTAGCTAGCCACGCTGTATTTGGAGTAGCTCTGATACCATCAGGATTTGAATAAAGTCTGCCCTACCCAAAATTCAACCTGGAGAGATTTATTTATTATATCACTGTACGTTAATTACTGCTTGTTTGGACAAGAAATAAAATTAATAAATAACAAATTTACATTTATTTACACGCATTATTTTCATTTACGATTTTATCACTACCAACTTTTAAAAATGAAAACAACTCCTTAGGGACAAAACTTGTGCAATAAAACCGTGTCGATTGTTATGACCTTAACTAAATAAATATTTTAACCCAACATGGTCGTAAAGTTGTATAGAAACCACTCTAAACCGTTTTCTCGGCGTCTTGCCAGGAGAAAGAGAATCGTAGATATATATCTACAACTACGTAACTATTTCGATTTCAAGAAGTCTAAGAAATATTGTAAGTACTTACACTCACTGTTTACTGCTGACTGGTAAGTAAAAAAAAAATCGAGAGTGTTCGCAGATCCCAACTTTCGTCTAAGAAAATGTGTCTCGGTCGAAGAAAGAATTACTGGTTTTCATGGAACACTACAGTTATTTATGTATTTAAGAGTGAAGATGTACTTAGATATTTATTAAATAACTATTTTTATTTTGAAAAGTATGACTTAAGACGCTTTAAATGACAAATTCTTTCTATACTAATTCATCATTCGTCTTTTACTTTTTTCTGTTTTATTTTTCATTTGAAAACCTCCGTTTTATCACTTCACTTCGTGTATCTCACCAACGGCAAGCGGAGGAGCTGTCTTCGGCTGTTTACAAAAAACAATTTATTACCCAAAGTCTGGGGAATTAAAGAGCGGTGAGAGAGTGACAAGATTGAAGCGAGATAAAGAGACAGTTTTTAATGCATCGACTACTAGATGCAAATTAACCGTTCGCCAGCACAAGCTGGAGAGTAATTAATCTAAGCAAGGATTACTGCAGACTAAGCTGTCACCGTGTTATTATTGTTTAAAGTCGAGGTTATCGATCAGCGGCCTTTTCTGGAGTGACAAAATATTCAGACATTGGCATAAGCAAAATTGTTATATACAATTTAGTTGCTTATGTTTATATACTATTTTATTAATGAATTGACGTTTACGTAAATAGTAATTTAGGTTTAATCTTCATATTCTAAGATCAGGATTCCATAGTTAAAATTTTTCTAATTAGTTATAAAACACCTTATATATTACCATAAACAACGATATTAGGATACAAAAAAATCAGTACCCTTATACAATTATTTGGCTCATGTTGGAAAATTTCAATACTACTAGTTATGCCTATTAGGACAAAAAATTATGGGGTTAGTGTATGTCAAGTTTATTACAATCCAGAACAAACATCGCAACAGAAGTGACGTACCTAGGTCTCACCTTTGACAACAAGTTAACCTGGAACTAAAGTCTAGAAAACAAAGTCAAAAAATCATACATTTCTTATGAAAAATGCCATCGAACTGTGGAGCTCACCTGGGATTTGTTATCTTATGGAAGTACACAGCCATTATATGGTGCAGTCGTCTGGGGACCAAGATACCCAGCATCAGACAACTACTCACAAACTAGAACAAATAGTATAACTGGTACCAAGAAAACAGCACCTTCCAATATTATGGAAGGAATCCTCAGTTTCACCCCAGAGGTCGCGTAGACGACTATCATGACAAGATTTCGCTCAGTTAGAACAGAACCTGTTATAGGATCCGGAGAGGTGAGATGTCGCTTTTAACGGCAGGCAAATGATACGCTTCCACTGTTACAAGAAGAGTCTGAAGTGGCAGATACGATTCATATTGACACTGGAAAGCTCCAAAACAAAACAAGTTTCAGGATGCGCCCTATACTCTAGATCCTTAAACACAAACAGTGCCAGCGTACCTCAGATGGAACTCACTGGCATCCTAATAGCAGCAAAAGAAATCACGCGACTTGTAATCATTGGAAGAAATATGCTTTTCTATACAGATATCAAACAAATCTCTACTTACCCCAGACAGGCCATGAATTTGCTCAGGGTTGGTACTATAATGTCGGCAAGCATTGGTCGAAGCATCCCCATCAATAATGTGGGCACCTTAAGATGGATAAAAGGTAACTGTCTCGCTGACTCATTGGATAAGAAGGTAGACAAATAAAAACTATTTGGACCTGACTCCTCCATTAGACTAATATTAGTTGTAGCGAAAGAACACTCACTTGTAAAACTGAAGGAAAGGTGGGGTGAAATAAGAAACTGAAGATTTACTAGGGAACTATCAAGTGATACTGATTAACAGCCAACAAATACTTGTCTATGACCAGGCACAATTTGATCCTATTAACAGGTATTCTGATTGGTCACTGTCTGGTACGAAAAAATCTCAACAACATGGAGCTGTCAGACTCCGCACTCTGCAGGAGCGTGAACATCAAGATGAGACAATCGGGAACATGATATATGATTTCCCTATATACAGTGTGTCTACTTAAAGTTCGCACCATATGAGAAACTTTTTTATTATTAATTTTACCAAAAAATTTTATTCTTCATAACAAGTTTTGCATGATCTAAAACCTAAAATACAACCATCAAATAATAATTTTTTTGACCCGTATACGAGATACGTCAAAAAATATAAATTTTGCTCAAGAGTAAAGTGCGCTTATTTTAAAAAATTTAGAAAATTGTTACTGCTAAATAAATTTAAAAAATTAAGTTGAAATTGTTTATTTGGGCTGTTATCCCATGCGTGGTCTTCTGTGGCTTTACTTCCAAACGTTTCGACTGCAGCGGCGGCAACCATCTTTAGCTGAGACTGAAACGTCCTTCGCTGTTGATAAGTCGCGAATAGTACTTCGTCCACGCCACTGAAGATGGATGTCGCAGTTATAGTCGAAACGTTTGGAAGTGATAAAAGACTATATGTATAGTCCTTTATGAAAACAACTTTTTATTTTGTAAGAATATTGTTTATTTCCGGGTTGTTATGCCTTGGTCTTCTTTGGATATCCGATCTTGCATCTCCTTCTGTCGGAACGCTTTGTTTCTACAGGCAAAGATAGGACGTTGGCGATATAGGAGTATTACATATTATATGCGATACTGACGTTTTCGTCCTTTAGCATTCACTTTTGGCATAGACTGTCGAACATGGGTTGTCGAGGTATATGGTTCGAAGGTACGGGTAAAAAAGGAAGTTTTTTGAGTTGTCATTTAGCAGCTGAATCACTTGGCGAAAAAATTGTAATATTTTACCCACGTTAAATACAATAACAGGTTGCGATACGACAAGCCGATTTACAACAAAGAACCCATGCTTAATGCTGCATCCCAAGAATTCATTCAGGATGTATTTTAATAGCGTACAAGAAGTTTGCACTTTTTTATTTGCTAAATAAATTTTGACAGCAAATGAACTTAGTTTCAAACAGATCACTTGCAATATCGGCTTTAATTTAAATGTAGCGAAAGTTATTTGCATTTCTGATGCTTTGTGTTTACACTGCCTAAGAGCTGCAGGCCAAAGGTATTTTTTCCAACCAATATGTGAACCTCTCGACTTTCTCCAAGTCATCCGCTGCAAATGGCGAAAATTAAAATTAAATGTATTTCTTTCTGCAAATGCTTCTCGAGTCATTGTCAAATCTTATTTGCTTAAAAGTATAATTCTGTTATTTTTCAGAAATAATAAACATGTAAACTGATTTTTTCCTTGACAATTATTAGTATTGGATTATCATACTTTACCCAAACAAACTTTTAATTGCCAAGAACAAATTTTTTTTTACAGAAAAAAAGATAAAATTGATAATTCCTATTATAGGTCGGAAAAAATATATTCGACCACTATTCCACCTGGCAATCTCCACGATATTATTTTTGAAATCTTTCTGAACGTGATTCAGCACTCAGAATGCGCTCCACTACCGCCACGTATTTTATCTTAACTAGTGGCACATGTTTTACACAAATTTTCATTAATAACTATTTTAGCGAAAAAAAAAACGACTTGATTAATCTGGATGTGGGCGATGTTTATCGGTTGAAGATGAGTAATGAAGTCTGTTATTTGTTATAAATTTTTTTGACTACCTCGAGTCAAGATAGAAAGAATCGCGTTCTAAAAATGCCTTAATTTAATCAATAGAAATAAGGTCAAAGGAAGAGCACATCGTTTTTAGATATAAATTTTGTAAGGATATGTTTAATGCTTGTACGAGAAAATGAGACCCAAATACAATAGTCAAAGAAAGCCGAATACGGTTGGGAAATTCTAGAGAATAGTACTAGTCGAAACCTGTAGACAAATTTGGCTCAAAATATCTTTTTTTTTTCTTCCTGGACCGTTCTTTGCAACCGGATTCACTGCAGCCTCGTGGGCTTATTGCATTATTTTAGTATCTTAGTTTCCTTCTTAACTTCATCTCATACAATTGAAATTAGTAGTGAGCTTGTTTAACTCCTCCTGACTTGACGAGTTTCTCTGAGTCTTCATTGTTTATTTTTACAACAACAAAAATGTATCCTGAAATATTTAACATTTTTGGCATCTTATGTATTTTTATATATCTATTAACAAAAATATTAACACTTATTTGTTCATTTTCTAGATCAATAACTTACATTTTGGTTTTCTGTTAATAAACTATCAAATAAACCGCAACAAGCAGTCCCTCGATGTTCAATATGCCTTTCGCTCTCACCCTACTTTGACTCTTCCGACTCTAAAACAATCGAAACGAATCTAGTTCCAGCTGGACAAAACAACTGCCACAACAAAAGCCAACTTGGAGCAAATACCGTCGACTCGGGCAGAGTTAAAGAGAAGAGAACTCTGTTAGGTTTACAACTGTAATCAGCAGGAACACGGCAAGGCGTTTTAATTACTAAAATGGTTCAGTGGCGTGCACACATGCCGAGTTCGGTTTTCTGGTAGTTATAGTGGGATTTCAAGTTAATTAGTTTAATTACTGTACGAGGATACAGTGTAACAAGTTTGGACAATGTTTCTGTGACAAGCAACAGTTGATTGGAGTTACTCTTTTTAATTGGAGTTCGAGCTTTCCATTTCCGTTTTACAATATAAGCTTTAAACGTTTCTATTTCTAGTTTAATTGTATGAAATACAAATTTTTCGTTTACACTTCTATTAATTTTATTAATTAATCACTAATAACTTACGTTTCGACTTTAAGGTAGTTTAAAATTTTTTTATTATATACATTTTTGGTTCATATTTTTCATTGTCCTAGATATAGGGTACAATATTATTTCAACATTCCGGTTATGCTACATCCTACTAGATATTTAATATATTAACATAAATAAATATTTTTCAGTACTTCACTGGAAAAGTCAACCCTAGCTGGAAAAGGTCTAATACCTTCTTTTTGAACTTGAGTCGACAGGCACAATAGCAGATTTAATTAAAGATATTCAGACAGTTGTTATCCACAAAAGAAAGTACATGCTTGTCATTGTTTACAGGGTGATAGATTTGATAAGAGATGTTTTCAGATAATTATTAAAGTTTCAAAATTTTGCTTCCGTTCATTGTGCGTCTTATTTGAAGATGCTAAATCAGATAAGATTTTTTATTTCAAAACAAAAAGTTTTTTGTTTCAGACATGATTTGGTATTGTATTTCATTTACACTAAGTATTTGTAAGTTTACCTGGACAGTAATTCGCACTAACAAGTTTTAGCACTATGGTAAGGACACTACCCCGCTAGATGTCAAGGTTGTTTGGAATTGGCAGTAATTTATATCAAGCTTCTACCTCTGTATACTGAGATTATTTCTAATATCCTTCAGGAAGCCCTTAACATCGTATACAGGTGGTGTAAGGAGGAACAGATGTCTGTGAATCCCCACAAAACGGTAGTAGTTCCTTTTACAAAAAGAAGGACTTCCATAGCTATCGAAATATTTTTATTTTTTTTTGTTTACATTGTCCAGTGTGTTCCTTTGCCACTAGTAGAATCCATATTTAAAATTTCAAATTCATATTTATGAATTTTTTTCGGTAATGCGTCTTTCATTAAAACTCCTCTAATTAGTTATTTGTAGTTTTTTTTAAATCAACATTAGTTAGTGCTCTATGTGGTGTTATCGGTTTTTTGACCTTAATCCATATCCTCAAATATAGACCTTTTCCACCCTTTGATTCCATATATAAATATTGCTATTTATTTGCTTTTACATCATTCACAGCTTTGGCAATACCAGCATCCCCGCCTCAAAAAGCTTCTAAAGCCCCTAAAAGTAGCAAGAGCACAGGTAGAAAACCGCCCTTTTTTGCATCCCGAATTTTACGTTTCTTGACCTTCTTCTTATTTTTGAGACAGCCACATTTTTTAGGTTTGTCCTTGAGGCCCATACCAACTTTACGCTTCCCCTTCATACCTGCAGTTACTAACCAAGCAGCTGCGTTCTCTCCAAATTTAACTTCGTTATCTTTCACACGCTCCCAAGCTTTGTTTTCCAATATCTTATCTGCAACGTGTCTATTAGCTAGTTCTTTACTTTGTGAATATTTGATATCGCATTCTCTATACGCGTCGTCCAATGGATTAATACCTTTGAATAAATATGAATTAAGATCTCACATCCTTTTGGAATTTGTTTTACTAGTTCGAAGGACCAGCCTCTGATTAGCACATTATATACATTATTTAACACAAAGAATCAATTTTGCCGTGATACACTTATTCTCAGCAACAATCTAGAAGCTGATGAATATGTGAAAAAGAATTTGGTGCGATAAATGCAATTTTTTAAAAGGGGTAATAACGGATTTTAATTTGTAACGGACTATTCCATATTTGAATGCTTTCTATGAGAATGATATATAGAAAGAGATAAGTGTATGTTTTAACAGTTTTTTCTATAAAAATTCTTTTGGTATAACTGTACCCTTTTACATAACGCCATAAATTACGTGGACAATTTTTTAATGAAATGTGTTGATTTGGAATCTATGTTTAGATTTTAGAATGATAAATTCATTCTTTGTCTTAGCTATTCTTTTCGTTTTTTTCTTGTCTTTGTTCCGTGATTTGTTTTCTTGGTCATGAGTAATCTGTAAAGTCTCTAATCTCTATGTTAGGATGTGTTCGTAAGTAGATGGTCTACGTTTGTTCTATGGCCAGAATAGGGAATTTAATGTGTTTAGAGTGAGTGGATGCAGAGGTTCAACGTGACAGAGCCAGTCTTCGGGTACTTCGGCTCCATCTGGTCTGGTCCTCAGCTCCGTCTTGTCTGAGCTGAAGATCCTGAAGACATTTTAGAATGAGAGGATGCAGAGGTTCAGCCTGTCAGAGCAGGTCTTCAGGTACTTCGGCTTTGTCTTGTCTGGTCTTCTCCGTTTTATCTGATAGCAGACGTACCTGGTAGATCTGAAGATCCTGAAGGCACTTAAAATGAGAGGATGCAGACGTTCAGCGTGTCAGAGCCAGTCTTCAGGTACTTAGGCTCCAGACGTACCTGGCAGAGCTGAAGACATTTTAGAATGAGATGATGCTGAGGTTCAGCGTACCGGAGCCGGTTTTCAGGTACTTAAGCTACGTCTGGTCTAGTCTTCAGGTCCATCTTGTCTGATTTTCTAAAGACTAGAGCAGACGGAGCTGAAGTACCTGAAACCCGGACCAGACGGAGTTAAAGACTAGATCAGACGGAGCTGAAGTGCCAGAAGACCGCCTCTGATACGTTGAACCTCTGCATCCTCTCATTCTAACATTGAATTTTCTATCCTGACCACATAACAAACTTAATTCGTCCTACAACTCTTTTGCACTTCCTATCAGAGTATCAAGTATCGATGTCTGTTCAAATTCTTTGTATAACTTTTTCTTTGTGACATATCATGGTGCATTTGCTGCTTATTTTATTAGTATATTTTGTTAAGCTTGGATCCGCTTTTTGTTTGATGTACAACTATGTTCCATTGCAGATGAAGCGTACTAGATGGTTGGCAGTACAATGATGTTGATTAGCCTTAGTTTTGTCTTTATGTGCAGTTTGCTTTTTCTTCCTATAAGTTCTCTTAGCTGCACTCGTGCATTTTTCCTTTATGTATTGTTGCCTTTACATATTCTGTAAAGTTTAGATTGCTGCCCACAAGTACTTCTAGATATTTGGTTTTATTTATCCATTTCACTCTGGTTCTATCAATTTGGTTTTCTGTGGTTGGAACGTGTCTTCTTTTTTTTATTTTTATTCTCAATTAGGACATAAAATAATTGCCGAGTTTTCACTTCATCAACAGTCACATTTTTTCTATACTAGCGTTCTCAGTATCAATATTCGAAATGTCTTAAGCAATTTTAAATGAGTAAAACATACAGGGAGATCTATTTAATAATAATAAAGATTGACCATGTCACACAAACCCCTCAAATGAAATTTCATAAATATCCTAAAAGCTGTTTCCGAAATAATTGGAGCGTTACATACATTAGATTCATTCTATATGTTATTATTAAACACACAATTACATTAATATAATGTGCATAAAATGTTCATCACGAACACATACAGAATATACCATTTTAGCTTAATTTTAATGTTATATATTTTGTTTTAAAATAAATTTATCATTTTTTGTGCTTTAATAAAATTTTGTACATTTTTTTTGATATTATAACTCATAATTATTATAGTTTAAATAGTGGTTAATAAACAGTTTTTATTTTTTTAATGTGTTGTTTTCTTTTTCAGTTACTTCGTCGTATGATGTGGAAGCGGTACAAGGGGGAGTAGCAAAATTACCATGTGATATAGATCCATCGATTCCTGGCGATAAAATGCACATTGTCATCTGGTTTAAAGAGGGCGAAAATAGGAAAACTCCCATATATTCGTAAGTAATAGTTTTTATAATTTATTAAACTTGCGCTCACTGATCGAAATCAATAATTTAATTGTGCAAAAGTCTAAATAAAATACAAACCCTGAAAAAATAAATAGTGTATATGAATAGCTGGAAAGTGTTATGTTGACCACAACCCATATTTTGTTTATAGAGTTTAGAGATTTTTTCCTACAGCAATAAAACACGGGTTAAATTAAAGGTCTCGGTCTGCCGAACCGTAATTTCATTACGGACAGTCAAAAAGGGTGCAAGCATTTCTTATTGATCTGATTTCGTAGCCATTTTCGAAAAGATTTTGAAACTAAGCACACTATTATGTATAAAGGTTGGAGTTTTTCAAAAATGTATTAATATAGGTTGTCTTATTTAAAGCAAATTAGATTATGAACTTTCATTTCCGGTATAACCTAATAAAACTTATAAATCTACTTCCGTCTTTAGTGAATACTACTTCGTGATATCTTAATTTGTTCGGAATATGCAATTCCTCAAAATGTGGAAAAATATACTGAGACATCCGGTAGGTATAGAATATGAATTATCGCCCTTCAGTTGTATCTTTAATAGATATTTGATCATAAACGTATGTGTTTCAGTTTCAAATGAATACTCCATTTGAGACTAGCGACGGTCTCATTTTATCTTAAACAAATATTAGCTTTGAAGTGAACTGCTAGTTATGTTTATATATCAACTGTTTAATAATGTATCTGTTAGATCGATAGATATGTGTTTATTTTCAAACACATTTACATCCAATTACAGGAAAAGCTTATGAAGAAACTACATGTGTTACAATTGGCGTTAATTCTCATCTGTTACTGTTTAGATTTTACAGAATATTGAAAATGTTAAAAAAATATATAGAAATGCGATATTAGAACAACAGAAATTCATTTTTTTTTCATTCAACCTTATGATAATGAAATGTACTCTAGGAAGTACGGTCCTGCTCCATTTTCATTGTAAACATTTCTAAATCTTTTTCAACAAATTAAGTTAAACTTGATCTTAACGCCCGTTAGATGTTTTTACCAAAAAAAATGACACGAAAAAAATTTTTTTAACTACGGATTCATATACATTTTTTGGTTCGTGGTAATAAACTTTTTCTCTTGTCATAAGTAAACACGTCAAAATAAAAAAAATGGTTTATAAGAGTTGTTGTGTTGTAATTGTAAAAATACAGGGAGAAATAGCAAGTGCAGATTTTACACATTTTTAAGATCTGGTTGGAAATTAGAGAAAAGAAAGAACTAGATAAATGCAGTTAGGAGAAAAAAGTAAGTAATGTATAACCTATTTCTGTAGCATGCTTACTTAGACGAATATGTGCTTTATTCTACAATTATTCGATGTGATTAAATAACTTTTGCCACTATGTCTCAATTATTTCACATCTCTAACGTGACCAGCTGCATCAAGTTGCTTCCCTTTGTTCATAGTTTGGGGTTAAAATGATATTTGATGAGTAATTGACTCCAATCCAGTTTGATTAAATACACTAAAATTGAGTTTAATTGAATAATTACAATTATCATCGCCTAAAAATTATTTAAAAAAAAAAGTATGATAAATTATTGTGACTGAAAATCTAGCAAATTTTAATACTATGTCCGTTTTGCCTAACTTTGTCGTTCAAACCTTACTTACATGTTACCTCACTTTTTAGGTTTTTTATTTAAATATTATGTAGGCAATTTTAATCTATTATCCATATCTCTTACTTAATATTTCAAAAGTTTAAATTTCTGAACATTTTATTAGATCAGTTTAGAAGCCAAATAAATTCCAAAGTCTTTTATAATGTTTTATAACTTTGTGTCAAATATCAATGCTAGAAGCCATACATTTTGATTAGATGTATTTCGATATTTTGTTCAATATCTAATTATAATTATGGAACAAAGCAAATAATAATAGTAATAAAAAAATTAATTTGGTATATAACATTTATTTTAACCACATTGTTTCGTTTCAATTACATAGATTTAATGTACATTATTAATATGCTTTTAATGCAGAATTTTGAGCTTTATGTGTATGACTATATAAATAAAAACACAAATAATTTTGTTGTACGCTAATAAAATAGTATTTTTCTTTCATTTACATCCACTCATCAAATATTAAATAAATCATCACTAACAACATCAAAGCAGTTTTTATTGACTCAAAGTCTATTTTACTATATATTGTAATCCATTTATAATCTTTCTACAAACAAACTAACGACTCAGATCCATCAACAGTAATGTCTTCTAAATTATTAATATTTACTTAATTTCATGATACCATTTATTTTATTTTCAATAATTACATCGATATGAAACGATAAAAATGAATTAACATACTTTAAATTGTACATTAATAATAATTTTTCCTATAATGTTATTTGTTTTAATGTCACAGTAGCATGAAATATTTAATTTAGTCGGTCAGTCGTTAACCCCATTATATATTTTTTTTCTTAACATACCAGAAGTGGTCTTTATTATAATCTTACTAAAAATAAAAATTTGGACACCTAATTGATTTTTTGATGTAATTAGAAACAATTGACAAAAAAACTATGATATAAGCAAGGATAACTTTTGTAAATCTCAATAAAGTATGGTCGTAGACAAGTTCATGCTTGTAATTTTTTGCCCACATACTGGCAAACATGAACGTGCCAGTATTTACGACAACCATGTATGACGCACATGTATGCTTATCTGTGTGTGGCTAAGACAATAATTTTGTTGAACATATATTTATATATTAGAAAATGACCTTTATCTAAAAAGTATTACTTATGCCCATGGCCCTTCCATTAACCGAGCACTCAATCATATAAGTAAACATATCCGGCTTCGATACGTTCGCAAATTTAGTTAGAGCATCCCCAAGGACCAATATGTACCTAATGCACGTATATTAAGTAAGCAATTAACATTAACGCGTTCCACTCAAATGCTAAACTGCAGGACGTGACGTTCGCTCCCATTACTCGGCCCATCACTTGATCAATGCCCATCGAGGTATCGTTATTGAAGGTTCCGATGTAACCGCATCGAAGACTACTGTCTCGCTTACTCTATAGAGATGATGCTTTCAAAACACTTAACGCTCTTGAGAAGCTGTCAATCAAAAGTGATTTGGTTTATCGTGAATCAGTGGCGGCCAATGTATCGTTTAATGGTTAGTCTAGATATTAATATTTTATTTAATTCTGTGTAATTTTCCTGCTTTTTGGAAAAAAATCAGACATTTTTATATGTTGTTTCTAATGATTCTTCTACTCTTTATTATGTCCTTTTTTACCGGTATAATTTTTAATGTTTGTTAGTTTAATGGAATGACTATAGTCTTGTTCATTTTTCATCTCTATTATTATAATTCTTTGTTGTTTTATACATGAATTCTCTGATTGTAACTTCTATCTTTTATTAAATAATTTCGTAGGGAAATTATTATGATCAGCTAAAAAACCGATCTCGACATTTTGTCTTTTATTTACGTTTTCAGGTCTAATTAGTCCAAAAGTACTTTTTTATGAAAATTGTATTTATGTGTGTGTGTGTGTGCATCTTCAACGAGTTGAAAAAACTACTGAACCCATCTTAACCAAATTTTTACCAAAAATTGTTTTAGTGAAATTATAACTCATTATTTTTTGGGTGGCTGTCAATAAATATTAACGGCAGTATAATTTGGTATCCAGTGCATAACCATGACATTCACACAATCGAAAAAGTTGTGTCGTCAAGTGGTATTTTGGCGCTTTAGTCCAGGTTTCGAATTGCCTCGGGTGCCACCTTCCGTTTATAGTGTGAATGTCACTATACGGGCATCGTCGTTAGAGAAAAAATATTACAGGGGTCGTTATGGTATCGACCAATATCACCAGCGGTTGGAAGGGCAGACTTTACTTGTCCTCCTGGGGTGAGTACCGGAGTATTTGTGACTATAATGTTAGTTTATGTGAGAAGGCTGGCGTTGACGGTCGGACTGATGGTTCCGGTACGGTACAACTTGGCTTCACTCCCTTCAGCTTTCAGTTTAAGCTATTTCTAAAGGTCGCTGGTTGGTTCTGGACTGGTTCTTAACTCGAAATTGGACTACCACTGGAAATCCAACTTTGACTGCCGCTGCAATTCCCTATATCGTATCCCGGCTCTAATATACCTTAAGGTCGGCAGGGCATGCGAAACAAGTACGCGAGTGACTCCATCTTTCGGCAGGAGTCTACGACTGACCATATATTCGAAGGAACGTTCCTAAACGGGTAGCGTCAGTGGAGAAGAAATACTCCAGGTTTTGTTGCCCCCTGTGGAGAGTACGGTAGTATCTGCTGGTAGGATGTTAGTAGAAGAAAAATAAGTAACACGGTTATTACTTTGAGTCGGTGGCGGACGGTAAAGGCACGTCTTCCAGGCTGGCCTTGACGGTTAGACAGGCGGTTCCGGCATTGTGCAACTTAGCTTCACTCCATTCAGCTTTCAGCTTTACCCATCCCTAAAGCTCGCTGGCTGGTTCTCGACTTCCACTGAAACTCCAACTGGGACTGCCGCTGCTACTTTCTAGATGGTTTCCGGCTGTGATACAACATAGGGTCGGCTGGGTATGCGAAATAAGTACGCGACTAACTCCATCTTTCGGCCGGGGTCTACAACTGACTATATATTCGAAGGAACGTTGCTTTTCCCAAATTTTTTTAATCCACTATAGTACCGTGCGCTATTTAGTTTATATATTTTATATTGAAGGAAAAAAGTAACTTTGTTAAAAAATCCAAAGCAAGTTCACTAGACAATAGTCAAAAATTATAACCAGAACTTGGACTATTATTTCATTAGTTTGTGCTTGACTTTTACAAAATTCTGTTTAAATTTTTCTTACCAATATTTTTATTTATAGTTATCATTATTTTTTTGTTAGTCTAATATTGTACCAGTTGGAGCAAGAATGTATACAATTTAAATAATAAGAAAGAGAAAATGCTAAAATCATTAATACCATTCGAAGATTATCTAGTCCAACTACTGCATCTAAGACTGATGAGACGCTGTCAATAAATAATTATTTATTCACTGGTTAATGTTTTACTATAATATAATTAACATATCTTTTGAGTTCTCGTGCCAGCCCTGTAACACTAACGTCACGAAATCTGTACTCTTAATTGAATGTAATGAGCCACTAATTGTAATAAATAATATGTGCCCGTATCGAAGAAACAATAACCTAAAATAATAATAATAATAACACGCCTAATCTTTATAATGTTTAAATTACAATTAGTTTAATGAACTACTTATTTAATTATTTAAAGGGTTATTCTATGTTGCCCAAAAGGCACCACATATGGACTTAAACTGAAGCCTTAAGAAACATCAATACCATATGTTATATATATATTCTTATTGCTGATTAAATTACAAGCAAAACTAAGTCTAGATACGGAACCTAGTCTCTTGCAATAATTTTAATAACCATCGAATTTTACATAAAAATCACGAACATATAAATGTAATAAACCACTATTTTTTAATGTTTTTTGTTTCAGATTTGATTCCCGGGAAAAATCTTTAGAACAAGGACGGCATTGGGCTGACGAAAGTGTCCTAGGTGGAAGGGGTTATTTCCGGTACCAAGATAAGCCTGCTAAATTAACATTAGAAACGGTAAAAGATACCGATAGTGGAATTTACCATTGTAGGGTAGATTTCAAGCAATCTCCAACAAGGAATGTCAAAGTTAACCTAACAATAATAAGTAAGTAATATTAATTTTAAAAAACGTAAATTTACTCATATTAATTATTATTTTTCACCTTCAGAACAAAAACAAATAATGTCTTACCCACATTAAACAATTCTACCTGACAGATGGTACAAATATTTTACTTTTTTTTTGTGGAGCGTTAATTAATTTCATTAAAAAATTCTATATTTTCACTGGTACAAACGAGCACGTTTCCTCGTTTGACAAAATTCATTTTTCACGGCAATTAATAATTAGTGGAAGTCCAGAAGTTCGCGTCGAGGAAACAGACAAGTTAATTGACTTTAATTAATTCCGGTTTAGTTCACCAATTAGAGCACAATTTGTATGTTATTTTTGCTTTAGAAAAAATTAAAGAATATTTTAGAAAATAAGTTAATTACGGGTGTAGAATAAAAATTACGACATTGCGATTTTTCCCGATCTTGAAGATTGCTCAAAAGTTTAAAATATGCATATGAAATTAGATTGAAATTTAACAATTTAATTGAAATTATTCAATTTGAGTTTTAAGGTAAAATAACAATAAATAATTATAAAAATAACAGTAATTTAATATATAAATAATAACAATATTTAATATTAAATTACAATAATAAATTGAAAAATGGTTGTGATAATAGTCTCCTTACATTCTAGAAGAAAGATTAAAGTATATAGTGTTTGTCATTGTGTAATGCTCATTGCGTCGTCAAGCGTCTTAATCCATGTTTCGGATTGATTCGGGCGCCACCTTCCGTTTATAGTATGATGGCCACTGCACGGGCAACTTCAGTGGAGAAACAAAATACTCCAGGGGTCGTTATGGTATCGACCAGATGGGTGGTCTTTACTCACCCTACTAGGATTGAGTACCTGGGTATTAGCTGCTGCTGGTATCACAAATAAAAGTCATTAAGGACATAATTACCTTTTATTCAGTTACCAAAATCCGGTGTATAATATGGTTCTTTCTCGCACGGTACAGGCACGTATACCGGGCTGGCGTGTTGTAGTTGGATGACGGTTCTTGACTCCGGTAAAATAGGAATTGGCTTCGCTCCCTTCAACTTGACCTATTTATAAAAGGCGAGGGACTGCACTGCTTCTCCAATTATGACGGCCATAGCAAGACTAACTTCGGGCCGCCACTGCAGCTAACTTGATCGTCTCCGGTTACCGTATACCATCAGGTCGGTTGGGTATACGAAACAAATACGCGAGTGACTCCATCTTTCGGCGGGGGTTTACCACTGGTAATTGTACTCCAGTGCCGTGCGCGATTTTATTTATATATTTATTACGGAAAAAAAAACTTTTTGTTACATTATGTACGGTTTAGACTAAATCGATTTAAATACAAAATATATGGAAAACTTAATTAATTAATAGAAGTATTATAAAATTTTTTTTTGATGTCTACTAGGGCTTAGTGAATTGTATAATTCTGATTTTTAAATATTCAAAAATCGTCATCTTTAAAAAAACCCCTGTATATAACTTCCTAATTGATGACCGTATTTTATTAGCGAATTGTTCCTTTTGTCTGCGAACTTTCGAACAAAGTAAGTGCAAATTCCTAGAAGTGAGGGGAAAGGAACGGGCTTTTGACGTTTAGCAACGCCAACGGTCCCGTGCCTCAGCCTGTGGTCCCCGAAAGTGCTCTCGCTGAAATTTATCTCGGTATTAATTCTGATTTACGCGAATTGCTGAAACTCGCTTGGTTCCGGACCATTTCTCATCTCGATCTGGCAATTTGTCGCCCGTTCCAACAATTTTTGCTAAAATGTTGGTACGCTTGTTTATTACTAGTTTTATCAAATTTATAATTCGCTAAAGCCTCGTTATTTTTTTTTTAGCAATTTAGGACGTAGGGCAATTATTGAGAATTATTGATAAACAATATATATTTTTTTCATCATCTAGTCATTATTGTGATTAAAATTACGTTGCCAAAAAAGTAGATAATAAAATAGGTTAAAATATTGATTGGTTTTGACATTTTTTCAAAATTTGAACAAAACTCGAAATATTTGGGGGTGCAAATTTTAGTTGGGATTTCTTGTACCTAATATTTTCATATTAATTTTACACGATTCGGCCTCTCCTACTATATCATTTTTATTTCCATTAAATTCTTTTTCATCCTTGTATTATCTTATTTTTTATCTAGAAATGTCAATTATTTTATTTTCTGAAATATTTTCTTATGATTTTGTTTTAATTCTTACGTTATATTCCTAATTTCCATTTCCAAATTTTGATTTCTTTTTTCTATTTTTCTATTTTTATCCATTTTTTTTTCATCATTATTATTAACACATCCATTCCTTGTTCTCTTTGTTTTGTTGGTTCTACTTTTTCCTTCTTTTCTCTCGCGATTCTATTATTTCTTTACCACTTTCTTCTACCTTTGCCTCTACAGCTACATATTATATTTATTCTACATCTTCTTGTCCTAGATTCAGATCTTGTTCCTGTTTCTTTTTATTACCCTATTTTATACTCTCCAGCAATATTTTACTTTAATTAATATTTGATTTTTTTTATATCTTTCTTATTCGTTCTCACATACAACATACCTCTCTCTTTAACATCCAATGACAAATCAACAAATGAAATGTATAGCCTATTTAATTAGATTATCCCCACCTTGAGCACCATTTGATAAGAAACACCCTGTGGATGTCCAATTACTAATCTCAATCCGGGCTGGGATTCTCTACAATTTTAATTTTATTTTTTTGCTATCGAACTTGTGTCTCTTTCTAAGCCCTTTCTTACCTGCATTTATCTTTTCTATCTCGTGTTCTAATATACTTTTTTTACTTCACTATTGTAACGCCCTTCGGTCGTTACGGGTCACTTTGGCACGTTAGTTCAGTTATCGGATTGCCTCGTGCGCCACCTTCCGTTTATAGTGTGAAAGCCACTTGCTCAGGCAACTTCAGTGGAGAAAGAAATACTCCATTGGTCGTTACGGTATCGATCAAAATCACTGGCCGCCGGTATGGCAGATTTTACTTGCCCCCTCACCCAGGGTTTAGGTCCGGAGTATCTGCTGCGGTAGTATCTTATCCTCGACGGCTCGGATCTCTGGAGGTGGCCTCTTTTGAGGTTGCTGGTATGGGCTCCGTCTCGGTATTAATCAACGGAGGAGTGTTTGGTAGTTGTTCGTTCGAATCTCTAATAGAACTAACTAAATGAATCGCAAGCCGTGCTGTACCATGAGATTGGTTGGGTACGTGTCGCGAGGCGAAGTCTGCTCGTAACGGTTCCATCTTCCGGATGACGTGTGAACTTTGTGCAACGGATCGCGTTTGACGAATTCGAAGGAAGGTCGCGGTATTTATTATATTTTATATATTCACGGTGCATTTTGATTTTAGCTATTTACGGTCTATTGCTCGTCGCACTAATTATGACAAATATTAGAGAAACTAAGTATAATAATTATTTTAGATGTAAGGACGGAATTAGAATTATTAGTAATAAGTAAAAATAATAAGAACAGAGATTAGGCAATTAAATTCGTAACTTCGTTACACCATCTAGTATTTCTGTATTTAAAACCAGAAGTAATGGTTAGTTCGAAACATGATTTTGCGAATGCCGTTTCTAACTATAACGGTAATACTACTCTTTATTTTGTCGATTTTTGCGGTCTGTACCGTATTACTGGTTTCTTACAAGTGGGTTATTTTATGATTTATTTATCTCCAATTATTGTTTAGTATAAATATATTAACTCCAGCGTGACTTTGGTAAAAACATCACTAATTAAGTGTAGGCCGAGCGAGGCACACGTGAATTCTGTAAGGTGAGATTGTGAGACAAAGGGCCCTATTCTGTATCTAAATTTTTAATCATTTAAGTTTCATGTACCTTTCTATTTATCTGTAGTCTCACCTTGTTCTTAAATTAATTTATTTTTTTGTTTCCATTAGTTGAATTTAAAAATTTTTATTTTCATTTATTAAGGAATTTGTACTACTCTTAGACTTAAGGCTACAGAAAGCCGAAACTATACTTGGTATATTTATAAATACAAAAAAAATTCTTAACCCTACAAGCAAAAACAATTATCATAAAAAAATAAATTCTGGATAATTGCGAATCTAATAAAGTTGTTTATTTGAACGCATATATACAACTCTCCCCTTATCCAGGTTTTACATTAATTTGTTAAAATTTATTAATCGCACTTTTCCTCCCTCTGACAATAAATACTGCAAATTCTTACATAACTCAAGCAACTCGTGTTGCCTACATCGTGTACCTGGTAATAATTTTTGCATGATTTAGGGTAACGACCATGTTTAAATAAAATATGAGAAGCGGAGTTGCCCTGTTGTTACAATTTGGGTTATACTCTTGGGGGAAAATGAAAATAAAAAACTAGTGAGTTGCAATATATTTTGCATAATTAAGAAAAATTTATTTGTTATTTTTTCTCCACCAATACAGAACTAAGTAAATTTGTTTCTTATAATATATAGGTTAGATTTGTTCACTTTAAATAAAATCCGTTGTAATTTTCCTACTTACTTTTATAAAAACTATTTCTATAATATTGTATCCGCACTGCTCCTTTTCTTATTCACTTTCTATATATAATAAATTCAGAAGATTTGCCGATATTTTGGTTTATTTTTAACCCCGCAATAACACACAAGACGAAATAAGAGAAATGTCGGAAACAATTTCCGACAGTACTACAAAAATCAACTGGGATTCAGGGAGGGCTACTCAACAGTTGACGCCATTCACAAAGTTATAAGCCGAATCAAAACCAACATTTAATAGGGCCTGGAGCCCGGCTGTAGAGAGGATGTTAAGGCTTAAACAAACACCAAAAAACATAGCTAAACTATGCTCCGATTTCCTAAAAAATAGGATAATCACTACAGAAGGCATAAAGAAGGAATCCAAAAGGGGGTGTCCACAAGGCTCGAGCCTGGGTCCTATACTCTGGTTGCTCCTAATGGAAGACTGGTTTGAGGAATTGGGTGTAGTAAACGAATTAGGACAAGAAGACTTAATTCAAGCATACACAAACGACCAGATACTAGTCATCGCTGGAACGTCACTAAAGGAAATGGAGACCAAATGGGTGGCATGTAACACATGGGCAAACACAAATAAATTATCTTACAACATCGAGAAGACCAGGAAAAAGGTGGTAAATATCGCCAATAAATTGAGGGCGGTCACAAGTAGAAATTGGGGATGCAAGGCAGACTACTTAAGATTAATTTACAACAATGCGATTAAACCCATGCTATTATATGCCTCAAAGATATGGAGAACTAGAGCCAAAGACAAAAGGCTGATACAGCACTTACAGGCATCGGAAAGGCAATTTCTATTAGAAATCAGTAAAGCCTATAAAACCGCACCTATACCAGTAAAATAGAAAACCAAGAGAGCTATCAGATCGCCACAGATCTGCGCACCCACCCGGCATACACACCCGACACAATCCCAGACGAGACTTATCTGGCAGAAGGCAATAGACACATGTACAGAGGCGCCAGTAGAAAAAATGGCACATAGGTTCAGTCACAGATGAAAACAATAATATAACACACAACTACAAAATGAACACAGAGGTCTTCATTAACAACGTTGAACTGCTAGCGATCCAAGAATTGATTAGAAAAATAAAAGAACAGTGACGTCAACACTTGAATAGTAAAATAATAATATACACAGACTCAGAATACGCCACCAGATGTGCAAATAGATACCATCCGGACAACGTACTATCACTGAACATACAACGAGACATACAATTATTAAACGAACAAGGGATCATAGCAAATCTAAAAAAGGAAAACAGATCCAACGAGGGTACCCAAACCAAAATTTTACAACCAAACACCTTGGGCACACTCCCGTAATTTTTGAAGTGTGGAGGGCAGTTTTCACGTTAGTTCGCTAAAGTGAGAATAAAACTCGGCTCAGTACAAGACTTGCCATAGTCTTCCTGAATTACGGTAAGCCAGTGGTCGGATAAGAGTCCACTAGGTCTATTGTAGGGGTATCAACATCCGGGTTATGCTTGACAATGAATAAAGTAATTTTACCCCGGTAACATATGCAGAAATAAGTGCCGAAAGTCGACCGTCGATCCAGAAAGCAGCTGATTTTGGGGTTCGTCGGACGACGTAGAGTGCGACCACAGTTCTAAAAAAAATAAGTAGATTAAGACGGAGAAACAGAGTTGGATTGTCACGACCGCATTATATTTTTTTAAATTATGCTTCAGCGAGTATTCAGCATGAACATAAGGATTGCATCGCCGGTATTGATCTGGTCGTAATCTAGTAGGGTTGTCCATACAAAAGATGATATCTCAGATATCCAACGACAATAATAAAAGATGATACCTCTGATATCCATGAAGTATTTTATTTATTGCCAAGAGGGTCGAGAGGTACCTTTCGGTAGGTTGAAATCCTTACGAGACTTAATTATGTAAATAGAGACAATGTTTAAATGTTATTCTTATTCTAATTATTCTTCTGAATTTTTTCAATTTCTTTCGATTTCTTGGGATTTCTTTTGGTGTTTCCGATTTTTTTCTCATTTTAAAAAGTGAAAACATAACGTAAGCAACTTTGTTTCTAACGTTCCAAAACTTTTTATTTTACTAAAATATGTATATATATATATATGTATATAAAGGAGCATTTGTTTAATGAGCTTCAATTTTTTCTACGTGCTTGCAAATTTTAAACCATTCGTCGTCCTTGGTAGAAAAAAATTTCTCTCGTAATAATTTCTACATCTTTCATTTTTAATTCGTAGGATCTACGTGCTACAACATATTTAATCCCTCTGTAATGTGATTGTAATAAGAACCCTTATATACTTTCTCTTTGTAGCTTTAATAAACTCTTCGTAAGAACCCTCGTAAAAGATTATCACTTCTTGAAAATTTAATTTAATTTAATTTGAAAATATACCTACCTAAATATATGTGGAAAATTATTTTCACAAGAATTGTTCGTACGAAGTATGAATTTAAATGAAAACAATTAATGGAGGAATTTTGAAAAGGAAAATAAGAAGCAAAAATAAATTACTCATAAGAACGAATATATAGATTATATTTCTAAAAATTATACATACAAAGAAAAATAATCAATCTTACTTTTTGTTTGAATAAAAAAGGTAATTTGCAGTTTTTCATACTCTCATCAATATAATGGGGAACCTCCCAGTACATTCACTGACATTGATAAATGTATTTTAAAATGCAACAAGTAGTTCTTTCTTTTTGTCCCCATGAAAAATTAGTTCAATGCTCTCTGGTCTAGATAATTAATAATTTAAAATATTTTATCAGAGACACACTTAGTTTAATAATATTTAAAATTATACGAACATTTTCACTAGATATAAATTTAATGTAACTCACTTCTCTGGTTTTTGTTTTTGATAATATTAGCAATAGTTAAAATAAGCCACATCCAGGGCCGCCTCTGCGGCCCTGCTATATCCCATCACAGCATCGAATAAATTATAGAAATAAAGAGATAAAAGTAGTTTGTGCAACCAGTGTGGATATGATGGCCATATCGCACGCGGAAGAAATTTGATCACGATGCCGCACATACAGGTATTCTAATGATTTGTGTGGCCAATATTTTTTATGGTTCACATCAGCGGTTCTCACAGTGTGAGGCACAACCTCCAAGGGGGCGCAATAAAGGCTCAGAGAGGCCCAAAGCTTAATTGAAAAATTAATTAAATTTACTTACAAAATAAAGCAAACTTGTTATTTTTAAAATTACAACAACTTAGTTTATGTGTTTTTTTTACTTTGCATTTTGTTAAATTGTCTTTTGACTTCACGTAGGCGGAGTGCTCGATCGTCCGAGTGCGATATGGGCAATCTATTACCTTTTATCACTATTTCAATTGACAGCACTAAAAATATAATTTAATTTATCGCCGCTATTTTAATAGAAAATATCGTAAAAAAAAAACAATTTGAGTATTTTTGTCGAAACCACTAACTACAAATTAGTTTCAAGTAAACATATCCGTGACCCCCTCATGATTACGAAATTAAAAGAGATATTATCAATAACCCAAATTCGCCAGTGATAATTAACCTAAATATTACGTCACAAAGAGTGGATGGACATAAAAGACATAAATCAAACAAAATCTCATTGTTGGAATTTGAGACACATAGTTATTTTACGACTCCGATTTCTTGTAGGCCAGAAATGTAATAAAAGGCCGGCGAAAGAAAATTAACCAAATTGATAGTACAAAATATAAGTTCACCCAATTTCACAACTCGTATTATAAAACAAAATTTGTTTTTTCTTGAAAATCATGTTTCATCAAAAAAACAAAAGTCCAAGATGAAAAAAAGCAATGAAGTGAATATAGAAAAAAAAGACAGTCTATTCGGGGCGTCCACTCGGAAAATAAGAGACTTTAGATTATATCACAATTAATGATATTTTAAACATTTGACAGCTCAATAATTTACATTTACAGTACAAAAGCAATGGCGAAGACTAGATTTTTAGCATTAAATGTACCAAATGTTATTAGTTATTAGTCAAGTACATGTTGGATTATCGATTATTAATCAAGTAACAGTATATACATATAATCGCTTTAATATTTATTAGTAACTATAAAAAACGTCAAGGTCACCACGTATTATGTTATTATTTTAGAACAAAAAATGTACTTTGTTGCATCGTCTTTAAAAATTATTATTAACTAATTATTTCTTATCTTGCTTACTCTAAATACAATGTGATCATTATTATTACATTTAAGTATAGTCAGCGTTTTTCATTAATATATCTATTATTTTAACTGCATACGATAGATATTCCAACGGGTAGAAATATACAATTGAAGCAGTTTCTAACGTTGCAAAATATTCCACCATGATTTATGTTAGTAATTTGTCATGGTCAGATTTGAACAGGGTAAATACTGTCTTATGAATGTAACGTAGAATAAATTCATAACTAAAAATAATGCGCAGTGGCAATGAGAAAAGGGCACTTGCCTCTAACTCTATTATTATTATCCTGCTAACTTTACAGAATACAAGATGTAATTTAGAAGCACTTGAAAGTAGAATGAGATACAGATAATCTCACGACTGTCACAAAATTGATAAATACAGAATCTATTGTTGAAAATCGCACCTTCCTATCTTTAATATTACGATAGGGCCCAGTTTTTGGCATCGGAATACCAAGAGAGATTTGTTTACATCACTTCCGGTACCATCTATATGTAACGATGTTGAACCTCAGCCCGACAGATGGAGAAACTCGCGCTTCTTAAACGCCGAAGTTCTTATCAAGTAGGACGAATCAATGGGTTGTTGGGAGTTGCTGTGGCCGTCCCAAATGGAGTAGCAGTGGTAGTCTGAGTTCCAGTGGCAGTCTAATTTTACCGGAGTCCGGAGTACAGTACCGTCATATGAGCACCACGCTGGCCCGAAATACGTGCCTGTACCGTCCAATAAAGAACCTTGTTGCACATCTTTTCTTCTGCACCCAGGGACATGCCGTCCATATGGGCAAGGTCGTGAGGCGCCAAGGCCTTATTTACATAAACCAAAAAATTATGTACCAATACCGGCGATGAAATTTTATTATAAAAAAATTAGGAACGATATCGTGAAACCCGTATTTTAAACCATCTTGAAAAATAGAAATGCACTATATAGTTTAATTTGCCTATCTACAATTCCATAAAATTTAAAACCTCTGCAAAACAAATGGGCCTATAAGAAAGAAGAAAAATTATTTTAATGCTTATGGTCATGATTTATTTTTTATTACTTTTTTAACCCATCTTAACTTTGACCCTTTTTACATTTTCGTTTATTTCTTAATTTGTTAATATATTTTACAAACAGTGATTGGGTGATTGATTTGACAAAAAGAAACAGTGGCTTTTGAATAAATAATAATAATTACCCTGACAAAGTCGAATTAAATATTAAAATATAAAACCTTCCATATAAAATTGATGATTAGATCTCGTAGACATTTCTTATCACTCACTCAAGTAGGCGCTCCAAAATATGAAGGGTAAAAAATGTCGCGTCCCCTGTGAACACCTGCATTTGCATTTTCGTGTGAATTGTCAGTGCTGAGGCATGGGTTAAGATTTATAAAATTAGTTTATTCTACGTTCTCGCGAATTCTAGCGAGTGTCTTGCCATTAGTGTCGTAAATTGTTTTCTTATTGTTATTATTTGATCAAGATGGCGTTGTGGAGACCTTTTTTTGATGTTTTTGATAATGAAACGGACAATGTTCACCTCATTATTATAACCCCAAATTCAGATTCAAGCTTTGAAAATTCAGATAATTACTTTTTATTAATATAGTGATTGTGAAAAATAATTCAAAAAGTGATTAAGTGAATTCAGCTTTATACAGGGTGTTTCCAAATGACTCTTACAACGTTTGTCTGTAGAAAAAATTACACAATATAATATCAGGAATAACGGTTCCAACACATTTAGTTTTTGATACAGGGTATTAAAGTTATAAAAAATTATTAATAAACTTTAAAATGAATGAATAGATTGATTTGAAATTTTGCAAGTTTGTTTTAATATTTAATATTTTAATGAAAAAAAAAATTTTTTTTTGTCAAAATTCCTGATCCAGCGGCGTGCATTTGGAAGAATATGTCACCTTTCTCTTTGGTAAAGTGTAGAATATATATGTATATATCTCTTAAGAAACTACGATAATTTGTTTTGGCGGATAAACCTTTAACGTATATAACGTTGAGATTTTGTTTATATATTTTTTAAGTCAATCTCTCTGGGATAGGTCAGAAAGGGGCGACTAAGTTCTTAAAATATATGTTTTTCAATAGTAGATAAGCTATGACAGTTCTGGCGCACTCCGTATGGAAATTAAAATGGGAAATCGCTAAGGTCCATTCTCGTAATTTTTTGGCTCATTCAAGGTCACTCGTGACGTCATCAAACGATAGCTGTTAGAGACCTGTTCAAAAGCTATTCGAGAGCTGTTTACAGCTCTTGGAGACCTATTCGAGAGCTGTTGGAGACCTCTTCAAGAGATGATTAAAGCTGTTCGAGACCTGTTCAAAGGCTGTTCGAGACCTGCTCGAGAGCTGTTCCGAGACCTGTTCAAGAGCTTTAAGCTTTTGAACATGTCTCGAACAGCTTTAAACAGCTCTCTAACAGCTTTTGAACAGGTCTCGAACAGCTCTCGTCTGATGACTTCACGAGTGACCTTGAATGAAATTACCACAATGGACCTTAGCGATTTTCCATGTTAATTTCCCGAAGTAGTGCGCCAGAATTGTCTTAGCTTATCTACTTTCAATATGTTATTGGTTTTCAATATTTTATATTTTTTGTGTTTGAAAGATTTCAATATTTTGTGTCCTGTATCATATATTTTTTATATTTTTTTAATATTTTTTTTTTACATTTTATTCTTTAAGGGATTTTTTCGGTCAGTTTTTTAACCGGAATGGATTCAGGCTGACTGGGTCTTGGACTATGAGTTATACATATCCTGTAGATTCTTCTTGTAATAAAAGTTTTAACACCTAAAGTAGGTCATTTTCATTATTCCCAGTATTATATTTTA
The DNA here is from genome assembly GCA_963243735.1 of Neocrepidodera transversa. Lineage (NCBI taxonomy): Eukaryota > Metazoa > Arthropoda > Insecta > Coleoptera > Chrysomelidae > Neocrepidodera > Neocrepidodera transversa. The sequence goes on from OY725337.1 coordinate 11,124,103, forward strand.
TATTACTGAGGTAACAGTGAGAAAGTTGTTCTATCTACAGTGTGATTATGTTGATTTAAAAATGTACCTATTAATAGGCTCTGGCCATCCGGACTAATTTTAAAATTAATTTTCATTGTACAGTCTTAAAACTCCTAAACGATATTTTCTATTAATTATATTTTATTAATTTAAAACTAACTAACTTTACGTGTATGCCACGTCCTTGTATTTTAAATTTGGGACCTCCTTTGTAGCATCCATAATCAGTCCAATAATAAATCAAACCTTGATTAGCTATCTTGCACTTATTGGAACAATTTCGTGCGATAATATTTAACTTTTTTGCATCCCCGACAAATTCTCTAATTTTAATCTCTTTGACAATTTTTCTACTTCAAACTTTTTTAATGATTTTATCGCTATCCATCTTGTCAAATTGTTTTTGTTTGTACTACAGGTTAGTATTCTGAGGTACTACTCTAATCACAGATATAACATTCGTGGATTTAGCAGAAATTGTTAAATTTATACGATTTTTCAAATCGCGTTAGAAACATTTACTTGAACTTAAATTATGTATGGTTGCAAATCAATAGAAATATTTCAGATATTTAATAAAAACGTAGTAATCACTAATGAATTCTTAAAAACCGCTTCTTGTATTGTTTAAAGTAAAAAAAGTTTTGGCAATAAAATAACAAAAAAGTTGTTTACGAGAGGAAAAGTTGCGTTGCAATGAATATAATTTGTGGTTTTTACAGAGATAGAATAGCAGAATTTTAAGTGAAATTGATTTGTATTGGTTATGTAACAGGTTTTCATTTACAGCATCGTTAGCATGAATATTAACATAGCCTAGCATAAGTAATTATATAAAATGGAAAATGTTATAAGTAAAAAAAGAGGTACTTGAAATAAGTGAAATAATAAATAAATCATACGCCCGAAGAAAATTTTATAAATACGTATACGACATATAAGTTTTATTTGAAAATATTTGCTATAACATATAATAGAAACATGAAATGTAATAAAATTAATATTGTATACCAAAACATTACCATTGCTCATTTATAACTAGAAATTTCCATATTATGATGAAGCTGTTTACTTAAATAAATGTATGTTACTGACAACTATGGAAGTTCTAATAGAAGCAGAAGCTGTGTTAGACTATAATGCATAGTAAGTACGAAACTCTAAACGATTTTAATCCATTTAAAAGGCGTATAAAGGCTTGTCGACTGGTTGCGTTACATAAGTATAGGAACGAAACTTTAAATTAACTTTTTGATTTTGGATTCAAAGTTTTTAAATAGGATACGGGTTAGTTAGATTTGATTCTAGAAGTTTTCTGGTTAAAATGTGAATTTATTCCTATATCAGATCCTGTCTTTAAAAAATTTTTGCTTCCAATAATTTGATGTCGTATAACTGAGTGAAATGAGAACGTTTTGCGTATATTAATTAAAAATATTGCGTAATTAATCGCACCCAAAAAAGTTTTCTGAGTTTTCATGACCAGAAAAAATGAAAATAGTTTTTACAATGAGTGAATTGATGAGTACTATTTAAATATTTATGTTTCAGTTTCATAATTTAAATTAATGTGCGGCTTTATGATTTTTCTGTTCATGTTCGTACTTTTAACATTCATATTGGTTTAACTTCTACCTAAAAAGTTTGGTCCTTCGAGAAAATCCAAGAATTTATTTAATAATGCTCGCAGTCTAGTGTTCTTTCAACATTTATGAATACTAATATACATAAAGCGTTCAACTTTGAAAAATATACCAAAAAAAAAAAAAATATGAATGAAAACATGTTTGCCTGTAAACGATAAATTTTATTAATTAAAAAAGTTGCAGCTGGATTCTATTGATACCACCTGGTGTCACCTAACTTGAGTTACTCCATATTCTACAGTCTACCCTGTATAAATAATCACTTTGTTGAACTTCTCATATTTTATTTCATTAGTCAAAAGCATATTCTTTGAAAATTTGTAATTAAGAAATAAATTCGCTTTTTAAAAAGTTTTTAATTAATTAGTTAAAAACTTTCCACTTACAACCATTTTTAAACTAATTAAGTTAGCGAAACGTGTTTCTTATCTACTGAAATAAGAACTAATCATAATAATATAACTACAAACAAGCACCTAGTGAAGAATTAGTTCAAGTTAATAGAGACTTGCAGATATGTTTAAATTCACTCTTATTTAACTATCGACATTGTAAATTATAAATTATATTTTTTATAAAATAATATCCCATCTTATATCTTTGATTTTATATCTTTGTGTAATAACTTAATAACCATTAGTATTCCCCAATGGAATCCTCTCAATTGATCAATGAACTGTCGAGTTGCTCCTCAAATCGATAACACACCAACAACTCTTGACGAAAAGATCACAACTTGAAATTCCCCAATGGTCCTCCACCCTACTCAAAGTTTCCTTTATATGGAAAGTCCCCTTGGAGAATTAAACTGACGCTGGTCGACGCAAAAAGTGGAAATTAAAGGGCGAGACATTGTCCGAGGATTTTATGGAATTAATTGGAAACCGAGAAAATTGGTCAAATTTAAATTTATACTTAAGCAAACTTTTATTTTTATAGAAAATGTTTTAAATATACAAGTGGGTTTTTTTATTGTTACAAGTGGTGTATATTTTATTGTTTATGTATTGTTTAGTATAAATTTATTGGCTCTAGAGTGAATTCGTTAAAAATACCTTTAATTTACTGTAGGGAACGAGCGAGGCACACGTTAATTCTGTAAGGTGAGATTGTAAGACAAAGATAATTCCACGTCGTGGGCTACCTTCTTCTATCGATTAATCCTCAACTGGTAGTCACGAAGAATTAGATCGTACACTATTGTCATGTCCTGTCTTCCAATTATTCTTACTGATATATTCTGACTAGATAAGTACAGGGTTTTATATTTTTGTGACTTTGTGATAAGACTTAATTTTTCTTAAAATTTACTAGTTTCCATCGTTGTTCGAAATACCAAAATAATATCGTTAAAATATTAACTAATTCAGTTAATAAATAAATATCTGTTGCACAATATTGTCATGCATTAAAAATTCTAGCTAATTTATGGGAACTATAAAACAAGAATAGCAAATAATAGATAAAATAAACAGATTGATTATAAGGCAAATTTTAGCGGCGGCAATTATTTGGTGATGCCATGCAAATTCGAGTATTAATATTTTATATTAAACTCCCGGAGCAGCGTGGTATCTTGCCAAAAGGCAAATTTTACATGTGTCATCATATATATTCATGTTGGCCTAGTTCGCATTCCCGTATATGCTCAGGCTAAATTTATGGATAACAATTAAACCTAGAGAGAATGAAATTCTGGTGGATTTGGTTTTGTACAGTCCGGACTAGAAGTTTACATAGAGGCCGATTTTTGATAATAAAAATTTATTATTTATTTAATTATAATATTAATTTTTTTGTTAATTTTATGCATAATAAAGGTTATAAGGTTGATGTACCCTTAAATGTCAAATTTTAAATTAGTTTATGAATAACATTATCGAAACTATATTTAATTACATTATATAACCATAAAATTTTGATTAATTGACAGGAAACACATTTTTGAGGGGAACCATATAGTACATGAAGTAGATGAAAATATAATAAACAAAAGGTAGTGCAATAAATATATATTAATTTAAATGAACACAATAAAGTAAAAGTTTTTATAAATACCTAACTAACTTGAATCCAGGAAAATCCTTCACCGGAAAATCGTTCCGGAATGTCCTTCACAGAATATTCTTCCCGGACAATCCTTTACAGACAATCTTTTAAGTACAATCCTTCGCGGACAGTCCTTCCCGGACATTTCTTCCCGAAATATTCTTCCCGGACAATCCTTCACGGACAATCTTTCTCATACAATCCTTCACGGACAGTCCTTCCCGGAATATCGCGACCGAAATATTTCGCCGTACAATCCTTCACGGACAATATATCCCATACAATTCGTCGCGGACAGTTCCTCCCGGAGATTCCTTCCCGGAATATCCTTCCCGAAATATTCTTACTAGACAATCCTTCACGGACAATCTTTCTCATACAACCTTTCGCGGACAGTTCTTCCCGGAGATTCCTTCCAGGAATATCCTTCCCGAAATATTCTTACTGGATATTCCTTCACGGATAATCTTTCCCATACAATCGGTCACGGGCAGTCCTTCCCGGAGATTCCTTCCCGGAATATCGTTCCCGAAATATTCTTCCGAGACATTCTTTCCCATACAATCCTTTACAGACATTCTTTGCCGGAATATCCTACCCAAAATAATTTCTCCGAATCCTTTACGGACAATCTTCCTCATACAATCCTTCCCGGAATATCGCGACCGAAATATTTCCTCGTACAATCCTTCACGGACAATCTATCCCATACAATTCGTCGCGGACAGTTCTTCCCGGAGATTCCTTCCCGAAATATCCTTCCCGAAATATTCTTACTCGACAATCCTTCATGGACAATCTTTCCCATACAATCCATCCCGGACAGTCCTTCCTGGACATTCCTTCACGGACAATCTTTCCCATACAATTCTTTTCGGACATTCCTTCCCGGAATATCCTACCCAAAATGATTTCCCCGGACCATCCTTCACGGACAGTCTTTCCCATACAATCCTTCGCGTACAGTCCATCTCGGACATTCTTTCCCGGAATATCCTACCCGAAATATTTTTCCTGTTCAATCCTTCGTGGACAGTCTTTCCCGGACATGCCTTCCCGGAATATCTTCCCAAAATATTCTTCCCATACAATCCTTTGCGGATAATCCTTCTCGGATATTCCTTCCCAGAATATCGTTCCCGAAATATTCTTTTCGGACAATCTTCCTGGCTCTTTGCATATGTTCCAATTAGCAGTTCTCCATGATATGTATATGGTCCTCCTCGCCGTTCTCACATTGGCATACTCACTCTATTTCTCTAAGTTTGAACCTTTTGTAGTATTGTTTCTTATTTCGATGGCCTGTTAAGAGTTTTATAGCTTTCCAATTTAAATAGCGTATTTTTGATTTGGTTGTCTTAATGTAATTGTACGTGATCCCGCCGTTTTTGTCATCAGCGCAGATATTTTGCCAGATTTCTAGTTTCATTCTGTATCTAGCTCTATTAAGCCCTTTCTTATCGTCGTATAGTACCTCAGGTTTTTACGTGATAATACACCAATTGATAATAATTTGAACAATAATATGTATCAATATTTGTCAATGAACTATACTGGACCAGCTTTGCCCATTGTGTAGACAGTCAGTATTCCTTGGTCTCCAATACAAATATTTGTCGCTAGTCCATAGTGTGGCCCTACATTTAGGTAAAGATTTTTTGCGAAGGATGATCCGGGAAGGATTGCCTGAGGAAGAATTATTACAGGGAATGATTGTTTCATTCTTAGAAAATCTCGCCTGTCAGACAAAAACTCAAAGAGGCCTGAAAACGGGTCTTTACCCAACGAAACACAAAAATTAACTGACTATATTGAGATTTCTAACTTTAAACCAAACTGGCCATTTACTGAAAAAACATTTTAACTTTTTGGAAAATATTGACATTGACACAAAAATTAATAAATATATGCATTTCTCTGTGACATGCGATATGTTTAAAACGCGACAAATCATCAATGAATATGACAGAAAACTGCCAAGCCCCTCTGGAACTACCTTGTATTGCCAATGGAATTTTCCTAACTAAACAAATTCTTCTTCTTCGTTTTAATAAGTCAGTTGTGTTTGCTACCCATAAAAATGGCCACATTTACACAACATATTTTACTGGTTATTTTGTCACTCTGTTGCACTAAAATTCCAATAATAATTCTTATAAATAAAAATATTTCTTTTATTTAATAAATGTTGAAATTTTATTTCATGGGTAAATTTTTCTTTGCATTATTAAAACAAACTATATTAATAAAATTTTAGCTGGCGTGTTTTACTTATATTTAAACAAGTGTTTGTCTTTTATGATCCCTACTCAGAGAAAAAGATGATCAGATCATGTAAATAAATTTGGAATTTTTTTTAAATAACAAACTAAAAAATCATAATTTTTTAAATTTTATTCAAATAATTTTAGTTGGCACTTAAAAAAATTAAAAATAAAAATACTAAAAGAAATATATTAATAGGAAATAAAAATAAAATAAAAACGTCTTTTCAATTTGTGGCTCATTAAAAGGGAAATATTTTTGTATAATTTTTATAATAATAACGCGTAGTCTGCGCAGCTTATAAAAATATAATATAATAGTAATAAACTGTATATAAAATATTATATTTGCGCTGATAAATAAAAATTTTACAAATATTTTTTTTCCGCTTGTAAAAATTAAATAAATAATCTCTTTCTCTTGAAAACTAAATTGTGCGTTTTAACTATAGAGAAAACCCCAACGATCCGGAAACAAAAAAGAACGCGAAATAACAGACAAAAGAAAATCAAATAAAATCACAATGCCCGAAACCCCATTCTCATCCCTTTAAAATTGTTTCAGTTCCACCTGAGAAGCTGAGCGTCCTGGACGAGACCGGAGTCCACATCCCGGATTATATCCTGGGCCCCTATAATGAAGGATCTTCCATCAATATAACATGTGTTGCCACAGGAGGTAAGATAATATAATAATCCTCTTTGAGTCCTTCCGCAAATATCTACCTTATGTTCCCTCGGTTTCGTTCTCCAAAATCAATCTGTCCGTGATAGTAAACCATCTTATCTAGGGGATGAAAATTACACTTTGATGATGTTGCACATCATTTAGAGATCGGTTAATTCGCTGTTAAAATAATGGAGTTAATTAAAATGAAGTTCAATAAGAGGAGAACCTATAACCCTAGATAAATTAGTAGGTTAGGGTTATTAAATAATAATTAATCATAGTTGTGATAATCTTTCACAGTAGCTTCATTCACTAAACTTAGAATCTGGTTTTTCTTTTTATTTCATAAATCACAAACCAGAATTTATGTATTTTTAGATAATTAAAAATGGATAAATCTATTTAAAATCAATGGATACTGATTTTTTACAGATGAATATATAAGGTAATTATTAATAAATCAAGAGAGGGAAGTAAGAAATTGTGTTTAAAGAAAAGCTTTTACTAGTGCTATATAAATAATTTTATGATTAATTCCAAGTTAAATTATATTTATTTATTACATAATATTTAGAAGAAAAAAATAATTTTGGTAACTCTGTAATCAATAAATCATGATAAAAGTTTGTGTGAACGGGGGACTCCCGGCAGGACCGAAGTTACTTACGTTATTAACTTACTTCAGAGCTCTTGACAGCTTTTATAAGTAACTTATCAAGATCGTACTGTTAGTGTGTGTGTATGTGTCTGTCTGTCTGTGACAGCTCTCACATCCGTTTTACTGAACCGATTTGCTTAAAACTTGGTATGTAGATACCTTAGGGCCATATCTCGGTCGAGTTTAAATTTGAACCCTACGGATTGTACATATATGAGTTACTCTGGGTAAGATCTCCTTCAGATGTTTACGCCTCTAGTTTTTTCAGCTATAGACGTGGTGTAATATCTATTTTTTCCTATTTTGTCCCTATTTTTCGCAATTTTTTTCTATTTTTCCGCTTTCCTCGTTTTTTACATTTTCCAATATTTTTCTCTTTTTTTGGTCTATTTTCCCTGATTTTCATTCTTTGTTTCTATTTTTCACTATTTTCTCTATTTTTCCTTGCATTTTTGTATTATTCTCTATTTCATTTACGGACAATATTTCCTATACAATCCTTCGCGGACAGTCCCTCCGGGACTTTCCTTTCCGGACACTTTCCCGGAATTTTCTGCCCGAAATATTTTCCCCGGATAATTCTTCACGGACAATCTTTCCCATACAATCCTTCACGGACAGTCCTTTCCGGATAATATTTCCCGAAATATTCTTCCCGGACAAACCTTCACGGACAATCTTTCCCATACAATCCTTCACGGACAATTTTGCACATACAATCCTTCCCGGAATGTCCTGCCCGAAATATTTCCCCGGACAATCCTTTACGAATAATTTTTCCCATACAATCCTCCGTGGACAGTCCTTCCCGGTCATTCCTCCCTAAAATATCCTTCCAGAAATATTCTTCCCAGACAAACGTTCGCGGACAGTCTTTCCCGAACATTCCCTAATGGACATTCCTTCCCGGAATATCCTGCCCGAAATATTTTCCCCGGACAATCCTTCACGGACAATCTTTCTCATACAATACTACGCTGACAGTCCGTCCCGGAAATTTCTTCCCGGAATTTCGTTCCCGAAATATTCTTCCCGGACAATCCTTCACGGAAAAACTTTTACATACAATCCTTCGCGGACAGTCCTTCCTGAAATATTCTTTCCGGACAATCCTTCACGGACAATCGTTCACAGAGAATCCTTCACCGACAGTCCTTCCCGGACATTCCGTCCCGGATAATCCTTCCCGAAATATTCTTCCCTGAGAATCCTTTATGGACAACCTTTCCTATATAATCCTTCGCGAACAGTCCTTGCTGGACATTCCTTAACGGATATTTCTTCCCGGAATATCCTGCCCGAAATATTTTCCCCGGATAATCCTTCACGGACAATAATTCCCATACAATCCTTTACGGACAGTCCTTACCGGATAATTATTCCCGGAATATCGTTCCCGAAATTTTCTTCCCAGACAATCCTTCACGGACAATCTTTCCTATATAATCCTTCGCGGACAGTCCTTGCCGGACATTCCTTAACGGAATATCCTGCCTGAAATATTTCCCCGAACAATTCTTTACGGATAATCTTTCCCATACAATCCTTTGTGGACAGTCCTTCCCGAAATATTCTTCCCGGACAAACCTTTATGGACAATATTTCCCTACAATCCTTTACGGACAATCTTTCCCATACAATCCTTCACGGACAAGCTTTCCCGTACAATCCTTCGCGGACAGTCCTTCCCGGAAATTCCTTAACGGACATTATTTCCCGGAATATCCTGCCTGAAATATTTTTCCCGGACAACCTTTCTCATACAATCCTACGCGGACAGTCCTTCCCAGACATTCCTTCCCGGAGTTTCGTTCCCGAAATATTCTTCCCGGACAATCCTTCGCGGACAGTCCTCCCGGATAAACTGCGGAGCAAAAGCAACAATTTCTCGGTCGAATTTAAATTTGAACCCTGTAGATCGTACATACAGGGGTTACTCTGAAGTATGTTCTCCTTCAGACGTTACACCTCTCTAGTTTTGCAACTATAAACGTGTTTTAATATCTATCTCTCGCCTCTCTTTTCCTATTTTTACTATTTCTTTCCATTTTCCTGATTTTCATAATTGTTTCCTATTTTTACCTATTTTCCTATTTTTCCCTGAATTTCATTATTTGTATCTATTTTTCATTATTTTCTCTATTTTCCTTGCGTTTTTGTATTGTTCCCTATTTTTCCATATATTTCACCATATTTCCCGATTTTTGACTGTTTTCTCGATTTTCTGTTTTTTCCTACTTTCTCAGTTTTTCATTATTTTTTCCTCTTTTCCCCTATTTTTCTTTATTTTTCTCTATTTTCTGTATTTTTTCCAATTTTTTCCTATTTTTTCCAATCCTTTTTCTTACTGTTGCATTCAACATTTTTTTGCAATTTTCTGTTCTAACTATTAAATCTTCTGCAGTCTTGTCTCATTTAATTTAATCCTTGGTATTCTACAAACAGTTACAATATGAAAATTTTATATAGCCTCTATTAAGGCAACAAAAATTTTACAATTTATACAGTGCATAAAAAATAAAAGTAACATATATATTTTCATTTGTTTGGTTCTTAACCGGTTTTAAATTTTCTATTAATAAATCCATCAGAATAGCTGTTAACCAAGTGATATAATCATTAAAGCACGAATAAATTCAGCCTCATTTCGCGCCATCGCATCGTTCCTGATATCCTGAAATGACGTCAATATTTATAGCCGCGAGGAAACAGTTTCCAATTATTCATACCTAATCTAAGCTAGTAATTTTCAGCTAATGAAATAGATCACAATTCGACAGGAATAAAATTGCATTACGCTGCTAGTTAGTTGTGTAATAGCTATGTCGAATTGGGTCAAATTCCGAAACAGATAAATTTTTGAAAGAAAGCTGCCGAGCCGGTTGGGTTTAGTAATGAGTTAATAAAATATGGAAGAGGAAAACTGTTACAAAGAATACTAAGGGAATAGGGAAAGTGCTAAAAAATGGAGTGCCAACAAATTGGAAGAAATATAGAGCAATAACGCTCTTGAATACGACATAAAATACTCTTAACCCTCATAAGATAAAGACTAATAAAATATACAGGACAGAATATTAATATCAACTAATTAGGAGCAGAAAATTGGCTATAATCAATTAAAAACGCGAGTAAAACACGCTGAACAGTGGAAATAATTAAAAATTTTGAAAATTTTATTATCTCAAGCCCACATAAAAGTTAATAAATTAGCTATACGTTAGGCTAATATAATACAGGTTGTTCCATTTTAATTAAACCCAATATTACAGTGAGAATGTTGTACTAATTGAACTATAAATTTTAAGCACCCTGTACAGATGTGTTTGTTAGTGAATCAATAAATAGAACTATTTAAACCTAATCTTTTAGATCCTTGGCTCAGGTCTCAGATTGCCTTCCGTTTACATTGTACAGACCACTTGCACCGGGTAGCATCAGTGAAGATTTAATAATCCAGGAGTCGTTATGGCCTTAACTTTACTTGCCCACCTGAGGTGAACGCCAGAATATCTGTTGCAGGATGTTAGTTTATGTGAACAGAAGAAAAATAAATTAAATTACCACATGAAAATAAACCTTTCATTGTTAAACACAGTTAGCAATAAATTTTATCAAAGCCGGTAAAGAGAAGGGTGTGCAACAGGTTCAAAAAGTTTAAAGCGGGTCTTGCGGGATACGAAACAATTTAGCAGCGGTGAACGATGATAAGCATAACGGATTAACAATAATAAATAAGCTGATTATAGGAAAGCTGCGGGCTTCTAAGCGAAAGTGCGGTATGGTAAAAGAGAGAAAAGAACAATGCGGTCAGACGTCGCAGTTGAGCGGTGAATGAAACATATCGAAATCGAGGCTGGACAAAGTACAATTTTTTACAAGTAATGTCGCTATCCTTGTCGGTTCCCAACAATGTTTCTCTAAAAATCCTGAATAATGTCGCCCGAGCGAGTAGTACGGCGTGATTTCCTCGACTATCACTACTATCCAAGTTTCCCTTTACCCATATATAACAGTTATACAGTAACGATACGCACTCTTCGTATACCCAAACTCCATCATTTTGTAGATAAGGCCCTCGTGCCAAACTCTGTCGAATGTCTTGCTGACATCCAGAAGCACAGCTCCCGTCGACTCTCTGTGCTTCAACCCTTGGGTTGTAAACTCAACTAGTCTAAGGACCTGCGTCTTTATCGAGTATTAAAATGGGCACTCCGTCCTAGTATAAACAGTTATCGAACATACAGTGTGATTTTCTCGACTAGTAGTATCGTTTTCCGTATGGGGTGAACTTAGTATTAGTCGGTTAGATCCCCCTAAATTAATAAACCATAGTTATTACCGTAACATTGTGTCGCCGGAGTTAATACAGTATGATTTACTTGACTATCAGTACTTTCCGAGGTTCCCTTTACCTATATGTAACAGTTATGTATTGATGACACGTGCCCTGTGATTTGCTCGACTATGGGCACTCCGTCCTGGTATATACAGTTATATAACATCGAACGTTACAGTATGGTTTTAGTTATCTGTAAGGGCCTAAGTCAAAGATATCTATTCTTCTAGAGTAGTCCTCGTATAAGGCAAAAATGAACTTTAAAAAATAAATACACCAGAAAATTTTATTTATTGACTCACTTTTCGTCGGAGGTCTCGAGCATGCTATTGGTGTTGGTTTTCTGGCGTGGTGATTTCTTCGGTGATGCTGGCACAACTCCATTTATTTTATGCTTCAAGTGAGAACCAAACCTGTCATTTCCCACTATTTGCTCTTAATCAGATTGGAAGGGGGTTTAAACTTGAGTGGTAGCAATATATTGGACTCTTGCGGTGTTTGTCTGGGAACTGACTGACCACTGATTCAATATTCACATTGCTACATACGGTATAGAGGGGATGAATTAATGGTTCCGTTAGCGGTATTATTTTAAGGATGAAGGGGAATCAAAAGGAGTTAAAGTGGTGTGAAAATATGATTAAGAGGAATTTTTTGCAAACAGAATGAAGTTGGTACTATTATTATTAACGGAGATTAATGCTTTTTTAGTTTTAATACTTGCCGGAATTAGTAACTTCGTTACAGTAAATATACTACAATTGGTTTTATCGACAGATATATAATTTTTTCTAAAACCGTACGTTTTAAGTAAAATGGAGATCACTTATTTAGTTATAGGAACCCTTTATGAAAGTATAACTTATTATTTATGTACAATTCGAAAATGTAATTGTATAGTATAACATTTTAACGGCACTTTTTTTGGTGCACTATGTATATTTCAAAATATTTTTACTACTGCGATATAAGTTAACCAATATATGTCATAAAACTCCGTGGCGTCGGTCGTAAATCACCCTGTATTACCTTCATTTTAGATAAATTCGATTGTTTTGTTTTGTTGATATATAAAACAAAAATAAATTGGTAATTAAAATATTGTATAAATTAATTACTTAAAAACTCAAATAAATGCATTAATATTTTGCATAATTAAATTACCATTTCCAATATAAGTAAATTAGTAATTTTGATTTGATAATTAAAATATTTTGTTACAATCTTTAATATAATTTGTCATTGTTTTATCACTTTTCATTATTTTTTTTTAATTCAGTCTTATTTTTACCAATTTTTAATATATTATCGAGTTAGTAATGGTTTGTTAATTTTTTATTATGTTTTTAAAATAACTTTTATTATTTTTTTTTTAATTCAGTCTTATTTTTATCAATTTTTAATATATTATCAAGTTAGTAATGGTTTGTTAATTTTTTATTATGTTTTTAAAATAACTTGTCGTATTTTAAACATTTTTTATATGTCAGAATTTTTATTTATGTTGTTCCCCCGACATATATCTAATAGAAAAGATGTAAAACTGGCCAAAGTAAACTAGGCTGCAGTTAAGGTTTTTAACGATTTTTAAATTTTTTTTCAGAATTTTGAGGAATTTTTAGATTTTTAATGATTTTAAGGATTTTAAAGGATTTTTAAGGATTTTTGGGATTTTTAAGGATTTTCAAGGACTTTTAAGGATTTTTATAGATTTTTAAGAATTTGAAACTATTTTTAGTGATTTTAATATTTTTAATGATTATTTTAGGATCTTTATGAATTGCTTAAGATTTTTGAGTAATTTTAACTATTTCTAAGGTTTTTTAGGATATTTTAAGGAGTAAAATACTTAAAAAATAGTTTTTTAAAAATATCATTTTCAAATATAATCTACTTTAATAAACTATAGTAATATTGATATTGTTTTTAATATTGATATTCTTCGTAAATGAATAATATCAAATTGTCTGGTTACTGGAATATTTTCATAAATAAAATAAATATGATAGTAAATGTGTTGACGCATAAAGGTTTTTATTTGCGTCGATGATATTTTCTCTTTGATGTCGATACATGTTAGTGTTTCGCTTTCTCGCTTAAATAAATGGAAATAAAATATAAACTTTTCAATAAATTTCAGTTTTCGATATTTAATAATGGCAGTTTTATGTACCTAAAAACAAAATAATTACGACAATATATAACAAAATTTTATGGTAAAAGTGTTCCAGGTTTTTTTTAGCGAATCAAGATTAGGTCATGCAGTAGATCCTTTTCATGTTAGATTATACTAAAGTTGTATTAGGATATTTTTTTCTTTTTGATTTATGTATTATTTCTTCCTATTTGTTCTGTTTTTCATTATTGTTTCGTGTTTTTCCCTATTTGTTCGAATTTGTCCTTATTATTATCTATCTTTTCCTATTCTTCACTAGTTTCGCATATATTTACCTATTTTCCTGGTTTTACACATCTAAACCCTAAAGAAGAATTGTTATAATACGGCTCTGTCTGTCTGTCTGTCTGTCTATCTGGCTGTCTGTCTGTGTCTCCGTCTGTCCGCATTTATAACTTAAAAACGAAAAGAAATAGAGACAAACCGTCAACGGTAATAAACTCAGTATACCTTAATTAGCTCAGAAATAAATTTTCAGATTTTTATGACTTCCGGTTTCAAAACTGGTTTTACAAAGCAGAACCGAAAATTTAACGCTGAATCGATATTTGAAAACAGATTTAAGATATCTTTTACGGTTCATGAGATAATCGCATTTTTGTTTAGAAGTCGTCACGTGCCTGCTAACGAGCAGGCGCTCTGATTTTTTTCTGTATATATCTCTAATTTCTCTATTTTATCTATTTTTTTCAAATTATTTTATTTCCAAATATTTCTATTTTTCCTATTTTTCACAATTTTTTCCTCTTATTCGGAAATGTTCTTATTTTCCCCTGTGTTCTCTATTTTTAATCTTTTTTGCCTCATTGTGCCTATTTCTTTCTGTTTTTCCTGTTTTCCATTATTTTATCATTTTTGTACGTATTTATCCCTATTTCCACATTTTTCTCTATTTTTCACTTTTTATTGTCCTCTTTTTTTCTATTTCTTAACATTTTTCCCATATTTCCCTCCTTTTCCTTATTTTACCATATTTTGCCCTATTTTCCCTATTCTACTCTATTTTGTCTATATTTTTCCCAAAATTTGACCTATTTGTTCGTAGTTTTGCCTGTTTTTCCCCATTTATTTTCATATTTCCCCTATTTTTTCTATAACTTTTCTTCTTGTCCTTAGTTTTCTTTAGGTTTTCCTATAATTTTTATTTTCTCTTATTTTCTCCTATTTGTCCTTTTTTGTACTTATTTTTTCGAGTTTCTATCTTTTTTTCTATATTTTCCCCTATTTTTCACTATTGTCTCTGTTTTTCTTATTTTTTCCCATTTTTCCTATCTCTTTCTATTTTTTTTTCTTTTTCATTAGTTTTCCTAGTTTATTTCTTTTTCCTTGTTTTTTGGTATTTATCCTTATTTGTACTTATTTCTCCTTATATTGTCCTATTTTCCCTATTTTTTCTCATGTTTCCCTATTATGAAAAAATTAACAAAGTCAGATGAACAATTTTTTATTTAATTTCAATTTAATGACAACATTATTTAACCAAAAATTAATTGGTGATTCTTTTAAATTTTTATTTTTATTTAAATTTTTCTATAATCGAATTAATTCCAATACAATTAATAAAAAATGAAGTAAAATAATAAATATTATTTTGTCCAACTATATCGCTTATTTGGTTTATTTGACAGTGAAAAAATTAACAAAGTCAGCAGGTCAATTTTTTATTTAATTTCAATTGAATGACAAAATTATTTAACTAAAAATTAATGTTTCCTCTACTTTTCACTATTTGTCCTATTTTTTCCTACTTTTCCTATATCTTTCTATTTTTGCTTGGTTTCCGTTAGTTTTTCTAATATGCTTTTTTTTTTCTTATATTTTCCAATTTTTTCCTTTTTTTTCCTATTTGTCCTTTTTTGTACTTATTTCTCCGTATTTCTCTCTATTTTTTCCATATTTTCTCCTTTTTTTCACTATTTTCTTTGTTTTTCTTATTTTTTCCTATTTTTCCTCTCTATTTGTTCCATTATTAGGTTTCCTATTTTCTTTATTTTTCTTATATTACAGTATTTATCCTTATTTGTATTTTGTCCTATTTTCCTTATTTTTTCTCACGTTTTCCTATTTTCGCAACTGGGAAAATAGGAATTTTAACTATTTTTTTACATTTTCCCTATTTGTTCTCTAATTTTAGTATTTTTCGATATTTTTTTCCTATTTTTTCTTATTTACCCAATTTTTTTATAATTTTTTCATATTTATGGAAAATTTCTCTATTTTTCTATTTTTTTACTATTTTCTTTATATTTTTCTCAAGTTTTCCTATTTGCCCTTTTATTTACTATTTTTTTTTATTTTTCACTATTCAGAAATTTCCATACTTTTACCTATTTTTTTCCTATTTATCCCAAATTTCAATATTTTCTGTATTTTTTCATTCTATTCCAAATTTTGCACTATTTTTCCCAAATTTTTCTATTTTGTCTCCTTTTTTCCTATTTTTCGATGTTTCTCCTATTTTTTTCCTATTTTTCCCAAATTTCAATATTTTATCTATTTTTCTCTAGCCTCATTTTCCCTATTTTTCGATTATTTTTTCCATAGTTTCTCCTATTTCTCACTACTGTCGCTATTTCTTTTATTTGTTCGCTTTTTTTATATTTTTTGTTTTCCATTAATTTTTCTCTTTTCTTTATTTTTTCTTATTTTCCCCTGTTTTTGTTTATTATTCACTATTTTTTGTATTTTTCCTATTTTTTATATTTCCTTGATTTTTATTAGTTTTTCCTGTTTTCTTTATTTGTTCCTATATTTCCCTATTTGTTCCTATTTTTCCCAATTTTTTCCTATTTTTCCGATTTATCTCTATTATTTCCTATTTATCCCTATTTTCCTTAATTTTCTTTGTTTTTCCTATTTTTTCCTATGATTTCCCGTTTCTTCCCATTTTTTCCCTAGAAAATCACGAAAGTAACTTCGTTACAATAACAGGAATTCCCATAAACATAATATGACAAACCGCTAATAACCAATAATACAAATATATTATAGAGCTTAAAAAAAATTTATGAAAACACAAAATGAGTTGTAGTTAATTCTACAAAAAAAAAAGTTTTACTTATTTTTGTACTAATATGGACAAAAATATGTATTTTATGATATTTTGAAATGATGTTTATTTTACTGTTAAAAGGTCATACCATCTTTTTTTATTTTTATAAAAAATATTCCTTTATTAAAAAAAACTTATTTTTTTTCAGGCCGGCCTCCGCCAAAAGTAACGTGGTGGCAAGAAAATGCCCTTCTGGACGATTCCTATGAATATTTGTCAGAACGAAGAGTCCGTAACATCCTCCACATCGATCGATTAGAACGGAAACATCTGCACACAGTTTTCACCTGTCAAGCTTCAAATAACAACTTGGTTGCTCCGATATCGAGCTCCGTGACCTTGGATATTAACCGTAAGTTTTTTATTAATGTATAATTTTATTATATAGCGCAAAGTGATATATTATTTTTAAAATATCAATTAATTTTTATTTGTCTGTTCTTTGGGATTATTTATATTCATTTTGCTTGATCTGGAACGCTCACGTCGTTTCCAGAATAGTTGATGGATTTCTCGTGCGCTATTTGTGAGTCGGTGTACATTCTATTAGACACAGTACCGGCTTCGTTACAATACATAAAAATTAAACTGAGAATTTAATTTTGTTTACCATAAATTCATACTTGTTTAAATTTTTCAAATTATTTTATCTACACGACATTGGTCATCAAATTTTTGTCCTATAAAATAACAAAATTAATAAAAACATTTTCCACATTATAAATGTGGGGCAAAGAACCCCACACATAATTAAGAAATTGGTCCTTGGAAGTTAATGAAAATTTTATATGTGTTACTGAAAGTTAAAAAAAATGGTAAAGTTTAAATTTTTTGCTATGACTGGTTTCGCCTCTATAGAGTGTTAATACTCTTTTGGTAACTTGAATGGTAATTTATTTATATTTCAGAGCTAAAACAACAAAAAAAAAACTAAACAAAAAAATTAACTCAATCTAGAAAATAAGTGTAACTAGAAAAAATGTTTAGTACTATTATCTCAATTTTATATGGAAAGAACAGATTATATAATGCCGATATAAATACACCAACCCGTATAGTTAAAAAAAATGTTTAAAAAATAATTATATTTTGTTAATCTCTATTAAAACCCTTTCACGAAATTTACAGAGTGGCCTCAAATTGTGTAAAAAGTATTTACTTTAGGTACATACACGGTCTGTATGAGTACAATCCTGAATAAAAAGATCTGCTCCATAGTTATATTATTTTAAATTTAATACTGTATTTTTTATTGACAGAAATCGTCACGTAACGAAAAAGCGTCATGTCCCCTCAAGGCGACCTTTTTCCTCTTTTTCTCTTACTCTCTGTCTAGAATATGAATTTTTTCTTATTTAAATTTTTTTATATATATTATTTGTAATTATTTTATTGATAGATTTTTTTTCGTTTTTCTCTCATTTTTCTGGTTTTTTGTTTTTTTTTTGTTTTATGCTATGTTTTTCTTGTTTATTCCGTTTTTTTCTATTTTTCCCCATTTTTTCTTTTGCTTCTGATTTTTTGCGTTTTTTTGCCATTATAATTGTTTTTTTATTTTAGTTTGTTCTTACAATTGTTTTCGTTTTTTTTGGTTGTTCTTTTTTTGCCGTATTTTTCGATTTCTTGCGTTTTCTGCTTTTTCACAATTTCTCTGTCTACAATATCAATTTTTTCTGATTTAAATTTTTTTATATATCATTTTTAATTATTTTATTGAGAGATTTTTTAATTTTTCTATCATTTTTTTAATTTTTTGTTTTTTTTTTCATTTTTCTGTTTTTTTTTCTGATTTTTTCGTTTTGTTCTAATTTTTCCTCTTTTCTCTTTCTTTTATTTATTCCTTTTTTTCAATTTTTCCCCCTTTTTTCTGATTATTTGCGTTTTGCGGCCATTAATTTCAGATTTTTTTGCTATTTATTTAATTTTTTTTTTTTTTTGATGCTCACAATTGTTTCTGTTTTTTGGTAATTCCTTATTTTTTTGCGATAGTTTTCGATTTCCTGCGTTATTTCGACTTTTTGGTTTTTTTCTGCTTTTTCGCAATTTTTTTAATTTTTCGTGTTTTTTTTGGTATTTTACAATTTTATTTTTCATTTATTTTCAAATTTTTCTTTGAATTTTTTCAAAAAATTTTCTTTTTTTTTCTTATTTTTTCTGATTTTTTTTTAAATTTATTTTGATTTTTTTCTGATATTTTTCGTTTCTGCTAATTTGTTCTCGTTTTTTTTCTCATTTTTCTGATTCTTTCTTTTTTCTGTTTTTTTTTTTATTTTTTTCAATGTTTTATAATTTTTCCTCATTTTTGTCTTATTTTTTTTCCTAATTTTCTTGTTTTTTAATTTTTTCTTATTTCTGATTTTTTCTATTTTTGACTTTTTCGTTTTTTTCTCATTTTTGATTTTTCTGTTGTTTCTGGATTTTTTCAACTTTTTTCAGACTTTTTCTCATGTTAAATCGTTATGCCCGCTCGGCGATCTTCAATCTCTTTTACTGTCTACAATATGAATTTTTTCTTATTTAAATTTTTTTATATATCATTTGTAAGTATTTTATTCATTTTTCCATTTTTTTTTCTAATTTTTCCTCATTGCTCTGTTTTTTATTTATTCCTTTTTTCCATTGTTCTTAAGCTTCTGATTGTTTGCGATTATTTGCATTTTTTTGAGATTTTGTTGCGATTTTTTTGTGATTTTTTTGTGCTTACAATTGTTTCCGTTTTTCTGATTGTTGTCTGTTTTTTTGCGATATTTTTTGATTTCTTGCGTTTTTTTTGCGACTTTTTCGTTTTTTTTCTGGTTTTTCATAATTTTTTAGATTTTTCGTTTTTTTTTGGTATTTTACAATTTTATTTTTCATTTATTTTCAGATTTTTTTTTCAATTTTTTAAACAAAATTTAGGTTTTTTCTAATTTTTTCCGATTTTCTCTGATTTTTTTAAAATTTTTTTCTGATTTTTTTCTCATATTTTTCGTTTTGTTCCGGTTTTTTTCTTGTTTTTCTGATTCGTTCTATTTTCTGTTTTTTTTTTATTTTTTCAATGCTTTATAATTTTTTCTTATTTTTGTCTCATAATTTTTTTTTAATTCTTTCTTTTGTTTTCTAATTTTTTTCGCATTTTTTCTTATTTCTGATTTTTTTGATCTTCGAGTTTTTCTTTTTTTCTCATTTTTGATTTTATCTGTTGTTTCTTGATTTTTCAAATTTTCAGGTTTTTTCTCATGTAACGAAAAAGCGTCATGCCCCCTCCAGGCGACCTTCCATCTCTTTCTCTTACTCTTTGTCTATAATATGAATATTTTCTCATTTAATTTTTTTTTATTTATTATTTGTAATTATTTTTTTGAGAGATTTTTTCATTTTCGTTTGTTCTGTTTTTTCTCTATTTTTTCTAATTTTACCTCATTGCTCTGTTTTTTTCATTTTTTCCTTTTTTCTTATGCTTCTCAATTTTTGCGATTATTTGCGTTTTTGCCATTATTTTGAGATTTTGCTGCGATTTTTTTGCTATTTATTTAAATTTTTTTGTACTTACAATTGTTTCCGTTTCGTTTTTTTTGATTCTTATTTTTTTTGCTATATTTATTTTTCGATTTTTTACGTTTTTTGCTACCTTTTGTCTTTTTTTTCTGCTTTTTTATAATTTTTTTGATTTTTCATTTTTTTGGTATTTTACAATTTTATTTTTAGATTTTTCTTTCAAAAATATTTAGTATTTTTTCCTATTTTTTTATTATTTCTGATTTCTTCTCATATTTTTCGTTTCTTCTAATTTGTTCTCGTTTTTTTCTCATTTTTCTGATTTTTCTGATTCTTCCTTTTTTTCTGATTTTTTTTCAATGTTTTGTAATTTTTCCTCATTTTGTCTCATTTGTTTTCTAATTCTTATTTTTTGTTTTCTTATTTCTGATTTTTTCGGTTTTCGAGTTTTTTGTTTTTTTTTATCATTTTTGATTTTTCCGTTGTTTCTTGGTGTTTTCAATTTTTTTCCCATTTTTTCTTAATCTTCTTGTGTTTTTCGATTTCTGTCGGATTCTTTCGTTTTATTTTCGATTTCTATCGCTTTTTACGATTTTTCCTATTTTTCTGATTTTTTTTTCATTTTAAATCTTTAAAAAGTCAAAAAATAACGTTTTATATCAGACAAAATCGTAGTTGACAATTTTGAACTTATTTCTTTACTTAAAAGGCGCCAACATCATATGTTATCTTGCCACAAATAGGTTTTTGACCGGCGCCCCTTAATATTAAATATAGGAAGCTGCGTTTTTCATCAATCGATTCAGTGATACGACTATCAACTTTATTCCCTAGATAAATTTGAAAAAAAATTGCACGTACGTGCTCTTTTAATAAATATTTTAAATATCATGAAAAATCCACATATTTTTAGTTCCCATTTTGGGCGAGATCTCGTCCAAAGACTAATAAGTATGTTTTATGACACTCTATGCCCTGTTTTGCGTAGAAAACATTAGACTGGAGGGTTGACTTACTTAACTGGGAAATATTAAAAACAATTTTTACACCCAATTTATTAGGGGGTATTTTTTTAAACCAATACCAAGTAAGTCACGTGGTGTACTGGCCTCTTAAGCTTTGCATTAAATTTATGAATTATGACTCCTGAAACACCTTTTTACATATTCTGAAATGTTGAAAAATTCTTTTCCAAACTCAATCATAGTGCAGACTAAAAACCAAAAAAAAAAATAGTGAGTTGTTTGAATTAAATCATAAGAAATGGCAGCACCATGTTGGGCTTCAATTTCATATTTATTAAAAATAAGGAAAAAATAAAAGGAAATATTAAAATATAAAATTAATTTATAATGATTATATATATAATATTGTAAGAAAAATGTAAGGTCAAAAAAGAACATAAACATGTAAAAGTAATAATCAAGCTTCTTTCTCGTTGAAAACAAAAATAAAAATTGTTATTTAGAGCACAAAAAATACTAAACTATAAGCATCTCGGAGACGCCGGGTGTTAAAATGCATAATTTACGCTTGATATGTAGCAGTTAGCGTGGCACATTTCGCAATAAAAACTCTGTCACGTGATCCCGCTGGAAAGTCGTATAGTTGAACATTGAATAATTCTCTAACACTGACTTTACGATCAGCGACGCCATATTTGAAGCTATAAACTTATGGAAAAGGAATGGAAAAATAAAATGTATTTTGAATAAGGGAAAAGAAGATTTGGGATTGCGTATCAAAAGAAAACCAGTGACCGAAAGTTTATAGGTTATCGTGTAACCAGAATATTAGGTATTCACGAGAATATAATAGCAACGTAAAGAAATTTATGTATATCTATAAAAGAGACTTGTTACATCCTTTTTATTTTGTTTCCATTCGACGAAAATAAAAAATAATAATAAATATATTTATATACAATACAACAAAAAATAATGTGAAATTGCACAAGAAATATTGCGCAGAGTATCACCAAAATTATAACACAAAAATATGTACTGTGCTGATAGATGACTTGAGACTGTGGTAAAAAAATGTTTCTAACATAAGATTTTTAACCTTTAAGAGCACTATTTTATACATTATCACAAGTGAAAGATTTTTATAAATCGAGATTCTGTTTTTGTTTCTCTTTGGGACCATTCTCTACAACCGTATTCACTGCAGCTCCGTGAGCTTAGTGCGTTATCTCCTGTCTCTTTTATCTCTTGTCTCCTTGTCTATTGCACTTGTTCCTGTACTAGTTTGTAAAGATTCTTTAATGGCTGTTTGCAGTAGTCTTCTGGATCCACTTTTGCATATATTCTTTGCCTTCTGTGATCCAGCGCCTCACAGATGCATAATATGTGGAGTGCGTTCTCGGTCCCTTTATAGCATTGTCTGCATTTAAGGTCGCCGTTTTGTTTAGACGCTCTCTGGTGGGAAGGTGTCCCGTGAGGAGCCCTGTGGTAATTCGTAGTTGATTCCTACTCATTAAAGTAGTTCATCGCTGGTTCTGGACCAATTAATGGGATTGACGATCCGCTTTTTGTGATCTTGTCAGCCTTTTCATTTCCAACGATACCTCCGTGACCTCGTACCCACAATAAAGTGACCTTTTTTTGGTTGACCAGTTAACTAAGTAATAATTACTAGTCTGGATGTCACCTTTGGGCTCTTTGGAGCCTTAAGGGCTACTTGACTAAGAAGATCATGATTCTTTTTCCTCGTAGGTCCTTGAAAATTCAAGTGTTGCATAGACCTCTTCCTGGAATACAAAAGTACATCTTCCTAGGGAGAAGCTCTTTTGATATCTATTCTGTTCGCAGTATATACCAGCTCCACTGCCCCCTTCCGTTTTTGACCCGTCTGTGTACCAGGTAATGCCGTTAGGGTTTGTCCTGAAATCTGTGCTCAACTCATTCCGATTCTTAATTATTATGCTAGGATCTTTATTGAAGCTGTATTTAGCAGTGGTCACGTGGTCTGACCTTATGCCAAACATGTTGCCTCCCTCATAATGTAACTCTGTGTCAATGAAAGAATGTGTGCTCGACGTCGTCCCTCTACCTATAGTAGTGGCATTCCTCAGTTTACTTCCTCAGTTTACACCTTCCCCATTTTGTGGAGGTATACCCTGAAATACCCATGTTCAATTAGTGCCTGAATAAGGAAATAATCAGTCTCTCGATGGTTACAAGACATCCATCGCTCCACTTCCGAAATCAGCCTTTTGGTTCATTGCGCCGTATCGTGGTTTCCCTCCTAATCACCCTGCCACTGTTTCAGAGATCTGGATCTCTCTTCCTTTTTCGTCCGCTCGTTGACCTATCTACCATACAGCCTTTTTCTCCCATCAGCTAGAATGTGGTTAGGTATTGTACCTGTTGCCACTTGCACCGTGCTCGCGGAGACGGTTTCGTAGGTGCTAGAAACTTCTCTGCATTCTTTCCATCGCACTCCTATAGGATGTGACTTTCAGTGCTTGTGTCCATATGGGGCCGCATATAGGAGGCTTTTCTTACTCTGTGGTTCACCCACATTTGGCATGATTCTGACGAGCTTTTCCTCCCTGTCTTCTGCCTTCTTAGTCACCTCTTTAATGTACGTCAAAAGCTACCCAGATCGTCTATTATGACCCACAGATAGCCAACTTGCGTTTTTGGGACTATGGCCTGTTGCCCCAATCAGAAAAAACCAATTTTTTTAACTCCCTCTGGAGTCCGCAATATAAGTACGCGGTCATACATAATGTTCCACAGGGTTGGCCCTAGCATGGATCCATACGAAACTCCCGGCGTTATTTTCGTAACTTCTCCTTCTATCACCTTTAGACTCCTCTGACTCAGGTATTTCCCTACTATGTTTTGTATATACGGTGAGATTCCGGTTTTCCTCAGTTGTTCTCTAATTTCGATCCATGGCGCCGTATTAAACGCGTTATTTATGTCTAACGTTATCTGGGCAAGCCATCACCCACCAGTTCTTGGACCACCTTCACCGCTAGGACTGTGCTTCTTCTCTTTCGAAAGCTAAACTGGTCCTCCGATAGCTCTTTCTTCTCCTCCAGTCCTTTTACCAGTATTTCGAATTAGTCCCTCGTATTCAATAGACATATCGGCTGGTAGGTCGCTGGTCTGTCTTCCGTTTCTTTGCCCTTGGGTTATAAGGACTAGTTTGGCCATCTTCCACGGTTCCGGGTAATCCTGTTTTATCAGGAGTCTATTAAGGTTTCTCAGTCATTCTGGCTCCACGTGTCCTGCCAATTTAAACGCTTTCGGCGGGACCCCGTCCAACCCTGGTGCTTTTTCCATTTTTGAGTCCCTTCAGTGCTACCTGTAGTTCTTCGCGGTTGGAGAAAGGGTTTTACCCTTTCTCAACCTCCCTTATGTTCTCCTCTTTCTCCTACCTTTGGGAAACAGAGCCTCTGCCCAATCCTTTTTTTTATCTGGGAGCTCCATTGGGGTTGTCATGCCCAACTTGCCCACTGCTATCATATACCCTTTTCCCCATACGTCTCTATCCAGTTCCTCACATAACTCTTTCCATATATTCCATATATTAGGTTTTGCCCTAGCGATTTCCTTCTTTAGGATTCGATAGGCTTCTCTATATGTATCTCCTTCTGCGGGCCGTGTTTCACCCCGCTCTTGCCTTCTCAATTTTGGACGTTTACCAATAAAGAATCATTTGTACTTCCCCATGGAACCGAACTTTTGTAAGCTTTTAAAACCTGACCCAATCCACCTGTGTTTTCAATCCAAGGCATTTTGACTCTTTTTTCTTGAGGGTGTTTTTAGTTTCAAAATATATAAACTGATGGTCTGACAGACCTTCCTTCTATATCACCTCCCAATTTTGGACCTCCCCAGGAATTCCGTATGTTGAAACAGTTACTATTCCCCCTAACGAAGGTCGGACGTCCCCCTTCATTGTGAACTATAAGGTTCAGTGTGGCTATCCAGTCTGCAAGGCATTCTCCTCTCGCGTCTGTTGTGAGGAGCCCCATTGTGGCCACTTGGCATTCACATCACCCAGAATGAAGAACTCCCCTCCACTCTTCTGTCGTTCCTCCATGAGGGGGTCAACCATTTCCAGGCCTTCTACCCGCAAACCATAGAGAACTTTGCCAGAACTTAGATAACGATTCCAGGTCCCGTCCTTATCTGCCAGACCTCAACTTTCCTGTTCCTGAAGTATACACCCACGTCCAACCACGTGTAATAAAGCATAAACTAGTATTAATGTGTCAGAAAACCGATGGCCATGACCCACCTATAAATATGTTAGATTATTTACCGTGGAAAGTTTACAGCCGGTAAAGAGAACGATCATTAACGCTAATTAATTAACAAGTAATGATAATGACGTGTAAAATAGCACTATATAATAAACGTTTTATCTACAAGCTATTATATGAGATAATTAATTAATCCTATTAATTTAATTAATACAATTCATACAAAAAGAGAAGAGATTAATATTGACTGTATGATGGCTATGTAAGTTTTCTTTCCTTTTTCATTATGACCCTGTATAAATCCATAAATATTAATTTAACAAGTTGAAATTACCTCATTCAAAATTCAAAAAGAGATCTAAAATTTACGCAGCCACATTTTTAATCTTCTCTAAATGATTAAATGTTAACTTTGTTAACTTTTGTGCGCAGTTTCTAAGCTTAAAAAGGATTTAAAAAAATGGGGCGCGTTCGCCGCAGTTCCGTGTTCATTTCCGGATTTTAACTTCATCACTGACCCCGTACTTCTTTGTGAAAAACAAGATTTACGATTACACGCAATCCTTTATGTGTATAAATATGTCTCATGAGTTGTTTTAATGTGGTTTATACATTACATAAATTTTCAGGGAAATTAGAATTTGGGGAGTTGCTGCACCAAGAAAGATTCTCCATTCTTGTTGCTGTTTAGACTAGCGGCATTAGCTTGATTGATGCCTTAAATCGTATTAATATAACAGATAAATATAAATACCGATAAAGGTTAAAATTACTATTTTTTTTATTTAAAAAAAGTGCAGGAAAACGTGTTTTAAAAATCTAAGAGATCTTAAAAAAATTTGGTAACATACAATGTGGGTGGACGATAGCTGCTTCCCTATTTAAGGTAGGTAAAAGAATCAGAAAACTAAGAAAAGATCACAAAAAATCGAAAATTATCAGAAAAAATCTAAAAAATGAGTAAAAATTAGAAGAAAATCAGAAAGAAATCGAATGAATCATAAAATATCGGAAAAAAAGAAAAATCGGAAAAAATGTCTTGGAGCAGGATCGGGAAAAATTAAGCAAATTAGAAAAATAAGAAAAAATACACATTATTTGAATTAATCAGAAAACAATCGATAGAATCATAAAAAATCGGGAAAAGTTAGAAAAAATTGGAAAAAGTCGAAAAATACCAGAAAAAAACTGAAAACTGAAAAAATTAGAAGAAAAACGGAAAAATCAGACAAAAAAAACGGAGGAGTTAAAAAATACCGGAAAAGGATCTTGAAAAAATTGAGCAAATCAGAAAATAATAAGAAAAAAAAGACGATGTCTGAATAAATCTGAAAAAAAATCAGTAGAATCATAAAAAATCATAAAAAAAAACAGTAAAAAGTTAGAAATAATTGGAAAATATCAGAAAAAATCAAAAAATATTAGAAAAAAAGTAAAAACAGAAAAAATTAGAGGAAAATCGGTAAAAACCCGAAAGAATCATATAAAATCGAAAAAGAGGAAAAATAAGAACAAATGTCTTGGCCAGGATCGTGAAAAAATGAGAAAATCAGAAAAATAAGAAAAATAAACGTTTGAAAGAACCTGAAAATATGAAAAGTTAGAGGAAAATTGGAAAAATCAGAATGACAGTGATTGAAACAGTAGTGCCAACTGCACATAGGAGGACCGCGAGCGCTGCGTAGCGGCGGCCCATTCCCGCGATCTAGAGTAAGTTCGTCGCATGCAACACTGCCTTCCTGGGAGTTATCATTATCAAATGATTTTCTCATTACTATCACTTAATCACCTAGTTGTCACTTATTCAGATGAATACACAACAGTGTAATACAACGAAAGAAAAAAGCCATAACAGAACGAGCAAAAAAGAAATTTTCCGCCCCCTCGAATCTGACTTCTTGGACTTCAGCCCCTTTAGCCCCCCCTCCCCCTAAATCCGCCACTTGCCTCAATAACCTCCCTGTTATTATTGTCACATTAAATTTATCACGATTTCTTCTGCATTGGTTATAATACACCTTTGGCAATCTCCTTAGCGTTCAGTCAGTACTTTTGTTCCAGTTCTTTTAATAACAAAAATCATTCGAGTATGTGAAATAGGTAAAAAATACTAACTAGGGTATGAATAAGTAGCTGCTTATAAACTTATCTTGCAGTACAGGCAGAGTTAATCTTCTGTTTGAGGAAAGATTATTTTTTCGTGACACTTGTAACGCGCTTAGTCCAGGTTTCGGATTGCCTAGGGCGTCACCTTCAGCTTATAATTTGAATGCCACTGCACGGGCAGCTTCAGTGAGAAAGAACTCCAGGGGTGGTATGGTATCGAAAAGAACATTAGCGGCCAGAAGGGCGATCTTTACTTGCCGTACTGGGTTGAGTTACTGGAATGAAAAATAAATTCAAGAAATAAAGCTTTTATTTATACCGAAATTCCGGCGAAGAACGAAAAGGTATGTAACGCTCTCTATCGGTGATGTAGGACGGTACTGACACGTCTCCTAAGCTGGCGTGGTCAAATTAACGATTCCGGTACAGTACCAGGTACAATGGATTCAGCCCCAAGGTCGCTGACTGGTACTCAAGTCGAACTCGGAGTGGACTGGAACTCCAACTGGGACTTTGGGCTGCCACTGCAGCTAACTTGATCGACTCCGGCTGCCGTATACCATAAGGATGGCTGTGTATGCGAAACAAATACGCGAGTGACTCCATCTTTCGGCAGGGGTTTACGACTGGCCTTATACTCGAAGTATCTCACATTTCCATAATTTTACAATTTCACTAACAGAAACTGACAAATGAATAACTGCTGAACGAAAAACTTCGGTACTCTTAGACTTCGGTCTCAGATCACAGAACAATATTTTTCAAAATGTAAAATCTGAATTGTATCGTACACGAATATTGTACATAAAATAAAGAAATCGAATGATCAATAAAATACACAGTTTTTTTGAAAGACCTGATTATAGGATCAGTTCTATAATTTCCAAACTCTGTCACATAAATAGCTATATTATATAATAAACTTTATATATATATTCTGTGAAATTTATGTAAATTTAAGGATTACACGTTACCGGTCAGTATTAATTTAAATTTAATTATAAAATAACTAAAATATATATTATTCCAAGTCCATAACACAACAAATTATATATTTATGTAATCAAATACGTTAATGGTTACACATCATTTAAAAAATAATTATTATGCAAAACATACTAACTCATCTAACAAGTTTTAACAGAAACGAACCTTCCTCCGTCCTCCTCCTTCCGTTTTCTTCATAAACATCAATAACCTAGTGCCATAAAGACGTTTGAAGCGAGCTTAATCCGAGCACCTACAAACTCCGAGGATATAAACAATCCCTGGCGGAGTTCGTTCTAACAGCGATACAAGGATATCTCAAGGATGTAACTCCCGACACAATATACATGTCATTCTATAATTGCACCGACTCCTGACTCTACTGGTCCCCCAGGACTTGTTAGATCACGGACTCGCCTACCAATCATCGGTGCCGTTGTGCGAAATCATAGTCACGTGTCGTGTTAGGTCTCCTGGCGCTTTCATACCCGCTTGCCGACGTTCTATGGTCACAGTTTTTGTTTTGTTACTGTTATTATAAAAATATATATAAACTAATTTATGATAAAAATTCATATCAATGTTAAGGAAATTAATAATTAAGTTATTAGATCCAATTATTTATTATTATTAATTAAAGTAACTGTCGTTTTCGGAAGCAATTTTTCAAAATTATATTTGCTGTGAGAAATAAGAATATAAAGTATTCTTGAAAGTTACATCGTTGCAATTATCTTTTAAGTTTACCAAATTTAATGTACCATCATCTTGAACGGTTATTAAAACTTTAAACGAGAGTAAATTAAAAAAGTAACATTCTTCTTTAAAAGTTTTTCATTCTTGAGCCTTCAAAAAGCCCAAAGAAGTTCATTTGTTTTCGCCTAAATTTTGTTTTATATATATATTTCGCGGTTTCTCCAACAATTTATTCTAAACTTTCGCCTTCGTTTCCGAACTTTATTCCCCAAATTTCTTAACAGTAATATATTTTTTAGTATAACCTAATAAATTATGAGAAAAATTTTTATATTTACTTCTAAAATTGTTTTAAACAGCACTGGCGTTTAATAATTATAACAAGATATTCGTTTTCATAATAAGTCAAAGCAAACATTTTGCAATCTAGTATATTAGAAGAGAGTGTCATATAGTGCATGGAAATCAAAGCGAGCAGCCCTAGCAAACGTTATTTGTAGACCGTTCACGCAGAAATACAGCAATCAAGTGTTAATTGTTACATTTATAGCTCCCATTATTCTTTATTTTCTCTTGTTTATTTGGCGAAATGCACAATAAACGGGCTTGCGGAATTTAATATTTGACCAAATGACTTTTGGTCAGCTAATAAAGTTATTATGAACCTCCCCCGTTGTTTATAGCATAAAAAATATTACGTTTAGGATATAAGCGGATTGTAGAGAAAAGGTTAGATAATGCATTGGGATTAGTAAAAAAATATATGTATAAAGCAATTTTTTTTTTTATTATAACTATTATCCAGATGTGTGGAGGTGGGAATCTTTTAAAGATACCAGACGCTAGGTTATATGCGTGAAGTAGTACTGGACTCTCTGATTGCTCTATAAGCAGAGTCAGGGACATACGTGCTAAACCCTCCTCGGTAATTTGTCCTGGTATTGATCTATTCCTTGTACCCTACTATAGGAGTAATTTACTGATTTTCAAAGATACTTGGAGGATTTTGCTCCGTAAAAAAAATAGAGAAAACGTAAGGTATTTAATTGAATTATTCGTAATTGAGCCTCCCGGAGGGGAGGCTCGACACGTGTAGAGTTTGTTGACGTGAAGGAGGGACCAGCTCATCTGATGCCTAGAGGTGTCTCCTCGAGGAGATCTAGGAGCTCGTCCGGAATATATCTCGCTTCTTTAAAAATCTTCAGATTCGGTTGTGGAACTTTCTTCTTGGATCGTCTTTAGAAGGGTATTCTAATCCTTAATCTGTCCACTTCGTCCGGAAAGTATCAATTGAGTGGGTGTTGAAGCTGTCCAGTCTAATCCTGGAGATTTTTGAACCTGGAAACTATAGGAGGGAAAGTGCCAAAGGAGGTATGCACATTTCCTAATGATTCTCCTCTCGGTTGCGGTAAAGGTATACAAGAGAGGGGGACGACGAGTTGAGAAATTGAGGACTCTATAGTCCATTACTGGACGGATGTAGGTTTTGTAGGTATGCAGCAAAGTTTGAGGATTATATCTACAAAATCGACTACCCATAGCTCCCATGAGAGCGGCTCGTTTCCTAACTCTGTCAAGAGTGATTAAGAATGCGCGTGAAGTACACTCCCAAATGGATAACCTCTTCTAAGGTTACTAGTCTCTCTCCCCAGAGCCTAAGCCGTATCTCATTGAGGAATTGGTTAGCTTTTAGGGTGCGTTTGGGATGTTTAAAAATTATCAGTTGGGTTTTTTAAGGGTTAAGAGTAATTCTCCAGTTGCTACACCATTGGGAGGAGTGCGTTAGGAGTTGCTGGGTTTTGGTGTTCAGAGCTCTCGTTGATATTTACCATAAAGCTGAATGTCTTGGCTAGGTGAGGGTGGGTGAGGAGTGTCGTGCTTGTATATGACGCATAGCACGGGTGCTAATACTGAGCCTTGGGGACTCCTGCTAGATAAGTAACAAGGTCTCACAGGGAGTTTCCAACTTTAAGACAAATGGATTCATTTTTCATGTAGAAGCGGATGAGTTTGATGAGAGGGATAGGGAGTTCGATGTTCAAAAGCTTCCGAATAATGTTCAGACCTAAATTGGTATTAAAATTTGGGGATCGTTCCCCCTTTCATCCAGAAAATTCTAGATATGATCTTCGAGCAATCCGGTCATTCAATCGAGCTGAAATTTTGTACATGGAATTGATGCCGATTTTTACCTACTTTAAATTTTAATACAATCGAAATCGTATCTTTATCCTTTATATTAACTTCACCGCCGGTCTTCAATTTTTATGGATAAATGATTGAAGTAAAAATTAACATAATTCTCATCATCCACTTGAGCTGAAATTTTGTATGACTTGACTTGATATTGGTCATAAAGGTACATTACCCTTGTTATTTTTTTTGATACTCCATATAATCTAGGTGGTAGAGTTTCAGTTTTGCATATTTTCTTCTTTATCCCATGTCCAAGCCACTAAAGATGGAAGCTGCAGTTGCAGTCAAAACGTTTGGAAGTAATAACCAAACAAGAACCACGGTAAAACAACGCGGAAATAAATAATTATCAAATAAACTAAGTTATAAATTTAATTTAGTACCAATATCAATCAAAAGAGTATTTATGTTAGTCTTTATGAAAATAAAATAAAAGAACAATGAAATGGAAACCGAAATCGTACACATAATGGATTTATAATGAAAAATATGTTTTTATGGGTACTAACTAGAAAAATGAACTAAACTCTCGGATTTGTCGATTTTTAAGTTATGGCATAAAAGCTTCGACCATTGTGTGATTCTCCTTCAGATGACAGCCACATCTGTAATTTTTACATATGATGTGAAAACTTTTAAAATACTGATTTTAAAAATATATCATACTTGCTTTCCATAACTTATGGATTATAAGAAAAATTACTTTCTTAAATTGTTTATTATGAGAACTAAGACTAAATGTATTCTTATGTAAAAGATGTTTAAAATGTTTCCCATTTATTTTTTTGCACTGTTACAGCCTATTTCTTATTTCCTCTTTAACTCCCTGCAAAATGGCATTGATCAATGATATGGGATTTTGGGAAATTAAATTTCTGAAAAAGATCCACATAACCTATAATTTTTTTAATACAAGAACGGTTTTAAAAATTGATCTGACCAAGAGTTTTGTTAATGTTGTAAAATAGGTTAGTTACCAGTAAAGGGGGTTACACTTATTCCCACGCACTGCAAATTTCTGCAACCTGGTCACTGATCATTATATCATTTGGATTAATTATTTCAACATTATCATATATCGAATGCTGAATATTTTGTTAAATTATAATGTAATTGAAACCTAATATCCTTGTTAAATTGGAAATTCCTATTAATATCCACAAGGCATTATTTAAAATAATTTACTCAACCGTCGCCACAATTTACAATTTTTTCTAGCTCTTTAGGCAATTGTATACAAGTTTATATACCGAGTGTATATCAGTAATGGACCACCCCTAATACCTTTTAAATGATTTAATTAGCTTATTACGAGTTTCGGTTGATTATAATAAATAATATAGTCCCCACTAATAAAAGCTACACTTTATTAATTATCTACGTACGTTTCCCTAACTATGTTAAATTCTTGAACATTTTTGAAAACCAAATTCTCAAGTCAAGATTATAATAGGAAAATTGAAAAGTTAAATTGAACACCCGATATATTTCTACACATTAGTATACTCTTTATACAATGGTACAACCATATTAGGTAAATAATTAATTTGAAATCAAAAGTAAAATTTTACCTTTCATAATTAAGCATTTATGCAATTTATATTAGCAAAGCCACATCCCTAATACGATTTGATAATGCAGTTAATATACCTGAATTAAATAATTTAGGGGTGGCTCATGACCCATTTATCAACCAGTAATTTTTATCTAATAAATCTCATGAAATAAAGGATACAGTATATGTGTTCCACGGCTGTTTAATTGTTGTAAATGTGTTTTTTTTATTTTAGCACAACTTTACGTAACTTTGCTTGTCCCGCAAAAACACTTTTTTTGCACCTAGATCAGTTCATTATTTTATCGGCTTCTTGTTCGGCATATCCTCTAATTATGTCTTTTAGCTCGACTCAATTATACTATCTGATTATATACGGCTTGTTAATTGAAGCCTTCTAATAGTTGTTTATGTAACAAGGATATAAATAAATGTTTACACCCCTATTTATACTCGTTATATTATACAAGTTCTTTATTTCATCCAAAATATAAATATTTTATAAAATCTAAA
Source organism: Neocrepidodera transversa (assembly GCA_963243735.1). Lineage (NCBI taxonomy): Eukaryota > Metazoa > Arthropoda > Insecta > Coleoptera > Chrysomelidae > Neocrepidodera > Neocrepidodera transversa. Next base: position 11,157,732 of record OY725337.1, read on the forward strand.
AATTTAATTTGATTTCAATAACATAATAATTTATTATGTCCAGACGTTATATATATATATATATATATATATATATATATATATATATATATATATGACATTTGTTGTAAAATTTTTAAATTTTTCTATTCCGTTTGATTAATCTGTTGGTTATTTTCATTTTGTAGCTGCTTTTGGTTTACTCTTTTTTTACTTATTTATTTGCTTGAATCTTGGTTTCATTTTGAAAGCAGCAAATTCTGTCTTCCAGTAAGTGCTGCCCTCTAGTAAAATTTAATAGAGGTTAACTGTAATTAGAATCCGCGCCATATAATTTTAAATCTAATCTCTTGAAAACATGTTCATGTCAATCATGAACTTTGGACTTTACAGGGATGGAAAAATCCGCCAAAGAACCATCATCCAAAGCCATGTCCTGTCTTCCAATGATTCTTACTTATAAATTATATGACTAAACTAAGTATATTGTTTTATATTCTTGAACGAATAATTTAATTTCTTGTTATAAAATCGTTATTTGTGTATTAACACCGCTATTTATGTGTATAGTAATTTATTTGTTTAAGAAAGATTTACTGTAGCTTAATTTTAACTCTGCTAAATTAATTTAACAAATAAAACATAATCCGTCGTTCGAAGATAATATTTTAATTTTTATGTTCCTTCTCGCGGCATTACTGAACGCACATTATAGACAATTAGACAACTCATTGACAATAAATGTTACTTTCTTCTAGCTACTATGACCTTTTATCTATTAAGCACCTGTAGTCTGTAAATAAATAATTTGTTATAGAATTTATTAACAATGGAAAAAGTATGAAGATGAGTAGATAAGCTAAGTGCATTCTGGCGCATTTATTGATCTCAACAAGGCATTCGACTGTGTTGACTCTCCATCTCCGTTATTAGTAGTTAGATTTAAACAGGACAAACGGCATTGTATTATAAATGTGACGTAGAATAAATACATGAACAAAAATCATGCGCAGAAGTAAAGACCAAAGGGCCTTAAGGTCAAACTTCGTTATTATTGGTCCAAATTTAACGCGGAAAAAGGCGGTATATTTGAAATGTGACGCAGGATATATATTTACTTGTAGGTGTATTCTCAGAAGGGCATTTATTTACTTTAGTGTTTTTTTCATTTTGGATGCAGCAAGTTATGATTTGCACCTACATCAGACTAAGTTTTTAACATGAATCTTCATTTCTATATCGAGTCAATGAGATATAGTTATTACTTGTTTATTCTTAGAAATTTTTTGATTCAAAATTAGTATAAAATCTTCTTAATGGTGAATCATAAAAGATATTCATATACCATTTTATCAAACTTCTATTCCAAATTTAATATTGATAACGCCCATAATTATAATAATCTTGTGGTTTTTCAAATATTTTCTTAGGAATTAGATTCATATTAGCGAAATTGTAGGGGGCTAAATTTCAAGGTATTTGGAAATAAAAATTGTTTGCAATTTTACGCTGATCAGAAGACATATTACTTCTTAATATACGCCAGTAGAATGTTGGTGCATAGATGAATATTCACAGGGCCCTTAATTTCCTGAAATAAATGTGATTAATTTTCCTTTTCATAAATAGTAATAAGGACTCGATTATATTTTTTAAAATTTATTGTAATAACTTTTTTTTAAGTCCCAGCTCATTTATGAATTATTAAATTTTTCAGATACATTTATTGCAGTATATTTTAGTTGTAAATATAAAAAAACATTTTTATTTTATGCGACAAAACTATTCCCAATAAAAAAGTTTATTTTGTGATATATTTATTTTATTTATATAATATTTCATAAATAAATAATAACAGTTTAATTAAGCTTGGAAAAACAGTATTTAATTTTTAATTAACCAAAAAAATATAAAAAAAAATCACTAAACGCATCGTAACGAGCTTCATATAATATAAATAAAACAATGGTTATAATTGGTATTGATAGAACTTTCAATGGCACACATGTAAATCTATTATTTAATTCAATCTATGTTGGTTACCAAAACGCAATAGCAGCCTCGGTAATAATTTATAGATTTCAAACAACATCAAATTATATGTCGTTATGCAATCGCATGACAATTTCATTTTAATTTAATCCCTGCCATGTCGATGCTTACACATCGGTTCTAAATTTATAAATTTATACGTATCTGTTATATTTTCCTTAGGTATTAGCAATATAAAGGATTAACATGGAAAAATTAACTTTATTTCAGATTTATTTTAATGATAATTTAATAGAAATTCAAATAAATTCAACATCGACAATCTAGTTGAAGGATTATATGTATAATCTACTTAAGTTATCCTACAAAAGTTTCATTCAAAATTAATGACATAATAAATTCACAAAATATAAAAGTAGGGAATATTAAAATATTCCGTCGTTCCTGAACTAAAAGTATAATACACTGTAACTGAAGGGGCTCCTGAAGGGTTTTATCCAACCGGAGTTAGCAATAACTGAAAAGCAGAATAGTAAAGTGAGTTAACTCAAAATTAACTAAATAATGGTCTTTTGCGGCTCTTAGAGTTTACCTAAAAGAAATTGATAATTAATAGCCTTCCTGGGATGTTCGAAGGGTTCGTCGGCCTCTGCTGAGCCTTGGAGAGGACTTAGGAAGGGTTAGAAGTATAGAAGCAGAGAAAATAATATTACTATATTATAGTTTATTTTCTGAATAAAGACTAACTGATATTTAATTATCAAATTGATATTGCTTTAAGAATAAAAAAAAATATCTTCATTACTTCTATATAGATAATATTACATAAAATTATTTAACTAATTACTCCTAGAACTACTTTGTATTCTACAAAAACTTTTTTTATACCAATTTAAATACTGTTAAATTGTCTTACTTTAAATGTGCAACCAAGGCGCTGTTAAGAACTTTCATTCCAATACCAAAAGCTTATTACATGGAACAAATGACATAAACGCTTATCTCCAATTGTAAAACTTCTTTTGTACTTAAATGGCCTATTACATAAAACATTGTAACGAATTAAGCTTATCATGTTTCAGCTCGATCTAAATGAATAATTCCGCTCCTGTCAAGCCAGTTTTATTTGCGTCAAGTCAATACAAAGCTAATAAAAGTTTTATGGCACCGAGAAAAGTCCCCTGGTTTCAACGTAGATCCGGTTTCTCCAACTTTATAATGTTATGCTGTCTCATTTCAGCTTAGGAAATTTAATTAAGACACAACAAAAACAAAAAGTTTTTTTCGCTCTTCCAATTTATTTGGTTTCGCTGTTGCCGTAGTCTAGTTTGCTAATCCGACGCCTGCAGTAAAACTTTGTTTACGCACATCATTTTATTAGTTTATACGTAGATAGATTTTATCCATGCTTTAAACTGGTTTTATTATAACAGCAAAATTATTAAATTTGATTTATAAGCTATCACCCTGTATGTCTTTTTTGTAAACTATAGTACATTAAAGCAATGTCCTCTTTGAAAGTGGCCATTCCCTTGATATTTATTCATAGCTGGTCATCAGATAAAAAAGCCACTATTAATCTTCGAAAACAAAGAACAAAGTAACTCGCTTAGAGCTCCAATTTATACACCCGCAACTTTTTCTAAAATAAATTGAACTTGCAGAGTTCGCAAAATTCCAGAAATTTGGTCACTTCAACCCATTAGTTCGTCATTAGTCCTAACGGTATACAAACAGAAGAATCTAAATTGAATAAGAGGTTGATATCTTTTCGTTCTTAAGCATTTTCCATTGTTTTTCCAAATATTGTATTTTTTTTGTTTACCGTGAATTCCACGCATAAAATTTATAAGAAATATATTGTGATGGACAATAAAAGAATGTGACAATAAATGCTGTTGATCCAAGTTTTTTAGAAATAAGTGTGATTCTGTTTTTATTTAATTTGTATGTAATAAAGTAAAGTTTAACTTAAATCACCGCTTTTGATAGGGTATTAATCAGATTTGACCTGGTTTTGATGCGTGACCTTCAATTAACGCAATTTTACCAGAATGGACCCAAGGTCCCAAGGACTTTCTTATGGGGTTTAACATGGGAATTGCAAAGGAACTCTTGCTGCCCCTTTACTCATTATATTAATGAATGATATTTTGAGAATATTAATGATTGGTATAGTGAGCATATGGCGCCTTTCGAGGAATGTTCTAAAATTAGAGGTATTGAGTCCATGGATGTGGGGCCTATTAAAAACCCAGAGAGTTTCGGTGAGTAATCTTGGTCGTAAAAATAGGACGACGTTAAATAAACAACAAAATAATAAACATACTTACAAAAATATGTCTTGTTATATTTTGTTTCATAATATAATAAAAATACTATAGACCGAAATGTCTAGATTGATTAATTGTTTCTATGTTTACAAACATTTATTTTATATAAAGAAAAATCTTTCGATTTTAATTTAACTCATACCGCTAAAACTAAGTGTAAAACAGAGAAATTTGGTCACTTAAAATCCATAAATTCATAAGTTAAATGGTAAGAAGAACGGAAAGCCGTAGAATTAGTTATATCGTTGGTAACAGCGTATTGTTCACGCAGGATTTATATCGTGGCTTACAAGTTACTGCTTATAGGTAACTTGAATATCCCTCTTTTGTGATACCGAATGCGAACAATGACTTTGTAACCGAACGCTGATAGCGAAGTAAATGTCAGGAGGTCTTTTGTTTGAGTGTGAATACGCGTTATATACTCGTTCCTTTCAGTATGATGTTATTTAACTACAAACGCCATGATCGAGAGAAGCTTCGGAAGAGGAACCATATTTGCTAGATTATACTATTGACATCCAATTCATATAAAAAATATATATGTTCATAGTTTTAACGTTGATTTAAATATATATTTTTGCGATTATCTAGAGACAATTATTAGCAAATATTGTGTAAAATACTGGAGCCCACTCTGGAATATATTGCTAGTTCTTATTGACTTTACAATATCCGTCCGTCTGTCTGCCTGTCTATCTCTGTCTCAGCGATAACTCAAAAAGAGTTTCGGTCTTTGGAACTCTATTTTCTGCAAATATGTTAATATTTTGAATAATATTTTATTTGCAATCATTTACTAGGTAATTTTGGTAATTGTAAAATATTAAATAGCTGTAAGAGTAAATGAGGTATTTGTCCCTTTATTATTTTAAAGCAGCCTCTAGGCATATTTGTTCTCATCGCTATTATAGACAAAGGACATAATTGAATGCAAATTGAAAATAATTTGGAACTGAAACAGAGTGTATCGAACATACACACCGTTTTAAAATACTATTAAACAAATAATTCGAATGGAATATTTTGTATTGGAATTGGCGATGTTGCAAATTACGTATTGTATTACCTTTTAACGTTTTAGGTATATTTTGCTATACATCAAATCCGATTTCCAAATATTTACGCTTTATGCTAGAAAGAATATATTGATTAATACATTATTTCATAAATCCGTGTTTTTAAAATGGTAGTTGAAAATAATATTGAATTTATTCTCATTAGGTACATATAGCTGGTTTATCGATATCTCAGACGCATTCATCAAAGTACTCACATATGCTAATAATCATATACGAAATAATATCTTACATCCCGATTTCTCCCCAAACATTTCCCTAGGGAAACGCAACTTTTCAACAAATGGGGCTTAGCTGGTCTACCTACTAGTTTTCTTTTTCCACTAATTTTACACTTTACGGCTTATCTCGCTTGATCCAGTCTTTTATATGATTCCTAAATGTACGTTTTGGTACCCTCATCGCTGGTTCTGGACCAATTAATTGGCTTGACGATCCGCTTCTTGCGAGCTCATCAGCCTTTTCATTTCCAGCGATACCTTTGTGACCTGGTACCCACGATCAAGTTACTTTATTGCGGGTCGCCACTTCCCTAAGTTCTTCGCTATATTCCCATACCAGTCTAGATGTCACCTTTGGGCTCCTTATGGCCTTAAGGGCTGCTTGACTGTCTGAATGGATTAGGATTCTTTTCCCTCGTGGGCTCTTATATTACTATTTCTCGCACATTTGAGTATTGCATAGACCTCTGCCTGGAATACAGAGGTATATTTTCCTAGAGAGAAACTCTCTTGGTTCTTATTCGGTACTTCGGTTTTTGACCCGTCTGTGTACCAGGTAATTCCGTTAGGGTTGTCTTGAAATCTGTGCTTATATTCAACTCATTCCGATTTTTAATCATTATTCTCAGGTCTATATTGAAGCTGTATTTAGCAGTCACGCAGTTTGACCTCATGCCAAACATGTTGTCTCCCACATGATCTAGCTTAGTGTGTCGCAGTCTGTGATTTCCTTCATTTTTTTCAGCGCCTTGTTTAGCTGTATGAGAGCCCCCCTTGAAAACATTTAAAAATATTTTTTACAATGCATATGGCTTTTAAGACAACAAGACGCATACACTGTGAAAATTTGAAGACTGCAGCTCCAACGGTTTAGCTACTATAGTAAAAGCCAGATTTAGAGTGCAGTGTAGGCAGCATAGCCCAATGCATTTTAAACGGAATAATGTTCGGCGGCGATGCTAGCTTGGCGCGGCAACGAAACAAAACCCAGAATCGTCTAAGCTGCTTGATACGGTCCTGGCGTGCTCAACCATCCGTTTTCTAACGTGTCTGACTACCTGACATCAACCGTCAACCATGCGCACGATAAGGACCACAGTATAGTCTAAATCTGGCTTTCACTATAGACCGGTGTGACAGAGAGACGGACACACACATAGCGCCTGTCTGCAGGTTCCGGCTCCACTGTTGTCAAGTTTATCCACACGTGAAGAACATATTTAAGCATGAGTTCTAGTACCAGCGTGGCCCAGGGATTGAATTCCACATAGTTTTTTTTTAATACATGCCAGATTTAGATGGTCAAGACTTCTTTTAATACAATTAATATATTTTTTTAAATAAACAACTGGATTTAGATAGTCAAGACTTCTTTTAATGAAATAAAAAGATTATTACACAGTCAAGTGAACGATATGGCAACAGCGGAGTGGGAACCTGCACGCAGGCGCCTCTGGACGGACACGTGAGCGAGAGCAATAGGACTCCGTTTGAATCCTTTGGGGTACGGAACCCTAAAAATGGCGCATTTATAAATAAAAGTTTGTAAAGATAAAATGGCACAATAATGACGAATACGTTGGAAACAACATAATTTGTTTATATAGTTATTAATAAAATGTGTGATTAGGAATACAGGTGCAGAATAATTATTAAAAATGGCGTAAATATTACTAAAATGGTTACAATTAAAATCTTGCACGGTTTATTATTGTTTAATTGAAAATACAATTTACGAGTCACTGTATATTAATCAATTTTTAAAATAATATTGACGAAATACTGAATTCGCTTCTAGAATTTTTTTATAAATTTTAATGGAGCTCTTCTAACGCGTAGTTTCTGAGAACAACCCTCGAAATAACTAGAACAAATTTCCGAACTTTTTTTTTCACGAATCATAATTAAACCTGTGCAATTTAATGGTTCTCGATGAAGTATTGAATTCATTGCTTTTCGATTCTCTGCATGCCGCATTTTATTGAAATATGGCTCGTAAAATTCAGCAGTTTGATGATTTTTGTTCTGTGTTTTTTTTTCGGTTTTTGTAGTTGGCTTCATAAAATTCAAATATCGCCACCGAATCTGAAAAAACAATGAAATGTTACTGGCACTGCATAAAACAAATCTGCCAATTTACTTCAAACACCTCTATTGTAAAATGGGCCACCAAAAAATATGGAGCTATAAATAAAATAGGTATTTTGAAACAGGGTCGTTCAAGGATTCTTTGAAATAAAACTCTGAGAACATTTATATTATATTCTAATAGATAAATATAAAGAAAAATTTTATGATTGATTATTTCCTATTTCTGAAACGTTTGATTAAAAATCGGGATTCATAGTGCCGGTATTTAATTAAAGTTAAATTAGAAATTCCATCAGCTACTATATTAATTCTGCGTTTCCACTTGACTTCCTACCATGTTGATATCGAACAGAATGTTGCAGCATGTGCTCTTATGAGATCGTATATAATTTCGCACATGGGGCTACAAGACTCATAGAAATGTATACGGTGTTCTTTGCGTAATTTCTTTTAATAAAGAAGAAATAATTATTAAGTTTCTATACAGGGTGGCCGGTGATAAAATCGACAAAATTTAAGGGGCTGACAATATGGTTACAAAATTCCATATACAAATGTCCAAAATCGCTTCGTTACTGATATACAGAGTGATTTGTGTATTTAGACAAAAATTCAATTAGTCTTATTAAATACAGGAAATAGTTGATTTGGTATAAATTTGGTACATGAATTAAACTGAAAGGCCTTAACGACCGGAATATTCTTTTTCTTCCATGTTAAGTTCTTGTAATAATAACTCACCCTATATAACGAATCAAGAATGACCCCTTTCAAAGAGATAACATATATATGCAAATCCAACAATAAACATTTCTTGACCTGGGCAACGACTGAATTTTTTGTGAATTATATTTGCGTACTAAAAAATTTGAATTTATGAAAATCGAAAACAATGCACAATATTTTTTTCTAATAAACATAACAAAAAAACTTTTTTATATATAAGATATTGTTTTATTTGAAAAAATCTTCATTCGTAATTATGATCATTTTGTAGCGTTAGTTAAATGAAAAAACGATAATTAAGGACTAAAAAAATATAAGTGATATTTTTGACAATTTTTGCCGTGTTTTTTATCATTTTCCGAAGATTTAGGGAAATTTTCGAAAATTTGACAACGTTGCTTTAAAAATACCTGGATTTTAAAAAATCGCCATAACGTCCTGATCTTCTGTAATATTATAAAGTATTCGGTAATTCTAACACAAAACAAAAAAAAAATTAATAAATTTTTGACAATTTTTGCCGTTAATAAAACAAAAATTTACATTTTTTTTATTACTAATTTTTTTTTTATAATTTTTTGTCTTTCACGATTTATGTTGCATTTTTTTTTTTAATCTGGGATTTTCAAAAGATTTAGGGAAATTTTCGGAAATTTGACAACGTTGCATTAAAAATACCTGGATTTTAAAAAATCGTCATACCTTCTTGTTTTTTTGCAATATTATAAAGTATTTGGGAATTTTAACTCTTTTTGTAAACAAAGTTAGCAAATTTCCTAAAATTTCATAAAATTTGGGAATTTTGAAAGACAAAACAAAAAAAATAATAAATTTTAAGTACATTTTTTTATTTTACAAATTTGTTTTTCATTATTTTTTATCTTTCACCATTTATGTTCCTTTTTTTTCAATCTGGGATTTTCACAAGATTTAGGGAAATTTTTGGAAATTTGACAACGTTGCTTTAAAAATACCTGGATTTTAGAAAATCGTCATAACTTCTTAATTTTCTGCAATATTTTAAATTATTCATGAATTCTAACTCATTTTTTTAAGCAAAGTTAGCAACCGAAAAATTCATAAAATTTAGGAATTTTGGAAGACAAAACAAAAAAATAATAATAAATTTTTTTGGCATTTTTTTCGAAAACAAGAATGTATATTTTTTTATATTATTAATTATTTTTTATTATTTTTATGTTGCACGATTTTTGTTGTATTTTTTTTTCGAGATTTTTCCAAGATATAGGAAAATTTTTGGAAATTCGGCAGCGTTGCTTTAAAAATACCTTGATTTTTAACATTATTAGAAATTATTGCTTTTATGCAATATTATAAAAAGATTTAGGGACTTTTAAGAATCTTCTTTTTTTTAAGCAAAGTTGGTAAATTTACGAAAGTTTCAATAAATTTCAGGATTCTGAAAAATAAAACATAAAAAAATTAATAACAAATGATATAAGTGATTTTTGACATTTTTTGAAGTTTTTTTGTCATTTTTGCAAGATTTGGGGAAATTTTCGGAAATTTGGCAACGTTGAAATAACAAAAAAAATGAGAAAAAATAAATAAAAAATCGAAAAAAAAACAAAAAAATGAAAATGCCGAAAAATTGAAAACAATCAGAGGAATAAGAAAAAAATGAGAAAAAATCAGAAAACAAAAGAAAAATCGGAAAATGAGAAATAAATTGAAAAAAACCATAGGAATAAGAAAATATGAGAAATCAGAATCCGAAAGAAAGAAATAGAAAAAAAAACAATAAAAAAATGAGAAAAATTTTTTAAAAAATTAAAAAATAATCAAAAAAAAAACAAAAATCAGAAAAATGAGAAAAAAGAAAACCGGAAAAAAATTGGAGAAAATACAAATCAGAAGAAAATAATGAGAAAAAATCACAAACAAAAGAACGATGAGAAAAAAATGAGGAAAAATAAAAAAACCGGAAGAAAATAAAAAAAAAATCATAAAAATGAGAAAAACCGACAAATCGAACAAATGAGAAGAATAAGAAAAAAAACGAGAAATAAATCGAAAAAACGGATAATCGAAAAAATCAGAAGAATAGCAAAAAATCGAGAAATCGGAAATTAAAAAAATCAAAAAATATCGGGAAAAAACAAAACGAAAATGAAAAAAAAATCAGAATAAAAAATAATTAAAAAACAAAAGAAAGAATACCAAAAACAGAACTATGAGAAAAAAACCGGAAAACTAAATAGAAAAACAGAACAACAGAAAAATGACGAAAAATAAAAAAAATCGGAAAAAAATTTTAAAAAATCAGAAAAATGAGAAAAAAAAATCCAAAAAACTGAAAAATCGAAAAAAAAAATCATGGTAATAAGAAAAAATGAGAAAACAAAAGAAATAAATACGAAAACAGAACAAAGAAAAAAAAATGACAAAAAATTTCAAAAAACATCGGAAAAAAATAAAAAGTCAGAAAAACGAGAAAAAAACCAGAAAAAAATAGAAAACACAAAAAAAATCAGTTTAAGAAAAAATGAGAAAAAATCAGAAAACAAAAGAAAGAATAAAAAACAGAACTATGACAAAAAATGAGAAAAAATTATAAAATATCGAGAAAAATATCAAAATATAAAAAAAAACAGAAAAATGAGAAAAAATAAAGAAGTAATTAATTTCTATCGTATTGAGTAAAAAATATCCTGAAATAAAATATGCATTAGTAAATTTCAATGTGTTAAAAATGTTCTTGAGTTTTTAAAATTTCTTGATTTTCTGCAATATTTTAAAAAGTTTTCGGTAATTTTAAAATCTTTTTTTTAAGCGAAGTCTATTTCCAAAAATATCATTATATCTGGGAAAAAAACAAAAAAATCAATAAGACATGATATAAATGATTTTTTGGGACAATTTTTGCAGTTTTTTTACGCCTAGTACAAAATTTTTCTTTCTTTTTTTTTTTAATTTCTTATTTTGCACGATTTTTTTCCAATCTGCTTTTCCAATCTGAAAAGATATTTAATATTAAAGTTTCAAACTTTGACATTTTTTTATTTTTGACAGGTGACAGTTCTGAATAGAGATTTTTAGGAGATTTCAAATGACATATTATAAGTCAAATTCCGTTATTTATTGGTTCTGTCATTTTCTGACAGTCACACTTCTGTTTGACAGATGCCGGACAAAAACTAACTTTGACATTTTTTTATTTTTGACAGGTGACAGTTGGAGAAATAATTTTAACTGTTTTGAATAGAAATTTTTTCAAATGACATATTACAAGTCAAATTCCGTTATATATTGCTTCTGTCATTTTTTGACAGTCACACTTCTGTTTGACAGATGTCGGACAACAACTAACTGGTTTTTCCAACGATGAACCGAAATCCGAAATATCGGCATAAAAAAGGAATTAAAAATAACAGTAAATAAAAGTTAAAGCGTCGAAATAATTAATAATGATAACAGAGGACAAAAGTGAAAAGTAACTTTTGAGGAGATGGGACCAGGTGAACCAAAAAATATTATACAGGATGTTTTAACAAGATGTTGGCCAGTTTAAACAATTGCTTTAGTTTTTGGTAGTAATTGGTTTTTTAAAAATTTAACGCATTAGGTACAAAAAAAATATTTATTTTATGTGATAAATGGAATGCTTTTTCATTGGATATTTATATAACCTTTGTTCACTTTTTTTGGTTCAAATAATGTATCTATTTGATTAAAAAGTATTTATTTGTCCATTTTTTGAAATGCGTTTTTTTACACATTTATTTATCTGAATTTTGATGTTTTTACATCATTTGACATTAAACATAAACTATAAAAACTGTTCATTTCTTTTACTGCGATATAAAATTCCTTTTGTAGTGTTCATGGAGTCAGCTCTCACATAAACGGACCCTTTGTCCATCCATTCGTAAAACTGTAAAGTTAACATTTCCAGGCAAAGTCTATTCTAATTTCTATGTTTCGGAAAAGCCGGCAGACAACAAATGTCGAGCGAATGGAAAAAAAAATAAACTCCCGTTCTCTGGATACGCCGAAAACAAATGTCAAATGTCCTTTTACCCTTCTCAAAGACTGTCCTTGCAATCAATGAAATTTCATTGGATGACATCTAGTTAATGGATATTAGGATTTTAAATTACAATTACGTATCCTAAAACTAAAATATACTTGTCTAAGATGGATCATTAAAATACAAGATCATACAGCATTTAATAAAATATATTGTTACATTACAATAAATATTAAAAGTTTTTAACACATTATGAACTTATCTTCTATTGCTCCCCCGCTAAATATCTTGATATTCTGCGGAAAAATTTATTATCAATTGTTCTTCCAGATGTCTGATTTGGAAATTTTATAATTGAATATTTAATCTTCCTCCAAGTATCTTCTTGCTGATATGAATTGATATTTTCCAACGATAATTTTTTAACTTAACTTATTTTCTACGATAATTTACTTAATAAAACTAAATACATTTTTTTAGTTAATGGCATATATTTTTTTTATATTTTAATCATAATTTCTTTTCAATAAAACTTTCTCTTCCAAAAATTCCACAATTTTTTTTTTTTTTTTAATTAGCAAAAATGACAATACTTTATTATTATTTTTCTTCCCAATTTTTTTTTAACTTCTAGATTTATTGTCATATAAAAATATTACCTGTTGCTATTACTTTATTACTTCTTTTTTCAATAATTCTATGATTCCCATTACTATCATCACAAAATTTTAAACGTTAATGTCAATGTATGCCGCCAATTTTGTTTTTATGGCGGGAATAAAAATATGACTTCCTGTTAAACCGGAAGTAACATCAAATTTATGGTTTCCTATTACGCATACATTTCTAAGGCCACCCTTTTTTTCAGAATTAGAAAATTGCAAAAAATAAGTCAGATACGAACAGTTCCTTAATTTATTCAATATGGCCGCGTCAGATGAATACGATGTGAGAAAATTACTAAGTAGGATATGGAAATTATTATTATTTACACAATATCTTTAACTGTAACTTCAAACTTGGTCTTTTAGAAGACTTGGAAATTCTTCTTGAATTAAATAATCCTTCCTCTTCCTCTGTAAATACTCAAATTAACTTAAATATCAACAAATATAAACCTCTGTTCAAGAGCCTGTGAGTGTGTGATACTTAGTCACTTCCTTCCTAGTTCTACGTTTTATCTCCTTTAGTCACCTGTCAACATTACTCTTCTTTTCCAAATTTACCGTCTTCCTCACAGTAGTCTAACACTCCATCATTTTCTTCTTTGCCTGCCTTTTTAAATTTTCCTTTCTCAAAACTTAACCTCATTTATAAATTATTGTAAAACCTGCATGGTCACATTGTGTCTTCGAACTTAAATTTTGTCTTGTATCAAGACAACTTACAGGCCTGGGCCTGCCATGTTGTCATAATTGTTACTTTGGTTCATTGTTACTTTCTAGGGGGGCCCCATTAGCCTTCAACCCTTAGCAAGTACCAACAAATGTCCTTATACCTCATTAGTAAAAGGCCATTTGTTGTCTTTCTTCTTTCCCCAGAGTGACAAAGCATTACTGTTACCTTTTTTAATATTTCTTTAAATCAAAATGTTATGCACAAATGACCAAAAATAGCATTTCTATATATAGTAACCCGTTTGCATAGCTAAGCATTTTTTTTTAAATCTGTGCTACTTTTGCACCTGAGAATATAGGGCATACGGGTCTTATTTTACTAGCAATAGTGTGACATATTCTGATCGAATGACATTATTTTGTTATAGATAGAAACAACAATACAAAATTTTCAAAATATTATCCTTAAGTTGATAAAGAACGATAAAATTTGACTTCTTTTGGCGAACACTTTTAGTTTTTCAAACAAAACAAAATTCAGTTTTTTTTTAATGTTAATTAAAACTCATCGAAACATTTATACCCGCTTAAACTGTTCAATTAACTGAAAATCTATAAAAGTGCACGCTGGTCCGATAAAAAAAGTTGAATCAGAAATCGTTCACGGGTCAGTCGGATCCAATTGAAAATCTGTTGAACCGAGAGAATGTTTCAAATCTCTGTACACGCTAATCCTAAAAAATTCCAGGACAATGGTATTATTTTCGGTTTTGTCTCCCAAACAATTAGAAATCAACGATGATATCCTACTGCGATACAGGCTTAATTAGTTTAGTCAATCGCAAGAAATTTAATTACAGATTTATCTAGTACTTTGTCCAATGAGTGTATAAAATAATAATTGATTTAAATTTATTAATTAAAAGTAAATTATAAAATCAGAATTGCTGTTCGGATACGGTTATTTAAATGAGTTGCTGGAAGTTGTGTTTATTTTGTAAATTGAAGAATATAACCGGTAGTTTTTTCAGTATCTTCTTTGAAGCACACATCTACCTATAAAACAAAATATAATTAAGGTAGTTTGACGGTAAAATGATTTTAGATTTAGTATACTGAATATAATGCGGTTCGATAAGTTTTGATTTTATTTATTTATGTGATCTTATCAGGGGTAATCAAAAAGATACCCTTAGATGATGCCACATAGTTATTATTTTGTGGTAAAAAAAAAACACAATATTTCTGGTCGAATGATTTTGAATCGCAGTATTAAAATTGGGATCTGGTTCTCTTACACAAAATCGCCAGGAGTTCCAATTCGATAGTGTAGTCCTTTCTTCAGCGGAGGTCAAGGAAGCAAACCACCTGCATCACACAGCAAACAAAAAAAAAACGAAAATCTCGTAGTTCAAGTAGAAATCTAGAAGGTCGAGTAGAAATATTCTTCAACAACTGAAGAATCTTGAAGATCAATTAGAAATGTTCTTCACGAACGAAAAATACCATAAAAGGCATGCTTAAAAGGCATGGCTTGAAAGTTACCCAAAAAAATAAGCGTGCCTTAGGATTGCATGTCAAATCTATAAAGAAAAGACAACCTTATGAGAATTTACATTAAAATAAAATAAAACAAAATAGCTTACCCTTAACTATAAAGAAGCCCTCGATAAGACATTAAAACGGTATACACTAACACGTGTAAAATACAAAATTTCGCTCACAAGTGATACGAAGGACCTTTGCTTTCGCCGGTCAGAATAGGAAAGAACCAATCTCGTCTTAAAACAAAATGGAGGCCTCATTAACAACATCCGCAAGGTGGCATATTAATAAATTAATAACAACTAAATAGCTAAATGTCTAGGCAACCAGGTTAACCCCTACGTCTTTTATGGGTTGCCTATAGTCAAGTACTATTAACGACTATTCAGAGCAAGTCTAACGTAACCGAAGCAGTTTACTACTTAAAAAGTGTTTTGAATTATGATATACCTTGAAATAAAAAAAAACTTTTTAATTAGGGTCATGAGGTAATTCGTTTATCATGTTACGAAATACAAAAGAAAAAATTTACAAATGGCTTTTTATACATGAATTATGAGAGAGATGTAAAAACATAAAACCTTATACTACAGGATGTCTTGTTTGGTGTAAAAATCGTGGACAAAAATAATGTCGAGGCATAGAGCAAAATATGTCAATTTTATGTTACAGTTTCAAGACCTAAAAATAATTTATTCTTTACAAAATTACGACTGATTTAATTACCTATTAAATTATATATTAATTATTCAGCTGCTTTTGAACCTTTGAAATAAATCTCTGTTCCTACGATTATTGGGCAGATTAGTATTGAGTTCAGATCACACTCTCGTATAACAACTAAATACAAACTATTAATAGCGAATAAGAAAAATAAAAACTCAGAAATAATAAAATCCTTAAAAATATTACAAGAAAATTAAAATTTATTCTGCTTCGAAATGCAATGTGTAAAAACTAAGGAACGACTAATATTACTAATCTACTTAAAATGAATACATATATACCAAGTTTAATGGTAAATACTCTGGCTCAAAGTGATGCAAATAGTTTAGGGAAGTAATAAGCTCAAAAGCTGAAAGGGGTACAATAGTTCATCGATTTTTGGGAATTGTAGGTCAATACCAACGTCATATAATAAAGTACAATAAAACATGTGATGAAGAGGCGAATCTACTAGATTGCAATGAAGACAGAAATCCGACTCGGCTTTTCCAAGCCTAAAGAGGTGCAGCCAAGGCGAAATTTCGGATACGAGAGCATACAAGTACCTTCCCTTGGCCACTTGATTCAATTCTGCTTGTCACGAGTTAATAATAATGCAAGTCATGACCTTGGAGACATCACTTCAGTATTTATAGTTGCCGGTGGAGTTCAACGCCCATGAAGAACTAGTGTCCACTATGTTTAAGCTCTCTGTATGAATAAGAAAATTGTAAATACACATGCATATGGGGAGTTTTGGTTAATAAACCAACAGACGGGGCACCCACCATGGTTCGAAGGTATATGGCCTGTAAAGAACGAAATGCCCTTAAGTAAACAACGCGTCGAATACGAGATCCCCAGATCTCAATACCATAAGACAATATATAGGAATAATATTCCTCATATAGATTTGTTGAAGAGCCGGACACTAAAGGTCGATTCGCCACCAATTCCCCCGTAAATTTTTACTTATAAAACTAGGTAGACATAGATACTTTTTTAATTTTACTAAAAAGCAGATTTATTTTAGTAAAATATAACAGTAACTCATTAATTCAGATATTCAGATTTACTCTTAACCTTTCAGTGAGAGTAACTTGATCAAATAATAAAACATTCTACATTCTACTTTTTTGTAAATTTTATAAGGACGATAGATATTCTCAAATAAATTAGATTAAATAAAATTTTGTCGTAGTAACAAGCTTTTATGCGAAATCCATCGCAACGTTCCGTAATCTCACCACCAACCACAATGAAATCTTAACTCTCCCTCACCGTTGTCGTCGTCGCAGTCGTCAGCTTGTTAACCTCGACGTTCGATGGAGTGTCCTACTACGGTAATTTGAAGGCGAGTAATTCGATAAAGGCGTCTATTGCGAAGCTAATTTCCGTAATACCTATTGTAAACAAGAGAATAAATAGGGGAACGGGGGCCCTCGAACCCTTTCCCTTTGCCAATTTAATCCTATCAAGAGACTTTAAGATTAAATATACAGTATGGCCGTTATATGGTTTAAATTGAAAACATGATGAACGCAACAATATTAAAAAAATTTATGTACACTTACTTGATTAATAATAAAAATATTATTTATTTGTTCAGAAACTTTTCAGGTTTGTTTTTAAAAACGCTGTACCTAAACTGCCGTTAAACGGGAGCCTACATAAATGCCGTTATTAAATATGACGTCATTGAAGTAACGCACTTGATAGCTTTTTATTGGATGTGCCTAAACTGCCCTTAAACGGTAGCATACTAAAAATGCCGTTAATCAATACCAAATTTATTTTATTATTGTTGCATGTCAATAATCAGTCTGATGTAACTATTTTATCAGTAATTTCTTGGATTTTTTTTTGTATCATTTTTTTGTTGGCCTTCATATTCAAATTATCCTTTACGTTTTCCTTCATCTTGCTGGAAAGTCTTGTACGTGTATGTAGGACCTACAAAATATATCTATTATTAAAATAATACTGTTCAAGCAAGAGTTCTAAATTCTTTATCTCAACTACTCTGTAAACTTTCCTTTGAAGTAATATGGTTGTACTTGATTTGAACCGAAGTTACTTGGAGCATTTTTACATTAAATGATGCCTTGAATCTTACATG
The DNA here is from genome assembly GCA_963243735.1 of Neocrepidodera transversa. Taxonomy (NCBI): domain Eukaryota; kingdom Metazoa; phylum Arthropoda; class Insecta; order Coleoptera; family Chrysomelidae; genus Neocrepidodera; species Neocrepidodera transversa. The sequence continues at coordinate 11,175,850 of OY725337.1, forward strand.
TACTGGACAATTTTCTACCCTTTCGGTCACCATGGTCATTTAAACGAACATCATTTTCTTATACCGTTTATATAACTTCCACTGGATTTTCAAGTGACTTTAAAATAGATAGCCAAGATTCGAATAAAGAAAATTCCCAAGATGATGACAGCTACCAACTGAAAAAATGAGACTTGCAACGACCTTGAAAAATGCTGCCTAGCATAAATTGACCATGACTCATTTTTCCACCCATGACCCATGACCCATGACTCATGACCTAACACATGACTTTACATATGTGTGAAGTGTTCTATACATATTACCCCTTATACCATCAAAATCCGAATATTAATAACAAAGTTAGATCATAACGCCCTTTTGTCTTTGATTCTGCTCATGACTTTTCTTCAACGTCACATTTCAAATACACACACTAGAATTATTTTGAGTCAATTTTGTTTGTTTTTCTAGTTTGTTATACACTTTGTATATATTAAGGTAGAATTCTTATCAGAAAAGGAGTCTTTAAGTATCGACTAAAGGAAGTTTAAATAAAATCGATAAAAGTAGCGACAATACAATGTTAACGCATTGTTTACTATATTTCATAATAATAATAAAAATGACAAGTATTTATGAATATAAAATTACTAATTTAAATAAGAGAGTCAATGTATTGTATTGTCAATGGTGCAATGAGCAATAAATATGCGAAACAAATTAATAAATCGACCCGGGACTCAATTGCTATAAGAAACACTATGCGAATTACTTTCTTTTTCGCTTCCCACGTCCTGCTGTATTTTTGCACACTACCGCATCTGCTATTTTGTGGTATTAGCAATTTTTGTTATTTTTTACATATCTACTGCAACATGCATTAATAAACACAAAACTTGTCGTTTTCTCTTGAATTTTGTTCAGAAATTTTTTACCAACAAAAAAATCTATATGTACCCATGCACAAATACTCTGGCTAGGTATAAGCACAGCTCTCTGGATTTTTAATTTTGATAATGGAAACAAAAACTGTTTATTTTAGAAAAAAAATACCGGCTTTCATCTCCGACAAAACTAAATTCAACTCAAAATCCAGAAGTAATTTTAATTTAACACTAGATAAAGTCGTCTTTTAAAATGAATATTATGTAAAAGATTATACAGGAAGCTAAAGGTCGTTTTTTTTTTGTAATATTTCTTTTTATTTTATCTCGTTCAAGCCAAAGAGGCGGCAGGAGATTAGAGTGACTTATTTCTGTCTGGAATTTTAATTTATAGCTTTCTGTGGAAGAAAAATGTTTTTCATCATGAAAAAGCATCTCATCGAGTTATTAAAGGGAGACGAGTCGCGAAAAGCTGACAGCCGAATGTATAGAGTTTGATTTTAGAAATTATTGCCGAGGAAATAGATTTCAAAATGTAAATATTTATAACAGTGCATTAGGTTCTAACAGTTACAGGGATATCTGTACTAACAAAATCGTTTTTATAAAAGATAAAACATATATTTTGTTATAAACCATAGATACAAGTAAAAAGCTCAGAACTAACAAAAATAGATAAAAAGTACAAAATCTCTTATTACATATTATATTTACAAGAAAGGTCCATTTGGAAATAGAAAATCGATGAAATATTTTAAACAAGTGTGTAAATAATCATTAAATAGATAAGACCAACAAAAAAGTGGTCAACAAATAAATCGAAATAGACATAAATTAAAAAAATTGGAAAAGGTTTAGAAAATAAATAATTACAGAATATAAATCAAGAAAAGTTTGGAATAAAATAAAATCAATGAAAAATATTAAATATCAACCAAGATTAAATGTTAGAAAACACTATGATCATAAATTTGAGAAAGTAGAACACAAATGAAAAGACAAAAATAAATAAGTTGATGTTGCCCACTTTTTATAAAAGAAAGTGAAGTGATGCGAAAAGATTTTGAAAAAAAGCAGTTAAAGCTATTAAGAACAATGAATTGAAAGTTAATGCTCCAGGAAAAGGGGTCCAAAAAGTACTTTAAAAGTACTTTCAAAAAATGAAGATTTTGACAGTGAGTGGGAGAAAAAAGTAAAAAAAGAAAGCAGTGTTGTTTCCACTGATAATCAAGAGCATAGTGGTTCGAATGCTGCAGATAAAAACGCGAAACTAAATAATATTATTGAATATGCGTCGTCAAACGGTCTTTTAGCGCCATAGTCCAGGTTTCGGATTGCCTCGGACGCCACCTTCCGTTTATAGTGTGAAAGTCACTTGCGCGGGCAGCTTCAGTGGAGAAAAAGATATTCCAGGGGTCGTTATGGTATCGACCAACATCGCTAGTGGCCTAAAGGGTGGTCTTTACTTGCCCTACCTGAGTATTTGCTGCTGGGATGTTAAGTAAAATTGAAAAATAGGATTCCATAAATAAACGCTTTTTTATAAAAAAAATAAAAGAATGATAACAAACCAAATCTGTAAAGGTCGAGGAACTGCCACTGCTACTCCGATTAGGTCTGCCACAGCATCTCGGATTTCGGACTGTCACTTCAGCTCCGGCTGCCGTCTACCATAAGGTCGGCTGGGTGTGCAAAACAAGAACGCGAGTGACTCCATCTTTCGGAGGGGGGTTACAACTGGTACGGCTGGTCTCTCACATAATTTTAAACTAATTCTAAATTCAGTACCGTGTGCGATTTAATTTAAACATTTTAATTATCACGAAAAGTAACTTTGTTACAATACTGAAAAGCAAAAGAAGTTAAAGACGTCGATAAACGTACAATCAATAAACAACTGTGAATGAGAGGAGAATATTTGGGATTTACCACGTCACAAAAAAATACAAAAATCGAGATATTATAAACGAATCTCTTAACTTGATAAGTTCCTTAATTTTGATGTGCATTTGGCTTATATCAAACATAACATGTACATGACCATCATTTCAAATCGTTTTACTTTTTGATTTTTGCTTGGTCAATAGTAATTCCTACACGGTAGGCAACCAGTATTACTTTTAGTTTAAATATTGTTGACGCACCGGTTTATTATTTAATTTGTCGACCACATATAACCATTTTCACAAAATCTTGATTTATTCCTTTTATTATTCTGACATTTTAGCTGAATTTGACAGATCGGTTGAGAAATAAATATTACTCAGTGGGACTGTCATTACCTATCAAAAATCGTATATGTAATGGATATAATATACAATAGTTGTAGATAAAGATATTTAATAAAATGTCATGTTTGGCATTTATGTAACAAAATTTAATTCAAAAACAAAAGATTATCCATAGCTCAAATATGGTAAATTATTCATTAAATTCAAGTGCCATCATATTTGCTTTATACTTTAAATATTTAAAGAAAAATTAATAGTTGGTTTCAGAGTTTTAAAAACTTAGGGCATTTTATAAAAAAGTAAATCTTAAAAGGGATGTTACACCCGGTAGCTACGTGACTTTACTCGAACCTAAATCCTGCTCTAGCAGGAAATTTTTCTAAAATATTTACGAGTATTACCGTTCGTACTAAAGGAAAACAGCTATTAAATACATCGAACAATAATTAACTGTCCACGGTAAATGGCTACACACATAATTTACAAGCAATAACTGTGGTATAGATAAAGCTGAATTTGATGTCTATATATTTCTTGCTCCGAGATAAGAAAATCTTGCGTCCATTAAGATTCGATACAATGCGCACAACTAGCAAACTAATATGTTTATTATTTTAATTGCGGTTCTCGACTTACTTGTTAGCAAGTTTTTTTTGGGTTTATTAACGAAGTACCTGAGTTATGATTATTGCTTGAATTCAATAGGGTTAGCAAATTCCGATAAAGCAATCAACGAGATCAACTGGTTTGATAAATTATGGATGTTTTCATTGTTAATTTATTTCAAGAGTTTTAGATATGTTTTATCTCAGATAAGTAATGCTAAAAAATATATATGTATTAAAATTGTAAATCGATATTATCAGGTAACAAGAATTTACGGACTAGAATGTTAATTCTGGGTATTACATTCCATATCACATTCAGAGCTAACGAGACATCAATTACTTGTTAGTTAAAAAAAAAACGATGTTTGTCAGTTTAATTAATAACGCGTACAAGTTTTTATTTGTAAATTAGTTTTTTTGTAGGAATACATGGCATAATTGAAATATATGTATATATTAAGATGCATTAAATAATGTGAGTTTGATAAAAAAGAAGAAATTTCTAGTTGTCAATAAACAACAAAATTCTTAATAATAATAAGACTATTAAACCGCATTTACATATTTACTTATCAACATATTTTTATACTATTACACGTTGTGGTACTGACTTGTAACACTGACTTACAGGTCATTACACTTTTTTCATGTTTTAATTTTTATAAAATTAAGTCCCTAATTTTTATGATTTTTAATGATTTTTAAAAAATTGAGATAGAGGAAAAAAACCGAAAAAATCGTAAAATATCGTAAAAAATCGTAATAAAGCGTAACAAGTCGGAAATGCCTGTAAAAATTGTAACAAATCGTAACAAAATGTGAAAAACTATAAAAATAGTTAAAAATCATAAAAACCCGCAAAAAACTATAAAAGATCGTAAAAAATCGTAAAAAGTCGTACACACCAGTAAAAAATGGCAAAAAATGCTAAAAGATCGTAAAAAAACCGATAAAAATCATAAAAACCCGTAAACAAATCGTGAAAAACCGTAAACAGTCATAAATAATAAAAAATAGGGGAAAATCGTAAAAAATCGTAAAAATCGTTAAAAAACCAGAAAAAGTCATAAAATATCGTAAAAAATTTTAAAATAAAAAATTGTATAAATCGTAAAAAATCGTATAAATCCGTAATATTCGTAAAAACTAGTGAAAATCTATAAAAAATCGTTAAAAAAACGTAAAAACTCGTAATAAATCGTAAAATAAAACTATGAAAAACTGGTAAAAAGTCGTAAAATTTCGTAAATTATGCTAAAGGCTAAATAATCGTAAAGCATCATAAAAAATGGTAAACAATCGTTAGAAACCGTAAAAATGGTAAAAAACCATAGACAATCGTAAAGATCGTAAAAAATCTGGGAAAATCGTTAAAAATCCGTAAAAAGTGGTAAAAAATCGTAAAATAAAAAATTGTAAAAAAATCATAAAAAACTGGTAAAAGGTCGTAAAATTTCGTAAATTATGCTAAAGGCTAAATGATCGTAAAGCATCATAAAAAATGGTAAAAAATTAGAAACGGTAAAAATGGTAAATAACCATAGACAATCGTAAAAATCGTAAAAAATGTGGAAAAATCGTAAAAAATCGTTAAAAATCCGTAAAAAGTCGTAAAAAATCGTAAAATATAAAATTGTAAAAAAAACTGGTAAAAGGTCGTAAAATTTCGTAAATTATGCTAAAGGCTAAATGATCGTAAAGCATCATAAAAAATGGTAATAAATCGTTAGAAACCTTAAAAATGGTAAAAAACCATAGACAATCGTGAAAATCGTAAAAAATCTGGTAAAATCGTAAAAAATCGTTAAAAATCCGTAGAAAGTCGTAAAAAATTGTAAAATAAAAAATTGTAAAAAAATCATAAAAAAATGGTAAAAAGTCGTAAAATTTCGTAAATAATTGTAAAACATTATAAAATATCCTAAAAACTAGCAAAAATAGTAAAAATCGTTTTGTGACAAAAAAAAACAACTTTTAGAAGTGCTAATTACGTTGAAAAAAAACCTCAATTTTAAATTTACGAAGACCAACTTATCTTAGAGTTTGTAGCTTTTTATAACGTCGAGACATGATATGTCGACTGAGATATGATGAGACTCTCTGAACTATTGGACTGTTTGCCTATTTATAGTTTCAGAAGATTTGTAAGAGGACATTTGTAACGGTTTTCTTCTTTCCGATAAGAAAACCGACCTGTCCGGCGATCACAGGTATTTCTGCGCTTGTCGCTCTTAGAAATATTATATCGCTAAGAGGGAGATGGCGATAGGGTGAATTATTTTGTACAAACAATACCGAATAACAATCTATTTTTAGATTATGGAATGGTAAAATATACAGCACTGACCAAAAGTATAAATTAAAATGAATCTTATTGAATTTAAAGGAAATATAAGTTTATTTTGTGAATTCTGGATAATATTCCAGTGAAATTTATCCACCTAGAATTAAGTTCTACATTTGGTACGGAACCCTAAATGTGCGAAGTCCGATAGATACTTGACCGATTTTTTAAATATAAAATCTGAACACATAAAACTAGTTTGTTTTAAGATTTTTAATTGTGATACATCAAATTGAATTCAGGTTTTAATAAACTTGAATTTTTTTTAACATTTATATTAGTATCATGAAGGTTTTATTATAAGAAAAAAAACTATTATACTCTTAAAAAGAAGGAAATATTTCAGTCCACTTATGTTGGAAGAAAAAAATTTTAACAGGTGCTCATCAAAATTCCATACCCTGACCAAAAATAACACTTCATTATCATTTTGATCAATCAATGTGCTGTTCATTCGCAAAACCAGCGTTACCAGTCTTCAATGAAAGACCGGATTTTATTCGGTAGGTGAGACCACGCGACATCCGTCCAATATACGATAAAGCTTTGTGGCTAAGTTTCCTAGCCCGGGGTCATTTCTCACGGTTTCGGTGGTCACTTTTCTCTGTTGTTTTCCTTCCGTTTCGAATACGGTTCCTGCTTAGTCAGTGTCAAAGGAGAACTCTTTCTAATCAGTGGCGGCGTTGTTTTTAGACAACCGGAAACTTAATTTAAAATGGCCTGAATTTATATAAAGAAAGAGCATCATAAACAGAATAAATTATTGTCTCTTCTTGCCTAGATAAGAAAAATTATTTTTTATTAATTACATATTATTGTAATTGATTTCCGCATTTGTTTTTGACTTGCTGATTATTTTAATCTTGCTTCTTTACATGTTATACATATTAAAGTACTATTGACACTATTTCTAAAGAAGTGTAACGAAGTTACTTAATTACCGTGATAATTAGAATATATTAATTAAGTCACTCGTATACCGTGATCGGAGTCTATCTAGTCAGTTGCAATGGCAGTCCGAGTTCCAGTGGCAATTAAGTTCGAGTTGGAGCTCGAGCCAAGATCCAGTCTAGTACCTGTTTAGCGACCTTTCGAGATAGATTAAGCTGAAGGGAGCGAAGAATTGTACTGGATCCGTCACGCCAGCCTGAAAGACGTGTCTTTATTGCCCGATACATCAGCGCCTAAGGAACCGTGTTGCACATCTTTTCTTCCTCGCCCGGATTTGGTGTAAATAAAAGTGGTTTATTTCAATTTAATGATTCTTATTTTTTTCGCATTTTTAACATTTATCAGTAGATACTCCGGTCCCAAGCACAGGGGAGAGGCCAAATAAAGTCTGCCCTACCGGCCGACAAGATTGGTCGAGACGATAACGACCCCTGGAATAATTTTTTTCTCCACTGACGCTGCTTGTACAAGTGGACTTATAAATGGAAGGTAGTGCCAGAGGCAATCCAAAACATAGATTAACCCACCAAAAAAACGCTTCATGACGCAAAGAGCGTTACAGTACGATTATAATTTATTTATAGACCTAGTATTTAGAGATAATTTATACAGAATACTTTCCTAAAGAGCTACTGATTTTTTGCATTAGTAATCGAATAAAAATGGCTTAGCTATTACTTATAAATATCAGTTTTTGAAATATTTCTTTATAAGGTAACTGTATATATTTTAAGCATTAATATTAATGGTTTAAATCAGTTATATTCAGCATTAGAGGGGGCTACTTTGTTTCAAAACAAAGCGATAAAGTAAAGTGATGAGATGGTGGGGGCAATCACATCAGATTCTCGCCATTTTCGTAATTTTAATCCCGGCGACTAAATGTGACAGTTAGGATCTGGGCAGGGCCCTTCTCAGCCTAAACTTTGGCTTACACAAGAATGCACTTATTCCGCTGCTAACTTCTTTAATTAAGTTGCTTTTGACACACAAAATGGAAATTACATTTTCCTCGAAAATAATAGTGAATCTTAGGGAACTTTATCTATAAAATGGTCTTACGCTAAGTTTGTACATGCCTGTGACAACTTTGATTAGTTTTATGAGGCAATCTTAAGCGGACGAAAGTTAAATAACTAATTCTTGATCGAACTTTCGTAATGAGCTTATTTCGGATTATTTGTTTTGATTAAAATTTCTGTGGATTTCATTTCACAAACTTAATAATATATATTGAAACATTTCAATATTTTTTTGCTTCTTATTTACATAAAAAAAGCTATAAAATAAAGATAACATTTCAACAAATTAAAAAGTTCAAATGAGTGCAATTTTTTTCTGTAAAAGCGAATAAAAGTTTCGTCCCCGGGGATTAAGTATACCGATTATATTAACCAAACAAGAAATGAAAAACCGGTCAAAAATAAAACATTCCACCCCAAATCCGAACTAATTCTAACGAATCATCTCACAGACGTGCGAAAATGAGATTAAAAAGGCTCGTCCGTCAAGTTAAAGATAAAATCTTTAATACAAAAAGTTTAATTTATTCCGGGGTATATACAATGTAGACACTTTGTCATGTTCTTAACATTGGGATTTAATAAAAGGTGAGAGATATAAAATCGTTTATATGGAATAAACGTTATGATTAACGTGACGTAAATACATAAAAAAATTCTTTGAATAAAAGTATAATTTCTAATTTTTAAATATTTAAAAATAGATAGATATTGTTTTGAAGTGACTTTCAATCCTTTAAGGATAGGTTCCGTACCACAGTATTATCCCCCCATCTGTGAACCCCCACCACCTTGGATTTTAAGATCACCGGAGATCACAACAGTAGTCACTCAGCAAATAATAATGAGAAAAAAAAACGAGAAAAAATTTGAAAAAAAATATAGAAAAAATCGGAAAATAAAATTAAAACGAAAAACTTTGGAAAAAATTGAGAGAGAAATTAGGAAATATTGGGAAAAAAGGCAAGAAATCGAAAAATATCATAAAAAATCGTAAAACAAACGCAAAAAAGGCAACAAAATCACAAATCAAAGGCATAAGAAAAAATTAGAAAACGAAAAAAATAGAAACAGAAAAAAATGAGGAAAAATTACAAAAAATCTAAAAAAGAAACAAAAAAAAAATCAGAAAAATGAGAAAAAGTAAGAAAAATCGAAAAACATCGAAAAACCAACGAACAACCAAAAAACCGAAAACAACTGTATTCAAAAAAAAATGAAAAAATTCGAAAAAATTAAAATAAATTTCAAACAATCTGAATAACAAAAAATAAGAAAAAATTCAAAAACAAAAGAAAAACAGAACAATGATGATAAATTAGATAAAATCGAAAAAACCACAAAAACACAAAAAAAACAAAAAAGTAGAAAATAAATCTAAATAAGAAAAAAATCATACTGTAAAAAAAGACAGAGAGTAAGGGAAAGAGAGGGAAGGAAATATACAGAGTGTTCGATTTAAAGTAATATAACTATGGTGCAGATCTTTTTATTGAGGCAACCTGTATAAATCAAAATAATTTAAAATTTATGCAGTAAACATTTTTTAAAATTATGGTAACTAGATTTCAAAGTTCGATAGCCGAGATGAAATTTTTAATATATTTTTTACAAATAAGAAACAAAACAGAAAAAAAAACAAAAATCATAAAGATGAGAAAAAATTAGAATAATCGAAAAAATTTGAAAAAAAAAGTCGGAAAATAAAATAAAACAAAAATCTTTGGAAAAAATTGAGAGAAATTATAAAATATTGAGAAAGAAGTGAAAAATACTGTTGTAAATTACGGAAAAAATGAAGAAATCAAAAAACCGAAAAAAAAACGGTAAAAATCGCAAAAAAAACGAAAAAATAGCCTCAAAAAAACGCAAGAAATCGAAAAATATCACAAAAAATCGCAAAAAAAAAACAACAAAAGCACAAAAAAGTAAAAAAATGTGAAAACAAAAAAAAGAATAGAAAAACAAAACAATGAGAAAAAATGAGGAAAAATAGAAAAAATCGAAAAAAATCAAAGAAAAAGTATCAGAAAAATGAGAAATAAAGCGAGAAAAATCGAGAATCTTCACAAAAATCACAGAACCAAAAAATTGGAAAATTGAGAAATAAATTGTAACAAATCGCAATGAAATCACAAAAAAATCGCAAATAATTGCATAAAATCAGAACAAGAAAAAATGAGAAAAAAACAAAAGAAAAAAAAATAGAAAAAGAAAAACAGAACAATGATGAAAAAATCGGAAAAATCATAAAAAAGAAAAAACAAAAATCCCTCTCTATAAAATAATTACAAATGATATATAAAAAAAATCTAAATAAGAAAAAAATCATACTGTAAAAAAACACAAAGAGTAAAAGAAAGAGAGGGATGGAAAAATACAGAGTGTTTCATTTAAACTTACAGTAAACATATTTACATAATCTTACCGTTTTCCGTTAGGAAATTACGTGTATGTTGTGTGGTGCAGCTGCTCAGCGTAGTCAGTACAGGAGATTATGACAACTAGATCTTAGATTATGCCACCACTCTAGAGGACGACGTACTAGAAGTAACAGCAGCTGTAGGAGGAGGAGCACACGATTATAATTAAAAGTTTTATTTATATTAAATTAAAGTGTTTGCACTAAGTTTGTTTTTGCTTGTGACAATTCTCATTATATAAGTCTGTGGAAAAAACTGTATAGTCATTTAAAGGGCCACTTAAACAAAAGCCACACTTGTGGCTCATTATTTTCCATTTTCAGCTGGCTCATGATGAAGTACATGAACGAGTACTCATTTTACACTCAACTAAACTTGTTTTCGTAATATTTTTCAAAACAGTTGTAGATGATTGGATACTTCTAGACCTTCTAGTAGCAGAGAATCGACCGTGCAGGGGTATTACCAACATTGTAATGCGCTTACGTGTCATTTTGGCGCTTTGGTTCAGGTCTCGGATTGCCCAGGGCGCCATCTTTCGTTTAAAGTGTGAAGGCCACTTGAGCGGGCAGCGTCAGTAAAGAATTAAATACTACAGGTATCGTTATGTTATCGACCAAAATCACTGGCAGCCAGAAGGGCGGTCTTTACTTGATTGAGTACCTGGGTGTTAGCTGGTGGGATGTTAACGCAAAAAAAAATAGGCGAAGTAAATAAAAATCCTTTATTCAACTTTACTAAAAATCCGGAAGAAAGGTGTGTAACGGGCCATTTAGGCACAACTGGGGTCGGATTGGGCTTGTTTTCCGCTTGACATATCTCTAAATGTCGCTGAAGTGAACGGATTGTGGCTGCCACTGCAGCTAGCTTGATCGACTCCGGCTGCCGTATACTTTAAGGTTAGCTGGGTATGCGAAACAAACACGCGAGTGACTCCATCTTTCGGCGGGGGTTTACAACTGGTACGACTGGCCTTATACTTGAAGCATCTCACATTTTGACAATTCTAAGCTAATTCCACTGTAGTGCCGTGCGCGGTTTGATTTATATATTCTAATTATTACGGAAAAAAACACTTTTGCCTCATTCTTTTCTCTGAATATTTAAGGTGTCTCATGATAAAGTAAATGAACGAGTACTCATTTTACATTCGTTATTTTCGTATTATTGTTCAAAATGGTTGTAGATGATTGGGCACTTCTCGACCTTCTAGGAGGCCAGAATCGGCCTTGCAGGGGTGTTGTCTTGGCAACACATCAAAATATAAAAGTAGTAAATTCATGTGGAATCATTAAGGTGGTTATCGCTCACCGACCGGACTCAGTACTAAGGACTCAATATAGTTGATTATTTACAGATATGTAATTTTCTAAATCCAAAATGATTTGGTGCTAAATCAAATGAAATAAGAAAATATCCGGACCCTAACAAATGCATAACTTTATTAGGAAAGAATAGACGGATTACTTGTTCTTTAACACTACACATAACTGTTATGGCGCATAAGGTGTTAAAAGACATACACCTGATTTTATGAATAACAATATGTGTTTGCTTTCGTTTCCGTTTTACGTTTCATCTGCTTCGAAGTTCGAAAATTGTATTTGGCATAAAAACGGTGTTATTGTAGATAGAAGCGCCACAACTCAACATAATGTGCTTATTTACAGTCGCAAAACCCGTCACGTCTCAACGTCTCCTCAGCTGCGAATTCCATTTATGTCGAATTTAAAATTTATCTGGTTATTCCGACACGGAATGAATTATATTCCGAGTATCCACATTCCCTTCCAGATAATCTAAAATGTATTTGCAATTGCAATAAATTCCAGATTTCCTGTCAGCTACTTATTGGCCGCGTGTACTATAAATATTTGAGAGGGATTTCGCAGCCCGGACACGTACACCTTTTTGACTAGGTATTTGGGAAATGGACAGCTTCACTAAAAATGGTAGGCCACGTGAGCAATAATAATCAGATTTTTTTGTGACTAACCACAATTTTCTCTTATTTTTTTTTATTGGGGGATAAATCATCGTTTACGGGTTTTTTTTTTATTGATTTTGGTTTCGAGTTATACGGGGTATTATTTATTTTAATACTAATACTAATATTGCTAGTATCAATGCAGAATAAATTATTAAAATTAAAAACCTTCGACTTGGAGACAGTATAATAGATGATTTTAGTTAGAATAAAAGCTTCAGGATCGATAAATAATATTTTTTGTTGTTGTACTATTTAGAGCTACGGGTACCCGTAAGTAATGGAAGAATTTTTAACTAATGTACCACAATTATGGTGTCCTACGCATATTGTACTTTTTTATAATACCATAATCTTCTAAAAAAAATCACATTTCCTAATGACAAATGTGTAATGGCAGTAATAAGAAGAGAACAAAATGAAGAGAATAACACTCGGTCCATTATATATAATAACAAGGAAAACAATTATCTAACTTCCTATAAATCAACAAAATTATTGACTGAAAAATCCTTGTTATTGGGTTACTGAAAAACATCAACCTAAATATTAATCTGATAACAACTTCACAGTTTAAAAAAAGGTCTTAGTCAGATAAGAATAGCAGGGCAATAACTTACTTTGTCAAAAAAATTACCTTTCCTATTAATACTGGAGGTTTAGTTTAAAAAAAGTCCGTTCGGTAGGCCACCGGAACCCTGAGGTACATTTCCACGCTTTTTCTACCAATTTTTTTGTCCTACTTTTTTACTGTTGTCTTTGTTTCAATTTTTGTCTCCTTCTTTTCCACTTTTGTTTCCCTTCTTTTTCCCCTACCTTTTTACTAATTTCTTTGTTTCAACTTTTTCCCCTACTTGTTTATGGTTTTCTTTATGTTTCATACGGTTTTTTTAACTTTTTCTCCCCACTTTTTTACTGTTTCAAATATTTTTGCCCATACCTGTTTACTTATTTCTTTTTAAACTTGTAACACCCTTTGCATCGTCAAGCGGTATTTTGGCGCCTTAATGCAGGATTCGGATGGTCTCGGGCGCCACCTTCTATTTAAAGTGTGAAGGCCACTGCACGGGCAGCGTCAGTGGAGAAGAAATACTCTAGGGGTCGTTATGATATCAACCAAAATCACTGATCCTACTTGGTTGGGCACCTGGGTATATATGTTGCTGAATCTCAGAACTCGCAGCAAATAGTGTAATATGGTTCTTTTTTGGAAGGTACAGACACGTATTCCGGATGCCCATTCTGGACTCCGGTAAAATTGGAATTGGCTTCGCTCTCATTAGCTTGACCTGCTTTAAAGGTCGAGGGACTGCCACTGGAACTCGGACTACCACTGCTACTCCAATTGGAATGACCCAACAACTAACTAGATAGTCACCTGCCATGATATATCATAAGATCGACTTTTGTTAAGCATCGAAGTCCGAGAATGTTCTTTTATTACTACGAACACATCCTGTTTTTTTGAAATCTATTAAATATTATTTATTTCCCGCCTTAAGTATACAGATAATTAAATAACTTTGTGCAAGTCTAAGAATCTAACTACTACTACTTCCAGTTTCCTCTCCTTCAGTTCTACAGATCGCATACAGTATCCGACGGATTGATAACTATGCTGCATATTACTATGTAAGTAAATCGATGAAGGGTTAATCGGTTGGAGAGGGTTAATGACCTTAAAGCAATAATAAACATGCACCTAAAAATGTCCTTACCTATAGATAAAAAATCGGTACAAGAAAGTTACTTTACCGTCTTAGGAAAAGTAACTTTTATTACACTGTCTTCGGGTTGCTGAGACTCGGTCAATAATACTTTAATGGAATATTTTGGAAATTGAAATTGCATCTAGAAAGTTGCTATTCATGATTGATTTGTCCATAAATGCATAATAAAAAAAATGCATTTAATGAGAATTAACTGCTATTTTTTATATGAGCGTTTTTCAAAATTACAAACATTATTGCTTATCATGTATGTACAAGGTAATTCCGATATAACGGACATACAGTAACTGTAGATGGGGTCACCGAGGTGATTCTAAAAAACCCCCATTTAGTCAAAAATTATAGTTAGTTAATCTCAAATTAGACACGAAAAGACTTGAAGGACCAGGCAATTTTAATAGAACTGCGAAACGTGGTTTTAAATGAAGATACAACTTGTCATTTATTCAAATTAGAACATTTATTTTTAAGTTTACAAAAAGTTACACTTTCATTCCCACTTGATTTACCGGCACTAGACGTGTTTAATTTAGAGATCACTGTAACTTTTTAATAATGATTTTAACAACACAAATTATTAAAAGAAATAACTCTTAGGCAATATAAATTTTTATAATCCTTAGTCAATTTACGTCTTTATTTGAGTGATACTGATCAACTGTACTTTTTAACGGTCTTTAGTTTTAATTACTACTTCTAGAAAAACCGTTGAATGTCTGGCGATATATTACCTTGATTTGATTGGTTAACAAAAAATGATATGATATATTTTGTAGAACTTTTTTAGGTTATGCTTCGTAATATGCACAATTTTCGATATAATATTTGTTACAGCGTACAATAGGGTAAGAGAAAGGCGCTTAACATTAGGATAGAAAATATTGCGCAATCGTTGGCTCGATCTTTTTAGAAATTTTACAATGAGGTAGTAATTACACTTAAGACTTGTTATGATAATTTATTTTACATTGCTTACACCTTTGGGTAAATTTTAAGAGAAATTTCCTTACTCATAACTTCGGAAGTACCGTTAAAAATATTTCTTTAATGTACGATGGTATCAAAACGAAATCCAGGTCAGGCTTGACCAACAATTATCACTTTGTTTTACCTAAAAAACAGCACTCTGTATCTTCTTTGTATCTACAATTCTACTGAACGATTATTATAGCGGACACCTACAAATCGGCACTGGTGTAACGCTCTTTGCGTCGTCAAGCGGTCTTTTGGCGCCTTAGTCCAGGTTTCGGATTGCCTCGGGTGCCATCTTCCGTTTATAGTGTGAAGGTCACTAGCCCGGGCAGCTTCAATGGAGAAAAATATATTCCAGGGGTCGTTATGGAGTGAATTGTTCTACTCAATAAGAACTTTAGCCTCTAAGAAGCACGGACGCGAGGAGTGTCTCCATCTGTCGGACGCAGGTTCAACTTGTACAACTGACCTTATATTCGAAGCTTCTCGCATTTCCATAATTTTAAGTTAATTATACATCAGTGCCGTGCGCGATTTTATTTAGGTATTTTAATTATCACGGTAACTTTGTTACATTGGATAAGTCGGCGCCGTACAAGTCGGCAGTTCCAAGTCGGCGCAGGACAAGTCGCTGTAGTGACAAGTCGGCGACGAGACAAATTGGCGCTGGAGAAGTAGGAGTAAAATATATTTTTGTGACACCCTCAGCGAAATTGTTTGTTTTATCAGAATCTTTAAGCGTTCTTTGGATTACAAAGTTTATATGGAAAAAGTGGTCGCGCTCTTGTGCCATTAATCCTTAGCCTGTCTACAATAATTATTGGAAAACTAACCAATAACGGGCTCTATTTCTGGAGGAAGGAAATCTTTCAAAATGGAAAGTGCTTGGTCGACATCATGTTGGATACAAATGCTACTGATGTTACCATTCGTGTTGGAAGCGCCAACTCGGCATCATTCTTGTAGGCGACCGAGTAGATGCACTTCACTCAGGTTAGTTATTTTACTTCGATTTGTCACAGGCGCCGTCTTGTCCCGGAGCCGATTTTTCCTGGCGTCAATTTTTCTTGGCTCCGATTTATCCTGCGCCGACTTGGAAGTACCGACTTGTCCAGCGCCGACTTATTATGTACCCTTATTATACAGCGTGTTCAAAAATTGATTCCAAATATTGTGTAGTATCGAGTAGGTACATTTAATATGTAGGATTTAAAAATTAACTTTATTAGGTTAAGTGATAATATATAAAAATTAATTAAAACTAGATTCTTTACCCAGAAAATTTTTTAATAAAAAATTAAAATTTAATAGTACACTCGACTGCCCACACAAAAAAAACACCATTGAAATGAATTATTTGTGCTATTTCCAAATATGAAAATGAATTTAAAAACATCAGATAAGCCGCTTCAAGAGCCTGTCCTGGATTTCCTTACATTTTAATATATCCGGTACATTTAACAAGATGTAAAGGTCACATCTGAAAAATTACAAATAATCTACAGGGTGGTTACCGGTTTGAGCAAAATCGATAAACAGTGCAGTACCAATTGTATGGGGGTTTTTAGAATCACCTTCATGATCACCATGTATATTATTATTTTAATAATAGTTTCTACACATGAAAATGACCCACACAAAAAATACCCGTAAATATTTCAAATCGTGGGAAACATAACTCGTTTCCTAACTATAAAAGACAAGAAACAAATAACCTAGTCGGTAAAAACACGTGTCAAAAAGTGTGGAGAAATATGCGAGGCAGAAATGAAGACGAAAGGTAAATAAGAGGTTTTGTTTAAAATGAACCTCCGTCGCTGAGAAATATGTGAAATGGAACTAGAGAAATTTGTATTTGTTAGTAGTCGACAAGGGGCGCTATGAAATATTGTTCTAGCGCCATCAGTTCGCCAGCTCTCGCTCCTGCTAACTCAATACTGACGCGTTTTCGCGCCCTCTTTACACGCCGCCGGAATATATTAACAGTATGCGACTTGCCCGGAAAGACAAACATTTGATTTTTTTTACAGCGACAAGAACGTATCACTTGTAAGCTTCTCACAAGCCTTACATAATAACGTTATTATGCATGGATATCTATATTAATATGTCAAACGAAAACCTTTTTTTTCATAGTCTTAATTTGAACTCATTAACTGGATATAGTTGTATAATTTATTTTTTTAATTCTTTTAAATTTTTTTACTTTAAATAGAAAGAAAAATATACTACTACGATTATAAAACTCATTTAATTATATTACGGCAATAATGTGTAAGCATTATTGCCGTTTAAATAAAATAATCAATAAAGATTTATTACTATAAAACTTATCTGAGCGGTGTTACAACACCACTAATTGACTTTAGGCCGAGCCAGGCACACGTGAATTCTGTAAAGTAAAATTATATATATATATATATATATATATATATATATATATATATATATATATATATATATATATATATATAGAAACTAGTATATTTATTAACATATAAACCCTTTTTTAGTCTTTGCTGACTAGTTAGAACAACTTATGGAAATTATACGGATTGAAGCAAAATTAAAGTATCAGTGTACTATTATAACTTTATCAAGCTTTCGAAAACTTTCGTTTTCATAATCAGGACTACAAAATAGTTGTTAGTTAGTTAGTTTACGGATTTGTATTATCACCGTCCAAAATTTCACGCTTCTGAGTGAATAGAGTCTCTGTAAACTCGTCTTTAATTTGCGTAGGCGTATTGCATTTCAACCTGTTAAAGGACACGCAAATACATTCTCTAGCACTTCTTACCAAGTGCTGCTACCTTTGAGTTGAGGTCGATAACTTTTCAGTCCAGCGCTGTACCTATTATAGATGTTATTATACAAAAGTTAAATACCTTGTATAATATATTATATACTTATTTTGTAGTTTAGTAAAAACTTATTATCCACTTTAAGATACTTGAGAAGACATCTTAATATCCATATCCATTACTTAGACGCTCATAAAAAAATCCAGGCACCGTTATTATTAAAATTTTAAAGATTTTTCTCCTTTAACCGATACCCTCATTAAATAAAAAAAATCTTAGGGTCTATACACAATGAAATAGAGTTGTTAATTCATCACAGAGAAAGATATTGGTAGACAAAAAATTTTTGTGTAGAGTTTCGATTGTTGAATTTTTGCCCATTGTAACTTACTGTCTTTTTTATCAAATACCCTTTATTAATCATATTTTCATGCTATAATAAGACTTTAAACCGCACTCAAGGGAAAAAGAGTCTTACCGGCTTCGTTTTGGTGACTCCGTTCAGCTCATGCTGCTTTTTTTATTATTTTTTAGTCAACAGACATTTTTTTTTAAATTGACATAAAATTTGATTTGGTTGATAAAGTTATTCAAGACATTCCCTTTAAATGTAAATTGTTTTATAGTTGCTACTAAGATAAGTGCTAGTGATGACGTAGATGTCAGGAGTCACCGAACAGACTATATTTCTAATACCAAATTTTTTAGCATATTCTCTTATATTTTATTTGACTGAATACTTTAGAAGTAGAATAAAGCACTTTCAACACGAAACACTACATAAGTGACATTTTTACTACTGACATTTTAAACTCGTCTATCGTATATCCCGTTTAGATCATTTAAAGGAATTAGCCAGAGAGAAAAGATAAACGAGAGAAAAAAAGTCGGATAGCGTGTATTTCTACGGACAACTTCATTTATTTTCACTACATTAGATACATTTTACGAGTGTCCACTTTGCTCTTGAATGTACAGTATTAACTTTCTATGGCCGAACTGTACGTAATTTACCAGAAATTGCTCGATACGATTCTATTACATCGTTACATTGTCCGCGTCGTTTTCGAATAGAAAAAGGTGTAACTGTTTTTAATTGCAAATAAAAACTGCTATAAATGTATTTAAACGGTCCATTAAAGAATGCGATGGGTAATACACAGCGGTTATGGCATATTTTTTATTAAAATTAAATTAAATAAGAGTCATTTTACTAAATAAATATTACTATTAACCTTATTTTAGATCTCAAAATTGTTATTATAAGAATGCATTTTTTGCAAGTTCGAGCAAAGATTTTTGATTTTGACCCTGTTTGTACCTTAAATACAAACAGCAGCCTATATCGCTTTTTTACTCAATAACAATATATATATCTGTAAGGTGGGGAAGGTGGGTTGCTCTACAAGTGAGCTGTCCCACAGCATTTAGACCTCATTAGGTCCCTAGCAACACTGCAGCTTCTTGTTTCATCCCATCTTTCGTTGAATTTTACAAGGAGTGATCCTTAATTGGGTTCGTCACGACCGACGTCGTTTGTCCACCTAAGGAGCTAGGCGGTGTTTATGCGCCTTGGTCCAGGTTTCGAATTGCCCCGGGCGCCTCCTTCCGTTTACACTGTGAAGGTCACTTGCACGGGCAGCGACAGTAAAGAAAAAATACTCCAGTTGTATGGCATCGACAAGATCCTTAGCGGCCATAAGGGCGGTCTTTACTTGCTCTACTAGGTTGAGTACCTGGGTATTTGGTGGTCATTAAGTACAAAATTTGTTTTTTAATTTTGTTAATTTGGCCTACTAATGTGGATGCTGTTATTTTACTTGCCGTTTTTATTATTTGGCTTGATACTGGGTTGGTCACCTTTAAGGTTACCTCCCTACATTCTACCTGCCATTCACTATCTTTTGTTACAAGTGCCGTACTTTTTGGGATACAATGTCTTTCCATCATCATACTCCTCTTACCGAAACTACTTTAAGCTATGGCCACTCGGCCACACTATGGGGTTAGGACCTCGATCCTTTTCACCCTTTTTACTCCTTTTTCCAACGTATATTTTAATTTTATAAGTTACCAATGTTCCTAGTATCACGCAATCCCTTTGTTTCGAGTTTTACTGCCTCCACAAAATTACTGTTTATCTAATACCAACTCCGGCGAGGAAAAACGTTCTTTCACGGACGGTGCAGGCACGTATTCCGGGATGGCGTAGTGGTCGGATGACGGTTCTGGACTCCGGTACAATTAGAATTGGCTTCGCTCCCTTCAGCTTGACCTGTCTTCAATTCTAACCGCCACAGCAACTACCGACAACGGATTGGGATCGTCCTACTCGATAAAAATTTCGGAGTCTAAGAAGCACTTACGCGAGTGCCTCCATCTGTCGGGCGGAGATTCAACTGTTACAACTATTACGGAAAAAAGTAACTTCATTATAGTATTTATTCTTGGCTTGAAAATGGATTTTTAGCTGAAATTAGTTGCCTCCAACTTTAATTTTTAAAATGATATGATATTGTGGTACATGATTTTGAGTTTCATTTATTAACACTTGATTTGTTGTGTATAGTGGTAATTATTTATTTTTATTTTAGCTGTATTTATACATTAGATATGTGTTGATTTATTAATGTTAGGGGATTTATGTGAATACGCTTTTATGTGTTAAAACATTTTGTATTGAAGCCGACTAGCATTAACGATCGTTAATTATGCTTTTAGCTTAGGTATCCAAGCAACTAATTTTCTTAATATATCTACTTATCAAAAATTAAAGCATAATTAGTAGTACATCCAACAAATAATAAAGCAAATCATAAAATCAGTTATAAAAATTTATTACTATAAACGTTTTTCGAATAAGGTTAGTGTCCGTTTATACAAAATTTGCAAAAGTTTACACTGTGTTTATATGAATTAAGGATTTTATTAGATTAGTATTTGATAACAATATTTTATTTATTTTTACATTAAATTCTTGTTGCGCCAATGATATTAAAAATCTCCCAGTTATCTGTTCTTCGTAAATAGCAAAATGTTTGGGTTTTATTGTTTCATGAACTTGCTTTATATAATCGTGACACAGAAGTTCATTTAAGTAAAAAAGTTTCGTGTAGTTTGTCTCGAAACTTTTCTAGTTATTATATTAATTCTTAATTAAAACTTTTGAATTTACTTTACCTAATTAGTTTTCTATTTAAAGTCGGGAATTTTAAAGTTTTCTTAGTGCAAGGAGTCCGCCCTTAATGAGGTTTAATAGGAATTAGAAGCAGTGTGGAATAAAAGTGGTTTTTTTTTAATGAGTATTGTTTATAAAATTAACAGGATATATTTAATAAATCATATTAACTAAATTATATTATAAAAAGTTTTATACAGTATGCCACAAAAATGAAAATTCTTATAACAGCATGACCCAAAAATAAAAATTGTTGTTCGATTTTTATTCGTCATTCATATTCTTGTTTCATTTCTTAAGAAAATATCGTTTTTCCTTAGCCCCACACTTATCAATAAAAATTTTAAAAAATCCACAAATAACACCGCGAAACTAACTGCACTAAAAATAATCTCTACAACACAGATCTTGAAAATTTCTTGAGTCCGTATTTTAAAAGTCGACTTAAAATTTGTGGAGGGGGTCTCACAGGAAAAATTTCCCCTTGATGCACGAAGCAATTTCTCTTAAAGTTGTTAAGCAGCTGACAGCAGCAGTAATAATATTGCATTGGAATTATGATGCATAATCACAATTGCCCCTTTATCCCCTTTATCCCCCTTCCCCTTAACTAACTAATGATTTCAAAATTTACGAAACTATAAATTTTAATTAACTATTTTTTTTTGTTTTAGGTAAGTATATTATCATCCAATATCATCATTATCTTCAAAGTATCGGTAAGTGTTGTTCGTTATATATAATCTAGGACAAGTACATGTATACGTTTCAGTACAGCATTGTTAATACTAATTATTTCTTAGTTAATGTGTTTGTATATAATCAAGTGATCTTCTAGCCACTAAAGTTCCCTTATCGATAATATAGGCAATGTTATATAATGCGTTCTGAGGATTAATCATTTATTATGTCATAATGTAGGGTTAATTTTGATGCTGGAACTAAATTTTTAATCAATAAAAAAATAAACCAGGAAAAGTTAAACATCAACCAAAAAAAGTAAAATTTGATCCGACAGAAATCATTATTCAAAGCCAAGTGAACCCGAATTCGGGTCTGAATGTAAAAGGGTCAAAGTCATAACAAGTTTCATCGGATTTTATGATGGCCATTACTAAACGAAACTTTTTCTAGTTTGAAATTTACAATATCAAATTTTCGCATTTGACACTAGCAACCGGTTGGGTTTCTTCGCAACAAAAATAATGTATTTCCACTAAACCAGCAAAAGGAGAATATTAAATTATAACCGTCGTTGGATATATCTCAAGCTCGTCTCAAAAATTCCAGTTTATGCTGTCAGGCGCCAGACGAAAATCAAGAACTCTTTTTATGGGCTCATCCTTTTACGATGGCTTTTCTAAAGGATTTTCGCGCAGTTTACCGCTGTTAAGCAGTGATTTGGATGGAATCTGATAACGTTTATCCTTAACGATATGTATGTTTTTTTTTCATGGAAAATATACGCATTTTTTTATAAAACTCTTTACTTATAGATATCCAAATTGAATTGGGTGTAAGTTTTTTCATATATTAAAATTTCCAGCACAACCTTCTGTTTAAAATAATCTCATAGCCTTAATTTTTTCAAAGGTACAAAATTCGCAATAATAATAAAAATTACATATGCATTACCTAATTACTCCGTTGTAAATTAAATATTTTGTTTAAATTGTTAAATAAATTATATTTATCCGAATATTATTTACCCAGATAAAATCATCAAAAATTTAATTTATCGTCGAAATTAATTTTAGATTAATGGAATTCGCCAATGGAATTTTTATATTAGTTTTAATTAATACTGATTTAGTTATTTCATTATGGGATTATTTTACTTTAAATAACGCAATATATTTAATTAGCTTTGATTTACATATTAATTTAGTGTTTATTTAGCTTATAAAATAACGACCAGGCATGGCTTCACCCCAGGTTAATATGGGATATCTAAGACGTGACTTGACGCATATAATCTATTTTTATATTCTGGTACTTTATATCTTTGAACAAATACGGAGATTTTAAAAAAAAGCACGACTTTACAAAATAATTTAATATAAAGCTGGTTCGCACAACTTAGTTTAACCATCCTCTGCCGGTACGTCATAATCTGTGACGCATTCTGCTGTTTTATGTTTTTCATATATAATTTGAATGTTATTTTACACATAACCTCAAAATTAAAATATAAATAATGACATATGTTTTTCACTGGTTTATTTCAAATTTCTAGCATGTTTAACGTCCCTAAGCATGATTTTTGTGTGAATTAAAAAAATTACGAATCGGGATGAAATGACGAAAAAAATGTATTTTCCGATTATAGTTTTGGGGTGAACCAAAACGTTCTAGACTGCATTTAACGATAAAAGCGGTATTCCAGCATCTCTTTATCTTGAAGAGTAATTAATCAACTAATTAATTGAACTGACAAAAGCAACTTACGCCGATATTAGTTAAGAAATACGTTAATGACGTCATAATTCCGTCTCATCCATTTCATGATTGGAAAAATGCCATTAAATTCCATATATTATGGATCAAGAACAGCAGTTTATTTGCTTGGAAGACTTGGTCAAATCACGAAACATCAGAATGTTGAGCTTCCATATAATCAGCACTAATATATTATGAAAATGAATAAGAAAATTAAATGAGCTAAGCAGGATTCCTATCCTTTAAATTTTGAAAATTTTTGCGAGCCTTAGATTTATTGATTAGGTAAATCTATATTACAAATTTTCATCTTTCTACTAAAATTTATTTATTTTGATCTTTCAAAAACTATGTGACGCTAAACTGATTTTAGATTTAGTACACTGAATATAATGCGGTTCGATAAGTTTTGATTTTATTTATTCATGTGATCTTATCAGGGGTAATCAAAAAGATACCCTTTACAAACCAGCATGCGCAGCAGCTCTTCGTCTGGTGAGCATTAGGTCGTTGGTAAGGAGTGAATTTCCAAAGTTACTCTTTTTTAAAGTGTTGCCAGGCGGCACTTAATTTTAACAGCAAAAATCAAGAAAAATCACTAGAACTGTATCTTATGATGTTGTACAATTTAGTAAAAAAAATTATTACTATTGACAAAATTAAATATTTGAATGTAGAATGATTAATACTGAAAGTAAAAAAATTAAATAAAGCAAATTTCAAAAAATCAATTTATTCCTGGTTGGTGTTTATTTTTTGGAAATTTAATAAGAATTCACAGTTTTTTACAAAGAAATCAGGAACATAAAAGATGCCACATAATGATTATTTGGTGGTCTCAGAAAATCACAATATTTTTGTTTCGAGTGATTTTTTTTTGAGTCGCAGTAAAAGAATTTATACAAAATAATATTGTACATCAAGATGTTACTTAAATACTAAAACCCGTCTCACAATGAGAACTTACCCCAAAGTTTATATTAACAAAATAATGTTAAATTACCTGACAAAATTAGGTATACTTAAATAACATGATAAACGAAATTAAACCAGGATAATCATATGACCCTTAAATATGATATTTAAAGCCTAAAAAAACTAACCCAAAATGGGTGTCAAAAGTTGGTAAAAAAATTATTCATAACTCAAAAAAGTAGTTCATATACTACTGTCAACATTATATCAAATATGTATCAAAAAAATGAATTTAACGTTTAAATTTTGAAAGATAGGCCAAAAGAAATAAAAAAATATGTAGGATTTTACATCTACCTCTTACTAAATTTCTTGCGCTGAATCAGATGTCGGTGAATTGTGATCTGGTTGTCTTACACAAAATCGCCAGGAGTTCCAATTCGATGGTGTAGTCCTTTCTTGAGCGGAGGTCAAGGAAGCAAACGGGAGAAAAATACCCTCAGGCGGTGCGAATCCTAAATACACCACAAGCAGTACCTCCCACTTACAAAAAGGATTTTGTAACCAAATACATCACACAGCAAACAAAAACCGAAAATCTCGTAGTTCAAATAGAAATATCCTTCATCACTGAAGTCTCGAAGGTTGAGTAGAAATATTCTTCAACAACCGAAGAATCTCGAATATCAATTAGAAATGTTTTTCACGAACGAAAAATACCATAAAAGTCATGCCTAGAAGGCATGGCTTGAAAGTTATCCAAAAAAATAAGCGTGCCTTGGGAGGGCTTGTCAAATCTATAAAAAAAAGACAACCTTATGAGAATTTACATTAAAATTAAAAAAACAAAATAGCTTACCCTTAATTATAAAGAAGTCCTCGATAAGACATTAAAACGGTGTACACTAACACGTTTAAAATACAAAATTTCGTTCATAAAGTGACACGAAGGGACCGTTGCTTACGCTGATCAACAAAGGAAAGATCTAATCTCGTCTTGAAACAAAATGGATTCCTCATTAAGGACATCCGCAAGGTGGCGTATCGACAAATTAATAACAACTAAATTGCTAAATATCTAGGCAGCCAAATTAACCCCTACGTGTTTTATGGGTTACCTATAGTCAAGTACTATAAACGACTATTCAAAGCATGTCTAGCGTAACCGAAGCAGTTTACTACTTAAAAAGTGTTTTGAGTTATGATATACCTTGAAATTGAAATAAAAAAAACTTTTTAATTAGGGTCATGAGGTAATTTGTTTATCATGTTGCGAAATATTTACAAAAGAAAAATACTTACAAATGGCTTTTTATACTAAATTATGAGAGAGATGTAAAAACATAAAACCTTATACTACAGGGTGTAAATGAAGGCGGGCTCTTAATATATTTTAAAATTAAAAAGGCATTATTTTAAAATATGCTTATTATTGGCAGTAACGGGAATACTTTTTATTGAATATGCACTTCATTTAATTAGTTTTATATCCCATTATGCTAAAATTCTGACCTGTGAAAATAAAGGAGCGGCGTCGGTTCTGGCGCACTCCTTATGGGAATCGTTAAAGTTCATTCTGGCGAAATTTGTGCAAAATAAGGGCATCGCTCAGCGCACCTAAAAACGTTGTATGTTGAGACGCATTTAACGCAATTGAAAACACGTGCATTAAAAACGTAAATCTTCAATGGGTTTTTGACGTTTTTAACACGTTATTTTTATGACTGCTCTTATGGTAAATACGTATAATAGCATGAAAAAGCTTCTAATTTTAACGCACCTAAAAACGATGCATAAAAACCATTAAAAAACGTTCCTTTTTGAGACGTTTTTCTACGCATTGTGGACAAATTTTTCCGGAACCGGCCTTAGCGATTTCCCATGTTATTTCCCATAAGGAGTGGGTCAGAACCGGTGCTGCTCCTTTACTTGTAAATGTAGCTCGTTAGTATTTTAGTTTTTCATAAGCCATTCATGGCAAGTGGTAAGTTTCATGCGATTCATTTTTAATTTGGTTTGCTGTAATCGAAATTATTTTTATTATTTTGAATGAAACGTTTTTACCAGTTTTAGTTTTTTTTTAGTTTACAATTAATATCCGCAGTAAACATGTTCTGAGTATTTGTGCGATTGGAGTCGGTAATTAACAACGATATAACGAACCACCAAATTATTGCAGTTCCAAATTTATATCTCAAGATGACTCGGTATCCTGATTGGAACGCAGACAATAATGGAAATATTCCGCACTCGCATCCTATAATTAGAACTAAATCAAATGTAAATTGCAAATTCGATCATTAAGAGATGTGAGTATGTGATATACTAGGGAAAAGCAAAAGGGAGTTGTTAGAAAGTTGAATAACTCCCCAAGGTACTATTAAGGAGTGCTCAACAATTCATATTCTAATTTAGGGAAGTCTAGTGTAACTTCATATATTAGCTTAAATTTCAATTTTGGAAAACAGGGTTTGATTAAATTTTATAATTGATTGAAGATGATATTAACCAAATTAAGGCGTTTTTTAATACTATAAACCCATACGCGATTTATTTTGATAAAAATGCCCATAGCAAGATACTCAATATTTGTATTTAAAAAATAAACTTACTGATTCGACTTTCTTATCAAGCAATAAAAAAAAACCAATTTACGGACAAATTCTCATTTACAAAGTGAATATTACTCGTCCGAAATTAAGTTTAAGCACTTTAATTTATGAAGGTAATTTTCAAAGGAAAAAGTAACCGAACTGCGAGGAAAAGAGCGCAAACCAAAATAAAAATATCAAAAACACCGGGCGGAATGAAAATAAGTTAGAAAGTACGGATGATATTTCATTAAAAACTTTTTAAGTATGCCAACTTTCTGCACTTTTCGTTTGAGCGATCAAAATGAAATTTATCAACAGTTCTTCAATTAAATCGCAGTTAGTTTTTAGTCGAAAGGGACATTGAGGAAATGGAAAACGTTTTTTATATCTACTAGGAATGATAAAAATATTAATAATCTATAATATAAGCGGAAAGTCCTGACTGATTGACTGACTGATATATAATCAAGTACAGTAAAATCTACTAAACCCAAGAGGATTTTGCGAAATTTTTATTTTAAGGTGTAGAAATGAAAATAAACGAAAACAAATCAAATTAAACGATAACAAATCAAAAAACAAACGAAAACAAACAAAAAAAAAGAAAATAAACGAAAACAAATGAAAACAAACGAAAACAAACGAAACGAAATGAAAACAAATGAAATCAAATGAAAACAAATAAAAACAAATGACATCAAATAAAAACAAAAGAAAATAAATGAAAACAAATGAAAACCTAAGAAAATAAATGAAAACAAATAAAAATAAACGAAAATAAATAAAAACAATTGAAAACAAACCAAAACAAACGAAAATAAATGAAAATAAATGAAAACAAATGAAAAAAAATGAAAACAAATGAAAACAAATGAAAACAAATGAAAATAAATGAAAACAAATGAAAATAAATGAAAACAAACGAAAACAAATGAAAAAAAATGAAAACACATGAAAACAAATGAAAACAAATGAAAACAAATGAAAACAAATGAAAATAAATGAAAACAAATGAAAATAAATGAAAACAAACGAAAACAAATGAAAAAAAATGAAAACACATGAAAACAAATGAAAACAAATGAAAAAAAAAAGAAAATAAATGCAGACAAATGAAAACAAATGAAAACACATGAACACAAATGAAAACAAACGGAAAAAAAATGAAAACAAATGAAAATAAAGAAAACCAAAATAAAACAAACGAAAACAAATGAAAATAAATGAAAACATACCAAAACAAATGAAAATAAATCAAAACAAATGGAAACAAATGAAAACACATGAAAACAAACGAAAACAAATGAAAATAAATGAAAACATACCAAAACAAATGAAAATAAATAAAAAGAAATGGAAACAAATGAAAACAAATGAAAACAAATGAACAAAAATGAAAACCAACCAAAACAAACGAAAATATAAAAACAAATAAAAACAAATAAAAACAAACCAAAAAAAACAAAAACAAATGAAAATAAATGAAAACAAATAACAACAAATGAAAACAAACCAAAACAAACGAAAACAAATGAAAATAAACGAAAACAAATGAAAACAAATGAAAACAAACGAAAACAAACGAAAACAAATGAAAATAAATGAAAACCAAATAAAACAAATGTGGCTTACATAGAATAATTATATATACCAGGAAAAAGTATGAAAATACATTGAAAATGTACATGGAGGAAAATAGAGAAAAACAAGGATAATTGGAACAAATAGGGGAAAAGGGTTAATTATAAAAAATAGGAAATAATATAGAAAAACATGTACAAATAGACACAAATACAGAAAAAGGGAAAAATATAAAAAAAAAACATGAATAGGAAAATTTGGAAAAAACAGTAAAAAAAATGGAAAAATTGGGAAAAATAGGGCACAATGTGGAAATTTAGGAAAAATAGGGAAAAATGAGGAGAATAGTCGAAAATAGGAAAACAGTAGGAAAAATGAGGAGAAATAAGGAAAATAGTGAAAAATTGGGGGAAATGTAGAAAAAAGAGAAAAATATTGGAAAATAGTAAAAAATTGGGAAAACGGGCAAAATAGTGAACAATTGGAAAAAATTGGTTATAAATAGAAAAAATTAGAGCAAAATATGGAAATTTGAGAAAAAATATGGACAAATTGGGACAAATAATGAAAATTGAGGAAAAATAAGTACCTACAAATATGATAAAATAATGGAAAATAGTAAGAAATAGGAAAAATGGATAAAATGAGAAAAAATAGTAAAAATAGAAAAAATAAGAAAGTTTGCGATAAATAGGAAAGCTAAGAATAATTTTTATAAAAAATAGACGACTTAAAAATACAAAAACATTTTTCTGCTCAAAGTTAAACTGTATTTTAGAACAATTGAATTTGCAATTTTTAACTAGTTGAGGTGAGTTTTACCTAGTAGTGAACTTACTTAAACTAATTTTAAAGTTTTAAATGCTTTTTAATTCTATAAAAAAGTTTTTAACTCGTTCATAGTTTCCATTATTTGCTTTATAGAAGAGTAGGATGCCATTTGCGGAAAGAAGTTTTACTCAAAAGTTTATTTTTTTTAAATAAAAAGGAGTTGCTGAAGTTTTAGGAAGACTAATTGAATAGATATTATTTTAAATGATGAAATAAAACAATTTAATTCGTTATTAATTTTATTATTTTATTATTTTATAAAAATAATCTGAATTATTTCAGAATTTTTTTTTATTTAAATAATTAGTTTAGGTAAGAATTACTTACGTATCAAAATTTCCTAAAATAATCGTAATAATTGAAGTAAAAAATACAATTTCAGATTATTTCAGAAAATACTACAATTATATAAATAAGAGTTGTGGTTTTTGGCAGGTTAAATTAACGATAAAATATATAAATAAACAATAATAATTATCTTTATTTAAAGGATTTATTTATTATATTTGTAATTTCTTCATTTATCTCTTATTTACAAAAATACACTGTTTACTGTAACTCACTAATAATAGTGAAATTATCAACTGTTAATTTTACATTTTTTTATGCTTAAAATTGAAGTTCGAATTGAAGTGCCGAGCAAGCGTTTGCCACCTGCACTTAAACGATGATAAATACAAATTAATGGTAAAAGTATTGTACCGAGCAAAAACATTACAACATGCATTCAATGTTGTCTTTGATATGAAATTTGCATTGCCCCTAGCTGAAATAGCCAATCAGCAATTTTTCTTTCTGATATACTTAAGAAACCCAATAGAATCCCTCTCTTCTTTTCTGGTATTCCAAGCGACTACACATTTCATTTTCTTGTGTACTTTTCACTCCCTAACTCAAATAGTTTTGTGCTTTTGAGTCTACTCGTTAGGTGTTGTTTGTCTAAAAGCTTCAGGGCTTCAATGTTGGTAAATCATCCTCTTGTCAATGAAAGTATTAACATTTAGTCGCACAGCCGGGTAGCACTGAGCTCCAACCGGCTTACAAGAAAAAGTGCAGAATCCGAGTTCATTGGACCGGAACCATTTGGCATAGTCAAATGCAATGCCAAAGACGATATCTGGAAATGGGACGAGAGGAAAACTATCCAGCACTGAAAAAATATTATTGGGTTAGCTCACTCTAAGGCGTTCATAGTCAAACCCTCAGGTAGCACCCTATCGCAGATCCTAGAAGTGATCTACGCATCCTAATTGGACTGCTTACAGGGCACTGTGGTCTACTTTACCATCTGAAGAAGCTAGGTCTGAGTCAAACATCAGACTGTCACTTCTGCAGTGTGGAAGACGGAGCATATTCTATGTTCCTGTCCTGCCCTGGAAATGAATAGGCTTCGTACATTTGGTTTCGTACAGCTGGAGCCTACCGACTTCACCTAAATTAACCATACACTTTGTCAGATGGTGTAGACTCGATAGCCAGAATCCTTCAACAAGAAGAACAAAACATTGGGATACGCGGATGACCTTGTCATATTATCCCAAGGAAAATTCAATACTACGGTTAGGGAATGACTTCAGATGGCCGTAAACGCAGTTACACTCTGGACAGAGCATGAGGGTTTGAAAATCAGCCCCTCCAAGTCCAATATAATAGCATTCACCAACAGAAGGAATTTAGAGGGCCTTAGCCCACTATGGCTTCGTGATGAAGAGGTAAATCTGAAGGGAGGGGTAAAATATCTTGGGATAATGCTGAACCCAAAACTTACCTGGAACCTTCAGATTCAAAAAATATATACGAAAGCGGTTGCTACTTTAATGATAGCTAGACGCACGTATGGGAAAACATAGGGGCTCAATCCAAAAATGGTACATTGGTTGTACAATATGGTAGTGCTGCCCATGGTAACATATGTATCTCTACTCTGGTGGCCCCAAAGATAAAACAACGGACCGCTGTCTCCAAATTGGGCAAAATAGAAAGAATTGCCTCTTTGGGAATAGCGGGGAACTTAAAAACAACACCTACAGCTGCTTTGGAAACTCTTCTTGACCTCCCACCATTACAATATATTATAATGGGTGAGGCTAGAATGGCTCTAGTCGGCTGGATGACTTACCATTCTATGAAGGAAATCATAGACTGGGGCACACTAAGCTAGATCATGTGGGAGGCAACATGCTTGGCATGAGGTCAGACCACATGACTGCTAAATACAGATTCAACAAAGATCTAAGAATAATAATTAAGAATCTGAATGAGTTGAATACAAGCACAGATTTCAGAACAAATCCTAACAGAATTACCTGGTACACAGACGGGTCAAAAACCGAACTGGAGCTGATATATACTGCGAACAGAATAAGTACCAAGAGAGTTTCTGTCTAGGAGAATATACCTCTGTATTCCAGGGAGAGATCTATGCAATACTCAAATGTGCGAGAAATAGTAATATGAGAGCCCACGAGGGGAAAAGAATCATAATCTATTCAGACAGTCAAGCAGCTCTTAAGGCCATAAGGAGCCCAAAGGTGACATCTAGACTGGTATGGGAATGTGGCGAAGAACTTAGAGAACTGGCGACCCATAATAAAGTAAGTTTATCGTGGGTAACAGGTCACAAAGGTATCGCTGGAAACGAAAAGTCTGACGAGCTCGCAAGAAGCGGGTCATCCACCCCATTAATTGGTCCAGAATCAGCGATGGGAGTCCCAAATGTACGTGAACCATATAAAAGACTGAATCAAGCGAAAACACAAATTATACTGGGACAACGTACCCGGAATTCTACACGGGAAAAAGTTTATAAAAGAACCGTCAAAGAACGTAATGACGACCTTAAATGCAGACAATGCAATAAAGGGACCGATAATGCACTCCACGTAATATGCAACTGTGAGGCACTGGATCACAGAAGGCAAAGAATAGTAGAGGAAACAAGGTTGATGGACTGGGTGCAGTAGACAAAGAGACGGGAGATAACGCAATAAGCCCAAGAGGCTGCGGTGAATCCGGTTGGAAAGAACGGTCCCGGACAAAAAAAAATGGTGTGGATTGTATGGTGAATTGTAGCTCATAGGATGAAACACAATAGGCCTCTACTTATGGCAGTGAAGGGACGAGTTAACGCTCCAATCACATTGAACCTAACCTAGCCCTAAAAATATTACAACATGCACTCAATGATTTCTTTTATACGAAATTTGCTACCATTTGCTGCTTTGCTTCATTGACATCTTTAATTGACATATACTTATGGACATGATCAGGGTGGACAATTGTGCTATTTCAAAGGAAAAAGATGAAACGATCGTTCGGCCAATCTCTATCTGTCTCAAAATAGTATCGTACAGGTAGGATATTAGACCGAACCTATACTCCATCTTCCTTACTCTTTTTAGCAAAAACATATAACGATATACGGGTTGGGCACGTCCATGAATATATATGTCAATGCATGCTTATTAATCAATAACTAATGATACAAATTATAAGAAAATTACCTTTTTCAATACCTTTAACACAATCTTTAATAATATGATAACACAAATATTTTATATATAACACGATGAACACAATCTTGTTCTAAAAACCTTAAAGAAATCAGTACCTGACAAGCTGATTTAAAGTTGACAGAGGTTTAACTTGAAATAAATTTTTGACAAGAATGACATTTGTGACGTCATAACTTTCCTCGTCTGTTGTAAACTATTATAATTGACACGCTCTAATCTGTTACAATAGACAGCAATGAATTCATCCAACATAACCTTAAAATTTGGGATTCTGAATATTAGCGCCAAAACAGTCCGATTCAGTATAATAAGTTTTTTAATAAACTGGCTCAATTACGAAATACATGGATCCTGAATAGCTATTTTACTAGGATATAAATTATTCAATAAAAAATAAAAAATGAGTATATATTTTATTGTAACTATATGTAATCTGGAGAAATATGAAATTTCTTCAGAAGTTGTATCAACTGTTTTCATTTATTTAACATTAGCATTTAGGTAAACATTTTTTTGAGTCACTCTATAGATTAAGATAAATTATATAGTATGAAGGAAAATAAAAATAAATGTTTAAAGATGAATTAAAAGTACGTTCTCTAATTCGTTTTACTAGTTTTGTCAACATTTAATGTTTTATCTCTGTATAACTTAATACAAACTAGTGAAAAACAAAAGATCATTTATTATTTGGTTAAACTCGGACGATGATCAAAACCGAGTTGAAAACAAAAAAGGACCTCGACCGAAAATGTCTTCAATTACGAACGACTGACAAAGACCATTTATTCAAAAGATATTAATGGGTACTAAAAGCATTTTTAAACGTACAAGCGACAAAATGAAATCAGCTGCTTTTGTCTTTTAGATTGTGTGCCTGGGGATGTATGAAAGGAGGTGTTACATAATACTTCCCTAGGGCGTGCTATCAGGAGATTTTGCGGAGAGATGATTCTGCGTTGCTTGTTTAGGTCTTTCACTAAGGAGCTAATTGAATGTGTTAACGTGTTAAAAGGTTAACGAAAGGCTCCGAAAGTAATATACTTTTTTTATTTTATTTGTTTTTACAGAAAATTTGTAATAAGAAAACATGTGTCATGTATTTAAATATAAATAACAAATGTAGTATATAAAGTGTTACTATTAAATTGCTTACTAAAAGTAAAATAAAACAGTTATTTATTTATTTTTAGAAAATAAAACAAAGTCATGTACAACAACATATAATAACAAAAGAGTAAAGGCTATTATTAGAAAAGACCCAAAAAAAATATCTGACCCGAAAAATAGTTGAAGGCTATAGTAGTTTAAGAGGCGTAGATCCAAAAAAAATGATCTATTCTACTCTAGGCGCCAACCATAACCCCGCCATAAATACCGCCAAGTGCAATCATGCGAAAAACCAAACCGGTATATAAGAGCCCAGCAGCGCAAGAAGAAGTCAATTCAGTACAAATAACCAGAAGCAGGGCAATAACCCAACAACGAAAGACCTGAAGATGGCACATGTGATTGGGTCGAAACGTCGTCAGTTTAAGGGTTCTTTGGAGGGGTTCTTTGGCGAATCAACCATTGGCAACAGTGGCTCATATCATAGATTTTATGATCACCCCTGGTAGTTTCACGACGATCCGTGAGGGTTGCCTATACTTTCTCCTCATATGCTCTTCTCTGCCATTAGATGGCGGTGAAGTAGTTTCTAAGATATATATACATATATATAAAACCAGAAATCCATTATTTTATAATTTAACGACGGACAGACGTGGACACCCAGATCTTACACCTGATTTAAGACTTAATAATGTACCTGATAATCCCGGTCATATAAAAATTTACTGCGACGCTCGCATCAATGATAATTTATCAACGATAGGGATTACCAGCGACAATAACCAATAACTAAAGTGTCCCAAAATTAAAACAAACACCAATATTAACAACTTGGAACTTCTGGCCATCTATACATCTATTAAGATGATACTGGAACAAAAACACAGATACGTCAATAAGCAATATAGCCATATCCTCGGATTCAGAATATGCAATAAACATGGCAAACTCCTATCACACAAGAATCCACATAACCGTTGATATTCAAAAAGCAATGGAAGAACTGTACAACGAAAAGTTCACTATCAAAATTTATCACAAAAATAGAAAGGACACTGGTATGAGAAGAGCACACCAGATAAGCGAAAAGGGTTTAAATAAAAAAAAGACATGACTGAAACTAATGGAGTGGCAAAACTTATGAACCAACGGCACTTATTAATTAAAACACCTAGAACATTGATAAATGAGGTACTAAATGAACAGCAAAAGAAGACGTTGACCTAAAGGATCATATAAAGATTCAGATCATTAATAACTCGTCAGATATCATTATAGAAGATGATGATGCAGAATAAAAAGAAACCTAAAATCTAAAACCTAGTCCCTTATTACCCAAGCAAAATCCCGCAAAACACTCAGCAAATATACTATATGACCATATAAATATAAATTTTCTATCTGGTCACATGTCCCTAGACACTCACTGCACACTTTTCATGTAACAATAAAATTTAATCATTATTGCTAATAAAGAATTAGGGCCCCCGCTAATTTTTGGAGTACGGAGTTGGTTAGGGGTTGACATTGACTTTGCTAAATGGCACCACTCACCTTATTCCGAAAGGTACTTAGATTATATATGCTGGGCTAGATGCGACATCATGTAGTATTTGTTGGGTAGGTGAGGGTAATGTTTACAACGTATCAAGAGTCGGATACTGATTTGTCATTGGTCAAACTACGTCGATACTGATTTCTCATTGGTCAAACTATGTGGGATCCAATCATGAGCTCATGTAGGAGAACACAAACAATAAATTCCTATGAGGTACTGCCGGCGAATGTCGCTAAGCGTGTTACGACGAATGTGGCTCACAACACACGTTGTCTAGGAAACCTGGATTTAGCAGATGGTTTTCGTTTTCCACTATCAATTTTGCTTGGCCCACATTGCATTTGATTTTAGGTTTATGGTTAACTATTATATATGGCTTTTTTTATAATTTTATTCATGATATTAAATAATAGGTGACATTTTCTCTATATACTTAATTTATATTTCTTAGTTAATTGCTTCTATAATTATTGCAACTACGTCATTGTTTTTGTATTTATTTTAATTGAATCTAATAAAATATTTTAATTGTAGCTTATTGAAAGATTCATTTAAATATATTAATCAAAGTTATTTTAGAATATACTCTAAGGAATGTTTTGGATGTTTGGATTTTTTTTCCATAACAAATTGTTTTTAATTCTTCTGGAACTCTATTCTATATAACTAATCTTCTGCAAGAGTAATTGGGGTTATCTGTTTTTTAATTTTTGTAGAAGGTGATTTACGGCATAAAATATTATATAGAATATAGCTGTTTTTATTTATTGGTACAGAATACCCAGTATAATATTAAATAATGAGTCACATAGCGTTTAACATAAAAATTCCAAAGTTTGCGTATTTCCAAAAATATTATTTCGATATCCGATGATTGAAAGCAAGAAATGGAAACTTCTGCTCGCAGTCAATAAATCCTCTCTTGTAGTTTGAATGGAAACCAAAATCAGGCAATTGATAATCCTCACTCCATTTTCGCGTCACGATCTCAACTTTTACTTATGCATTTTTTGATCGACGATTTTCTATCCGTTCCCACGTATTTTTTCCTCCGGAATTTCTATTTCGAAGTTATATTTTTTTTCCATTAGAAGTTATTGAGGTATCGAAGTATGGACCATCCATTTATTTTAAGGAAATACATTCGCTAAGTTTTCAAGAACAGGAAGAAAGTTCTTGAATTTAAACATAAATACAAAAAAATAGGTCAAACTCAACATTTTTTTAAAATAAATATGGTAATACTGTTTAGTAAATACTACACATAAAAATCAATTTATTTAAAACATACTCATCCAATATTTTATAGTTTAATATTTTATTTATTCAATATTTATATATCAGTATTAACAACAAATAAATAATTTTACGACTATGTAGAAATTTTCATTCTGAATTTAGGGTCATGGATTGTTAATGAACGATGTATTCGTATTGGAGGTTCTGCCACCTTTCGATGGTGAAATGTAATGTCCCCCAACGGCTTAATAGATTTTGATTTCGTTGCTGTTGGAGATCGATGCAGCAGAAAACTAACCGCCGTAGATGGCATTATTTCTGTTAACATTCGGTTGGCTTGGCCTTCATAGGAAACCTAAAATGACTATGGGTCCAAGTGGCATTCTTTCCTTTCTCCCGAGGGACTGCTTTGTCCATTGCTCATCCTTTAACTGTTCTCTTAAATATAAGCCTAAACTCATCCACCTTTCCCTCTTCCTGGTAATTCTCCAAGATTTGTACAGTCTACAAAAGGGATATAAACTCAATATTGAAAACCATCGAACAATAGACGAGGAAAGAATTATTTGAATCCTAAATTTTGAGGTTATGTTGGATAGATTCATTTTCTAACGGTTTGGGAGGTATTTCTGTTAATTGTAACAGGTTCAAACGTGTCACAATAGATGAGAAAAGTCATGACGTCACAAATTGTCAAAAACTGAGTCCAAACAAACCTCTGTCAAAGTCAAATTTAGCAGCTCCAGTCATATTAATTATTTTTTCTGAGAAAACAACACGATAAAGAATTAAAATTAGTTTTGACGTAGCCACTTCTGACAAGTCAGAATCAGAATAAATTTTTTACTGAGCTATATGCTATATTATTGATTAAATTATGTATAAATGAAATTTTTTTTATGCTACCGAAAAAATGATTATTGCGCGCGCAATGCTTCTATGCCACTCTCACCGCTTGTATGAAAAATTTACATCTAAAACATAGGCAACCATGGATTTGATTAACTTTTTAATAAGGCAACCTAATACGGTTAGATTAAGTATAAAATAAGTTTTCATTTAATATAATATACGATTAAATAACTAATGATAGTATATTAATAACACTTACTTACCTGTTTATACCTGGAAACTCCACAGTTACGCAGAGACGGAAGTAGCAATCTTCAGTTTTTCAATTCTGTTTAGTATATTCTCTTAATTGGTGCACGATTTTTGTAAATAACCAATGACAGAAGTAAATTAAATACATTTAATAATAATTTTTTTGGAATGTCAATTTTAGAAGGGATGGTTTATATAACGAGATAAAATGTAAAGATATGGAGGGAAATTAATAAAATTATATAACAATACATAAAATATACAATTTTTATTGACTAAAATAAAAATTATAAAATAAAATAATAAACATATAAGAAGACGATTTACAAGATATAGAAGTCAAGTGGCGGAGACCAGTAGATGCTAAGAAGAGACGTGAAGAAGAACTTGCAAATCAAGATATAGAAGTGTAAGTTGTATTTATTATTTTATTATTTTTCATAGAACCCACCCTAAAATAAGATTTGTTTAATGGTAATCCATTACAAATGTCGGGTCAACGTGAGGCTTTTTAAAATTTAAGACACCACATTATCACTACAGCATAATTTTTATTGGACTAAATTGAATCTAAGAGAGAGTTATCTAAAAGTGAAGAATTATTTACCTTTCTACTAGATCAGCTTTTTTTCCTGTTCTTTTTTTAAATCCTTCAGTTTAGCGATACATCGCAAAAGGTAATGAATTATAGTATAAAATTGGGTAATAAATTAATAAAAAAATTGACTGGCAATTATTAATGTAATAATCATCTATCGGATAAGTTTACCATTGATCTGGTAAAAACATTCTAATAGGTAAAATTTAAAGAATTAACTATTTCAGTTGTCGAATTCCGTTTAAAATCAGTTTTTTTTTCATCCAAAAATTTAACAGCTTTATAGATTGACAATTCGCCACCACTGCCATCAAATCACTGATTCCTCTTGAGATCTCTTCACATCCCCAGGGGTTATCGATCGGCGACCAGATTAACATTGCAAATAGTAGAGTATTTAACTTAGCAGTTACCATAACTTACAAATGCATATTTTCCCTCTCCGTACACCCCCTCGTCCTTCTCACGAGACTTTGCCAATATTATTATTCGGTTTTCTCGAATAAGCTATTCCGATGAAATTTCTGTTCGACTCCCGCGAAATTATATGGCAGAGAGAATATCTTATTGGAATTGGATTCTTCCGCATATTGTTAATATCTATCACGTTTTGTAATTCTAGGAAAGTTTTCAGAAATTTTGAGGTTCACGTTATTATTGCTATTCGTTTTGGAATTGTATGGAAATTATTGAAGTGGAACTTTGAAAACGGTGGTACTTATAAATGTATTTATTTTGATTTAAACATGAAAAACAAGAGAAAATATTTTATAATTTTCTGCCAACTAAAATACTACTATATGGTAATTGGTTTCTGCTATTAACCAGAATTAATTATTTTTGTACTGCGATATTATTATCAAATTCTTTCTTGTTAATTAGTAATCGTTTTTAAAGTTGACCCTTTAAGGGCCATTTACTCCAACTGAAAGCATTCTATAGAAAAAAACATTATAGAAAATTTTAATTTCTTTTTATACAAAATATGCGTCCCTAAAATATCTCATTATTAAACGCCTTCATGTATTAAAAAAAAAAAGACTATTGCAGAAAATTAATAATTATCATTGTATGATTTGCATTTTCATATTTTGATATTCTCACCGCTCCTAGAACAAAATACTACACAAATGTTTTCGTTCCTCATTTACGTCTCCCTCATTTCCTTGTACGTATTATTATCAAAAGTCTAGAACTCGTTTCATTTATTCAACTGAACCAGCATTGCTCTAGTTATCCCTCGCGGCGGCATTAGCTTCTAGAACGAATTTTCGTTTTCATTCTAGAAATTGTTAACAGCATTCCTAAGATTGTAGTAGCACAATTTTCGTTTTATACGCTATTCATTTTTCACTATTTTCCTTTTTCTCAAACCATATAAGAAGATTAAATTCACCCGTTTGCCGGTCCAATTTCGCGTCCAATTTCGTCAACCGGGAATTCCTATGCCTAAAACTTGATTTGCCATTGGTTTAATTGTTCGCACATATTCTTGCTAAGTTGGCAGAATTGGGCATGCCTTTAGCTTAATCAAGTGTAACTCAATGATAGACCATGGGCGTTACTCTTACAAATTTAAATATAAAAAAAAACATTTTCTCGACTGGGCTAAAATTGTTTTATTGAACCTTCCTGTTAAGGAGTTAATTAAATAAATACTTTTGTACTAAACAACTTTCCATTTTCAAAGGAATCCGACCTAACCATTCCTTATTCGAATTCAACTGTGTCTGCAAAGAAATGTTGTCACATATTTTCCTCCAAAAATGTCTAATACAGTACGAATTGTATTTAATGAAGGAATAAAGGAAGGAATGTTAACAGGGATGTTTCTAGGAACTTTTACGTTAACAATAATATTTCATAAGATAAGTTTTAGATTTTTTGAGTAAATTTTTCTTTTTAAAAATATTATACCTTTATTAAACTTATTATTATCTGCATTGTTATATATGTTTAAGTTGTAGATAGTCGATATTTAGAAATTGCTACTTTGCCAAATTTTTTATTCTTTCGTTCCGTTTTCCATATAATGTGAGTCTTTAAATTGGAAACCTTAAAATATCTTATTTGGGGACATTATTATATTTTTTGTACCCAAGAGGGATCTACCAGTCGTGTCGTTGAACTCTACTCATACAGAATATCTAAAAATCTTTTGCTAATGCTTACTAGATGATGTGTTCAAAAAATAAATTCTCGTTACGCGGCATTGCCACATTTACATTTCATATCATAAGAAATTGTTTTTGTCAGCGTTACTGTCTAATAGGTTGTTTTTGTTGTTTACACTTAGAAATGTAAAAGAAAGTGCTTTTGTTGCAGAATTTATTATAATGATAATTAAAAGAAACTCTTATGACAAATTTAATGAACGTTGCCTCTATTTGGAAAGCTTTGCTAATTTCCACCCACTTGTGACGTCACACTTAGGTACTCTATTAGATCTGGATATGGGGAAAATTATGAATAAACTGAAAATTCTAGGAGAATGCCAGATCAGAGATGAGCCCAAGCATCTTTGTTAAAGTGTGAAGGAGAAAAAAAAAGAAGAATAGGGGGACCTCGTAAAAAGTAGATAGAAGCATGTAAAGAGGAAAATGGGAATCTATAATTGGAATGAAACTGGCATGATTAGAAACAAGTAGAGAAAGGTGGTTGGAAATAAAAATAATAGAGAATAAGGAAAACTTTTAGAAGAAATTCAAAAGTAACATAAAAATATCTCAGGAGATGAATGAACTTTCAAAATGTTGCGTTTTGTTTGTTTCTTCATGTAACTCTTCAATTATATACTACATCTCTTTGATTATTGCTGAAAGACAATAATAGACTGATGGCGCTGAAAAATTGAGTAACGTAAAAGAAGTGGCATTTCGCACAGGGTACTTGGATTTTTGGTGTTATTCGGGAAGAAAATACAATTGAAAATAATTAAAATGATATAAAAAAAAATAAAACACAATGAAAAACAAAAAAAAATGAGAACAAAATAATGGAAAAAATTGCTAACCCCACCTGGTATACAGGAGATAAGTGAACTTTCACAATGTTGCGTTTTATTTGTTTCTTCATGTAACTCTTCAATTATATACTACATCTCTTTTATTATTGCTGAATAATATCAGTTATAGACTGACGACGCTGAGACATAACGTAAAAGAACTTTGAATTCGTAGACGATGCTTAGATTTTAGGTGTTACCAGTTTGGTCTATCTGTAAATTGGTCCGTCTTAAT
Source organism: Neocrepidodera transversa (assembly GCA_963243735.1). Taxonomy (NCBI): domain Eukaryota; kingdom Metazoa; phylum Arthropoda; class Insecta; order Coleoptera; family Chrysomelidae; genus Neocrepidodera; species Neocrepidodera transversa. Next base: position 11,217,692 of record OY725337.1, read on the forward strand.
TTCTAATTTTATAATTGACGTCACACCAGGCAGGTGGTCACACAAATGTGGGGGCTCCAAAAATCATGACGTGACGTGTGACGGAATTTGGAATTTAAAATAATATATTACCGAGAAAATGGCGGTCATAGTTAAAAATATTAAAAACCATATATTTTAAACGCTAATAGATATTGAAACATAACTGACGTACAAGATTTTTTAATTTTCTGTGTATTTATCAATATGAAAATCAAAACACACATAAGAAACCGGAGAAAAAAAAACTTTTTATATATTACGATAAATTCCAATAAATCTGTGGGGCAAAAAATCAGAAGTACCCAAAAATTACTCGCTATAATAAATTGAGCTCCCTAAAATTAAGTTTTATTAAAAAAAAAATAGAATGTATACAATAAAAAAATTCATGGCACAGTTATTATCAAATTAAGTGCCTTTTAATTTGTTACATTTACATCCAGAGAATAAAACTTTCACTAACGCTAGTGCAGTGACTTAAGCTAAAAAAAAGGTCAACCTTACCTCGGCCTCAAATCGTATTTGCATTCAGTATGAAAGTTGTGGAGTATAATAAAATTCTCTACAAATATTGTCTTATTTTTAAACTTTGTAAAAAAAACCATACCAACATGCTCGTTGATAATATCTCTACAAAATTAGCCAGAGATGATGATGATGTTCTTATTTTAGAAACAACTATTAAAAAATCAGAATATAAGGACTGACGTCATCATAGGAGAAGATATTGAAATTTTCTTTAGAAAAATTGGAAAAGGCAACGTTAAAACACAAGTATACTCCATTAAAAGTTTTGATAAATATCCCTATTGTAAAGAATACACTTTATTCTTACATGCGTTTAAAAGCTGAGAAACTACCCGATTTGGATCAACTGGCTCAAGTTTTTACACAATAAAACTGTTCATACAGTTCATTAAGTCAACAAAATTCATCAACTCTTCCACCAACGAGTGCAACAGTTCACCAACATATCAATGGTGTCTCCTACCAAATTTAAATTTGGTTAGGCAATGATTTAGAACCCCAGGAGTGGGGTTTGGTGCTGAAAAATGAAGCTCTGGTACTAATAATATCATTATTAATACCAGCACTAGATGAACTGCTTATTATAATATTCTGCAAGAATGGTTGTGGTTCGCGATGTGGATGCCGAAAATCAGGGTTGCAATATTTGTTAGCCAATGTAATATGGACATGCATGTCTCAACGCTTCGTCGTATCAATATAATCTCGATGAATAAATCGCATATGACCTTGAAGGTTTGGAGATGGATGTCATTGATAACGAGGAGGATGATGATTATGACTCTAAATAGTCTGTGAGGCGTACAAATGTGGCTAATTAAAAGGTTTTTTTTAACGTAGGTTTAGAGCATTCCCAACAATTTTCTCCTGTCGTAAAATCGCAAAAAACCACTTTATACGATTAGCGGACATTCCGATATCCAGAGAGCCCAAAGAGTCAGCCGCGTATCGAAAAAAAATTCTCGCACAGGAAATTCGAGCTTTTGCGAGCTGTACCGTCTAACAATCAGTTGTTTTTCTTAACACGTAGTGTGTTCGTATGATTTGATTGAATGCTTTACGGCCAAACATTTTACTTTTTTCCAGCGAATCCCGGGAAATGCAGTATCCAGGTACATAATTTTCCGGAAAATTTGAACAATTCAATTTTTAAGGTTTACGCTTACCATACGGAAATTTCAAGATCGTTGCGAAGTCTAGCGCACGTGCAAACCTTTCATTTCCCGGGAAAAAATGTAAACCCTACGCACTAGTACAATGTTGTGTAATCAAATAAAGATTTTCAAACGCAATAACCGTTATAGGATTTTTATCCTTACTGCATCTTGCTTCATACCATTTCGAGCTGCCTCTGCCATTCGTAGGTGTAATTCCTTTTCTTTTTCCAATACGCGTTTTTCCTCACCGGTAGTACTTTTTATTTTTATATTATAAGAGTCGCATTTCTTGCATGTATCAGTCAGTGGGTAGCAGAAATGAATATTAAAATCTTCGTTGAATATTTTTGAAAATACAGATTTAGATACCTTCACCTCTAGTTCCTCACTTTGCTCATACATCGCAAATAGTTTAGAAATATTTAAATCGGGTGACAGATACTCCCGATTCGGATTTTTATTTCGACTGTAGTGTGATGTATATCTTGCAAACTTATTAATAAAAGTTTTTACATTTTCAATATCATTTTCCTTGGTTTTTGTTCTTAGGAGGGTATTTTCCCCTTCTATCCAGGGGAGCAGTGGTTAACAGACCACCTTTTTTTTTATTTGTCAAGGCTCTGGTAAGTCTTCCATCCGAAACTCGTAAACAGTTTTTGAAAAATAATTTGCAAACCTTAACCATATCACCTTATTCTTTTGGCAAGGAATATATTCGTGTTTTAGAACGTTTATCAAGAATTTGAACTGCTGGTGTAACCCGTTGTTTATTGACAACATTTACCTGTGCATTGATGTATGCAGTTTGTAAATTAAAATCGGCTAAGTTGTAAAAACTTCGAAAAATATTGTTTCTTTCTTCAATACTTAACAGCAAATGACAATTTCGGGGGCAGCTGCAAACGCCGTCAAAAAATTGCTTTTCAGGAACCAAACGACCACGATAATTTAAATGGGATTTGCCTGAATTTCTTTTTGTCTTAGCCGTAGACCTCTTACAACATATTGTCTTACTTTTACGTTTTAATCCCCTCCTGGGTCCAGGTTCTACAACAGCAACATCATTTTCTTCCTCCATGCGTTCCCTAGATGTAGAAGACTCATCATCTGAAGGTGGTAAGAACTCTGAGTCGGAATCGGTAGCAAATTCACTTGGTTCACGAATACTGGATGTATCAGACGACATACTTAATCCATAATAAAAAATCCTTATTAGTTGAATAAAATCAAGAATATTTTGTACATCTAACATTAATCGGCAAGACTACCAATTTTTAATTTAAAATTATTTAGAACGACTATCAGTGCAATTTATTTTACTCACCGTCAATTAAACAAGATTCAACACAGCTAAACTTATAAAACAAATACTTTTTGCTTCAAAACGAAATGTAAACAATAAACATACAGACGTGTACACTGCGTATCAATGAAAAGTTGGACAGGCCTTGAACGCTTTAATGCAGAAATAATACTAGTTGAGTCAAAAATAAAGTGTCCCATCACCACCGGGAAATACTAAATTTGGAGCTGGCGCCATCTGTTAGTAAACAGGGAAAGGCTGTTTGGGCCACTTTTAAATAAAATATATTAATTATTAGTGTATATTGTATTGCATAACTCAAATCTGCAAAAAAGTCACTTGGGCCACTCTGCTTCTGAGCGACTCATTTATATGTGACTTTCAACTTTTCGCCTTTCAAAAGTTCTTTACCTACACCATCGCACGTTATACAAGATCCTTTTCATCTTTTTAATGATGGCGATATGGTGAACGCACATGGCTCCATAGTTTACTTTAAGATTTCTGTACCGGATACTGCGCGAAAGAGGAGATTCAATCTGCACTGCTTCCAAAAATTTGTATTTCTTGGAATGTTTTCCAATAACTACTTGCGTTGTTTCCATATTCGAGCATACTTTTTTCATCATTGACGCTCTTGAATAATAACGTTTTCTACCAAATTTTCCTTTATTCAATTTAGGTTTCGAGTGCGGACTAACTTGCTTGCTTGACAGAGAGTGTTTTTGGGTATTTCTCGGAAACGGAGCAACCGATTTGCATGCCAGTTTTTTCAAATGATAGATAATTACCGACATCAACTTTGAAACTCAACATATATTGGGTAAAAGTAAATAGTTTTCTCGAAAAATGAAAAAGTGTGGCTTTTCTAAAAGACTGAAAGCGATATATTCACAAGTCGTGAATTAGTATTAATTGTTACAACATGTTTGTCTTATATTACATTGTTAACGGCAAATGTGGATAGTAGAGATCATTCATATTCATTTCATAAAAACAACACAACCAGATTTTTTCCGAAGTGTTTTATTTATTTTAAAAGTATTTTTTTTTCACAATTAAAATTTTGAAATCAAGTGATGGAGAGACTAAAAAAGATGCTGGTCCGAACCTCCTTAATAAAAACGGACAATTGTTTCAGCGATTTTCGATAAAATTTTAAAAATATTTATAATTTTTTCTACAAATTTTTACATCATTGGATTTAACCCAAACGATTTTCGTTATTATCAGCTGTAAAATGAATTATGGACTATGTTTTATTAATATCAAAACTGTACAGACAAAGTAACTCTTCTGTTTATTAGAACATACGTCACGATTAGAGACACCGCAGTGCCTAATGGATCTCAGCGCTATTACTTTATCTTTCCTTAACTGCAGTCCAACAATATGGAAATATTAAAGTAATATTAACATACTATTAAGCGACGGTTAACTGTTTCTCGGGCGGTTTAACTTCAACTTCGACGGCTGCAAACTTTAGAAATTAACCGAGCGACCACATAAAGACTTCCCGAACTGATAAGGCTCGAAGTTAGCCCATGACTTTCCGCCAAAACAGAGACACCGAACGCATACAACACAATTGAGGTCAGCCACAAAATATGAGCAACAAGTTCTTATCACCGAAGCCGTGTCTCCGCAACCGTGGGACGTTATCAACGCGCATAAATCGCCTTCTTGTCATACTCTGAAACAATTTGCCTTGGCGGGAACGATTAAGTAGCCAAATTAGGGATAGCTGGAAGCTGGGTTTAATTGACGAATTACTTTGTTACGACGTATGATAAACTATATAAAATAATGTTATTATTGTAATAGATTTTTTTACTGTTTTAAATTAAGTCACTCTTTTTATGTTTATACACTTTTTAAACGGCAGTTACGGTAGTTGAAATGATCTATTTGTAATGCTTTTGCATCACCGCTCTAATCGATTGGTCACTACCACAACACTTCTCATCCAATTAACTCCTTTGACGAATCAAATGGAGCTAATCGAAAGCGTATAGCGGCAGCGGACACCATAAAGTAAGAATTTTGAACAGCTCTTAGCCGATAACGAGCGCTGTCCGGGACATTTACCCTTAATGACTTAAATTATCCTGGCTTTTTGCCACTTAGCCGAGGCACATCTATGTGGAGATGAGGGTTTTATACTCGGACATTCGACTCTGCAGGAGTTTTACTAACTTTAAAGGTAAAGGATGTGAAATAAATTAGGAGCGGTAAGTTGATGGCGGCCGGTGCGATTATTTCGAGTAGTTTTAGTTTGAGGTCATACCGGTAGGGAGTTTAATGGATCTCGTTTTTTCATTGCATCATCCGAATATGCGAGATTTTATATAGGTTAATGCGAAAAAATAATAATTAGAATAGACGGCCCAGTAAAATGTATCGATTTTTGCAAACTTTATGAAATTTTATTCTTGAGCAATTGCTATCAAATCATACATTGTGGCACAAATTTAATTTAACACTATTGGAATTTTATAAAAGGTTACAGATACACAGTTGGTTAAATTTTTAAAACAAATTTATTAGTTTTTTCAAAATTAAAATATCAGGACCGGTTTCCGAGATATTTAGGGAAAACCAAAATTGACGAATTTTATTCTATTAAATTAATCCATTAAATTTTTTTTTTATTTTTTATATATTTTTTTACTTTTTTTGTAGAAAATGGGTCTAAATGAGATCACAGTGACGCTTTTAATTTTTTTTTTTTGGAATTTTAAACTAAAAACAAATTGTTACATTTTATCCCGTCAATACAGGTTGATCTACTAATTTTGGTCAAAATAAATGGGAAAAATATGTGTTATTTTTAAATGGAACACTCTGTATATTTTGATGGCATTTAAAAGAGCGATTCATAATCTTTTAAACAATGTATAGAAAAATGACATATTTCAAAAAATGGCAAATAATCAGAAAAAATCGCAAAAATGGCAGCAAATCCCAAATAATCGGAAACAATAAAAAAAATAGGAAACATTTGAAAATAATTAAAAAATGGCAAAAAAATTTTAAAAAATTAAAGAAGAAAAACGAGAATATAAGAAAAATTGCAAAATATCGCAAAATTGTCAAAAAACCGCAAAAACTCGCGAAAACTCACATAAATTGTAAAAAATCGAAAATAATTGGGAAACAAAAAACAATCGGAAAAAATTAAAATTTACAGAAACAACGAAAAAATCGCAAAAAATTCAAAAAACTGGAAAAAAACGAAATCAGAAAAAAAAATTGAAAGAAAAATCAGGAAACATTGGGAAAAATTGAAAAATCTAAAACACAAAAAATGGCAAAAAAATCACAAAAAAATCTTACAAAATGTCAAAAATTGCATAAATTTCAAACATTGCATAAATTTCAAACAATCGAAAATAATTGGCAAACAAAAAGCAATCGGAAAAAATTAAAATATACAAAAACAACAAAAAAATCGCAAAAAATGCAAAAAACCGAAGAAAAAAAAGGAAATCAGAAAAACAATTGAAAGAAAAAATCAGGAAATATTGGGAAAAATTGAAAAATCCGAAAACACAAAAAATGGTAAAAAAATCTTACAAAATGTCAACAATTGCATAAATTGCAAACAATCGAAAATAATTGGGAAACAAAAAACAGTCGGAAAAAAATAAAATATACAGAAACAACAAAAAAATCGTAAAAATTGCAAAAAAACCGAAGAAAAAAAAGAAATCAGAAAAACAATTGAAAGAAAAAATCAGGAAACATTGGGAAAAATTGAAAAATCGAAAACACAAAAAATTGCAAAAAGTGCATAAATTGCAAAAAATCGCAAAAACTCGAAATAAAGTGACAAAAATTGCAAAAAAAATCGCAAAAAATACAAAAAAGAGAGTAGGCACAGATGGAAGTTCCAAGTAAGTTTTCTATGTAGGATATTTTACCTCCTCTGCAAACGGAATGGTTACGCCTTCCAAAACTGGATGACGTAGCTTATCAAGCTTTCTCTTTTTTGTAAAAGGAACTACTGCGGTGTTTTGGGTATCCTGAAGGACATTAGATAGAATATCTTCAAACAAACATCTTACTATTAAGAAAAGGTCAACGGCATAGCATTAAAAATGAGAGTCTATTCAAAAGCAGGGCGACAAGAAGCGACCAAAGAAGTGGAGATAGCAACTCACATTGAGGACACCCTTTAGCCGCCCTAAATATAACAGTCTTCTCTTGAAGTTATGATATCACAAAACAATTTTCAGTTCCTTTTCATTGACTCTGTTGCCATTTTGTTGTGGATGTTGTCTTTTAATCCCAGTACAACCGTTTCGAAGGTAGAGGATTGTAACCAGTAAAAATAAGACTTACACCGAATTTTTTATGAAGTAAATCCAGCGTTAGCTTCATTTTTGAAATGAGCATAAAGTTGCGTATGTTAAGTAAGGTACTAATAAACATTTTCATCAAAAAGCACTCACAGGTGATATGTCTTTGTACCTAGAATAATCTTGTTCTGAAAATTGTCAGGGCATCGGTTAAATATCATCCAGGAACCCATTTTGAATGTTTAATTTTGGAAAGATGATTTCAAGTCCACTCAGATTTGGGATTGTTTTTTTCTGAAGGTGTTGTATTTGTTACTTACGTTTCTCAGCCGTTCTTAAAATGGTAAAAATTTAAAAAAAATCAAAAAAAAAATATAAAAATGCTTATATTTTTAGGCTCATAACTGGGACTTAATGGTCCAATCCTGTCAGCAAGCAACTGATGACCTATAACAATAATGCGACATAAATTTAGAGTGATAATTTGATTTTTACCATTGTGGTTGTACATCATTCCTCCTTGCTCTTCATCACAGAATCCTCATCTGAGTCTACGTTAGGGTCGGGGGGTTAGAAAAATATTTCGTCAACATTTGGTAGCAAGTTTTCATCAGTAAAAAATATGACATTACTAAATACCTAAACGCCTACTAAATACTTAACTGCAGCTGCGCTCTTCGACATCGACTACAGAGGGATAGAATGGGGTAATATGTTTTGTATACCATACAGTATACGTAGGCGCTAATGGATACCTTTATTTTTAAAGACAGAAAAAAAATGATTTTAAATATAATAAACCTGATCCAAATTTCTATTTTTCGTTCTTCCCTGTATAATGTATGACAATTTGATGCACCCAATTTAAGTTTTACAAAACTTTTAACTTGAGTAAACTTTTCTGACACATGGATAATAACAATTGTACCCACATCGTGCGGACTTTTAGACACTTATCGAAACAGATTTTGCTCATTGTTAGCATTTTTTTCATAAAATATGAAAGAAGTGTCTTATCAAAGGGGAAAAATAAATGAAGTGGTAAAAACATAACAAACTGTAAGATATTTGTGGTACCTAAAACCAATGGATAATATATGGACAGGAAATAAATCAAACTATCAATAAAAAGGAAGGAAGAAAACGAATAAAACTGATTTGAACAATATTTCTCTATATTTTTAATCATAATTAATAATATTTGATATTGAGAAAAATAACTAAACCAATCCGATAATTTTACAATACTATCGCTCTACCTGATATACGAATTAAATTTTTAAAGTAATAAACATTTTGTAATCTCACAAAACAAGTCTTACTTCATTCACTCATTTAAAAGAGCCGCAACCGTGGCATGGTTAAAAGTAATCAAAATTAAATTAGGTAGAACTAGAGTTCCTTGGCACACCGGATTAACCCTCGACGACCTCGACACCAGGTTTTATAGCTATCCAGTTTTTCTAAGACACTATCTCGCCGTCATGCAGTCAAGGTGTTCATAAACATGGCGGCTTATCCGTCGTCTACATTTTCCAGCTATACAAAAGACCGCAAGGAGCGTGTGTTTGAAGGGAGAAAAAAACCTGTGTCATTATGTCATAAAATAAATGAGGCGCGAGAGAAAAGTGCGAAGTGTAATTTCGTCTAAATGGCTTCCAAGTTGGCTGTTGAGTTTCAAGGGATTATACGGAATGTTTAAATGGAACAGGTACGATGGTTAATTTTGGAATAAAATGAGGTTTCTACATCTAGTCAAGATAATTTTTAATTTACATTAATAAAAAGTTTATACTTTGAATATCAATATCGATGTAAAACATATTTATTTTAAAACAATAATATAAGAGAACATATTATATAGAAAGTTAGAGTGATTGACCAATAATCTGACGATTTTGGTGTGACGTAAGGATTATGAAAAAACAAAAACAAAATATAATCCACAGATTTCCTCAAGCCGTAGTACTTAAAATCATCAATAAAGTGTGGTGTGTGCAGCTGCTGAGAGTTATGTATTTCCCACTCTCTTCCCTTCCTCTCTTTTCTAACGTTCACTCTTTTGCACTGTCCTCACAATATTTAGTAATAAAAAAAAGATTAAAATTTTTATTGAAACTGTTAGATCAAGAAACTCTTTCGGGTTGTATACAAATCTTATGCATTCGAGTATTTCAAAGCCACAATTTTTTTTTACATTTTCAAAAATCAGCCATGAGTGTTAGTCGCGTTCAAATGGTCAGTCTTTTGAATATGATATCATTTAGAATTCACTTAACATTGATACTAAAGATCTGATAAGTTCGAATTATTTTTTTTTCATTTTCTACCCCTTCTAGCATGCCGAAAGATTATTGTCTCTCCGTTACTAGAAACACGTAGGTCGTATATGCTCTTAATGTCTGGCAAGCTATAATAACGACTCCTTGAGTATCTTTTTCTCTACTGAAGCTGCCCGTGCAAGTGGCATTCACACTATAAACGTAAGGTGGCGCCAGAGGCAATCCGAAATCTGGACTAAGGCGCCTTTATACGCATAAGACCAAATTTTTATTCAAAGCAATCTTTTTCAGTTTGGGTATTTTCTGACCAACTAACTTTTAAATATTTTCGTAGGACATTGAAATTTCGTAATAGTTTGTATGTAGTCTTATTTGAGAGAGATTTGACGCTTGATTTTACTGGTAAACTTATTAATCAAATTAATGGTCGTGATTGTTTAAATAACAGGTACTTAAATTTAATCCCAAGTGAATAATATTTATTAAAAAAAAAAAAATATATTTTTTATTTGTTTTGTAATTTGTGTTTATTTAATTTTTATTTTTTGATTGGCTCTAAATTCGTAAATAATAAATACGTTATTATTATGCCCACTGCTGGCTCTTTAGTTTAAATTCTATAGCATATTTTCAACAGTATTATGAAAATATATTTTGTCTTTAAAGAATTTGAATGATGACAGAATTTTGTACATCAAAAATTAATCAAAGTCAGCTAAGATAGAAGAAAATTTTAATAACTAAAGTGAGCTGTCCCGAGTTAAAACTCCGGGTGCATAAAAATGCGGCATACCAATCGATAATTATTAATATATCGAGAAAATGAAGGAAAGTTAAATTATCAATAAGGCATTAAGTTATAGGGCATAGAAGCCAAAAGTAATGTCGATATCGTCCAAAGATTCCAATCCAATGTTTTACGAGTGGCAGTAAAGTAGCCTACTATACGGAATATCCTTTCTACCATGGTTGGGATAGAGAAAAAAATGAGATGACATAAAAAATACAGATCCGTATTTAATAAAAGTAGTTGAGGGTAGCACTTCAAAGGCGAAACGCTGTACAAAAAAATTCGATACACTTTGTTAAGCGATATTAAGTTTTTTCTGGTCTTATTATGGTGTTAATGGAGAAGTTTTTCATAACTACTGTACGAGACGGGATTGTAAACAAAGCGACGTACCGCTCTTCTTTATTCTCATTATTCCTCGAATTTATTAGTAAGTTCCCAACTCTACCTTAAAATAACTAAAAACCTAAGGTATTAATTGTAAATTTTCCTCTGCTTAGGCGCCTCTGACTTAATTACATATACCTGTTTATCGTTAGATTTATGACAGTTTGTTAAAAAAATTTTTTGTTATGAATTCAAAAATTCTGTATATCACTATGAAAAAAGTAGCAAATCATCCGAACATGTCTCAACTTGTATATTACTACGTCAATGTAAAATTTCTATAAAGATCGAGCCAACGATTACGCAATACTTTCTATCGCAATTTTCCCTCTTGTACGCTGTAATAAATATTATATAGAAAATTGTGCATATTACGAAGCGTAACATACATAAGTCCTCTAAAATATTTCGTTAGCCAATTAAATTAAGCCATAATCTTTCAAAGACAGATATGATCGATTGAAAAAAATGCCGCAAAAGGTAGTAATAAAATTGATATCATTAACAAATTAATAATTAACTTGGACCCCTCAAAGGGAAAGTAAGGTGAACGAGCACAAAAAAAATCGAGATATCGATGGAAATATTCATTTTGAGGTCCCCCAAGAAGATTGAAACCATTTCCAGCGTATGGTCTGTCTGTGTGCTATAAATTTTCTAAGATCAAAATGTAATTTAATTGTACCAATGTGATGTATTCAATAAGTTGGGTTATTGCAATAGTGTTAGAAAGAATTTTTAGTGATTTAGAAATTGAACACTTTCAGTTCCGTTAATATGTACTAATCTCTTTTTTTCAATGTTATTAATATATATAGTCTGTAGAATGTTTTATGCTTAATAAATGAGCATAGCTCTTCAGAATTAAAAATAAGTGTCACAGTTCCAAAATAAGTGTCGCAGTTCCATAATATTTGCGTGGTCCTTCGCAAGTCCCTTTATGTGCTCTTTGAGATTAACTTACTATATTTCTTGGTTGCTAATACACTTAGAATTAGAATGACAAAATGACACAATAAATTTACAGAAATCACCTATTATACGTTAAAATCACTGAGCCATAAATTGTTGTACATTATAATTTTCATAACAAAAAAGCAATTCACCTTAAAATAAAATGTCTATTAAGCAGATTTAATTGACGTAGAATATTTCGGCAAGGTTTCTCTTACTATCTGTCAGGAATTATCTGTTATATGTACGTGAAAATATCAATAGCGCCAATAATAAGTCTTTCTATTTACTGTTGCTAAAAAGCCAGACAAAAAAGTAGGATCATTATGCAATCTTCTACAGAAGAGATTTTATTGTTGGAACATGTTCAGGGAATTTATTGTTTTAACATGTTCAGGGAATTTAATAATTGCGTAGTAAATTCAGTGTGTAAGAGAGAGAAAAAGAGCGCTATGACGTCACACCCGTTATTATGTCGAAATCCCCAATCCGAGCGTAATATTAATTATTTATGAGTCGCCAAAAGGGGATTAGTTAATATCTCTGCTTTATTTAAAATATGATGCATAATAAATACGTAAAGAAAAATCCTGCGCAGAAGCAACACCAAGAGGGCATTACTTAATATCTCCGATATTGGTCCAATTTGTGGCCTCAAATAAATACATATAGAAGTATCCTGCCCAATAGCGATGCTAAAAGGACCTTAGGGTATATCTCCATTGGTCTCGGTGGCACAGATCGTTGGCTATCGGTCATATTCATTTACGGCTGTTTAGATGCTAGAACCAACGTGGGTTTGTGTCTGGTATCTTACAGTGAAATTTTAATTTAAAAATTTAAGTATTACCAAATAGGTAAACAGCATTGAATATGAATTTAATGCTTCATGTGGAGCATAGATTTTCAATCCCCCTGTGTCACTGTGTTTATGATGGTGGTGAGGTTTTTCGGGTTTTCCTACACCTATAGCAAAATGGCGCCATCATTAATCAGTAAGTCGTCCTGGAGTGTCACGGCAAATAATAATAATAGCCGTCCCTTTCCCGCTCAAGCCTTTAGCTTCTGGGGTTGATTCGTTAGGAGGTGAGTATTATTATTAATATTACTCTATTAATGGGCTGATTTGAACATAGAAATCGATTATGTTTTTTTTAAATATGACGTAGAATAAATATGTAAAGAAAAATCCTGCTCCGAAGCAACGCCAGAAGAACACTAGTTGATATATCTGTTACTATTGGTCCAATTTTTATGGAAAAGATGGCGCTATATTTAAAATGGAACGTACAATAAATGCATATAGAAAACTCATGCGCATTGGCAAATTACAAAATGCCATATATTTCCCTTACTATTGGTCCACTTTTTATGGAAAAACGGCGTTATATTTGAAAATTAACGTATAATTACATATTGTTATTATCTCCCATACTTTTGGTCGAAATTTAACACGAAAAATGACGCTGTATTATAAATGTGACGTACAATAAATCCATATAGAAAAATCGTGCGCAGACACAACGCCAAAAGAGCATTAGTTAATATATCCGTTACTATTGGTCCAATTTTATGGGGAAAACGTTTATCTATTTGAAATATGACATGGAATAAATAAATAAAATTACTGCGCAGAAGCAACACCAAAAGGGCAGTAGTGAATATATTCGTTACTAATGGCCAAAATTGAACGTGGTAAGCGGCGCCATATTTGAAATGTGACGTAGACTAACTACATTAATAAAAATCATCGCAGTAGGAATGCCAAAAGTTCATTAAGATATAACTCCGTTATAAATATGACGGAGAATAAATACATATAGAAAAATCCTGCGCAGAAGTAATGATAGTAGGATCTAACTTCGTTGCTATTGGTTAGAATTGAACACGGTAACGCCTTTTTACTATAAATGGAACGTAGAATAAATACAAATATAAAAATCCTGCGCAGATGTAACACCAAAAAGGCATTAGGGTATAACTTCGTTGCTATAGGTCGGAATTAAACGTGGGAAACTGCGCTATATTTGAAACACTATATTAAACTCGTATAGCTAAGATAAAATGGCACTAGGATATATCTTCGTTAATATTGGTCGGAATTGAACGCCGAAAACGTTGTTGTATTATACACGTGACGTAGAATAAATACGTAAAGAAAAATCCTGAGCAGTAGGAAAGACAAAGAGACAAAAACACTCATTTGTCATTTTCACTATTATTAATTTTAATATTTAGAAATATTCGTATTTTATTAAATGTTATAAATATAATATTTACAAGTCCACGTTATCAAAACTGCTAGTGGTAACTCCAAAAGTAAATTTATAATTAACAATTAGTTTTTTTGGGAAAAAATTGCTATAGAACTTAGAATTATTTGAAAATAAATCTTGTGTCTGAAAATAGTAAAAAAAACACTGTTGTAGTAGAAATTTTGGATATATTTAATACGCTATAATAATGATAAAAAAGATACATATTTTTCATTTTTATGAAAAGAAAATATTTGTATTTTATTAATAACGTGTGAATGAAAAAAACATATGTATGAAAATTGTTGTTTTGCTCACAAATAAAATGTATAAAAATAGGGATGGCAAAAAAGAAGAATGTCAGATAACAGTCAAATCATTAGCGACCAAAGCCAATAATATTACTATTAAATAGGAATTATTTAAAAAAAAATAGAGTGTGGTGAATGAAGTGAACGTGTTAAGTGGGTTGAATATAAGTAACGCAATTCCATCAGAAGTTTTTTCGTTCGAACTAATTGCGAGTTTTACAACTAAAATCACAAACTCCGAAATATGCAAAGTTTTCAACGAAATATTACGACCTTATATCATATTCCCGCGCAATTTTCGCACTAAGACAGATTTACCATCGCGAAAAAGTACAATTGTGTTTTCGTGATAAAATACCAGCGGGAATTGTGTGTATACGGGAATTGTTGGATAATTTTTCAACGTTTTCATAAGCACTTTAAGCGAAGTTTCTCACAGAAAAAAAATGAAAAAGGGAAAAATATACTTTTATGTTAGAGATATTATTTACCTCGTTGTATCATACAATCTCGCTAATTGGCAGAAATATGATTCTAAAATAAACAACATAATTCCACTCGGTTTTTGCAACGAGTTTATTAACGGTAGATTCATTTAGATAATAACAGTAGAATATATCTAATTATAAAAAATGTAAGCCCCAGGCTACTAAAACAATATATTTTAGTCTTAACACCCACGTCTTTAAAACCGCCGGGAATAGTTTAAGATGCAACAGTAAAAAAAAACAATATTTAAATGTTTCTGCGGTGCCTTCATACATGAATGTCTAGATAAAATATCCCTAGACATCATCCAGTACCGGAGATAATTTTAGATTATTTTTAATAGGTATAAACATAATAAATAGTCATACCAAGGACTACAATTGTCTGATTTTTTTTTAAATATTTTACATGTTAATTTTTTTTTTATTTTTCTTGGTACAGAAGAGTTAAATTAATTTCACATGTCTCCTACCAATAAAAAAACACCAACCCTCCTCTCCGTTAAAATTCAGAACACATTCGCATCCAGACAGTGAATAAAATCAGTCATGCATTTACTAGAGCAAAAAAGTTTCTTCAAAAAATTAAAATGGCTCGTAATTAACCGCACCCAAAAAGTTTTCTGATATTTCGTAATAAAAAATGTAAATAGTTTTTACAGTGAGTTAAGTGATTAAGTACAATTTAAATATTCATTTTTGGGTTTCACAATTTAACTTAATGTGCCGCTTTATGATTTTTGCTGTTCATGTTTCGTACTTTGAAAAAATGGAATAAAAAATTACATTCCAATTTCAAATACTATTTTTATTTAAATATTCATATTGGGTTAACTTCTATCCAAGAAGGTCGGTCCTTCGAAATCCTGAAATTTATTTTAACCCGTTCGCAGCCTAGTGTTCTTTTAACAGTTATCTTCGACCTAATTTTACTTCCCCGCTACTTATACCACATATGCTGTAGTATATAAGGTATATCTAGAAATTTATTTTCGTAACTTTAAATTTTCGAAAACTCGAAATTACGGCCTTTTTCACTTGTTTCTTATTGTAATTTTATTTCTGAACTGAAAACTTCTATAGGTGCATTTGACAATTTTTAGACAAGTAAAAAATAGGAAAAAATAGAAAAATGGTGAAATAGAAGAAAAAGGAAAACACGAAAAAATAGAAACTACAGAAAAAACAGGAAAAAATAGTCAAAACAGAAGAGTAAGAAAAATAGGAAAAAATGGGAAACAATAGGGAAAAAATAGAACAAATATAGAAAAAATGGCCAA
This sequence comes from Neocrepidodera transversa, assembly GCA_963243735.1. NCBI lineage: Eukaryota > Metazoa > Arthropoda > Insecta > Coleoptera > Chrysomelidae > Neocrepidodera > Neocrepidodera transversa. The sequence goes on from OY725337.1 coordinate 11,233,749, forward strand.
AAAATAAAACCTTAGGAAAACGTAAAATAAAATGGGAAGAAATATAGAAAAATAGGAAAAATCGGCAAAAAAAGAAAAAAAATAGAAAAAATAGGGAAACATAGGGAAAATGCTAACAAAAATATGAAAAAATCAGAAAAACAAAAAAAAATAATCAAAGCAGAAATAAAATGGTAAAAAGAAAAAATGTAAGAAAAGTAGAAAAAAAACAGGAAGAATTGGTAAAAATAATAAAAATAGGAAAAAAATAGATACTAATAGGAAAATTAGAGATACATATAGAAAAATAGGGAAATTTATTGGAAAATAGTGAAAATAGGGGTTAATAAGGAAAAATAGGAAAAAATAGATAATATTAGGGATAAATAGGGAAAAACAGGAAAAGGTAATGAAAAACAAGAAAAAATTGGAAACAATATTAAAATGGGAAAAATAGGGCAAAAAGAAAAATGTGGAAAAAATAAGCAAAAGTAAAATTAAAATAAGAAATAATTGGAAAACATAGAGAAAAATAGGAAAACGTTAAAAAATACGAGACAATACAGAAAAGCAGGAAAAAAGGAAGAAACGGGGAAAAATTGAAAAATATCGACAAAAATAAGAATAGAAAAAATGGGAAAAAAAGCGAAAAATTGGGAAAAAATACAAAAAAAACAGAGAAAATCAAGAATAATGGCAAAAAATTAGAAAAGATTGGAAAAATAGAGAAAAACAAAATTAAGTCAAAAATAGTAAAACGGGGAAAAATAAAAAATAAAACATAAAAAACATTAAAAATTAGGAAAAAATTTAAAAAAAATCAGGAAAAAATTTAGGAAATAATAGAAAAAATATTGAAAAAAATAGAACAAATATAGGAAATAGAAAAAATAGGAAAAAATAGAGAAAATGGTAAAAATATGAAACAATAGGAAAATGGGAAAAATAGGGAAAAAAGGCAAATCTGAAAAAAATTGGCAAAAGCAAAAATAAAATAAGAAATAATACTGAAAGTAGATAAAAATAGGAAAATTAGGAAAACGTAAAAAAATAGGGGAAAATCAAGAAAGCAGGAAAAAAGGAAGAAACGGGGAAAAATAGGAAAATACAGGCAAAAATAATAAATATGTGGAAAATAGAAAAAAATTGGAAAAAAGCGAAAAAAAGGGAAAAACATAAAAAAATGGAGAAAATTAAGAATAATGGGAAAAATTAGAAAAATAAGGAAAATATAGACAGATAGACAAAAATAAAGAAAAACAAGAAAATATAGTCAAACATAATAAAAACAGGGAAAATAAAAAAACATGACAAATATTAAAAATTTGGAAAAAAATAAAAAAAAACTATAAAAAAATATAGGAAATAATAGAAAATATATAGAAAAAAATAGAACAAATATATTAAGAAATAGAAAAAATAATAATAAAGTAGAATAAAATGGCAAAAAAATATATAAAAAAATAGGAAAAAAGAGGAAAATTTTAATGAATTACGGTAGAATTTTGACCACTGGGCAACCACTAGTCTTACATTATTGCACAAATAAAAAACACGACTGCTTCTTCCCACCAATCACTTGCCACCTGTCAACCTCTTCTTCTTGTTTATTTTTAATTCTTCTTTTTCCTTGCCTTTCCTGTACCGAATATCAATCAAGCGCATACATTGTAATTACTTTTTGCTGTTTTTTCTAAATTCTTTTTTATATAACCATTATTGCCATTATTTAGTACTATGTTAAATATTTTTATAAATTTGTTATTATCCTTCACATTTCAGCGTAAAGGGTGGTACCAAGTTACTGTCATCTGTCACCTGTCATGCCGCTTTCTCCTTTCGCCGGTGAAAGTGTATTCTGACTTTCTCCAAAAAATTTTTAATATTTTTCGCACTTTTGGTATAGGGAATTTAACGTGTTAGAGAGAGAACGTCTGTATCTCAGCGAGTCAGAGAGAAAAGGGGAGCTATGACGTTACTAGCCAAGCTTTATAGTTTCCGTTAATACAATTTTACCTACTTCGGCTTTTATCCGACAGAGGTCGCTACTTCTCAGCTTTATTGTTTTCTTTAATACAGTTATAGCTAATTCGACTTCCATTCGATACTGGGCATCACTAGCCAGTTTTTTTTTTCAATACAATTTTAGCTAGTTCGGCTACTATCCGACAGAGACCTCCGCGGTGGTACGGGGGACGGTAATTTTCGTATCGTCGTTACTATTGGTCCGATTTTGAAATGTGACGTAAAATAATTACGTAAAGAAAAAATATGCACAAAAGAAACGCTAAAATTATATTAAAGAAAACTGGCTAGTGACGCCCTCTGTCAGATAGTAGTCATACTAGCTATAACTGTATTAAAGAAAACAATAAAGCTGAGTAGTAGCGTCTTCTATCGGATAATAGCCGAAGTAGCTAAAACTGTATAAAAGGAAACTATAAAGCTGGCTAGTGACGTTATAGCGCTCTCTAGCTCTTTGATTCGCTGAGTTACAGACGTTCTCTCTCTAACACGTCGAATTCCCTATACCAATAGTAGAATCCCCGTAGACTATCTACTCTTCATATTTTTCTTTTTCCGGGATGTTGATCCCCCTGTAAGTGCTGACGATGGGTGCGGTTAATTCCCTAGGGAGTAACCATTATTTTGTAAAAAAAAATTATTTTTGTTCATTATAAACAATTTCATCAATTTTTAAAATTATTTTAATACTTTTCAAGTATCATCATGTTTAATTTTATTTGTTTTCACTTACTTTCATGTGTTTCAATTTATTTTTACTTACTTTTGTTGGTTTTCATTTGTATTCACTTATTTTCATTTCTTTTCATTTGTTTTCACTTATTTTCATTTGTTATCATTTGTTTTGGTTTGTTTTCACTTGTTTTTATTTGTTTTTACTGGATTTTTTATTTTATTTATTACATGACTAATTGCGAACTTTTGTATCTTTAGCTTGATGAAGGTCATTGACCGAAACTAGTTGCCTGCTAGAACTTCTTTTGTTATTAAATTTGTGATACTTGACTTTGTGCTTTATTTTCTTAAAAGAGATAATTGTTAATTAAATAAACATAAATTAATTCATGATGACTGATTTGAGGTGATAAAATATAATTTTCTTTTCCTTTTATTATAAATTTTTATCTGGTCAATTCCATAATCCATAATAAACTTAGATTGAAACTTGTACGATTCTATCTAAATCCCAAGTTATGCTCCGACACATATTTAAACATTTTATAAAAATTTCAACCTTATTTAATAAAAAAACCGTTACTTATCATATGTGAAACTGAAAAATATTGAAAGAAACGATACAACATAAACAAAATTATATAACTATTTTTTTTATGAAAACTACGCTAGTGCGAAGATCGCTGGATCAAGATAATGTAAGATAGTAATATTTCACAGAAACTTTGCATATTCCGGAGTTAGCAGTAAACTCACAATTAGTTCGCAGGAAGCGAAGTGGTGGAAGTCTTGTCGTAATTCCCATGGGAAATCTCATGATCCCGCACTTTCCTCCCGGCCTATCGCTATTACATTATTTTGACGGCGGAGAATTTCTGTCATTTTGTTATTAATTTATGCGTGGAATTTAAACTGGAATTATTTCGATGGAATGGGACGGCTGTTTGAGAGAATCAAATATTTACCCAAGCGCCAAACACATTCAAACTCGACTCGACATCATACGGACTTTATAACATTTATAACTTTATAACTCCCTGGGAATATTGCGTAATGATATGGAATTCAATAATGGTTAGTGGTTTTCAACTACTATACTATACTTATAAAATCCAATTCTTGTTGAATATATCAACAATAAATTGTTAAAAATAATTTTATTATCCTTTATTCATCATCAGTTTAAATTCCATTCAAAAAAATAATAATAAATAAAGAAAAAATGATACGAAAAATTAAATGAACGTTTTTGTGGTAAAAGGAAACATGAGGTGGTAAATTTTTTTAAATAGTTATTTTTTCAACTTTTAAAAAATATATATACAATTATTTCCACTTAAATTACAACTATTTTTTATAACTAATTACAATTATAATTACAATTTGATTTAATTAAAGATATTTAACGTTAAAAATATATATTAATTGGGTGATATCTACCGCCTTCAATCAAACTAATGGAGTCCCGCAAGGTTCGGTTCTGAGCCTCATAGTATTCCATATCAATATCAATATCAATCTATGCCGACGATTTAGTTATTCTCTGTTCAGGAAACAATCCGGAGACTACTTCTCGATTAGTCCAGGACGCAATAACTCACCTCGATACTTGAGCTATCAATGTAAGTCTTAATTTCTCCTACAGAAAGTCCCACATTTTAGTAGTAGACCCCAATATACACTTATTAGATTAAAATTGGGCTTTGGTACCCTTATCTATATGTCTGCTGCAATAATTTTTCTACGATCTCTTATGTAGTACTATATTACCGCTCTACGAATCTGACTTGGCGCTTTCAGATCTATTTTGGCCGAAAATGTGTATCGTGAAACAAATGAACCTCCCTCTGTCTGCGACGTCCTTTTGACAGATTCTGCAACAGTTTCAGCCAATCTTTTGATCTCGTTTACCCCATAATTGTAAATTGGGACGAAAACTCAAACCCTCCTGTCAAAATAGCCCCCTTTTATCTACCTTGGCTTCACTTCTACAAAACGCTGATCTTTCTTAAACCAATCCTCTTTTTCTCTTATTCCTCCGTGGATTAAAACCATGCTTCAAATCCACTCAAAACAAGATGCTCCTGCTCTACTCACAATACAAAGTTCTTGGAGATAATCCATGCACCTTTGGAACTTTGTGGGTTTCTGCAATAATCTTGGATTTTTGTGAGACATCCTACGTCCCAAGTGAATGGGTCGTCTATTGCACGATAGCAGCAGTGTATGTCTTTGCCATCTGGGTTGTTCGCTTGAGAAGAAAATCACGTGAAGTGTGGCCCAGAAGATGTTCGGTGCTCTAAGGAGTCTTCAAGAACGCTACCAGAGCGCGTTTCAACCCGGATGAATGATCCAATGGCTCTCAAAAGGTTTCCATTCAAACAGAGAAAGGTTAATGACCGAAAACTCACTTGGTCGACTGTATAAATCTAAAGACTCAATAGAGTTAATATGTGGTTACACGCACAAACACAACTTCACTGATTTCTAATAAAATTATTATTTTAAGGATCACCCAAGAACTGTACGCACAATGATTGAACTCAAAATTGTCTCACACAGACCGCTAGTGCATTAAATGAATGAAAGTGAAATATTTGTAGGCAAATAATCAATTTAAAACCACAAAGTCTCAATGTGAAAAATATTATATGTCGAATTGTCCTGGCCAAAGACGATTCGATAACTAAATGACCGTGTGATGTTTTATAAATTTAAAGAAAAAAAATAAAGCTACAATTTGAATTATGGTAAGAAAGGTATTTCTTTGACAAGAAAACAAATGTCGAAATATCTAGGAAGAAGCTCGCTGTATTGTGAAGGAAATGAGAGGTCACAAAATGAAACGCATTTAAGATTTATCCACGAGGAGAAAAAATGTCTACAACACCAACAAATTTAAAAAAACGTATAATACATCCAGCTGGAAATTGAAATCATTTTTTTTCTTTAATAAAACACTGGCGAACTGTTTGCCATCATACAGGATATAAATTTTTTAACACCGCATACATGAGGCTATTAACCGATTTAATTCCATCCGAAATCCATCTCATATTGGTATACCTGATAACGAGACAGCTGACTACTCCGCTAAAGATGCTGCAATATTCAGTTAATCTTCCAGATTTTTTTTCTTTCCGATTTTGATATTTAGTTTTAAAATAAAATGCAATTAAAATCCTTATTCCTTACTCTCCTTCTAAGTTACATTGCGTGTACTAAACTGAAACAATTGTACAATATCTAATAAAACAATCGCTAGTCGTAAAGGTAACTGGGACCTTACAGTTTAAATTTATTGCACAAAATAATCAGTAATCTAAATACTAACTAGTATATACTTAAGGTGATATTTCAGAATCACGTCCTGGAAAATAAAATTATACTTGTTAGTTACAAAGCACTAAAATCGGTTTAGGACTTAAAAAAAAACTATATAACTTTGTCGGCTTATTATATTTAGATAAATAAAACGATGTTTTATGATTTTCACAAAAAAATAACAAATTAATTAATTAATGACTAGTTTCGTTACAAAGTTACTTCATCAGACTAATGATTAAGTTCCTAAGTAAGGAAACTAGTCGTTAATAAATTAATAATTTTTGTTATTTTTTTGTGCAAATCATAAAGAGTTGTTTTATTTTTCTAAATATAAAAAAAATATGTATCGTTATTATTTATTTGGGAAAAATTAGGTCTCTTACGTAATTAAATATATATGAAATAAAGTTAAAAGTTATGTACCACATATATAATATTAAATATTATTTAAAGGCAACTAGTTGCGGCTAACCAGCCATCTTCAGGCCATATATAGACTAATTAAAAAGGACCCCGCAATAATCTTATGGAAATTAGGTTTCTGTCAAATTATCTGAATTTTTGATATGTTTTGGATTTTGCCGTCCTGAACAAAAGTCTCCATGGGCACAAAGTGCCAAAATGAATATTTTGGCAGCTACGGAGCTGCCAAAGCTCCCCTGACCCGTTGCAAAACTATTAATTTTCTAAATTTCAATACTATTTACAGATGTCAAAAGCATATTTTAATTGTTTAACTGTGTCGGCTTTTACTTGATGAAAATCCATTATTAAATTTAAATAAATAAAACAACGTTTTAAGATTTCCACAAAAAAAAAATCTTAAAACGTTGTTTTATTTATTTAAATTTCATATTTTAATTATTCTAATATATAGGGTAATGTTTTTGAGGTCACTGGATTCAACCCTCATGTCAGATTGCACAAATTGACCGTTGACAGCTGTCGCTTGAGGTCGCTTGAGGTCGCTGAATTCAATTCCCATGCCAGATTGGAAAAATTGACAGTTGACAGCTGTCGATTCACTGTCAAAGTAGAATAAAGAAGAAAATATTCTCTTTTGTTATTGATAGTTTGTCAACTACCATTTTCTCCAATTCTAAAAAGAATGAATTTAGCCAGTTGGCCAACATAAACTCTCAATGTAAAAAGAGACTATTTACTCTTTTATCCTTCTTTGGCATTTTATGACTTACTTGGATTCAATTATCTAAAAAGCATAGAAATGTTGCAAATAGCAAGATTTAAGTTGTATTTTAATACCAACACCCAGCTGTCAACTGTCAATTTTTCCAATCTGATATTAGAATTGAATTCAGCGACCTCAAACCCAACTTTCATTTTTTTTTTAAAATATTTACTTTTCTATTCTTCATTGACAGTGTATTGACAGCTGTCAACGGTTAATTTGTGCAATCTGACATGAGGGTTGAATCCAGAGACCTCAAAAAAATTACCCTATATATTAGAATGATTAAAATATGCTTTTGACATTTGTAAATAGTATTTAAAATGAATAGTTTTGCCCATGGAGACTTTTGTTCAGGATGGCAAAATCTACAACATATCAAAAATTCAGACAATTTGACAGAAACCCAATTTCCATAAGATTATTGCGGGGTCCTTTAAACCAATATGTGTAATCCATTAAATTGTAATAGTAAAAATGGGGGGTGTTATGAATTAAAGTGTAAAAATGGGAAAAAATTTATGGTAGCCTATCAAAAATCAGGATTAGGAGAAAAAGGGAGAACATTAATGAATAACTAAATAGATGGATAACCTTTTGTACCTAATTATAAATATAATGTTAAAAGTAGTTCCAGAACTGTAATTAATACAAAAAACGCTTCACTTTTTTTAAAATTTTTGACGTTTTTAATTATGTCACTTGTCATTAATTTGTCATATGTCAACTCTTCCATTTTGTTTACCGATAATTTAACTGCGCAATACATGTTGGTTCCTCATTTATATTGCTATTTACATTTTAAATTGTTATTTTCACATACTACTTATGGGACATCCTCGTCAAACTTCAAAAATATTATCTTGTAGACAACCGGCTCCTTTGTGACTTTAGATTATGGCCGGTTTTTGATATAAGCTAATTATAATTTTAATTATTTTTTGATGTACCACTCTTAATATTTATAATTCTACATTGTTTTAAATTTAAACCTTATTTACTCAACCTTTGATATAGTGTTTTGAGAAATTTCTACAGTAACTTGGTAAGTTGTATTTTTGACTTTAACCTCGTGAATTTCATTTTAGGCCTGATGATGGATTATCAGCCGAAACTAGTTGCCTAGCCCTTCATTTCAAATACACGTTGTGGTACTCAACTTGGTGTATTATTACCCTTAATTTTTTTTTAGTAATTAAAGTTTATACAATAAGTAAACGATGGATTACTATAGTGATTATAAAATAGATTTATTTTAATAACGTATTGCTGGTACCCTTAAAATTAGATATTCACAGGTCGATGGGTACCAACCGGATAAGCCGTTTAATAGGATAAAACCCTGTAAATGCAACTAACCAAGTACAGCTTGGTGCCCATAGGTGGTGGAAGTTTCAAAAACTTACTTAATCTGTTTTTGATATTAGTGCGAAGTACCCGCTCCCCCTAAGGCATTATGAAGGTGAATGGGACCACTATGATTAATTAAAAATTGGAAAATGACTTTTTATTAAATATTGCACTCATAAATTTAATACCAACCGAAAGTATAAAGCCCATAGAATATAAAAACGTTGGCTTGTCTTTTTTTCCTGGCGTTATTACTGGGTTGGCAGGTATAAACAGATAAATAAATAATAGTTATTGTCACCTATTTGTTTGATAAATGAATCTTGTATTAAAATGAGCGCTATTTAATTACGAATACGAGAATATAGGGTTGTCTGTAAGAAATCTGGCATGATTGATGGTTGTCGAGTTGTATTTTATTATATAAAATTATATTAAACTATTATTTAATATATTATATATTTATAGTTGTTTTCTCAACTCCAATGTCAGTTGCTCCAAAATAATGTTGAGTATTTACTAATATATCGCTATCCTTCTCTGTTGCACGAATAAATAGCATATGTGCTCTCTTTCATCTCGTCGCGCGCAGCTGCAATGTAGTATCGTCTTCTATCATATGGGATAGTTAGCTCGGACCTCTTTGTTGCAACTTTCGGCCGGCGGTCACGTCTCGCTCAGCTACAACGCTGTATCTCGTATTTAGCTTGGACCTCCTTGTCACAAGTTTCCACACGCATAAAATTTTCAACTTCCAAAACTGGACAAGCATCATTCAAGCGAGATTTTTTACAGATAACCCTATAACATCGTATTCGCAATTGAATTGCGCTCATTTTGATATATATTAAACAAATAGGTGGAAATAACTATTATCGATTTACCTGTTTATACCTGCCAACCATGTAGTAAAGCCACGTAATTTTTAATAAAAAGTCCTTTTTCAATTTTTAATCAAACATAGTCTGGCCAGGAATTTTTTAGATAACCCACTAGATATATATTTTCTAATATATCAACTTTGATATAAAATACTTTTCAATCATTATACAGTTGGGTGAAGGTCGTTTTTAGTTCGAATCCTAGACTATAATATTAAAAATACGGTAAAATAACAATATTGTCAAGCAATATTACAAACAAAAACCAGTCTAGCGTCTTACAAGAATTTAACCAGCTTAACGGACTTATTGAAGGAGCTGAGAAGTTTCTGCAGATTTCCTGCTAAACCATGGTTGCTGCGTTCTTGGACATCAAGCCGGCAATCCAGCAGAATATGTTAAATGGTTATTGGTGAAACGCTACAAAGACATGTATGTGGATATTTCAAAACTATAAAATAGCCGTGAGTGTGTTGTGAATGTGAAGAAAGCATTGATATCTATACTAATTTTTTACTTTGTCATTTGCAAATTTCTATTTATTAATTTTATGCCAAACAATAATTTTTTTATTTGTAATTCCCAAATAGCACAAATACCTCCACTGGACAGCCTCGGGAAGTCCGTTTTCTTATATTTGTACGTCCAATTCAGGTCATTGGCCGTCCTCTAGACAGACTTTGTTAATAATTAAGGAGTTTCCAGGACGTTCAATATTGGTCCCAAGTTAGAACAAAATTTCCTTACTAGGACAGATATAGGACGTTTCTAGAACAGATTTAGGATCATTCTCGGAAAAGTATAAAGCCTTTCTGGGGACACTGAAAAGCCTCTTTAGACCTTTCTTTTATTAATATACTATTAATCAAATACATCAGTTTACGCAGTTACTTGTTATTATTAATGATGAAAAATATAAAAATTTAAAATCGCTGGAATGCTAAAGCGGACGTCCTGCTGGAGACGTCCTGAAAATGGCTTGGGACATACAGATCTGAATCAGATCTAAATCGGAGGTCCTCAGGACTCTCTCTCACTTGGTACGTAGTGAAATATTTTTTGCTGGTCCGTAAATATTTGATATAGTTTTCTTTTCTGTTTTATAAATTTTTCTGTAATTTTTTTCACGATAAAGACATGATTCTTTAGTCTTAAACCCTCCTTGTGAATTTACTAATGTATTATTACTGTTATTTTGATTTTTTTATGACTTATTTTTTTCTATTATTTAATTAACTGTATTCACATTTATTTAATTAAAATTTTATTAAGAATCTTAATTATTTAATCAAATAAAATTAATTAAAGTACATTACTATATTAATTATTATTTGTTATAAAAAAAACAGATAAATCATAGGAACGTATTATCTTGAGATCTATATCTATATTATTAATGTCTAAGGAAAACACTATGAAACATTAAATAAATGAAACATCATTTATTAAACACAATTTCATGGTGTTTTGGATAAAAACAAATCAGTTTAAACTCCCATTTCAATACAGTTCTGAGTCAACAAACAAACACGACGCTAGTCTGTTTGTCCAAACAACATGCCAAGAAAGTGTGTTGTTCTTCATCAACGTCATTATGTCACTGTTTAGTTGCAAACGGAATTGAAATTGCTAACGTTAGACGAAACTCGGAGGCACTAACACAATAATAAATTATTGCGTGAATGAAGTGATTAAAGAAGTTGAGGGAGTTGTTTTGCGGTTTCACAGACAACGTTTTAGTAATTTATTTATTTATTACTGGTTTTTTTTTTAATTTAAAAATAATGTCTATTAACGATTATTTGATTCACCTGCCAAAGCATTCATTTGCGAGGATCTGATTGGACTATCACGTCCAATCAGATTGAATAAAATCGAGTATTGCCCTTCTACCATAATTAGTGTTCATAAATTCAGCGCAGTCTCTACTGTCAACATATTAAACTAAAATAAATTATGTATTCCAATAAAAAACATAAAAAATATGAAGAGAAAATATTAAATACGACGCTAAATTTCAATAATAAAATATTATAAAGCAATGTAAATAAGAGAAAATTGAATTAAACTGAGAGTTAAAAAAGAGAAGTCTCGAGAAACTTTCAAGAGGCGAATTCTACATAAAAGGCAAATTTGCTTCTGGAACTGTCAAATTATCCTGAAAACCATCCCAGACATCTACATCTCCATCCCAACCATTTAACTTATGTAAAGTTTATGACAAATAATATTAGGGACCTCTCCAATACTTGCAAACTTTTCAACTTAGATATATGTTACGGTCAGCCGAGAAACTAACAATAGGGACGTAAAAACCCCGAGCACTGTCTGTGTTTTATGTCTTTTAGTGGGCGTTTAGCTTTAAAAGTTTTCATAAATTCAACCGAAAAAAAAAATCTGTCGAATTTGATTTGTGTCCGAGGAAACAGTAGATAAAAAGTTCGGAGAACGGATCTGATAGAAACAACGAAGATATATTGGAAGGGTGAAAACATCGGGAAAAGTGCGATAAAAGTCTGCAATTTGGCGCAGACACACTTAGATGCATCTAATAAAGTTGTGGTTTTACCGACTACAGTGGCGGCGAAAAAATATAATAACAATTTATTTTCAACATAGGATATACAATTTTCAACCGGCTAAACGTAAAATAAAAGATAAGCTGAGAATGAGCAAATTGTTGAAGCTGAACCGAGCACATATAAATAGTAAGAAATGTTCTTTTGCCCTAACTCTTTTAAGTAGCGGTATTTTTTAGCCCCATTTGGTAGGACAAATTTAAGTGAACTTATAGAAAAGTCATACAGTTTTAAATTACAAACTAGATGTATACACATACAGTAAATCTAACATACAGTGGCACTAGTACAATTTCATTCAGTCAGCAAGTGCATACATGTGAATAAACATTTAGTAACCATCGTTTGATCAAGGAGACAACCACGTGTCGAAAACATTCATGATTATTTATTGTTTTTCAGGACATTTATTGCATTTTTGTATGAAGAACCTCAGACAATAGACGATTCTATTGCTTCTATTCCAAGTAACATTGACTCCGATAACGAAGGTACTACAGTTGAAGTTCACTTATCTGTTCGTTTAGAACACCTGAAAGAAGAAAAAAGAATGGGCAAAATGAAGAAGAAACACTGGTGTAGATGATATAACAGCGGAAATGCTAAAAGAAGTTCGTGCTGAAGTAAGTGAACCCTTGATATACCTTATAAATCTAATATTTCAAAATGGTACCTGTCCCACTGTATTCAAATCTGCAAAAATAACACCAATATTTAAAAGTGGAGACCGACTAGATGTAGCAAACTATCGACCCATATCTTTGATTTCTAATGTTGCAAAAGTGTTTGAAATGGCACTAAAAGAAAGACTATCAAAATTTTTAAATAAATTTAATGTACTTAGTGATATGCAATTTGGGTTCAGGGAGAGGCTCAGTACGGAAGACGCAATTGCTTTACTGTCGGGGGCAATATACAAAAACTTAGATAACAGTGCTGTAACGCTATATGTAATCCTCGATCTTGAAAAGGCATTCGACACTATTAGTCATCTTCAGTTGCTAGACACTCTGCAGGACGTTGGAATGCGAGGAACACCGATGAAACTCTTTGAAAGCTATCTCACAAATCGGAAACAATTTGTCAAAATAGGTAAAAGTATTAGTAGAGAAAATTCGGTAGAATATGGCGTTCCACAGGGCACGGTCTTAGGACCAATACTATTTTCTATATATTTAAATAATCTATTTCTAGTAAACTTTGTGGGAAGAATTATATCCTTTGCAGATGATACTGCAATTTTATATGATGCACAAAGTTGGAAAGAAGCTCGAGAAATTGCGGAATCGGACTTGTTAATTGGTTAATTGGTTTTCATATAATGTATTAACAGTTAATTACAAAAAAACTGTATTTATTCCCTTTACTTGTAACAAAAGTACATTACCGGACTTCAACACATAGAGCGAAAAAAATTAAATATTTAGGCGTAGTCATCAATCAACATTTATGGTGGGATGTCACTAATATGGCTAATTCCTTAAGACCAATCTTATATAAAATAAAATACCTTTATAAGATACTATCAATTTAACAACTGAAAATGATCTACTTTGCACTTGTAGAAAGTCGACCCTCTTATGGTATTCTAGGATGGAAAGGAGTAGCTCAATATTATCTGAAAAAACTAGAACTTATCCAAAAGCGTTTTTTAAAAATAATATTTAAAAAAGAACCCACTTATCCGTCTTCTGCACTATATAAGGATAATAAGGTCTTGGATATTAGGCAAATGTGTTTTCTTAGAGTAGTAAGTTATAAATACAAAAATTCCACTAACCATTATTATGTAAAACATAATTACTCTACTAGATACAAACGTCATCAAAATTTTAATGCCTTGCCATCTGGCATTAACTCAATAAACTTATATAATATATAGAATTTAACTCACAGTATACAGAATCAGTTTTTATTTTTTAAAAATTACTTTAATTCTGTGAATTTGTTTACAACACTGTTGGAGAATAAAATATACGCATGTGGTATAGTGGTTCCTAAATGACGCAAATTTCCAACTCAACAACTCAAAACTGACCGACAGCTTTTGAGAGGGCAACATGATTGGTTTGTTAGTAGTTTAGGTATATCAATGATAAAGTGGAAAGACTAATGAAGTGAACATATTATGTCAAATTATATTGATCCTAATGCAGGTGATAACCGTAAAGCGTAAACAAAAAATGGTACTATGTATGTTGTATTTCCAAATATGGTTGACATGTACAATAGAAATATGAATTTTATGGACAAATTCGACCAACTTCGATCTACTTATGCTATAGAAAGAAAATCGAGAAAATGGTGGCACAGAATATTTTTCTATTTTATAGACGCTGCAGTAGTTAACGTGTTTACGTTATATACATTATTATGAATAAAAAAAATGAACCATAAGGAATTTCTAAGAGAAATAATTCAAGAATTAACTTCTGAAAATGTTGTCAATAAAAGGTCACTTCGTCTTGAACTCAGTATTACCATTAAAAAAAAAACCTAATAATCATAAATCTAACCAAGGTCAAGTCATCGTCGATGTGCATTGTGCAGTACAAAAAAATGATATAAGATCAAATTGGATGTGTAGTGGTTTTAATGTACCATTATGTTTGGGAAATAAGAAAACATGTTTTCAGGCGTATCATAGAAAATAATAGGTGAGGTATGGTGGAGAGGGAGGGAATGGTTGAAAAATGTTTTTGACTGTTCTTTTTATAAATTCATCAGGTTATCCATGTCTGACAGTTGACATTTAACTAATGTTCGGGTCACTCGCACCATTTCTCGTATCGCTGTTATTACTACTTACTGCCCTTAATTGAGTCAGGGTAGTACAATAATTTATTATTTTAAACTCCTTCGAGCTGCCTTTGTGGGTTGGTTCCCCCATCGTAGGTGTTCTCTCCTACTCCTACGTGGGATATTCGACTGACCCCACGCCGCACATTTAAATGCCACTTATGGCCTGGTTTGGGTCAGTAATTCCCTGATTATTCTTCCTTTGTACTTGGTACTACCGCTTTCCAAGATGAGACACATCTTGTGTCCCCAAAATTTGTTTTCCAAAAATTTTTACTTTTTTAACCTTAATAATACTTTATATTCAGTACCCTGCAACTTTTTTAATTAAATTTTTAATGTTGCTTAAGCCAAATAAATTTTATTTCACTGTTTGCTACATAATGTTTATGGCCTGATGATGGCGGAAGCCGAAACTAGTTGCCGACTTCACATTTGAACTAATTTAACAAATATATTTCTGTGGTACTGGACTTTGTGTGTTTCCTTAATCCTTTTTTTTTATGTTAGTTCACTCTCAAAAAAGATGTTTATGTTTAATTTGTGTTGGGGGCTATTCTCGATTTTTTCTGCCCCTCTAAGATTTAAATAATTAAAATGTGTATCCAATAATAGAAATCCAAATTCTATATTTATTTTTTACCGATGACTAAAATATCTTGTACAAATATACATTTTAAGAATTGTACTAACAAGTCGATTGAAATAAATCTTTAACCTTTGTAACATTCCTTTTAAATGACTGTCCCACAAGTTATTTGAATGGGACGCAGTCTGCGTTAAACATTTGTTATGCCAGGTGCAAAAGGGCGAAAACTTTTCAGTATAACGAAACATTAACAAGGCTAAGCCCAGTTCATTTTTAACCCGTTTTAATTATGCTAATCTCGTAAGGGACCGTTTTTTTTCTCCCATTTTCCAACTTTAAAAATAATGAAAACGTTTCGTAATTATGGACGTTTTAGCTAAAGAAAAAATGCTCACGTTTTTGTGAAACGTTTAATTTGAAAAAAGAGAAATATGTAAAGGGATTGGCGTGTTGACACTTCATTAAAATTTTCGCTTAAAATGAATTATAGTAGGTGTATTTAAATTTTGTTCATAATAAGCAGGAAAATAGTGTTTGATATCACGTGAATGTTAGAAACGATTATTTAATTGTTTAAAAGGAAACAATCACATATATTTTTTACCAGTAATAACTAGAATAATAGTAGGGGAGAGCCGGGCAAAAAGGTTCAGAAGGGCCTATAAACATAAAATCAAGATATGCATAACTTATAAAGAGAATGAAAAATAACATAATATCTTTTATCCCGTTTTGCCCATCACATAGGGCAAAATGGGGTAGTTATTGGGTAAAATTTTACTGGCAGTTTTTACAAATAAGTACTGCTTCATCATCCTCGTCTTCAACAACCTGCACATAAATTATGTGTCCATTTTTGACATCTGGAACAACAGATCCACCTCTCCATTGAAGTTGGATACAAATCTGCATAGTACAGACACTCAGCATCACTAACATCGCTTTCCGAATCAGATTCAGTTTTTTTTGTTTTATAGATTTTAGGTGGTTTTGATTGCTTCGATTGAGTTTGATCATCTGATGGTATTTTCCTTTTTACTGATTTTTTTCTAATCATTTTAGCATTTTTTTTTTCTTCTACTAATTATTTTTTTCTTCTTCTGCTAATTATTTTTTTATTCTTCTGCTAATTCTAACTCTGTGTTGTAGGAGAAAGATAGATGTTGAAATGGCTTTTTTACCTCTTTTTCTTGTGATTGCGCTACGTTAATTTTCCTTATTCTGAAACAATAATTACGCGACAATTAGTGGAGAAAATTTCAATTCCTTTGCACGGTTGACTAGAAAATAAAACCCCGTTTTAAATGAGCCATAAATGACCACTCCCTGCTATTTAAATTTTTCGAAAGGGATGAAATTAGGAGCAAACTATTCACACAAAAAGGTATAATGTAGAAATCAAAGGTCGACGTGTCTCGGCGATTTTTTTAACAAAAGTCCAGTTACGAGTTTGATACGAAGGTTACACTTATGATGCGCACTATATAATTTTAACCTTATATACCAATTAAAATTTTTTATAATAAGCACAAAGCATAATTAATTTCACTACAATAGATATATATTATATTATACGGTGGTATGTGTTTAAATTTAAATTATGGTTTGATAAAAATTAAAGATTTTAAGTGATTATCTGATATAAGTTTTAAAGCTTTATGTAAAAAAAGGATAAGGTACATGATTTTGTTTTATTTTTGGGACAGATATTCTTGACGTAAGAAGAAAAATATTTTACTTGAAAAGAGTCAATGAAACTAAAAGAAAAATTTGAATAATAAGTTAACAATAACTATCTAAGAAAACGAGAATAAACGTAATTTTTCAATGTGTTTAAATAATTATAAGAAGCAATACTAGAGGAAAATTTACAATTCTGGGAGAAAAGTGTTCATGTTAATAAAAATTACAAAATTTTTGGTTTTAATAGGTCACTGGTAATAAAACAGCTAAGTGATCTAGTTCCTTTCTTGAACTTGTCAGCCAATGTGTATTTACATGTACCTTCCTGTATTACATGTGCAAAAAAAAAATAAAGATGTTACCAGTAATTTATTTTCTTAGGTAAAAGAAGTGGCTGCAGGTGTCGGAGTGCAACCGGAGCATGTTGTTTGTAAGTTGACTTTCCGGTGAATGATTTCTTAAGCCAAGCAGAAACTTGAGCCAAACGGTAAACAGAAACTAAACGGTTAACAGAAACTTAATGTGATCCAAACGGTTAACTTAAATCAAACAGCAACTGCATAGAAATAGGTAACAGAACTGTAGCCAGCAGTTAACGGAACTAGAGACAACAGTTAACAGAAACCTTGAGCTAACAGTTACCAGAACTTGGAAACTAGAGCTAGCAGTTCACAGGAACCCTGAACCCGTAGTTAACAGAAATCTTGAGCTATCAGTTAACAGAACTTGGAAACCTGGATCCAGCAGTTTACACTAACCCTAAGCCAGTAGTTAAGAGAAATTTTGAGCCAGCAGTTAACAGAAACCTTGAGCTAACAGTTAACAGAACTTGGAAACTAGAGCCAGTAGTTCACAGGAATCCCGAGCCAGTAGTTAACAGAAATCTTGAGCCAGTAGTTAACAGAATCCTTGAGCTAGCAGTTAACAGAACTTGGAAATTCAGAGCCAGCAGACCACAGGAACCCTGAGCCAGTAGTTAACAAATCTTGAGCCAGCAGTTAACGGAAATCTTGAGCCAGAAGTTAACAGAACTTGGAAACTAGAGCCAGCAGTTAACAGAAACCTTGAGCCAGTAGTTAACAGAAATCTTGAGCCAGAAGTTAACAGAAACCTTGAGCTATCAGTTAACAGAATTTGGAAACTAGAACCAGCAGTTGACACTAACCCTCTGCCAGTAGTTAAGAGAAATTTTGAGCCAGCAGTTAACAGAAACATTGAGCTAACAGTTAACAGAACTTGGAAACTAGAGCCAGCAGTTCACAGGAATCCCAAGCCAGTAGTTAACAGAAATCTTGAGCCAGCAGTTAACGGAAACCTTGAGCCAGAAGTTAACAGAACTTGGAAACTAGAGCCAGCAGTTAACAAAAACCTAGAGCCAGTAGTTAACAGAAATATTGAGCCAGCAGTTAACAGAAACCTTGAGGTCTCAGTTAACAGAATTTGGAAACTAGAACCAGCAGTTGACACTAACCCTGAGCCAGTAGTTAAGAGAAATTTTGAGCCAACAGTTAACAGAAACCTTGAGCTAGCAGTTAACAGAACTTGGAAATCCAGAGCCAGCAGTTCACAGGAACCCTGAGCCAGTAGTTAACATAAATCTTGAACCAGCAGTTAACAGCAACCTGGAGCTAGCAGTTAACTTTGCTTATATTCCTGTAGGAGGAATAGAAACAAAAAATTATAAAAAAAATAATTTAATGTAAATGATTTTTAAGCAGTAAATTTCCACGTGGTACAAATGTATTAATAAAAGAAAATGAATAAATATAAATTTAGATTAGATGCTGGCATTGATTATAAGTTAATTTAAAAAAAGAAAACTTAGTTTAATAATATTGAACAAGAAAATTTCATACCCATGGACTGTTCGCCATTTTGTTTAAAGATGATTCGAAACTTTCAATAATTTAATTGTATAAAATTAGTTAATAATGATAAAAGAAATGACTAATAAATACAAACGCAATAGGTAAAATTGTTAATACCTCTATAAGTCTTCAAAGCACAGAACGGTTGCTCAAAATTAAATAATTATCTGAACTGGGACCACTGAATCTGACGACTGAAGCGAAAAATATGCTCCATCGTTTTCAATCTCTTGTCCGTTATGGCAAGCAAAAATACGTCACAAAGTCATGTGATTAGGGATGGAAATTTGAATATTTGAAATCGCGCGGCTCTTAATAAGATAGATAGATAATTTGGGTATTGAAAATGTCATTTAAAAGATATTTTTTATCACATTGTGTTTGATCCTTTCACATAGATCCCCTACTATTTTTAAAATGATATTGTGATATGTCAATATATATTTTAATCCAAAATTAAAAATGAATAAAAGTGCATGATATGTTCTACATTTGATAAAAATTACTTTATTTCAGTGTAGGAATACATTTGAGCCATTTCATGATTCAAAACTAGAATATTGCAAAATTAAAAAATATAACGAAACAAGCAATTTTCCCCAAAACAAAAAAAATCCAGTTTCCTGTTTACAATTATATTTCCCATATAATTTCTCGAAAAATGAACGACGAGAGTATTTTATTCGAAAAAATTGCAGAGAGTAATTGACTTTTATTACGCGAGCACCGATTTTTTTCCGTGCCGTTAAAAACTGTATCGAGCCCCGAAAAAAAATAACTGTAATACGGGAAATATGAAATTTCGGTCCCTGTGGCGTAATCTGATGTGTGGCTGTTGTGTAACATTACTCATTTGTTTTTTTCACGCTTCCATTATAGCGATGCTTTAAACAAATATTACGAAAAACGACGCACGAACTATTTAATGTGGATTAACTGAATACTAGCTGAATCTTTAGCCATAAAATAATAAGGATATAGTGAATAGTACAGTAAATACAAAAACTAAACAAAATATTGTTTTAACAAATAAACAATTATCTAAATACAAATACAAAAAATCGAAACTATTACTACTGTAATTGACTTACGGTTTACTGTTCTGGCAAGTAATACCAATCATAAGGTTTCCAAATTTTCCTGCAAAATATAACCACACAGTCTTGTTTTTAATCATTTAATTTTGAAAAAGATCTCGCACAAGATAACTTGCGTGTAATATTGCCAACAGAAATTTATAAACAGAATTTAATTGTTTAAATTCTAATATAAATTATATTTACATAAAACCTTGAAAACGCTGAATAAGTACTAGTAGCATTGTTTCATGGTACATTTAAATGACACATTTATATTAATGTAATCCTGGACCTTCTGCGCCTCATGCTCATCCTCCTCCTCACTTTTGCTACTATCCGAAGTCGAAATAAAACCGGGGTCATTCTCCATCTGATCGTCAGATTTATTTCTGGGTTCAAAATATTGTAAATCTCCATAAAAACGCCCCGTGTTCCCTGAACCGTTGATCAAATAAAGTTATGGTGTGGAGGTTTTGGGTAGACAACCAACACTGTTTGTCTGTGGTTGCCTACTTTAAGGTGCTAAGGTACCGGATTTATTTTATTTGGGTTGATGACACTGAGAGGTTGGTAGGAATAAAAAAGAAGATGGTTGGGGGGTTTTCAGACGGGAATATTTGATTATTATGTTTTTTTGCTGTTGAGAGATGGAGTAAGATTAGGGTTGTAATTTTATGTTTATTTTGTGAAATATAAAGAAATACGATCATCTTGGTTTTATTTGATACGACGCCCTGAGGCCTCAATAATGGTTAAGCGAAATTGAGCTACTTCATCTTCTGCAATGTTTTCATCATCGGCAAGTTCCTCAGGCATTTTCTTTATAACTCTTCTTTTTGTAATCGTATTCTCAAGTAAAATATCGGAATCCAATTTTTTTGACATTTCATTCATAATTTTAACCAATCGTTGTACAAACCTTAAGACAGGTTCGAATTTTCTTTGCTGAGATTTTAATTTATCAGTTGTGTAAGAGTACCTTATTCAGGGGGGTCTTAGTAATTTATATTCAACCACTTCAGAAAAATAAGTCTATTTCATTTAAAATTTATTACATTGTAATAATTCACTTTAGAAATATTTACCGGGATGTATAAATCAATATGACAAAGGCTGTCCTTCTCAGAAGGGCCTGCAAAAGGAAAAAGCCAACGGGCTCATAACATATGTAGTACATAAAACCTTCTGACACGAAATTAAATTTACTCGTTCAAAAATATAAAAATATAAGACAACGTATTTAGTTTAGTCAAAGTATGTTATTAAATAAGAAATTGGAAGACATAACATGGCTTTGGATGATGGTTTTTTGGCGGGTTTTTCCATCCCTGTTAAGTCCAAAGTTCATGATATGTAACCCAACCTTTATCTGTCTCAAGAGATCAGACTTAATTTTATATGGCGCGTATTCTAATCAAATAGCTAGTCGCTGATATATCGCATAATTAAATTCAGGTAAACTATTTCAAATTTTTTCATAGAGCAGCACTTACTGGAAGTCAAATTTGTAGTAAAAAGGTATACGCCCTTCTTAGTTCGCTTTGTAAAATGCTCTTATTTCTGATTTGCTAGATTCCAGTAAGATTAAGAGTGGTACCGGGAAGCTTACGGGAGTCAAACCAATCCGGAAGCCTTTCGCAGTATGAAACTAATTTCGTTTATTGAAAATTATTTCCAAATTTGATTTATTTAATTTCCAATTTTGCTCGAGATCGGTTCTTCTTCCAATAAGCAGTTGTTTGATATTAATATTCAGAGTAAGTTTCTCAACTGAAATTCGGGTTTCACGGTTATGGGATTGTTTAAATAAATAATAGTTTCTCACGCGCCTAGCTATTAATGAGAGTCCGCCTGATAGGAAACTGGGTAGATTTAACGATTAATTAACGTCATTTTTCAATAACTTGTAAACTAATTCTCTCTTAATTGTCTCTTTAGTAATTTGCACCATTTTATGATCATGCATATAGACATCTCTCGCCAATAAAATTAATTAGTATTTATCTCGTGTTTCAATCAATGAAAATAATTATACTCCCGTAATCTAAAATGTGTGAAATATAGTAACTACGACCTCCTTCATCATGACTACGAGTTGAAGATTATTTATCAGAAAAAGGTAGGTGCATTTATATTTTATATTAGATATAGAAATTGTCTGTGCTCGCGAAGTTGAAGTACTTCTGTCTCGCTATCTCATCTTACAGAATCCACGTATGCCTCGCTCGGCCTACAGTCAATTAGCGGTGTTTTACCAAATCACTCTAAAATCAATAATGTATACCAAATAGCGAATAAAAGAATAAAAATGGAACGCCCGTCATGTAACAGTTGCATTGGAAATTTAATGCCAAGCTTGCACATAGTCTAAATTTTAGTGTGTAAATAATCTGAAACAGGAGTTGTTATGGAAAAAATGTTAATGTAGGTCATGGCAAGTATTTCAAAAGAACAGAATGTTTCTTAGCAAACTTCAAGCCTTTGCATTGAACATAAGTTACTCTCTGAAATTTCTTTGAGTGCTAGGACGACATTAATATAAATGAGTTTGTTCATATCAGGGTTGTTGTCAACTTGATTCCACCTTTTTTCATTTCCAAACATTTTGAATGTAGCATCACTCCTGCCTCTCCATTTTATGGCACCTATCACATTTAACATTATGTATGTATAGAAGACGATGATGACTATCTGATTTTTCATAAATACTAACCAATCCAGAGTATTTCGTTATAATATAATATAAATATTGTGGAAGTTTTCTTGGGATTTGGTCCTTTGCGTAAAAATTAAAATACAACCATATTGTTGATTTTTTTTTACGTTTCGGCTGAGATTTCAAGCCTTTTTCAAAAATATAAACTACAAACAGATATTAAAATTATCAAATAAAAACTTACCACATATTTACAAAAGTTGGACAGATATATAACAAATAATAGTAAAAAATTTGTGCTAAAAGTAAAAATTTTTTCATAGTTTTTTAACAATGTGACGTTTTTTAACAATGTGACATTGCACAAATTTTGTACTATTATTTGTTATATATCTGTCCAACTTTTGTAAATATGTGGTAAGTTTTTATTTGATAATTTTAATATCATCAGTGTAAATCATCTGTTTGTTAGTTTATATTTTTGAAAAAGACTTCAAATCTTAGCCGAAACGTCAAAAAAAAACTACTAATTCAAAAAATCAACAATATGCTTGTATTTTAATTTTTACGCAAAGGACGACCAAATCCCAAGAAAACTTCCAAAATATTTTTATAAATGGTCTAAGAACACCTATTTAAATATATATATATATATATTTAGTCAATGATTCTCCAGTTACAATATGAACAGTGTATATGAATGTATTAGACCTAAAGATCGCTTGTAGTTGCTTGCTTTACCTTGTTATATAATATGTAGTATTAAATATTGCTTTTTATTTTTTTAGGTAATATCCTCAAAAATGTATTTTCGAAATTATTTATAATTTTACGGTAAAAGCCGTCCCTGCAGTTTCGATTTTTCCTCAGACCATATCAAATAAAGTCGATGATCATCCCTTATATCAGATCCGCAGAGCTAATTTACCGTTCTCTCATCCCCATCCTTCATTAAGATTAATCTCAAGGATAATGTTTAGTCTGGGAATGCACTAAAACCCAATAATATTTACTCTCCTGGAGATTGGTGCTGTCGGCCCATCAGATTAGGACTCTGGTCATCTCTCTCATTCACTGCAAGGACCGTCCGGGATATTCTTATCTCTTGGGAAAAGTGCGGTTTAGCCTTCTTCTTCGTGCATGTATGTTGGGGTGGTTCGAGCCGAAAAACCACAGCCAGGTTTGCGTTGAGACCAAATTGTGGGCTCAAATACTTAACTTTGTCTCTTGTCGGAAAAGCAGCACTAAGAGAAGATTAATTAAATAAGAGGGAGAGTTACATTTAAAGCGATACTTTCAAGTGATTATACGGGGTTTTGATCGCTTATTACTCAAATAGTTTTGGAAATAGAAACATGCGGTTTTTGCCAAATTTATTCAAGTTTTTTTCTCCAGTTTAGCCGGACTGTGATTTTTATGGATAGGGCAACTTTGTTATTTTATATTATAACCCTAATATAAAGCTCAATCTCTAAGCTTTCTTAACATATATAATTTGTGCCACTTTCTAGAGAAAATTTAATATAAACAAAGTTAAGAATTTTGTAAGGCAATAAAATTACCAATTCTAAACGTAAAGACATTTGACAAAAAAGATTTATTATAAAAATTTTTCGATTGGATGTTTATACTTATTCGCCATCTTTTAATTAGATTTTTGTTAATTTTATTGCCATTTATAATAAATTGCCTTACAAAATATGCTTAACGTTTTTTAAATTAAATTTTACGCAATATTTTAAGGACAAAAAAGCAAAATGTTTGGAAAGTTTAAAGAATTAACTTAAAAATATAGAGGGTGTTCTATATAACATAACAAAGTTGCCCTATTTTCCGGTCAAACAGGAGTTACAATAAACTATCTTATTATTAAAATCTATCAATAGGGCGATCTAGAAAACGTTCATTAAACATTCGTACAGCCTCATGATAAGTGCCATGAGCCTCACCAAAAATAACAATCGCTTCACATTTCTCATGCAACCAGCATTTAATATCCAAGCATAATGGAAAATAAGTCTCACTTCACGTCTGAACCAAAACCGACAATCATGCATTGCCGAATTTTAATTCTAACAATAAGTGCGCTACGTTAATTTTCGTTATTCTGAAACAATTATTACTCGAGAATTTATGAAGCAAATTCCAGTTCCTTTGGACGGTTCAATAGAGAGTAAAATCCCCTCTCAAATTAGAAATCACGCACCACCCCCTGTTATTAAATTTTTTTGAAAGGGTTGTTCGCCTAAAGTAGGAGATGAGTCTAGTAACGAGTTAGATAAGGTGACGTAAAATCGCCAAAAAACGTCAAATCGTAAATTCAATTTTTCTTTTAGTTTAGCTATAATGACGTCATGATAACGACTTGATGACGTCATCCAATTTTTTTAAATGAAAACCCACATGTTTTATGTCAAATGGTTATCTAAAATAAAATTAAAACTAAATTTACGATTTGACGTATATCGGCGTTTTTGTTTTAACTTTGCCTAATGTTATACTTTTGAGATTCCCATTCAAAATGCTCACACTGTATGCGTTTTTCAACATAACGTATATAGGATTAAAAAGAAAACAAAATTCAACTTTGGTACATAATTTGCACAACTTTCAAAAAAATATACTTAATTTTCACGATTTCTCTTTAGCTCCTGGTAACGACCAATATTTTTTTAGTCGCGGTCAAAAAGAAAACGGGGTTAGAGGGTTCAGCCGAGAATATTTTTGTCGTAGGAATTTTTCAATAATAATTGTTAGAAGTGTCGACATTCTGCGGTCTATTCGATTCGATCTGGTATATATTGGATTCCTTTGAGATAGAAACTTCGGTATTACAAATTTCAGCTGTGCTCTGCTTTGAGACACCGTTTGATCTGAACTGTCGCATTGCATCATTCCTATTTGTTTTTTTTTCTCTCCTGTTAGTGCGACAGATTCCGAATTCCACCAAACTGTCGCGCCGGCCGGAGCTTTCGGATATAAAATGCCTCGACGCGATATCGATGTTATTAACGCTGTTACTAATGTTTGCTTTATTCATAAAATTGATCAATATGTTGTTTTGGGTTGTTTTTTTAAACCTACAGTTTATTTATTGAGGACTTGAAAATGTGGATTAAGTACAAAAACCAAAAATACGTATCTTTTATAAAACACCTGTTAAAAAACAGATTTGCAATGTAGAATTTAACATCACGAGTAATAAACATATATAGTTATATAAGAGTAAATAAAACCATACTAGTTAAATTAAAGTTACCATTATTAAAAGTACGATGTGATAGAAGATCGTCACAAGATGAAAAAACATTGTGAAGATATAAATAGGTAAGTTAAGTTTAAATATAAAATTGGTAAAAACCAAAAATAAAAATATTTATTGGATTTAAATTAAGTACAACTAATAATTAAGTAACATGTGAGATGGTTTACGCAAAACTCCCGAAAAAATAGTAAAGTTAAGGGGATAATTGGGCCCCATTGTGATGCCTTTTGAGCCACACAGAATAATATATTGTAGTTCATTAAACTGGTTATCATTTAAACAATATTAAGACGTGAGTTGTACGTAACGTGATAATGGCAAGGTAACGCCGACAGGTTGAATTCCGGTCATTGCCCATAGGTCAGCAACTATTTATTGTTGCGTTTGCACATATATACTTTGTTATCTCTTTGAGACGGTTCAGTGAGTCATTCTTGATTCTTGATTCGTTATTCATTCCTGATAAGTTATCGATTTATTATATTGTAGTAAACATGTACAAGTGAATAAATTTGTTCTTGAAAGTATCTACTATTTATCTTCACTGCTATTTCAACTAACTAACTATAGCTGCTATTTCCTTATCTTGTGAGGTATTTCCAGCATGTTTCGACGCAACTAGCAACTTTAAACGCTCAACTTACTCATTAGGATCGTCCCATATACGTATTATATAGGTTTGAGATACTATACATGGCTACCTTACTATTCCACATCACACCATCAACCCGTAGGAAGAGCCCATTGAAGAACTCTTAAAAAGAGGATGGTACAAACATTGTCATAGACTAAACAGTGACAGGCGAAAAAAAAACCACTTTGAAACAGAAAATGAGAACCGCATGGGAAAGTATACCGTATAGATAAGATGGCGAATTTGATGAAGACAGTGAATTTATTTGACAGAATGAGGAGGAGGGGAATTGTAAGAAAAAACTTAGATAGTAAATTAAATAATGGTATAACCATGATGAGTAAAAAAGTTGAGAAAAACACAATACAAAATACATTAAAAAGTGTCAAAAATTAAATAAAACCGAAATTCGTTATGTTAGGAAATGAACGCTAGAAAGGGGATATAAACAAACGACATTTGGGGAAGAAAAGTATTGGTGAAGCAAGTGGATGTATGAAAGAAAAATTTACGATGAATAAACAGAAGAAGTTTTAAGAACGTCAGAGGATTATTTTTACGTGAGCATGCGCAGTCTGCTCGAAATGTGGATTCGCGTTAGCATTAACGTTAGCGGGTGAGGTGCTAAAACTCTCTATTATTTGATATTTCGAGCACGTTCTACGAAATTTTCATATTTGTATTTTTGTTGTCTTTGTCTGTTTAGAAACAAAATAGTATGTAAAATCTTAGAGGATGACGATCATCTGGATGAGTTAAATTTAATAATTTATCGTTTACCTAGACAAGTTTATGAGGGCGTAGATTATTTTCATAGTGAGTAGTAAAGTTGAAATGAAATATGTTATGGTGAACCAAAATTAAATTTAGGCTTCAGAAAAGAGACAGTAACTTCATAATTTAAATTTTGCTTAAAAACACAAAACTAATTTCTTGCATAAATTTCCATTTTCTTGTAAAAGTGGATTTGTTCCGCCTCTGCGGTCACATTTGGCTGCTGATCTAGAAAAGCACTAATATGATATATATGCACGCGACGGCGACTGTTCTGTTAACATAACGAAATTTCAGTGTGTTTGCTTCGTGAACGGAATTAACATGGAGTTTTGCGTATTCGCTAAGTGAATTTACCCCGAAATCCGGTTCCAGTGCTGAAACTTTTGCCCAATTTTATTTCTATTCTGCCATTTATTTTAACCATAAAGGGTAATTAAACAATTTACATATAATGGACTTTTCCGCAAACTCGTCTACCGTATTTACAAAGCACTGTGTTAAACTATTTAATTGAAATAACTTTATAATGTCAACAAGATCAAACAAAAACAACTTCTCGGATGCTACAAAGTGTACAACAAAATTAAAGATATTTAAAAAAATATAAAAACATCTGAGAATGCTATTCTAGTATGGAATCTGTATGGACTCTATATACCTTTTTTATCGTTTGAAAATCCACACAAACACAGAATTATAGATTCCAATACTTAACTCCTTAGGAGCTTGTAAAAATTAAAATTCTTAAAGGATTAACATTATTGTTGTTATAAATTACTTCAAGCAACGTTTTATTCTATTCTACTATCCATCATTTCCACACTTTTTCATCAACGGGTACTTTGTTCATATAATTTTGCCTTTCTGCTTTTCTTTCTTGGATATTTCCTCCATCCAGGTATGTTTTGACTCTATTGTTCTTCTAAGTAGGCTCTTTGGATTTTATCTTTTAACATTAGACAATTTGGAATATCACCATTATTTTCTACTATAATCGTACCTCGATAACAGATATTTCATTATAAAACAAAACAATGAATATTCAAATCTTCATTTTATCAAGGCAGGCGTCCCTCAAGGACGCGTTATAGGTTCAGTTCTGTACTTGATTTACATTGCAGACCTCCCCTGTACCAAAGAAATTCTTGTGGAAAACTATGCTGACACAGCTGTAACGAAGTTACGAATTTATCAATACCAATTTACTGTAAATAGCAAAAACCAAAATGCACCGTGAAAACTAAAAATGTAAATAAACACCGCGACCTTCCTTCGAATTCTTCAAACGTGATCTGTTGCACAAAGTTTACACGTCGTCCGGAAGATGGAACTGCCACGCGACACGTACCCAACCAATCTCATGGTATAGCTCGGCTTGCGATTCATTTAAGTAGTTCGATTAGAGACTCTAACACCTACCAACGCTTCTCCGTAGCAGCTATGTCCGACAATAAATAGCTACTCCGAACACTACCGAGAACCGAATAGCTCGTCTGTACCAGAGATCTGCGGAACCGTCTTAGAAGAAACTACCGGTGAGAAATACTAATAATAAAGTTTAATTTATACCCGGGGATTTACAAATTCAGCTTATTTTGCATACCGGGGGAAAACGATAAATGGTATTGAGCCTCTTTCTCGATTTGAGAATGGTTTTTAAAATATATTACTGTACTATCGAAAATTGTCTCCTATACTCCTTTGTGGAAGTATTTGACAGTTCTGAATTAAATTAGGTGGCTGATTTCACTTGTTTTTTATTTGCGGGACTAAAAAATTTAGAATTTTCTACA
This sequence comes from Neocrepidodera transversa, assembly GCA_963243735.1. NCBI lineage: Eukaryota > Metazoa > Arthropoda > Insecta > Coleoptera > Chrysomelidae > Neocrepidodera > Neocrepidodera transversa. Next base: position 11,262,897 of record OY725337.1, read on the forward strand.
CTACGGATCGCGTTTGACCCTATATTCGGAAGAAGGTCGCGGTGTTTATTCTATTTTTCGTATTCACAGTGCATTTTGATTTTAAAAAGTAATAAAAACGGGGAATAGGAACTGTGAAAATATTGATAAATTAGTAACTTCGTTACAACAAATATCAGCAAATATCCTTAGTTATACGATGATCAAGATAAAGATTACAAAAATTTAGAACTTTCCTACATGGTATATATATGATACAAAATCTAATACATATTCATTCTGTACAGTGTTAAAGCGGGTGAAAAATTTATAACCTATTAACAGCAATAATGATAATGATAAAATTAAACGTAAAACAAAATCGAACATAAAATTATTAATGTTACTTTTTAAGTACAATGTAACGAGAATTTTTGTCGACTTCACATTTTTCTTATGCTCGAAAAGTGCCAATAAACTCATAAAATATAGTTTTGCCATCTTTACGTTCTGTTTTATTAAGTATTTATATTTAGTACCCCTTACAAACATTGATGACTTTCATGCCAGATTTATTACAATACTTTAGGATAAATAAGGAAGAAAATATTTTATATTCAACGATTTTTATTAACATAACAGTTGATTATTATTTCTGTAATGAAGAATAGTATGGATTATTTAATTGTTTATTATAAGTAGTTTTAAAATATCTTGTATGCAGTTTTTGGAAAAAAGATGTCAAAGTCTAGTATGGTATATGTTCGCAAACCCCACAGTTCGTATAGCCCACGCCACCACTTTTTATCCATTTTAAGGTAATGAATCCTGAGTAACTCATTAGTTGCAACGGATTAATTTTTCCATTTCTCATCAATATTTTTATAGAAATTTATTTTAGTTTCAGTATTGAGACTCAATAAATAAAAAATGGAAATAAAGTACAAAACTAATCAATTTTTAATATAAACCATTAAATTTTTCAAATAAATTTTTAGAACAAACTGGCGCAGTCACTGTAAGATTTCTCGAGTTGGATTTGAATCGTTCTGTAACTACCATTTCGTTTCCACGATTTATCGGTTAGCCATAAATATTGTTAAAAGGTAAAAAGTAAAAATTCTTCGCGGAGTAGGAGATTTTCATTAACAACTTTCAATGAATAAGAACCATAATTCTTTATACACTATAAATTACAAAAAAAAAGTATAAAAACTTGTCTGAGAATAATCTGATAAAATAAACATTATGTGCTAAAATAAAAGTGCCCAGAGGATTTCAATCTCCATTTCAATTTGCCTCGCAACATCATCTCGGCAATATTCGTCACTTACGTGAAAATTTTCATATGCGGCATGAACACACTTACAAGTTATGAGAAACTTTCCAATGGGGATATTTTTCTGCTGCAGCAGATCCAGACAATATTTCAACTCCTTTATCCAGCAACTAGTCACTATAGTGAAAATTTTACACAAGGTAGCACACATTATACAAATATTTATTCAAATCCCTAAGGTTACCCATCTTAAATGTGGCCAAAAGTACAAGCAGGGAACTAGTTTCGGTCATTGACCATCAAACGTTCACTAATTAGTAATGGATAAAATTGAAATTATAAAAACACCATTATTAAGTACTTTACGAGGGTCCGGTCTACAGGGTCCGACCGCCACTATAGGGAGTTCAACGTGTTAGAGTGAGAGGATGCAGAAGTTCACTGTGCCAGGGTCGGTCATTAGGTACCTTAGCTTCGTTTGGTCTAGTCTTCAGCTTCGTCTGTTCCGATCTTCAGGTACTTCAGCTTCGTCTGATCTGACAGACTTCGATCGCCACTATAGGGAATTCAAAGTGTTAGAGTGGAAGGATGCAGAAGTTCAGCATGTCAGAGCCGGTCTTCAGGTACTTTAGCTCAGTTTGGTCTAGTCTTCAGCTCCGTCTGGTCCGATCTTCAGGTACTTTAGCTCCGTCTGGTCTAGTCTTCAGCTCTGTCAGGTATGTCTGAAGATCGGACCAGACCAGATGGAGCTAAAGACTAGACCAAATGGAGCTGAAGTACCTGAAGACCGGCTCTGATACGCTGAACATCTGCATCCTCTCACTCTAACACATTGAATTACTTATATTGGCGGTCGGAACCCTGTAGACTATCTACTGGTATTCACATAATGTGAAACCCATTAAGGGTAGTGAAATTTAAATAAATTAATAAATTAACAAGGTACTCGAAAATTAGAAGAATTAATATTAAATTGTAAAAACAAAACAGGTTGCTCCCTAGGGACTGGCAGTAATTATTAGCATCTAAGGATAGCACCTTCCGGGAAAAAATTATTTAAAGAAAAAATCCACCTCCCTACATGGGGGCGAAACGAAAAAGATCAAAGGTGGTCATCGCACTGAAAAATAGTTTAATTTGAATTGAAAAACACTAACTGTAAAAAATGGGGAGAAAGCCGCCACGTGACAATACAATATCTCACCGCCAATTGGCGAAAGTGACATGACAGGTGACAGTTATAATGAGAGTAAAATATAATGGTAATGATGGTTCTAGAACATAAGAGTACAAATTTCACGAGGATTCGGTATAGGCAGTAAGAAAGAAGCAGAGTAAACAACGAGAAGAGGAGGTTGACAAGTGACAGGTGACAAGTGGGAAGAAAAAGAAAGGTTAAGAATATAATAAGAAAATATAAACAGGTGCCCATCAGAGATACAACAACTGTAAAATTAACAGGAAAACTGAGGGGAACAATAAAATTAGTAATTTTGGGAGGGAAAGGTTAGAAAGGTAAGAGAAAATAAATGAAGTCTCTGAAACGGCATGATAAGTAAATGTGGTTCTCTTTAGGGCGTAATGATATTAGGATTGTGGAGAAGGAGTTGATTTCATACATCTCAAGAAGATTTAGTCTATTACCTTTGTGGCAGTAATGAAGAAGTTTAAAGTTTGTAAAGGAGGAAGAATATTTGAAGGATAAAATGAAGAAGAAGTGTTTGTAATATCTATATCTTTGTATTTATTAATAGTTATAAAGTGTTCTCTAATTCTAGTTGAAAATCTTCTACCTCACTCTCCGATGTAGATATAATTATAATTGACTATATTTGTGAAATATTACTAATAATTTTAAGGCCGTCTCTGTTATGTTCATTATTACACATATTCCTTCTCTGTCTATAGATCCAACAAGTTACTTAATATTGTATAATGTTTATGCAGCGTCTGACATGTCTTCAATGTGTGTCAAGTTGTGCATGACGTTGATAAATACCAAATCAAATAAAAGCTTTGTTATGCATGCACTATTCATGAGTAAACAATTTGGGATTGATTACAGTCTACCGTGTTATACGAAAAGTCCTTTCAATTTGGAAGAGATTAACTGATGGTTAACGAGTGATACCACATTTCAGTTGCAACGGTTTATAGCACAGTACATGTTTTTTTATTCGTAAAAGAGAAATATGTATGTATTAACATAGTTAAATTTTTTTTACAAAAACGAAAAATAGTAGAGTGCAGCGACTAATAATGGGTGGGTACCAAGTGCACAGTCACTTCAAGGGAAATAAAATCCATCTATAAAGTGACAAACCAGTACAACCGAGCGCCGTTAGATGTCCGCATCATAATACATTACATTACAAAAACTATAAATTCTGACCCGTACCATATATTCTGTTTCATCCTATGTGGAACATTAGAATGTTCTTTGAAACTATAAGAAAACGATATTGATTTTTTACGGTTTATGATCAACACTAAATAAATACCTTCCACTTATTAAATCAGTGATCATTAGATTTTAGTTACTGTCTTCTTTTTCAAATTTTATAATAATTGTCGTCGCCTAAAATATTTTTGTTTTTCCATTAATTTATTCTTAAAAATTATATCCATTGATATTCAAGCTTAATTTTATATAGCAGTAAAAATATAGTAAAGAAGACGAAGACCAAAATGGAAATCAAAAAATGATGAAGAAGAACAACGAAGACAAATAAGGTCAAAAGGTGAGGAGGACACTGAGAAAAACATTTCTAATATATGATGGAGAAAAAGATGATGAAGGTAAAAGGTGGAATATAAATTGGCAGTACATCAAAGGCAAATCTGAGAATCACAGAGTGGAAGAAACGATGAAAACCAGTATGATAGGGCAGATGAAAGTCCAAACAAAATAATTAATCTTAACAAACTATTTAATGTAAAGATTGTTACGAAGTTGTTTTCATTTCCGTAATAATTAAAATATTTAAATTAAATCGCGCGCGGCACTGGATTAGAATTAACTTAAAAGTATGGAAAAGGCCAACAGATGGAGACCCTCGAGCTCGGGCTTCTTAGACGCCGAAATTACTATCGAGGATAACGATTCAATCCGTGTTAGCAGTTGTAGTGGCAATCTGAGTTGCAGTGGTAGTCCCAGTCCCTGCTACAGTAGTAAGGACCGTATACAGCCGAGTAGACAACAGAAGACCGCGGACAGACCACCGAGCATACTACGACCAACACCGACGCTAATAAATCCCAAAAGTGTTCCGTAATTAGCTTGATTTTCTTTTTATCTGTTGATTTTATTTGGTGGGACTAGCTTTTAGTAGGGCAATTAAAGACCGCCCTTCTGGCTTCCACTGATTTGTTCGATACCATAACGACTCCAGGAGTATTTCTTCTCCACTGACGCTGCCCGTGCAAGTGGCCTTCAGATTATAAATGGAAGATGGCGCCAGAGACAATCCAAAACTTGGACTATGTCGTCAAAAAGACCGGTTGACTATGTAAAAATGGTGAAAATGGATAAATTAAGGAAGAAAATGGAAGAAAAATCAAAAATCAACTAAAAATATGAATAAAATTGTAAATATTATAATTTGAATCGAGAAAAGAATATACAAGAATTTATAATTAAATAAAATGAACAAAAATTTCACAGATTTAGAAAAAGCCATATGATAAAAATCAAGTAAAGTGTGCGGCGAGTTAAGATGAAAAAAGATAGAAGTAGTATTTAGAATAAAAAGCTGCAATTGTTTCAAAATTTGGAAATTTTTATGAAAGATCAATTATTAATAATATAGGACGCAGCTGCCAAGGGCGTGCGGAAACATTTGAAATTTAAAATTTTATTGGATAACATACTTATGCCATGACCTTGCTACTCAAAATTTCTTCCAAATTAGAATTTTTTGGTTCCCAGTCGTAATTGCATTTTTCTGATTGAAAAATTATATTTTTAAATCCTTGGCATTTGTTAACGACCCCCGGTAATTCAGACAGTTGAACAGATTGGTCTGTGATCGATTGATTGATATTCGTTAGTTACAGTTGTAGGTGATTAAATCTTTTTTTTATATGGAGCTGCTTTGTTCCTTCTCCAACAATACAAAAACCGATAAATTCGTCATTCGGTAGACCGTCAATACCAGAGAAAATGGAGGTGTGTTCGAATTGTTTATGAATTATTATTATACATATAAAAGTCGTATCCATATAATGTACATTATATATATAGTGTTGAATAATAATAATAATAACATAGCGAAACGTACGTAGTGTGATAACAAAATGTAGTATTGGTTGTTGAAAACCAAAAGTTCCAAAATTATAATTTAAAATAAAAAATCAAACTATAAAATATTAAATACACAATTTTAAGACAAGCTGTAAAAACAAATTAAAAATAGATTCTCTTTTTGTAATTGAGACTGAAAGAGCACCACAAACGTCAGATAATTTAATTAAACAACAAAAACAACAGTAAATAAAAGTTAAAGCGTCGAAATGATTAAAAATGATAACAGGGGACATAAGTAAATATATAATATAATAAAAACATATCAAGGGGGAAGAATAGAAAACTTCAATAAGCGACACAAATGATATAAAAGTCAATTACTCTGGCTGAAGAGGCAAAGAGGGAGAATTGTTAAAATGGGAAAGACATTTTATAGTAATACCAAGAGGAGAGGGGAGAAATCAAGAAGGGATATCAAACGAGTCTGAAATTAAGATATACTGAGCAGAGGAATAATAAAAATACAGGGTGGCACAGAAAAAAAAACGTAACACTCTTCAGCCTTTTTCTATTCTTTGAGACAAGATTTGTATGTGTCCCAGTCATCATTGTATTTTGACATTCTTCCCTTATTAATAGTGTTCAATTAAATTTGCGTCGCCCTATATATTCTCGGTTCCTGTAATTTTGCTCTATTTAATAAAAAATTTTGTAACTTTTAACTTAATTAAAAATTTAACATTTATTACATTTTTCCATATTGCGTTTAGTGAATCTAGAATATGCCTAACAATAATTGTAATAATCTGCTAAAAATATTAGTCTTAAAATACATAAATCTACGTAAATAAATTAGAAAAATGTTTGCGGTTAATTTTGCTTTAATGGAAAAAATTTGTTAGTATTTAACTAAAAGAGGATTTCGGCCACATCGACCAAGTTTTAATGGAAACAAATTGATTTTCTATTAATCACAACGTAAATTCCACAAAATTCCAAATTAATAACTTGTCTATTATAATGCGCCTGATAAATCGCCTCGACAGGATTGGCTCAAGCACTTTTGTCCTTCCGTAACCATATGGCATATTTTGATGTGATGAAAAAAGTAGAATTATCCTAGCATGTTTTAATAATAAAAAATAATAAAAAGTATTGTGTTTTGTTGATATCTACAGATTTAATTTTAATTTTAATTTCATCCAATGACAGCTTTTAACATTTTAAGTATTTGGATTATTTAAAAAACGAATATAAAAATGGCATAGTAAAAAGTATCTACAAAATTTTTATTTAAAAATGGGAAACATTTAAAAAAAAACAGAGAATAACATTTTTTTCTAGTATCCCAAGAATAGGTGACATAATTTTAAAATTTAACATTATAAATTTTAAAGACATTAATTTCTAGATTTGATTAAATATATTTAAAGTTCAAAATATTTCACAATAGTATCAAAAAAAATAACCTAATCATTATAAATTTGCAGTTTATATTATTAGAAGTTGAACAAATATGATTTGGAAAAAATTACTATGGCAATCGACGTGTTAAGATTTGAACATGCAGTGTATTCAGGAGAATGGGTCAGATCACTTTGTTTGCTGCTGGTAAAGAGTTAATGACCTATAGAATCGTATATAGTTCACATGTATGTATACTTACAAAAGGTGACGTTTTGGTATCAACCCCATTTAGTTCGAAGGACCAGCGTCTGATTAGTACATCAGACATATTATTTAACACAAAAGAATCGATATGATTTATTTTTTAGGGTCATTTTCTCACACATTCATTAATGGTAAACTATAAATTGCATTTACATATTTTTAACAACACAATGTGTAGAGCATAGTTTTAACTTCATTAAAGTTAAATAAACATTATTAACACTTGTTACTAATTTGAAATCTTAGAATGTTATCAATATTAGGGTGCGGTCTTGACTCGCATTTTAGTATGAGAAGCTCTCGTGGGGGGACAGCTATTCTCCTCAACGATCTAGAAGCTAATGAATATGTGGAGATGCATTTGGCGCAATAGATGCATCTTTTTAAGAGGGGTTATAACGGATTTTAATTTGTAATGGACTATTCCATATTCGGATACCATGGCACTTGTCGCACTCTATAATCATAGCATACAGAAAGAGATGAACGTTAGATTCAACAGCTTTTTCTAGAAACAATTCTTTTGCTATAGATGTGCCATTTTACATCACGTGATAAATGACGTAGACAAATTTTGATGAAATGTGTTGATTTGAAATCTATTTTACTGGATAATATTCCAGTGAAATTTATCCGACGTCGCTATAGGAGACAGTATCGTAGGAGATGGAGTTGATCTTTTGTAGGAAAGCTTGATTAAGACAACAGTTTGATGTTTCATGTAAATGGAAAGAGAGAGATCGATTTTTGGCAGAGATGCAGTTCATGGGACATGGAGAGGCCCTAGCCTTTGGTCTAGGTTCTACACGAGGCGCGATTTTTTTCTTTTTTTTGGGGTTGCAAACACCATGCCTTGTCTGGCACTACCATTAATAAGACACAATCAATTTTATTAAATTGTCGAACGTCAGACACAAACGATATATATTATTCCGTTTTTTTTTCAATTTAATACGCCCCACGTTGGGCGCCAATTGTTTTGTTTATTTTTTATCTATAATTGATAATGCCCCACGTTGGGCTCCAATTATTTTGTTTATTTTCGATGTATAATTTAATATGCCCCACGTTGGGCGCCAATTGTTTTGTTTATTGTTGATTTATAATTGTATTCGCCCCATGTTGGGCGATAATTGGTTGATTTATTTTTTATTTATAATTTAATACGTCCCACGTTGGGCGCCAAATGTTTTATTTATGGAGTTTCTTTAAGATTAGTACCTTGAGCTCTGTTTGTTTTTTCATATTTTTTCCTATTTTTCAATTTTTTTTTTATTTTTTTCCATTTCTTCCTATTTATCTTAATTTTTTTATTTATTTTTTTCCGTATTTGTCACTATTTGTCCTTATTTTTTTCTAGGTTTTCTCTATTTTTGGCTATTTTTCCCTATTTTTCAATATTTTTCCTTATTTTTAATTATAATTTCCATTTTTTTTATTTTTTTACTATTTTTCCTATTTCTTCCTATTTTCTCCAGTTCTTCATTATTTTTTCCTGTTAATCATAGTTTCTTCTTGTTTTTCATTTTTCATATTTTTAGCTATTTTTTACTATTTCTCTTTATTTTCCATATTTTTCCCATATTTTTTTCCCTTTTTTCCCCAAATTGTTCCTTATTTTTTACTACTTTTCCATATTTCTCCCAGTTTTTTCTTATTTTTCACTAATTTCCTTTTTTCCTATTTTACCTCACTTTTTCCTTTTTTTTCCATTTTTTTAATATTTCCCTCTATTTTTCCTATTTCTTCCATATTTTTCCTGTTTTTCATAATTTGTCCTTGTTCGTCTCTAGTATTCGCCATTTTTTCTTAATTTCCCTTTTCCCTATTTATCTTTATTATTCTCTATTTTTCACTATTATCTGATGTTTCCATATTTTCTCTAATTGCTCTATTCTGAACTATTCTTTGCTATTTTTCCCGTTTTTTCCTAATTTTCCCCTATTTTTTTCCCATTTTTCTCTATATTTCGCTATTTTTTCTATTTATCATATTTTTTCTATTTATTCCTGTTTTTCATTATTTTTTCCTGTTTTCCTTATTTTTCTGTATTTTTCCCATTTGCCCCGAATAGTCCCTATGTTTTTCCTTTTAATCCCTATTTGTTACTATTTTCGAAGAAAAAAAACTATAAGATGGTTTTATCCGTCCGTCTGTCCGTCCGTTAGTCCGTCCGTCTGTTAGCCTGATTCAACTCGAGAACGGTGAGAGATAGAGACAAACGGACAACGGCAATCGATTCAGCATCGTTAAAAACCCCAAAAACGATATTAATTTTTTCACCTATTTTTACTTTCCCGCTACTTATACCTTATATGCTGTAGCATATAAGGAATATGATACTGAAATTTATTTTCGTAACTTAAAATTTACGAAAACTCGAATTTATGGCTTAAAAATTGTCGTTTTTTACTTGTTGAGTAGTTTTTCCTTTTTCTCTATTTCCCACTTTAACATTAATATATCCCATAACGATTTTCGTGTCGTACCTTGGTGCGTTATTAAAATATTCTCAATTTTATCATAGAACTTTTCTTCTTCCTCTTTACCTTAACTATATTTAATTTTCTATTCATACTCCGTATTTTTATACACATTCTTTTTGATATAGGCTCAAAATCTATCACTGCTTGTTATATTTTCTTGCCCACTTCCAACATTCTATCTGTTCCACCTCTACTAAAAAATGTGTAATTATCCACTTTAGTTATATCAGTCCGTTTTTGTTTAGTCTCTTGCGATATATATTTCATATTTGTGATATATATTTCATATTTTTTCATTAGCTCATATGATGCTGTAAATATTATTTATTTGGTTTTTAACAGGGATGTATTCAGGAGAAATTTGTATCCTTTAATTTAAAAAAAATAGAATTGTTATAGATACCATTTTAATAGTAATTGAATGAACGATTTTGACTACCGGGTGGCCCATCTATGTTTGTTTTAAAAAAAATTTAGACTTTTTAGGTAATTTTACTTTAATGAAGTAATTTAGACCTAATCATGTCCACCTATGATAGATAAAAAATTCAAAACTAAAATAAATATATCCCAATTTCACAGTCGACCTCTACGTAGAATCCGAATATGTAAAAATATACCAGGTGTTTCATTAGAATTTCCAATTTTCATGTCATTTCCGGTCAATCCGGATGTCAGCCATATTGGATTTCTATATAAAAAAATCAAATAATAGATCTATTATAATCGACCAAAATCTGGTATAAATTTATTAACCGGTTTAAAAGTTATAGGGTGGCCCATGACCCATTTACACCTGGTACATAAGAAATATTTTAGATTCTGTATATTCGTATATAGAGTTGATAAATATTTTTTATTGGTACTCTTACGGCAGTGTTTAGTGATCTGATTAAAACTTTTAATTACGTCAATTATTTTTTACCGTTTACAAGTTTATAGCATATTAGATGTGACCCTTACCTTTCGGTTCACAAACATTTCTTCAATTAGAGACATAAAGTGGGATATTCCCCAATGACCTAAGTTTGTTTTGAATCTATATTAATGATTTAGCCCTTTTAGACATATTTGAAAGTTTTGCTATATGTTATTATTATATTATGACATAACAATGACAATAATCTTTTGCTATATAAGTGTAACTGAGCATTTGAATAAAGTTCGAAATTTTGTCTTGTTTTTGGATTAAAATAAAATTAAGTAATTAAGTATAATCTTGTAGGTAAACGAATCGATAATAGCTTTATACAGGGTGTTTGGTTATGTGTATAGTGACCGGTGACAAGTTCTTTTTTTATTAGTTTTGTGTTAAAAATGGAATTTGAAGTATTTCTATTCCTAAACCACTTTAAAGGTAAGTTTTACAAATTAATCATATTGGATAATTGGGACTTTAACAGTTAAGACAAAAATAATTAGAGAATATCGTATGATTAATTTGTAAAACTTACCCCTAAAGCGGTTCCGGAAATTCTATGAGAAGTAATTCAAATTCCATTTTTAAGCTACCCTTTTGTAACACAAAACTAATAAAACTTGTCACCAGTCACTATACAACTTATTTAATTACTGTTAACGATTTCTGTTTTATATTTATTATTAAAATGTTTAATTACCTTAAGTTATTTAAGACATTTCAATTAAATTCATAACTGAATAAACTTTTTTCTCAGATAATGCCAGTCTAGTATGCCTTAATTTTGTTAAGACTACATTAATAATGTAAAAAATATCAAAATTGGTATTGTACAAAATTTATAACACTCTGTATCTTTGAAAATATATGGCTTGTTAAAAAATTGCCGTATACCCTGTATAATTCACTAACGCACAAGCTTTTATAGTAAATATCGACATTGATTTAAAATTCAAGGCACATATTGATTTATTAACTAATAGACTTGCAGCATTTAGTAAGCAATTAGCTGTCTCACATGAATTAGAATTTCAGGCATCAAAGAACGTTTATTATGCATTACTTGACTCCCATTTAATATATACAATACAATTTTGAAGAGCTATTTAAATTTTTAACCAAAAAAGCAGATATTCATAATAGCAAATAAAACTCAAAACCATGTACCACAAATTATATTAAAATCTTAAAAGGGGAGGGTGACAAGTAGTTTCGCCTACTAGCCATCTTAAGTCCATATACTAATATAATAGATTAACAGCTTCATAAATAAGTAAATAATTAACTTAAGAACGCTATGGTACATACATATTGGAAATAGTAAAGCACATTGTGTATACTTACAAAGTGTGCTTTCCTATTTCCAATCATGAAATTGTTAATGCATTGTATTACTATGTGGCCTGAAGATGGCTATTAGCCGAAACTAGTTGCCATCCTCCCCTGTTAAGATTTTAATATAATGTATTTTGCCACACTTCGTAATATTACCGCTTATAGTCTGAGTAGATATTAAACTGACAAAATTTAATTCAGACAACAAAAAAACCAGAGCGTTGTATATATTATACCACGAGTGCTGTAATCAGCTGTGATGGCGTAATGACTGATGAAAAGTAATGTAACGATGGTGTGAGAGAGTGAAAGATAGAGTCAGAGTGAAAGTGAGATCGAGTATCGCGGAGTGGGGAATCATGCTTCACTGCAGCTGCACGCACTAAACTTTATTGACGATTTTTCTTACTTTGGCTTATGGAAATCACAATAATATTTTTCTCGTTATCCCTAAATTATTTCTTCCCATATTTTTTTCTTTAATAACTGCTAAAAATAGGTTTGTATTTACTAACCACGATGTCACTTTTTGTCCCTTTATTATTCCATGTCTTAATGTTCCAGAATACTCTTTTTTCTGCATTTATGACCTTTAAAATTTCTTACTAAATAAACAAGATTCGTAACTCAGTTTCAGGATTTGATAATGTGTCACGAATTCTCGAAAGTAAGGCAAGCTATAAAGTAATATAATAGACATCAGGTCTTGATTTATTTTAACATCTATTCCAAACAAACCATTAACGTCGTCACCTTTATTTTTTATTTTTAATGTTGCATTACGTGCAAGAGGGTACACACACAATTTTATTATTATATATATTGCAATGGTCCTATATTCAATAATGATACTTTTTTAAATCCGCTCCTGGATCCCACCGACTGCTATTTTTAATAATCCACGTTTTCGCTATTGCTACTTGTTAGGGCACGGAAAACGATAAATCAGTGTTAGAAAAGTAATTTTTCCAATTTATTTTGGGATTATTTTAAAATTTATCCAACGCCGCAATGCACTCTTTTAATAATATGATCTCTATGATGAAGTTGCAGCTTTGTAATAAAAAAACAATGATTTATTTTACCTCTAATCCAAATTAATATCTAAATGAATAATAAAACAACTCAATGTCCGATACTACATGTATATTTTCATTATTCGTAACGAAAGGAGAAAACTAATTTTATCTTTCAGTCATCCTGAAGGTTATAACAAATAATTAATAAACACTACAATAAGTATATAGTCTACGTTTGTTCTACCGCAACTATAAGAAATACAGCATGTTAGAAAGAGAGGTATAGAAAATTCAGCGGGTCAGAAAGAGAGAGCCGTACTTCAGATCTGTCAGAACCTTCTGCTCTGTCAGTTCTGTCCACCCTCTAGTGGAGCTGTAAGAACTGACGCATCTGAGGGACCTGCAGTACGTCTCTCTCTTTCTGACACGCCGAATTGCCTATACTTCTCTCTCTCTAACACGTAGTATTCCCTATAGTTCCAGTAGATCAAACGTATTGCTCCAAAGTACTTTAAATTTGGGCCATTTCTTTAAAAAATATTAAAATCACAATGTCATTATGTAACATCCTTCCATATGTAAGAATTTTATGTTGAATTGTTCATCATCCTTTTTTATTTATCGTCGTTTTATCAGTTGCCTTCTATTGAAGCTCTATCCCAAGCAGCAAACTGGCGTCAATTACTGAGGTCCAAAAGCCTCAGTATTAGTTTCGTGCTGGCGAAAAAAATTTCGTACCCCCACTTTATATTACTTTTCTCGACGTTTACGAGCTTCCTGAGTCCGAAAATGCGGACGTCTGGATGTCTGTCTGTCTATCTGGATATAGTGTTTTATTTAATTCTCTGGTAATCTCTTATTTATTGATAATTAATATTGACTTTGACTAATTTTTATTTTTTTCATTTATTTTCCAACGCGCCATTTGCCCTCTGTCATTTGTCCATCTCTGACCATCTCCGCCCATATCCACAGCTTCCCCTCTCTCTTCCGCCATGATGCAAAAGTGTATTAGAACTGAAGTGTTTACTATCTGTTAGTGTTCGATAATCTGTATATAATTTAAATGATTTAATACCGTATTTAAATGAGACGTTCTATTCATGACGATTGCTTTATTTGTACTGATTTTTAAATTCTTAATTAAGTATATCTAAATCATACTAGTTCGTTTCTATTTTAATATTAATATATTATCTGCGTAATATTAATTTGTGATTTTAATTACGTTTATTTTTCAAAGTCCGTCTAATTTTAATCCAGAGTCGACATCTAAAAAGTAGTAGCTTAGAATATCCTGATTAAAAAATCGTGATCCATCCTTTTATAACATTGTTTTTTTTGTTTCAGTAAAACCATTGTGGGTCAGAATTATAGGAGATAAAAAGCCCCTATCAGCTGAACAAACTTATGAATTGAGCTGCGAAGTGGTAGGCTCAAGGCCAGAACCGACAATAACGTGGTGGAAAGGCAGTACTCAAATGAAAAATACAAGAGAAACGGTATGTATAAAAAAATATAATTTTAAAATGAAATTTATGAAAAATATTACGGAAAAATATTCTGGTTTATTGTCTGTCACGCCTGACACTAACTTTTCTATCATGAAATATTGCATTTTTATTGGATCAACCTATATTCTCCGATATCTACATAAAGTATTATCTTGTGCAGTTATTTAAACTTTTGCTTGTCACCTTGTGACATATTGGAAACCTTCCCATTCTTTGTGCATGTAATATCATGATTTTAAAATATTTCATAAGACATAAAATACAGGGTCATACTATATTTTTTCTTATAGAGAAATTAAAATTAAAAAACATATAAGGCCTCATGAATAAAAAGTTAGTAGTAATATTACAAGAGCATCGAAAATAATCGAAAAATACATCAAGTGAGAAGGACAGTATAAATATTATTTTCGTATGCTTGCTGGGTATTCTGTACGGATGCGAATCACCAAAACGATTATACCACGTCGTCAAGGGTATATTCGCTTATTAATACATGGTAACTAACTAGAAGTTGCAACTTAAATTAGTTAAATTTATGATGAGTTAAATAATCAACATAATTTTATCTGGAAATTTTTTTTTGTTAAATTAGAGTAATTTACAGTTTAATTATGTCATTAAATGTAATCAGGAAACTTAGCGATTCATTTTTAAATAAGTAACAATTGCTTTCGGCCGGGAACGACTACGTGCGTCAGCGTTGGCTCTGAGCACTGTGCTTGGTGCTTTGCTAAGTACTCTAAGCACTTTTGTGTTTGGGAGCACAGTGTTTACGAGCGCTTTTTAAAATCAGTGCTTAGTGCTTGGTGCTTAAATCACTTTACCAAAGGGCTTAGCACTTAGTGCTCGCCAAACGTGCTCTCGAGCACTTGAAAAGGCTCCCTAGCACTTCAAAACGCTCGCGAGCTAACCAAAAGGCTCGCGAGCTGACCAAAAGTCTCACGATCAGTAAGCACTAAGCCCTTTCATAAACATTTTTAAATTCACACTGGTAAACATTAGTATAATTTGGAGAAAAATATACTTACTGTTTTGACTATTTTGAAAAAATTAATATTATGACAAGAAAATCACAAATATGATACACACCTCGTGAAATAATTCTTAAAAAAATGTTTTATTAAGTAGCGAAACAAAGCGAGAGTACTTATTGACTTTAGAATGTCCGTCCATCCATTCGTCTGTCGTCTGTTAGTCCCACTAATATTACTTAAAACTAGAAAGTGTCGGAGGCAGACATATACACAGATGCGAGTGCAAAATATGGTAACTCGGTCATTGGAATTTTCCTGAACTGGAAATAAATAAATGAAACAAGGGATATACAGGCCAAAATAAAAACCAAAACGCATATACATAACCCGACGGAGTAATGGGAATGCAAATGGAGCACTTCCGGCCACGTGTCACATCTGGCGACCATCTGGCGCCGGCGGGGTAATGGGAGTACAAAATGAGCACTCCGGTCACGTGTCACATCTATCGCTAGATGGTTGGCAGATGTTCGCCAGATGTGACCGAAAGTGCACATTTTGTACCGGCATTACCCCGTCAGAGCCAGATGGTTGGCAGATTTTTGCCAGCAACGAATTACTCCCGCAAACAATTGTTGTACCAAATTTAGTGTCTTTTAGACAAAAACTGAGCCCCCCATTTTTTTAAATTTATTATCCTGGTAGCGCCCCTAGTACCGAGTCTGAGTTACACCCTTGAATAGGTAGATTCCGTATATGTACCTAAAATGCATAGTTAATAAGCAAAAATCAACCCTGTAAGCATCTATCATTATTTTATTCTATATTCCATTTTCGCCGTGTATACTGACCCGAAAGTCATAAGTTGTAATTCAAAAAGAAAAAAGAGGATGACCTCGGGAATTAGGACAAAGTAATAAAAACCAATTACGTGTAAAATGTCTACACAAAACTCGTCGCCGGGCATATGGTGGTCCAAATGGTAGAAATTAGCTCAGTAATATTGTTATACGTAGAACGAACGATATCATCCCGAGTTTAATACAAAATTATACGACGCCGTTCAACCTGATGTTATTAAAATTCTTTATTTCCTAAACCACACATCGTTTTTGTCTCCATTATGATTTTTTCTTCTAATTATATTAAATGCTTTAATACGCATACATAAATAAACCGTTTTTAGTTATTTCTTAAAATGTTAAAATTATAAAGAAAATAATGTTCCATTTAAACTTAAAATGTTTTTCTAGAATAATTTTTCTTAGGAGGCCAAGGGATCTGTGGGCCATATTTTAAGAAAATCTCACAAATCGTTCTTGAGAACCCATAGATAAAAATTAACAAAACTGTAATTAAATTGATGAGTTCTGTAGCCATCGTAAACTCATTATTTTTTTTTATTTTAACGTAAATCGAGAGTTATTTAAAAACGATCAAAAAAAATTTTAGCGCAAAACATTAATATTTAAGTACCCTGTAAGCATTTTAAAACCAAGGATCGGCGAGGGGCTGGAAAACGTACCTATGCGCGAGACTAAACCGTGTGACATCAGTAGCCGTGAACGCTTCGCCTATGGCCCGCTGCTGCGCTGTATTCATGATGTGTGTGTATCGTGAATACAGCGCAGCAGCGGACAAGGGGCGAAACGTTCATGGCTACTGACGTCACACGGTCTAGTCTCGCGCTCAGGTACGTTTTCCAGCCTCTCGCCGATCCTTGCTTTTAAAATGCTCACAGCGGACGTAAATATTAATATTTTACGGTCAATTTTTTTTTGATCGATTTCAGTAAAAAAAAAATATCGAACCTGCCTAAAATTTTTCCTAGTTTTTTCTTTAGCTCTAACCACTTCTTTCGTTATTTGCTTTTCTTGTAATTAAAAATTTTAAAAGTACCCTAATAGTTCTCAGTTAAAGGATCCTTTTTCAACGTAACCCGAAATGTCCCTAATGTCAATTAGTTCTAAAAAGATCAATTTTACGGCTTTTTTACACAGCCTATTTAGTTTGTTGTAATTATCTTCTTATGGTTCTTTATGTTTGTTGGGTAAAATTATTTGCTTTTACAATTTATTAGGATTGTCCAACAAATAATATGCTAGAAATATAGCACAAAAAAATATATAGTGACAATTTTTTTTTTTAATTTTTACCAGTAAAACCTAATTTGCGTCGCACCTGAAAAAGGTGAAATTATAATTATTTCATAGCAGTGATTATTAACTTTCCAAACTGCAGTAACTCAAAACTTTAGCAAGGTTTGTATATTAATTTTTATAACACACACACCGCGTTGGCCCCGGATCGTTGACTATTTTACAATTTTAATTAGTTGCAAAACCCTTGGGCCCTCATGAAACTTTTTAAATTACGTCTTCTGCTGGTTTCACCGAACTCGCCAGAAAAATCAATATAGTCATTAACCCTTACGGACCTGAAATTTACACTAATTTGCAAAGAAATCATTATTTTTTTTAATAAAGTACCCACAGTTTTTACACAATTTTCATTTTACCTAAATAAATTCAATTAATTAAAAATATTCTAATCGATGGCTCTTGAGTGGGATCGTATAACGTAGACGCAAGTGTTCCATAACGATCCTTAAATTTATATTTGGTTGCCATAATACAAAATTCATTACTTGGACGAAAAAATATGATAAAAAAAATGAAATAAAATCAATTTTGATTCGCAATATATTACTATAATTTAATTATAGAAAAAAATGCTAAATCACAATGAACAACAAATCTGGTTCATCTGAAGTTTTTCCAGATTTATATACTCGATGGTCTTTATGACAGCAATCACTTTCCAGTTTTTATCTTCGCTAATGGAATTAAATCAATTGATAGTAATAAAAGAGAAATAAAAGAAAAAATCCTCAAGCTGCCTCGAAATGGCTTTAAATTTGAAATGAATGGAGCTGTTGGAAAGTGGTCTAAGAGATATAATATAATTGAAATACGATTAAAATTAGTAAAAGATACATTATACTATGAATATTAGTTCCAATTAATACTATCAACGAAAAATTACTTCCATCACAAATGTCATTCTTGTCAAAAACTGAGTGGAAACCATATATCTGTCTGTAGAAACAAAGCGTTCCGACTGAAGGAGATGCAAGATCGGAATTGGGTGCCAACGCGCATGCCCTGGTACATAAATTGCAATGGCGTCGTGTCCCGTGGTGAAAAAATAACGTAGAGATAAGGAAAGTTAAGTAAACGTAGGCGATTTTACAGCAGTGACGCCTATGACTATCTGAGGCTGCGTGAGAGAGAAACGATCGTCTACACTCTACTATCGGCGACACACTTCTCTCTCAAGCTGGCGATATAGGAGTATTATATATATGGTCAAAACAGAGAATTTGAGGTTACGTTCTCTGTTGATGCTTTGCTTATTAGTTTGTGTTTGGTTGTTTGGATGTTTCGTTTTATCAGGCAAAAAAAATTGGTGTTTATCTTAATATGGCTGCAGCTGCTAAATTTGACTTTGACAGAGGTTTGTTTGGACTCAGTTTTTGACATGAATAACATTTGTGACGTCATGATTTTCCTCGTCTATAGACGAAAAAAGTGTGTCATCCCAAATATCTTTCTTGTTAAAAACAGTCTACATCAAACATCAATTTGAGCATTATTCTTTTGGAAAAAACGACTCACTCAACATTATCTACTTGACTACTGTATTCTTTATAGCTTCGTCATCCTCTTCTTTTCATGTCATTATCATTAGGATAGCAGAAATTCTATTAGTTCGTATTCGCTCTGTGCTAGAAGGCGGGGCATTTTGACAGTCGATGCTAGCTCTAGCCGTGATCAGCACCTGAACTTTTGTTTTGACATACCAAAATGTCAACAACATCTAGCAGAAATATTTTGTATCGTGGGCTGTCAGAATAATAGTTTACACAGTCCGAGTACAAAATTTTATCGGTTTCCTTAAAGTCCATACAAATAAGAACAAAGAAAAAGCAAACCATATGTAAAGTTATGTGAGCTTTGTCGTTTCTTGGATTGAAAACTTTGTCCGTGAAATTAAACTCCTTCCACTGATTCTATGATAACAAAAATTTTACTGCAGTTAGCTGACCACACAAACCGGGTTGTGACGAAGCCGAAATTTTAAAATTTGATTTAGTTTAACCGCTAAAAATTAATATATAGGTACGTAAGTTGTATTAAATTAAAGACTACATTTTATTCGTTGGTTCGATGGTTATGCGGTTTAAGACACGAATTTGAAAGCAAAGTGTCGTCGGTTCGAATCCCAATACTTGTTAGTTTTTTTTTTCAATGAGTAACTTTTTCATTTTTTTTATTATAATTGTGACTCTGTCTTACTCTTTACACTTTGACATTTTAAATTTAAACATCAGTCAAAAAAAATGTCACAAGAACAAGATTACATTAAATCTTCTCGGGGTAGTGAAAAATTGTATTTGAAAGGTTTTTTCTATATTATTGGTAAACGCGTTGAAACGAAAATCTGCTGGGAATGTCAAAATTTTGCAAAGTGGTGCCCTCAAAATATGAACATAATCATAAAAGTCGTCCAGAATTATTGAAAACAAGAAAAATTTTGATCGACATGAAAAACCAAGCAATATCATCAACAGATAATCCACAAAAAATTATTTCAGAGGTACTGTCAAACTCATCATGTTCGGCAATTGCTCATTTACCTTCTATAAGTAATATGAAGACCAATCCGACAAAAAGAAAATGCGTCTCGTAGCTTGCCTGATTTCCGTTAAGATTTGATTATTCCTGATAATTTTTGGGGTAACCTTTAAAAAGTTTTACTTTTTACAATATGACAGCGGTCCCTTCAGCTCACGTATTTTAATTTTTGCAACAGATAATAATCTTAAAGGTTTGTCAAAATCGAACCAATGTTTTATTGATGAAACGTTTAAACATTTTCCAAGACTCTTTTATAAAGTTTACTCTATACATGGATTTGTAGATGAAAACACATTGGTACCATTAAAGAGCATAAGGTTGCCAAATAAAAAGGAATCAACATGGCGAAAATCAGGGAAATGAAAAATACTCCTCAAGTTAGAGATTTCAATGAAAAATGTAATAAACAAGATTTTTCCAAATATCTGACATGCTATTTTCACTTTACCCAAAGCATGTACAAGAAAGTACAAGCAATGGGGTTTAAAAATTAAATGGATAACGATGTTTGGTTTTCCTTTTCTGTTAAACTTTTACAGGCTTTGGAATTTGTTCCAGAAGGCAAGGTATTAGCTTGTTTTAATAAAATAATAGAAAAACAAATGTTACCAAATAAATTAAAGGGGTTTGCAGAATAATTTGAGAAAACGTGGATAGGATCAATGCATTGGAAAGGAAAAAGAGACCCCTATTTCCACATGGAACTATTTCGATCTTTTATTAAGAAACAAACCTATAACGAATAATTGTATAGAAGGATGGCATAGGTGGTTAAATTCTCAAATTACAGCCTTACATCCTTCAATAACGCCATCTACCAATGGGCCACGGTATCATTTATTACTTGGGGAAAAGATTCCACCTATGTAATAACGCCAGTACAAACTGGAACCGACAGAGGGCCCATAACCATTAACCTGTTTTAAAAAATACTTGTAAATTTTGAGAATCTGATTTCTACGCATCCAGACCGTATACACGACAGCTGTTTCGTCCCTTAAGGACTCATCAGCGGCAATGTTCCCAGACGCATAGAAATCAAATTGTCAACTCGAAATATACCTGTACAAGGATGAGTTAGAAGGATGTTGTTCTCAGGTAGACAGCTAACGCCATCTACCAATGGGCCACGGTATCACTTATTACTTGGGGAAAAGATTCCACCCATGTAATAACGCTAGTACAAACTAGAACCGACAGTAATAAGTGATACCGTGGCCCATTGGTAGATGGCGTTAGCTGTCTACCTGAGAACAACATCCTTCTAACTCAGCCTTGTACAGGTGTATTTCGAGTTGAGAATTTGATTTCTATGCGTCTGGGCACATTGCCGCTGATGGGTCCTTAAGGAATGAAACAGCTGTCCGGTATACGGCCTGGATGCATAGAAATAAGATTCTCAAAATTTACAAGTATTTTTTAAAAAAAAAATTACTCGATAATAGTGTTTTCGATCAAAAGGTCATTCGACAAAATTGTTTTCGATAAAAATATCATTTTAAATTTAGGTTTTCGATAAAAATGTTATTCTAAATTTAGATTTTCGATCAAAATTTTGAAGCGACCCCTTTAGAATATCCTTATAAAAATATGGTCTAGCTATTTTATATTCATCTCTCTGTGGTTCGATAGTAAATTGAGAAATTTTTAATAAAGCACTTTATTCCAAATATAAGTAACTTTTTGTGTCTGTTCCTGTTTTGTCTATTTTCTGATGATGTGGCTATGGGAGGCTTATTCTAGTCTGATGATGCAGTATCATTTTCGTCTGAGATTTGGGCTTGGGAATACAGTCAGGATCTTCATCACTATCATCAAAATTTTCATCTTCATTTTTAGTAGGATAGTATGCACTATGTATTTTCTTTATTGTAACGTAAATTCAGCAAAATTCAAAATAACTTTATAAACATCAATGCCTAGTGTTACTAATCTGGAACAAAATAGTTTTCTGACATGGACGTATAAACTAAATTGTTGACTTTATAGGTAAATAAATAAAAAATTTGACTGCAAAACATATAATAATGGCATATATATTTTTTTATTAACATTTGATGTATTTTTGATTATCTAAACATACAAGGAAAGTGAACTGTCAAAACCAAGCATCAATAAATGAATAGTTTATATTAGCTACTCACAGATGGCCATACATAACAAATATACTAAAAAAATGATATATAATCACGACATTTGTCGTAGGTTGGTGTGTACCAGACGCTTTTAAGGAGGATTTTATCGTATTAAGCGGCTTCTCGGTTGGTACCCATCAACCTAAGAAATATGTGTTTCCTGAGCCAGCATACTTTTGTTAGGGGTGAGAATCTTCAGATCCAATTGGTTTATTTCTGTATGGATAAAAAATAGTTCCTAATTCATAAAAAGAGGTTAATACTTGACAGTTACTTACTTAAAAGGCGATAATTCAGATTTGGCAACATCCGTTTGATTTTTTACGGTTTTGATGCTTTACTATTCTGTCTCTTTTTGGTTCTGACTCTTTAAATTCTGTTTCATTATTTTCTGACGTTGTACGGGTTTGATCGTTTGGAGCTTCGATAAATTGGGATTACGATAATATAGCGTTCTGTTTTAATACTGTTCTGAATTTATAAGAGTTCGATCTATTTGTATTTTGATAAATGAGGGTTATTATATTTTACATTTTTGATGTATTAACTATTTGAAATTTTAACGTTCTGGTTTTTTAGTTTTTTGATTTTTTATTAATTTGATAAAATATCTATCTGATTCTTTAATATTTGTTTTAATACGATTCAATTTTTTACGGTTTTGATAAAATAACCTTTTGAAAAAGTATCTGTTTGATCTTTTAAATCCTGCTAAATTTTCAATACAGAGAATAACGATTTACTTGACATTTTTTTGAACACGGTAAACAGAAAAAATATATTTGAACAAATTTGACTAATAAAACTAAAAATTAAAAAAATTAAACAGTTTCCAGCATCCTATCTATTACTCTCTTCAGGCGCTAATCGTATAAATATTCTATATTATTGAATAAATTAATTAGAGACATAATTTTTTAGTGAAAAAATCATAAAATACACCTGTACGTTCTCCGATCCATTTGTCGACTCTATCAATATAAACACCCAAATAAAAGTTTTTGACATTGATGGATAATGATTTCGGAAAACGCTAAAAACTACCATTAGTTATATCTTTATCGGTTGGACGTTTAATCGAGTTTCTCTTCACGTATATCCCTCACCTACAGGAAAAGCAAATATCAACTTCTAATATAAATTTGTGCTCCACAAAAGGCCCTTTTCGATAGACTTAGATTGATATTATTGAATGTGCAGCCGTTTGTCATGTTTTTTTTATTCGAAGATCAATCAGCTACTCCATCTATCGATTTGAGAAATCACAGGATAATTCAACAAATTTAAATAATTATTTTTATTTTAAATAGGATGCTAAAAAAAATACACTAGTTAAGAATATGTAAATTATGATTATAAAATAACTCTTTAGTTTGCACACCCTGTATATATATTTTTAAAGAAAATTTCACTTATGAAAAAATTTTCCACATCTAATAAGCTTTATATATAATAGAAAACAAATATTAAAAATATACAGGGTGATCTCAAGAATATGTAAAGTATGATAATAAAATAACTCTTTAGTTTGTACACCCTGTACTATTATCTTGACAGAAAATTTAACTTATAATAAATGTTTCTGAATCTAATAAGATTTACAAAAATTGAGAACTAATTAATAAAAATATACAGGGTGATCTCAAAAATACGTAAATTTTGATTATAACTGTATTTGTACACCCTGTACTATTATCTTGAGAGAAAATTTCACTTTCAATAAAAATTTTTAAATCCAATATGCTTTATAAAAATAAATATCAAAATATACAGGGTGGTCTCAAAAGTACGTAAATTATGATTATAATATAACTCTTTTTGTACATCCTGTATATTTATTTTGACAGAGAATTTCACTTCTCATAAAAGTTTCACAATGTGATAAACTTTACAAAAATTAAAACCCAATATCAAAATATACAGGGTGGTCTCAAAAATACGTAAATTATAATTATAAACTAACCCTTTAGTTTGTACACTCTGTACTATTATGTGTCAGAAAATTTAATTTTGATAAAAGTTCCTAAATCTAATAAAATTTATAAAAATTGAAAAATGGCTATTAAAAATATAAAGGGTGATCTCATAAATATGTAAATTATGATTATAAAATATTTCTTTTAGTTTGGATACACTGTATAATTATTTTGACAAAAAAATTTATTTCTGATAAAAGTTTCTAAATCTAATAAGCTTTTTGGAAAATACATGTTAAAAATATAAAGGGTGGTCTAAAGAAGACATAAATTATGATTTTAAATTAAAATTAGTCATGATTGAAATTAAAACAGATCTATTTGATATTTGGCAATAAAATGAGAGGTGGACTTTTTCGCAACTTTATCGCATGGCTACAGGTTTAGTTTATAATGAAGTTGAAGTATGATTTCCCCTTCTTTATTTTGTAAAAAAATTAATTTTTATTTACAGCACATTAAAACATTAATAGAACCTACACCATTATCCAAATTTAACTCGCACTAAATATAGAAATAACCTTTTGGGCTCGTTAATAATGTGATTATTTAAAAAATAATTTTAACAAAAAAAAAGATAAAAACTTGTATCTTTAACCAGTATGGAAAAAAACTGGAAAAACTAACGTATATAAAAAAGGTAAAATTTATATCATGTTTGTCACGGATGTATAAAAAAAGGACCGCGTGCAATTGATCGGGGGAAAAATATCGCTCTCATTTTTTTATTGTTTTTTTTTTTGCTTTTTATATCAATCTGCATTTGGAAATTGTGAGCAATGCGCCTTAAATATTCCAAAATTGGCCGATTGCCATATTGTTGACAAATGGTTTTTATTTGTTTCGCCAGTGGCTGTATCCTTATAATTTTTTTTAAATAGCTGTTCATTTTCAGCTATATACTACTTAATTTTCAACTAATTTAAAGTTTCCTCTTTATCGTATTGAGAAATTTCCATCTTTTAATATAGGGGAGAAACTATTTGTGCCATTCTTCTTTTCTTGAAAAGTCCGGTCGTCTTCTTTAGTGTCGTCGATCCAAACAGCCTATCCACACATCTTCAAAGTAATTTTTGAATAATAATAGTAAATTTTCATTTTGCGTGTAAAATTCGCTGTCCAGTAGCTCTTCGAATATTGCAACAGCATTTTCTTCAACTATCCGCAAGATAGAATCACTAGCGTATTTGTTTATCATACCCAGCCGACCTTATGGTATATCACAGCCGGAGTCGATCTAGTCAGTTGCTGTGGCAGTCCCAATTATAGTAGCAGTAGCAGTCCGACTTCCAGTGGCAGTCCCAGTCCGTTCACTTCTGCAACCTTTAGAGATAGGCTGAAGGAAATGAAGTTAAACGTAAGTCGCGCACCAGAGAGGCCTGACCAGAAAGATCGACAGACACCGACGCTAAAATCCTTTCAAATTTCTTTTACTTAATGATTTTTATTTATTGTGATTGTGATACCTTGAGTAAATACCCAGTACGGCAAGTAAAGACCAACCTTCTGGCCACTAAGGCAGCAGTCGAAATTATGACGCTGCTCTGTGCAAGTAGCCTTCACGCTATAAACGAAAAGTGGCGTCCGAGACAATCTGAAACCTTTAGTAAGTCGCCAAAAGACCGCGTGACGGTGCAACGAGCTTTTTAATGAAAGAGTGTATGTTAGTTTTATTAGTAAAAAAAGCAGCTGAGAAAGGAGAAGGAGTACATGAAAATATTTTTTTCGGGATTAAAAGATAAATACAAATCAATATTAAAGTCTCAATAATGGATTTAGTAAACAGTTTATTATGTGGTATATTTCATCAAACTTTGCCTTCAAAAAGTTACCTTTAATACCAAGATTTTAAAAACAAAATTGTATAGAACACCATATAAATAGAGGTAAATAGTTCAATGTCTTAATTTTTTTGATATAATTAATAGCCACATTTCCCTACGCACATTTGTCACATAAGGTTATTATTGCTTTAAGTCCTTCATCGACAGATCACATCCATTGACAATTGAGTAGATAAGCTAAGTATATTCTGGCTCACTTATTGATCTCAACAAGGCATTTGACTGTGTTAACTCTTTATCTCCGTTATTAGTAGGCAGATTGTATTATATTGTATTATAAATGTGATGTAGAATAAATACGTATACAAAAATCATGCGAAGAAGCAAAGACTAAAACGCCTTAAGGTCAAACTTCGTTATTATTGGTCCAAATGGAACGCGGAAAAAGGCGGTATATCTTAAATGTGGTGCAGAATATATATTTAAACAAAAATGAAAAGTAAAACAAAATACTAAAAGACATTAGCCTCAAACTTCGTTATTAGTAGTCGGATTTAGGTGGGACAAACGGTATTTTAATTGGGACATCTCGTAGATTCAATAATTAAAGAAAAATTTGAAGCAGTTTCTGAGCGTCATATTTTTGACATTTGAACGTTCGGAAATACTTTTAATTTAGTAAAAAAATCAATTTTAAATCCTTGAATATTTTACTGTGAATAATATTGTTTTATAGTATACCAAATTAATTCTTTTTATTATTAAATCGTTTTTAAAGTTAAAAATTCTTATCTTATTGATAACAACACGTGCATATAAACTCATTATCATCATATTTTATCTTATTTTAATCATTACGGTTTCATGCTTAACTGAGACGTATTATTTATTGTTTAAATATCATTGCAAATAAAATGATAGCATTATTCCAAGAATTGCGTTACCAGAAAGCTAAGACAAACTGATTATTGTTTAGACTTGATTTTTAATGAATCTATTATTCTAATAATATACAAACAAATATTGTTTCTACTTCGGAGTGACGGTCAGCAGTAAGTGGGGATACTCCGCTCTCTATAAGACTATGTATAGTCGACAATTTAGTATTTAACCGGCTTTTGATTGTTAAAGTTCTAGCCTAAAGTGTTTGAGCTACAGTTCGTAAAACGTAAGTCTCTTTTTTATGTTTGTAAATGATGTTAACATATATAGCAATTGAATGCTGAGTACTTAGAAATTTTAATTTTTCACATAAATTTTATGAATACGATGATGAACTCTTAGCTTGGTCTTGTAGTATATCTATTTTATATTTAGCCCATTAAATCAAATACGCAGTCTTCGAGTACTGTTAATGACAATAAAAAAATCCATTATCATTTCGAAAGTATGACAGAAACGCACTTTTTCTTGATTAAAAGTAGATCCTTTTTCTAAATACTCCCAAATCTCATACCAAATCATTCAAGTCATGCTGCTAAAATCTCATACAGATTTCAAAATCTTCATCATTAAGGTAACCAGACTTGAAGCCGTATATTTCCAAAGAGAGTAATTGTTTGGGCGTAAATGGGCGCTAATAGCAAATTAGAACACCTTATTTTACATTTGTTTTTCTTGATATATCTTGATGTTTTCATTATACAAAAGTAACAGTGACTCACCAAATCTTAGGTTAGTTTTCACCTCATTCCCGTCCATAATCTGGTTGTACACTTTTTATGTCAAAATTAAACAGTGTGTTCTTAAAAAAATAATTACATTATTTGCCTGAGGTATCATTTAACCTGGTTTTCTATTTTAAATGATTTGGTTTAATGTTATGCCATAGTGAATATCCAACAAAAATGTCTGTTTGGATAAAAATTTCTCGACTTTCCATTTTCTTTAAAAAGTATTCTATGAAGCTTTTTAAATCCTTTTATACTTTAAAAGTGTCAATAAATACCAATTTTAACAAAGATTATCTTGTATATATAAAAATAGAATTGAGCTTTTACGGATAATCACGTTTCGTATGCATAAAGAGGATAATCTAGTTTGACATTTTGCACAAACCTGCTCATGTTCTATCTCGCCTAGAATCCTGGTTGAGTGAAAATTAAGGCAAAACGGCTCATTGACCCAGGAACGTCGTAATACAACTCTTCCTTTATTTCCAATTTCGTGAATTCAACTAACATAACCATAAGTGTATGTTACCTCTAGACAATGATTTCCTTCGACTACCCCCTATCATCGGAGATTGGATTTTTAGGTGGTTTAGCTATAACCGTTAAATCAGACTCAAATAAGACTGGATTTTTAAATGATGATTAAATATTTATACATTACACTGAAAGAATACAAAATAGCGACCATATTAACCAATATTATTTTTATAAAATATTTTTGTTAAATCATTTGAAAATTATAAAGTGAAATAAAAAGTACAGTAATATTTAACAATGGGGTGCAAAAATTTATCGATAATCCCATATAGATTAATACGAGATAAAAATTATTTTCACGAGTCGAAGACGAGTGGAATTATTTGACAACATGTCGAGTGTTAACCTGTATGCGATTAACATTTAATTACGAGTACACGAACAGTATTCATTAGATAATACAAAGAATAGAACTGTATCAAAATGTTTCTATCTGCCATTTATGAAAGTATAAAATAAGAACTATATTTCATAATAGAAACAAAAGTTGATTGAAATTATTTCCATTCCAAAACTGTCTACAACTATTTAGAGACCGCTATTTATGTCTTTGTGATAAAAACTATCAAATTTATAATGTTTCATGTCATTATTTGACGGTTGCTAAGGAAAAAATGTAAATAGCTGATTATCGCCTATTAATCTGCCGCATAGCAACGTGATTTACGCTTATTAAGCAAGTCCAAGTATAGGATATAAATATATTACGAGTTGTATTATCTTATATAATACAACGAGTGGTATCATGACTATCAATAATCGCAAGTTATTTCACTCGTCCTACGGACTCGTGAAATTAATATTTGGTGGGTGTATTAACTTATGGGATTATCGATAGACCCGATAACAAGAGTTGTATTCATTAGATTATATCACGAATTAATGTCATTTTACAAATTTGACAGCTTAATAATTTACATTTCAAGTACAAAAGCAATAACAAAGATGACAGCTTGTCTACTAGATTTTTAGCATTAAATGTACCAAGTGTGATTATCAGTTGTTAGTCAAGTACATGATGGATGATTATCGATTATTAATCAAGTAACAGTAACGGACATTATTACATTATGAGTGATATAATCAGTAGTAATATCAGTAGAGCATCAAAATAATCGATTATACGTCCGACACACGAGACGTATTTTTGCGAAACACCACGAGAGCGCAGATCGAGTGGTATTTTAAAAAAATACATGAAGTGAGAAGGACAGTATAAATATTATTTTCGTATGCTCGCGTGGTATTTGATACGATTATATAACGAAGAATTATATTGTTGACGTTTGCTTATTATAAACATGAAACATTATTTTAATATGACAGGATTCGAATCACCAAAACGACTATACCACACCGTCAAGGATATATTCACTTATTAATACATAATAACTAAGTAGAAATTACAACTGCTATTGATTAAATTTATGATGAGTTATATAATGAGATTAATATAAATAAATATAAATATCAACATGAATTCTGCGCACAAAAGATCATCAGGAAACAACGTCGTAGTCAAAAAAATATTTCGAGCGATTTGTCTATCCAAAATCTCATATTTACTAGATCGTATATTTAAATAACGTGGTTATTCTCATCAAAGCCACAATTTCCGAGAGGGATCAAACTCAAGTGGATACGGCCCTGTCAGAAACAGCAATGGGAAATGGAGTTCCGCAAAGATCAATCATTAGACCAATTTAGTAATTTAGACTAGTCTAGCAACTTTTAATAAAAATAAAACTTATGTTGATCACTACGTTCTGTCAAAGCAATATTAACAATCTTTATCTAATTTTTTTCAAACACTACTTATTTTTTTTTAATTGTGGGCGAGGATCCAGTTACTCCATATTTCTGAAGCATATTAGTTACTGCAAAAAATACTTTCTTGTCTTTAACGTTACTTATAACTAAAATTGCAAGCACATACATAACAATAATAAAAAATCTGATATGGCCAGCACATGAACTCTCACAATTTAGACAAGGTACCACTGATGATTCCTATAAGGATGAAACATATGTGGTAATAGTCGGAGTATATAGTTTTAAATACTTAGGGCCGTTTGCACTGATTTTTTCTTAAGGTCTACTTCGTTAAGTTTTCTTAAATATATGAGGACTACTTAAGATGCGAATACTTGCACCGATCATTTTGAAAGTAATCTTAGTAAATGATTGATTAATCGATCATCACTATTCGATAACTCGATTTCTACATAAAAGAAGAAGAAACTAACCTTTCACCTTTCCCTTTCATTTATATCAGACTCAGAGCTATCATTAACTGATCATCTTCATAATCCTTTCATTTATATTTCATTTATATTTCATTTTTATTTCAATCGATTAGATATGTCTCCAGTGCTAATAATTATACAAATCTTTTTTGTTAAGCATTATTAGCAAATACAAAGACTTTATAGAAAATAAAAAACTAACACTGTATTCATAGAACAGACAATGGAAAGCTGGAAGAAAATAGCAGATCATTTCAATGCGTCTAGAAATTCGTCCATTTTATGTCTTCTTGGGAAACCATAACCAATTATTGCATATATTTCAGTATCATCATTATCATCTTTTGCAAGATATAAATTATAATAAAATAAACAGGAAATATCTATTACCATTAAACTTTAAGGTTATAGATTTTGTTTTTATTTTTTAAATTCTAGTGTTTTTAATAAACAAACTTTGATTGTGACTGCGCGTGCGCCATTCGTTCCATAATTCAAAGAATAACTTAAGTCACCAATATTGGGGGATTAGCTAAGCTTTTCATAAGGACATCTTAAGGTTTCATTAAATATTGGTGCAACCGAATTTGTGGTATTAATCAATACTTTGCGTTAAGTGTTCCTTAAGTAAGTCGGTGCGAACGGTAATTACTCTCTCTGTTTTTGATTTAATTGCGTGGTGCCTGCTTCCCCTATAATGCATTATGATGGCGGGTGGGTTCCATCATCTTCCGGCATCAATTTGTACTTGGTAAGTCGCTTTTACAGTGGATTAACGTCATGACTATCTATTAGTTTCATTATTAAATATTCAGTGGGTGGTAGTACTATTTATTTATTGTGAACTCAATGATGACGTGCAACTATTTTTGTAATGTATTTAAATTACCTAGTTATTTTTATTTGTAAATTATCATGCTTTATGCTTATTGTCTGAAAGATCAGATTTCATTATTACTTTAGGCGAAAGAAAACAAAATTTACCAAATCTATGTCTTTTTTGTATTTAATTTAAATATACATTTTTTGATAATTCTCAATTTGGGCTGTCAGAAAAACCGTAAAAATAAGACAAATTTGTCGAATTTCCTGAAACAAACTCGTTTAAATGCATTTCATGTCTCCATGTCTTACGAAGAAAATCCAGGAAAGATAACCATTAAAATTATCCTATTGCAAACGGTACATAAATTCCTTTTAAAAGGATCGGATCTAGCCCATGAAATTTATAAAATATATACAAAAAAGTTTTTTAATATTTTTTATATACATATTTTTTAGATTCTTAAATTGCTGTCACATACTCTAAATTTTTTCTTTGTTGCTTCTATAAATCCTTTGGTCTCTTACATCGTCTCGATTTTTTTTATTCCCTACGTTCATTCATTTCAGTCGCTGTTTATATTTCATATATTCTTTCAATTCACTTTTGTCTCTACATTTTCCAATTTTTTTTCTCTTTCTACTACTACAACTGTTTTATGTTTTTATATTATTTATATTATGTATATTAGAAACTATTTTGAAAATCGTATGCCTACTTTATTTCAAAGATTTCCTATTAGAAAGAGGCTTAAAAGATAGGTTGTGTCCTACATCGTACTTTTGTTATATAGATTACATTAGAAAAGATGGAACTGTGGGTACATCGTACTTTTGTTATATAGATTCGATTATATTAGAAAATATGGAACTGTGGGTACCAATACCTCTTCCACGGTGACCTTTTCAGATCTATAGTGATTGTGTCCTTGATCAAAGAACCTGATCTAGATTTCTCTAGTATTTCTCCAGTGTAGCATTCCGCTTTAGGCTTCTCTTAGCCTTATAGTAGAAACCTTAGCCTACACAGCCCTCCTCCTCTTCCTGACAAAACCTGCAAATGGCTTCCTCTATCAGACCTATTGTATTCATATGTTTGTTGAGCATCCAGTTCACTCATAGTAGTATGATTCTAGTAGTTCTTCTGTTACTTAGTAGGTACTCTGTGAGTTTTGACGATGGTCCTATGATGAACTCTTTAGCTTGTCTCTGCCCTGGTAAGTTCTTCCACCACTCTTGAAACATATTTAGCTTCCATTGATTGATGGATGTCTTGACTATTGTCTTTGCAATACCACAGAATGGTTCCGATCCGATTAGAGATTGTGTTGCCCCTTTTCGTACCAGTTTATCTGCTTCTTCATTGCCCGGCACCCCTCATATCCATGTGACCAGCCTATTATTAGTCTGTTTCGACAACCAAGCTCTGTTGGGGCCTCCATATAAGATTTGATTTAACTTGCATAAAGCATAATGCTTTTAAAGCTGCTTGGCTGACTGAGTATAAGGCTATAGCTTTCGATATAACTTATTTCCCTAATATCTCATTTGTACAATATTGTATAGCAATTAATTCTGAATGGAACACTGTTGCATGGTTGCCTAAACTAAATGAGACTTTTGTCTTTGTTTTAGCATTGTAAATACCCACTCCAACTCCTTCGTTGGTTTTGGAGCCATCTGTATACCAGACCTTTTTTGCTTGGATGAGATTTCCCACTTTCCAAATGCTTAATCTGGTATGTGTACTTTGGAAGGTTTTTCAAATCTGTATTTAGGAAGCATTTCATCTGATGGAATCCCTATTACTGGGTCATTTTCTATTATGTAAATGTGGTAGGTTTAGTAGGACCTCTAATACTATCGTTAGAGTTGTCCTCATTGTTCCTCTGATACATATTCTTGATTGCCTTTGTACTCTACTGAGCACTTGGATAGCTCCAGCCTGTTGTGTCTTCAGCCACCGTATTACTGAACCGTAGGATAACATGGGTCTTGGTGTACCATTATCTTTGGTTGTAACCTCCAGTTTTTGCTACTCATCCTTCTACTTATGTTAAGACATACTGTGTCAATTTGAGCCTATTTGTAGATGATAATTGCATGTAAGCCTAGATCCTAGATATTTGACCTCTTGGGCAAATGAAATTGTAACTTCGTTGAGTATTAGGTTTTTAAGTCCTAACAGTTACCGTTTCTTTGTAAAGTTGATAACAATGGTTTTGTAAGGCTTCATGTATACCATTTGTCAACAAAATCTAGAGCGTCCTATGAATATTCTAATGTGATCTTTGCGGATCTACTTCTGACTACTATATTTATCTTTAGGTGTAATTTAGCGTTTCAATTCTATAAAATTTGATCATCTTATTATTATAAACTGCTCTAGCGCCACCCGACTGTCATTAAACTGAGATAATATTTTATATAATTTCCGTTACAACATTGTGGTATATTATATTATAAAAGTTGATCCGAGGCTTCGGGATAAAAATTCCTTTTTACAAATAAAAATGTATGATCGTCTACTATCATTAAAATCATAAAATTTATTAACAATTATTTTAAAAACTTATAAAGCCAACCCTGCATAAACTGCATAACTATTTCATTCCAGGAATATGGTAAAAAGACAGTTAAGCATAATCTACGCAATGACAAAGCACCCCTATATGTGCATATAATCCAAGACAAGGTAATGGCAAAGAAAATTGGAAAATTTTTCACTCGATTTACTTACGAGCAATTGGAATTTTCCACAAGAGGCTTTCTTTTCGCTCTTATGGTCAAATATTTGTGTTCAAAAAGGAATCGGCTGTATTTAGATGAATGAGAGGGTGAGATTCGAGATTTTCTTTAAAAAAATATTCGTACAGAATGTTCCAATACACTTGTACATTAATAAATTAAAATTATAACAAATATTCATTTATTTATGCAAAAAAAAACAAATAGTAAACGTAAAAAACATTGTATACCGGATTTTCTTCTTAGATTTGAAATTTATGGAATAAACCGTAAAAATCTTAATGTCGTAAGTATTATTAAAACTCAAGTTTTTATATTTGTCGATATATCTGATATGCTCTTTTATTCTAAAAAAACTCAGATATTACTAACACTCCTTCTTCATTGATTCTTCTTCACGATATTGGTAAAAGCCAAAAACTTAACCTACTAATTCCGTTTCTGGTATCAACGAACAAATCAGACCTAACGATAACTATATTTTTCTTTCTGACTCTTTCAAAGATCTCCTATAATCGATTACTTGTCTTCGTTCAACATTCCGCCTACTATATCCGTTCATATTTTAGTTCGTTGAGTTTACATACTCTTTGTTTTTGTTACCATATATAAATATAACCTTCTAAATGTCATCTTACGTTCTGCTTTTCTTATTTGACTATTCTTATTTCTTATTTGACAATGCTTATTTGCTTCACTGCCTTCTTCTTTTTTCTTAAGTTCACAATTGTCTTCCTCCTGCCTGTTCTTAGTTATGTGGCCATCACAATCATTTTGTTAAGATTGTCAATATTTAGTAATGGATCTGTAGTTTTTTATATATATACATATATAAATACACAAAGGTAGAGAAGAACCCTTTAATTAATTATTCTACGGTCTAGGATAGCTGTTTCGATCAATGTCAGATCTCTTCAGCTAGACTAGTAGATAATTAATGCTCTTCTCTGCTATTAGATGGCAGTAGAAGTAGTTTTTATGTATATATATATAAAACATTAAAGTAGAAAATACAATTTGTTACATCAAAGAAATGATTAAACTTTTCCTTTCGGGATCTTTCAAATTATACAGCAGCCCTTGAGTAGTAAATTTAAAGAAAAACATGTCCATCGGTCCTCGAGGTATTCTGTATCGACACAAAAACAAAAATAGTAAAAGTCCTTTGAAAGGAAATGGACACGGGCGAGAGATCAAACGATAAATTTCTAAGCGAAAACGTCATGAGCACAAAATTATGTTGCCTCAGCAAATATTTGGTAGTATTCGATGTTATTGTAAGTGCAAGCTTGGCGAATTTCTTGGCGAGAACCAGCAAAATACGATTTAATTTTTAAAAGAAATATATATGGTTTCAAAGCCCCTTTTGCATTATTGGATTTCAAATATGTATATTTCTATATTTTCTCTCACTAAAAATAGAATCGATAACTTTATGGAACTGGATAAAAATATATATTTTATTTATGCCTTTCTAAGTACATTTCTCTAGAAGGTGAAGTAATTTACTATTTATATAAGAACGTATAGCTTACATAGCCAAGCTAAATTAAATATGTCTTTTAATACAAGTATTAAAATGATTTTCGTTAACATTGAGCCTATTGGGCCAGTTATTATAAATCTTTAATTTGAATTTGGTAATAAATAATGACCATTTTTCAATATGACATATAATTTTTTTTTTCGTTACACGCAAAATGAGAAGATTGGTATGTTATTGATATATGGAGAATGTAGAAAAATGCTGTTCAAGCTGCAGTTCATTGTTAATTTCTAGAACGAAACCATTCAAGATAAAATAAGAGTTACGAACAATTATTACTGAAGTAAATAACGCATTTCTCCAGGGCTGTCTAATATTATATTTATTCCTGCTATATTTTTTATTTAAAAATGATGTACATTCTTCCACTGTTTCATTTTTCCACTTGTAGGCGAATAAAATTGACCAGTCACAACACATATCTTACATTATATCTGCCAAAATATTTCGAATGACAAGAGGTATCAGTTCGCGATTTTGACAGGAGTAGAATAGCTATCAGAGTTCTAGCCCATTTCTTATGTAAATCGCTAAGGTCCATTCTGGTAATTTTTCGGCTCCTTCAGGATCACTCGTGACGTCATCAGACCCCACTGCGTACATTACTGCGTATTATTAGCCACGTGACCTCTGACCTTAAGGAAATCAAGTCTCGAACAGGTTTGAAACAGCTGTCGAACAGCTCTCGAACAGCTTTAAACAACTCTTGAACAGCTTTGAACAGCTTTTGATCAGAAGTTAACAGAACAGTAACATTATCAAGTAGTGATGATGATTATGTGGATAGGACTAATAGCTGTTCGAGAGCTGTTCGAGACTTGTTCGAAAGCTTTTTCAGACCCATTCGAGACCTGATTAAAAGCAAATCAATTTTTATTTCACAAATGATTTCCCTAAGGTCAAAGGTTACGTGGCTAATAATCCTCAATAATATGCGCAATGAGGTTTGTTGACGTCACGAGTAACCTTGAATGTGCCAAAAAATTACGAAAATGGACCTTAGCGATGTTCCATATTAATTTCCACAAGAAGTGGGCTAGAACTGTCATAGCTATTCTACTGACAGGTCAATAAGTCATGTATTTGCCTTTTTGTTAGCTAGTTATTGTTATAGCATTTCATTTGAAATTTCTAAGAAAATTATAAATAGAGCTACGTATCATATAAAGCCCGATTAAAAGATAAAGTGTGATATTGTTTTTTGTTTCTGAAATCTCCCGTTAATGCTCTTTGCACGGAGTCTAAGTTTGTGAAATTCGGTTTAGGAATATGGAAGTTACAGTCATTTGTATTTCAACGAAAGTACACTTCCCCCACCACTTAAGAATAGGTGATGCAGAAAAATGACTTAGACAAAAGTTGTAGAATAAGAACAGCCGTTTCTAAAGCTAATATTTTTTACCAACCTTAATTGGGGAATATTTTGCAAAAAACCCAATTATATTTTGTAAGTGATAGAATGCCCCACCTAACGGAAATTTACTGCCTTAAAAATATTTTTAACCAATTTTTTATTGCCGATTTTGTTATAAGATTTTTTTCCCCAAATTCTAGGACAAAAAATTAAAATTGTAAGCTCTGTAACTTTCCATGTATGCAAACTTTAGTTCCTCCAGTTATTTATAGAAAAGTTTGAATCTATTGACTAGAGATATTAAATTGTATGTATGTATGAAAATTATTTCATTATTTCTGTATGTTTATACAATAAAATAAAATTACATAGTTTATTCAGAAAAATAAATAAGTAGCATTAAAAGTTATAAATTGCCTTAAGGCATTAAAATTTTGTATGTAATATTATGTATAAACAGATTTAGTTTATACTACAGTTGCATATCACATTTTTTCTGTTTCTGACCAAACGTTTTGTGTCAAAATATACAGTATGTATAAGAACTATCATCAGACCACTTACCCATTATAATAACAGTAAACACTGAAGCTGTAGGAGTAGAAGTAAACCTAATCTTGGGTAACAGCTTACTAGATATTATGCTGGATCTCCAAATTTCACTATAAATGGATATCGACATAGATAATGCTGTTAGATACTTTTACTAAGTACATGCAAGAAGCAATATGTGACTCAACACCAGTGAAGGAACGACTATGCCCGCAGCAAGAACTTCCGTTGTTCATAAAACAAAAAATTGTGAACAAACGCAGCCTATGAAAGATTTGACAGAGAACTCGGGCACCAGCAGACAAAACTAGATTAAACTTTACTTTATTCTCAAAAAAAATAACGAAATTGAAAATTACCTGAAAAACCTATCTGCCACAGAAGCTACAGATTATTCTCTCTGGGAACCGACAAAATTAAAAATACCGCAAGTACCAGATCCTCCTTTATGAACAGCAAAAGGAAAGTTGGCAAAAAGTAACAAAGATAATGCAGAAGTCATACCTCTAGAAAAATGTATAGTGATATGGTACACTGCTCCTGCTTTGTAGTCAGATGTCCAATCACAAAATCTCAATCTGGGCTGGATTCAACAAAAAAAAATTCTGTTCTGTATCCTGTCTCCTCCTCTTTTCTGATTGGCTCTTATTTCTGTTGTTCTCGTCTTCACCCCTTATAATCTTTAGTGTCTCTTTGCTTTATTCTCTCCTATCCTGTATTCTTTATATATTTCTTTAACACTATTATTTCAGCAACCTTACCATTATTTAAATAAATTTTAAATAAAGAATTAATTTCTTACAAAATTCTTTTAATATTTGACAATCTTTTTATTATTTTTTTTTGACAACTAACAAACTAACTCAACTTCAAAAAAAAAATCACAATCTTGATTAAAATTTTAAACATTTCCAGAACTTATTCAGCCAGGATTGATCATTGAATGTCTGACATCTGACTGACTTACAATTTCCGTATCAATAGTTACTCAGGTCCAAAGATCAATTATAATAAATCTAAAACCAAAAAATCGCCTGGTTACTGCCTAATTGGTGGCAAAATCCTGAAAGAACTCTCACGTAATGCGGTACAATATTTGACTCAGTTATATAATGGTTACTGGTTATTTTCCACTTCTGTAGAAATCTCCCTCGCCACTTTTTCTTTATCATCCAGCCATATCTGCAAGATAGGCATTTCCTAGTAAAATACAAAGATCAGTTCACAATCTTGCATCCAATACTGTTAAGGGTGCCCCAAGGAAGAGTGCTTGGTCCAATCCTTTATTGTCTGTTGACTTCTGATGATCTACCAACAACAATTTGACACAACAGATGATACTGCTGCTTTATCATTTTATCAAAATCCAACTACTGCTACTTAAGCACTACAGAACAATCTTGATGACATTTCCTCCTGGTTTAAAAGATGGCATATTAAAGTGAATGAAACTACATCCGTTCATGTTACTTTCCCTCAAACTAAAGGCAACTATCCAACTATCACATTTAATGGTAAATATCTGGGGATACACCTAGATCGTAGGCTAACTTGGAGAACATACATATTTATGACGCAAAAGCAATTGGGTCTAGAACTGAGTAAACTTTATTGGATAATAGATAATTATCAATTAGTAATAACCTATTGGTCTACAACGCCATTCCAAAATAAATATGGACCTAAGGAATACAACTTTAGGGTGCTGCAGCTAAATCTAACATAGAAATTTTAGAAATATTTCAGTCTAAACTTCTTCGAATAATTGTTAATGCTCCATAATATGTTCTGAAATTATTTTAGTTATAATAAGCAAAGTGCACATTTGTAAGTTAATGGTTACAAGCCATAATTCGCGGTATTTGGTTATGTGTAGGTATATTGACTGGTGACAAATTTTATTAGTTTTGTGTTATAAAAGCGTGATTTAAAAATGGAATTTGAAGTACTTCTCATAGCTCGGGGAATTCTTAGTCCGCTTTAAAGGTAAGTTTTACAAATTAATCATATTGCAATATTATTTTTGTCTTGCATAAACAGAATTTTTATTTTAAATATGTAGATTTAAATATAACACATTCTTATTTTGCGTTTTGTGTTTTGTTCAGGCAAATTGGTTCATTGGGACTTTAACTATTCAAGACAAAATAATTAGAGATTTGTAAAACTTACCTATAATGCGGTCCAGTACTTCAAATTGTAACATAAAACTAATAAAACTTGTCACGAGTTACTATACAACTTGTTTAATTACTGGTTTTGCCCAAAAGTAAAAGATGAAATATCCAAATTCTCCCAGATAATCACCCATATACACTGGTTAGAATTCTAATTATCACTGGACAATTTCCTACTTGTCCTTGTATAATTATTATTATAAAAAATTTGCTTATATTTATACAGCTTTCAAAAAATGTACTGGCTTTATCTGTTATATTCCTAGAAAGTAACATGAATTTTGTCATGATTTTCAGTGTGTGCTGTACCGTTAAAATATTTATTGCAGTATCTTATTTTTTAGTTCGCGAATACCATGCACAATGTGTTTATGAGTTATGGTGAAACTCGCGGTAATAGTAAAGGGGTAAGAATTTATGGTCAATTTTTCTCAAAGATTATTGCAAACTAGTTGTGCCATACAAGAAAACACGTGATAGAATTCGAGCGCATTAAGTATTATTTTATGTGATAAAATTTATATTGCTGGAAATTTATATCACAGAAGGTAGGTAAATATTAAAATATTTCATACGTGCGGTGTTGCCAACTTTGTTTGTATATTCTGTATATTTTTAAACAAAATTTATTTAGTTTATTCGGTTAAAATAGTATTTTATTTCCTTAAGTAATAATCGGGTTCATATTCTAAAAACTATGGATATATAAGTAAACAAGGATTATAAAAATAATTTAATACGTTTGCGAAAGCCATAAATGAAGTTATCCATGAGGTAATAATAAAGACGCTTTTCGTTATAAAGTCAATAAAAACGTACTAAAATAGATCTAAAATGGCTAAATTACTAGTTGAATGCCACATACAATTATCTTTTACGAGAAATACGTTTTGTCCTATTTTGCATTCATAATTAAATTTTATACCAACTTTCCATTAAAGCAAAACTTTATTACCTATGTTAGGGTTAGTAAAATGTAAATGTATATTTTATAATATAGGAATAAATATAGAGAACAAATCACAGAGATCAATTAATATTATGAAGAAATAAAATTCAGAAATTTTTAATGATGCAGTTGTGCGTTGGCAACCAGTTTTGACACACTATCGAAGTGAATGAGGATTGTTTTCCCTCTATAACCCCTTTCAATGTTCTCCCTTAGGCATAAGTCTGTGGCATGTACCTGTTCAACTGTCGTTTTTTGATCCATCAGTATACCATACCAGTGCTCCCTCTCGATGATGTTCAGCACCTGTTGTATCAGGTCTGAGACAATGTTTGTAAAATTCCCCACTACAAGTATAAGTACGTCGTCTGCATACCCCTGGGACGTTGTGTTAGGTCAATTAAATGTTTATTGGTGGATTTGTATAAATAGGTTGTTGTCTCTTTGAGACGGGTTCATTACAATTAGGTTAAATTCTATTCAATTAAGAGTACGGAGTACTAGAAAGCTTCCTAGAAGATGATGTATTAAAGAACGAAGGATTTGATCCAAACAAATTGACCCATATTAGAAGCAGATATGAAGAGAAGAGTTTTATACCAATTTTCATTATAGAAATTGATGACAACGAAGGAAAAAAGTACCTGTCATCCATGAGAGTAAAAGGCAGAAAAACGTAGAAGGCAAGAGGTAATATTATAAATTTAAATAGACAACCAACAAGATTCTCTAACCTATATCTTTGAAAATCATAATTTTTACCGTTTTCCTTTTTTTAAGCATAAATTGAGTATGCGGATACTGAATCCTCGTTATGGTATGTTTATATTAGTCTTAAGTCTATAGGACCTAAAAGAACATAGTCTGTTATTAAATACATTTTTAACGACTTGTTAATTCCTGTACTTCATTATAAAACGTTCCAAAACTAGACCAATTTTTTACCATATCCGGAAATGATCCCGACCTTTAATTTCACAATTAAGCTGGAACTCTCATAGCATAATACGCTAACGACTCCATTTGTTTTTACGACCGGAGCAGGTTTCCTAACTGAAAAAGAAATTTAATTAGCTTTTTCAAATCGTATTTTCAGCCAGATAACAATCTAATTTGGTTTTTCTTTCACACATTTTTAATTAAATGAAAGGAAGAAGTTTAACGGATGGCCATTGCCAGATTGTTGGAAATGGCGCTCGGAGATTTGTTGCCTCCTTAAAAGTTTTATCTACAATTTTTGTTAGTTGGATTTTCTCAATGGTTTTCACCGGCTAACGAAACATCGCTTTGAAACCTTAACGATAATTTTTCAGATTTACTATTCCAAATGATCTCTGTAAATTCTTTCAAAAAAGTGCATTTTGCAATTTGGATCAATAAGCAACATATAGGAAAAAAAACCTTTCTGTGATAGGTTAATAAAAAACCACCAATTTTAACAAACGCGGAATGTAGTTAATTTAAATTTTGAATTATGTACAATAAAGCAGGATTTCTGCAATATGCTAACTGCGAGACATTTTTAAATCAGTACCTATCTACTTATTGTAGCAGATAAATATTATTAGACTTATTCTGAATAGTTATTTTCCTTTCAGCAAATAAGTTAATTCATTTTGGCACTATGATAATTTTGTTTATTTTGATTTCCGTACCTTCTTTTACGATCTCGCCTTGTTCGACCGTTTTATGCACAACTTGCACAATAGAAGTATCTTGATTTTATTTTGCAATGTTGTGCAGAATCAGTTTTACTACGTAAACTCTTCATGGGATTTTATATTTTTATTATATTATACTACATCTTTATAAACTGTGATAGATTTGCTGCTTATAATAAAATAATCTGAGAAAAGTTATTTCATAACTTAAAAAATATTTATTGGATTAAAAAAAACTCCAACCAATTTGTACTTTTTTATACTGGTACCGCTTCTTATCTTCTCAGCAACAAACTTATGTAGAAAAAAACAAATTTTGTATAGAGAGGAATAAACTTTTGTAAACAGAAACAAACTTTTGTAGAGAGAAAGAAACTCCTATATAGAGG
Source organism: Neocrepidodera transversa (assembly GCA_963243735.1). NCBI lineage: Eukaryota > Metazoa > Arthropoda > Insecta > Coleoptera > Chrysomelidae > Neocrepidodera > Neocrepidodera transversa. Next base: position 11,305,550 of record OY725337.1, read on the forward strand.
AATAAACTTTTTGTAGAGAGGAACAAACTTTTGTAGAAGGGAACAATATTTTATAAGAATGAACAAACTTCTGTAGAAAAGAACAAACGTTTCTGTTGTCATTTGATATACTGAAAAAATTAAACGTCGTTTAGTTCTTCTGAGCAACAAACTTGTGTAGAAAGAAACAAATTTTGTATAGAGAGGAACAAACTTTTGTAGACACAAACAAACTTTTGTTGTCTGTTGTCATTTGATATACTGACAAAAATTAAATGTCGTTTAGTTCATTATATTAATCACTTTTGAAGTATAATTGAGATTGATTTAAAACTACTTAATATGATGTTGCAGAATCACCTACAGTTTCCAGAAAATTAAACTATAAACCCATAGAGGAGTATGGGGTAATAAATAATGCACGGTAATGAAGAACAGTACATTTTGCAACGCTCTTTGCGTCGTCAATCGATATTTTGGCGCCTTAGTCCAGGTTTCGGATTGCCTCGGGCGTCCCCTTCAATTTAAAGTGTGAAGGCCACTGCACGGGCAGCATCAGTTGAGAAGAAATACTACAGGGGTTGTTATGATATCGACCAAAATCACTAGCAGCCAGAAGGGCGTTCTTTACTTGCCCTACTGGGTTGACTATTTGGGTATTTACTGCTGATATTGAGGTATCACAATAAAAATCAATAATTAAAAGAAGTAGCGGTTTACATATTCAAATCCGATGAGCAAAAGTGTGTTATAGACTTTATTAGGTGACATATCGGACGGTACAGGTACGGCTTGCAGGCTGGTGGTGTAGTCGGATGGACGGTTCCGGTTATAATGGAACTTGGCGTCGCTCCCTTCAGCTTGACCTATCTCTAAAGGTCGAAGGACTGCCACTGCTCTTCCAATTGGGACGGCCACAGCAACTCGGACTTATGGCTGCTACTGCAACTAATTGATCGACTCCGGTTGCCGTATACCATAAGGTCGGCTGGCTATACAAACCAAGTATGCGAGTGACTCAATTTGATACGACTGGCCTCTCACATAATTTTGAAGTAATTTTAAATTCAGTGCCATGTGCGATTTAATTTAAACATTTTAATTATCACGGAAAGTAACAATTTTATACGGTGCATATTCAGACCTGTAAAAGCTTCCCCACCACCCATAATCTTACTTCGTTAAGGTACGTCCATAGTGCACCTCCTCTGGCTTCCCGCTAGCTGGCTTTAATCGCCAGCAGGTTTTACTGCTATTGTGGACAATCACGGGATTCGCATATCTTTAGAATCGTACAAATTATGTAATGGTGTATCAATACTGTCTATTCCTCCTCACGCGTCTCATCGAATGCAGCCATTAGATGTCACCTTTTTCGATACTTTTAAGGCTGCATTCTGTCGTGTAAAAATGTAAGTGTAACGAAAAATTAAAATTTGCATGTTTCCAGTCTCCTTAGTTTAATTATTTATTACAAGTGTAATAGGAGATTTGTAGTGCGTCGTAGGGAGGCAAAACACCTTAAAAACGGCCCTGGGGGTAGTACCATAAAATATGTTTTTTCTTCTTTTTAATATAATAACTCGTCATATCTTCCCTACTTCTAAAAATTTATCGATATGCACTATACTCCCTGTATATTAATATACCATAATCTTACATACTGTAACATGAAAATTGACCTATTTTTCTCTGTATGCCTCGACATTATTTTTGTCTACGATTTTTACATCAAACAGGACATCGTGTAGCATAAAGTTTTATGTTTTACATCTCTCTAATAATTTAAGTATAAAAAGCAATTTGTAAATATTTTTCTTTTGTAAGTGCAACATGATAAACGAATTACCTCATGACCCTAATTAAAAAGGTTTTTTTAATAAATGAATAAATTGTCGTTTATAGTACTTGACTATAGGCAACCCATAAAACACGTAGGGGTTAATCTGGTTACCTAAACATTGAGCTATTTAGTTGTTATTAATTTGTCGATACGTCACCTTGCGGATATCGTTAATGAGGTCTCCATTTTGTTTCAAGACGGGATTGGTTCTTTTCCTATTCTGACTTGCGAAAGCAGAGGTCCTTCGTATCACTTGTGAGCGAAATTTTGTATTTTACACGTGTATTTTTTACTTTCAGGATAAATCATTCTAAATTCAAATATTTAATTTTTGCTTTTAAAATTAAGTGGCGCCTGGCAACCCTTTAAAAAAAAGTAACTTTGTAAATTCACTCCTTACCAACGACCTAATGCTCACCAGACGAAGAGCTGCCGCGCATGCTGGTTTGTAAAGGGTATCGTTTTGATTACCCCTGATAAGATGACATAAATAAATAAAATCAAAACCGCATTATATTCAGTGTACTAAATCTAAATTCAGTTTAGCGTCACAATACTTTACAGAGTAAAATGTCTACTCTAACATAAATGGAAATTAAAATAAATCTAAATAAAAAATAAAGTGTATTTTGCATAATTACTAAAGTGATCGTGTTTAATTTAAATGTAAATTGTCCATCTAGATAAAGTAATTGGCTTGGAATGTGTAACGCAGGTAAACCGTTCGAAATGCTGATATCAAAATTTATACGCAAGACTTCTGCATTCATAAATCTTTCAAAATATACACACAAGTCGATACTGCAGCATAAACTGTATAGAATTCAGAACCGTAAAACATTCTTATCAATACTGTAATGGTCGGTTATATAAAGTTTGTTTGCCCTCATTCTATATTTTTCGATTTCAAAGTGCTCGTTGGCATTTTTATTGTGACTGTATATATGTTTTCTGCTAAGAAATAAGACTTGGGTACATCAAACATCATTCGGTCCCAAAGGAGAAAAAAAACATGCTCGTTCGAAAAAAACGTGCAGTCCCAGAAAAAAACTTTTCTGCCCAAAAAAAGACGTTCAGTCCCAGAAAAAAAAGTTCTATCCAAAAAAACCCTATATAACGAGAGGAAGAAAAGAAAATTTCAATAAGCGATATAAAAGTCAATTATTCTGACTGAAGAGACAAAGAGAGAGAATTGTTGACATGGGAAAGACATGACATATTATAGTCATACCAAAAGAGGGAGAAATCAAGAAGGGATATCAAGTGATACTGAAATTAAAATATACTGAGCAGAGAAATAATAAAAATATAGGGTGGCACAGGAAAAAAAACAACATAAGATAATATGTACTAAAAAGCGACCAAAACTACAAGTTCAAATGATAATTATGTGACAAGAAACACCATTACTTAAAAAAAAAAAAAAAAAAAAAAAAAAAAAAAAAAAAAAAAAAAAAAAAAAAAAAAAACATATTTCAGAAAAACGATCTTGATAAAAAACTCTACATAACTTGTAAATTTGTAATCAAATATATTGGCTGGAATACAGGAAAAATAAAAAATGATGATTAGAAATGAAGAGTAAAATTTGTTCAAAATGTAAAGTGACTTTATAAATTTTTTATAAGACTTTATATAAATTGGTAGTTTTGTATATTTATTTTTGAAAAATTAAAATTTTGTCCCCATTTTAATTGTTTTTAAAATTAATAACGTGCTCTAAATAAATACGCCAGGTAATATGTAGTATATAAGAATAAACGAACCGTAGCCAAACACATCCAATATGATGAGAAATCTAATACGTAATTTTGAATAAATCTTCGGTTTATTAAATAAAAATGAAATGTTTCAACGTTCTCCCCAATATGCGGTTTATTATTATATTTTATCCACTTTAAATTTTTTACATGTTTCTCTTGTCTGCATATAATGAAAATTTCAAATATATGTCAAGAGGTAGTTCAAGGTTCGGCTTTTGTGTCTTCTTGGGTTATATTTCGTTTTAAAAAAGGGTCCTTATTACTCAAAAGGAAATTTTATATAAAAGTAACCTCGCTATATAATATTGACTTTTATTTCAATATTGCTTTTTATTATAAAACGAATATGATAATATTTCGTTGTTGCCAGATTATTTCGTAAATAAATGATTAACAGTATTTATAATATAATATTTGTATATGATCTGATCTGTTACTAAAATGAAAAATAGCATTTACAACCCTATTAAAGTTTTAAAAATTATGAGGGAGTCATGAACGGGTTTAAAAAAAAACAGAAGCACGACGAATCAAAGGAGGCAAGAAAATATGAACACGTCTTGAAAAAAAAGGTGACAAAGAATGTAGAATATCTACATTTACTGCATAAGCAATAGAAATAGATAGATAGGCTTAAAATATAGTTTTAAATTCAAATCTGAAAACTCTACTAAATTTTACAGCGGACGTAAATATTAATATTTTTCGCTCAATTTGTTTTGATCGAAAAATATATCGATTTCAGTTAAAAAAAAATGTCGAACCAGCCTATTATCAATTCTACTAAAATTCTACCAACCACACTCATTTTTCTCAAAAATCTACTAATTTAGTAGGAAGTGACTAAAAACGGTAATCGGTAACCCTGTAAAATGTGTGTGAATACAGCGCAGCAGTGGAACAGGGGCGAACCGTTCATGGCTACTGACGTCACAAGGTCTAGTCTCGCGCACAGGTACCATTTTCCAGCCTCTCGCCGATCGTTGATTTTAAAATGCTTACAGCGGACGTAAATATTAATAGTTTGCGCTGAATTTTTTTCAATCGTTTTTAAATAACAAAATTTCAGTTAAAAACAAAAATGTCGAACCTGCGTATTCTTCACAGTACAAACATTTTTCACTCGAAGGACCGCGGTCTCGTAAATAGTGCACCACAGCACATAGGAGTAGTTCAATTGTAAACTCGGTCATTAGTCAAAATCTATATTGTCTCGCATAACCTTCGGATCCAAGTTTGATACCGACTCTGTAGAACGACAGTTTCCCCACGCGTCCTGCATAAGAAATTTTACCGTTGAGTGTTGTCGGAACCCAGTCATTGTCTAAACCGCATGTCTATTTTCTCGGCGCTTTAATATATGTTCTATTGCTTATACAAAGCGTCAGATAAATGTTCTTTTATTTTCCGTTTGATGTTATTGCATTATATTTCCTTATTTTTGTATCTTTTTCTATCTGGTTATCTATCTCTATATTTTAACATATTTCACTGCATACTTTCTAGTATAATCCAAGTTTACATTAGCAGATATATTTCGTCTCTTGTTAAAAATATTATCTCTTTCGCTGGCATAGCTGCTTCAAAATATTATATCCAAAATTATTCATCTAACAAATTTTACTCAAATGCGGTCAATCAAAATAAGTTACGAAGTATATATATATTAGTTAGTTAGTATATAACTTATTATTTATAAAAATAAAAATATATCAGAGAACTTCTTTATTTTCATATTAAACCAAAACAAAAAATAAAATATAATTTGACAAAACTGCATTATAGGACTATAGGTATAAAAGTAGCGAGTAACGAGTATTTTGAACAACAAGAGGTTTGTTCGTGTTTTTATTTTTGCTTGTGCAGAACAGTTCCAGACATGCGTAGTAGACTAAAAGTGTTCGTGTTTTCTGGAACCTAGTTCTGAACTAAGAATCCTGTGTTTTAGATTATTTTCGGAACGATTCTGAACTGTTCCAAATAATTGTGTTAAACTATTAATTTGGACTTAAACTTTGAGGGCTTGCCAAGTAGATGCTTTAATAATATCGTAACCACACCTACCCCATTTTTTATTTTGTGTTTCAAAAGTATAAAGGTAAAAAATTAAATCACTGAAATATTTTTCCTCATGAAAGGTAAATAAATTACCAGACGAGAATTATATGAAATTCTGAATGAATTTAGAGCCGAAGAAAGGAGTGTTTTAACTCGTGCGTTAAGGTTTTTAAAGACCAGCTTGAAAAAAAAAATGGACGGTTGCACTAGAACTACCTACATGGTCAGATAAACCAGGCCGTTCCACAAAACCATTCCTAGAATTTACTGATCGAAATAGACGACGAAGAACAAGAGATATGAGGCAGTAGGTTCCTGTCGAGGAATTGAGTTACGATGCCCGCGTGACTCATGGTACTTCAGTAAATACTGACACATCGAAATCGAGCTAAAAAATTACTACTTCTGTCAAGAAAAAAACGCTGGTGAAGGAATATACACTTCAAGAAGTATTGTCATTATTTGTAGAAGGCAACTTCACAAGACGCTAGTGGGAATTATTGCAAGGGGCTAATAAAAACATTTATCCTTGTTATTCACTTTTACAACAAGCGAAAAACGAATATTAACCAAACATAAAACAGTCACTAAACCCTTCATTGAAATAGAAATTTCAGCTTTGCTAGACTACACTGAATCGCTTCCATATAAATAGTTAGAAGTTATAGAAACATTATCTGCGTTTGAGAAGTAACTTTTTTTTATATTAAAATAGTTCTGTGATGGGTCGCATCAGACACAGTTTAAATAAAAATTTGCCCATGGCTCAGACAATGATGCTAATATGTTTCTTAGTTCATTTGTACCTGTGAAATTACTTATTTCGGTTATTGTACACACTGTAACAAAGTTACTTTTTTCCGTATTATTTAAAATATATAAATTAAATCGCGCACGGCACTGGAGTAAAATTAACTTAAAATTGTGAATAAAAGGCCAGTCGCACCAGTTAAACCTTCGCCAGGCAGATGGAGACACTCTCGTCTCTGCTTCTTAGACGCCGAAGCTCGTATCGAGTAGGGCAATTCATACCGTTGTCGGCAGCAGCGAGAGACAGCCAGAAATCAGACTTGCTGTGGCCGTCCCAATTGGAGCAGCAGTGCAGTCCAACGACCTTTAGACATAGGTCAAGCTGCAGCCAAGTTCAAGTTGTACCGGAATCCAGGACCGTCATCCGTCATTACTCCAGCAAAGATGTGTCTGTACTGTCCGACACATCACCGTTACACACTTTTCAAAACCGGATTTTATTGGTAAAAATAAAAGTTTTATTTATTAATATTTGTTTTGAGTTTTAACATACTCAGGTACTCAAACCCAGCAGAGCAAGTGAAGACCGCCGTTCTGGCCGCCAGTGATTTTGGTCGATACCATAACGACCCCTGGAGTATTTCTTTCTCCACTGACGCTGCCCGTGCAGTGGCCTTCATACTCTAAACAGAAGGTGGCGCCCGAGGCAATCCGAAACCTGGACTAAGGCGCCAAAGTGACCTGTAACGCCCGAAGTGCCGTTACAACACCAACAAAATCGTATGGTAGAATCCAGTTCCTTTACGAGTCGATCAATAAGATCTCGATTCGTCCATTTAAGGAAGAAACTGCGTTTATTGAAGAATAAGTGAAAAATCTTAAAACACAGAAGTGTTGATGACTAAAATAAATTACTCGTGTTCACATCGAATAAAATATCATATAATCATATATGTAATACTCCTATATCGCCAGCTTGAGAGAGAAGTGTGTCGCCGATAGTAGAGTGTAGACGATCGTTTCTCTCTCACGCACGCAGCCTGGGATAGTCATAGGCGTCACAGCTGTAAAGTCGCTTATGTTTGCTTAACTTTCCTTTTCTCTATGTTCCTTTTTCGCCTAGGTACACGACGCCAATGCAATTTATGTATATGGGCATGTGCGTTGGCAGCCAGTTCCGATCTTGCATCTCCTTCTGTCGGAACGCTTTGTTTCTACAGGCAAAGATAGGACGTTGGCGATATTACATATATGCATATAATGCGCAAGCGCAAAATAGACCAAGTCAATCATTGACATATGTCAGTGACGTAAATTGGCGTTTCAATTATTTGACATATTTTGAGCTTTTTAATCCAATATTGCGCTTTTATGTTGGCTGCATTGTGCTATTTACCTTTTTAACATCGGCAACACCGAACACGGCAGTGATGTTGTAACCGTAAATGTTGCAATTTTTGCTTACCAATATTACCATTTTTTTATGTTGTTATTATATCATTTATGTTGTTTTTGTATTTGTAAAACGGTTTATTTTTTAATCGTAAAAATATGATATCAGGCAACTAAAACTGTTTTATTAAGAAGATTCAATGTTAGATAAAATCTAACACGATAGTGATCGTGTAATAATTGCGCCAATACGCAACAAAATTAGTACCAATGTTACATCGCGGGTATGTTCTATTTTATTTTATTCTATTTTATTAGGTATTATTTATTATTGATTTTAGAGTGATTTGGTAGAACACCGCAAATTAAACAACCCCGTAACCATGAAACTGGATTCTGGATTGGTTCTACCACCGTAACTTCCCGGTACCACCCTTAATGTTACTGAAAACTAGCAAATCAGAAATGAGAACATTTTACTAAGCGAACTAAGAAGAGCGTATGCCTTTTTATTATAAATTTGACTTCCAGTAAGTGCTGCCCTCTGGGCCATTTTGAAAGAGTTCCGCGCCACATAATATTAAGTCTGATCTCTCGAGACAGGCAAAGGTCGGGTTACAATCATGAACTTTAGACTTTACAGGGATGGAAAAACCCGCCAAAAAACCATCATCCAAAGCCATGTCCTGTTTCCAATTTTTGATCTAATAACCTAATTTGACTAAACTAAATACGTTATTTTATAATTTTATATTTTTGAACGAGTAAATTTAATTTCGTATCAGAAAGTTTTATGTACTACATGTGTTGTGAGCCGTTGGCTTTTTCCTTTTGCAGAGGCCCTTCTGAAAAGGACAGCTTTTGTCCTATGGATTTATATATCCTGGTAAATATTTCTAAAGTGAATTATTACTAATACCCCCCTGTTACACCAACAACTTTTGACTTTCCTATTTCTAACATTAGTAAAAGGATGTGTAAATTCTTGTATTTTTACATTACTAGTTTTTACTATAATTAAAAGTGCATGACTGAGGATCAGAAATTTTATTGTCTAAGTCCTTGTTTCTTTCTAACAAATTTCATATTTCCAATAGATAAATTAACATTTGCGAACACTTTGTAAATTTTTTCTTTCGATACAATGATATTGTCACCCGTTTAAAAAACTATTAAAAAACGTTATAGTGAAATAGGTACTTGTAGTAGAGAAATCTGCTACAGATTTTATCGGTCGTAAACTGTAAATTTTTATGTCGGTCTTTATGTTTTCCCTATATATATGAGTCAAATTTTATTTCCTTAAATAAATTATCAGTAACAAATGTTCTACGATCTCAGCAGTTTAAGACATTACAGATAAGACTATAATTCATCCGCATTTTTATAGAACGAGAATGGGCTATAGGCGAACATTGTATTATAACTTGTTTTTACTTTAATGTTATTTTTAATAGAATATATACTGTTTTGTCTAGTGTTATGGTTGTTTAAATTATAATTAAAAAGAAAAAGGTTAGAATTCTATTCAAGCAGGTGTTATATTATAATTTAAAAATTACATCAAACTTCAACCAATAAATTCATACTCTTTTTATTTGGCCTCCGGTTGATCAAAAGAATTTCCCGCAAATTAACTCTGCGAACACTAAAAGACCTTAATAATTATCAAGAACAAAAGGGTAATTCACCGTGCACGCCCCTGGCCAGTGTAGTAGGACATTTATTATTCAAGGCATACTTGTCCCCGATGATTAATTTTGGGTTTTTTTCGAAAGGGCACGTTCATCATAATTTTCTGTTGTTCTCCGCTTTTGAAAGTGTATTCGTTTTCCAGTCGAGTGTCCCAGAAAATTTCCTTGTCATCGTCGAAGAAAAAAAAACCGTCTTGGTCTACAAAACGAAAATTCTGTTTGTGCATCAAGAAAAAAAGGGGAAGAGACATCGAAAACCCCGAAGCAAACTTGCTAAATTTAATTAAAGTAGATCCCTGCTGACTTAAATATAACATTGAAGAAGATTAGAGATGGGACAGTTACTTTTTCATATAAAGAGATTTTTTTTAAATTCTATTTAAGACATTTTAAAATGAATAATCAGTCTTTTCGTCTGTTGTTAGGTCAATTGATTAATTGTTTAATTTTTGGCTCCCGGAGACTCGATAATTAAAAATATGGTTGACAGGGAAAGTGTTAATAAAAATCTGAAGATCAACTTTTCTAATTGGTACTTCATAACAAAAAAATTTTGGACGCCAGTCTAATTGATTTTTTGATATATTTCAAAATCCGTCCTTTTTTTCTTTTTGTGGGTTCAAATTAATCGTTATATTTGTTTTATTTTATACGAAAAAATTAAATCTTTCAGAGACTTTTTGTTTTTTTTTTTTCTGGAAATGTGACTTAACTTGGATATTGGCTTATCTTCGACTTTCTTCTAAAAATTTCTTTCATCCGGCAGTAGAACGTCGAGGAAAAAGAATTTTCTCGTTCCAAAAAAAAACTTATTCAGTCCAAAAAGGAAAATGTTCTATATAAAAAATTTGTTCCAAAAAAAAACGTTTGGTTCAAAAAAAGACTTGTTCCAAAAATATTTGTACCACAAAAAACCCTAAAAGTTCACATAAAGTAAATATAAGACAAAAATGTTATAAATTACCAGATTTCGTGATCTCTTTAAAAAAAAAGAATATAAAACAAAATTGAATTAAATTTTCAGACAATCTGTAAAAACAAATTAAAAATAGATTCACTTTTTGTAATCGAGACTGAAAGAGCACCATCAGGTAATTTATATTGTTATAAAAGATAACATATGAACTTTTAAGTGAATATAACAAAAAAAAATATACCGGCATAAAAAAATTAAAAATAACAGTAAATAAAAGTTAAAGCGTCGAAATAATTAATAATGATAACAGGGGATAAAAGTGAAAATATAATCTAATAAAAACTTACCCTATATAACAAGGGGAAAAAAAAATTTCAATAAGCGACAGAGACGATTTACAAGTCAATTGGTTTGACTGAAGACGTAAAGAGAGAGAATTGTTAACATGGGAAAAATATTTAGTAATCCCTAAAAGAGAGGGAGATCTTGAGACACGACGCGAGGAAATTAAGAAGGGATATCAAGCGAATCTGAAATAATAATATACTGAGCAGAAGAACAATGAAAGTACAGGGTGGCACAGAAAAACGTATCTCTTAGGATGATGGTAACAATGGACACACTCATTTAAATAGAACTATAAACCATATATAAAGCGAAAAGCCAGTACAACTAAGCGCCCTTAGACGGCTTTATCGTGTAACTCATTAAGGCAATCGCAAAAAAGTTTAATAAATAACCAAAGAGCTAAAATGAAATAACTGTGGATTAAAATAATGTGTTAGATATCAAGAAATAGTTGGCGCTGGGTGAAAGTTTACAATAGCAATTTCTAAAAGTATATAAAACCAAATACAAGTTCCCATCTCTAAACGAAATTATAATATATCTTAAGCAATGATGCGTTACATAAAGAACATATATAAGAGCAGGAAAATATGAAATTGTAAACCTTATTAAAGAAAATGAAACAGTTGCAGAAATGAATTCTGGTACATGTTGGTACAGATGTTGTTAATTATATACTTTTTATTTATATATGTTTTTTTTAATACATAGTGTAATAGTCAAATTAGATGTTAAATAAAAATAATAATTAATAAATAACAAATTATTTTAAAACCCTAAAAGGGCGTCAATTTTGTAAAAATAAGTTTAACTATTTGTTAATTTATTAATGATCATTAAATTTAATAATCACTTTATAACACGACGACGCATTCATTATGATATGAAATGAATTAAATTTTTTTGTTAGTTTCAATTTGATAAGAAAAAAAAACTACTGAAAATTGAAAAATATTAACTCTAGAAAACAAAATTAAGTTTACAAAAATTTACAGACTTAATACTTATCATCTGGGACTATAAAGGAGTATTTTAGGGCCATAATATATTTTCATGTGGAGGATATCTTTTTTTTTTCTTTTTTTTTTTAATTATGGTTTTTCTTGTCTATTTATTGAGGAATAAAGACGTTTGTATTTATTTCTTTATTTTATTTATTTGTCCCAAACATAGGAGTGAAATATGGGCGCCAGTGTATTTTTGATAATTGTTACAGTCCCGAAGAATAAACAAAAAAGGACTATTATTTAAAAAAAATATTTTGGGAAAAAGAAAAAAAAAATGACATTTACTGAAGTTAAATTATACTAAGTAAATTAATTTGAGTTTTTCGTCATTATTAAAAAAAAAATCAGTATAGACAAAATTAATTATTTAAATTTAGATTTATTATAAAAAAAAATCAAAAGGAAATTTCATTAATCAATTTATTCCTGGTTGGTAGTTTTTGACATTTAAAAAGAATTAACGTTTAGTTTAGTTAAAAAAAAAAAATTGAAAAAAAGAAAAATCTCGTTGATCGAGTAGAAATATTCTTCACGACAAAAAAATACCGTAGAAGGTATGCCTATAAGGCATGGTTCTAAAGGTGCCCAAAAAAATAAGGTGGATTGTCAATCACGCGACTGCAACGGATACAGCCGCTCAACTATATCGACTTTGCAGCGTTCACTGTTTTAAGTTAAAATATATAAATGGGATGTCAATTACGAGAATTGAGCGTGACGACAGAAGCGACTGCAGCGACTCTGGCGGCGCGTCTGCAAAAATAGCAGTCTAGTCGCGAGAGACATAACGACAAGTTGCAAAATTATTAATTAAATATTTGTGTTGTGTGAAATTTACAAAATCCCAGCTTGAATGACCCCAAGAATAAACACTATTTATGTTAATTCGATAAAAACTTATGAATTTGCTTTGGTCTTGTACAAGATGTCTCAGAACCAATATATTTTCGAAACCCTTTTCGACTTGTGTACAGAAAATATCATGAGGACTGCTTCGTAAAGAATCCTCAAGAAGTCTTCTTCCTCATTTTCTCATTTTGTAAATCGCACCGCAAAATTACTGCTTCCTCCATAATAGTCTATTGCAAACTGTTTTTGTGATCGCATAGGCCGCTGCAGACGTTCTACAAAAGTTTCATGTCATATCTATAAAGAAAAGACAACCTTATGTGAATTTATATAAAAATTTAGAAAAAAAAACAAATAGCTTACCATTTTTAAATAAAGAAGCCCTTGATAAGACAGCATACACTAACACGTGTAAAAATACAAAATTTCCCTACCAAAAATTGGTACGAAAGATCAGTCGTGTTCGGCGGTCAGAACAGAAAAAAAAACTAGTTCCACAAAATGGAAACCGTAAGGTGGCGTTTCGACAATTTTATAAGATCTAAATTGCAAAATATTAAGACAACTAAAAAGTCTCCTACCTGTAATACGGGTTGTCTATAGTCAAGTACTATAAGCAACTATTTACAGCATATGTCTAGCGTGAATAAAGTAATTGACTATTTAAAAATCATTTTGAGTTATTATGTACCTTGAAATTAAAAGAACCTTTTTTATTAAGATCACAGAAGTCATTCGTTTATCATATCTTACAAAATATTTACAAAAAAAGAAAGTAAATATTTACAAATGGCTTTTTTACTTAAATTATGAGAGAAATGTAAAAACATTGAATCTTATGCTACAGTATGTCCTGTTTGATGTAAAAATCGCAGACAAAAATGATTGCCCCTTTATAAAGATCAATTTTCATGTTACATTAGAACAATCGTTCTAAATATTATCAAACAAATTGACCAAACTGTCGCTCACGGTTAAAAAAAAATGTGAGCCTTTATTAGTTTACTTTCACCAGTCTTCTAGAAGAAAAACAAAGTAGACATGGTTTCTACTATATTGGTTGGCCCAGTAATTACCCAGATAAGAACCTGGAATAAGTTAGAGGGCTAGCGTAATACTGGGTGAAGGTCAAATAAGAATTTCTGCTCCTTCAGCTCTATCGGGGCTGAAACAGCCTGTATCTTAAGGGGTAGTTCGTGCTCCTGCTATGTCTGAGGGGATTTTTACGTTTACGAAGAGAAATATGGGGAGAGAAGGAATCACAAGACTTGCAAATAGAATTAATTAAGTACCTATTTACTTTTTTGATTAATTTGTATGTGTAGATGTATTATATTTTATGTATTTTTAATTAGATTTTCGCTTTTTTCGTTATTGAGATATAAATCTATTTTTTCTACTTGATGACCTAAATTATATTAAGATAATTATGATTATGATTACTAAAAATTCTCGTTTTATAAAATCAGCCAGTTATTGTTTTATAGTTGGATTAATATTTTGTCTTTGACATCATTTGGTTAAAAAAAAGCTGAAAAGACAATATTCCTGAATTTTAGTAACTGAATTTTTGATTTCTAATTAAGTTTACTTAAAATCAAGTTAAAAATCCAATTCGTCAGTCTATTACAAAGACAGGAGCGGAGCATAAAGAATTAATCCTAATTGCCGAAAAAGCACCTAATTAAATTACTACCTTTTCTCTACAATAAAATTTGTCTGTATATTTATTATTCCGCTCACAAAATTTCTAAAAAAAAAGTTGAGATAATTGAAAAGATGACCGTGCCCTGTGGGACCTTCACTTGTACTTCATTACCTTCCCTAATTGCCTAATCAAGCGGCCGCCTTTCCCCAAAAAAAAAATAAACTCTTCAAATGTCCCCGGTGGAATACTGGTACAGTTGTAACGTAACGGTTAACAATTAAGTCTAGCAAAGGGTAGAAGGACTTTATTTCATGACTGTTGTCATTAGCAAATTAGATTTTATTTTTAGTTGACCTTTTATTTATTACCTTTATAAGGATTAATTAAAATTAAATACCTAAGAGATTTTAGATTTTAGCTTTGTTGCTATAATTTTAAAAAATATGAGCATATTGAAAAAAAGTCTTTATAAAAGAACATATTAGGTAGAAGTGAATGATTTCGCATTAAATCTGCGAACGGAATGATCTACAGTTAATTTCAAGCGTAAATGCGATCTATCTTTTGTATGCGGCTGTTTTGGGATTCCCCACATGTATAGATATGAATAGTTGAGAGAACAGCCGTGTCTTTTGTGAATGGTTTGAAAACTGGATCCGAAGCACGTTCTGCGTATTTTTAGAAAATACGATCCAAAAGTTAACCCGGCCGTTGGCTATGCGGCATCTCTTGTCCTTTATATATTATGAATTTTAAAATGCTATCATCGCTTTATCTTTGTCTTTGTATCGGCGTGGGATTTTCGGATTTTCGGCAAGCTGTATTTTGTTTGTGTATTTTTCAAAATGTTGCTGTATGGGAATAAATAAATAAATAACTTCTGGCTATTTTTTAGCTTAGATAATTTCAAAACCAAAAGGTTATCCATTACTCAAATGTGGTCAAAGTTTTAATAGCAAATAAAACACTAAAATCGTGTACCACAAAATGCATTAAATAGTGACACATTCGAAATAGTCTACATATTAAAAAATTCAAAAATACAACTTACTACTATCAATTAACAAAATAATAGTCGATAAGATTAACAAACGCCATAGTTCGTACATATAAGGATCAAGAAAGCACATTAGGGTGGGAAATTAGGGGTACATGAAAATAGTAAATTATTAAACTAATTCAAGGAAAGTTTAATTATGGGTTTACGAAGAATGCTTTGTAGTAATAAATCTAGAACAACCCTGGGAACGTAACCATGGAAAAACAGAATGTAGTAAGCGATAGACAAATACTTAAGAAGATTAGTAGACATCGAGGTAAGCGCTCAAATTGAATATACAAGTAAAACAGTGAGACAAACTCACTTACTGTTAACAATATGCACAACAGATAAGTCGCATTAGGAAGTTAGTGTGATGGATGTTGAAAATGATAACTGACAGCCGGAACTAACAGGTAAGGAAAGGTAAATGGATAAAATTAGATAGTAATGAAACACAGAGGTTAACAAACTTAAGGTAAAAAAATATATGACCTATCCGCAAACAATAATGGTTATAAAAATGTAAAGAGTAAAAATAAACAAGAAGGATATTGAATTTTACTCAATCTCAAATGCCTCCATGGGCACAAACAAAAATAATGCAGTTTTTTTTAAATGACGAAAGCTTATATGTATATAAGCAATAATGATATAAGTGCACAAACCGAGATACCAGATAACAAGTGTTCTCGCCCTAGACTGACATGTGCAATATGTACCCAGAATTGGGGAACCTTCATTCTCTGGTATATCTCGATCAATAACAATCCACAATTGGTGTCTGTATCTTGAAAAAATTCTGACCCGGATAAGTCCCTCTT
The DNA here is from genome assembly GCA_963243735.1 of Neocrepidodera transversa. Taxonomy (NCBI): domain Eukaryota; kingdom Metazoa; phylum Arthropoda; class Insecta; order Coleoptera; family Chrysomelidae; genus Neocrepidodera; species Neocrepidodera transversa. The sequence continues at coordinate 11,321,660 of OY725337.1, forward strand.
CGTGATCTCAGTCCAATTGGAATTCAGCTGCTCGCTGTCATTGTCCTGGATGTACGATGGGGCAATTCTTGCAAAGAAGAGTAATCCATTATCGGGAACATTAGCTTCTAGTAGAGGTTCCCATCTATTTTGAAGATTATCAACCTCTACCAAGCCTTGAACAACATTTGGTACACTAGTGCCTTCTAACATCTGTTGCGCAGTTTCAATTGTCTCGTGGTATTTATAGGTGATCGCTCCGGCTATTAATAACAATTCACACATGTTCGGAAGATGAGCGGTAGGAATAACATTTCGTAAAAACTTGGACAATAACTTATTGAGTCATTTTGTGGCCTCTACCACCCATCTCATTTTTGTGATACAAGTGATAAAAACTGCCTCTGTTAAGTCGTTTTCATCGGAAAACGGATTATGATGGAATTACGTAAGTTCTGGAGAAATCGACCTATTTCATGACCACTTTGTCTATATGAACGATTACCAAATCTCAAAGCAGTCAATAAAACATGGATTTAGAATTACTGTGGTAGGCCAGTCGTACCAGTTGCAACCGCCGCTGAAAGATGGAGTCACTCGCGTACTTGTTTCACATACCCAACCGACCTTATGGTATATGCCAGCCGGAGTCGATCAGTTACCTGCAGTGGCAGCCGGAAATCTGAGTTCCAGTGGCAGCCCCAGTTAGAATTCCAGTGATAATCCGAGTTCGAGCTGAAAACCAGCGAGCCACCTTCAGATATGTCAAGCAAGCTGAGCTGAAACCAAGTTAAATTGTACAGGAGTCCAGAACCGTTAGTCCGACCAGCCTGAAAGTAGTGCACGTAAATTCCGATATATCACCTAATAAAGCACTTGCTGGCCGAATTTGAATTGGTATTTAATATATAGACAGTTATTTCTTTTAATTGATGATTTTTATTATGACACCTCTATACCAGCAGCAAATACCCAGGTACTCAACCCATTAGGGCAAATAAAGACCTGCCTTCTGGCCCCCCAGTAATTTTGGTCGGTATCATAACGATCCCTGGAGTATTTTTTCTCCACTGATGCTGCCCGTGCAGTGGCCTTCACACTATAAACGGAAGATAGTACTCGAGGCAATCCGAAACCTAGACTAAGGCGCCAAAATACCGCTTGACGACGCAAAGAGCGTTACAACAGGGCATCAATGGCGGACTTCAGGTAAAAATAATAATATAGCAAATTTTTTTCGAGGCATCAGTTTCATTGTAAATAAAATAATATTATATTACAATAACTAGTATTTTTATCATTAATACCTATAATATACGAATTAACTACATTGCAAAAGTTAAAAATTATTAATTATTATATATCTATGTTATTATTCTACTGTTACTAATTATTCATTTTAATTCTCTTATAGCTGACCCAACCCTGGTAGGAATTTAAAACGTGTTTATCTAATAATAAGGGATTTAAAATAATAAAGCGTTTATTGAGGTTAAAACCAAGACGACATATTTTGAGATACACTATACAACTTTTATTTTTTATGGAATACAATGCATTAAAAAAATTCTATTATACATTCTGAAAGTACATAAAATAACATTAAAATATTGATATACAATAAATTAATTATATTTTGTTAGTAATATTTAATTTTTTTGAATTTTTATATCTTCAATTAGCCCATGTTATTTTTAATTTGTTACCAAGCATTCCTTTAAAAAAAAGCAAATACGGCAAACATTCAGAAGAGATTTTTTTGTATATAATTCACTCACCGGATGCGTTGTATATTTTATAAAAGCGGATAAAGTATAGTAAATGTACGGCTTTGAGTAGAAAGGGTTTTTTAAATAGTATGCAGATAAAATATTATGAAAAAAAGAAGTTATTTCTACTAACAAAGCGGTGTACGTATATTGTAAATGGATATGAACGAAATGATTTTTAGTATAAAAATTTAATTCGCTTTTGCGACTTTTATAGTACTAACTCATAACACATCTAACAAAATTATTATTATTCGGCTTTTAAGCGTGAGTAAGATATACCAACGAATCTTAAGAGATGCATTGTGTTCTGGTACTTCAGATTTAAAGCCGATTTTCAAAACTCAAAAAGTAGAAATAATATGGCTAGAATTCGAGAATTCGAGAATTTTAATAGCTTAACATACTTTTTAAAGACAAAGTATGGATTTTTTTAACAAACCCCGAGCACATATATTTATTGAACCTAGAGCATTGGAAGTGAGTTTTGCGATTTTATTTTTATGCACATGCTTCCTATTGTGGTAGATTGCAAGGTGGTGTAACGAAGCTACTTTAATTTCCGTAATATTTAAAATATTTAAATAACGCACACAGCACTAGACTATAAATCCAGTCGTCACTCGCGTACTTATTTCGCATACCCAGCCGACCTTAGTGAGTTGCTGTGGCAGTATAAGTTCCAGTGGCAGTCCCAGTCCGTTCACGTTAGCGACCTTTAGAGATAGGTCAAGTTGAAGTTGAGTTCAATTATAACCGGAACCCGGAACCGTCTATCCGACCGCACCACCAGCCTACAAACCGTGCCTGTACTGTCCGATATGTCACCGTTGTCATCTTCTCCTCGCCTGGTGGTTTTAAATAAAGATATTTATTTTTTCTCACTTTTTTTTACTTTCACTTTCTAATTTTTAACAGCTAAATACCCAGGTACTCAACCAAATAGTGCAAGTAAAGACCGCCCTTCTGGGCACTAAGTGTCTTGTAGATGCCATAATGACCCTTTTAATCCACTGACGCTGCCGGAAGTAAGTGACCTTCACACTATAAACGAAAGGTGGACTGAGGCATTAAAACACCTCTTTACGAAGCAAAGAGCGTTACAGTGCCAGATAGCGCAGGTTTGAGTTCTTTCATCCACAGCGGTTAACCGTATCGCCACTGTATCCGTTACCGCGCCAATTATTGCTCTAGTTTGCGTCTCGCTTAAATTTTATTCTATTTTATTCCAAAATTACACTCTTCCATTACCATCTATTAGGAAGTAAAAATATACGTGTAAATATGTATCAATAAAATATCAGTTTTTGGTATTTTATCAACTTCACCTTAAATGGGAACAAAGTGTAAGTATTTGTAAATAGAAAATTAGGTTTCTATTTAATCCATTGAAGATTCTAAAATTAAAATTTTGTGATAATATTTCTCGACGAATTTTAACTACATTGTCTGACTATATTGACTTATGATTTAGTTCATGTTGGTATTTACCTGCAATGACACGATTTTCCTCAGGGCTTTCCCGTAGCCGATGTATCGAGATAACAAGGCAATATAATATAGTAGCTCGAAAGTTGTTTTTTTAATCAGTTGTTTGTGTTGTTATTTTTAGTTATTTAACAAGCGAAGCTGATATATTCTGGCTTTTTTTTTCATAAAATAGGTAATGACATTATAATTAATCCAACTTTCGCTATGATTTATTATAGCGAAAGTAAAACTTTATACTTATCGTACCGAAAGTTTAACTTTTCGTACGATTTGTTTTTTGTTTTACTTTCAGAACATTTTTTACTTTCCCGGCCTACCGCCGACAAGGGAAAGTATTGTGAACAAGAAAAAAAAATTTCGAGATAAAGATGTAATAAACTTTTATTGTAATGTATTGTAATGATTTAAAATTTAACTTAGTCCGGCTAATTCTTCTTTTCCAAAGCTATAAACCTAATGAAAAAAAAATTGACAAAAATCATTCAGTATTAAAAATTTTTGGATAAGATTTAAGAATCAAGTAAGGAATTTTTATTTCTGATAAAAAAGGGAGTGGGAATTAATTAGAGAATTAGAGACAGAAAAAATAGAAAAAGTTATAAAATTGTCAATGTTGTAATTATATTTATTTCTGAGAAGGAATTTTTGAATGTATTTTTACATGGATACTAAACGAATAATAAAAGTATGATAACGACTATAAGTTTAATTAGATAAAAAAGAAAAAAAATTATATATAAGTACCAGTAAATCATGTGAAGATTTGAAATCAGAATGGGAAAAAAAATTGAAATTTTCTCGGAGTCAATAAGTTTTCAGTAATAAGCTGAATCAAGAGGAAACTCATTTTGTGGACAAGATATTAAAAAAACAATTTATATATTTGTTAAATTTTATAATTTTTATTATTTATATCAGAACCCACCCCAAAATTGATATAAACATTTTCCATTTTATCTATTTTATTTAAATAGAATATCTTTTTTTTATTATTTTATAAAAGTTATCTTTTTCCAATAGATATTGCAAAGCACTTTAATACGACTTTCTGTTTTTCGTATAAAACAAAATACGCAAATACGGAAAAGGAAAATATACGTAAGTTCACTCCACATAAAAGTTACAGGAAAAGATAAAAGATTTTAAATTTTGCTTTGTTCGTACTTATTTAATGTTATAAGGATAACATAATAAGTAGATCTTGAAAGCAAGCAAACGCTCTTTTCCCTTAAAATTTGATCTTTCTGGAAAAGAAGCTCCGTGAAAAAAATTATTGATTCCAGTTATCCTGTATACTCAGAAACTATATCTAATTTTAGATCAGAATTACACACAAAAATAAAATTATATAAGCAAGAAGATGAAATTTTTAAATAAATCAAAACGTCATAGTTTTTTTAGCAAGATGCTGTAGTTATCTAATTTTTACAAAATCAAGTCAATAGTAATAATTTTATAGGGTGATAATAAAAAAACCGATTATTTTATTAGTAGCATTAAAATAGAAGTAAATATTCCTTGGGTTCCATTTATAATCTTAATATAGAGGTAGGAACTGTAACGAAGTTACTTAATTAGTGCAATAATTGGACTAACTTAATCCCCGCCAAAAGGTGGAGTTACTCGTCTATGGATTTTGCATACCCAGACTACCTTATGGTATACCGTAACCGTAGTCAATCTATTCAGTTGCAGTGGCAGTTCCCAGCTCGAGTCGGTAACCAGATCCAACTGTAATACCAGTTTTTTTGGCAATAGAGTGATTAATTTTTTTTTGTCCTTGACCTGGTAACAGACATACTAGGTGAACCCTTATTTATATATTTTTTCTATATATGCATTTTTGACAGCTGAAAGATAATAATCCATAGACGTACTATACTAATTATTTGGATATGACCAAAATTGTTTGTAACTTTAAGCCCTAAATTATAAAACTAATGAAAAATAAAATACGAATACAATCTTGTCCCTCAAAATAAAATACAACCAGAGCTTGCCGCGGTCTTATTGACTATATGTAAATTATTTTGAACCTGGAAGCTTAAAGAGCTCAATTCGAAAACGAAAAACGCCAAAATACCGGCCAATAAATAAATAACATTCCGGTCGAATCAAACCGCATTTGCATGATATTGATTCAGATTCTTCTTTTTTACAGACAAGTCCCGACCGCAATACAACTACGAGTGTTCTTACATTCGTGCCAACTGTGGACGATGGCGGGAAATACTTATCTTGTCGAGGACAGCAGCAGCATATACACGATAGTGGAAAGGAAGACGGATATAAGTTGGATATTCACCGTAAGTATAATTTTTATTGGAAAATTTTGACTGTCTTAAATCGTTTCAATGGCCTTATTTTTGTTTAATCAGTTTAATAACACGCTTGAAAATTTTAGTAAAATTGTTCGAATAACAAATATTTTGTATTTCCCAAATATCTCCTATATATTTCTAGAACTGTCTCTGTTCGTAGATATGTGTATTTATCTTGTTATGCTAACTAACGTTACATGCGATAGGCTAGCAGAATTAATTAATGCAGGCCTTATAGCTCTAGCCATAATTATGGCTACAGGTGAGTTACATAACTTGATACAATCTAATTAGAGGTAGATAGAATGTTTGGCTTGATTCAGATCGGTGTACTCTATTTCCTAGAATTACCTAGTTTGTGAGCCTAGTGATCTATTACTTTAAGTTTAGATTGAGATAAAATAATTTAAATGTTTACTATTAATTAAGCATTTTTTATTGTTTTATTATTGTTGATAAATAATTTTATGCCAAATATTTTTTTACAATTATAAACCAGGAAAAATATGAATGTTCATAATAATTTACATGCGTATATAAAAATATTGGTATATGAATTGTCTTATTTTTTATTTCTTGAGGGATTAAAACACACTCTAGTCTCGTGATGCTATTTTCGGCACTTTAAAAATATATTTTCTAAAAAATTTATATTGGCTGTGTGCAACTTGCCATGTGGCGACATAAACCGGGTTGTAAGGAATCCAATTATTAAAGAGACATAAATGTTATTTGGTCGTTTTATTACTTAAGAGAAACCACCAAATTGTGATAAAAATGTGTCAAGGAGCTTGTGAAATATTCTGGTGCATGTTTCAATAATCTCTAATTTAAAAGAAATAAGAAAATTACATTTAAGATGCGCCAATATTATATAGTGTGCGCGTAAAGTATGTAAACATGAAGATATCTTTGGCACCCTCCGTAAAAAAAAACACAAAAAAAAATTTTGCGTTTGAGAGACCCCCGCCAGGAACAAAATTCCTTACGTTATTTTTTTCAACTCTAAACGTGATTTAATATGTAGATTTCTATTGATTCTATTAGTGTAAAATTAAAAATTAGCAGAATTAGAAAAAAAAAAATGAAAACAAAACGACAAATAAAATAAAAAAACGATTAAAAATTAGTAAAATCGGAAAAAAAAAAGAAAAAAGGGAAACTTTGGAAAAAGTTGAAAGGAAAATCAGAAAAAGAATGAAAAAAGAAATACGGAAAAAAGAGAGAATCAAAAAAATTGTAATTAAACTGAAATACAGCAAAAAAACGAAAAATTCGATAAAAATCACAAAAAAAAAACGCAAAAAAAATTGACAAAAACATCGCAAAAAACGGAAAAAATTGCAAAAGGTGACAAAAAAAATCGCAAACAACAAGACAAAAATACGGAAACAAATAGAAAAAAATCAGAAAAAAAAACAAATCAGAAAAATGAGAAAAAGGAGAAAAACGAGAAAAATCCGAGGAATAAAAGAAATCGGGAAATATTAGAAAAATCGAAGAATAAGCAAAAACCAGAAAAAATAAACATAAAACAAAAAAACATTAAAAAAATACGAGAAAAAATTAGAAGAATCGAAAAAATAAGAAAGAAAAATGAAACATTGCAAAAATTTGAAAGAAAAATCAGAAAAAGAACGAAAAATGAGATACGAAAAAAAAAGGAGAAATTGTAAAAAACTGAAAAAATGCAAAAAAACGCAAAAAGACACAAAAAACCGAAAAAACCGAAAAAAAGGGCAAAAACAATCGAAATAAAAAATCACAAAAAAAACAAGCCAAAAAACCGGAAACAAATAGAAAAAAATCAGATAAAACAAAAGAAACAACAAATCAGAAATGTGAGAAAAACGAGAAAAATCTGAGGAACGAAAAAAATTAAAAAAAATGTGGAAAGATTAGAAAAAATCGAAAAATAAGAAAAAAATCAGAAAAAATTATAATAAAATAAAATACATTAAAAAAAACGATAAAAATTAGAAGAGTCGAAAAAATAAGAAAAAAACAGGAAATATTGGAAGAGTTGAAAAAAAATAAGAAAATTTTCAAAAAAAATGTAAATACAGAAAAAACGAAAAAATAATAAAATTTAAAAAAAAATGCAAAAAACACAAAAACAAGTTTTTTTTTCTTCTTTGGGGCCTAACGTCTCTACCGCCGGATCCAGGACATTTTAAGAAAGTCGAAGACCTGGCCAAAAACCAAGCTAAGTCACATTTCCATGAAAAAAAAAGTCTCTGAAAGATTTAATTTTTTCTTATAAAATAAAAGAAATATAACGTTTAATTTGAGTTTAATTTCCTTAAACCCACAAAAGGAAAGGAAAGAAATGTATCAAAGCTTTTTTGTCAACTGTTTCTAAATACATCAAAAAATCAATTAGACTGGCATCCAAAAATTTTTTTTGGTTAATATTTTACTTTTTGATATATTTCAAATTCTATAATAATAAAAAAAATTGAGCTTAAATCACATTTCCGTCTGTCTGTCTGTCTGTCTGTCACAGCGGTAACTCGAGAACGATTTCGAAATTTGGAACTCAGTTTTCAGCAATTGATAGCTGGTTACCTTAGCTCGGCTAAGTCAACTACAACCGTCTGTCCGTCGCTGAGCTACTAGTCTCATGGATTTATTTTTATTGAACTTTTTCTCAAAATACGAATAAAGCCATTTTTTAATATACATATAAAATAATCCATACTCATCTACCCACTACAAATTAAATTCAAAATTAATTCATCTTTCATTAAAATTAATTCGTTTTTTTTGTGGTAGCAGAGCGATTTATTTTAAGGGGCCAAACATCGACGCAAATTTCATTATGAAAAACAAACAAATTAGTAATGTAATAGGCCCGCAGTCCCACACAAAACCATAATTAATAGGCAAAATGCGAAATTCGTGCAAGTTATTTAATAGCTTCTACTAATAATTGTCAAAATTCACAATTCGGCTTTGTTAATTTGCGCTCAAGACTCAGGACCGGCATTAGAACTGATACTGATTAAAATAGAATGTGCCAGATATAACAAAAATAATAGAGTTATTAATCAGTTAGTCACCTTACAGTTAATGTTCGTTAAAAATCGATATTTTGTTTTAACGTTGATTGTCCCGCATATAGAATAATGTTTCTTTAGAATTGACACAACCTCCATTAAAAAATAAATAGTGCTTTCATTAGGCACATTTTTAAAAGATAGAGAACAGTAGTTATTCTATGCCGTTCCTACTTCGCTCGGTTTAGATAAGGGATTGTGTGTGTGGGCGGTGGCCCGTAACCGGTGACGTCACAGGGCGCGTGGGTGCTCCAAGGTCAAAGACAAGATCAAGGTCGATATTAAGGTCAAGATCAAGGTCAAGATCAAGGTCAAGGTCAATGTCAAGGTATTATCACATTCGTTAGATTTGGACTAATCATCGCCGCTGTCATCAACTGGCCCGTCGAGTTCTTCGTAGGGCCTATGTAGTTGATCGGCGTCATCGTAGCTGTAATTGGTCGATTGGTCGTCATCATCATCGTCATCCCTGTCAACTAGTCCATCGTCGAGCTCTTCATATGGCGGCACATACAATCGATCGGCGTTATCATCATCATCATTAACATCATCATCGCTGTATCCGTCGTCGTTGAGTTCTTCATAAAGGGGTCCTCCATACAATCGATGTCGATCGTCGTTGTAACTATCGGTGTAGTCGTCACCGCTGTCAACTGGGGCATCCAGTTCTTCATAGGACCCATACACGTCTTCAAAGTAGTCATCTTCTTCTTCTTCTTTTTCTTCTTCTACTTTGTAAAGTTGCAATAAGCCATAGGGTTGGCCAGCGAACCATCGTTGCTACTCGACTTACCACAACTTTCTTGTGCTATCTTGAAAACTTCTAACTTATGTTTTATTACTACATTGTGAACACCCATTTCACTCAATTAATTACTAATACAACACCAAATTCTACACCGCTTTTATAAATAAATATGCATAGATAAGTGCCCACGATACTCGACTACACCCACGTCTTTGTCGTCGTCACACCGTAACCTTTTTAACCTCTTATTTAACCCATGATAAAAAATCGACGCTGTGACGTCGTCACTGGTTACGGGCCACCTCCCACATACACAATCCCTTACCTAAACCGGATGGAGTAGGAACGGCATAGAATAACTACTGAGAACCCTTTGGATTTACTTATTTACAAGTTTAGTTCTACAAATTTGTTATCCAAAGTGATTAGTGATAATGTTGCTTTAATAATTTGAAATTGACAATACCGCATTTCTTACTGTTGCACAAATTAACAAAAAAACAAAATAACAACTTAAGAAAGTACAATAACCAAAATGATATAAGTAGCAGAACAATAATAAGTGTAGTTCTAGAGGAGATTGTCAGTAGCCCATTCATATCTGTTGTTTATTGCAGATATCCTAACTACCAACAAGACTAATTACCACGTCTACAAACGATACTGCAATAATATTTTTTAACCCTAATCCTTTTAGAATTCGTAATAAACGTTCTGGCTTTGTCTGTCTGTCTGTTAGAGTGTAGCAAGCTTCAGCTGATAAACGGTAAGAGCTAGAGCTAAGGGGACAACGACATTAGGTTCAGCATTGTCTGAAACTTCTACAATGGAAAGAAAAATTTGGGTTTTGACTTTCAAGGAGTCGCGTGTACTTTGTAGTTATATTTTTACTTACGGTGGTAATATGACTTCAGGTTCAGAGATATCAATTGTTTAGAAGTCTACGTATACGCCACAATATTTCGCTTTGCTACTTGTTTTATCCACAGGTTATCTTATACAGCAGCTTTATCTACTATTGAATTCAAAAACGTTGATCCTATTGAACTATATTTAAATGTAGAATTTTCAATCAATCATACAGTGATTTCTGTGAGTTGGATAAACATTTAAATATTTCAAAACCTGACAAGACTAATTCTTCCTCCTCAGCCATTTTCGAAGTCGAGCATGTTAAACACGATGGTGGTGGTTTAAAATATCTTCTAGTTAAATATACTCCCCAAAAAGGCAAAATCCGCCCCCGAAAGTGGTAAACCGCGGATACGCAATCTCATACCGAAAAATCCTGCGTCATCCTCGGTTTTTGAGGATACTAAGCACGATGGCAGTGATTTAAACTACCCCCAAAGAGATTAAGGCGGATACTCTGATACCGACAAAACCTGCGTCATCTCTTATTTTCGAGGATGCTGAATACGATGGTGATCTTGGATCTTCACCCCGAAGAAAACTAACTTGTTTGCGTGTATTTATTTACTGTCTAAAATGTATATAACAAACCGATTTTGACGGCTTGGACCAGCAAAAAATTTTCCGGATCCTGTTCAATCTGGGTAAAATTCGTTGCTAAGCAACGGGCTAAAATACTAGATTAGCATATTTTGGGGTCGAAATTTGCTCCGAGAATGTTTTTACATATACGTTGAAGAAATATCTTTATGTAAAAAGTATGAAATTTGCTAGAATAAAATTGAAAGCAGGTATTATTCCGAAAATTTTTGATTGCCAAAAGAAACGCTCTGCATTATACACTTCCAAGCCTCGATTATTAACGAAAAAAACAGAGCAAAAACAATTATAGAAGAATTATTGCGTGAAAATTCGGTAAATAGGGAACTTCTTTTGGAAGCTAATAAAGGGTAAGAAAAAATTAAAATTCAAGAACACCCTTAAACCGATCGAGGTGTTCAAGTTAATTTGAAATGATCTGTGAAATCCAGAGCTATTCAATACCTAAGGAGAGACTTAGTTAAAAAAAACCGTGCGAAAAACGTAAATTAGAAGATATTAATAAAGAACCCAACGATAAAAGATGTGAAAGCCGATCACTGTTTGAATCACAATAAGGTTCCCAAATAGATTTGCCCTTATCCACAAGTGGTACAACCAGCATATCTGCATTCTCAATATATGATAATAATATATCGGAGCATATTGTACAAACTTGGAATACCAAAAAGTATGTTCAATAAAGAGTTACATATTTAATTGTTACTTTATTTAGGAATTCCCAGTAATTCTCTGTTTATTATAGAAATGTCTCGAAAGTGTATTGCGAAACTTGACATATTTATCACTTTAGAAAAAATTTAATTTCATACATTGTACAAAAGTATGTTCAATAATACAACATTGTATTCCTTTACTGGCTAATTTTCTAAAGCCTGTTGTTTAATGGAAAACTTTACTTGAAGTTCAACAACTTACGATCCCATAGATATAAAAATGTTCAATGCATAATTGACTATTTCGAAATATCTATTGAAAAATCTAGTATTCTAGTTCACCAGTCGCTCTCATGGTCTCAATATAAAGGATGTAACAGTATATAAAGTATTTAATAGGAACATGTCAACTTTAGGTATATTACCAGAATCAGATTTACTAAATTCAACTTCAATTGAATACATATTAGAAAAATGTTAAAAACACACATCGAGCATGGAATTGCATATAGTGACGTCACGAGCAGCCGCACTGTTTTTTCGACTATTGCTAATTTGAACATCTTGTATGTCGAGAGTAACATGAAATTTTAAGGACCTTATAGGAATGTCGAATCCTCTGAAAAAATGAAGAAAAATCATGTAAAAAGTATATTATGGAATAAGTAGATAAGCTATGACAGTTCTAGTGCACTCCTTATGGAAATTAACATGGGAAATCGCTAAGGTCCATTCTGGTAATTTTTTGGCCCATTCAAGCTGTTTAAGACTTGTTCAAAAGCTGTTTGAGACCTGTTCGAGAGCTGTTCCTAAATAAAATCCTTCGTCCACTTATGAGATTAACTATTCTTCTTGGCTGCATAAACACCACTACTGCTTCATGATATATTAGTAACCAGACAATATATTTGAAAAGTTAATAATCAAAATTAAAGGTTGCAGCAAAAGTCAAATCAACGAACCAGTCGCTAACCTGTACATTTTTTCGTGAGAAAACACTCGACTCAATTAAACATGATCAGAGGATCTCGCTTAATAAATCTTATAGTCTAATCTATTTTGACTAATATCTTGAGAAAACTACAAAACAATCAGTAATACAAAAAACAATTAAGCCAACATAATAAAACAGTTTGCTGGCTGCTTAAAAATCCCTTTTGTTCTTACCAAGATCAACAAAGACCACCTTAAAATGAAAACAAAAATGAATATAATCTATTGGTAAATTTCTTATCTAGATATCAGAAGGGGTCAAGTCCGGTTCTGTATTACCCTAGTGGTGAAATCGTTCCCAGATAGGAGCAGGATTTAGTTCTAGATAAAGCTGGATTTGCATCATTCGTCACACTAATATGGGGCTATGAATTATGGACACGAAAGGGTTATTTGTAAATGTCAACATATCTACGGACGGACGGATGGACATAAAATGGAATTTTCACTTTACCAACTTTATTGTTTTTGACCATCGAAGAATTATTAATAATTATAAATCCTTATTATATATTTTTGCTTGCTTTTTTGTTGGTTTGTTTGTTACGATTGTAGCAATATTATTTATAACTTTTTTCATCGTTTTAAGTACAAACGATGTGAGGCTGATTGGTCTCTTTTTCCTGCTTTTTGAATAAAAGTGACTTAGGCCCTTTCCATAATTCTATAGCCAAGCGCTAGACTTTTTAAACTTATTAGAATTGTTCGTGTAAATTTTATTTTTCAATTAATGCTTAACACTAATCAATAACATTCACATTATGAAAGTTAATCGTAAACAAATATGACCCAACTGACAGTATAATTGAAATGTCATGTTTCTATCAAGAAGTAATATATTATATTTATTTTATAGCTAATTCGAGTAAATTTTATTTGAAAACTGAAATTGAGTATTTTAACTGAAATATACAAATTAACATATCAGTGACAGCAAAATTAATAAAACTAAATTTATTAATAGAATAGTAAAAAAAACTTTCCCGACGAGTATCCACGAATTCTTTTTCAGATATTTATTGTTAAAAGTTTAAAATGTTAACATTTTTTTTTAATTTTGACAGGTGACAGTTGGAGAAATAATTTTGACTGTTCTCAATTGAGTTTTTCAAGTGCTTTCGAATGACATATTGTAAGTCAAATTCCGTGACACTTCCGACGGGTATTCCAAACTCATATACAAAATTTCCACTCAATCTGTTTAACCCTGTGGCCTCTATCGTGGAAGAATATACATAGTCAAACAGACAGACAGACACACTTTCGTCTGGAAATGGTCTTAATCATCTCAGGTGACCTCAAAATGGATATTTTCATCTTTGTCTCGAATTTTTTTTAGCTCGTTCACAACGCTTTGGGTAGGGAAAGTAAAAACTCAAAAAAACTCAAATGTCAAAAAATCTCAAATCTCAAAAAAATTCAAAAAATGTCAAAAATCAAAAATTTCAAATATTTCAAAAAAGGTAAAATTTGAGGTATTTTAACCATAAAAAATCTCGAAAAACAAAAAAATCATCCAAAAATCTCAAAAATGTTAAAAAAAAATCAAAAACTTTTAGACACTTCGAAAACATGTCAAAAATCTAGTATATATCTCAAAAACTCAAAAATGTGATCAAAAAATCTCTATAAATTTAAAGAAGTCAAAAAATCTCAAAAACTCAAAAAATTTCAAAAATAAAATCTGAAAAATCTTAAAAAACCTGAAAACACAAAAAAAAAAACAAAAAATCTCAAAAAACCTCAGAAAATCTCAAGAAAGTGTCAAAAAACTCAAAAACCTCAAAAAATCTCGAAAATTATTTAAAAACCTCAAAAAATTTCAAAAAAAAGAAAAATCTTTAAAAAAAAATAAAAACCTAATAAAATCTCTAAAAATTCTCAAAGAATCTAAAAGGATTCAAAGAGCATCAAAAAACTAACATGAATTTCAAAAAATATTCAAAAAAGCTTAACAAATATTAAAAAACCTCAAATAAATTAACAAATATTAAAAAACCTCAAATAAATCACAAAAAATCTTAGAACACTTCAAAAAATTCTCAAAAAATCTATAAATTCTTAAAGAATCTAAAAGTCCCAAATTATCTCAAAAAATCTCAAAAAACCTCTAAAAATCTCAAAAAATCAAAAAAATCTCAAAAAATCTCAAAAAATCTCAAAAAATCTCAAAAAATCTCAAAAAATCTCAAAAAATCTCAAAAAATCTCAAAAAACCTCTAAAAATCTCAAAAAACCTTAAAAAATCTCAAAAAATCTCAAAAAATCTCAAAAAATCTCAAAAAATCTCAAAAAATCTCAAAAAATCTCAAAAAATCTCAAAAAATCTCAAAAAATCTCAAAAAATCTCAAAAAATCTCAAAAAATCTCAAAAAATCTCAAAAAATCTCAAAAAATCTCAAAAAATCTCAAAAAATCTCAAAAAATCTCAAAAAATCTCAAAAAATCTCAAAAAATCTCAAAAAATCTCAAAAAATCTCAAAAAATCTCAAAAAATCTCAAAAAATCTCAAAAAATCTCAAAAAATCTCAAAAAATCTCAAAAAATCTCAAAAAATCTCAAAAAATCTCAAAAAATCTCAAAAAATCTCAAAAAATCTCAAAAAATCTCAAAAAATCTCAAAAAATCTCAAAAAATCTCAAAAAATCTCAAAAAATCTCAAAAAATCTCAAAAAATCTCAAAAAATCTCAAAAAATCTAAAAAATCTCAAAAAATCTCAAAAAATCTCAAAAAATCTCAAAAAATCTCAAAAAACCTTAAAAAATCTCAAAAATTCCCAAAGAATCTCAAAAAACGTCAAAAAACCTCAAACAATCTGAAAAAACCTCAAATAATCTCAAGAAATCTCAAGAAACCTCAAGAAACCTCAAAAAATCTTAAAAATCTCAAAAAACTCAAATACTATTAATAAGTCTAAGAAAAATTGAAAAAAAAATTGGACGAAAATTGTAAAAAATTGAAAAAAACCCACGAATACTTTTTTAGATATTTAATGTGAAAGTTTCAAATTTTGTCATTTTTTTATTTTTGACAGGTGACAGTTAGAGTTTGACTGTGCTGAATAGAGTTTTTCAAGGGCTTTCAAAAGACCAAAAGACGTATTGCAAGTCAAATTCCGTGACATATTGCATCTCTCATTTTTTAATAGTGACACTTCCGTTGGACAGATGTCGTATAAAAACTAGTGGGTTCTTCCAACGGGTAACCCACACTCATATACCAAATTTCACCTTCCATCTGGAAATGGTCTTAATCATCTCAGGTGACCTCAAAATGGATATTTTCATCTTTGACTCGAAATTTGTTTTTAGCTCGTTCACAATACTTTCCCTTTTAGGAGGTGGGTCGGGAAAGTAAAATTGGGCCATTTTTTCTTATTGATAACGACTCTTCATACTTTTATAAATAAATAATTTGATTAAAAATTATCAATAATAAAACTTAAAAAAAATAAAATAATAATACCTATGTAAATTTGCACAGTGCACAAAAAACTAAATTTTAAAAAAAATTATGTACAGGGTGTTGTACGAAGGATTGGCAAATAAGTATATATTTCGTAAAGAAGAACCTGCATTATAATTTTTTTACTGCATCGATACATCCCACTAAAAAGTAATAACCACACGATTAAATTCAGTTTATTGCGCTCGTTTCAAATATGGCGATTAAATTAAAAAAATCAACTACACAGGGTGTTACTTGGAGGATGTAAGAATTGTGAATTTTTCGTAAATTCGGACCTGGATTATCAATATTTTTGATACATCGTTATATCCTACGGGATATGAGGAACGTATATACCAAATATAAAAAAAATCTACAGGGTGGAAAATAAATGATTAAAATTCATAAAACGCGTATCTCGGATACAAAGGGCCTAAGACCCATAATATGGGGGTTCTTTTAGAGTCAGCTAGGTAACCCCTATCCACAGATAACGTATTTACCTTTACCAATGAATCACCCTATATAAATTTATAACTATAAAGGGTTCAAGAATCAGATCAAAGAGATAACAACCTATATATGCAAAGCCAACAATAAACATTTCTTGAATTGAAATTTATTTAAAATAATTGTGTCAGTCGTTATTTCGCTGTTATGGTAATGATTAAAACCATACCTACCAAGATTTTCATATTTATAATAACAACAACGATGTGATTCTTCCCGGTCTAGTCCGGGGAGTATGTACTTCCCGGACCAAGCCGGAAAAATGCTACTTTCTCAAATAAAAAGCGTCCGAAAGGGTTGCAGAAAAAAGATATTTTGCATCCAATTTTTTCCATTATATTCAGCATTTTACTTTTATGAAAATTATTCAAGCGTTTCTCCTTCATGAAAAGATTTTAATATTTTAATACACTATTCAGTAGTTTTGTGAAAAATATTTTTTTATAAAACATATTTTCCATTAATGTACCTGTCCCTTTCACCCACGCCGAACCAAACGGTCCCGCTTACAATATCAACGAATCCTTGCGATTTTCCAACACGTCGTAGGCAAGTTTTCCCCGTTTTATGTATAGATGGGGTGATTTCGTCTTTCCGACGTGATTGAAGGAGCCTCCGACCGCCCCCCATCAGTTCGATGCCTTACACAAGAAGCAATTTTTCGCATGGCCGCCTATTAATCCTTCACATAAACTTCGTGTATTCCTTTGGATAAAATCCTGTGAGGATAACACTCAGAACATGTAATTTATTATTTTTTTTTAAAGAAGACCGGATTTTTTAGATAAAATTTCATTGGCTTCAAGAACTTTATAAATTTCGGATGTTTTATTATATTTTGACCAGTTTTGCAACTTATATTTTCACAATATTACAAATAACTAAATAGCTAGCGATTTCTTATTTGAACAATAAAATATTTCATTTTTTTTTCTCTCTTTTAATATAATTTATAATTCCAACTGAATACTTGAAAAAAATGCAATGAGTAATAACCTTTGTTTCATTTCGAGTAAATAAAAAAAAACCGAACAAAAGGGAACAAAAGACGGCTATATTCCTCGAACAACATTATAAAATTCCGTTACTCATTACCTGCCATGGAGTAGACAAAGCTGTAACAGCGGAGGAAATGAACATCCTTTTACATTCTACGCTCCTTTTGTGGCTCTGCGTTTCGCGTAATATAAAGTTTAGTTTTAAAATTATTTCCCGACACCCTGGAATTATATCTAGGAGAAGAATAGAGCGAGAGATGCATTAAAAAGCGATGACATAACATTTTTGCGCTCGGCTGCTTTTTATCCATTTCAGGGTCGGTATAAGTGAGCCGTTTCAACCCTCGTTTTCATATAAAACTGAACGTTATTGAACCTCTAGTACTATTTTTAACGAATTATGATATGACATGAGCCTTTTTATACACGACGCTACTGGACGTGAGCAAAATATTCACGACAGACAAATTTGTTGACAAAGGATTTTGTTACATAAAAAAAACCGTTTGTTCAAGCGTTTGACATATTTCATAATAAGGAGACGAATATTTTTTCTACACTAAATACTTTGATTATATGCCATTATCTTATAGATTTATCAAAATTATAATTTCCATTAAGAAATCAACATTATGTGATTTAACAGTTATATTCTACTGTTTAATCAGAGATATTAGTGTAAGATGTAACATTAGAGATAGAAGTTGTATCCAATAAAAACCCTAAATATTTACATTGGGACTCATAACGAACCTCTGAAAGCGGTGTTGACAGTTTTAATTTATATATATACATATATACTCGGAAACTGCTTCTACTGCCATCTAATATGAGGAGAAAGTATAGGTAACCCAAATTGCACGATACGGATCGTCGTGAAACTACCAGTGGTGATCATAAAATCTATGATACGAGCCACTTTCTCCTTCGTTTGCAATAATACAAAAAAGTGTATAAAATACACAAATCCTATTCTCCTGTCCACCAGTGAATTGGTCGATACCATAACAACCCCTGGAGTATCTTTATCTCCACTGAAGTTGCCCGTGCAAGTGGCATTCACGCTATAAACGGAAGGTGGCGCACGAGGCAATCCAAAACCTGGACAAATGCGCCAAGTTACACTGTTAATTAAAAACATATAATTTAAATAATCTACATCATTATTAAATTATAAAACGCATTATAACCCGATGCTAGTTAAAAATTGTTTTCGGATCCCTTAAGGGGTAATTAATTTTTTTGAAAATATACTGTTTACCTATGTGTAGTAGGTTAATGGGACTTTAGTTTTTGGTCATTTTGACCGACTTGTCCAAACAAACTTTTCTCAATATTTGGTATAGAGGTACTTGGACTTAAGATCAATAACCCGATACTAGTTAAAAATTGTCCTCGGATCAAATTTTGTGTATGGTAATTTGTTTGCAAAAAAACATTAAAGGCCCAGAAAGCGATATGTCCTTTAAACGAAATAAATTTAAATCAATGTAGGTTAATTTTACTAACAAAAAATTAACCAACTCCCTAGCTCAATGGAACTATTGTACGATTATAAAAAGTATGGAAAGTATCTTGTCATTACCCAAGATGCTAAACTTCGCTGAAAAGAGCATTTGAAACAGAAAAAAGCTAAATCTTAAATATTAACACTAATCCACTAGTAATATAATTCAGATTTTTTTAACTTTTTATTGTTTTTTTATACTAAACGAACTGTAAAAAATTAGTTTTTTACGCCCTTTGTATACTAGTTAGTTAAAAAATAAATACAACTCAAGATTCATGTATTATTCTAAAAAAATAGTTGAAATAATTTTTACACCTCAGGGACTAATACATACATTTTACTCCCTCGTTTTAGGGACCAAAGTGCCACTTTTACTTCATTGGGATTAATATATTTTTAGTCCACCGTCCGAGGGATTAAAAAAGTTTTGGTCCTTCGAATAACAGAAACTATTTTACTCGGGGTAATACCGGGTGTCCCAGAAGTTTCTGACCCATTTTAACTGCAAATAGCTCGGAACTCAGAAATGATAAGAAGGTCCGATTTTCATTGAACAATTTCTTTTTATATATATTTTTTTTTTCAGTATAAATGTTTTTTTCAGTAAAATTTTATACAGGGTATTTTTTAAAAATGGTGTTTTTTTAAATGCAAATATCGTCGATATTTTTAACAAAACACCCTATATAAAACGTATAAATTGTTTAAGGTTGAAAAATGGGTTTTTCTTTAAAAAAAAAAAACAGCAATAAATGCATTTAAAAAGCACCATTTTTTAAACACCTTATATAAGATTTTAATAAACATTTATACTGAAAAAACATTATAAAAAAAAAATTTCAACTAAAACTGCACCTCTCTATCTTTTCTGAGTTCCAATATATTTGCAGTTAAAATTGGTCAGAAACTTCTGGGACACCCAGTATAACAAGACCTCGTAATTAAGTTATCGTTATAAAATAATATTAAGTGTTTCTTTTCACATAATTATTGTATGAATTTCAAAGTTTTGGTCCCTGAGGTACAAAAAATTGCGTATGCACCATGTGACTAAAGTGCTACTTTAGTCCCTTGGTACATAATGTACTATTTTAAAAAATGATCGGTTTTTTATATACAAAATTTTAAACTCATAACAAAGTAATAGTTATTGATAGTCTTCTGCAAATTTATATATGTTTACTCTGCTTAAATAAACTTTACTACTATCAATATTATTAGCTATAAAAAAATACAAAACTTTGAGATACCCTAGATGTTAATTTTCTTTATTAAATTTAAACAGAACTTATGAATACAGTCGAATTCATAGTATTTTCGTACCTCAAACTATCTCAACTATGTGAATATGGCCAAATTCTAAGACAGTGAAATATTTGGCTTATTCGGTAGAATCAAAATATAGCGACGAAAGCAGCCATAAAATTAACATTTAAATTTAGTTAAAACAAGCTAACAGGATTTAACAAATTTCACATCGGGACGCCAAACTATATTTAAACTTGACGAAATAATATTCAATTAATTTAAATACTTTTAACAAGTACTTTGCGCCGTTTAAGCCGATTTAATAACTGGGAAAACTTCATCGCTAACTTCTTTATTTTAATAAGCGGTTTAACTCCTTTAAACACAGATTTTAAATTTTGATAACTTCAAACGGTTAGAAATTAGCAGAGAAAATATATTTTATGTAGTAATAAAATTTTAACGCTTTTGTTAAAATTATTATAAAGATATTTATTTTACGAGGTGTTTCTAAGAAATGGAAACAAACTAAACTTTAAGCATAATCTAAAAAACCAAAGTAGTACAATTATTTAGTAGTTTTACCTGGAAAGTTTCCCGCAGTTTTAAAAATTCGTAGTTTTATAGATTTATAAATTTTATATTAGAAAAATGTCGCCTCAAAACAGTTTAATTTGCTTGTTTTTTATGAAATTTCATGAATGAAACCCAGTTTCATAAGTTATTAATAGTCAAATAGTGTTTCAGTTTAATTTGGTCCTTCGATAATTAGTCGATGTCAACAGGTCGACTTCCGGCGTAGTAAATTTTTTCAAACATTTATCGATTCTTAATCATATTTGTTCAACCGTCAAAGATGTAAAAACTTTCTAACTATACGGCAAGTATTCAGAATACCCTTTTTCTGGATGTTGATAAAAAATTTTATTACTATTGCCCAAAAGCCTCAGTATTATAAATTAAGGTTTTCCATTTTTACTTTCCCGACCCACCTCCTAAAAGAAGAAGTATTGTGAACAAGCTAAAAACAAATTTTGAGATAAAGATGGAAATATCCATTTTGAGGTCACCTGAGATGATTAAGACAATTTCCAGATGAATTCTGTCTGTCTGTCTATCTTTCTGTGTGTATTCCTCCACAATAGAAGCCACACGTTTAATCTGATTGAGCTGAAATTTGGTATATACTTTTGGGTTACCTGTCGGAAGAACCCATTAGTTTTTGTACGACATCTGTCAAACGGAAGTGTCACTATCAAAAAATGACAGATGCAATATGTCACGGAATTTGACTTTCAATATGTCATTTGAAAGCGCTTTGGAAAAGAGATTTTTTGAGGTTTCTTGAAATTTCTTCAGATTTTTTGAGATTATTTGAGATTTTTTGAGATTATTTGAGATTATTTGAGATTTTTTGAGATTTTTTGAGATTTTTTGAGATTTTTTGGGATTTTTTGAGATTTTTTGAGATTTTTTGAGATTTTTTGAGATTTTTTGAGATTTTTTTAGATTTTTTGAGATTTTTTGAGATTTTTTGAGATTTTTTGAGATTTTTTGAGATTTTTTGAGGTTTTTTGAGGTGTTTAAAGGTTTTTGAGATTTTTAGAGGTTTTTAAGCTTTTTTGAGATTCTTCGGGACTTTTTAGATTCTTTAAGAATTTATAGATTTTTTAAGAATTTTTTGAAGTGTTTTAAGATTTTTTGAAATTTATTTGAGATTTTTTACTATTTTTTAAGCTTTTTGGAAAAAAATTTTAAATTCATTTTAATTTTTTGAGAGTCTTTGAATGAATCTCTTGAGATTCTTTGAGAATTTTTCGAGATATTATAAGATTTTTAAATTTTTTTTAAGATTATTTGAATTTTTTGAGATTTCTTGAGGTTTTTAAAGAATTTTTGAGTTTTTTTGAGGTTATTTGCGGTTTTTTAAGATCTTTTTGATAGTTTTTGGTTTTTTGAGGTTTTTAAAGATTTTTTCAGATTTTATTTTTGAGTTTTTTAAGGTTTTTTGGGTTTTTGAGATTTCTTGATCAGATTTTTGAGTTCTTGAGATATTTACTATTTAGAATTTTTTGAGATTTGACGTTTTAAATTTTTTTGAGATCTTTGTGAATTTTTAGATTTTTTAAGAATTTTAAGAGTTATTTGAGATGTTTTTGAAGCGTCTGAAATTTTTTTGAGATTTTTGAAAATTTTTGATGATTTTTGAGATTTTTATGGTTTTGAGGTATTTTTCCTTTTGTTTTGACTGAGATTTTATGGATTTATTTCAATTTTTTACAATTTTTTTTACAATCTTTTGCAATTTTGTTCAATTTTTCTTTGTCTTTTAATAGTTTTTGAGTTTTTTTTCAATTTTTTTCATATTTTGACATTTTTTGAGATATCTTGAGATTTCTTGAGATTTTTTTAGGTTTTTTGAAATTTTTTGATAGTTTTTAGTTTTTTGAGGTTTTTAAAGATTTTATTTTTTAATTTTTTTAAGGTTTTTTGGGTTTTTTGATATTTTTTGATCAGATTTTTGAGTTTTTGAGATATTTACTATTTAGATTTTTCCGAGATTTGACGTTTTAAATTTTTTTTTTAGATTCTTTGTGAATTTTTAGATTTTGTAAGAATTTTTATAGATTTTTGAGATGCTTCTGAAGCGTCTAAAAATTTTTTGAGATTTTTTTTGAAAATTTTTGAGATTTTTTGATGATTTTTGAGATTTTTATGGTTGTGAGGTATTTTGCCTTTTTAAGATTTTGGATTTTTGAAATTTTTTACAATTTTTTTACAATCTTTTCTAATTGTGTCCAATTTTTTTTTTGTCTGTTAACTTAAAATACAAATTCTCTAAATAAAAAAAAAAACTTATAGGGTATGAATTCACAAAGTTTTATAATAACAGGATGAATCCACCAAAATTTTAAATTTGCTCTATTGAGATAACCCTTAGAGTAAAATACCTAATTTGAAATTATGTTATTATTGCTCAATTTTTTTGTCTGTTATTGTAACATTGTAAGTAAAAATAAAAATTCTCTAAATTTTGAAAAAAACTTACAGGGTATGAATACACCAAATTTTAAAATAACAGGATGCATCCACCAAAATTTTAAATTTAGTCTATTAAGATAACCCTTGGAGTAAAATACTTAATTTGAAATTATGTTATTATTGCTCAATTTTTTTGTCTGTTATTGTAACATTGTAACTTAAAATACAAATTCTCTAAATTAAAAAAAAAACTTACAGGTTATGAATTCACAAAAATTTAAAATAACAGGATGAATTCACCAAAATTTTAAATTTGCCCTATTGAGATAACCCTTAGAGTAAAATACTTAATTTGAAATTATGTTAATATTGCTCAATTTTTTTGTCTGTTATTGTAACATTGTAACAAAAAATACAAATTCTCTAAAAAAAAAACTTACAGGGTTGAATTCACCAAATTTTAAAATAACAGGATTCATTCACCAAAATTTTAACTTTGCTCTATTTAGAGAACCCTTAAAGTAAAATACTTAATTTGAAATTATTGGGAAAGTTTTGGGGCGACACATCCGATTTTTTTTATGAAATGACTAGACTATATTACTATAATAAAATTTGTATAAAATGTATAGATTTTTCACTGAACTCTCCTAAAAATAAAAATAAGTTGTTGGGAATGTGGTACAATAATATTTATCTAAAATATTTTAAATAGTCAATTAATAGATGACCGACAGTTATCAAACATATGGACTAACAAGTAACAGTATTAAAAAATAAATGTGATAAGATTATCTCAGGACGTATCTAATTGATAACAATTTAAATAATTAATCTAAGGTGATAAAATATTCATTGGGATACAAATGGTACCACTCGCGCTCCCACTGACTTTACCGATTTATTCTATTTTTTAATGGTCATTAATAATAAAAACCCTTTATTAGAAAATTCCCCCAAATTTTTCTAATAAAACCTAAATTTATGATAAATAACAAAATACCATTTAAATAAAATAAATTTGGCTGATTAAATAAAAATCCCTATAAATAAAATGTATTAGAAAATTAATTAAAAGACTTAAAGCCAAATCACACAAAAAATTTTAAGCCTATTATAGAAATAATTTTTTATATAAAATTAATCAATTCAGTTTTTTTCACTTTAAAAAAAACAAAATAATGTGAAATTCCCAAATAATAGTAAAAATAATGGCTATTTTCTAATAAATTTATGAAATATTTACAAAATTATTGCAAAAAATCTGTTACCTGTCTTAAAACGCCACTAAATTAAAAAAAAAACGGGGTCAAAAAGGGCTACCAAATTTAATTAATTAATATATTATTTGTTTTAAAAAATAAGAAATAAAAAAAAAACACGATTTTTTTGCCCTGTTTCAATAATCTCTATTTTTTATATTTGATATTATTACAGATGTTCCCCTGGTGTCACTTGAGCTGGGCAGTACCCTGAATGGCAGTACTATCAAAGAAGGGGTTGATGTTTACTTTGAATGCAACATTAAATCAAATCCTTGGGTGTATAAAGTCAGTTGGAGGCATAACGTAAGTATTTTTTTTATCTGTGTTAGAACAGATTTGTTACAAATGAAGATGTTTTAATATCATATTTTTAATTAGTTTAAAAAAATAACAAAAATCGCGAATTTCTTGGACATTAAATTTAACAAATATTAAAATTTTATTTATACCAATTAAAATAAAAATATATAATTGCAGCTTAATTGTGGGCATAAAAGTCAGTTAATTTTTTTTATGTTTCCAAAATTAACAACTTTCAGGTTGTATAATAAAAATCTGTAAATATCTCTATAAGGCCCCAATATACTGTGATGATAACTGACAATTTTTAATTAATATTACGGAAGCATTTTTTTAATCATAATTTATTAAAAAATTGTTTTTATTTAAATTTTCGTTGTTTATTTAATAAAAATTAAATTTTTTCTGTATATTTTTTTTCTTTTTCTACATAATGAAACAAAAACAACCATGTGTTATTTTATGACAAAAATAATTTTTTTATATGGTAGAAAAAAATTGTTAATTAACAAATACGTTTTTAAGCAATAGAAAAAATTTAAGGAACGATTTTTTTTTAAATCATATTTTCAAAGGTTATGTTCCCAAAAAAGAAATTTTAAATCTTATAGACAACGTATTTGTTTGTTTATAAAAACAACGAAAATCGACTAAAAATGACAGAGATTGACCAAAAATGACAAAAATCGACCAAAAATAACGAGTTTCGACAAAAATCGAAAAAACCAGAAGAATAAAAAAATGAGAAAAATAGGGAGAAGTATGAAAAAATAGGGGAAAATAGTCATAAAAAAAATAGAAAAAAGGGGAATAAATAGGAAAAATAAATAAATAGAAAAAATACTGAAAATGGATAAAAATAGGTAGAAATGGGGAAAAATAGAAAAAAAAGGAAAAAACAGGAAAAAAATGAAATATAGGTAAAAATAGAGAAAAGTGGAAAAATGGGTAAAAATTACGAAGATCGACCAAAAATCCACTAAAATCGACTAAAAATGACGAAAATCGACAAAAATTGACAAAAACCGACAAAAATCGATATAAGCCTAAAAACTCCAGAAAAAAATGAGAAAATCTTGAAGGAATTTGAATAAATCAAAAAACAACAAAAAAAATCAGAAAAATGAAAAAAAAAACAACCGAATAAATAAAAAAAAATTGAAAAAATTAAAATACAAATGAAAAAAATAAAGAATGAGAAAAAATAAGGATAATGAGAAAAATAATCGAAAAAAAAAATTTTTTAAATAAAAAAAAAACGAGAAAATATTGGAAGGAAAAAGTTGAAAGAAGAATCAGAAAATATTGGATAGAAAAAAAACCGAAAAAAAATTAGAAAAATAAAATAAAAAAAACGAGAAAAAATTAGAAGGAAAAAGTTTAAAGAAGAATCAGAAAATATTGGAAAAATAAAATTGTAAAATACGCTGGAAACGAGAAAATTAAAAAAAAAATGAAAAAAAAACTCAAAAAACAAAAAGTCGTAAAGAAACCAAAAACTCTCAAAAAAATTGCAGGAAACGGAAAAAAATTCAAAAAATCAAAAAAATTGCAGAAAACGGCAAAAAAATTCCAAACAAATGGCAAAAAAACTGCAGAAAACTGCAAAAAATATCTAAAAATCTATAAAAAAAACAAAATTGCAGCAAATGGCAACAAATTCAAAAAATTCCAAACAAATGGCAAAAAATCTGCAGAAAACAGCAAAAAAAATCTAAGAATCGATAAAAAAAATGGCAAATAAATTGCAGACAACTGCCAAAAATTCAAGAAAACGGTAAAAAAAACTAAAAAAACGAAAAGTCGTAAAGAAATCAAAAAATATCGAAAAAAATCACAAAAAAATCGCAGAAAACAGAAAAAAAATCAAAAAAATTGCAGAAAACGGCAAAAATATTCAAAAAAAAATCTAAACAAATAGCAAAAAAACTGCAAAAAACGGCAAAAAAAATCTATAAGTCCATAAAAAAAATGGCAAATAAATTTTAGAAAACGGCAAAAAAATTCCAAACAAATGGCATTAAAACTGCAGAAAACGGCAAAAAAATCTAAAAATCGTTAAAAAAAAATGTCACAAAAATTGCAGAAAACAGAAAAAAATTCAAAAACTTAGAAACAAATGCAAAAAAACTGTAGAAAACGGCAATAAAATCTAAAAATCCTTAAAAAAAAAATGGCAAAAAAATTGCAGAAAACGGCAAAAAAATTCAAAAAATTCCAAACAAATGGCAAAAAAACTGCAGAAAACGGCAAAAAAAATCTAATAAATCCTTAAAAAAAATTGCAGAAAAATTTTAAAAATCATAGTAACATGAAAAAAAATTTTTTCCAATGATTAATCATTGAAAAAAATTTTTTTTCAATGATTAATCAAGCTTTTTAATTTTTAATTTAACAATTTTTTAATTTTTTCAACGGGAATCTCTTCTGAAAACTTTAAAAAATATGTCCAAAAAAGGAAAAAAAATCTCAGATTTTTTATTTAACAATTATCGCACTTTCAATGTTTATGTTCAAGTAGGAAAAAATTGTTAATTAAATAATGCATAATTAATGGAAAATCAAAATATTGTTCATAAATCTATCCAGTAGATACCTGAATTTTTTCAATTGTTAATTTTATTCATTAAAAGTTCAAAGTGGGCGGCGCTTACGCATGCCAGAGTCTCGGTTTTCGGCCGTATTTTCAAACCTCTGGGAAAATTATAAATATTGGTCCTACAGTTCCAGGAGGTATAATTTTTTTTTGGGAAATTTCCTCCTTTTTTTGAATCTTTTTTTAAATTTAAAAAATGCCAAATAGTTTTTGAGATATTTGCAAGAAACCAAACCCCATTTTTTTCATGAATTCGATAAACTATAATATCCTTTTCCTATATTCTAATTCAAGGTAGTTTTGTTATACTTCAATAATTTAAGTTTTTAAAAAGTGCTTAGTGCTTAGTGTCGTAAATTTAAAGCATTTTTTAGAGTGCTTAGTAATCGCGAGTACTCTCCTATAAAAGTGCTTAATGCTCGTAATTTTTAAGCACCTTTTTGAGTGCTTAGTCCGTGCTCGTCACAGTCAAATCTAAAATCGCTATTTTGAAGCGGTTTAGTGGATTTCCTACTGTATCCATAAAATCTTTTGTGCACCATTTTACTTGCGTGATAATTATTGTAAGTTAACGTCGCAGTATATTTACAGTACATCAAAAGAAATTTGAAAATAGTATTAAGAAAATGTATTGTATGTATTTTCATATAATTTTTCTACAGTTATTTTGACCTAAAAAGTATTGTCTTAAACCCATAATTTTCTCCGATTAAACCAAAAATAACTATATCCAATATTTCAGGGCAAACAACTTTACAATAACGTCCAAACGAACACGATAGTCAGCAACCAAAGTTTGGTATTGCAATCGATTACGAGGTCCCGAACAGGACTTTACACTTGTGTCGGACACAATCAAGAAGGCGACGGAGAAAGCAATCCCGTGCAGCTTGACGTTAAATGTAAGTAGACTAACTAGTTTACCCTATCCCCCCGGGGTTCGTTCTCACCCCCCTCTTGTCTTCGATGATTAGCTTTTGTGATTTGAGTCTCACTCAAAACCTATTTGGAATCGACGAACCGTAAAGTCAGAAGATTTATCTTGTTAATAACTGTACAACGTAATAAGGGCGTTTTATACATAGGATTGTTTATTTACTATTAGAAAAGGATAAGATGATTTATACAAAATCCATAAAAAAAATATTAAAAATGCTTTTTCAACACAATGTATCAGACCCATTTTTATTTTTAATATAGAAATAAAAGAATATATTACATAAATAAAATAGAGTAACAATTTTATAAACATAATTTATCATGTTTCCCTGATTGGCCTTTTTGTAACCGGCTTTATTGTGTGCTTTTGACTGGTTCGAGCCCCACAGCAATTGATCTAATTGAAGTTATGAGTGTAGTGTTATTATGATTTGATTTTCATGAAAAACAACAAAAAACATGGTTTAATGGATCATCATTCGTGTGTAAGTAGCGCCCATTGTCAATCAAGCAGATTCCGCGGCCTAGCGATCAGTGTAACGTCCGACCGGTTTGAGACATAGTCGAAGATCGATGTAAAATAGATAGTAACTGGTGGCAGTATCGTAAATATGTGGGTTTTTGCCTTTTTAATGAATGCTTGTCTTCTCTAGCATTTAAACAGAGGAAGCTTCTTGTGTCTTCTATCCGGATTATTGCCTTTTCTATAGCCGAGTATCTCACCTCTGAAATATACACGAAGGTCTATCTGATTATATTTGTTAGAGTTATTGATGATATAATAACGGGTAGTGAGTATGGTATTTTCGTGCCTCAGATATATGTTTTGCATATTTTAAAAATTATCGAAATTATGTTTTGTTAAGACACATACCCATACCCATATGTTAGGTTAGATCTAACAACATGTTTATATAGTAGAACTCTATTTTCTGTACTAAGTGAGCTATACCTACCCAGATCAGGATATAAACTTCACTTCGTTATAGTGAATATTTTTCGAGATTATTTGCAGCGTAGTTTAAGTATATTTTTATTTTATTGATAAATTTTTGCTCATTTGCAAAATTTTCATTAGTTATCATTAGTGGCAGCCTATTTGATCAGGCCCTTAATACTACCTCCCCAACTTTTTTCTTCGATGTCCCTCGTTAAGTTTTCTGACATCTCTCTATTGCCCTCTACCGTTTTCTTCCATCGTCTGTCCTATGCTACCTGTATTCCAAAATTCATCTATGTCTATCTCAGTCTATATTTTCTGGAGGACTTCGATATACGTCCCCGTTTTGGCCTTTCCGCCACGGGCGTTCTTTTCTGTCTCTAATTATATTGTGAGGTCGCAGCCATTATGGTCCAGTCATTATATCCAAGTACGAACCCGAGATTTGCAAGTGAAGGTGACACGACGAAACTTGGACAAGTTGTAGCAGGTGCTTAAGAGAGCTTAACTTGAGATTCTCGACTAAATTGTCCTCTCGTAAAATCCGTCATCTTGAAAAAAGGAAAATTTTTGTTTTTTTGCAATAACTTTACTCTTGGGCATTTTACGTATATGGTTTAAGGTCGTATTTCGTTTTTTAAGCGCTACCAAACTCGTAGAGTATACTCATACATACAATTTGTTTTTTTTATTTTCCGTTCCGACAAAAATTGCGTCTTTTAGGGCCGCGTGAAGTTTGCAAGTCCGCTCAAAATGTCGGTTTCGGATTTTTTGAATCGTGTCGAAGTAAAGCTTCCCATTTCCCAATATTTCTGCTTCGAGAAAGTTTTTCACCAGAGAACCCATTCGATGGGGTACTGTACCCATAGTTTTGCCGTCGAACCTTTGTTTTCGATGACATTTAATTCGTTTGCAAATTTTTTGCATATTTTTTGAAGACGAGATCAGGTACATTACGAATACGCTTCATGATCGAAAGGGCAAAGTCATCGTTGCGTCCAGTAAGGTACTGCACAATTTTTTCTCATGTGAGTTTTACCAAACTAATTTTTTTTCGACTGCTTTGATTTAAAAACAGGTATCATCTGCGGCTCTTCTTCGGGTGCTTCCCTGTTACTCTTGAAGGAAGGATCATAAGTACCATCGAGTTTCTCGTTCCAAAGATTTCGCTTCGTTAATCTGAAACAATTTTTTCCTAGTGTTTTTCCATTCTTTTTCGGTGGTTCCCTGCATCTTACTCTATTTCTGGTTTACCCAGCGCTCTTCTTCTTTTCACGCCTCGTTTGTCGGTATATCTCTTAGACCTATTCCCAGATCGTCTTCTGTTTGGTAGAATATATCTTCTGTGATTACTGTTCTACTAGTCCAAGCGAATGGACCTTATATCCTTCATCTTCTATGTTACTCATACATAGAGTTTCGCCTTCCAAAAATTTCTCTTGGTTTTCGTTCTGCTGTTCATCAATCCTTGTTCCTCTGCTTCCTGATATTATATCTGCCAGTAGGT
The DNA here is from genome assembly GCA_963243735.1 of Neocrepidodera transversa. NCBI lineage: Eukaryota > Metazoa > Arthropoda > Insecta > Coleoptera > Chrysomelidae > Neocrepidodera > Neocrepidodera transversa. The sequence goes on from OY725337.1 coordinate 11,352,431, forward strand.
CTTCAACATCGCTGCTTGTTTTCGTGTTTTTTTCATTTTTCCTCTGTTTTTGTTTGTTTGGTATTTTTGTTCGCTCTAATCCCATAAGTAGCTATAACAGTCTCGGTCCGCCCCTGCAGGCCTTACTATTGGGTTTCCAGGTATAAACAGGTGAGTAATTTGTCATATTATCCCAGTAATTAGCTAAAAACTACTAAAGCCTCTTTGGAATCATAATTTTTAAGGTTTTGCAAAAAATGAATGAATCACTATGAATACAAATTACTAGTTCCGACTCACCTTTTTTTACCTGGTAACATAATAGTAGTGAACAGAAAAACGACCCAACGTTTGCATATTCTTTGGACTTCAAACTTTCGATTGGTAGTCTTGGGCATATTTTTTAAGATAACCCACTCACGATACTTTCTTAATATTTTATATTTGATCAAAACTAATTTTAACGGGTAAGCATATGGGTGAAGAACGATTATAAATCGGATCCATTACTCTTAAGAAAGTAGATTTTATTAACCACATTTAATAAATTGAATTTTTAATTGGAAATTAGAAATCTAGTAAAAGATAAAAGAAAGGTCAAAAGGAGTCAAAATCAGAAAACCCCTGAAGTGGTATTCAAAAATCTAAAAAACAATTAATCATTTGAAGAATCTAACTGCAAAAGAAGATACGTTGTTTTTAAAATTCATGTTGGTACCAATTGTGGCAAATTTCTTTCCGTTTTTTGTGACCTTGAACACTATCTTCCAATCTTTGACGTCTGTGAGTACTTTTTTTATCAGTACTTCCTTTGTAACTAAATTTTGCTCTATATTCAGTGTTACTCAAATGCTCGGTGTTATTGTTCTATAATCTTTACTTTATTTTGATAAAAATAAAATGCAAGCCTATTTGGTCACTCTTAAGGAGGTAGTTAATAACCAGTGACGGCTCGTGAATTTTTTAAGAGAGGAAGCTGGACGTTTTTGTAAAAATGTACTCTTCAGCCAATTAATTTAACCTTTGCGCAGCAGACGTACCAGCTACTTCAGTGACAAAATTAATTGTTGCCCAGTAAGAACCAACGCGGAGGTATAGAGTTTCTTTTGTCAAAAAAAAGGCAGCTAGAGTCTAGCCTACTGAGAGTGTTGTCATTTCAGGTATTTTTATGGTATTTAATTTTAAATAAATAAAACAATGTTTTAAGATTTCCACAAAAATAATAACAAAATCTTAAAACGTTATTTTATTTATTTAAATTTAATAATGGATTTTCATCAAGTAAAAGCCGACACAGTTAAACATATTTTTATGGTATTTAGCCATTGGACTGGTCGAAAAAACGGCAACTGTGTTGAGCAATACGTGTTTAGGGTTTGAGATATATACGGATTTTAAAAATTATTAGAAAAACACTAAATAAAATGAAGAATGATCAACAAAATATTTCTGGTGCTATTTTCTGGAAAAATTGGCCCTTCGAGGAGCCGCCACTGTTAATAACATTAAGACTAAATTTGAACCCAAAAAGCACAAATATTTGACCTAATCACTAATAAAATCTTGCTTATTAAAGCAAAATTTTGTCTATAATATTTTCCTGTCATTTGAAAGTGATATTACCATTAAATACGATAACAGTTTTTTTATTGGAGAGGTCTCATCAGAACAAAAGTAAGACTGTGCAGTTACTGATTTACACGCAATTAATTACCATACTTATTGCCACTCTGTATATTTCTTTGACATGAAAACAAATCTGATAGTGGCACCGTATGTAACAATAAACAACAATTATTTATCTACGACTTAGATTGACTTATGTTTTTTCTAAAACTGTCACATCATTTTTTGTGTACGTCATTCATAAAATTTTTAGTCCAGTCGAAACAATATTAACTACAATGGCTAATTCAGGTAATTCGCAAACAATACCTAAAGATCTGCCAAAATCAGATCCACCGTTTTATAAATCTCCTGCTTGGGAAAAAGCGAATCCCAAATCGAACTCTTTTTATATGAACAGCTTGAATTATAATGCGACTAATCTACCGGCTCCAACGTATTCAAGCCAAAAGGATAATCAAGAGTATTATCAAAACTCTTATATAGCAACTAATCCACCGCAAACAGAGAGCCATCCAAATCAGGCCCGGAATGAGTATTACCAACCTCCAGGACAAGGTTACTTCAATGCTGGTTCCTTCGCATATGGATCCAATAATACCAAACCACAGCAATCAAGTAATACAGAATCCAAGGAATATCAATCGTTCCAGCATTACCCTCAACAAAATCCTTCATTTTCCCAATATTCCCAGCAACAGACTAATTTTCCCCAACCACAAAACTACAACAATGTTGATTCTCAAAAATACGGTCAACAACAATCGCAGTATGGTATGTATCCAGATGGAACTTATCAGTACCCCCAAGTTGCTAAAGAACCAGAAAACTTAAGTAGTATGTACAATCAATGGTATCCCCAACCGATGACCAAAGATATAAAATCCAATAATTTTAATGAAGGAGAACAGAAGAAAGAAGAATCTTGGAATGACTTTTACGGAAATCTACCTCTTTGTCAAAGATGCACCGAAAGAGTGAATAAACACTTAAAAACCAACGATAGTTCTAAAGAAGTGAAACGAATCGTATTAAATAGCTACCCTAATGAAAGTAATAGAAACGTTCCTATCCAAAGAGGTAGGTCACCTTCACCTGCTGGTAGACCTAAAAAGAGGTTCCCTACCACTATCGATGACAGGAATTAAATAATTTATATATGTAAAAATGTGTACAATATTCTATGTCAGCGATAATGATGAGTGATAGATTTATTTATAGTTATCACTGTTTTTATCTATTGTATTTTGATATCAAAAAAATGGTAATAAAAACTTTTTGTTGGTGTAGTTTATAAATGCGATTATATTTCAGAATAATGGTTCCTAAAGTAGGATCTTAATAATTACGAAGTAAAAATAGTAAGCTGATAAGAAACTTAATTTGTAAACGGAACCAAACAAGAGCTTCGTTTACCAGTTCCTGGTTTTCTTACATTTTTTTGAGATCCAAAAATGATCCAGGTTTTCAAAAATAAATTTTAATTTCAACAATCAAAAACTATTGGTTAACTGGATAAATAAAAACACTAAAAACAGTGGAAGGAAGGTCTCTATTCGACTAATTATGTTTTATATTCTTATATTAATCTAACAACGCACTTTTAAGAAAAATATACAATCAAGTCATAGGATCAGTAATCTGATTTAGGATTATCGTGCATTTAAGATAAACATATAGAGTTTTTTTAACCATTCTCTACCGTTACGTCATACATTGTCCAATCATGAAATGGATGAGACGGAATTATGACGTCATTAACGTATTGCTTAACTTATGTCGACGTAAATGTTATTTATTACTTTTGACAGTTCAACTAATTTTTTATTGTTAAAATGCCTTCCCGGTATAATGAGAAAGAGCAAAGTTTAATATTGAAGTTGATTGATTACTTTTCAAGAGAATGAGATGCTGCAATACCGCTTTTACCGTTAAATGCAGTCTACAACGTTTGGGTTCGCCCCAAAAATATAATGGGTATAATACACTATTTCATCACGATTCGATCATCCGTAATTTATTTAGTATAGTCAAAAATCATGCTTAGGGATGTTAAAGATCCCCAAGCTGGAAATTTGAAACAAATCAGTTAAAAAAATAAGTTTCAGGTTAAAAAAAAACACTAACTGTCAGTAGATAGAACGTCCTTTAACTTTAACGGTTCTATAACTAACGACAATGACGTTTAGATTGTGACAATTGTATAAGAAATCAACTTGTTAAATTTTATTCTAAACGTCATCGCCTTTAGTTATTGAATCTTTAAAGTTAAAGGACGTTCTATCTACTGACAGTAAATTATGTAAAAATTACGCAACTCATAAATCGAACTACAATTTTTGGCATTACCAATTTATTCATATAAACACACCTTAACATGCGTCAGTGAAAATAATCTTTAACATATGTAATTGATTATATTTTAATTTTGAGGTTAAGTGTAAAATAACATTCAAATAATATATGACAAACGTTAAACAGCAGAAAATGTCACCGATTATGACGTAACGGCAGAGGATGGTTAAACAAACTTTAGCCCTTAATATTATTTCTTCTTTCATAATAATAACTAGTAAAAGGAATAATCTCTGCGCGATTTTTCAAGACTACGGCCCGTTTCCGTCAACAGAAGAAGGTCCGATTCCAAAAAATGGGAATTTTTCCAATAAAATATTTTTTTGTCAAACTTTTAAGAGCCATAATCAATGAAATAATGATAAATTATTAATTTCAAATATAGCAAAAAAAATTTTTAAATATTAAAATATTCTAAAAATTATGTACAGACTTCAAAAAATTATTGAGACTTCTAAAAGTTATCTACAGACTTCAAAAAATTACTAATGCTTCTAAAAAGTAAATACAGGTTTCGAAAAAACTACTGAGATTTCTAAAAAGTATGCACAGACTTCCACAAAATTGCTGAAACTCTAAAAAGTATGTATGGGCTTCCAAAAAATTACTGAGGCTTCTAAAAATTATCCAGAGACTTCAAAAAATTACTAAGACTTCTAAAAAGTATATACAGATTTCCAAAAAACTACTGAGACTTCTAAAAAGTATATATAAACTTCCAAACAATTACTAAGATTTCTAAAAATTATGTAGTGACTTCAAAAAATTACTGAGACTTTTAAAAATTATCTACCGACTTCAAAAATTACTAAGACTTCTAAAAAGTATATACAGATTTCAAAAAAATTACTGAGACTTGTAAAAAGTATGTATAGACTTCCAAAAAATTACTGAGATTTCTAAAAATTATGTATAGACTCCAAAAAATTACTGAGACTTCCAAAAAGTATGTACAGAGCAATTAAATCAAAGTCTCCAAAACTCTTCTTATTTTTTTCTCTACTTTTTCCGTTTTTTAGTACTTCCTGCATTTACTTTTTTAATAATACCAGTTTTTTATAATAGTGAATTAGTGTTTATCATAAAATTCTAGTACATGAAATTATAGGGAAAATTTTTTGTTTGTGTTTTATGAAATGGTTCAGCTCAGAACGCTTTCTTAATTTTTCTTATATTTTTTTCGAAGAACTTTGATTTAATTGCTCCGAACCTCGCTGTGCTCGGCTCGGAGTTAATGGTAGGGGAATGTTGGATTCTCTTACTTTTCTCTCCCTTTTTCTCTATACTTTCTCAATATTTTTTCTCTACTTTTTTTACTGTTGGAATTATTATTTTCCCGACCATCCACTCCGAGCTGAGCGTAGCGAGATTCGGAGCAATTAAATCAATCAAAGTCTCCAACTCTCTTCTTATATTTTTCTTTAATTTTTACTATTTTTTAGTACTTCCTACATTTATTTTTTATTATTACCTGTTTTTTATAATAGTGAATTAGTGTTTATCATAAAATTTTAGTACATGAACTAATAGGGAAACTTTTTGTTTTGTGTTTTATGAGATCTTTCAGCTCAGGACGCTTTCTTGATTTTTATTATAACATTGATTTAATTGCTCCGAACCTCGCTGCGCTCGGCTCGGAGTGGATGGTGAGGGAAAGTTGGAATTATTATTTTCTGGACCATCCACTCCGAGCCGAGCGTAGCGAGGTTCGGAGCAATTAAGTCAATCAACCTCTCCGAAATATTAAACAATCGACCTCTCCGAAATATTAAACAATCGACAATATAGCTTGAGAATGTAAATAATATTTGCAAAATACATACCAAAAAAGTTTGTTTCTAAAACTTACTGCTGATCTGTTGTATTATTTATATTTCACTTACCTGAAAAAAAAAAGAAAAACTTGTTATTATTTTTTATTTATTTTGTTATTAAAAATATATATATTATGTGGGAGCCTGTATATTAAATATAAATATTTAAAATTAAAATAAAATAATTTTGAAGTAGTATTTCATTAAATATAAATTTTTTTTTTGATTAAAATGCATTTTTTTTATTTTATTTTTTTTGTGAGCTTCGACTGCATGATTAAAGTTAATAAAAAAGAATTTTTCTTAAAAACTCAAAATTTTCAAACTTGTTTCATTTTTAAATATACCGTACCTTAAAATGTACTGAAGTCTTGTCATAATCCTTTCCATTATCCAGTACCATTACCATGACCATTACCATTTCCATGATCATTACCATTTCCATTTATAGATCCTCTAACTTGATGTTTCCTAACACAGACATACTGCATCTATACGAGCCTGTGACGCACTGCTTTAGAGGTCGCCACAGTGAGCAAGTACTTTGACCATCGCTTGTCCGATTTTAAATTATCTATACATAATATTTAATCCCCGTCCCGTATCCCATGACTTTTTGTAAGGATAATTTATAATCGTCTTTACCTGGTCAGATGCCGTCAATATACCTGGAGGACATTTAAATTCAACATTAGACACACGCCGGATGTTTAAGATCCGAAGTACGTCCAATATTCAATTTAAACAAACCCCACTACAACTCATCATATAATACAAACACACATACCTACTACGATCACTCTTAGTAACATATGCATCTCATACTAACTTGTGACGTACTAAAGTCGCTACAAGTCAAATACTGAAATCACTTAAGTACGATTAAAAACAGGCTAGGTACTGTATAAATATATACAGTAAAGCCTATTAATAATCGTTTTATTAGTGTCACAGGATGCTTAACATATACCAGTGAATACCAAATTATTAATTATTTTTTATAAAAATATAAAAATATTGAAATACTGCTGCAATCCAGATGTTTATGATGATCTTGTAGATGTTGATCTTGATGGTAATAGGGGAGGGTGTAAAACGTTATTTAAATTAAGACAAATTAAAAATTAATCGAAATTAAATATTAAAATTTACTTTAAAAGTTGTCAAAAGTAATTTTTTTAATTAAACTATTATTAAATTTTACTTGATTATCATTTAAAAATTTATATTCAAAGTCGCGCGCCGCCCCTCCCCGTTCTTGAAGAATGCTCATGCTTCTATTAGGAAATATTTGCTATTGAAAAAATAATAAATACAAATATCAGGGCATGCGCATGCGCATACGCAACGGCAAATCTGATGTATAATTTTAAATAAAATTAATCTCGAGCACACACAACCGCAACGAACGGAAACCGTGGCCGCCCAAACCGGCGATTTTGGCAGCCAACCCGGCAACGAGGATAATAGAATATAATAGAATTGATTAAAATTAATATATTAAATATGGTCTATGGAATAGTTTCGGTTACTATCCATCTTCAGATTATATACTAAATAATATATAAAATACCATATTAATTAAAATATAATAAACAGAACTCTTAAAGATGCTAGTAAAAGTTAAAAATTAACTTAATTAATTTTTAACTTTTATATAATTTTTCATATACCATTCACCCCCTCCTGTATTTCCTCCCTATCTCCCCATATATGTCCACTTTTAAGCATTCTGCTTTTTATATTTTAATTACTATATAATTCAAGTATAATTATTTAGTATATGTCCTGAAGATGATGAGTAACCGAAACTAGTCGACAGCACCCATTTTATATTTATAAATATATTGTGGTATATGATTTTTGCTTTTTTTATTACGAAAAATATATATTATTTAAATTATTATTCTATTTTTAACAATTTTTATCATAATTAGAGATTTTTTTAATTAATTAATTTTAATGTTCATAAATTTTATTCCAATCAAAATTTAGTACGAAAATAATTAATCAATACTATTAATTATCTATCATCCTTTCCCGCAGCCGCCCGCGAACGTAACCGTGGCAGCTATGATCGAACGCCCGGTATGAGTTTAAGAACCGTCGCTAGTCGGTCGGTCGCGTGTAGGACGGGTCTTATTTATCGTAGCACTAACACTCCTGATAATTCGACGTACTGCACTGAGTTCATAGTCCATTTACCGATATGTGTGCGAGTAGTAAATATGAATGATTTGCCGTCGTGTTTGCGCAAGATAAAAATTCTTCTTTTCGCCATCATAACCTAAATAAAGTAAATATATCTAACCAATTAATTAATAATTTGGTAACACCCTGTATCATTACTTTTTACCTGTTTTTATTTTAATTACCACCACCTGAAACAAAATTATACATACAGTGTGAAAGTTAAATAGTTAATAGTTAATAGTGTTCAATTACGCTACCCTGTATGAATAATAAGGAACGAAACTAAATTATTAAATATTTTTTTATTGAATGAAATATTAAATTTATTGCTTTTAAAATGATTTTAAAAAAAATACTATAAAATTTGTAAAAAAAAATCTATAATGGTGATTTTTTTACAAAAATTGTAAAATTTGTCGTATAAAATCAAATATAAAAAATTAAATTTGCTAAAGAATATTAAAAACCAACAAAAATTTTGAAAAAAATTAAATTACAATCAAGATAATGGTGATAAAAAAATTTTAATTCTTACCTAAAAATCTACTGAAGTCTTGCTCTAATCCATTTGATTTTTCCATAAATTCCACCTAAAACAAATAAAACTATATTAAAACAACTTATTTATACAAATATATAATGTGGTTCATAAAAAAACTAATAAAAATGTATAAATAACCCTGTATCTTAGTTATAAAAAATCATAATTATCCATTTATTTTTACATCCTCAGTTAACAATAATGAACTACCCTGTATAATTATGTTATAAGGAAATGGATAAATCACTTTGTATATTGGTTATATATAATCACAGGAATCTATTTACTCTTAAATACTTATTTAACAATAATGAACTACCCTGTATATGATCATATTGTTAGAAAGTTAATAAATCACCACCCTGTATCTTAGTTATAAATAATCAGAATTATCTATTATTTATAATTGAATTTATTAAAATAAATAAATAATCACGCTATATAAATGAAAAATATTTGTTTTTATAAATCAATATTATAAAATATTTAATAAAAATAATAATTATTTATACTTGAAATTATTAAAATAAATAAATAAACACACTGTATAAATGAAAAATATTTGTTTTTATAAATTGTAATATAATAAAATATTTAATACAAATAATAAATATTCGTACTTGAAATTTTTAAAATAAATAAATAAACACACTGTATAAATGAAAAATATTTGTTTTTATAATTTAATCACCCTGTATTGTACTATTATAAAATATTTAATGAAAATAATAATTATTTATACTTGAAATTATTAAAATAAATAAATAAACACACTGTATAAATGAAAAATATTTGTTTTTATAAATTTTAATATAATAAAATATTTAATAAAAATAATAAATATTTGTACTTGAAATTTTTAAAATAAATAAATAAACACACTGTATAAATGAAAAATATTTGTTTTTATAAATTGTAATATAATAAAATATTTAATAAAAATAATAAATATTTGTACTTGAAATTTTTAAAATAAATAAATAAACACACTGTATAAATGAAAAATATTTGTTTTTATAATTTAATCACCCTGTATTGTACTATTATAAAATATTTAATGGAAATAATAATTATTTGTACTTGAAATTTTTAAAATAAATAAATAAACACACAGTATAAATAAAAAATATTTGATTTTTATAAATTAATCACCCTGTATTGTAATATTATAAAATTTTTAATAAAAATAATAATTATTTATACTTGAAATTTTTAAAATAAATAAATAAACACACTGTATAAATGAAAAACATTTGTTTTTATAAATTAATCACCCTGTATTGTAATATAATAAAATATTTAATAAAAATAATAGATATTTATACTTGAAATATTTAAAATAAATAAATAAACACACTGTATAAATGAAAAATATTTGATTTTTATAAATTAATCACCCTGTATTGTAATATTATAAAATATTTAATAAAAATAATAAATATTTATACTTGAAATTTTTAAAATAAATAAATAAACACACTGTATAAATGAAAAATATTTGTTTTTATAATTTAATCACCCTGTATTGTACTATTATAAAATATTTAATGGAAATAATAATTATTTATACTGGAAATTATTAAAATAAATAAATGAACACACAGTATAAATGAAAAATATTTGATTTTTATAAATTAATCATCCTGTATTGTAATATTATAAAATATTTAATGAAAATAATAATTATTTATACTTGAAATTTTTAAAATAAATAAATAAACACACTGTATAAATGAAAAATATTTGTTTTTATAATTTAATCACCCTGTCTTGTACTATTATAAAATACTTAATGGAAATAATAATTATTTATACTGGAAATTATTAAAATAAATAAATAAACACACAGTATAAATGAAAAATATTTGATTTTTATAAATTAATCACCCTGTATTGTAATATTATAAAATATTTAATAAAAATAATAATTATTTATACTTGAAATTTTTAAAATAAATAAATAAACACACTGTATAAATGAAAAATATTTGTTTTTATAATTTAATCACCCTGTATTGTACTATTATAAAATATTTAATGAAAATAATAATTATTTATACTTGAAATTTTTAAAATAAATAAATAAACACACTGTATAAATGAAAAATATTTGTTTTTATAATTTAATCACCCTGTATTGTACTATTATAAAATATTTAATGGAAATAATAATTATTTATACTTGAAATTTTTAAAATAAATAAATAAACACGCTGTATAAATGAAAAATATTTGTTTTTATAATTTAATCACCCCGTATTGTATTATTAAAAAATAATGATTTAATTGATTATTATAATTAATGTTAAACTAAAAAAATTAAAAATTTTTACGTACCTTTTACAATAATGTATGAAACAACTTTCTATCACTAATAATTATTGCACTTAAAATGGTACTAAATAACTCAAATTTTTGTTAAAAGTACACGCGAAGATGCTAAACGACACTTAACGAAAACCGGACGACGACGCCCGATCTCCTAACTCGCTATTATGTTTGTTTACGTTTCACCAATTTTTTTATATAAAAAATTCTTACCAAACGACTTGATTTAATGAAATAAAAATTGGAGAAAATAGATAACAATTAATTGCATGAATATTTAAATATCCATTAAGAATCTTTTATTTATTTATTTATATAGGTATATAATTTTTTTTTGTAATAATTATTTATCAATACATAATTGTTTAGTTAAAATAAATCTAACCTAAAATATTTGTTACATTTGATTGATTATGGATTATTACTTATAGATAAAGCTTAAAAAAGTCAATAATAAATCATATAGACAACAGGGAAGATTAAAATATACCTTTTAGGGTTAAGGGGGTGATTTTATTTTATTTCTGTACAAAACAAAGTTGTATAAAAAAAATTACAGTATTGTAGAATATAAAATTTCCTACAACTTCTATCTTTGCCTTTTTTAGAATTTTGCATAATTTCGCCGCTAGAGGGCGTAAAAGAAATCCATAGTTTTGGGCATTTATTTAGATTTTGACTCAGAATTACGCAGTTTTATAAAAAATTATAGAAATTCAAAATTGTAGAACATAAATTTCCAACAAATTTTGTCTTTACTTCTTTTTTTGAATTCTGAATAGTTTTGCGGCTAGAGGGCGTAAAAAAATCTATATGGAGTTTTCTCCTTTATTTAGATTTTCAGTCAAAATTATGCATTTGTATAAAAAATTACAATAAATAAAAATTATAGAACATAAAATTTTCTACAAATTTTGTAGTTACTTTTTTTTTAATTCCGCTTGGTTTCGCCGCTAGAGGGCGTGAAAAATATATATATACTTTTGCGCCTTTTTTTTTAGAGAAAATTGAAAATATAAAAATTATGAATTTAATAAGTTTTTTTGTCAAAATGCATTAATAAAGTTAATTAAAAAACAAACAAAATCAAATTTTTGGTCAAATTGAATTTTTTTATTTTTTCGTATTTTCGGCTATAACTTTTACACATATTATTTTAAAATTATGAAAAAATTCACAGTTCTAGTACTTTTTGATACTTTTCGAATGATGTTTTCACTTTTTTCATTTATTTGATAATTTTAGAAAAAACAAATTAACAAAAAATTTTTAAAAAATTCTTTATTTTACTTTTAACAATTTTAAATATAAAATCGAAGAAAGCAAAATATATCTTATATTTAGTTTTTATCCTCTTTCAAATGGCGTAAATCCCATTTTGATATTTTTAATATTTCAAAAGTTATTTAATTTATTTTAAATCAATATAAAATTTTAAACATATTCCGGATCGGCCTTTCTGTTCTCGAGTTGTCGTGAGCACAGACATCCACACATCCACACAGACAGACTCTATTTTTCTTTTAAATATCTAAAAAAGTATTCGTGGGTTTTTTTCAATTTTTTACCATTTTTATTACAATCCTTTCCAATTTTGTCCAATTTTTTTTTCAATTTTTCTTTGACTTTTTAATAGTTTTTGAGATTTTTTGAGTTGTCTTTTTAAGTTTTTTGATATTTTAAAGATGTTTTGAGGTTTTTTAAGATATCATCAGATTTCTGGTGGTTATTCTAGGTTTTTTGAGGTTTTTTGAGATTTTTTGAGATTTTTGAGATTTTTTGAGATTTTTTGAGATTTTTTGAGATTTTTTGAGATTTTTTGAGATTTTTTGAGATTTTTTGAGGTTTATTGAGATTTTTTGAGGTTTTTTGAGATTTTTTGAGATTTTTTGAGATTTTTTGAGATTTTTTGAGATTTTTTGAGATTTTTTGAGATTTTTTGAGGTTTTTTGAGGTTTTTTTGAGATATTTTGAGATTCTTTGGGACTTTTTAGATTCTTTAAGAATTTATAGATTTTTTGAGAATTTTTTGAGGTGTTTTAAGATTTATTTGAGATTTTTTAATATTTTTTAAGCTTTTTTGAATTTTTTTTAAATTCATTTTAGAGACTCGGAGACTCTTTGAATCTTTTGAGATTTTTTGAGATTTTTTGAGAATTTTTCGAGATTTTTAATTTGTTTTTTAGATTTTTTGAGTTTGTTTGAGTTTTTTTGAGGTTTTTAAAGAATTTTTGAGATTTTTTTAGGTTTTCTGAGAGATTTTGATTTTTTTAAATTCTATGATGATTTTTGAGATTTTTTGATTTATTGAGGTTTTTTAAGATTTTTCCAAATTTTATTTTCAAAGTTTTTTATGGTTTTGGGATTTTTTGACTTCTTTGAAATTTTTAGAGATTTTTTAACGTTTCAAATTTTTTTGAGATTCTTTGTGAATTTTTAGAAATATTAAGACTTTTTGAGATTTTTTGATGATTTTTTTTTATTTTTGAAATTTTTTATAGTTTTGAAGTATTTTACCTTTTTGGAGATTGAAATTTTTGATTTTTGATATTTTTTGAATTGTTTGAGATTTGAGATTTTTTGATTTATGAGATTTTTTGAGTTGTTACTTTCCCGACCAAGTATTGTGAACGAGCTTAAAAAAATTTCGAGATAAAAATGGAAATATCCATTTTGAGGTCACTTGAGATGGTTAAGACCATTTCCAGATGGAAGTGTGTTTGTCTGTCTGTGTGTATTCTTCCACGATATAGGCCACAAGGTTAAATCGATTGAGCTGAAATTTGGTATATGGGTTTGGATAACCCGTCGGAAGAAACCATTAGTTTTTGTACAACATCTGTCAAATGGAAATGTCACTATCAAAAAATTACAGATACAATAGGTCACAGAAATTGACACGCAATATGTCATTTGCAAGTCCTTAAAAAACTCTATTCAGAACAGTCATAATTATTTCTCAAACTGCCACCTGTCAAAAATAAAAAAATGTCAACATTCGAAACTTTAACATTAAATATCTGAAAAAGTATTCGTGGATTACTCGTAGGGAAAGTTTTGGGGCGATACAACAGATTTTTTTTATTTATTTCAAAAGAAAATTTAACCTTGCTATATAACTTCTTTATTTGTTCTTCTAAATCTATTACGGTTTCTATAGCAATGTTATCCTTTCCACTTTCAGACATCCTGTATATAAAACAGCAAAGTGGCCTTGTGAAACACCCTTAGAGTAAAATACTTGATTTTAATTTTTTTCTGTTATTGTAACATTGTAACAAAAAATACAAATTTTTTAAATCTTGAAAAATCTTGCAAGGGATGAATTCATCAAATTTCAAAATAACAGGATGCATTCACCAAAATTTTAAATTTGGTCTATTGAGATAACCCTTAGAGTAAAATACTTAATTTTAAATTAGGTTATTATTGCTCAATTTTTTTGTCTGTTATTGTAACATTGTAACTAAAAATTCAAATTCTAAAAATTAAAAAAAATCTTACAGGGGATGAATTCATCAAATTTTAAAATGACAGGATTCATTCACCAAAATTTTAAATTTGCTCTTGAGATAACTAAAATCGTTTTCTGATTAAAAACAAGTTGAGAAAAATATTTATAATTATCAAAAATATTTTCGAGTTAAAAAAAAACTGATTTACTCATTTTTTACAGTTTATTTATTTTTTAGTGTAAGCTTCAATAAGTTGTTTAAATTATTTTTAAATTGAAGAAAACATAAAATAGATTATGAAAAAGATAATTTATTACAATTACGGGATGAATTCACCAAATTTTAAAATAACACGATGCATTCACCAAAATTTTAAATTTGCTCTAAATTCGTTTCCTGATTAAAAACAAGTTGAGGAAAAATATTGATAATTATCAAAAATATTTTCGAAAAAAAAAAAATAAAAAAAATGGTTTATTCATTTTTTATAGTTTATTTATTATTTAGTGTAAGCTTCAATAAGTTGTTTAAATTATCTTTAATTTGTAGAAAATAAAAAAATAGATTATGAAAAAGATAATTTATTACAATTATTGGATGAATTCACCAAATTTTAAAATAACAGGATGCATTCACCAAAATTTTAAATTTGCTCTAAATTCGTTTTCTGATTAAAAACAAGCTGAGGAAAATATTTATAATTATCAAAAATATTTTCGAGTTAAAAAAAAATTAAAAAACCTGTTTACTCGTTTTTTATAGTTTATTTATTATTTAGTGTAAGCTTCAATAAGTTGTTAAAATTATTTTTAAATTGTAGAAAATAAAAAAATAGATTATGAAAAAGATAATTTATTACAATTAGGGTATGAATTCACCAAATTTTAAAATAACATGATGCATTCACCAAAATTTTAAATTTGCTCTAAATTCATTTTCTGATTAAAAACAAGCTGGGGAAAATATTTATAATTATCAAAAATATTTTCGAGTTAAAAAAAAATAAAAAAAAACTGATTTACTCGTTTTTTATAGTTTATTTATTATTTAGTGTAAGCTTTAATTAGTTGTTATTTTGCACAAATGTTTGCATTATTGTTTAAATAATATAAATAATTATTAACTACAATTACGGGATGAATTCACCAAATTTTAAAATAACACGATGCATTCACCAAAATTTTAAATTTGCTCTAAATTCGTTTCCTGATTAAAAACAAGTTGAGGAAAAATATTGATAATTATCAAAAATATTTTCGAAAAAAAAAAAATAAAAAAAATGGTTTATTCATTTTTTATAGTTTATTTATTATTTAGTGTAAACTTCAATAAGTTGTTTAAATTATCTTTAATTTGTAGAAAATAAAAAAGTATTTTATGAAAAAGATAAATTATTACAATTAGGGGATGAATTCACCAAATTTTAAAATAACAGGATGCATTCACCAAAATTTTAAATTTGCTCTAAATTCGTTTTCTGATTAAAAACAAGCTGAGGAAAATATTTATAATTATCAAAAATATTTTCGAGTTAAAAAAAAATTAAAAAACCTGTTTACTCGTTTTTTATAGTTTATTTATTATTTAGTGTAAGCTTCAATAAGTGGTTTAAATTTTGCACAAAAATTTTCTGTTTCAGTAAATAGCGCATTCACCAAATATTACAATTTTATTAAATTTCATCAAAAAACAAGTATTTTGTTGTATGTAACAAAAACGAATAAAAAATAAAATGTATAACTCTTGCTGGAGTGTAATGTAAGTAACAAAGTACATCATAGTTTTTAAAAATCACTAGAAGCAATCCCGGTTGGAGAACTCTCGAAACTTTCACAAGGATCCATATCCTTAAAACGTAAAGTTTCCCCATCGCGATCATCCTGCTCCGCCAACAAAAAAAAAAAAAGTTACTTTACAATTGACAAATACGCATAGTTGAACCCGCAGGGCTCGAGGCTAAAAAGGGTACACTTTATTTGTTGTTTTGAAGAAGCCGTAAATCACAACTCGAAACGGAGCCCTTTAAGAGTCCGTCCGTCCCTTCTTCTCTTGCAGATGATGGATGTGTTTGTGTATTTTTATTCTTAGCATTCCAGGTATATTTTTGCTGAACTTGATTTATATGCTTTCTCTGCGAATATTAAGCTTTTTGTTCGGTTTTTACTTATTTGTAGGGTAGACTGTGATAAGCTTGATGATGTATGAATGCGAACCAGTCGAACTCATTATTTATTGTTCGTCAATTCCGGTTCCAGAAAAAAGCGGACAGACTGAGAAGTTAGCGTCAAATATCAATAGATGATTTTACACACTTTTCCTAAGATCCTTCAAAACAAAAATCATAAATTATAAATCTCGTTTGCAAGAAAAACAAATTAAGGCTGGCTTGTAGGCGGGAAGGTCAGCACTCAGATATTCAAATAAAAAAATACATATAAAATTCCACAAAATGCAGTTTTTTTAGCAATTTTTAATTCCTATTTATTCTCCGTGATAATCTATTCGACCAAGTAATTATTTTGCACAAATCCAGATATAATCATACATATTAATATTGGACGAATATGTAACAAGATAATTCAAAAAGTTAAATCATCGAATTTGACTTATTTATTAGAGAAAAATAGAGTAAAATGAAAAAACTAGGGAAAAATACTAACAATTGAAACAAATAGGGAATAGGGGGTAATATTAAAAAACTGGAAAAAAATAGTAAAAAGTACGGCAAAAAATAGGAAAAAAGAAAATTTAGTGAAAAATAAAAAAAACGTAATGAAATATGGAAAAGTAGTGAAAAATATGGAAAAATTTGGAAAAAAGGGAAAAATTGGGAAATATATGGAAAATATGAAAAAGAGCGAGAAATGGTAAAAAAATAGCTTAAAATATAGAAATTTATGGAATACAAGAAAAAATTATGATTAACATGAAAAAATAAACCAAAAACAGGTGAAAATAACAAGAAATAGGAAAAATAGGGAAAATGGGAAAATAGGAAAAAATGTAAAAATAGTAATTATAAGTTAAAACAAGGAAAAATATTGAAAAAGAGGGATAAATGGAAAAAAATATAAAAAACCTAAAAATTTATTTTGTAATTCATTTTTATTGAAAACTAAGTTTTTACGATTTTTCATGATGTTTTACGATTATTTAGCATTGTTTATGAAATTTCAGATTTTACCAGATTTTTTGAGGTTTTTTTACGATTTTTTACAATTTCATACCATTTTTTACGATCTCTTACGTTTTTTAAGGTTTTTTTTAAATTATTTACGAAATTCTACTTATCTATTTTTACAACTTTTTTTACGTTTTTCACGAATTTATACGATTTTTCACGATTTTTTCCATTTTTTTTCTTTCTCAATTTTTTAAAATTTATACGAAATTTTACAACTTTTGCCTGTTTTTTACGGTTTTTTTACATTATTTATGATGTTTTACGATTATGTAGCAATATTTACGAAATTTTACGACTTTTTATCAGTTTTTTACGACTTTTCACAATTTTTTACGATTTTTTACGTTTTTTTTTTAAGATTTTTTACATTTTTCACTTTTTTTGATCTTTCTCAATTTTTTAATTAATTAACGAAATTTTATGACTTTTGCCTCTTTTTTACAATTTCTTTCGATTATTCACGAGTTTTTATGATTTTTTAAATTTTTTTTTCTTTCACAATTTTTTTAATTATTTACAAAATTTGACAACTTTTTGCCTGTTTTTTACGATTTTTTTTACGGTTTTTTACAGTTTTTTACGACGTTTTATATTTTTTTCGATTTTATTTTATTTATGATGTTTTACGATTATTTGGCATTATTTACGAAATTTTACGACTTTTTACCAGCTTTTTACCATTTTTTTCCCTTTTTTTGATCTTTCTCAATTTTTTAAATCATTTACGAAATTTAATGACTTTTGCCTCTTTTTTACGATTTTTTTACGGTTTTTTTACAATTTTTTATGATTATTCACGAATTTTTAACATTTTTTTTCTTTCTCAATTTTTTAAATTATTTACGATATTTTACAACTTTTTGCCGTTTTTTACGATTTCTTGACGGTTTTTTCAATACTTTACGATTTTTTATGATTTTATTTTATATATGATGTTTTACGATTATTTAGCATTATTTACGGAATTGTACGACTTTTTACCAGTTTTTTACGATTTTTTACGATTTTTTACGATTTTTTAAGATTTTTTACGATTTTTTACGATTTTTTACGATTTTTTACGATTTTTTACGATTTTTTACGATTTTTTACGATTTTTTACGATTTTTTACGACTTTTTACGATTTTTTACGATTTCTTACGTTTTTTAAGGTTTTTTACGGTTTTTTAAGATTTACTACGATTTTTTCACTTTTTTTATCTTTCTCAGTTTTTTTAATTATTTACGACGTTATATGACTTTTGCCTCTTTTTTACGATTTTTTTACAATTTTTTACGATTATTCACGATTTTTTAGTCTTTTTTTAATTTTTTTTTGTTTCTCAATTTTTTAAATTATTTACGAAATTTGACAACTTTTTTCCTGTTTTTTTAAGATTTTTTTACCATTTTTTACCTTTCTTTACGATTTTTTTTTAAGATTTTTTTACCATTTTTTACCTTTCTTTACGATTTTTTTACCATTTTTTACGTTTCTTTACGATTTTTTTTTTCAATTTTTTTTCTATTTTTCTAAATTTTTTAAATTAATACGAAATTTTATGACTTTTCCCTGTTTTAATAATTTTTTTACGTGTTTTTACAATTTTTTACGAATTTTCACGATTTTTTTCCTCTTTCTCAAATCGTAAAAAATCGTAAAAATCGTAAAAAATCGTAAAAATCGTAAATAATCATAAAAAACCGAAAAAATTGGAGAATTAATTTTATAAAAATTAGAACATGAAAAAAAATCTAATGACCTGTTTCGATAATTGCAAAAATGGCGGAGATATATATTTTTTTGATATTTCAACCCCCTTCAGTTTCACAGTAGGTCGGATAAAGTTTTATACAAATTAATAACAATAATTAGAATATGAAAAAAAGTGTAAAGACATGTTACAATATATTCAAAAATTGCGGATAAGAGTTTTTTGAAATTTCAACCCCCTCCAGTTCCACCCATGAAGGCCAAATCGAAAAAAGTTTTAACCCAACTAATTTTCTAACAATTAGGACATGAAAAAAGTCTTATGACCTGTTTAGATATTTTTAAGAAGAAATGGAAAGAAAATAAAAAAAAAATAGAAAAAAATAGGAAAAATAGGAAAAATCGGAAAAATGGTATATATAGCTGGAGAGTAGAAATAGGTCAAAGATTAATATCATTTTTAAGGTTTTAGATGATGCTGAGTCAATGGCCGTTGTCCGTTTGTTTCTGTCTCTCGCCTGTCTCAAATTGAATCAGGCTAACAGACAGACGGACAAAACCGTTGTATAAGATTTTTTTAACTAAAAATAAAAATTATACTGCTATAATTTGTGTATACCAGACAAAACAATGTTAGTTTTAGTTTTATAGATATTATTTATTGTTATATTTTTTACTGACTTTTTTAATAATTAATTAAGATATTATTTTTTATTTATTATTAAAACACACGGTTCTTAATAGGTTTAACAATAAAACATTTCATTCAATGGGTCAGTTGTTTCGGTTTCAGATTTGCTAGAGTGTAACAAACCCAAATCCAAAAGAACGAGAAACTTAATGTTCTGTGTTAATAGAAGCTGCTCCAAAAGTCAAAAGGAATGCATTAAATATATTAGTGTAATCGACATAGCATGCCGGATATTTTTGTAAATAATTAAAAGTAAAAAAAAGGTTCAACATCGGCCGAAGGATTGTGTAAAAGTGGCTTGGCGTGCGTAACCACCATTTCCTTTAACTTTGATTCCGCCATTTGAGCATTCACAAGAAACATTTCAAAGTTTCATTTTCTTATGTTGATTTATGTGGAAAGTTTCGGTCTGATTTCGCGGGAGGCCGACGACTTTCTTACTTTTAACGACAGCTTGTTTTCCAGTTATGTTTTCTTAGTTTCAGTCGCGGGGTAATGAAATACGACCATATCATGTGGTAAAATATATAAGTTACGTGATCGGAAACGACGGTGTGACATTTCACGAAAAATTGAAGCGAAAAAAACTTTTCAAAATAAATAATCGGTTAAGTTAAGTATTTGCCGCATATCTAGACTGAGAAAAATAACCGTCATTTTTTTTTTGATTTTTAAACCTAAATGAAAGTAAAAAATAATAAATGTATGCTTAAAAACGATTTGACTTTAAATAATTTATTATAATAAAAATATAAACATTAGTATTGTTTAGTATTTTTTGGTATTTTGTAGTATTTTTTAGTATTTTTTAGAATTCTTTAGTATTTTTTAGTATTTTTTAGTATTTTTTAGTATTTTTTAGTATTTTTTAGTATTTTTTAGTATTTTTTAGTATTTTTTAGTATTTTTTAGTATTTTTTAGTATTTTTTAGTATTTTTTAGTATTTTTTAGTATTTTTTAGTATTTTTTAGTATTTTTTAGTATTTTTTAGTATTTTTTAGTATTTTTTAGTATTTTTTAGTATTTTTTAGTATTTTTTAGTATTTTTTAGTATTTTTTAGTATTTTTTAGTATTTTTTAGTATTTTTTAGTATTTTTTAGTATTTTTTAGTATTTTTTAGTATTTTTTGATATTTTTTGTATTTTTTTCAATTTTTTAGTATTTTTTAGTCAAAAACTCAAAAAACCTTAAAAAAT
Source organism: Neocrepidodera transversa (assembly GCA_963243735.1). Taxonomy (NCBI): domain Eukaryota; kingdom Metazoa; phylum Arthropoda; class Insecta; order Coleoptera; family Chrysomelidae; genus Neocrepidodera; species Neocrepidodera transversa. Next base: position 11,373,489 of record OY725337.1, read on the forward strand.
TTCAAAAATAAAATCGAGAGAAATCTTAAAAAACCTCAAAAAATATCAAAAAACTCAAACAATCTCTACAAACCTCAAAAACTCTCAAAAATTCTTTAAAAACCTCAAAAAATCTCAAAAAAACTCAAAAAACCTAAAAAAAAAAAGTTGAAAATCTTATAAAATCTCGAAAAATTCTTAAAGAATTTTAAAAGGTTCAAAGGATCTCAAAGAACTAAAATGAATTTCCACAAAATTTCTAAAAAGCTTAAAAAATATTTTAAAATCTCAAATAAATCTCAAAAAATCTTAAAACACTTCAAAAATTCTCAAAAATCTATAAATTCTTAAAGAATCTAAAAAGTCAAAAAAAATCTCAAAAAAACTCAAGAAACCTCTAAAAATCTCAAAAAACCTATAAATCTCAAAAAATATCAAAAAAACTCAAAAAATCTTAAAAAAAAATTAAATACCTTATAAAATCTTGAAAAACTCTCAAAGAATCTCAAAAGGTTCAATGAGTCTCAAAAAACTAAAATGAATTTCAAAAAAATTTCAAAAAACATTAAAAAATCTTAAATAAATCTCAAATAATCTTAAAACACTTCAAAAATTCTCAAAAAATCTATAAATTCTTAAAGAATCTAAATAGTCAAAAAGAATCTCAAAAAATCTCAAGAAAACTCTAAAAATCTCAAAAAACTTCTAAATATCAAAAAATCTCAAAAAAACTCAAAAAATCTTAAAAAAAAGTTGAAAATCTCATAAAATCTCGAAAAATTCTCAAAGAATCTCAAAAGGTTCAAAGAGTCTCAAAAAACTAAAATTAATTTCAAAAAAAAATTCAAAAAGATTAAAAAATATTAAAAATTCACAAATAATCTTAAAACGCTTCAAAAAATCTCAAAAAATCTATAAATACCTAAAGAATCTAAAAGGTCAAAAAGAATCTAAAAAATCTCAAAAAACCTTAAAAAAAAGTTGAAAATCTCATAAAATCTCGAAAAATTCTCAAAGAATCTCAAAAGGTTCAAAGAGTCTCAAAAAACTAAAAGGAATTTTAAAAAAAAAAACGAAAAAACCCAAAAAAACTTGAATAATTTTTAAAATAAAATCTTAAAAAATCTTAAAAAACCTCAGAAAACCAAAAAATGCCAAAATAACTCAAAAAAACTCAAAAAACCTGAAAAAACCTCAAAAAATCTCAAACTCAAAAAAACTTAAAAATCTCATAAAATCTCGAAAAATTCTTAAAGAATCTCAAAAGATTCAAAGAGTATCAATAAACTAAAATCAATTTCAAAAAAAATTCAGAAAAACTTAAAACGCTTCAAAAAATTCTCAAAAAAATTATAAATTCTTAAAGAATCTAAAAAGTCCCAAAGAATCTCAAAAAATCTCAAACAATCTCAAAAAATCTCAGAATTTTAAAAGGTTCAAAGGATCTCAAAGAACTAAAATGAATTTCAAAAAAATTTCTAAAAAGCTTAAAAAATATTTTAAAATCTCAAATAAATCTCAAAAAATCTTAAAACACTTCAAAAATTCTCAAAAAATCTATAAATTCTTAAAGAATCTAAAAAGGCAAAAAAAATCTCAAAAAAACTCAAGAAACCTCTAAAAATCTCAAAAAACCTATAAATCTCAAAAAATATCAAAAAAACTCAAAAAATCTTAAAAAAAAATTAAATACCTTATAAAATCTCGAACAATATATATATAACCTTTGAATTCTTTTCCTAATTCTTCACTTGTTTTCTTTATCTCATTTTTATAAATTTGAATATTATCTAAGTGATACCCATAAATTTTTTTATGATAATTTCTAGGATTAAAAAACATCATTTACCGCTATATGGTCAAATATCATCTGAATGCGATGGCTATATCGATATAATTGTTGATACTCGTACCAGTAAAATTGAGATTGGGAAATCATTCCCGATATAAATTTCTTGCTTGAATAGCGTTTTCACCAATGCTTTAAAAGGTAATAAAATCGCACTTCAAAAACACTTAACAAATAACAATCTCACAACACTGCTTGAATATCGCTGATTGATGTAAATTTATCACCGATTCTTCACAAACTCGAACAGAAAAAGTCACATTCCGAGATAATGAATGCACTGCATTCGGATTCACTCTAATACAGTGGCGTAGGTATTTGATTTCTTCAAGTAACCTTCTTTTTATAAAGGTTATTAATTATCTACAGTTTTTATACAAAAAAAGATTTTCTTATTTTTTTTAACATATTGATCAAGTCATTTCCTTGTCCTACAGACAATTATGTGTATATATATATATGTATATATCAAATGTCTTTCTTTTTTTCCAGTTCTTCCCAATTGCCGTCCAGGTCAACCAAAAGTCTTCGGCGTAGCTAGGCATGAAATAGCCCGAATCGTGTGCGAACTAGAAGGGAATCCTACTGATATGGAATTCATCTGGAAATTTAACAATTCCGCTGATACTTTCGACATTCCGAGAAGCAACATCCAAATAGAGAAAGGCAGAAGCGTCGCCAATTATCAACCAATGAGCGAACTCGATTACGGGACGTTATTGTGTTGGGGAAAGAACGAAATCGGCATGCAGAAGGAACCTTGCATTTTTTATATTAATCCTGCTGGTAAGTTATGTTAGATTATTGCAGGAAGATTTTCTTTTTCAAGTAAACTATATAAAATAGCAGGAAATTATTTTTTTAAATAATGAAATTACAACTGTTAGAAGTCTTCCATACAGTTTTGTTCTTAATGTTGTACTTGAAGTTCGACCAAACTTTGACCAATAAAGTTTTGGCTCTTTTTAAACTTTTTACTCGTAATATTTTCAAGGGTAATACCTCAAGAGGTGATAATCATGTTGTGTCTAAATTTCATGAAATAAAAGCCTACTTGTATTCCCAAAAATTATTCATCAACATAAATTCTTTCCAGAAATGTAGTTTTTGGCACATTTTCTTTAACACTTTTAATTATATTATTCAATTGGTATTTGAACAACCAAAACGATTTTTTGTTAATTTTTCGTCACCGTTTTGAAAAACTTTCTTTACATTGAATTTTAGAAGAAAAAATAGATACGTCAGAATAGAATAAAAAAGAAGGGACTGTGAGTACCAATACCTCTTCCACTGTGACCTTTTCCGATCTATTGTGGATTAGAGACTTGTCCTAGTTATTAGACTCTATAATCTAGTAAGTAGTTCTTCTATGTAGCATTCCACTTTAGGATTGTCCTTAGCCTACATAGCCCTTCACAGTAACAAAGTATATGTACTGCGGTTTCCTGACAAAACCTGCAAATGGCTTCCTCTTCCAGACCTATTGTATTTTTTGAATCTGGAGGTTCCGGGTAAGTTTTGGATCTAACATTACCCCCAAGATATTTTACCCCTTCCTTTAGATTTACCTCTTCGCCAAGAAGCTGTAACAGGCTAAGGCCCTCTAAATTCCTCCATTTGATGAATGCTACTATGTTGGACTTGGTAGATCTTATTTTTACGTTTAGGGTCATCTGAAATCGTTCCCTAATTATAGTATTGAATTTTTCGTGGGATAATATAGTCATCTGTATACCCCAATGTTTTTTGTCCTTCTTCTTGTCAGTAGTACATCGATTACCAGATTCCATAGGAGAAAAAATAGAACTCTTCCGTGCGGAGAACTTCTGGTCATATGAGTTGCCTTTTTCTCCCCCATCAGAGATGTACATATTAGCATATAGTCTATGCACCTGCAGCACGTTGCGTCAATACCCGAGATTCTTGAGATTGAGATTCTTGACGCTCTGGCTATTGAGTCTAGCTCCTTTTATGTCCAGAAAGGCCGCTAATAGCACCTCTCTCGTTTCCATGACACTTTCAGCTCTGTTTACAAGCTGATGTAATGCAGTTTCTGTAGACACTTTTAGTCACTACGCCGTCCCTAATATGTCTGTTTAGCAGTTTTTCTAGAGTCTTTAGTACAATAGACATTAGGCTTATTGGTCTTAGAGCTTTTGCCGTATTCTGTCCAGTTTCTGTAGTCACGCCTGCTTTGTAGGTATATTGGTCTCAATGTAGAGGTCTTTTATCACATTAGTTTATACTGCGCAACTCAGTATGGTCATAACAAGTTAGAAACTTGCTTCAGGAATAAGCCTTATATTTTATTATAATGACCATAAAAGTTTTATAAGGGAATCACTGTCACAATTACAAAAAATAAACCAAAAGTCAGTAATAAGTACCATTAGTACAGCAAACTTTTATCTGATAAAATTTAAAACTTTATCATTGTAGCCAACCTAAATTTAATTATTTATGCTGACATCTAGTGCTCTGGTCCCAAAACACAAAAGCAAGTTGAACTTGAGCCATTTAAGTGAAACGTCTATGGTAAATAGTCTTTGCATTAAATGTCAGATTTTGTAGGTGAGTTCGGCTTGGTAACTCCTTTTACCCCGCTCTTGATCTAACCGTTCGAGTACTGACAAAAATTCGGTTTAGATGTTACTCCAAATACTCACACTCTACTCCTAACGCTCCAAATTCTTCAAGCCGATCTCAGCTTATAAATAAAGATAATCTGTCAGTAAACAGAACGTTTATTAACTTTAAAGATTCAGTAGTTCATTTCTTGTGTAATAGTCACAATCTAAACGTCATTTTCATTATTTACAGAATCTTTAAAGTTAATCTACTCCTGACCGAATGATGTTTAGATTGTGACTATTGTACAAGAAATGAACTTGAAAAGATTTACTTTAAACGTCATTGAGTCTTGAAAGTTAATGAACGCACTGTAATTAAATAAGTTGTATAGTGACTGGTAACAAATTTTATTAGTTTTGTGTTACAAAATCGTGGCTGAAAAATGGAATTTGAAGTACTTTCTCATAGAATGGGGGTTCGGGAAATTCCTGGACCTCCATATAGGCAAGTTTTATATCATGCGATATTCTATAATTACTTCTGAACAAAACATAAAACGCAAAATATTTAAATCTACGTATTTAAAATAAAAATTCTGTTTATCCAAGACAAAAATAATTAGAGAATATTGTAATATAATTAATTTATAAACTTACCTTTAAAGCGGACTAGGAATTCCCCGAGCTCCATTCTATGAGAAGTTCTTCAAATTCCATTTTTAAACCATGCTTTTGTAACACAAAACTAATAAAAAAAACTTGTCACCAGTCAATATACCTACACATAACCAAATACCGCGAATTATGGCTTGTAGCTATCTGTGCAATACACGGTGATTTTATTATTTTGTTGTACCTAACATCGACAAGTCATCATCCAAGACTTGAACATAGATGACGGCAAATTAACTTACAAATTTTCACGATGCTGCTACGATTACAGCCGATCTTGTGCGAAATGCAAAATTGCCGTTAGTATTAATTAAACCTATTAATTGTAGTTAATATACTTTGCTTTGGAGTAATTCTACAAATTTGATTGGGGTTGGCGAGGATTTCTCAATTCAACTAGTTTTCTCAGTGCGTTCTAGCTATTGACAATAAAATGTGAATAAAGGTCAAAAATCCATCAAATTGATTGTTGGATGTTATTCAATTTTATTAGTTACAATTAAATTATATCCAATTTATTTTTGCTTTTAAATTTTGTATACAGGAAATCATAATTCACAAAAATCCATAAAGGTTGATGTCATTAAAGCAATAAATTCGAATAATTGTTCATGTAACTGTCAATATTATTTTTAATTTAATGTCATCACATTTTTATACCTTGTGAATAAATTTGAGGAAATTTACGACACGAGCTGGTCGTTTGGAAGAAAATAAAATCGTAAAAGTATTAGTTAACCAATCTAATTTCGAATAAATTGTTTTAATCGCCGTTGGCATATTTTAAATCGATTTAGTTTTTGATTGATATCCTCGGCTTGAGCCGATAATTTCTGACACATATTCAATTGATAGCCGGTTCCGAAATATAATTTCGTTTTTATTGGCGGAATAACGATCCGAGGCGTACGTGCCCATGTTACGCTTTCGTTCGCTAATTTTATTTTGACGTGTCCGGTTAAAATATTTCTAATAATGAATATTTGCATCGAATTTTTAAATATCGAGTGAGTGTCACAATGTTGATAACGTTTATTGAAACGGGAAGTAAAATTGAGATATTTTTTATTACCAATAATTAATTTTTCTATCTCAATAAATTTATAGTTTACATTTTAAAGTTTCCAATAATAAATTTTAACTCTTTATATGTGAAAACGCCGATATAAGTTATATTTTTTTAATCTAAGATTAAATTATAGAAATGATTCATCCAAATAAAAAACTTATGATCCGCCACTGATAAATACGACAATATTCATTATCAGGTGCACAGAAATGTACCTAATCTCTAATAACATTTTTTTAATTTTCATAATTCAATTGAAAACAATTTCGTGTCAGAGAGAGCCCGTAGGTGGCGTTTTTCCATTAATTTCCATTAGTCAATATTACGAGACGGGTACTTTTCGACGAGGCTGTGTATTTTTAATCAAATTCCTAATCACCGGCTGCAGGAATTCATCTAATAAGAGCAACCCAATTTCTCTCTAAAACCTTTGTAATGAAATTATATTTACACGTCGCGCACACAGCATCATTCCACTTGGCGAAAATAGTAAAAAAGGGTTGATTTGATGCCCCAGCAAATATTTATTTTGTACGAGTATTAACATGTTTATTGCTTGTTCTTAAAAATACGAATTGTTTTTTGTTGTGTTATATTTATGCTATGTTAAATGCCCACATATACGAGACAATAAAAATTCATCTTTGACCATTACCGTTAAATTTATTAATTTTTAACCTAATAAGGATCAATCAGATGTGTCCATAGCGACATTCGACGCCAAAAAGTTTTTCTAATAAAAACCTATGAGCACTGATGATCGATCCATTTTAATTTCGGTATAAAAAATCTATCTTGGTGATTCTTGTAGTGCCTAACGGCACTAAATTATATTGTTATTTATCGGTTATTAAATAGTCCATAATATTTAATCTGTTTAAAAAGAACAACAAAATTTATTGATATATAGTTTGTCTCATATATCCCCGAAAAGTGTGTGAAGGCCACTTGCTCCGGACAGCGTCAGTGGAGAAAAAATACTCCAACGGTCGTTATGGCATCGACAAAACCCTTAGCGGACAAAAGGGCGGTCTTTACTTGCTTTAATGGGTTGAGTACCTGGGTATTTGCACTGGTATCACAATACATAAATATCATTAATTAAAAAAATAACTGGCGAAGAAAAAAAAGGTGTGCAACACGGTTCTTTTCTCGGTGAAGTATCGGCCGGTACGGGCACTATTTTCAGGTTGACGTGGTGGTCGAATTGTACGGTTCCGGTACAATTAAACTTGGCTTCGCTCCTTCAGCTTGACCTATCTCTAATTACGGTATTGGAGCTGGATCTAGTTATCAGCTCGAGCTCCCACTCGAACTGGGACTGCAACTATAACTCGGACTGCCACTGGAACTAACTAGGTCGAGTCCGGCCGCGATATACCATAAGGTTGGCTGGGTATGCAAAACCCGTACGCTAGTAACTCGCATTTTTCGGCAAGGGTTTACGACTGACCTTATATTCGAAGCAAGGTTGCCTTTACCATAATTTTAAGTTACTTGTAGTACAGTGCCGTGCTCGATATAATTAATATATTTCAATTATTACCATATTTAAGTAATTTCGTTACACTGTAATTTACAACGGTCAGAATTAAGATGCAGAAGACTTGACCATCAAATTAGAATATCTCTACTTTGAAAGAACAAGGTTGTAATAATAACATTATTTGAACCGGACTAAGAGCTACTAGAGCTCATTTATTAACGATTTATATCTTGATTTAGATGTTCTACAATAAAATGCTGTTTCAAATAACGAAGCTGCCATTGCACTGTAGATTTTTAGAATTCAAACCAGCACATATACATAAACTTTTCACTTAACTGCACTGTAAATGTATTAGCAAGATTGTTCTTATTATTTTAAAAACATAATAAAGTCTAGTTTAATATGTGTGATAATGAGAGAATCTCCATTTAAGCTTGCTGGTTTGGGTTAAATAATAAACTGATTCTTTTTAGTTGTCGATTAGATTTTAAAACTAGCAACGGTTAGCACACTTTAATTTGATTCATTGATATAAATATGGAGGTTGAATGATATAAGTTCAAACAGAGAATAAACCGTTCAAGATTAAAATTTATAACAAGGAACCCCGCACAAACCTTATGGGAATTTTCTCCCGGTCAAATTGGATATGTTGTTCGTTTCGGCATCCTGAACAAAAGTTTAAATGGGCACAAAGCTCAATTTTGCCTATGTTGGCTCCTACGGAGCTCGAAAGCTCTACGGTTTCACTATTATTTACTACTCTTCGAAAGTTTAGTATTTACTGCGTTATCAAAATGTCCCGTTTTCGAGGTCACTGCATCCAAATCCAAGGCCAATATAACAATATTGACAGTTGACAGAAGTCAACTAGCTGTGAAACAACAAGGAATAAGCAAAATTGGTAAAATCTACATGTATATATATATATTTTTGAGGTTGCTGAGTTCAAAACTAATGTTAAAAGACGATGTTGACAGCTGTCAAGTAACTGTCAAAAAATATTTGATCATCAAAATTAATAAAATCCACATGCAAATATATGTTTTTGAGGTCGCTGAGTTCAAAACTGATGTTAAAAGGACGATATTGACAAATGACAATTGACAATTAACTGTCAACCAACAAGCAATAATCAAGACTGATAAAATCCACATGCAAATATATGTTTTATGTTGTGTTTCCCTCACTGTTTTCTTTCTTGTGTCAACTCTTTGACTTGATTAATATTGTCATCATTTTCTCCTTCCTTCTTTCTCTTTTCACGTCTCCTTTCACTGATCCTTCCCAAACAGCTCTTAACAGACAAGGTCTTCTCAGTACAGGTCCAATCCAATTTTTTCTCCAATCTTCTATTGTTTTTATAAGATTATGTTTCTCTTTCGCTCTCTTTAAAACTTCCTCATTCCTCACCTCATTTCTGCACTATTTCGTCCATATACATTTTAAAAAGGTGTTGGGGATAAACAAGATCCTTGCTTGCCACCTTTTCCATTCTCGAACCGGTCTGTTCTACTGGTACCAACCCGTAATGCCACTCTCTGGTTCATGTTCAGTACGTTGATTAGTCTCCTTTTTCTCTAGTTAATTTGAAATGGGCTCTAGGATTCAAAACTTTATTTTTGGAAGTGACGGATAGTAAATATCAACAACAATAATCAATTAAACAAGAAAGAACCTAAAAATCGAACGAACTGAACTTTAAAAATAACTAACACTACCGCGCAACGTCTATTATTTAAAAAAATATCTCTTCTCATGTTGGTGACAGTGACCCCCCCTCCCCAAATCAACAATAAGTTCAAAGGTTCATCTTCCATTATGTATCCGAGTCGGCGAAGGTAGTCAAAGGCGGTACCAAACATATTACAATTTTGGGAATAGATAGAACGAAGCGCTAACTGGATCTTTAGAACAACCACGTAAGTATAAATGGTGGATCCAACCTTTTCGCACCGTGGCCGTAACACACACCCAATTCCGATGTTCTCCAGTTCACCTCGGCGAAATTGATACCACTCGTTAGTTTTTTACTTAGACATGCTCTTACACTCTCCGCAACCCTTATTCATTTCTGGTCCGTACTCATCACCCCATACACCTCGCCGCCACTTATTATAATTTTAACCAATTTTAACAGGGGTGCCATTAAAAGGGTACAAACATAAGAAAAAAAGAAACTAGAAATACCCGTGCGCGATACAAGCTCGTTTCTGTTTTAAAATCTTTAACAATTTCTCCCATAAAGCTCAGTGAAACACGTTCCCTAGCTCTACAAAGAAAAGATAAAATTCTATGTCCATTTCCACTATAAATTTTACAAAACTAAGTACATCCCTTGTACCAAAATAAAACTATTCCTCAACCAAGGCTCGATCACTATTATCATATACCTGTAGTAGATGGTGTTCCCCTTCAGACCAATTTCCCTAGAAAGGTTACTAGAAAAGTAACTAGATTTTTCCCCAGATTGGCCTTAAACTCAAGCGAACCCGCAGCCACCTGTCCGCTTACGACGAAAACGACGAAAAACGTCGAAAACGATAAAAACGTCGAAAACCCGTCAAAAACGTCAAAAAACGTCGAAAACGACGAATACGACGAATACGACGAAAACCGTCGAAAAATGTTGTTTTCGTCGTAAGCGGACAGATGGCTGCGGGTTCGCTTGAGTTCAAGGCCAATCTGGGGGAAAATCTAGTTACTTTTCTAGTAACTTTTCTAGGAAGATTGGTCTGAAGGGGGACAATATCTACTACCTGTTATTGCTCTCAGTAATATTTTAGCTGGATGAACTGATCGTCCTGTATTATCCACACTTTTTCGTTCTTTTCTCCTTTTAACGTGATTTCTTAGTACGCTGTTTTTTCCCAGAGATCCGACTGGAAAACTATTTTACTTCCAGTACATTTTGTATTCAAAGACCTCAATGTTTGCTTTTCCTTGTCCTATACCTGTTCTTTTAATAGCTGTATTGGGTCTTTAATGCGGTGTATTCTTTTTTGCCGTCCCATTGGTCCCGAACGACTCATCGGCCTTTAAGATCAGTTTTATATTGCCAGGATAACAGAATGCCACGTCCTCTCTTTCTGAGCTTATCCGCCCTCCGAAGAGGCCTTTTAAAGGAAGTTTGACTTCTTATTCAGAAAATACCTCGTTAGTGAAAACAAAGTATATTGTGAAGGTTCGAGGTTGTCATATAAGTAGGAGAGAATATTTAAGATCCATCCTTCCCCCTTTTGCCTTAACTGTTTAACTATACAATTAAAACCGAATATAATTAACAATTTGATTGCAATTTTCCATTGGTTATTCGCTGCCAAAATTTTCATATTTAATTTTTTTTTCACAAATCGTTTTTTGGTCCTGAACTGATCAGAAAAACATTAGTGTAAAAACGTAAAATATTAAATGCAAAATTGACAGAGTTTTTCTAGCACTAAATGCTGCAACTGAGCGAGTTATGATCAATTTTTGGACTAGTAATAAGACACAGCTAAAGTGAACACTTTGAAGAGTATGTTACCTTTAAAATAAAGGATGAAAGTTACAAGATCAAAAAAAAAAGATTTTCTAAGAAATATTTATGATTCAGATTATATAAGACTACAAAAACAAAAAATATTTCGATTTATATACATCCCGAATTTCGAACTTCAAAATCTGGTCACCTTACTGGATAAATTTTACTGGAATATTATCCAGAAAATATAAACTTTTTTAATATTAATCTTTCAGTTCATATTAATGTCTATTATATATTTTAATATTTTATAATCTAAAAATAGATTTAAAATCAACACAATATTATTCCGTCTTTCTCTCAGACTTTTTTCTGTCTTATTGCAAAATGTAGTTAACAAAAATAAAGTACATAAACGACTGTTTCTATGCAAGCTTATCTTTCTCTTATATTATCCTATCATTATAAGAGACAAAAAATATAGATATGTTTCTTCCCGCTACGATGCTTAATTTACATACCATGTCACATGTCTCCTACCAATAAAAAACCACCAACCCTCCTCTCCGTTAAACATCAGAGCACACACTCTCTCGCATCCAGACAGTGAATCAAGTCAGTCATGCATTTACTAGAGAAAAAAGTTTCTTCAAATAAATAAAATGGCGGGTAATTAACCGCATCCAAAAAGTTTTCTGATTTTTCATAATAAAAAATCTAAATAGTTTTTACAGTGAGTGAAGTGATTAAGTACAATTTAAATGTTCATATTTGGTACTTAGAAAAAATAGAATAAAAAATTACATTTCAATTTCAAATACTATTTTTATTTAAACATTCATATTGGTTTAACTTCTACACAAGAAGTTTGGTCCTTCGAAATCCTGGAATTATTTTAACACGTTCGCAGCCTAGTATTCTTTCAATAGTTATTAATACTAATATTCATAATTCGTTCCTTACATTTAAACAAAAAAAAATTTTAAGTGTCTTGATTTCTTAATAATATGTGTCTTTTGACGACTTTCAAGATGAAGCGTCTAACTGACGATGCCTAAAACAATTAAAATACGTGTTTTTAAATCCAAAGTTACATTATTATAAACCAAAAATATTGCGGCCGATAATGATAAAGTCGTCATTTTTTTTATAAATTTATTATAAGAATGAATTTTATTACACTCCTGCTAACAATTTAATTTAATCATAGAAGAAATTTTCACATTTGAATAAATATTTTATTACTTTTACAGGAAAACCTGACCCTCTTTCCAACTGTACTATCCTCAACCAAACCGACAAGTCTTTAAACGTAGACTGCGTGGAAGGATTCGATGGAGGTCTTCAACAAGAATTTATAATGGAAGTTTTCGATATGGCAGCACGAAAAATGGTCAGTAACGTATCATCGAGATCGCCAACTTTTACCGTTGGCGGACTACAATCCGGCGTCGGATTCGAAATCGGATTGTACGCCTCTAACAAGAAAGGAAGAAGTTCAGTTAGTCGGTTGCAAGCATACACGCTTAAATCTGCTGAAAAACATACAGGTAAAAATAACAATTTTTTCTACTTTTTGAGTCCTCAACATCCTTACACAATGGATTCCTACAATACACTACCCTGACCTTCCTCTTTATCGATAGCTTTCAGTAGTTATTCTATGCCAATCCTACTCCATCCGGTTTAGATAAGGGATTGTGGGCGTGTCCGGGGCCGGTAACCAGTGACGTCACAGCATGGGCGCTTTTATTATGGGTTAAGGTCAAGGCCTACTCCATCCGGTTTAGATTGTGGGCGTTTCCGTTGATAACGGCCCGTAACCAGTGATGTCACAATTCCCATCCGGTGATAAGAGTTTGTGGACGTTTCCGGTGATAACGGACCGTGACCAGTGACGTCATAGGACGCGGTAATCATAAAAATGTCAAGGTCGTCGAAAGTTCAAGGTCACCGCTTCTTTTTGAGGACTTAACTTCGATATATGGCCAAACCTGTTACATCCGTAACATCTCTACTTCTTTGCCGGACAATTGTCTTTGAGATGACTTTTGTACAGCCTCCCTCTCCACTTTTTTCTCTTTACCTGGTTGGCTGTTTCTAAATTGTTTCCTATTGTGAACAACATTCACTGTTGTGGTGTTCGATAACATTTTCACCTATTTCTTAGCAAGTTCACAAGCCTGTGCTATACTGCAAGCCTTAAAGAAGTTAAAATGTGTTTCACATAGACAAACCTGTCGCGCAAAGCTTCTTCTAGAAATTATTTGATCTGGTATTTATTTGCACTTATTAAATACAAATCTTTCGCTAATTTCTGTCAATCTGTCAAATTTTTCGAAGGTTTGCCAGGTGCTACTAGATTTTTCAATATGCCATATACTTCGGAGCCCGTTAGCGTTATGAACAATGATACCTTCATCCCTTCTTCAATTGCATTAGCCTTGAAAATATGTTCTATTCTATCTAAATTATAGTAAGGGGGCAAGCGGGGATTTGGGGATTTAATGAAGCACGGCAGATTAGTATATGGAGGGATACCTTGCACCCAGTTGAGTACCTTTACCGAATATGAGCTCCTAATATATAGCCACCCGTCTAGGATAAAGAATCAGAATAGTAAAAATAGAAATTCTCGAGCGCGTCAGATTAAGGTAGGATGAATTAACTACATACTAAAAGGTTTACATTCCAATAATCTTGTACTTTCAGTGTGACGTAATGAAGTGGGGAAGATACAAATTTGTTAAAAAAAACGTCACCTTGAAATACTTAATTTTTTTTTTCATTTTGAATACTTTAAAGATCACGAAAGTAATATAATCTGCCGATTTCGTCAAGGCGGAGTACTTAAAATCAATAAAGTGTGGTGCGTGCAGCTGCTAAGAATTATGTATTTCCCACTCCGCGCCTCTCTTCCCTTCTCACTCTTTTGTATCTCTCACTCTTTGGCACCGCCAATACACTACTTTCTGTCGCCATGATGCCATCCCAGCTGATCGCAATAACGCGTTCATGTTCGTATATGTACAACGCTTTGATTTGTTTATTGTGTTTTAAAAAAGTTTCATAAATTAAATATTCTATCTAAATTATAGTAAGGGGGCAAGCGGGGATTTGGGGATTTAATGAAGCACGGCAGATTAGTATATGGAGGGATACCTTGCACCCAGTTGAGTACCTTTACCGAATATGAGCTCCTAATATATAGCCACCCGTCTAGGATAAAGAATCAGAATAGTAAAAATAGAAATTCTCGAGCGCGTCAGATTAAGGTAGGATGAATTAACTACATACTAAAAGGTTTACATTCCAATAATCTTGTACTTTCAGTGTGACGTAATGAAGTGGGGAAGATACAAATTTGTTAAAAAAAACGTCACCTTGAAATACTTAATTTTTTTTTTCATTTTGAATACTTTAAAGATCACGAAAGTAATATAATCTGCCGATTTCGTCAAGGCGGAGTACTTAAAATCAATAAAGTGTGGTGCGTGCAGCTGCTAAGAATTATGTATTTCCCACTCCGCGCCTCTCTTCCCTTCTCACTCTTTTGTATCTCTCACTCTTTGGCACCGCCAATACACTACTTTCTGTCGCCATGATGCCATCCCAGCTGATCGCAATAACGCGTTCATGTTCGTATATGTACAACGCTTTGATTTGTTTATTGTGTTTTAAAAAAGTTTCATAAATTAAATATAATGAGTTTTACATGAACTACGACAACGAGTGAAAATATTTCTACCCCTTCGTACGGCTACCCCCAACTAGCAAGCCGGCAGATTATTGTCTCTCCGTTACTATAAACACGTAGGACGTACACGCTATTAATGTCTGGCACGCTCTAGAATGTCTTTGTGACCATTTTTTTTATATTTTTGAAAATATATACACGCTCCCTTCGCCCAATGAAATTTTTTTGTAAATCATCAGATTTATGAAATTTCTCCGAATAATTGTTAGATTATTGGACATTAAGATGAATCGTATATATCTTAATCTGACGCGCTCGAGTATTTCAAAAGGAAGATTTTTTCTGCATTTTTCAAAAATCACCGAGACGTCCAAATCGTCAGAAAATTAAATGAGAACTTTCTTTGGGTATACTTGCCACGCCCTTAAAATATCTGACACGCTCGATTATTGTTTTTTTATTTTCAACCTTTCCGTACAGCCACCCCCATCGTGCAACCCGTCAGATTAAGCAACCTCCATTAATAAAAATACGTTGGGCATACATAATATCAATATCGGATATTTCCAAGTAACGGTTTAGACGCTCCTCTCATTGATAAACGGGTATACATTATATAACATTTTTTTCTTTTTATCATCTAAGCTTCGAAATCTAATAGGTCCTCATGACGCTCGAGTAAATTCCCATTTAGCATCGTGACCTCCCCTACTCTTGACTTCTTTTGAACGGTTCAATGCTTCCTATGAGAGCCATTCTTTTGGTTAACCTCCCTTTTTGTTAACCATATCGATTATTCACTTATAAATCGATTTTATTGACAACAAAATGGCTACAGCTATTACTCGATCCCTATATGAACTACCGGTCGAAGTTGTATTCTCCTGACCCCCCTCTACCTGATACCAACCTAACATTGATGACAAGATAGCCAACTCATGAATTCAACAGTTATCAATCGCTTTTTCACTACGTTCCGAATCAAAAATAGTTCCTATCTTAAACTTACAGTTCGTGCTGGATATTATTTTTACTTTTCTTTATTTTTTAGGTCTTTTCACTTCATACTTTTTTCCGAGCTGTTGTCACTAAAAATGCCTTTATAATCGCTTAAAATCCTACTTTGTTATCTTATCCCTTCTTTAATTAATATTATATATCTTTCTGGCTCTAACTTTTATATTTTAGATTTAGTTTCTTCTGGAAATTTTCCCAGAGCTCTTGTCACGCCATCGTATCTAGTACCTATGTAGGCATTTATTCATAACTGTCTAAGAATATTTTGAAACCTGTTGTATTAATCTTTGCCCAAATGCAAATCCACCCAATATTGAATAGCACATAAACCTTGATGTATTAAGATTGTTTGTTAATAAAGAATTAAATACGAACCCACTTAATATACATAGGCGGAACAATACTCAAATGTATTATCTAAATATTCTTTTACCAATGATCTTTTTTAAGAGAAATTAACTAGATGTATATTTGAAATTTTATCATTGCAAAACTATTAAAGTTAAAAACTAATATAATCCATCCTTAAAGGGACACCTCTGACTTTCTTGTATATTATTCCAATTATATTTTGTGTGTTGAGGATGAATTTTGGCTTTGTGGGAATTCAAATAGGGCCTAATTATAATTGTAGGGGGGCTATTAAAAGGGAAGGCCTTAGGCCATTGAGATATGAATGATAATTATAAACTATGAAGGACTAATAGACATCACAGAGCGAATATTTGAGTTATATAACTAATAATTCCTCCCTTTTATTATATAAGTTTTCTCATTGATCTGTCAAGTTCATATTTTCGTTTTAATAAATGAAATAGATTCGAAAATTAATAAAAAAATATAACTATAAGTATGATTTTTTATTTTCAATATTTTTTGATAGTTTTTCTTTTTTTTTCTTTCTCCGATAAACAATTTTCGAAATTAAATCAAATCGATCTATTTGCTTCATTTTGTCTTTGGTAGTTGCTCTGATGACTTTGGCACATATTTTTGTAATGGATATTTAGACTGATTAAAATTAATTATACACGAATTCGTGACAAAAACCAACTTATAAAATCCAAATTACACATTTACTTTTTTGTAGACCCTCAAAAAACAAGTATCTATAATTGAAATAAATGATTATCATTAACGAAAGCCGGTCCACGGTGCTTTGTAATTATTTTGTTGCGTGTACATTAAAACAAAAAACAGCAAGAGCGCGGGGTATTTCAGGTTTGAGTAATAATTATTTTATGTTTTGTACGTGTGTCTGATTATATCGGCTTATTCATGATTTTCCAACTGTTTAATATTCGCGCTAAAATATTTATACGGGTTTTAGTTCTTGATTAATGTATTGAATTAATATGTGGGGATACCTGTAAACATTTATAATGAATTATTTGTAATTTTGGATATAGTCGTTTCCAAAATGCAAATCATTCAGTAAAACGTTACAGAATTATGAATCGTTCAAATTGTGACTTAAAACAACTTTTATTATAAAAATTTGACGATTTATATTTTAATTTTTTAGCAGCACAAGTCCTAATCAAACCAACACCACCAGAAAACTGCACACTCCTTCACCAAACAATCCACTACCTCCAAGTCAGTTGCCAAATATCCGAGCACTACCTTCGCCAATCGAACACCTACTTATTACAAGTATACGATGCCAATACTCGCCTACTGCTTGATACTGCGACGTCGGAAAATCCCGCCGACATAATTATACGAAACTTGCCTCAAGCGCCCGAAGAGTTGCTTTTGTTTATCAGGACTATGGATGCTAAATCAGTCATGAGTGATGCTAATGTCATTTATGTTCCTGCTGTTGGTAGATTGGACGTTGGTGGTAAGTGCAATGGTGTTGGTATTGGTGTTTGGGCTTGTTACCATCTAACAAATCGATCTCTGGGCTGTGTTGGACTATTTATTTCCTTGAATTATCTCATCCATAGTATTTTTTGTATTAGAGGATGATAATTATATTTTTTTTAATTTCAGCATCTACCCCTATGCTCCTGCAAATAACTCCCCTATTGGGAACGCTAATTGGAGTTGTGGCAGCGCTAATTCTAATCGCTATCATCATCGTCGTAGTGATACGTCTTCGTGGTGGAGGTGAACATGATGACAAAGACTATGATGATGGTGGTTTAGCATCTACAGGAAGACGATGCGTAGCAGGAAATAGTGATAAAGCTAGTACTGAACCACTAAATAAGGTAACGTTAATATTGATAAAGAAGAATTTTAAAATTTATAATTAATTTTTTATTCAGGACTTAAACGATAGCGTGGATAGTTTGGAAGAGAAAAATCCAGATATTATACCACAAAATAATGGTGAAGATGAGTACCAGGATGAAGAACGAGCTTTTGAACGATTAAACAACACTACTTTAAGAGTATATAATAGAATGCAAAGTCCAAATAGTCAGATAAAAAATAACGGGTCCTACGAAACGTACGGCAACAAGATGGTAAGTATTTTAAGTTAAACTCAGTATTAGCCATTTAACTGTCACTTCCTGTAATAATTCCTTGCGCAAAATTCCTTATCTAATATCAAAAAACCAGGCTAGACTAACTTGCTTTCAGAGCGACGAAATAACATATGCTGAATTATCTATCGCAAACCAACAGATGCCGCAGGTGATCTACAATCAACAGTGCATACCGATGTCGGTGATAAGACGTCAGGAGCCAACGGTTTACGCCCAAATAGACGTCAAGCGTATGGTTCCGCACAACATACAAACACTTACGACGCCTCGACCTTCTTCCTTTCAAACACTACATCATCCACATCTGCCTCCTTATATGCCGAGACCGATTAGAGACGATGGGTCTATCAGTTCGGAAACTCCGTTGCTGAATACCAGGGATTCTGGGGTAAGTGACCAGTTACAACACTTAATTTAAACCACTTGGTTGCCCTTATAAGGCTTTATGATGGCGGATGGGTTTCCATCTACCGACAACCAAGTTGTACTTGGTTAGTCGCTTTTACAGAGGATTTTATCCCATGTATCGGCTTCCCGGTTGGTACCCATCAATCTACGATAGATGTCGTGAGTATCTATATTTTTTATGGTACATAAAAATACTTGGGGTATTCAGACAGAATAGGTTTTTGAAAATATGCATTTTGACAAAGTACCACTGATGAGCCTGATAAGGACGAAACATGTATGGTAATGGTCGAAGTGTATAGTTTCAAAAACTTATTCTCTCTGTTACTGATATAATTGCGTGGTTCCCGCTTCACCTATAAGGCATTATGATGGCGGATGGGCTTCCATCTACCGGCAACCAAGTTGTACTTGGTTAGTCGCTTTTACAGAGGATTTTATCCTATTTAGCGGCTTCACGGTTGGTACCCATCAACCTACGATAGATGTCGTTTACTGATCTTTGCGCACAGGTAATGTGCTTTACTAACATGTTTTCAAAACGAATTGATTGTTTTTTCCAAAATTAAAATATCAGGATCGGTTTTAGAGATATTTGGGGAAAACCAAAATTGACAATTTTCGTTTTATTTAATTAATACCTTAATTTAAGGTTTATAAAATTCTTTTATTGAATGTTAAATATTTATTAAAATAGCGTATCCAATATTTAAAAACAACGTTTTATCTTTAAAGGTCCACCTTCAACTATTTTTTTTTAATTGAAGAAGGTTATCCATAATCTCAAATGTGATCCACCAATGAAGAAATAAAAAAATAAAGTCTAGTACCACAGAATATTTAATAATTGATTTAGGAAAACTGGCAACTAGTTTCGGCAGAATTATGCCATCTTCAGGCCTATAATACAAACGTTGAAGTTAAACAGAGTAAAATTTTGGGAATTACAATGAGACTTACCAACGAAATTACATAAGTTGTGAGAGTTTAAATTATAACAAGTGCATTAATACAAATGCGCACTTAAAACTAATTAGGGTAAGATGAAGAAACATATATTTGGGAGTGTTTTAAAAAGTGGTACTGGAAACGTTTTTTAAAAGGAATTAGAATTTAGGTAAAAATTATCCAGTTCCAAAAATTTTTACCTAAGTTCTAATTCTCACAACTTATGTAATTTAGTTGGTAATTCTCATTGTAATTCCCAAAATTTTACTTTGTTTAACTTCAACGTTTGTATTATAGGCCTGAAGATGGCAGATTTCTGCCAAAACTAGTTGCCAGTTTTTAAATATTCTGTGGTAGGGTGATTGCTCCGGTAATGGACACTGCTCCAGTAATGGTCAACCTTTGTCGGTAAATATTCAATAATTTTTGAATTAGCCTGCATAAATTGCTCATTTTGTAGTCTGGTTATTTGTTGGCACCAGTGACAATATCTCTTCACGTTTCTGTCAAAAAACTGTCAAATCAAATTTCAGCAATTTCAATCAGCTGTTGTAACCTTACTTCTGGAAAGAAACGCCGGCTTGTTTTTATGCGGGTAAAAAATAGAAAAAACATTTTTGATTAGGGATGTAGTGACCACTACTAAAATACAATTTTCTATAATGCATCATTTATGGTCAGGGTGGGTGAACATTTCTATGTTGTATGTTTCAATAATGGTCACTTCATTCAAATTACAAGCAGTCAAAAATTTCTTTAAATGAGTCTAGAAAGTTTTTTTCCTATACTCATGAAAGTTTGCAACAGGAAATTGAATCTGTTCAACAAAATGGCTTGAGCAAAAAAAAGGCAGAGCAACAGTTCGGTGTTCCTCGTTCCACTATAGTAAGAAAACTTTCTGGTAAAGTTCCTGTTGAAAGGAAAATGGAACCTCAGACGGAGTTATTTGCAGTAGTAGAAAATGTGTTAGTAAACTGGATCCTTGCGTAAGAGAAACCGTTTAGTAACTGTTCAAAAATTAGCTAGAGACTGGAAGAAATACTCGATATTTTACCAACGATGGACTACCTGGAAGTACCTGGTTTGAAAGTTGTCTTAGAAGACACCTATCCATTAAACAAAGACATACAGAGGCCGTAAGTAAAGCACGTGCTGCCGTAACTCGAGACCGTCTTGAACTGGTTTGACGAAATATTAAATTATTTAAAAGAAGAAAAATTGAACAGTATTCTTGACGACCCCGCACAAATCTTCAATGGAGATGAGGCAGGATTCAAAATATGTCCTTCTAGTGGAAAGATTTTGAGTCCTGCCAAAATTGTAGAAGATTTTTATGAGATGGTAAGATCATAAAAGGAACAGATCACTGTAATGGCGGCGTTTTCAGCAAGTAGCATAACAGTACCACCTATGATAATATTCCTTTACAAAAAGATGTCTAAAAAATAATAAAATCGGTGCCATCAGCTTGGGGCTTATTTTACGAATACATTTCAAATCATTTTATCCCTTATATAAAAAATGAGAACATTGTCCGTCCAGTCATATTTTTTGTGGATGGTCTTAAATCCCATCTAACCAAGTATGTCAGTGAGTTGTGTGATTCGAATGGGATAATATTAATTTCATTATTTCCAAATGCCACTCACATTTTACAGCCAGCAGATGTATCTGTATTCAAACCACTCAAATATGGATGGACATCTGCAGTGAGAACTTGGAAGTTTGATAATTTTCCTAATGATGTAACCAGTATACAAGAGTTTTACTCTAATATTAAATTTTACAGTTTATTTTTATTCCTATTTTGTTTGTTATATCTGTGTGTTGTAAATAATATAAGGTACAAAAATTATGAACTGACGTGCGCCCTATGGCTCACAAGCTCTTATGTAAAAGAATCAATAAATGATGTGATTTGACTTATGGCCACTTATACAAGGCTCATATAAACTATGGAATAAGCTTATATTTAGAATCTTTCTAGAAAATTAGTATAAATAATCGTTAACTTTTAATTTCAGGCATTACAATCACTCCTAGACATCAATAATAGCAGGACGCCGACAATTACGTCTACCTTACCGCGAACTGTGACGGCAACTAGATTTTGACCTAGTTAATTTAAAGATTTAGAAGAACTGGTATATTTATAAAAAAATTGTAATTGTTGATATGACTTAATAGGTGTTACCGTCTCATAGTAAGTGTTTCTTGTAAGAGATATTTCATTGTACATTTTCGTTCCATTTATTTTTATTAATTATTTATAGATTTAGAAAGGCCACCAACAATATTTCAAAATGACGTTTACAGCAACAAGTGTCATGTCATTTTAAAGTAACAATTATATAAGGAGCACTAACTGAAATGGGACAATTGACAGAATGATATTAGGGGTTTCTTTTTTAACATTAGGATCACTAGATTTCCTTTTGTACTGATGAATTAAGTGTCATAAATACAGGTGAAGTAAGCAACTAAATATGAATAATCAACTAATCAAAAAATATCAATTCTGTATCTAAAGTGGTTATGTAACAACTTGCAATTTAACCACTTTCATAATAACTTTAAAAAAAGGTATTCTGGTATGTGTTTTCAGATCATGGTTGTTATGAAAACAATTTAACCATTTTGCATAATGTAAATCGACATTCTAGCCATTGAACTTTTGTAATGTCAAATGTCAATAGTTGTTCAGTTAAGGAATTTTTTAGTATATATTGTTGATGATTAATAAAAATAGAAAAAGGATAAAATTCCCTATCGATCCCTCTTTCTCGATTTTTGCTTCGGGTCTACATTTTCGCGGATTTTTCGCACAAAAATGACCCTATGGAACACGAGATTGAGATTTTACCGATTTTTTTTAATGGGGAAATGCTCGTCTTGGAAAACCCTACAAGACTTATCCATTTATACTTTTCATCAAAAAAAAACATCACATTTCTCATTAATAATTAAGAACTATTGTATCCAAAATGGTAACTTGTGTCAAAAAATTGAATTTCCAAAAAAGTGTTCAAAAGTATTTATGGAACCTCAATCTCGTGTTCCGTAGGGCCATTTTTGTGCGAAAAATCTAGTTTTTTCTATGAAAACGCATTTTTGTAGTCAAATTCGAAAATGAAAAAACGAGGCAAAAATCGTGAAATGGGGATCGATAGGGAATTTTATGACGAACGTTTAAAAAAAAATCACCTCCAACTGCCCAACCCTAAGGTGCGTACATGAATTGGGGTGGCACAGTAGCGCCGTAGCACAAAAACGTCCCAAAGACAACTCTACAAATTTGCATCTGAAAATTTTAGACTAAAATGCATTGTTTGTTAAAAAATTTGAAAAGTCTGGAAAACCTACATGCACATTTCTTCGTGCCCTCTAGCGGCAAAAGTAATAATAATTCTGGAACAAGTTTGAGATAAAAAATTGTAGGAAATTCTGTTTTCTAATCCCCCATATTTTATATTATTAATTAGAACAAGGAATATGATTAATAATAAAAGTATAACAAATTAGCATTATTGTACAAAATATATTTATTGGGACATACTGTATATATGTTTAATTTATGACTTAATTTTTGGCATGCACCCAGATAGGACAAATTAATACCATGGATGTCCAATGGATGTACGTTAATGGACGTCTTTACGTCCATTGGACACAAGTTTGGGCATCCTTAGATTGTCCATTGAAGGACTTCCATAGATTGTCCATTGATAGAATTAAATTATACGTTTCAATGACCAACTTTGAAGAAAAATTTAAAATATACTCGTAAAAACCGAAGATATATCTGCATACAAATTTATACATAAATCTTTCATGCGTGAATTAGCAGCGAACTAGATCGATTTTTTTTTACTTTATATACACTTTTTCTAATCATTATTTACTTTAAAATACGCTAGAAATTTATAAATATATAAATCACTTACCTTCTTGTAGATTTTTTGTTCACTTTTAATGTCTAACTAACACTCGAATACAAACGATAATTGCACTACCGTTTGCTTTATTTTTTCACAAGTATTCGCGTACGCACCTTAAGACAAATTTTCCATCGCGTTTTGCTTTTTCAAGCAATATAATTGGCGTTTTCTAAGTTTAATTATACCGGTATAAGTAATAATTAATAATGGTTAAAGCGTCTAGATTATTATTCGAAAATAAGAATGACATTTGACGTTTGATATTTCTAGAATGTGAGGCAGTTTTTCGCTACCGACTTGGTTAAGTCTGGTTATCTAAAGACAGCGTATAATAATAGTGCGCATCCGCCATTTGCAAAACCCATTGCGTTCCACAGTGCCGGAGATAATTTTAATAAATATAAACATAATAAATGTTTAATCGTTTATAAAAATCTAAAATGTGGCGGATGAAATTTTCAAAATAGAAATCGAAACTATATTCAAATTTGGTATGTGAGGATTTTGAGGTTGGAGGTTATGAATTTGTTGTCAAAATTAATAAATTTAGAATGACGGCTCCAACATTTAATGTGCGATTATGTTTTACAAAATAAAAAAAAGCAGTTAAGGAACAAATTTTCTTACATTTATGTTAACTGTCAAATCAATAAAACGTCAATAAAGCAATTTTAAATCAGCTGTCAACTTTAAAACTGTCAAAACTGTCAATTTTTTCGTACTATAACAGTAACTGTCAGATCAAAGAAATGTCAATATAGTAAAATTTACTAATTTTAATGGGTACGTTCCACTATTCACTCACAACAATCACGCTCACGACCACGGTTTTTCGCGTTCCATTTGCTTGTTTCTCGTTTCAAGCGTTGATGTAAACATTACAAATGGCGATTTTGAAACGATAAAGCGGAAGCTAAAAGAGACTTTAAGCTATATTATGTTGACATATGAGGAAAAATGTATAAATGGCTCTTGAATATAAACTAAAATTGATTTTGCTAAACTTATTATGTTTACCTGAGACTGCGCGCTGAGCTTTTGCTGGAGAAACAAAAGCTTCAACAACAATACTTCTTTCCAAATCATATATTTTTTCTGCCGCCATCTGTAACTTTTAAAAATTGCGCCAGGCCAATGTCCATTTCGATCCACCGTTTCAGATGGGTCGTTGTCAGTTTACTGAATAATGACGTCGTGAGTGACGTTTTCGCCGCGACCATAACCCTTTTGAGCGTTGTAAACGCTTATTAGAACGCACCCAATATCAGCTCTAAACTTCAAAATTGTCAATTTTTGGGAATGTCAACTTTCTTGTTTTATAGTGTAGTATAGTCCATTTTTTCACACTAGATTCTATTAATTATTCAGACACATTATAATGAATTTTATTTTCAGAAAATACGTATCCATAAACAGTTGACAATTGACACTATTTAGTTAATCGTTCGGTAAAAACTAAATGAATCTTTATGCTCAGAACTCACGTGACTACAAATCAGATCTGCTCCATCTACTCTACGAGAAGTAATTCCGAACGTACCTAGTGCCCTCTTTTGGGAAATTATTTGTTTATATGGTTGGTACACTTTTTTTAGTAACTTTAAGAGATCATTGTTGTGGCCTTTCTGGAGTTTCGTATTTTCGAATTTTTTTATATTTAAAAATGATCGGATGAATGTTTTAGGAGTGGTAATGGTTTTTTCTTGATAACGTATTTTATAATTGTATTCTATAACTGTTAAATATTTTTTTAGTTTATTATAGCGTTCAAATTGAAGCAAAGACAATTACGGGACTGTTGATTTAAATTCGACAGTCTTAATCCGAATTTTGTACAGTGTGTTCAAAATTAAAAGGAAATTGATCGATCTATTAATTTATATGTTTTTGGAGTTTGTTTAAATTTTGAACACATTATATATGTCCCCTTGTAAATATAATACAGATGTTTTTTATAGCTGTGACATCAAATTCAATTAGATGGAAAAAAATGTAAATTTAACTGAGATATTTTTATTGGTAATTAAGATATAATAATTTTTTACCGTCAGTGTTCATTATTAAATCTACTATATACTAAATGCTTATTTTTTTTTCACTTTAATTATAAACTAGTAGGAATTAAATTTAATTTTCAGGTACATTATAAAAATTGTCTTAACTTTTATATTTGCAGCTTTAACTTTTCTCATTTACGTTTACTAGAACTTTTTTACTATACAGTGTGAGCCACGATATTCGAGGTTCTTTATAAGCAATAGAAATCGATTTAATGTATAGAGGATGTTCCAAGATTATAGGAAATTAAATATCGTGATTCACGCTGTATATACACAAAATTTGTAAGTTTCCTTGACGACCTAGTTTATGCATTTATTGAATTTTAAAAAATCTCCCTCAACTCTATATATAGATATATATTAAAAAAAAATACAAACCTATAAATGTTGGATGTCCGTCCAATGTTTTTATACATTGAAAAAAAAATGTATAAATTTATGAATATGTGATGAATCTGAACAATTTTTCTCGGTTTTATGGATGAAAATATTTGCACTAGTATACTTAAAGATTTGTGCCTAAAGAAATCCAAGAGAACGTGTTCAGATACCTTTAATGTAAATATTTGTACTGAAATTATACATTCCCTTTAGCCATATTTGTTTGTAAAAAATGTGTTCAATATAAGCAAGAATCGAATAGAAATCTTTAGTGCCGAGTACCATAAGTTGGTACTGTCATTTTTGGGACAAAGTGGCACTTTATAAATCTATTATTACCAGAAAAGCATTTAATAATTAAACTTTAAGATTTAAAGCCCAGTACTGTTAAAATAATATAATTTCTTGTTTTATAGTGTAGTATAGTCGATTATGAATCGCTTGAGAGTAATAAATATTGTCTAAAAGTTCAGTAAGTAAATGCGATGACGTATGTCTATTTCTTGGCATTATTTCTTTTCTTATTTCTGGTTTGATATAAATTATCAATTATCTGTATATATAGTTTCTTTTTTTGTAAAATAATTTACAGTTCGCAGGCAGATATATGGATATTATATTGAAAATCTCTTCATTTAGAGTGAAGTAGTTCGTGAGGATTTTTTTATTGAGAAAATGCGCAAAATGTAGAATTTATATACAAGTCTCCTGATTTTTTTTGCCAATTCTAATACGTACTCATCCCATCTTACATAATTGTCAATAGTCAATCCAAGATACTTTGTACTCGTTTATTCCTGAATTGGACCGTTTATGTAGTTTGCTGAACTTGGACCAACTGACCAACCCTTTCCATTCCACTAATTGCTTTATTTTTTACTTCGTCCCAACTCAATCCCTCAAAAGATATTTTATCCAGAGTCAGTAGGGAGTTCATTTAAAGTATAAGAAATACTGGACCTAATACAGCACCTTGCGGAATTCCCATCGTAACTGTTCGCTCAGATCATTTTGCAATCTCAGGAATTGGTTCCTCGATGGCCCTTAATGCTGCACCTCTAACACCATAATTTATTTATTCATTTATTTATTAAAACTCAAAATGTTAAGAAAATCTAGCAGAATCCTTTTAAATTGAGTATAATTAACTACCCAATCTACAATACATTTTTAAAAATATTAAAAATTAGAGAGGATCTAAAAAAAATACTTTCAGGCTAAAATTTTGAGGGGGAGTTAGAGGGGCATGTCCTCAGGCTAAAACCGAGTTTTCGTATCTGAGGGGGTGCGGGAAGCTACAACCCCGCTGACAATATCGGGGTAAGTTGGTTTTTATTTTTTATCTTCGTTGCTATCGTTCAAGAGATCAATTTGGTTTGAAATAGAATAAGCTATCTAATTATAATGAAATTAATGCCATAGGTCCCCATTAGGTCAATTACAATTCCGGGTCAAAAGTAAAAAGTAAAAAAAATAAGCTTCCTTCAAAGTTTTTTTTATTTATGTTTTTTCAATTAATTTTTTAATGAATTTAAATTAATTAGTTAATTTAAATAAATTTCAATTTTTTTTTTATTTTCGAACTTGGCCTTTTTAAGAGGACTTTTTTCTGCTCTTTCTAATTCGTCATTGCTTTCAAATGCGTCCTCTTCTATTCGAGCACCTTCATCTGTTTCAAGATTTCCTGTTAAATTTCCGTCGTCGTTCAGAAAATCGTCTTCACCAAGAACATACATAAAAATGTTAATTTTTTCTTCATCGGATTTTTTATTTTGACCAGAAACTTTGTTCAAATCTTTTGCGCCACTGGGGCCATGCTTGAGGCATTGAAAAATCGCATTTATTTGGTGGACACACTGATATGGATTGACTTACTGTCTCGGGCAGTGGAGTCGTCATGTTGTAAATCCGATCAAGAAATCTCTTAACAACACTTAATAATACTAATGAGTCTTTATTTCTCACTTACATGTAAAACTGTTACCACCATGAGTATCTATCCAACAAGGTTAGGTTACTTCCCGCGCCCTGTTATCATCAATCCCCCCAACCTCCCAACGGTACCAACTGTACTAAATACTAACTAACAGATCCGCCGCTACAAGTTCCAAAAATTGGAGAACATTTCAATCCAGCCTTTCGACATCCACATGCTTTGCCACAGCCAGTTTTGCAGGTGCATGAAATAAGTTTTAGCAAACTTGGCGGTGCCGGATCTTTTTCGCAGACGGATTTGTGCTCGAAAAGTTTATGGCCAACTGAAATTACCAGTTTAATAAGCTACAGGAATTCGTACATAAAAATCCCACTGTTGTGATTGGTACGTCCTAAATATGATTTTCCGGCCCCAATGGGCCATGTTCCCGGACCCAAACTGGGAATTTCAGCTGACGAAACACTTTTCACACCCGGTCTCAGCTCCAGAATTGGAAAGTCCATGAAAATACCACGGTCGCGACCGGGACGTCCAAAACAGGATTTTCCCACCCCAAGGGGTCATTTTCCCGGACCAAACCCGGAATTTCAGTTGGCCATAAACTTTTCCAGACGTGTAGGCCAAATTCTGGCCCAAGTACATGGGAATACATATTGTGTTTATTCCTGTCGTTTTAATTATCGTTTTCTGAAATCTTATCTTTATTCGTTTTTTGTATTACTTACTTGTTCGTCGATCTGTTGTTTTGCGGTAATCTTTAATTTATTGTCCTTTTTTGACTTCTGGTCCTTCTCTTCAATTGTTTTTTTCTTCCTAGAGGACTATACTCACTACACCAATAAAACGGATATTTTTATATTAAGTTATATATAAAAAATGCTGTTGTTGTAATAAATTTTCCGTTTAACTGTTCATTTTAAAAAGGAAAGTTTTATTATGAAACATTATAGTTTTTTGAAAAGTACCCATTACGGTCCACTAGATTTCAGGCAATTCATGCTTATTTTTAACATACTCTGCATACGAGGTGAAGAAAAAATATAAAAACCCAATTAAAAAAATTATTAGCAATTAAAGCAAAGGTTAAAATGTATGGATTTCAGAAAATTATGGTTAGAAATCAAAAATAATTAACTCAATGAAACAAAGTTTCTTTGCCTTGTATACATTTACTATTTTTTGTAATAAAAAATTGTAAATATGTAAATAAAATGCTCAAAAAATATATTTAAATCAAATTGGTTTTTTTATCGTAAAACACTTGGTTAAAGTAAAAACGGCCAAATTTTTAATTGTTATTGTTTGTCGATAATGTCTATTAACTTGACAATAAGATTTTAACTTTTCCTAAAAGCTTCTTTGAATTTGCAGTCATTTATAACAAACGAAAAAAGTTTTTGAAAGTGGCCTTGTCTATCAAAACATAGGTAACTTATTTGTGTAATATGTTACGATGCCATAGGTTTTTGTATATAATATGTGTTGTATTATCATGTATGTAATTATTCACAAATTATCAGGAAAATAAAGACATTATAGAAATTTAATTTTTTTTATTATTGAAGATGAAGAAAAGGTAATAAAAACACTAAAGGATCAAACAAACTAGAAGAAAGAGATGATAAAAGTATATTCAAGATATAAACAAAAAGGACAATGGAATAAAGGTAACATAATACTGGAAAGTAATGAAACTTCAAGTCGAGTGCCAAATTTTTATTGTAAAACAGAAGAAAGGCGCCTAGTTTCGGCGACAAGCCATCATCAAGCCCATTATTCTAGGCTTAATGATAGCTTGTCGCCGAAACTAGTCGCCTTTCTTCTGTTTTATAATAAAAAATTGTGGTGGATTGGTCGTGGTGGGCCACATTTTGGATTTAAATCCAATCGATTTTTTTTATGAGGTTACGTGAAATCCTTGGTATATGAAACAATAGTTGAAACGTTAATTAAAATACAATGTATTTATGCCAGTCAAAAAACAAGTACTGAAATTTCCTGTCAAATAATAAAATACGGTCCTGTATATTTAAGATATTGTATTGTCAAAACTTTCTGCCCAATGATGAATTGTTTTCTAAATAAGTGTATTGTGGAAATTAGGTCCATTTTTTTTGTGAGTTTTTCTAATTTATCATCATTGTAGTATTGTTTTTCTTTTGTTTTTTAATTTTTTCTTATTCTTCTGATTTTTTGTTTCCGGTTTCCGGTTTTTTGGTTGTTCGTTAGTGTTTGCGATGTTTTTCAATTTTTCTCGCTTTTTCTCATTTTTCTGATTTTTTTTTCTGGTTTTTTTTTTCGATTTTTTATAATTTTTCCTAAATTTTTTCGTTTTCTATTTTTTTGGTTTTTTAATTTTTTCTCATTTTTTCTTATTCCTTTGATTCATTATTTTGTTGCGTTTTTTGCGATTGTTTTACGATTTTTTGTGATATTTTTCGATTTCTTGCGTTTTTTTTATTTATTTTTTCCGCTTTTTTCTGACTTTTCGTTTATTTTAATTTTTTGTTTTCTTTTTGCTTTTTTTTCAATTTTTTCTATCTTTCCTCATTTTGTTTTCTCAGTGCTCTGTTTTTCTATTCTTTTTTTTTTGGTTTTCTATTTTTTCTCATTTTTCTTATTCTTCTGATTTTATGCAATTATTTGAGTTTTTTTTTTTGATTTCTTTGCGACTTTTTTGGGATTTCTCTGCGACTTTTTTCAATTTATTTCTCAATTTTACATTTTTTTATGATTACAGTTGTTTCCGATTTTTTGTCGTTCTATGGTTTTTTCGATGATTTTCGATTTTTCTCGCTTTTTTTTCATTTTTCTGATTTTTCTAATTTTTCGTCATTTTTTTCTCATTGTTCTGTTTTTTGATTCTTTTTTTTGTTTTCTATTTTTTTTATTTCATTGATTTTTTATGATATATTGCGATTTTTTGTAATTTTTTTATGATTTTGTTGCAGTTTTTTTGCGATTATTTATGGTATTTTTCGATTTCTTGCGTTTTTTTTAGGCTTTTTTTTGTAGCGATTTTTAGTGTTTTATTTTCCGGTTTTTTGATTTATTTATTTTTTCCGTATTTTACTATTTATTCATTTTTTCCCAATATTTTTTAATTTCTCTCTCAATTTTTTTCCAAAGTTTTTTGTTTTAATTTTATTTTCCGATTTTTTCCGTTTTTTTTCACATTTTTTCTGTTCTACTTTTTTCTCGTTTTTTTCTCATTTTTATGATTTCTTATTTGCAAAAAATATTCTAAAAATAGCTTCCCGAATTTCGAACTTTGAAATCTAGTCACCATAATTTTAATGCTAAAAGAAATTTAATTTTCATTAGGTATTATACTAAAATAGTAATTTTAGCAGCATTTTAAAAATATTGGAACAAAGACATAAATTTGCTATTAAAACATCGAATTTCCTTTTTTCCGCTGCTTAAAAATATGACGGCAACATTGCGTTACATGAATTATATACCACAAAATAATTATTTTGCACGTGGCGCCATCTATAAAAAAGTAAGTGAACTGGAAAATTGACAGAATAACAGGTTTCGGATCTATTTTTGGTGATATTCTATGGTTCAAATTATAAATTTTTGAACATAGACTTGTAAATGAAAGCAAAAAATAAAATTTTTCTTATGTACCATTGCCTTTTTTAGGTTAAATTTTCACAATTCCATTGTTTCTTTCACTTTTTAATATATTCAGGAACTAATTTAATACCATTAGAACATTATAAAAGCAAATCCGCATATATTTATTGCCTGGATAATCCGTCTTATATGTTAAAAAATTTCTCTATGCTTATCCATTTGCTAACGCCGTCTTAACACAAAAATTATGTACCGATTGGCAACACTGTTCATCCAGAAGCATTGTATATACAATATCAAAAGTAACAACTGCAGGGAAAATATTCTATTAGATCAATCTGCCACCAGAGTGCGCTACTTTAATAAGTCGCCATTTTCTATCAAGAAATATGTGAATTTTACTAGTATAAAGATCAAATATTAAACAAAGTGGGTCAAAACGATAAATTTACATAAACTAAAAAAAGAAAGGTAAGAGAATGACTGTTTTAATTAAATTTAACATTTTAGGTAATTATGCAAAAAAAAATCAACGCTCAGAACTTATTTTTTATTTCCCACTTAAACTTTAGAATCAATATGTACATCATGTCAAGAATAAATCAGAGGAATTTTTTTTTAAAGTTATAGATCTTGTTCCAGAGGTTGACAATAATTGCGGATCTTTTTTAAAAATTTTTTAATCCATGTTCATAAATTCTACTCTAAACACTTACTTTTTTGGGAAAAACCGTAACTAAGTCAATAAAAAAGAATATATATATATACCTATGTACATCAACCAAAAGAACACGGCAAACCAATTTTTTTTCTAATTCTAAGGTCAAGTGTAATGGGTAGGAATATGAACCAACAATATGACGAAAAATTTTATAAAAAAATAATTGATTACATTATATACAACTTGTCACTATATTAGGATAAATTTAAGCTCTCTTTTTAAAAAAAATGCTTATATTTTAGAGTATTTTATAGAGAAAAATAAATGTGTAATTAATTTTTCTTAAAAAAAATTTCGATTATTCTATAATTATTTCGTTAAAAAACTGTACAAAGCAGTTGGTCTTTGTTTTAATATTTATTGTCACATCAATACTTAATATTTATTAAAGTCGTAACAACTACTTTATGTATTCTAAAAGTTTTAAGTGCAAATATAAAATGGAAGATTTATCCAATAAACAAATAATTTGTCCACTAATATGATAAAAATAATAAAATACTCTTAAATTAAATCACATGTAACAAAAAACACAGTGATTTAATTTTTATATCAGCATTAATGCTACTATCAAGAGAGCATAAATCTAATCATTTTCAAGATAAAAACTACTGTGCAAAAAATGAGTTTATATTGTGTTAATATCAAATAATCCTAAGATAAAAAATTTCATTTTTAAAAAAAAATATTGATTTCATCAAAAAGACTATTAATTTTTGTAAAAATAATTTTTAGTTCAATAATACTTAAAATTTTTGCCAACTATTTTATATAAATTAGTAGTCTTTTTAAATTCAAGATAAAATTTCATAAAAACACAAATAAGACGCCCCAATTCCTATTGGTTAAGTTCATATTCCAAATTATTAAAATCTATATGTATATTAATTTATTTGATAAATGTCCATTGCTCATAAGCCGCAAAGCATGCTGCAAATTTTCAAAAACCGATTTGCAGTTATACTTTGCAGCAAGAACTCTAAACCAAGAACTTAACTGTCTATTGTAACGTTTCACTGTGATGGATATTTCTGAACGTTACCATACATCACGGGTACGTTGGGCTGCTGACCCGGTTGTCCAGTCCACTGAACTTGTTGCGGCATCACGCTGTATTGTTGACCGCCAGGGTATTGCTGATATTGTTGATAAGATTGATACCCTTGCATGTATCCTCCACCTTTGTAAAAAAAAATTGTGGTTTTAATTCATGAATATTACAATTTTATTATATTTTGTATTCGCTGTGTGCGAGAAGGCGGAGCATTTTGGCAGCCGATGCTAGCGCTTGCCGTGATCAGTACCTGAACTTTGTCGTTACTTGTATTGAAAACTTTGTCCGCGAAATTAGACTCCTTCGAGTGATTCTATGACCGTTTGCTTTCAAATCTGGGTCTTAAACCGCATAACTATCGAACCAAAACAAAAATATAGTCTTTAATATAATATAACTTATGTACCTATATATTAATAATAATTTTAATTTTTAGCGGTTAAACTAAGTCAAATTTTATTGATTTTTTGAAACAATTTCTGATGCAAATTATGATTTAAAAAAAATTGTTCCTTAAAAAAATTTTTTATTACTTAAAAAGGTTTTTGTTAATTAAGAATTTTTTTTACCATATAAATAATTTTTCTTAAAAAATAACACATGGTTGTTTTTGTTCCATTA
The DNA here is from genome assembly GCA_963243735.1 of Neocrepidodera transversa. Classification (NCBI taxonomy): domain Eukaryota; kingdom Metazoa; phylum Arthropoda; class Insecta; order Coleoptera; family Chrysomelidae; genus Neocrepidodera; species Neocrepidodera transversa. The sequence continues at coordinate 11,407,450 of OY725337.1, forward strand.
TGTAGGAAAAGAAAAAAATATATAGAAAAAAATTTATTGTTTATAACAAATTGTTTATTAAATAAACAAAGAAAATTTAAATAAAAACTATATTTTTTGTTTTTGAGCAAGTTAAATTATGATTTAAAAAAATGGTTCCTTAAACCTTGAACTTCGGACAAAATATTGAAAAAAACATTAAAAATTTTGAAAGTAGTTGAATTTTGAGTCAAAAAATCCAAAAGTTCAAAAAATAAATAAAAATGTCTAAAAATTTTGATAATTTCAAAAATATATTGAAAATTTCCAAACTATATCAAAAATTACGAAAAATTTGAAATTTTGCATTTTTTTTTGAAAATTTTAAAAAGTAAAAATGTCAAAATATTCAAAAATTTCTTAAATATATCGATAATTTCAAAAAACGAAATTATTCAGTTAATTGACAAAATTTTAAAAATTCCAAGAATTTTAAAATTTTCAACAAACGTTAAAAAATCATTCTAAAATTTCAAAAATTTGGAAAAATTTGATACCTTTAAAAAATAAACATACCATAATATTCACAATTTTTTTAAATATATCAAAAATTTCAAAAAACAAAATTATTCATCGAATTAAAATTTTTTCAAAAATTTTAAGAATAAAATTTTTTCAAAAATTTTAAGAATATTTAACATTTCAAAAATGTCAAAAGTTTTAAAAAACACGAAAATAATATTTGAAAATTTCAAAAATATATCGAAAATTTCGAAAAGTTAGAAATTTTGCATTTTTCTTTTCGAAAATTTAAAAAAGTAAAAATGTTAAAATATGCAAAAATTTCTTAAATATATCAAAAATTTAAAAAAATAAAATTATTCATCGAATTAAAATTTTTCAAGTTTTAAGAATATTTCTAATTTTTAACACATTTAGTGCCAAAAAAATGCTACAATAACTAATCTGAAAAAATTCAGTTTACTGATAAAAAATGTGGCATTGAACGTGTTGAAATTTTTGTTATTTTTAATAAAACTATTTTTCTCATTTTATATTTGGTTTTTATACAAATACTTCTAATTTTTAACACATTTAGTGCCAAAACAATGCTACAATAACTAATCTGAAAAAAATCGGTTCACTGATAAAAAATGTGGCATTGAACGTGTTGAAATTTTTGTTATTTTTAATAAAACTATTTTTCTCATTTTATATTTGATTTTTATACAAATACTTCTAATTTTTAACACATTTAGTGCCAAAAAAAAGGCACAATAACTAATCTTTCAAAAATGTCAAAAGTTTTAAAAAAACATTAAGAAATTTGAAAATTTCAAAAATAAATCAAAAATTTCGAAAAAGTTTGCATTTTTCTTTTCGAAAATGTCAAAAAGTAAAAATGTCAAAATATTCAAAAATTCTTAAATATATCAACAATTTCAAAAAAACAAAATTATTCATTGAATTAAATTTTTTTCAAAAATTTTAAGAATTTTTAAATTTTGAAAAATTTTAAAAATCATTAAAAAATATTCGAAAATTTCAAAAATGTATCAAAAATTTCGAAAAATTAGAAATTTTGTATTTTTGCTTTTCGAAAATTTCAAAAAGTAAAAATTTTCAAAAATTTCTTAATATATCGAAAATTTCAAAAAACAAATTTATTCTGTTAATTAACAATATTTAAAAATTTTTAAGAATTTTAAAAATGTCGAAAGTTTCAAAAAACATTAAAAAATTATTCAAAAATGTCGAAAAATTTGAAATTTTGCATTTTTTTCGAAAATTTCAAAAAAACAAAATTATTAATCAAATTAAGTTTTTTCAAAAATTTTAAGAATTTTTACCATTTCAAAAATATCAAGTTTCAAAAAACATGAAAAAATTTCAAATATTTCGAAAATTGTAAAATTGTTACATTTTAAAAATTTGAAAAATTTGCAGAAAATTTGTAAAATATGAAAAAAATTGTAAAACATTGCAGAAAAATAACAAAATATATAAAATTGTATATTTATAATGCCCACATCACAGCATAGTTTTTACGAATAATAATAATAGGGTTAATAATAATTACAGGTGACAGAAAAAAATTTTGAATTAACAAATATGTTTTTAGCACGAAAAAAAAATTTAAAAAACGATTTTTTTGTAAAAAATCATAATTTGCATCAGACTATGTTTCCAGAAAAGAAATTTTAAATTATCTTATAAACAACGCATTTATAACAATTTTTATAAACAATAAGAAATAAAAACTTAAAAAAATAATTTTCATGTGACTTCTGATCATAAAAAAACCGAATCAATAGTAATATAAAAAACAAGCTTTTTAATTTTTAACGTAAGTAAATTGTTAATAACAAAGTGAAAAATAATTTTTTAATTTTTCCAACGGGAAACTCTTCAGAGTCCTTTAAAAAATAGGTCCAAAAAAGGAAAAAAAATCAGATTTGTTATTTAACAATTATCGCAAGTAGCCGTTTTATAATTAACCGGTGGGTGGACAAACAAAACTAATTGGTGGACAAACAATTTTGAAACGAAGGGTGGACAAACGAAAATAATTAATGGACAATAATGGACAAACGAACGCACACAAATTTTTTGGGAAATTCGTAAAAGTGGATACCAACTTCACTGACCTAGCCAGACTTTATAAACAAAAAAAATCATGCAATGTACAAAATGAAAAGCTTTTGTTTGTTTAAACAAAGAGATAAATTGTTTTTATCATTTTCGTGATTAGTATTACGTCTTACTCACATGTTATGCCATATATGATACATACTTGGAATTTTTTTTGTATTTTTCTTATTGTTTGTTTATTATATAAGCTCTAAGTTTTTTTTAACCAAAAACGAAAAATCATGCAGTATCATTCTGGTAAGTTCACAGAAAAAAACTTCAGCAGCTTTGTCAGTTACAAGTCCAGTTGGAAAATAATAAGAGTAACTTAGTCGAAACAATAGTCTCTGCATTTAGGTATAAATCTATATCTATTATTTTTGCAACTAATTCCAAAACCTTAGATCTACTATGGAAAAAAATTACATTTCTTGAGGATGTTTATTTTTTAAACCTAACACTGGGTAAAGTATATTACACTTTTATAAATTATTTTGTCTGTGTATTGTTTTTGGTGAATTTTCCTAGACCCAAGAATCCACAGAAATTCATCTTCAATTTAATTGTGTTGGTATTCGATGAGTTAAAATTCAATTATATATAAAAAATTTCCCATGACTGTAAAAATTGTATTGAAATCAATATCATGTTATACAAAGCTTGTGAATTTAATTTTTGAAGGTTTCAAACGAAAATCCGATAGTTAACAAAACACTTGGTTCAAGATAATCTGGTTAAAGATTTTAGTAACTTTGAAGAAGATTTAAAACCATTTTGGAATTTTATAAATGCAATGCATATAATATGACCTAACTAGGTTGTGGCTCCATACAAATAGCTTCGGTCGATACAATTTTCGCCTCTCTTGAACGTTTTTAAAGTCGGAAGGTACATTTTGGGCCTCAAACCATTCTTCTTAACACGACTTTGAAAACGTTTAAAAGAGGCGCAAATTGTATCTACTGGATATTACACCCCTTGAAAATATTTATAGATAAATATTGTTTATTTTGTAGTAAATTTTGTTGACAAATTTAAATTTAGACAAGTGAGTGTTTTAAATAGTGGAAAAAACGGTGGAGATTTTGTGTAAAGACTGTTTAAATGTAAAAACTAATAAAGATAAAAATTTTTGTTACAAAGAAAATAAAATAATTATATTTTTTTGCTAACAAATTTGAAAATGTTGTGTTCTATTGAAAGAATTTATATGGATGGTACTTTTACTTATTGCACTAAATTTTTTAAGCAATTATTTATAATTCTTGGGGAAAACAATGGTTATTATTTTCCTCTAGTTTATTGCCAAATAAGGAAAAAATTATACGGGGTGTTTCATTGGGAAAGTGACATACGTTAACTGCAGATAGGCGATCTCAAAAATCCCATACATAATGGGCCTAACTACTTTAATAACCAAGATACAGGGTGTTTTATCTATTTTGCCAATTTCTTAGATGGTTTATAACATTCTAACCACACTGTATATTTTCATGATATTTGGCGGGTATATTTTGTTTAAAGTGCTCAATCGATCAATAAATTTACAATAAAGAAAAACGAGGTCCGGATTAAAAAAAATATTATAAAATATTCGGACCCAAAAACATGTATGTCTGATTTTTCTAAAATAGATTCTGTATATGTGAAGAGCACGAAAAAATTAATTTAGTGATATACTTTGCATTTTCGGCAAAGTTTTTTCTTGTAAAATTTTTAGTTTGAATTCTGAAATGGTGTGAATTGTGAGATCCCAAAATTGAAACAATTTTTTTTAATGTGATTTAGCTTTAATGAAGACTAGTTAACCTAAATTGGTAAAATTTTAATATTTGAAGTATTTTTTTATTATTTGCCATAAATAATCCACAAAAACCATTCATCTTTAATTAACAAATAAATAATAATAAATTTACAAAAAATAAATAACTTTAATTAATAAAAACGACAAAAATTATAAAAATTACCTAAAAATTAAAGTAAAACCAACATTTTTCATATACAATTTGTATAACTTTTTTTTATCAGACCTACGGGGATGAAACTGGAGGGTGTTGAAATATCAAAAAAAAATTAATCTCCGCCATTTTTAAAAATATCGAAACAGGTCATATCGTAAAAAATCGTAAGAAACCGTAAAAATCCATAAAAAACTGTAATAAACCGTAAAAACCCGTTAAAAACCTTAAAAAACCGTAAAAACCCGTAAAAAACCGTTGTCCATAAATTTCGTATTGCCGTATAGTTCTTGTGTATATTGTTAAAGTTAATTTTTCGGGCCGAAGTACTAAAAGTATCATATGGTGGATTCATTATTATTTATTCGTTAATTAAAGATTAATGTTTTTTGTGGATTATTAATCGCAAATAATGACAAAATACTTAAAATATTAAAATTTGACTAATTTAGATTAACTAATCTTCATTAAAACTAAATCACATTAAAAGAAAATTTGTTTCAGTTTTGGGCTCCTCACAATTCACACCATTTCAGAATTCAAACTCAAAATTTTTTCACGAAAAAACATTTTGCAAAATATATCATTAAATTCATTTTTCATGCTCTTTGCAAATATAGAATCTATTTTAGAAAAATCTGATTTACAGGATGTTGTTTTTGTGTCGGAATATTTTACAATATTTTTTTTAATTCGGACCTGGATTTCTTTTATTGTATTATAGGCCTGATGGTGGCCATTGAATGGCCGAAACATGTTGCCCCTTGTTAAAAAGATCTTAAATTACATTATTGTGGTATGACTACGAGTTTCATTATTCTTTATATAAAATCTGTTTAGAACATTTTCAGAATCCGTTAAAAAATAACCAAAAACTGATAAAAAAATCCAAAATCTCTAAGAAAAAAAAACTGTTAAAAAACAAAAGAAAACTGATTAAAAATATTAGTCTGTTAAAAAATAACCCGAATGGTTAAAAATTTCAAAGTCTGTTAAAAAGTAACCAAAATTGTTAAAAAAATATATAAAATGATTTGATAATCAAATACTATTAAAAATTCCAAAATCCGTTAAAAAAAATAATCGAAAACTGATAAAAAATTCCAAAATTACCTACAAAAAAACAAAAACTGTTAAAAAAGAAAAGAAAACTGTTAAAAAATGTCAATCAGTTAAAAATCACCTAAGAATGGTTAAAAATTCCAAAGTCTGTTAAAACGTAACCCAAACTGTTAAAAACATTAACAAAAACTGTTAAAAGAATTAACAAAAACTGTTAAAAAAAATATGAAATATGAAATCAGTTGGAAATTAACCGAGAACTGTTAAAACATACAAAACTGTTAAAAAATAACCAAGAAACTGTTAAAATTTTCAATATTTGTTAAAAATAACCAGAATCTGTTTTGAAAATTCGAGAATCCATTAAAAAATAACCAAAAACTGTTAAAAAAATCCAAAATCTCTAACAAAAAAAAAAACAAAAACTTAAAAAATAAACGAAAACTGTAAAAAATTTCAGTCTGTTAAAAAATAACCCAAGAATGGGTAACAATTTCAAAGTCTGTTAAAAAGTAACCAAAACTGTTAAAAAAATTAACAAAAACTAGTACCCAGTTGCACATCTTTTATTACATCTTTATTAATTGTACAGAATCCGATTACTTCCCCAATATAAATATTTGTCACCTATGAAAACAGCCCAATCACCAATAGAAGCGAAAATCACCGATGAATAAAACGTTTGTTTGCGTTTTGTGTTCCAAATCGAATGTATAATGTATAAATCGGCGAGAATAAATGGGTCATTTGTATTTAAAAATATTTAATTGTATCTAAAGTTATTTAAGATTATTTAATTGTATTTAGTTTTATTTAACGGTGTCAACATATATTGTATTTAAGTATTTAAACGTATTTAAATATATTTAAAAGTATTTAATTATACTGAAAAGTATTTAATTTTATTTAACAGTATTTCAAGGTATTTGGCGATGTATTTGATATTTAAATGTATTTATTAAATAATTTTGCTAATTTGTACACATATTTAAGGAGTGTCCCACCCCTCAGGTGTCCCCTATCTGCAGTTAACGTATGTCACTTTCCCAATGAAACACCCTGTATACACAAGACTCTTCAGTTTACTCAAAGAAAAATGTATAAAACTTATTAACAAGTCTTTAGTTCCCAAATATATAATTACTGATTTCGAAGTTGACATTCTGTCTGCTGTTAACGATATTTCCACACTCAAAAAAAAGTTGGTTGTCGATTTCATCTGGGCCAAAGCTTTTTTTCGTAAAATTCAAAGTCTGGGGCTTTCAGCAGAATACCAAAATAAAGATTCAGATAGGAAAATGATTTTGAAGTACATTTGGGCTAACATATTTGGATAATAATGAAGTTGGAGTGAATTATATTGTAAATAAACATAACTAACAAGTAGTACAACTTTTGATGAACTGAAAACCATTGAAGAGTATTTAACATTGTAGTTTTTACTATAATGCACATACCTCGATTTTGTAGTTTTTGAAGTTGATTTAACTTGTTAAGATTAAATAAATAAAGAATGGAGGCACAATAATCAAAGTGGGGCTGAATAATTCTATTATATACTGTTATTTTAGTTGAAGTTGGCCAGTTATTTGAAATTCTTGAAAAAAAACAGAATTTTTTTATTTGTATGATTAAAGAAATCGTTAAAGGTAAGTAGATTATCTAATTGAATACCTAAATACTATATAGTAATATACAAATTGCTGCTGGTCGAAATTAAGTTGTTAGTGGCCGAAAAAGGGTAAAAACATCACTTTTTTGATTTTTTTTTTTAATATTTCAAACAATAAAAATCAAATATGAATAGTTTTTCATAAAAATATGATACATATAGATCCATTTGGCAAAAATTAACTTAAATGACATATTTTTGTGCAAATGGCTGTTTTAACTGTAAAAGAATCTATTAAATAGTTTAAAGCTGGTGTATTGACGGTTTAAATTAAATTTGAAAATATCATACCTCCAGTATAACCCTGTGGATACCAGTATCCAGCTCCAGCTCCCGCAGCAGCTCCATAACCATATGAATACGGAGCAGAAGTGGTCTGTGAAACAGCTCCGGGTTGCATAGCACCAGGATCAGGACCAAATCCACCGTTTTCCTTTCCCCAGAAGCATTTAACAGTATGACCGTTTATTTCAGAGTTGTGAATATTTTCAATAGCATGAGTAGCACTCTCTTTCGATAGGAATTTGATAAATGCATAACCTTTGTCCTTGAACACTCTAATATCTTGTATATTTCCAAACGGTGCGAATGTTTTATGTACTAAATCGTCAGTTAACCCACTTGCGAAACCTCCGCAATAAACAGTTGTGTTAGTTGGAGATGTTTGGTTATAAATTTCTTCAAAAGCAGGCTGTTTTTGCCTTAGAGCTGGTTTTTCAGTTCTAGGCGGTGGTGGTTTCCTCGTGGACCAGTTAGTACGAATTGATCTAGATCCCAGCCACTGACCATTCATCGATTGTATAGCATTTTCAGCTTCAGCTTTTTTAACAAATGATACAAAAGCGTAACCTTTAGATTTAAGGGTTTGTGGATCTCGAACTATTCTGCAATTTGAAATTTCTCCAAATGGAGCAAAGGCCTCTCTCAATGTGTCAGTCTCAATTTCAGGAGATAAATCACCAACAAATATATGATGGTGATTTGAAGTATCTTGTTTTGGTTGATTTCCGGGGCTCGTTGCCCAATTTACTTTCATTTCTTTATCTAAAAACAATCTTTTATTCATGGCAGCTAAAGCTGTTGATGCTGACTGGTGGTTTGTAAATTCGACAAAAGCATATGGGTCATTTCCGGGCTCCCTAATTATTTTACAACCTTTTACTGGACCTATTTGCGAGAATAGCGTACACAACAGGTCCTCTGACACTGACACGTCTAGATTACCTACATAAAGTGTTTTTGGGTGACTCTCGTCCGACATGGTGACGCCGGCACTAATATTTCAACGAAAAGTTTCAGCACTCCCTACACTTATTGCACATATAAAACTCTCACGTTTTACTTTTAATAATTAATATTTATTCACAATATTGTCCAACAATGATAACTAGTTGATAATGACAATAAATTTGCCAACTTCTATTTTTCTGGAAATCCAGCTGTCATTATCCAAAACGGTCAAATGTCAAAAAGGAAATAACTATTACAGAACACAATCTTTACAGTTACTTCCTCTATATAAAATGGCACCAAATAAAATCCCTATTTATGGAACCAATTTTTAAAAAAAATAATAATAAATTTTTTATTTAAAAATAATTATCTATTACACGAATTTAATCATACAATTCTTATCTAAAAATTATAAAAATAATGAGTGGATTATATTATCATAATTTGTATTATAACAATATTAAATTTTTCACGTGACAATATCTAGTTAATAAATTCGAATAATACCGTATATCTATTTTATCAAATTTTAGTTAGTTAATATTATATTGCTTATATTAATAAGAAAAATATGTTTTAAAAAGTAATATAAAAACTGGCTGTTTGCTATAAAAAGAAGAGATAACTATTTCCATACAGTGTTGCCGAAGTTACGCATCTTTAATTATTTTTTACTCCGCTACTCCAAAAGATTTATTTCTATTCTGATTGAATGTACGGATGAATACGTAGTTTGATTTTGCAGTTATTTTACGAACGTTGTTCGGTTAATGAACGAATGCGACAAAATAAGACGAAAACCTACTCTTATAGTTTTTCGTTTTTTCTCAGAAATATAGTTTGACATTTAATATTTGGTAAGACTGGCTTGCTGTTGCTGTCATAAATCCATAAATAAAATGGCGACACTTTGTATAGTGAGGAAGATAATAATGATATGATATGATTTTGGTAAATATTTCGTAAGAAAAGACGTCTATATATACGGTGTAATATTTAGGATTACATTTTCTCCGAAATACATTCGTCATCTGAGGAAGAAAATTCTTCAAGTGAATGATCTTTTTTTGGAGCTTTAATGCCAGTCGCAGATGATAATTGACAGGATCGGAACGACAACGTCAGTTGCTTTGGTTCGGCGCGTTTTATTTGTATTTTTGCATGGTCAGTTTTGATGCGTTCAGAAGTGATCCAAGTGAATTGATCCAAGTGCAAAATAAATGCACTTACAGGGAACAAGGTTATGTCTTCAGAAATTACAAAATGATCATTAATTTATGATATTAAATGAAATAACCTTGAAGAAGGCTCATGCGTAAAATAAGATGACTGAATATGGTTTCTGAACTAGTCTGAACAATATATTACTAAACCTCTTTGGTACGAATCTACTCCACTTTCAATTTCCTATCAGTATTGCCAATCTGTGGGTAATTACCCGATTTTCGGCTATTTTCCTGCTTTGTGGGTATTCTTGCGGGTATTTCAGTTTTGCGGGTAAAATTCGCATATTTCCTTCCATCTTGATCTCATGTCAATTATTCACTGTTTTGATGTTTTGTTTGAGTGAGGCCACTTCTACTAAACATAATAACCGCTACAGAGTAGTTATGTTGTCATTTGTCATTATTGCTGTGTTTTAATAGTTTTATTAGGTTTTACTGTTATTTATAAATTATTAAAGAATGTATAAATGCGAAGTTTATGTAAATTAAACGTTGTTTAAGATTATTAATGGTGAAGAAACAGTACATTTATTAAGAGAAGGTAAGAAGATAAAAGGCACTTGTCCATCTGTTAGTCCTCATGAGTCAGTCAAATCGTAAAATGTCATGTCATGCGCGCTAGATTGTCAAAATTCGAAAAGTTAACCATTCCTTAACGATGATGTCATTATTTTGCTAAACCTGGTTTGAGTAGTTAGTCTCGAAGAAAATCATTTTGGTAACACTTCCACATAATTCACGTCAGATGTCAAAGTCCTTTAGAAAATAGCACTGGCAGCTGAGGCCTCAAAAAAGAAAAAGAAGAAGATTATTTATTTTCTTGTTTGTGTTGCAATTACATGTTTCAATTTGTGTTCTAATCTGTTGTATACATTTAAATAAAAACGTTATAACTAACTGACAAACACTTCAAATTATAAGTGGCCAAAATGCAGGTATTTTGGAATTCCACGCGTGTAAAATCGGGTATTTTGGGGTAAAGTTGGGGTTATTTTGGTGATTTGTCATTGGCAACACTGTTTCCATTGTTTTTGTTTGTTGTTTAGTCAAATGGTAACGTAACCAACTTTTATGTCTGTGGTGAGTTTTATTGATAAACCAAAAGGAAAACTTTTTTCATACAATGTAATTAAATAAGTTGTATTCTATTACAAGAAAGTGGATATATAAATGGACCACTTCAAAGATGTTCACTTTTTTCATACCTCTTCACAAGGAAATATTTATACAATTGTTGAATTACCAATGACAAATGGATCAACTAAACTTTTAGTAGCATCATTAAAACGAGAAATTTTTTGTTTCGAATTTCAAGAATCTTCAATGGGTTGTTTGATTCCATCCAGCAAAGAAGTTTCGTTTACTTATATACCAAGTATGTATTTATTTTTATTGTTTTATTTTGACTGAAACCAATAATTGTGACAAAGTTACAAGATAATTGTTCATATATTTTTTATGGAAATAAGGCACAAAGTCAAGTACCATAAATTTAATGACAAAAAGTAGTAACAGGCAACTAGTTTCGGTCACTGACCTTCATCAGACGCAATATTAAATAATATAATATAATTAAAGAATTGATCACAGAATGTGAAATAACCCATTAAGTAGAAACTTACCTGAAAAGTAATAATTTTTTTTTTAATTGTAAAACGTAATCAAAAAAATTGCCCCAAAATTTTCCCGATGAGTTTCCACGAATACTTTTTTTCATGTTAGTTTCAAATTTTGACATTTTTTTATTTTTGACAGTTGGAGAAATAAGTGGAAGAATACAGACAGACAGATTGACAGAGAGACAGACAGATTTTTTTACCTCGTTCACAATACTTCTCGGTGGTGGGATCGGGAAAATAAAAATTATCACAAAATGCAAAACCAAACAAAAATGAGACAAAAATCTTGAAAAAATTGTCAAAAATTAATGAAAAACGAAAGGAACAAAAATTGCTTTAGAAATTGTCAATTATTACTTAAAAAATTGCTAAAACTTATTAAAAATTATCACAAAATGCAATACCAAACAAAAATGAGGCAAAAATTTGTAGAAAATTAATGAAAAATGAAAAGCAATAATAATTGCTCTAGAAATTGTCAGTTAGGACTAAAAATTTTCAAAAAAATATAAAAAGTAAGGGAAAATCTTAGTTTTTTTTATCGATTAATAAACTTCAATAATAACGTAAACAAATCAAACTGTTAAAAGTTTTTGGCACATTTATAGGAATTCTAGTTTTAAATCCAAAATGTTACGATTAACCTGCTTTAAAACCCAAGAAATATTCATAAAAGTTCACGATAGATAAGGGAATATTTAAACCACTCTTACCAGAATAGATTAATTTGTCATAATGGTCCAGTTCCGTGGCCCGCTAGCTCACCCGAGCTTACCCCTTTTGATTATTTTTTATGGGGTCATCTAAAACAAAAAATATATTCTACTGAAGTTACGACGCGAGATGAACTGAGCCAACGTATGATTCAAAAATGAAACACCCTGTATATAAGACGCATATTGCATACATTAGTAGGAGTTGTACTTTAAATATTGTTCTCACAATTGAGTCTTGAGAAAAGCTCAATACTTGATAAAAGTTTTGGATTTATTAATAATATTAGTTTTTAGAGTTTCCGAAGAAAAAAAACTCTTATAAGTTGGTTTTGTCCGTCCGTTAGCCTGATTCAACTCGAGAACGGTGAGAGATAGAGACAAACTGAACGGCAATCGATTCAGCATCATTAAAAAACCAAAAAATGATATTAAACTTTCACCTATTTTTACTTTTCCGTTACTTGTACCATATACAGATCTGGTAATATTTTTAAGGAACATAGGGAATTTGTAATGAGAGGAAGAAGAATGTATTTATGCAACGATTCAATGGGAATAAATAAGACGAACGATTGACTTCACAATATTCTACCACTCTGAGGGTAACGTGTTGATGAGAGCAATAAACTCTCAGCTCTCAGACTGTCCGTGTATTTCCCCAAACGCCGACGTAGATCCGATGCGCTGCAGTATTTAAAAAGGCGTGTACAAAAATATTTTGTTCTTATTCCTCGCATATCGTTTATTGTGCTTCTTGTCTGTTGCATGAAATTCCCTATGTCCCGCAAAGTTTTGGCCAAATCTGTATACGGTATATCCCTATACAGGTCGGCATAAGTCTGGAAACGCTCTCGAAAAAGATTAAGACAAGCCGCGTTCTGGACGACCGGTAATTGTAACAACTAACGAAAACATGGAAACAGTGGAGCTGTCGTTTGTTGAGCAGCCGAACCAATCTGCAGTGCGGCTATCGGGAGAGCTTCAAATTTCCGATTGTTCCGATTATTCTCTACGACGAAACTTCACGAGGATAATTTCGATCGAAGATTGGAATTTTGCGAGTGGTACCTCGGATGCGCTCAGGATGATCCGCAGTTCCAGCGTTCCATTTTGTGGTCGGACGAAGCAACCTTCGGCATAACTGTGTGTACTGGAACGACCAGAATCCTCACGTCTTCATTGAAAAAGAATTAAACCTGTCTGAGGTGTGTGTGTGGGCAGGTATCCATGCGGGAGGTCTCGTGGGTCCGTACTTTTTTGAGGGTAACGTGAGGGGCCAAAGTTATCTGGAAATGCTCAAAGATTTACGTGGGCAAATGGACAACGAACATTCGTCATTTCATGCAGGATGGAGCTTCGCCGCACTACGCGTTTTGTGTGCTTAATGATCATTTTGGAAAATGGATAGGCAGACGAGGAATCTTTGAGTGGCCCGTACGGTCCTGTGACCTGACACCCTGCGATTTCTTCATGTGGGGACCTTCTCAAGGACCGCATTTTTGCAAAAGGACCACGCACCCTACCCGAGCTCCGAACTGCAATTGAAGAAGAATTTGAAAATCTTCGCGGGCAACTTAACATGTTTCGCCTGACCTATCTCTCGTTGCCGTCAATACGTTGATCAATTTGAACAGTTAAACTAACCCTTTTTCGAATCCCTTTTGTAGTTTCTTCGAATAAATTCATTTTGACGCTGCTTTTTTTTTATGCAAATTTGTTGCCTGACTTATAGAAATTTATATTCGTAACTTTAAATTTTCGAAAACTCGAAATTACGGCAAAAATATTATTGTTTTTCACTTGTATTATTATTTTAGATGGAGCTGAGATTATTTCACTAGATGCATTTTGCAAAACTAGCAACAGTAATGAAATTGTTATAGGAATTACTATAATCAAGGTACTATTGATATAAATATAAGTACATATTCTATTTTTTAATTTTTTTAGAACAGTAATGATTCCGAGGGTCGTTTAGACACATATTTAAATATATATTCAGGTGAAGATACAGAAGAATTTAACATTGAAAATGTAGCTCAAAGTTGTCTAAATGTTGAATTAAATTTCATTCCTTATAAACTTTTACATACTAATTTAGTGACTTGGTCTGATGATTTAATGAATAAAGAAGTAAGATATATTTTAGCACGAATTTTATATATAAAATAATTTATTTATAGGTGGTATTTGTTTTATCTGGTAGTGATAACCAAGTACATATTTACAGAGAGAATACAACAGATCATATTTATAAAGAAATAGATAATCAAGAATATTTTCCAGAATTTACTAAAACGCCTAGTCCGGTAATTTGGATCGATATATACTACACATCAGATTTTTCAGAGTAAGGGTAAAAATAGTCATATTGAAAAAAAATTGCTAATGTTGTTTTATTTCTTTTAGGAGAATTACATCATTTGCTTGTGAATGTGGATACATAAAATTATTAAAAATTGATATAAAAACAAATAAATTGGTTTACAATTTTTCAACGAGATTTAGTAATTATATTTCTAAAGTTTACATCAGTCCTGAAACTGATGCTCCAGTAAATAATTTAATATTTAATAAAATTCAAGAGGAAAGATGTTCAGATAAAAGACTTAACTTAATTGTTGTAAATACAATTTTACCAGCTGTAATTTTTCAGTAAGTATTAAGAAATTAAATATGAGTAAATTTTATATTTTTAAATTTTCAGTGACGTTTTAAAATATGGTCTCAGTAATTATTCAACTCTACCTAGACTTGACAGTACTAATATATTAACTTCTTGTGAAGTTACTGATATTGATTTTGATGGAGAAAAAGAAATTTTGATAGGAACAAGCTCTGAGGTAAATATTTTGAATTTTAGCATTAATCATTTAATTTGATTTTTGTTTAGGAAATTATGCTATATAAAAGGGATTCTAAAAAAACTTGGTGGTTAGAAGAAATAAAAAAAGTTACTGCACCAATTTTAGCAATTAAATGTATCGATATGACTGGAGATGGAGTTAAAGATTTAGTTATTTTGTCTATGAAAGGAGTACAAGTGTTGCAGGTATGTATATTTTCTACTTTTAAAATTTTTAATTGTAATTATAATTTTTTATTATATTTTCCAGCTGGATCATACTTTTCTTCATAAAGTTTTAAACAAAAAAATTGATAATCTAACAGTACCTGATATTTCTGATCTAAAAATATAAAAAAATAGTTTTATGATTAAAGTTGTATATTTTTAATTAAATTTGTTTCATTTTGTTACGTTTTAGAATTTTATCATTAAAACGATAAATGAAAATCCTGAAAGTAAAAAATAATAAGTTCTTTACCTTAAATGACGGAATTCTTTCTATTTATTTATTTCATTCGTTTCTTTCACTTTATCTAAACATTTGCTAATATTTATTTCTAGCGTTGATTTTTTTTAAATTTTCTACCACTCCTGCGAAATTCTGGTTCAATATAAATCTAATGCGAAAAAAAGTAGGTCATAAATTGAACTACATTCTGGTGTCGATTGAACATAAATTGTGTTAATGCAAATGTGCACAGAAAAAAAGTTTCAGCAAATTACTTAAAAAAGTTTCAGCAAATTACTTGGAAGAAGAAAATTACACCAACATTTCCATGCGCACTATTCTCTTTAGGCGTATTATAAAAAAACTTTTAGATTATAGTACTGCTGGTCAGGGCCGCCAAGACAAAAAATTGCTGATAACGGTATAAAAAGTCCCATTATTTTTTTAAGTTTATACATAATTTTTTAGCAGTCCCAGTAAATTTTTAGAAGTCCTAGTAATTTTTTCGATGTATCAGTAAATTTTTAGAAGTCCCAGTTATTTTTTTTAAGTTTATACATAATTTTTTAGAACTCTCAGTAATTTTTTAGAAGTCCCAGTATTTTTTAAGTCCCAGTTATTTTTCAGACGTCCCAGTAATTTTTTGGATATATCAGTAATTTTTTACAAGTCCCAGTAAATTTTTAGAAGTCCCAGTAATTTTTTGGATATATCAGTAATTTTTCACAAGCCCCAATAAAATTTTTAGGAGTTCCAGTAATTTTTTGGATGTGTCAGTAATTTTTTAGATGTCTCAGTAATTTTTAAAAGTCCCATTTATTTTTGGACGTCTATACATTATTTTTTAGAAGTCCCAGTATTTTTTTAAAAGTCCCAGTTATTTTTTGGAAGTCTATACATCATTTTTCAGAAGTCTCAGTAAATTTTTAGAAGTCCCAGTTATTTTTTAGGCTTCTTATTAATTTTTTAGAAGCCCCAGTAATTTTTTAAAGTCCCAGTTATTGTTTTAAGTTTATACATAATTTTTTAGAAGTCTCAGTAAATTTTTAGAAGTCCTAGTAATTTTTTCGATATTGCAGTAATTTTTTAAGTTCCAATTATTTTTCTATATATTATATTTCAGAAGTCCCAGTAATTTTTTGGATATGTCAGTAATTTTTTAGAAGTCCCAGTTATTTTTTGGAAGTCTATACAGCATTTCTCAGAAGTCTCAGTAAATTTTTAGAAGTCCCAGTATTTTTTTGGATATGTCAGTAATTTTTTAGAAGTCCCAGTAATTTTTTTAAAGTCCCATTTATTTTTTGGAAGTCCATTCATCATTTTTCAGAAGTCCCAGTAATTTTTTGGATGTGTCAGTAATTTTTTAGAAGTGCGAGATGATTCGAATTAAGAATTGTTGTTGGTTTCCTTCTAATTTTCTTTTTTTAAACTTTTTTTATCGATTTATTTAGAAGTTGCGCTCACACATTTTTTTCCTATTAAAACTCAATTATCTCAGAAACTAAAAGAGCCAGAGCAGAATGGACACTTTTTTTGGAATCTACGACCTTTAAACCACCAATGTACAATTTTTCTTTCGATTCTAAATTTTGAAGAATTTTGGAGATTTTTGAAGGCTATAACCTTGCCCTTTTTTTCGGGTCAGAAATTTTTTTAATCCGATTGAAACGAATTTTTTTTTAAAAGATGCACAAAGATAATTCATATTCAGAATTGTTGTCGGTTTCCTTCTAAATTTGTTTTTTTAACGTTTTTTATCGATTTATTTAGAAGTTGCGCTCACACCCTTTTTTTCCTATTAAAACTCAATTATCTCAGAAACTAAAAGAGCCAGAGCAGAATGGACACTTTTTTTGGAATCTACGGCCTTTAAACCACCAATGTACAATTTTTCTTTCGATTCTAAATTTTGAAGAATTTTGGAGATTTTTGAAGGCTATAACCTTGCCCTTTTTTTCGGGTCAGAAATTTTTTTAATCCGATTGAAACGAATTTTTTTTTAAAAGATGCACAAAGATAATTCATATTCAGAATTGTTGTCGGTTTCCTTCTAAATTTGTTTTTTTAACGTTTTTTATCGATTTATTTAGAAGTTGCGCTCACACCCTTTTTTTCCTATTAAAACCCAATTATCTCAGAAACTAAAAAAGCCAGAGCAGAATGGACACTTTTTTTGGAATCTACGACCTTTAAACCACCCCTGTACAATTTTTCTTTCGATTCTAAATTTTGAAGATTTTTGAACCTTAGAAGTTGCGCTCACACCCTTTTTTTTTCCTCTAAGAAAAACGTTTAATTACATAAGGATAGAAAATGGACGATCGTATAATGATGAGCATTAGCGACATCAAGTAAAGTCTATAAAAAGTAATGTACTAGTATTCTAAGAGATGGCACTTTTGGGGTGCGTTCCGCTTCTTGATCGAAAAATATTAGGATATAAAATGGACGGTCGTGTTATGTCAAGCCTTTGCGACAGCTAGTTGCAACTAAAAGAAATTACATTGTATTAATATTCTCATAGATGGCGATTTGGGGTGCGTTCTTGTCGATCGAACAAAAGTATGACAAATCTATAGATAACTGAGTCAATACAAATATAGTCTGTCTAGATATAAATGTGTAGTTTCGTTTCTTAATTCCAGATAGTATTAAAAAAATGGTGAGAGCGCGATCATGCATTATTAAAAAAATCAATAACGCATTTAATAAATCCGATTAAAAGAAGTTTCCGACAAATTAATTTTATAATAATGAGAACAAAAGTTTAATGGTTTAAATATTTGTGAAAATGGCGGACATAATTTTTTTTTTAAATAATCAGAAATAACTTTTATTTTCGTGAAATAAAACTACCAAATAACACTTAATTTTTATTAGTGAATCCAGGCACGGTTAAAATTCATTTTGTGGGACTATAATGCATTAAATACTACCAATTACATTAGTACTTATTCTACATATATACAAGGCGTATATAATTAACAAAGCTGGTCCTTAAAAAAAAATCAATTACAATATAAAAAGAAATAAAACAATATAAATGTAACAATTATTTATTAACACTACGAAATTAATATGCAAATAAGTTTATTTTTTTAATGAAATTATATATACAGTGTGGTGCCAATTTTGTAAAATAATGAAAAGATATATTTTCATATTTACAAGATTGTTTGAAAAAATATAAAATTATTAAATAACGACCAATATCTATCGGCCAATTAATAATTAATTTATTAGTTCAGGGAATGTCAATTATAATTAAATAAAAAATAAGCTAAAGTAAATTATTTTTTGATTAAATTTCCGAAATAATTGACAAACCTTAAAAAATAAATAATAAATATAATAGTAATAAAATAAATGCCAGCATTAATTTTAAGTTCTACATCAATTCAATTTATTAATTTATCCGAAAAAATCATGTCTAGGCTTCTTTTTGTGATATGTCAAAAGCCTTTAAATAAAAAATTAAATTGAATTTGATGCAGTAAATTCAATGTATAAAATTACAAATATCTGTAGACAATTTTCGAATAGACTTAAAAAACAATATGGCTGATTTGTAATCATTCCGCGAAATTTGTCTGCAGAATTTTTTAATTCGATATTTATATATATTCTTAACAATTAAATTCTAGGACCTAACCAGTCTTACAAATTCACACAATTCAATAAAAAAATTCAAAATCTGACTCAGCGCCTAACTAATCGTTTTTCGCATATTTATAACTTTTTTAGGTGCAATCAATATGTACATTAATTACATTTTTATTATACCGGGTATGACAATAATATTGATTTTTTTGCGATATCCGGTAAAAGCGGTACGCGAGTCTCAAATGTAAAAAATATTTCCATCTCTAAGATTCCTTCGCATATAAATTATTTAATGTACTGATAATTATTTACAGATTAACAAAAAAAAATGGTAGCCAAACGGAGTATTATTGATTTGTTGGTTGTACTAAGAAAAGTTTCTAATTTTTATTAAAAATTGTTGAGGGTTTCTAAAACTAAATCGAATTTTGTGATGTTTAACCGTAAACGTTCCTTTTTTGTTTTAACTCTACTCTTTTGTTTTACTCTTTCTAAGGTTATCATTAATGAAATTTAAAAGGTTATCCATTATCCCAAATGTGGTCTACTGAATAGTAATGAAACTTCAAGTCAAGTACCACAACATTTTAGCGTAAAACAGAAGAAAGGCGACTAGTTTCGGCGACGACAAGCCATCATCAAGCCTAGAATACACGTAGTACTAAGATAGGATACAAACATTTAAAAAAAATCTAATACATTTCTCTGGTAAGTTCAAATTTTTTTTAAATGTTTGTATAATATCTTAGTACTACGTATATTCTAGGCTTGATGATGGCTTGTCGCCGAAACTAGTCGCCTTTCTTCTGTTTTACAATAAAAAATTGTGGTAGATTTTATAGCAATTTGCTGTTTCATCAAATAAAATTATGAATCAGAAATATTTATTCGATCCTGGGCGTAGATTTTTGCTTTATGGTACAAATTAAGATTTAAATCATATTATTGGAAAACATTCGCGTCCACGTTCAATTTGAATACATCATATGAATTAAATAATGTAGACGAAAATAATAAAATTGTCAGGAATTATAATAAATACAAAATTTAAATTTAAATGTGTTTAAAATTCCGCGCGGGCCCTCCAGCTCAAATAATTTATTTCTTTGGTTCCCAGGGTAAGGAAAAATAAATAATCTGCTTATTTTAATTCGACATGTAGCGCGTTTTTTGCTGCTGGGGAAAAACCGACAAAGTCGTTCACGCTTTATTTCTAAGTCATCACTCATCAGCTATGGTGTGGCAAGAGCTCTTATAATATATATTTACAAAAAGAAGAAAAGTGAGTTTAAAAGTAAATATCCGTAGTGCTTATGGACCGTGGCGGCGAACAAATCGAAGGGTAAGATAAAAATTTTGATATTGTTTTTGTAGATTAGTGTTAATTTTTTTTACAGAAGAAGTACATCCAATACGAGAAAACGAAAGTCTCTATTTGATTATAAGAAGCCATTGACACAAGCCGAGTTAGAGGCAGCTTTGGATAGTCTTTCTGAGAGTGACTCTGAACCATTTTCTAGTGATGATAGCCTGAGAGATAAATCGTTTAACCCTGACAAGAATAGTGATATAGAATCTTCTGACAGCGAAGTAGCAGCTGCGAATATCAACGATGATGACCTGAATAACGGAAATTGGTCTGACGAAAACAGCAACAATGGCGACCAATCTCCAGCAAAAGTCTCGATAGGTCTCCAGCCCCAAATCCCAATAACGATGATGAGTGGACAAATATGAATGACAACCCGCCAGATATCCCTTTTTCTGGAAACCCAAAAATCAATATACAAGTAAGCGACACTGATCAACCATATAGAGAAACTAACAGACAAGGTCAAAAACTGTCTGAGAGTAACAAAGCGAGGAGTAAAAGGGCAAGAAAGTGGGTAGATGTTACTGCTGCCGAATTGGAAAAGTTCCTAGCTTTATGTAGTTTGTCTGGTATACTATACTTTCACCCGATCTTTGGTAAAACAATGTCCCGAAATCGTTTCACCACTATTCTGAAAAATTTGTGGTTTGTTGATCATGAAACGGTCGATAAGTCCGAGCGATTGTATAAAGTCAAACCAATCATAGACATTGTTTTACATAATTTGAAGACTTTACTTTCTCCAGAAAAACATTTGTCAATCGATGAGTCAATGTTACAATGGAGAGGCAGGCTAAGGTTTAAACAATATATAAGCAATAAAAGACATAACTATGGTATAAAGTTTTATGTACTGACCACCTCTGAGAGATATATCCTCAATTTTATTATCTATACTGGCAAAGGCACTCTGAAAGGAGACAGTGAAAAAGTTCATGCTTTTTGTGTCGTAAACCAACTTATGGCTGACTATTTTAATAGATGGCATGAACTCTATTTAGACAATTTTTATACAAGTGTCTCTTTGATAAAGAAAAATACTTACATGATAGGTACATAGAGAAAATAGAAAAGGGAATCCTAAAGACCTTCTGAAGAAGAAATTAAAAAAATGAGAAGCTGGTTTTAAACGCAAAGGTCCAGTTTTAGTGGTAAACTGGAATGATAAGCGCAGCGTATGATCAGTACTAAACATTGACATGCTATGGTTGAAAATATAAACAAACGTGTAATAAAAAAATTAAACCGCAGTGCATATTAGACTATAACAGGTATATGAGGGGCATCGATAAATCAGATCAAATGATGTCATATTATTCGGCGCCTAGATAAACTATCCGCTGGTATAGAAAAATTTTCTTCCACTTATTTGACATGTGCCTGTGGAATAGTTGTTACGCATATAAAAAAAATAAAAAAACTACCTAAGTTAAGATTCATAAAATTTAGAGAGGAGGTACTGAGAGAGATGTTAAAAAGCTCACGTCTGGACTACACAGATATTGGTCAAAATACAAAAAATAAAGTTTCATTATTTAGAACCCGTTCCAGCTACTGAAAAAGAGAAATCGGCCATGAAAATGTGCCGCCAATGTAAAATTCCTCAAAAGCCGTTATCTTTGTCCTGTTTGTCTGGAAAAACCGGGGTTATGTGTTTCAAAATCTCAAAACTCAAGATGTATAAAAATAACATATGTATTCATTCTGTTTTACTTCAAACGCCTCTTTTGTACTAATTTGAGTCGTTTGAATTGATTTTGTTTCTGTTCAAAATATTTTTATAATAAAAAATTTATAGCAAAATGTTTTTTTTAATAAAAAAGTAAAAAGTCGGCGTCCACTTAAACTGTACATTATTCTCTGAGGGTGAAACTTCCTTCCAGTTAACTGGACGGCATTTTGGTAAATTTTGAGTGCAAGAAAAAGTATCTATAATAGCATTACAACACATAAAAAATATTATTTTTTTATTATTACTCTCCACTTTCGGTGGCTCTCAGGAAGTTCCGTGAGTGTCGGTTGTCAATGTGTTAACCAAAGGCGAAATTTAGTTTTTCCAGGAATTTTGAATAAATCACTGTAAAGAATGGAGAACTCAGCTCTCGAATACTGATAAGAATCGAGAACTTATTAGAAAGTACTCGGATTGTCAGTAATTTTAAACAGAGTAAAAGAGGCCCGACTGTTTTCAGTAATATTTGACGAAACACACACGACGCAGCTCAGCTTAAGTTTCGAGATATATTTATAATGGCACCATCAGAGAAGATTTTATCACGTTCTGTGATGCTTATGCCTCTATTCAGGACGAAGATGTTAAAAGTGAGGATCGACGCTTAATTGGCAAAGCCATAGCACATATTGTGGAAGATTTATTGTCAAAGTTTGATGTTGATGTGAAGAATTCTAGTAACCACATACTGAATAATTCTTTGGCAAAGTGCTCAACTGTTAACTCTTGCAAGAACACCACAGCAACAATGAAAAAGGTCATCGCTTTTGCTAACGCTTCAGCAAAGAGACTTGTTTTCAAAGAAGAGTTAAAGGGTACACCCCAAGGCTAATGCGAAACTCGCTGGGTCGAAAGACATGATGGACATCTTCAATTTCAAGGAGATGCCCTTATTAAAGTTTGCAACACTCTCTTAAATATTTCTGAATGGAATGATAGCAATACTGCCTCAGAAGCAAACTGACTTCATTGTATCTTGGTCCGATCAAAAAACTTTTAAGCCCATAATGGCGACCCCTCTCAAAATGTAAGGCTAGGACTGCCCTTGAATACGATAGGGCAGATTTGGATTAGTCCAAAAGTGCTCCAACGTTTTAAAATTAATTTTCTGAATTGAAATTATGAAATTATTTGTTTTTTTTTTGGTAAATTAGTTTATAAATTTGTGAAACAAACAGCATTATTTTTACTAACCCAAATCAATGTAGATAATGTTAATATGCACAAAAGCATTTTTCCAGTTCTGCCTCAACCTGTACAAATCTACCCCACCTCTGTTCAAATCTGTCCCATTGTGGGGCACATACATATTTTAACAAAAACATGTTTTGCTTTAAATTCCTTTTTTTTGCCCCGGTTTCATTAAATCATGTTAAAACCAATAAGTTTACCTATGGAATAGTTTAAATTGTTGAAAATTCTATCAAAAATTTCACTTAAAAAAAATTGTACAAATCTGCCCCACTCTCTCCTAGCTTTCAATTTTGACAGAACGAAAAGCGGTAAAACAGCTTTAACGAAGAGTTGTTAGTTTTAACAGTTCTTACAACTATTTAAATAGTAACATCAGTTTTTTATCTGATTTCAATTTGCACCCTTTTATTTTTTTCAAAAGAAGCTTAATATTCATAAATGCTGTATTTATTTTAAATAAGACAATTATAAAAGCTTTATGGGTATAAAATATGAACTATTAATAAAAATATAACAAAGAAATTAAAAATCTGAGTGCGCAGAATATTAGGAATTTTTGGGGAAGTAAAATGAAAATGGTCAAACATAACTAGAGTTATAGAAGCCCAGAGAACAAAATGGTTAGCACAGAAAACCCTCCAAAAAAGAACCAATAGGTACCAAAATATATAAAAATAAAAAAATGGTTAGATTATTCACAGCAAATAACAAAAGACAAAGAAAATTTAAAGTATGAAATCATGAATCTCGAGAATTGTAGTAATCACAAATATCTTAAATGAGTATTAATTATATTAAAAGTAAGATGGTACCACCAGAAATGGAATAAGCGTAATAAATCGCATCTTAAATATGAAAATTAACCAAAAATATTAACACTGGTATTAGAAAATCCCTGTTTGGTTACCAATTCCTTTTGTTTGTATTTTTTTTTTGTTTCAAATCAATTACAAACATGATATATCAACACTTATCTTCTAGCGATATAAATAAAGCTTTGGTTGGCTATTCTACAAAATATTTTCACTCAATTTACATGCACAAAAAACACCAAAAATCGTGTGTCTATTATGAACATATTTAATCGACGTTGTCCTGAAAGATAAGTCGAACGTAACCGGGAGAACCGAACAAAGGACAAGCGCAAAATGGACAAACAGCGTGGAATCCGTTGGTGCCGTGAGGTATGGCAACGTTTGCCCAATATCTATTAACAAAAAAATAATTATTTTAATAAAAATAAATTATTTAAACTTACTTGACGGTTTTTTCAGTAGCCATATGTCCACAAGGATTAAAAGCGAATGTTGGTGGTCCGGAATCAACGTAAAATGCCGGTTCTAATCCCATAAATACTTTAACAACAGGACCCAACTACAAAAAAAAAAATTAAACAAATATATAAAATAATATATTATTTTTACCTCTAAGCAAATGGGACATTTTCTGGATCCGGTATCTTTATCTTGTCCCCAGTCGTGTAATCCTTGAACGTGTCCGCAATTCAAGTAAACGTATGGTTGTTGTAGATTTTCGTTCGGCGATACTCGTCTTGGGATAACTAACGTGTTCAAACCGACTGGACATTGTGGTCTACCCGCATTGATTTCGTCTATTTCTCGTTCTAAATCTCGTTTACTCTACAAAAAAAAAAAAAAACAAACATCAAAAACTAGAGACGAGAAGTAAAAAAAAATTTAAAATCAGTCAAATATTAAAAATAAGAAGTCGATAATAAAGATATAGAAAATCAAATGCAAAACCAAACAAAAATGAGACAAAAACTTTTAAAATTTGTCGAAAATTAATGAAAAATGAAAAGCAATAAAAATTGCTCTAGAAATTGTCAGTTATGTCTAAAAATTAGTAGACATTTTCACAAAAATCTAAAAAGTAAGGGAAAATCTTAAAAAATTGCTAAAATTTATCATAAATTGAAAATACAAGAAAAAATGAGACAAAAACTTTTAAAATCTGACAAAAATTAATGAAAAATGAAAGGCAATTTTTTAAATTTTAATAAAAATACTTAGCAACAGAAACTGCTTTAGAAATTGTCAATTATTACTAAAAATTATTGGAAACTTTCAAAAAAATCTAAAAAAATATAGGAAAATTGCCTTTTTTTCAATAATTTCAGCATGTGCAAACAAAATTATATATTTTTCTATTAACATCAATATTTTAGGTAAAGTTAAAGAATATTTAATTGCTTAAACATGGTTTTATAGAAAACACTAATTTCTGATTTAATTGATCACTTAAATCATTTTATTTTTCTAAGGAAACTATCAAACAACGAAGTTACTTTTTTTGGGGATCATCGAGTAAATTATTCGTTAAATTTCTTAAACCTGGTTTTATACAAAACACTCTGTATATTTATCATACGTTTTGCACTAATTTCTGATTTAATTAATAACGTAAATTATTTTTATTCTACAGTTTATATGATACAAGTAGCAAGAAAGTGATTATTTACACCAATAATATGATAAAAAATTACTAACCTAACTTTCTAGTGATTATAATAATCTAAATAAATGATTCCACTTTCAAATAACACATAATTTAAAAAAATAACAGCTTATTTGTCTTCTAGAACCAATTAAACTTCACACATTCTAATAATTTCGTCCAAAGTTCCAACACGTTTTTTGTAAAAGTTAATCACAAGTTTTGGATGTTTATAATCAAATTACACTCGTGGATCACTAATTTAATATAAAATAGTTTTTTCTGTGTTAAAAAACATTCACACAATAAAAACTGTTGAAAAGTAGCTAAATTTAAGATACACTTGACAATCCAACTGTCAGAATGATTGGCTCCAGTGTTACCAATTTCTTAAAACTAAAATTCTAGATTTATGTCATTATTAATCAGGGTATTTCATTGGTCGACCTAAATTTATGAATGAAGACGCCATTTTGGATTTAGTAGTTGTGGAATGTTGCGTACGTCCTTGTAAATTATGTAATATAGTAAGACAGGTCCGGCTTGTTTATAATTTAATGTTATAAAAAATCGGAAAAAATTGGAAATTAATCAGAAAAAAATCGGAAAAAACAGAAAAATCAGAAAAAATTGGAGATTTAGAAAAAAATTGAAAATTTAGACAAAATCAGAAAATTATCAACAAAAAAAAATCGAGAAAAAGTAAAAAAAATCGAAAAACTGAAATTAACGAAAAAAAATCTGTGTGTAGCCGCAAAACTTTCCCGACGAGTATCATGTACCAAATTTCAGCTCAATGGGATTAAACGTGTGGCCTCTATCATGGAAGCATACACAGACAGACAGACTAAATGGTATTAATCGTCTCAGGGGATCTTAAAATGTATATTTTCATCTTTCTCGAAAAACTTTTTTAGTTAGTTCACAATACATTTGTTCCACACTCGAATTTGGAAAAAACATCAAGAGTACATTTTTTCGCAAAAATTTAAAAAAACAACAGAAGTAAGAATGCGTTTTCTTGTACACGAATTTGAAAAAATAGAAATAAAAAACACATTTTTCTATAAAAAAACTAGAAAAAAATTATTTTTTCACATACGAATGGGGAAAAAAGCGAAAATGCATTTTTTCACATATAAATTTTTATAAAAGCAAGAATGTATAAAAAGCTAGAAAAAAAACCGGCAAAAATGGGCTTTTTCACACATACATTGAGTAAAGAGCAAGAATGGATTTGATACATAAAAATTGGAAAAAACAGCATACTTTTTTTACACAAATTTGAAAAAATGCAAAGTGCATTTTATATCACACAAATTTAAAAAGAAACAAGCAACAATGCATTTTTCTACATGAAAAACTAGAAAAAACAGCAGAAATGCATTTTTCACAAATGAATTTTGAAAAAAATAACAGTAAAAAACGCATTTTTTCACATACAAATTGGCAAATAAGCAAGAATACATTTTTCCACATAAAAAACCAGAAAAAATAACAGCAAAAAAGCGCTTTTTACGCATAAATTAAGAAAAAGCGAGCATGCATTTTTCACACAGGAAAACTAAAAAAAAAGAAAACAGTAAAAATGCATATTTTCACACATAAAATAGGAAAAAAGCAAATAACTTTGATACAACAAAAATGTATTTTCTCTCAAAGGAATTTGAAAAAAAAAATCGGTTGTGTCCAGAGACAAATATTTTTTCAGATATTTAGTAAAATTTCAAATTTTGACATTTTTATATTTGACAGGTAACAGTTGGAGAATTAATTTTGACTGTTCTGAATCGAGTTTTTTAAGATCTTTCAAATGACATATTGCAAGTCAAATTCCGTGACATATTGCATCTGTTATTTTTCGATAGTGATACTTCCGTTTGACAGATGTCATACAAAAACTAATGGATTCTTCCATATACCAAATTTCAGCTCAATCGGTTTAACCGTATGGCCTCTATCGTGGAAGAATACACACAGACAAACGGACTTCCACCTGGAAATGGTCGCTTTATATATTTTCTATTTTCAATCATTTTGCTTATTTGTGACCTATATTTCCCTGTTTTTTTTTTTATTTATTCCCATTTTTTGATATTTTTGTTACGTTTTCTTAATTTCGCTGTTTTTTTACGTTTTCCTATTTTTTCAATTTTTCTCCATTTTTACTATTTTTGTTTTTTTTTCCATTTTTCCCCAATTTTCTATTTTGTCCATATTTCCCTATGTTCCTATTTTTTCTTATTATTTACTATTGTTTTTATATTTTTTTTATTTCAATCATTTTGCCTATTTTTGACCTATACATCCCTGTTTTTTCCTATTTTGGTTTATTTATTCCCATTTTTCTCTATTTGTCGATATTTTTGTTACGTTTTCTTATTTTTCCCTGTTTTTTTACGTTTTCCTATTTTTACCCATTTTTTTTTTACTTCTTTTCATGTTTTTTCTATTTTTTCCCATTTTTACTATTTTTGCATATATTTTCCAATTTTTCTGTATTGTTTCTTATTTTTTCCCGTTTTTTCCTAGATTATATTTTTGTTTTTTTCTATTTTTCATCAATTTTCTATTTTATCTAATTGTTATTATTTACTATTGTTTTTATATTTTTTCTTTTTTCAACCATTTTGCCTATTTTCCCTACACTTCCCTGTTTTTTTCCTATTTTTGTCCATTTATTCCCTATTTTTGTTACATTTTCTTATTCTTATTAATTATTTCTCGTTCACAATAATTTCCCTTCTCGGAGGTGGGTCGGGAAAGTAAAATAAGGTAGAAAAAATGCCAAAAATTAAACTTTTCAGGATTTTTTTTGCAGGTAAAACCCACCGATTTTTGCAAGTGAGGGCATTTTCGGACTCCACTTAGAATCTGTAGAATCCGATGGTAATTTTATCTGTTTGAAAGACCGCGTAGATTTTTGAGAATTGCGACTTTTATTCAAAGAAATTCGAAATTTTGCAAAATTTCGTCTTTGTCAACCCCATTTTTGTATTAAATGCGTTCTAAAAATCAAAACTAATTTTTTTGGACCATTAATAGCGTAAAATTATGTAAATAAAGATTTTAAAGCTAAAAGAAATCAACTATAAAACACTTAAAACCAGGCAATTCCACAAAGTGAACAAACTTACAATTGGTAGTCAAATAGTGGAAATTAGTAGTAAAAAATTGGAAATGGGAAGTCAAAAAATGGAAATGGGAAGTCAAAAAATGGAAATGGGAAGTCAATAATTGGAAAACTACAAATTAACTACAAATCAAAGATAAAAATGAAGTGTAGGTGTTTGGATTTCATCTAAATACATTTTTTTATCCAAATTTTTGAATTTTCGGGGTTTTAATCATTAATCGAGAACATTAAAAAAACGCCCTCATGTGGGATAGATCAAAACTAGTGAGTTGATGTACGCTGAATAATTGAATTGAGGTAAAAGTTTCAGTACGAATAAAAAACATAATTATTATTCCAAGGTATTTCTAGTACAAGTGTTATAGAAATTTCATTAGTGAAAGATATTTTTTACTCCTGTAGAGAACAAATTAAAAATCATTATTAAGAAATGTAAATAAAAATAAGTAGCACATTTTATAATTTGTAAAACAGCGTGCAGTTGGGACTGGTCCTTCGAATATTATGTGTTTTTACAAAGATATTTTTCATTTAATTTTACCGTTTAAAACCTATAAATTTACACTATCGAGATATTTAAGAAGAGCTCGTATTTGAACAAAAACCAGAAATAGATACATTCCACCCATTACAATAGTTTATTTTATACTTTTCAGTGACACTTCGTCGGAATTCAAAAAACCAAATATTATAACAAAGACAAATAATGATAAAATAAGAAACCAGTACAACTGAACGCCGTTAGATGGCTTAGAAAGCTGGAATAAAAAAAAAGACTTACCGGCGATTTGGCAAGTCCTTCAGCTGAACGCCACAACAAGGTGGCACCACATAAATCGATTAAAGTACCATCCTGCAATACATTTGTAACGTCTTCCACCTGCAAGAAAATTATAAATTAAAAGGATGTAATAAGCGCCAGTACAAACTGGAACCGACAGAAGGCCCATATCTCTACAGGGTGATAAAATACAAAACAATATTATAAATGTTTAAAATGTGGAACGTTTCGTTAAAAAAATATGTGGTAACTTACCACTTGTCCTCTTTGTTGAGCAGATCGGGATTCTCTTAACGAAAAAATACCCCCTCCGACTGACGTTTCTAACCAATAGCCGCATTTAGCTTCTCCACCGCAAAAACTACCCCTGGGGTGCATAATAAGGACTCCGTTTGTCGTACAACCATCTATTTCTCTACCGTTTTCTTGCCATTTTAAAGATTTTTCCTATAAATATATAATAAAATAATTTTCTAGAAAAAATTATGTTAGATATGGAAACTCACTCCTAAAAATATATTTCTCGAAGTGTCGAAACCGGCGGCGTATATCCTAGCTATTTTGGAATTAATTCTATCACATATTATTCTGCAGGCGAACCTTGATATTGTACTTTGGTTAACTTTAGTTTCTCCCGTTTTATCACCCGGTATGGTATCCATTACGACAAAATCTATGGGGGTTTCCGAGGATCTACCAATCTGAAAAATAACCATGAACTGTCAAATTTTATTAATGCTTTAAGTAATATATTTAACCATTAGTTTCTTAATTAAACATCAGCAATTACTAAATATTTTTTCTATAAATTGAATTTTTTTAAAATAAAAATCGAAACATTTTATATAAATTTGAAAATAAAACTGAAATCATCCATAGCATTAGCTTAGTTAATGAATATTTTTATTTTATTTTAAAAGCTTGTAAAACCGAAAACATGTCAAATTGCACTTCTTTTTTTTATCTATATGTAGAACCTTTTTTTAAAAATTTTAAAAGCTCTAATTAATGTAAAACTGCCATTTTAACATTATCTTAGTTATTGAATTTTTTATTTATTTTAAATTGCAATTGTTTGTTTCAATCAACCCTGAATTTTTTCAACAATGAGAGTTTATTAAAAACTGATAATACTAATGCTCATTTTAAACTATGACAGTAGCATTTTTTGTACCTGAAACATGTCTGTGTCCTCATCATTTGTATATTCAACTATGACGGCGTGATTTCTGGATAACGTGTAGGATATCGAATGCTGATTGGCATCTAATATGGCTTGTGTCGAATGCGGTGTCCTAACTACGTAATGCCTTAATCTTTTGACACCGTTAGCGACTTGTCGTTTGTAGAAAACGAACTTACTTCGTCTCCTACCTCTGTCGCCTTGAGGCAAAAATCCATTATACCTAGAACAAAAAAATTAAACATTAGTTTAAGGAATAAAAATTTGTATACAATAATAATAAATTTTTAAGTCCCCCACCGACGTCATATTATATTTTTGCCTTACTATTGACAAGTGATAACTGTACGATGTTAAGACATCAGATAAGGAATGGAAATTTACTTTTCTATTAAAATACACATAGACTCAAGCAAAATTAACAAGAAGCAATCAATATGATTCCAAAAATACCAACGAAGACTATATATTATAATGTTATATGGGCATATAAATGTCGCTGGCCAACGTGGGGCTCTTCTTTCTTACTGAATGTAATATAAATATTATAGAAAATTCTATTTGGAAGGAATTTAAAATCGGGGAAGATTTTCTTTATATTTCTAAAATTGTTGATTATAGTTATTTGTATTTCACTAAAGTTGAGAGAATATTAGTTCTATTGATCTATTTTCATAATATTTAATATTATAATCAAGATTGACATTATTAATCGAAATTAGAAATGACAACAAAAATTATATAAAATTGTGACATTAGTGACATAACTAGATTATACAGAGTGTACTAATATTATAGTGTTAAAATATAATAAATATCAGTATTAGTGTTGATTAAAACAAAGTGGACTTAAGAGGGGAAAAAAGATTGGACAAATGGAAGAAGAGGAAGATATGGAAATAGAACAAGATGATATTATAGAAATGCAGGATTAAAACGTAGAAGAATGTGATGGAATAAGTCCAAGTGAACCAAAAGAATAGCAAGTACAAGAAAAACATAAGAAAAAAAAGGGCAAGAAAATATAATGGATGTATTAAGACAAATGATAATCCAGATGAATGAAATGGGAAAACAAAGCAAGAAAATGGATACCAAATTGGATGAAAATAGTAAGAAGTTAAAGAACGAAATTGAGAAAGTAATGCAAGATAATAGAAAAGAAGATAAAGAAGAACGCTTAAGAGAAATGCAAGAAATGGGGAAGAAATTGGACAATAGTCAATAAGAAATGCAAGATATGAGCGAGAAAATTGATAATATGAAAGAAGAAATAATGGGAAATAAAACAAGAATAAAAAAAAATATGACAGAAATGATTGACAAATAATCTTTCAAAATATTTCAAATGTTCGCCTTGTTAAGCGAAAGTGACTTTAAAATTCACGATCTGTACAACGATATTCTTGTACCCGGTCGTCATGTTTGTCGTAATCTTCGTTTTGTTTTTTCCATTAATGCTTGAATTAATAATTCACTTTCAGAATCTGAATCATCTTCAAAAAATAAATTAAAAAAATAATTTACTGCTTGTGTTACGATCCCTAAAATTTCCATTTTTATAAATGATGACCTTAAAACTTTAAAAGTAACACACATTCCATCATTGAACTGCGCATGTCGCAACCAAATGACCTGCTAAAAAACCGGGTAAACCGATGTAAACTCCCCAAGAGTCCAGAACGGATTTCCCTAACTATATGACGTAACACATTTTAGTTCTGAACGACTTGTGGCAAAAAGGTGTAGTAACAGAACGCACTCCTAAGGCCCTGTTGAATGTGACAGGGGGTTATTTTAATTATAAATATGCGTCTGGGTACATTGCCACTGATGAGTCCTGAAGGGACGAAACAGGTGAGAGTTGGAGAAATAGTTTTGACAGGTGAGAGTTGGAGAAATAATTTTGACTGTTCTGAATAGAATTTTTCAAGGGCTTTCAAATGACATTTTACAAGTCAAATTCCATGACATATTGCTTCTGTCATTTATTGACAGTGACACTTCCGTTTGACAGATGTCGTAAAAAAATTAACGTGTTCCTCCAATGTATAACCGAAACCCATATATCAAATTTCAGCTTAATCGGATTAAGCGTGTGGCTTCTATTATGGAAGAATACACAGACACATAGACAGACACACAGGCAGATAGACAGACAGACTTCCACCTGGAAATGATCTTAAACGTCTCAGGGGACCTCAAAATTTAAAATGGATATCTCGAAATTATTTTAGCTCATTCACAATACTTTCCCTTCTAAAATCATGAGTCGAAAAAGTAAAAAACCAGAAATCAGAAATAATCAAAAAAAATCATAAAAAATAAGAAAAAAACAAAAAACATTGAAACGAATTGAAAGAAACATCGAAAAAATATTAAAAAAAAATGAAAAATAAAATTATGAAATACAAAAAAAAAAATCGAAAAAAACCTCTAAAAATCGCAAAAAACAAAAGAAATCGAATTATATCACAAAAAATTGCAAAAATCGCAAAAAAAACAAAAACAACCAAAAAACCGGAAACTATCTTAACCATAAAAATTAACAACAGGAAAAGAAAAAACTCATTGAAATAAATCGCAAAATGTCTTAAAAATCACAAAAACTCTCTAAAAAATCACAAATAAAATCCCAAAAAAATCGCAAATAATTACAAAAAATTAGAAAACAAATAAAAAAATAAAAAATAAATAATATAAGAAAAAAATGAAGAAAAAGTTTTAACAAATCGAAAAAAAAAACCAGAAAAACAAAAAATCAGAAAAAATCGAAAAATCAGAAAAAAAAACAAAAAATCAGAAAAAACCAGGAAAAATCAGAAAAAATATCTTTTTCAGACTGAAGTATTAGGATTTAAAAATCCTTAATTTTACAGGTTATACATATGACATACATATGTAAAGAATCAGAAAGAACAGAAAAAATCGGATAGAAGAATAAGAAAAAAATCACAAAAAATAATATATTAGAAAAATAAAAATAAAAACAATAAAATAAAATATCAGAAAAAAACTCTTTATAAATTTTTTTTGAATAATTCAGAAAATAAAATCAAAAAAAAAATTGAAAAAATCAAAAAAAAATCCTTAAAAATTAGCAAAAAATCTGAAAGAAATCAAAAGAAAATCAGAAATATAAGAATAAGAAAAAATTTTTTCAGATATTTAATGTTAAAGTTTCAAATTTTGACATTTTTTCAGTTTTGACAGGTGACAGTCTGAGAAATAATTTTTACTGTTCTGAATAAATGACATATTGCAAGTCAAATTCCGTGACTAATTGCATCTGTCATTTTTTGATAGTGACACTTACGTTTGACAGATGTCGTACAAAAACTAATGGGTTCTTCTGACGGGTAACTCAAACCCATATACCAAATTTCAGCTCAAACGGATTAAACGTGTGGCCTCTATCGTGGAAGAATACACACAGACAAACAGACTTCCATCTGGAAATGGTCTTAATCATCTCAGGTGACCTTTAAATGGATATTTCCATTTTTATCTCGAACAATTTTTTTAGCCTCTTCTTGGAGGTGGGTCGGGAAAGTAAAAGGATGGATAGGTCGAGCAAGAGTAGAATAGAAGCAATAAAAGAGCCAAGGACTAATAAAAGAAAAATAGTAAATAGGACAAAAGAACATAACATGGGAATAAATAAAAGATGAAATTTTGCTATAACTACCTATAACTTGTAGACATTTATAGTATCTAAAAACTTTCAGCAATTCTCTCGTATATTTCACTTGTTGCCAAGTGTCAAATTATCGTTTAAAAACAACTTAACAGCTCAATAAAAAAAAATCACTTGAACGTTACCAAAACAATTCTGATTTAAAATAATATCGACCTTGAACTTTTATATAAAGTCCGTTTAACTCTAATTCGTGCGATTATTTTTTCTGGATCATATCCAAAAGCTTCGATTACCCTGTTGCCGAATAAAACTCAAAATCCCTAACACTGAGATTTAAAATAATATGAAAAATTTTTATTGGGATGAAGTTGATTTTTTTGCATTTAGTATGCGCAAACCAAAATATTTGTTTAAAACAAGTAAAATAAACTGTTATAACCTTGTTAAAAGTATGTAAATGGTGTAAATATTTATGCAGTGCTTCAATTTGTTTTCTCATAAAAGCAATTTTATTGTTTACTTTCCAATTTCAATATCTCATTTTTATTTTATTTTTTTTAACAGATGCTACCAATAGCGAAAAAATCATAAAATATTCTAATAACATTTAATTATTAACGATCTATTCGAAACACTTTGTAGACATTTTTACTGTAAATGATTATTTTTATTTAAAAATATTATTAAGAGGCGCCAATACCATATGCCTGAAAAAAATTAAGACTAGAGCGTAGGATTACTTAACATTAACTAGAAAATACTTAAAAATAATTTTTAAAAAATAAAATTAAATAAAAAAAAAACAAATGAAAATGTGTAAAATCAATCTATTAATTTTTCATTGAAATTCAGTACATTAACTTGGACGGATTTAATAAGTTAATGGGCGAAAAAACTCATTTTTTTTGGGATTTTTTTTCAGAGATTTATTGATGCTTTTAATATAAAAAAATATAGTGCATTATTGGGAATTTTAGGACAGACACACTTCCATCTGGAAATGGTCTTAACCATCTCAGGTGACCTCAAAATGGATATTTCCATCTTTATCTCGAAATTTTTTTTTAGCTCGTTCACAATACTTTGGGCCGGGAAAGTCAAAACTCAAAAAATCTCAAATGTCAAAAAATTTCAAATCTCAAAAAAATTCAAAAAATCTCAAAAAAGGTAAAATACCTTAAAACCATAAAAAATCTCAAAAATCAAAAAATCAAAAAAAATTTCAAAAAAAATCTCAAAAAATTTAAAACGTTAAATCTCAAAAAAAATTCTAAATAGTATATATCTTAAAAACACAAAAATTTGATCAAAAAATCTCAAAAACTCAAAAAACCTTAAAAAATTTCAAAAATAAAATCTGAACAGATCTTAAAAAACCTCAAAAAATCAAAAAATACCAAAAAATCTCAAAAAATTCAAAAAAACTCAAAAAATCTATAAAAAAAATTTAAAAATCTCATAAAATCTATAATTTCTTAAAAAGTCCCAAAGAATCTCAAAAATCTCAAAAAACCTCTAAATCTCAACAGACCTCAAAAAACCAAAAGAAACTCGAAAAATCTCTAAAACTCAAAAAACTTCAAAAATAAAATCTGAACAAATCTTAAAAAACCTCAAAAAATCAAAAAATTCCAAAAAAACTCAAACAATTCAAAAAATCTCAAAAAATTCAAAGAGTCTCAAAAAACTAAAATGAATTTCAAAAGAGCTTAAAACATATTAAAAAATCTCAAATCTGAAAAAATCTAAAAAATCCCAATGAATTTCAAAAAATCTCAAAAAACCTCTAAAAATATCAAAAAATTTCAAAACATCTCAAATAATCTCAAAATTTGACATTTTTTTATTTGGCAGGTGACAGTTGGAGAAATAATTTTGACTGTTCTGAACTAGTGGGTTTTGTGACGGGTAACCCAAACCCATATTCCAAATTTCAGCTCAATCGGTTTAACCATGTGGCATCTATCGTGGAAGAATACACACAGACAGACACACTTCCATCTGGAAATGGTCTTAATCATCTCAGGTAACCTCAAAATGGATATTTCCATCTTTATCTCGAAATTTTTTTTAGCTCGTTCACAATACTTTCCCTTCTAGGAGGTGGGTCGGGAAAGTAAAATCAACAAAAAGTTCATGGTCTTCAGAGCCAACTTAAAGAAAGAATGACATAATCTAAACTAATATTGGTATAAGGCAAAATGGCATAAAATAAAGGCATAATGATGAGATAAGATAAAGGAAGAATGACATAAGACAAAAGAATAATGACATAAGATAAAGGAAGTATGACATAAGATAAAGGAAGAATGACATAAGACAAAAGAATAATGACATAAGATAAAGGAAGTATGACATAAGATAAAGGAAGAATGACATAAGACAAAAGAATAATGACATAAGATAAAGGAAGAATGACATAAGACAACATTTGTTTTCTTGTCGAAGAAAAACCTTTCTTGCTATATTTCAAATTGTTGGTTTATTTTTTTTTCCATTTAGTTGTCAAATCGTCTTTGGCCAGGACAATTTGACATAAAATATTTGTTCGATTACTTTAGCACATATTTGATTATCTTTTTCACATATTATTAGTTATAATTTTTCACTATACGTACCTTACTGATATTATTCATTGTAACTTTTCATCGCATATAAAAAGTTGGCGAATTAAAATATGAAATATTTATTTTGATTTATTGTTGAGAAGTCAAATAAATCCAAATATAGAAAATAAATTATCGTTTACGGTGAGAGATGAAAAAATGTGTAGACGCCGAAATATTTAGCGTCGGGACGAATAGCGTAGCGACGCTGAACGGACGTCGAATATTGTAACTTCTGGATTCTGATGAAGTCAAACCCAACTGTTTGTCGAAACTATTGGCGTCGGCGTCTCGACGCTAGATACAAGATTTTCAGTGGCGATGTTATTAGTTTGAAATTTAATTTTTGACTGATCCTTTTCTGAGCTGCGAACCCCATTTTAAGCCATAATCTTGTGTGGTCCATATTTTCTTTTCGTTCTCATGAACGTTATCTAACCTTCAATAGAATTATTTTCTAATATTTCACCATTCTAATTTAATTTAATATTTTATCAAATGGTTCAAGTGTGTATTATCGTTTTATAGAAACATGTACTGACAGATGAATGTTTTTTTTGGGAAAACAACTTAACTTTGTTGTTTTTTATCTAAAATTCCTTGAAACGACGAAACAAAATACCATTAAAATTCCTGAAAAAATAATATTATATACAGGGGGTTGATTGGGATTTTAATCTTAGTGTGAGTGTTATATTATCCAAATTTTTATACTTTTATGATCGCTAGATCATAAACAAATAATAATTTTTTTATTAGCGTAATAATAATCCAAAAATGACTCAGTTCATTTTAATGCAAGTCGTATTTTAGACCTGTTAAAAGACAAGAATAATATTCCGGAAGCGATATAAAACTTCTTTATTGGCCATTTAAGAGGTCAAAGGTTAACAATCGTAATTAATATATTAAACTGTGTTTTTAGAAAAAAATATTCTTTTTTATTTAATTACTTATTTATTATTGTGAAACAAAAAATAAAAAGTGAAACGGTTTCGACCATTGTCCAATTTTATTATAATTGCTCAATCGATTAAAAAATGTAAAAGTGGATTTAAGGTGAAATTCAAGCTATAAACAATGCTTTGGCAATTGTATAGGCGTAAATATTGTTTTATTTTAGTATTAATTATATTTTTACATCTTTCTTAGTTATAACTAAATTCTCTAATTTAATTGACTCGTATTGCCCAATAATAATAAATTAAATTTTAAATTGCATTATATGATAAAAGAGATTAAGAATCGTATAGATTTTTGTTTAGAAATTATATATAATTAGCAATGTAAGAGGATTATTTTTATATACAGAGAGATTGTATTATTTTATAATTATATCTATAATTATAAGTTTTTGTTCGCAACGTTGAAAACTTTAAAAAATATTTATTTATTTACTTAGTTTACTGAATAAACCTAATTAAAAAATAAATACCGAAATTTTGTGAAACAAAACAATTTTTAAAATATTTTAACATTATCGTTGCAAAAATTAAAAATAGGCTGCGAATTTTTAACAAATTTAAAAAAATAAAAATAAAACTGTAAACTTATTTGCAAATTATCAAATTTCGTATCTAATAAATTTATTCCACGTGCTGTAGGCAAATGTATTAAAAAGAATAGACTATATTTTCTTTGATACATATCTAAAAACGACCGACTATTCTACTTTTGTTCGGGTCAATCTGTCGTATTGTGCAATTGAGTGCATTATTTTTAATCACATTCGTGAACTGTTGACCTTTTTTTTTATTTTTGTTACTCCTGGAGTCGGAGAATACCCACAAATGTAAACGAGAAGCAAAACTGGAACACGAGCAATTATCAGTTGACTCTAATCTCTCACGAAACCGTAAAAAATATAAAGAAAAGTATCTAAAAGATGTTTTAAATTTCCAACGATGATAAAAAAAATAGTTTGCTGCTTAATAAATATATGTCCAAAATTTACAAACTCTAGAAGAAAAAAAAAAAAAAAAAAAAAAAAAAAAAAAAAAAAAAAAAAAAAAAAAAAAAAAAAAAAAAAAAAAAAAAAAAAAACGCAACTTCTGCCAAATTCGACAAAAAATGATAAAACAAAGTAGGAAGAGACCAACAGTAAAATAGGCTGTAAAGTGGCATCGTAAATAAATAATTTTGTATATTTTGCTCCAAATTTTAACAAATCTTTACAAATTTTTACAAACTTCTACAAATTTTTATATTCTGCATTTTTTTTATAAATTTTACATTTTACAAATTTTACAATTTTCGAATTTTTGAAAATTTTGAAATGTTTAAAATTCTTGAAATTTTTGAAATATTTTAAACTAGACGAATAATTTGACATTTTTTACTTTTTGAAATAAATTTTTAATGTTTTTTTATACGTTTTTACATTATTGAAATGTGTATTATTCTTGAAAAAATTTTACCTTTTGAAATTTTTCAAATTTTCGAAAAAAAAAGTAAAATTTGAAATTATTGAATAATTTTTAATGTTTCTTGAAACTTACTTTCACATTTTCCATATAATTTAGAAATTTTTGAATAATTTGACATTTTTTACTTTTTGAAATTTTCAACAAAAAAAAGTTTCAAAATTTCGAATTTTTCGAAAAAATTTTTATACATTTTTGAAATTTTCGAATAGTTTTTTAATGTTTTTTGAAACTTTTGACGTTTTCGAACTGGTAAAAATTCTTGAACAATATTTATTTTTAAAAGTTTCGAAACAATATACAAAATTTCGATTTTTTCAAAATTTTTGATATATTATTGAAATTTTCGGTTGCCATTTTTGAAATGTTTAAAATACTTGAAAAACTTTTAATTCATACGAATAATTTTATGATTTTTGAGATTTTCGATATTTTTACGTTTTGAAATTTTCCAAAACAATTGCAATTTTTCTAAATTTTTATATATTTTTCGATTTACTTTCGAAACTATCGAAATTTTTGAATTTCTACACATTTTCATTTATTTTTTTGAAATTTTGGAATTTTTTGATGTATTTCCGAATTTTGATTTTCTTAAAACTTTAAATTTTTGAAAATTATAACAATCAAGTTTATTGATATTTTATTTAAATTGACTCAAAATTCAACAAATACCAATATGTTTTAATTTATTTTTTATAATTTTTGTCCCTAGTACTGCAAAATTTTACTAGCAGTTAAAGGGTCAAGTGGCGTGAATTCAAAAAAATCATCTATTCTTTTCTAGCTCTTTTAGTTTCAGAAGAAATCGAGTTTTTTTTTAATAGTGAGAGCGCAATTTCTAAAAAATTCGACAAAAAAATGATAAAAAACAAAGTAGGAAGAAACCAACAGTACCCTTTAATAATAAAAAAAAATGGCAGCGCAACTTCTACAAAAAAAAACAAAGTAGGAAGAAACCATGAACTCTTCTCAAATTTAAATAAATAAATTCTGAGTAATTTAAATTCAAAGTTAGGTTTGTAAAATGTATAGAACCTTATTTTTAAGTATTTGATTAAAAAAAATGTCTGGTACCACAATATATTACTGACGGGGGAGTTACAACTAGTTTCGGCATACTAATGCCATCATCAGACCTATAGTACAATGGTAACAATGAGCAAATGGAGAACAAGTTTTAACAAATTTCAACAAAAGGATCTGAACGATTGCGCTCATTATTAAATATTTGTTGCTGCTCAAAGCATTTCATCATATTTACCAAGTATTCCATTATTGTGTGAGAAAAACGTACTTTTATAAGTATTTTTAGGTTATTTAGATATATCGTGTAAAAATTAAAAAAAAATAATAATAATATAGATATTATCTTACCCTAAAATGACTAGTTCACCATATTTGACTTGTTTTGGCTTTTCAGAATTGGCACTCTCCTGTTCTTCTAAAATTGGAGATTCGGTGCCGTCCGATCTGAAACAAAAAAAAAATAATTTAAAAAAACCTCATTAAAATAAATTCAGATAATAAATTTTCAAAAATATTGTGTGTATTACTGAATAACAGATTCGTGAAAAATAAAAACTAGTTATGGTATAAAATTAACACAAACATTATGTTAATTTTAAATCCTCATAATGTTTGTGTTAATTTTATATTATAACTAGTTTATATTTATCAGTATCATAACTTTTTTAAATTTAATGTTACTTAAGTTTAACCCTTAACCAAAATTTTATCTTATCGTTTGCTCCATGATGTTTATGGCTTGATGATGGCGGAAGCCGAAACTAGTTGCCGATTTCTTATTTAAAATAATACAACAAATATATTTCTGTGGTACTGGACTTTGTGTGTTTTATTACTCAAATAAATATTTATTGGGTATATGGATGGATATGGATTACTGAATCAATGGGAGAGTAACATTACTTATAATTTATAAAACCAATTTTACAGAGATAAAAATTAATTATAATAAATCTTTTTTCAAAGAAAATGAAATACCACACATACATATTGGGAAAGTGTTATGTGGGTCACAATATTTTATATTGTATTTGATTATATTTAATGTCAAAATGACTGACTTCGATAGAAATTTTTGGTAAGAATTTAATATTATATTTTTTAAATGAAAAAAAAAAAATGTCCTGCCCAGGATAATCAGAATTTGTAAATTTTTGTAAATTTTTAATCTATGAAAAAATTATAAAAACCAGAAAAAAATTAAACATAAAAATCCGAAAAAATAAAAAAAGAATCAGAAAAACACAAAAAGAATGAATCATAAAAAACCAAAAGAAAGAATCTGAAAAAGAAAACAAAAAATGAGAAAGAATCGAATGAAACCAAAAATTAAAAAAATCATCAAAAATAAAAATAAGAAAAAAATCAGAAAAAAAATGTCCTGTCCATGATAATCAGAATTTGTAAATTTTTGTAAATTTTTAATCTATGAAAAAATTATAAAAACCAGAAAAAAAATTAGAAAAAATCAGAATAACATAAAAATCCGAAAAAATAAAAAAAGAATCAGAAAAACACAAAAAGAAAGAATCATAAAAAACCAAAAGAAAGAATCTGAAAAAGAAAACAAAAAATGAGAAAGAATCGAATGAAACCAAAAATTAAAAAAATCATCAAAAATAAAAATAAGAAAAAAATCAGAAAAAAAATGTCCTGCCCAGGATAATCAGGATAAAAATTTTATAGTTTATACATATGACGTGAATTTGTAAATTTTTAATCTAAGAAAAAATTATAAATATAAGAAAAAAATTAGAAAAAATCTGAAAAAGAAAAAACATTAAAAATCCGAAAAAATAAAAAATGTATAAAAACCCAGAAAAAATCTGAAAGAATCAGCAAAAAAAAACAAAAAGAAATAATCAGAAAAACACGAAAAAATCATAAAAACCAAAAGAAAGAATGGGAAAAAAAGAAAACAAAAATCAGAAAAATGAGAAAGAATCGAATGAAACCAGAAAAAATCATAATAAAAATCAAAAAAATAACAAAAAATTTTTCAACAAATTCAAAAAAATCATCAAAAATTAAAAACAAAAGTGATAAAAGAATGTCCTGTCCAGAATAACCAGGATAAAAATTTTATAGTTTAGAAATTAAAAAATGAGAAAATCAGAAAAAACATAAAAATCCGAAAAATTAAAAAAAATATAAAAAACTAGAAACATCTGAAAGAATCTGCAAAAAAAAACAAAAAGAAAGAATAAGAAAAACACCAAATAAAAGAATCATAAAAAACCAAAACAAAGAATCGGAAAAAAGAAAAAGATCATAATGAAAAATTCATTCAAAAAATTGAAAAAAAAAACAGAAAAAATATAAACATCAGAAAAATGAAAAAAAAATTTGGAAGAATTCAAAAAATAATCAAAAATAAAAAACAGAAAAGAATGTCCTGTCCAGGATAATCAGGATAAAAATTTTATAGTTTATACATATGAAGTGAATTTGAAAAAATATTAAAATAAGAAACAAATTAGAAAAAATCAGAAAAAATATGGAAGTCCGAAAAAAATTAAAAAAACATAAAAAAAACTGGAAAAAATCTGAAAGAATCAGCAAGAAAAAAACAAAAGAAAGATCAGAAAAACGCAAAAAGAAAGAATCATAAAAAAAGGATCGAAAAAAGAAAACAACAAATCAGAAAAATGAGAAAGAATCTAATGAAACTAGAAATAGAATCATAAAAATAAATAAAAATCTGAAAAAATATAAAAAAAATTAGAAAAAAAATTTAAAAAAAAACCAAAAAATCATCAAACAAAAAAAAAACAGAAAAAAATGTCACAGGATAATCAGGATAAAAATTTTACAGATTTGACGTGCACATGTAAATTTTTAATCTAAGAAAAAATTATAAATATAAGAAAAAATTAGAAAAAACCAGAAGAAAAAACATGAAAATCCGAAAAAATAAAAAGAAATTCAAAAAAATTAAAAAAAAAAATTAGTAAAATCAGAATAAAAAAATAGAAAAAAACAAAAATAAAAAAAAAGTATTTTTAAATTCGTTTGGTGGTTGAATTTTAGGTTTTAGACATGCAGAACTTTTTACGAGGAATATTTTTTTTCCTTAAAATTAATAACTGAAAAAAATTACAAATTAAGTTAATATAAATAATTTATGATATACAGGGTG
Organism: Neocrepidodera transversa; assembly: GCA_963243735.1. Lineage (NCBI taxonomy): Eukaryota > Metazoa > Arthropoda > Insecta > Coleoptera > Chrysomelidae > Neocrepidodera > Neocrepidodera transversa. The sequence continues at coordinate 11,451,116 of OY725337.1, forward strand.
TTGAAAATTTCAATGTACACTATTGGGATTTCGTTAACCGTTATAGATACAAAGTTGGTTAAACGGGAAAAAAGTTGCATATTATAGGGACAAATTTACTGGATTTTGAAAAATTTTAATATCAGGTCCGGTTCCAGAAATATTTGCTTCAAACCAAAATTGACGATTTTCGTTTTATTTAATTATCACCTTTATTTTTAAAGATAGAAGAAAACTTTTTTTAATCTTTTTTGTTGAAGACCAAATCCCGTTTAACATAGCGCAGTCAGTTTTTCTATACGACGTTTCGTCTTTAAAGAGCATTCCTCAATTTTTATTTTTAAATACGGACGTGTACTTTTTAGCCTATTTTTGAAATCTCTTTTTTTAACAAAGTTTTTGATATAAATTATAATTTTAAGCGACTTTTCACGATCGATATGAAATGAAACAAATACGACAAAGACTTAACTTGTTTTGACACAGGAATTTTTATAACAATTAATTTGTTGTGTATTAGAGTAAAATAAAAAATTTAAATACGTTTTATGCATCGATGCCCATTATGTATGTATATCTAACTACATAGCGGTAATAGCGGCAACATAGTAAACAAATTATTCCATTGTTATCATCACTTGATTAAAATTTCACGGAACCGAAGTCTTTACTCCAAATTAAACAATAATAATTTTAAATAGTTAACAATATAAATAAATTACCTGGAATTCAAATTTCTATGTATATTCAACAAACACAAACACCGCATTATTATCCCTAGTAACTATACCAATTTGAAAAACCGATTTCCAATCTTTGCATCAAGTCAGACGTTTATTATTGTTTTTTTTTGCAAAACTCAAGTGACATGAACCTTCTCGGTAACTGAATGTTTTGCGCGCACTTCCACATTTTTATCACAATAATATAATGCACACACAAGCCAACAAAGAATAGATAAACACCTATGCGGCGAACGCCGCGTTTAAAGATTTTTTTAAATAAAATAAAATAAATAAATAAATAAGGAGACGAAAGATACGAGAGCTGTAAGAAATCTAGTACTACATCAATATTTTTTTTGTGTTCTGTTATCATGTCTGCTATTTATTTTTTGCAAGAAACTGTGAAAAATATGATGGGAAAAAAAACAATATTTATTTATATAAAAACAAACCAATATGCCTAACTACATGGATAAAAACATACAAATAAACATGCACAAGAACTGCAGATTAACACTGGTCATTATAGTATAACTTATTATACAAAGAGCTTGAAGATGGCTCATCAACTGCTTGGTTATTAGACGCAGGTAGGTATGGACGTTCATCATATTTTAAATTTTGCTGCCAGTGCCTCTTTTCCCACTACTAGGTGTAGCGAAGGAAGCCCCAGCAAAACTTCTGTAGCTTGTCTAGCTGCTTAGCTGCGCTCACGCTGTTCGCTTTGTGCCACCATATTACGGAAGCGTAAGTCACGGCAGGTCTCACAACCCTGGTATAGAGCCAATGCACCATTCCCAGGTTGAGTCCCTACTTAGACCCCATCATCTTCTTGCAGACACAAAGCTCTCTTAGAGCTTTTTCTATATGGCTAGAGAACGTTAATTTGTTATCTAGGATAACTCCCAAATATTTAATCTCTTTTGTCAGGTTTAGTTGTTTTCCTCATGGACAGTCCCTTTATGTTTAGGTTTCTTCTCGTTGTGAAGGCAACAACTGATGTTTTAGCCGGGTTCGTGGATAATCCCTCTTTTCGGCACCGTCTTTCTACAATGTTGAGTGCACAGACTCTTAGATTTAATTATATTTTCGAATTATACATTAAAATGGCGTTAGGTCATCTATGGGTTTAGATAGCAGATCATAGAAACAAACTGTATTTCAAAAAGGAACTGTAAATTAGTTTAGCGAATTATTTTTGGTTTGTCTAAGTTTGCGACCTCTGCATACATGTCTTTTAAAAAAACTGTAACAGCCAGTACCATAATTAATATAAAGTATACTTTAAGGGCAAAAGGTCCCTTTAACTTGTAAAACCCGTACCATTATACAACTTAAAGGAGGATTAAGCCAAAAAGCCGCCTTTATTGTAAAGGTCCAATTTTGACACTTTTTCGTGGTTAAAGTAAGCTTTATTTTGAAACATAACCTACAAATCTTTAAAGGTTATTAATTTTACACCGTCCACACGTTATTTACTTTAGATTAAAATGGGAAATTACGTATTTGATCCAAGTAGTAGTTCGAGCTCTTCTAAAGACGAAGAAAATATCGTAGTGAAAAGACCAAAAATATATAGACAGCGGAAGCATTATTTAAATAAATATGACGACATCGAGTTTTTCGACCGATTCCGATTAACCAAGCATACTGTATTGGGTTTGTTGCAAGAAATGAACTCTTTTTACGCTTTTTCTTTTGCTCTGACATAATTCAAAAAAGCTGACGATATTTTTAAACAATTTAAAAAATATTTCGGCAAACACAAATCAACAGTCAACTCGCGCTAGTAAATAAACCCAAACAAGTTAGGTTAAGTCGAAAAAGTCTGTCAAAATAACGTCACTAATATCATGAAACACCATTTCCAGTGTAGCCAACACAACAATATTTAATTAAAGCGACCTTTACCTAACAGGCGATTAAATTCGCATTATGATACAGGCCAGACTTTTAGGTTAGTAAAAATCGACTTTAACCACATAGTATACTTTACTTAAAGGATCCTTTTGTCGATATTTATGGTAAGTCAATCGTAAATTTTACAATTTAAAAATCTTTTACTAATAAAACCAAAACACAATAATTCAGAAAACTCCAATAATTGATTTACAATTCAAAAAACCAATGATCTCATATAAAATTACATTAAAACAACCATCAGTTCTTAAAAAAATTAAAAATCAGTATGAGTCACCTCACCCCGTATCAAACAAATTTGCTAAATGCATCGGCTCATTTTAATCCTGCCGTTGCTATTATAACATATTAATCTTATTAGAACTTAGTGCCAAAATCCCTCGAGTACAGTTACAAATCCGTCGTATCATTACTATGATTAAATTATCGATTACCCCCGGTATTCGCATCGGTATTTTTCTCGTTTCAATGTCGGAAATTTAAACGGTGAACGACTTTTCTCAACTTCCAGACTGTTGCTGATTTTTCTGTTTTATATTTTTTATTTTAAAGGACACGAGACTGTACTGTAATGTGTACTTGAACTCTACACTAAGAAGAAAGATAGCAATCTAGATAACCAAGATGATTATAGTATTAAGAAGAATGCAGTAAATTCATACGTCATAATTTGAATTTTAAATAAACATTTTTATTATTATATATTTTATGATTATAAATTATTGGTATACAAGTTGATTGGACGTAAATAATACCCGGGTAGCTATAATTTAGATAAAAAAATATACATATTATTTATCTATTTAATTTTTCATATTGTTCTTTATAATCACACATATTGTAAAGCAAGTCAAGTGACAAAAATATCCGGTATTTAAACTATAATTAATAGTATTATTATTGACTAGATTCCGTGACAAGAATATTTACAGTTCATTCACTGTTATTTGGCAGTACTAAATTTCGTACAGTATCTAATTGATAACATTTGAAGTGGTTTGGTTTAGGTCATTGATTTTGAAATTTTTAACGGCTCTGTTGCCAAAGTATAGATTCAATAAAATGTATATTAAATCTATAAGGTTAAACCCAATTTATTGTCAATCAACGGCAATTTTTACTGTAGTTGAGGTCATAATTCTTGTTAATTAATGTATTCCACAATATTGTTAACCCTACTCCTCTTTCCTAGCTCACAAGTCACTTCCCTTTTACGTCAAACTGTCAAATGTCGTTTATTTTCGTTTGTTTTCTTTTGTTTTCATTTGTTTTCATTTGTTTTCATTTGTTTTCATTTGTTTTCATTTGTTTTCGTTTGTTTTCATTTGTTTTCATTTGTTTTCATTTGTATTTGTTTTCGTTTATTTTCATTTGTTTTTGTTTGTACATGGTTGCACTTTATTTACTAGTCACAGGTTGGACCATTTACAATTTTGGGTCTTTTTGGATGGTTTGAAGAAAGCGGATTTTACCGAACCATGGCCCTATCAGATGTTACAAGGATCCTGTCCTTTTTGAGATCCTTTTATTTCCTTAAGATTCCCTCGTGAAACCATTCTACCCTACTTTATCGGTCCTCCATTAATTAACTAAATGTTCGATAGATGGCGATTAGATGTTCTTTCTGCGTAAAAATTTAAATATTTATTATCCTATAATAGTACTTGCTTAGTTGCCAGATGTTACGATCGCTGGGTTTTAATTTTGAGCGAAATTGGGATTGTAGTGATACCTAAATACAAGATTTTTATGACACCATTAAACTCTCCTGGCCAAAAACTACTGACCTATAATCCAATATAAAAAACAGCCTGTGAATGTTAGGTATATTTTAATAATTTTTTTTCAATATTTTTATATAAATCTATCCCTGATTTGTATAGTAAACATTTTTTTTTAAATTTTTTTCCAAATGAATAACCTCGGTTTAATTAATATTATAATGATTTTTTTCAGTACCGGAAGTATTTACTTTTGTTGAAATTATTTGTTAGTTACAAAAATTTTGTCATGAAATGATTATATCAGAACTAATAATCTCCAAAAAGGGTTAAAATGTAAAAATCCAAAAAATAAAATCAAAATTTTGTTTTAAAATTAATTACTAAGTTTCTCAATTTTTCAATTTTTTCTGATTATAATTAGGTGACCAGATTTTAAAGTTCGAAATTCGACTGTATTTTTAATATCTTTTTTGCAAAATTATTTTATTATTATGGTGGTATACCGAGTGTAAATGGTTCATGGGTAAATAGATTTATACACAACTTTGGTCGATGACCAAACAAAGAACCCCGCACACAATGGTGAATAATTATATTTTGTTAATCCCTATTTAAAACAGTACAATGAAATATACAGGGCGGAGCACCAATGGTGAATAATTATATTTTGTTAATCCCTATTTAAAACAGTACAATGAAATATACAGGGCGGAGCACCAATGGTGAATAATTATATTTTGTTAATCCCTATTTAAAACAGTACAATGAAATATACAGGGCGGAGCACCATAAACTCGTCGCGTTGGAAAACGGTAAGATTGTGTAAAAATGTATACAGATTGCCTCAATAAAAAGATCTGCACCATTGTTATATTATTTTAAATGGAACACTCTGTATTTTTCCTTTCCTCTCTTTTTCTACAGTAATTATTTTATAGAGGTTTTTTTATTTTTTCTGGTTTTTCTCATTTTTCTGATTTTTTGTTTCTTTCTGTTTTTTATGGTTTTTTCGATTTCTTTGTTTGTTGTCTCTGTTTTTTTTGTTTCTGTTTTTTTTTGTGATTTTTTCATTATTGTTCTGTTTTTCATTTTTTTTTCTTTTGTTTCAAATTTTTCTTATTCTGATTTTTTGCAATTATTTACGACTTTTTTTTTTTGATTTCTTTGCAATTTTTTGCAATTTTTAGCAAATATTTGCAATTTGTTTGCAATTTTTTGAATTTTTTTGCAATGTTTTCGGATTTTTTCGAATTTTTTCATTATTTATGGTTACAGTTGTTTCTGGTTTTTTGGCTGTTCTTTGGTTTTTACGATGTTTTTCGATTTCCTAGATTTTTTGTTCTGTTTTCATTTTCTATTTTTTTTCTTTTGTTTTAAATTTTTTCTTATTCTGATTTTTTGCAATTATTTACGACTTTTTTTTGGATTTCTTTGCAATATTTTGCAATTTGTTTGCATTTTTTTTGCAATTTGTTTGCAATTTTTTTGTAATTATTTCGAATTTTTTCGGATTTTTTCGAGTTTTTTCGAATTCTTTCGAATTTTTTCATTATTTATGGTTACAGTTGTTTCCGGTTTTTTGGTTCTTTGGTTTTTGCGATGTTTTTCGATTTCCTAATTTTTTCTCATTTTTCAGATTTTTTTCGATTTTTTTCTAATTTTACCTCATTTTTTTTCTCATTGTTTTTTTCTAGTTTTTTCGTTTTCTAATTTTTTCTTATAATTTTTTAATGATTGTGTTGCGTCTTTTGCGATTGTTTTGTGATATTTTTCGAATTCTTCCGTATTTTACAATTTAATTTTTCATTTTTACCAATATTTTTCTTTTTTTCAAAGTTTATTGTTTTTTTATTATTATTTTTCGATTCCTTTTGTCATTTTTTTTGTGACTTTGTTTCGATTTTTTGTGCTATTGTTTTACGATTTTTTGTGATATTTTTCGATTTCTTGCGTTTTTTTTAAGCTTCGGTTAATAATAATTTGTATTGCCAAATTTTATTTATTTACTTTAACTTATTAATATTTGCAAGGGATTAAGTTATATGAAAAATATAATTAATATGAATTATAAATAAAAACATAGCTACTATACAAACTAGACATTTGTTGATTCCAAAATATTTAGAAAAACACGAATAACATCAATACTTTGAAAAATTTTATTTGTCTGGATTTAAAAAAAATATGTTGTTGGTTAAGTTAGACCATCCAAATAAATGGAAATAAAATAAATTTTGATAAAAATCTAGATTGTCCTTTATGAAGACGTTACCGGTTAAAAAAATTTAATTTAATATGTACGGTTTTAAAAAATCTGATTTCTCTCAAATCCACATTTATGTTTTCTACAATTATATATCAAAAACTTTTATCCACGACTAATCTATTATTTGTTCATTATACACGAATTTACTAAATAATAATAATATCCATTATTCACTAGTGAATAATAAGTTGCGTCAACCAATTTATATACACCTCATGCTCCGTTCCCTCAACAAATTTAAAGGTCGTATGTGTTCCTATTTGCCGAGCACAAGGTCAAAGTTGATGTTAAAGTTAAGGTCAAAATCGAAGTTAACGTCAAGGTCAAAATCACGTCAATTTCATGCCAAGGTCATGATCAATTTTTTTTTTAATGATATGGACTCTCATTCAGCCAACTACAATTCGTCTATAAGGACATAAGAGAATTTAATTACTTAGTTATACAGAAATACAATATTTTGTATTATTTATTTCAAAAATGTAAAAAAATATTACAGAAACAAAAATTAGTTCAAAAAGAATTAATTAAAATTAAAGAGGTTTGTAAATGTCTTAAATTTGGCAAATTTTTTTCTACATTTTTGACGTTTTTTAGTCGTTTTCGACATTTTTCGTCGTCTTGGACGTTTTTCGACGTTTTCGTCGTCTTCGACGTTTTTCGTCGTAAGCGGACAGGTGGCTGCAGGTTCGCTTGAGTTCAAGGCCAACCTGGGGGAAAATCTAGTAACTTTTCTAGGGAGATTGGTCTGAAGAGGGACACTATCTACTGACCAATTTGGATGATGACATATTATTAGTAAATGTAGACAACCAAAAGGGAAAAAAACAATGTTCAGCCTTAATTTTTAATCTTGAGTAATTTGCTAATTTTTCACTATTTTTCTAATAAATCTTATTTCACTTCGTTTCGTTCTTTAATTAATCCTCTAGTTCATTCAAACAAAAATAAATTCACCAACTTATGTTAAAAAAAAAACTAAATCGAGAAAACGAACGGTGCAATTTAATATATTATTTTTATTTTCCCTAGGCGGCGTGATACCACTCCAGGAAATTGAAAAAAAAAATCTCGTCTCCCAGCTTTTCACACTAAAAGTGTATTTAACACATCAAACATTAATCAATATTGTATCCACAAATTCACGGTTGCTACAAAAGGGGCGAGATTTTGGACCAGGCAATAAATCACTTTAAAAATTTAAGAGACTGCAGAGTGGATCTATTTAATGGAAATATATGTGAGTTATAATGAGACATATTTAGATATACAATACTGTATCAAGTCTCAAATTTAAAAGAAAAAAAATTGACTTTAAGGTAGTTTTAATATTAACTATTAAAATATTAGAAAGAGTAACCACAAAAAAGTGTTGAAACTATTACAAAATATTAATTATTATCTTTTTTGATGATAATTAGAAGTAAACTTAAATATAATCCAATCAAGCAATCTCTGCCGAAAGCCAATTTTTTACAACCAACATATTCGATAACAAGAGTTGTCCTACTTTTTTACGAAACGCAGTATATTAGTTATTCATGAGGAATTTACAGCATTTACTAATAATCATCTTAACATAGGTTTTGGGTCAAAACTAGGATCAACTATTTATACAGGGTGTCCCGCCGACAAATGTTGCTTTGGTGGGGACCCGTCTTTAGGGAAGTCAGAGTATAGAATTAATCCAGCTTATCAACCCGCTTTGAATTAGATTCTTTATTGTAGAATGGAGTTAATAGTACAGTCCTTTAGTTTAGTTTCCATTTGTATTACTAGAATAATTCCTTTAATTTCGTTTTATCGGTTTAACATTAGGACTTCATTATCTCCGATTTCTTTATCCATAGTTCTAGTACTTTTGTTTTACCAGATATTTTGGGTCCAATTTCTATTCAGTCCAATAAATTATTGCATAGAGGTTTAATTTAAAAGGTACCTCGATAACTTGATTCGAACCCGAATGTCTGCATCCACGGACTTGTTTAACAAGAGGATCAGAAGAATGTATTATTAAATTTAACTATGTTTGCTATTTATTTATGTAATCAATCCCTAAATAAAGACGTCCTCTCCCTTACTACCGGTTGTCCAAAACTGTTTTACCTTTTCCCCTTTATTCCTTTTATTACTGTCTGCTCGTGCAGAGCAGGGATGGATACGAGGTGGGTTCCTCCTAACCCCCACTTTTTTTAATATATTTTACAGTTTTAGCTTGAATAAAATTATTTAAAAAAAAACACAACCATCGTGGTGAAATGCCTGTTTGACAGGCCGACACGGGATTGTTCGAGGCTATAACGACCCTTGGAGTATTTCTTTCATCACTGAAGCTGCCCGAGCAAGTGGTAATCCGAAATGTGAACCAAGGCACCAAAAGACCGCTTGAGCGTTACATTCTACTGAATTAAATCGAAACCCAGGATACGCACATAAGCCAAAATGTCTATTAATTATAATAATAATAATATTTATTACAGAACTCATTTGATGATGAATTTCGAAAGTTAAAATTTTGTGAAAATGTTTCTTTTTTGTAGATCCATAAATGTGCAAAATATTTTAGCCGGGAGCATGGGACCCAGAAAAGCATAGACAAAAACTTTCTACTTAAAATATTTCCCATTCTTTATGGGATACCATATGTACCTGTGTAAAATAATAAGATTTTTGGACGCATACTTGTAAAAAAACACATTCTTGTTGATCGATATTGCATTTTCATAATTCATAATATTATAATTTACAAAAATTTCATAACGTCCGATATCCTACGCACTTCGATTGTTTTTTAAAGGTCACCGCCAACCTTCATTCCATTGCGTACTCGTCCATTGCCTACAAATATTTTACCAATTTTTTTTCTAGTTTCCTTGTTAGCTGTATTAAATTAAGATAAACAAATTTATATCGATTGTTTCAAGCATAGATAATAATCAGCAATAATTATTTTCGTATTATCTTTACGATGTTGATATTTCCCTAAATATTAGATCATCTTGCGAATATATTGCTTTCAGTTTTGTAGAAAAACCGGCACTTTTACATTTTCCGAGAAAACTATTTACTTTTACCCAATACATGTAAATTGGTTGTTCCATTTCCTAGAAATACCCAAAAAAACACTTTCCTTGACCTGATAGACAAAAATTAAGGACGCCTCTGTTACAATTAAATTAAAAACAGTGACAGAATAATGTGACAAAATTTAAAAAAAAATCAGATATCAAAAATTTATTAAATGTGTTTCGTATTGGTCTACATAAAAATACATGCAATATTTATAGCTAGAGAAGTTTCTTTAGCTCTCCTAAACATTGAGTGGTAAATCTGCCAACGCGCTCAGGAAAATTAAAGCAGGGCCGGGCGATTAAAAATGATAAATTTAATAAAAAAAATGATAAACCTCACGGATAAAAATTATATAAATATCAATTATTTGTTATTACAAAAGGCAGAAAATTATTAGCAGACGATTCCGTGAGAGAAAAACCTCATGATTAAAAATTATTCGAAATAATTACTGACTTGTTAACTAAACTATATGCTGAAGAGCAGACAAAAAAACAGAAGATAACAAATAATATTTATGAAAGCAAAAAAAATACTGGTCTGCCTCGATGTTGTCTTCCATTTTTTTTGTCTGCCATACAGCATACAGTTTAGTTAACAAATCAGTAATTATTTCTAATAATTTTTAATCATGATGTTTATCCTTTTTTTGCCACATATTTTAAGGCCGCTTTGTTGCAGTCTGCCGGCCCTTTACCTTTCACGCAACCGTCTGCCAATAATTTTACGCTTTTTGTAATAACAAATACTTGATTGATACTTACATAATTTTTATCCGTGAGGTTAAATCATTTTTTTTTTATTAAATTTATCATTTTTAATCGCCAGCCCCTGCTTTAATCTTCCTGAGCGCGTTGGCAGACGTGACACCTTTTAAGTAGCTTCGTCAATATTTAAGCTAACCAAGTAGCTTCGTCAAAATTTAAGCTAACCAAAATAAAATTAATGGTTACTGATTATATGATTTTATGTAAAAAATATCAATGAACAATTTTCCTTTATTTATTTTTTCAGGGAAAGAATAAAGTTATTTGTTTAATAATAATAATATACATACATTTAAGGTTTTCAAAACAGATAAAATAGTTAAAAATCATAGTACGAAAATACACTAAAAATTATGAGTCTAAAATCACAAGATAAATTTGTAGAAGTACCAAGATAAAGGAAATCGAATAGTAATAAAATCATTTTGACAATTTTAATAATTAGGAATTTTCAAGATTTTCGTTCATTTTTTAGTATGACTGTTTCTAGTAATTTTTTACAAATTTTAAATGTTCTAATTTTTTTTGTAAATTTTGACCTGTTTTAAACAATTTTGAAAGATTTTTATTATTTTTTTTCAGTAATTTTTGACATTTCCAAATTTTAACTTTTTTTGTAATCGCAATTTTTAAAAAATGTTTTATGCTTTTCCTAATTTATTTACCAAATTTTGACAATTTTAATAAATAGTAATTTTAAGATTTTTGGTCATTTTTTAGCAATTTATAACAGTTTGTTGTAATTTTTTACAACTTTTACTAGTTCTTATTTTTTTTTGTGAATTTTAAACAATTTCAAATAATTTTTTAACAATTTTGAAAATTTTATTCAGTTTTTTCAATAATTTTTGACATTTCAAAATTTTGTAATATTTTTCATCGTTTTAACAATATTTTTATCGAATTTCGAAAGTTTTCTTTATTTTGTTAGCAATTTTTAATAGTGTATCAATTTAAAAAAAAAATGTTTTCAGGCTTTTCTTAATTTATTTGCCAAATTTAAATATTAGTAATTTTTAATATTTTTCTTCATTTTTTAGCAATTTATGACAATGAATACTCTAAAAATCTTTACCTATTCTAACAGTTATTTATGTACCAATGGTATAAACAGATCTTTATGCCCTAAGTGCGATGATCTTACAAACTCGAGGGCCTCTGGCCCGAGGGTTTGTATGTCGCCCTAGGGCATAATCATTTGTTTATACCCGCGGTGCATACAAACTTTTATGTCATACAAGTTCGTTATTGCATCCACAATATAAATAAAAAAAAAAACTATTTTTTGTCTTTATGCCCGCGCGGACCATAAAATTCACGAGCATAAAATAAACCTTTATTTAGTTGGTAACTAAGCAATAAAAACACAATAATGAACTAGTATGACATAAAAAAAATATTGTACACTATAAAAGGCAGATTTTAATAATAATTGCTTTTATGTCATACTAGTTCATTATTGTGTTTTTATTGCTTAGTTTATTTTATGCCCGTGCATGCATAAAGTGAACTTTATGGCCCGCCCTGGCATAAAGTACACTTTATGACCCGCGCGGGCATAAAGACAAAAAACAGTTTTTTTTTTATATTTATTTTGTGGATGCAACTTTTATGACATAAAAGTTTGTATGCACCGCGGGTATAAACAAATGATTATGTCCTAGGGCGACATACAAACTCGAGGGCCTTGTCGCCCTCAGGGCATAAAGATATATGTATACCCTTGGTACATAAATAACTATTTTATTTGAATTTTATAATACTTAATTTTCTAGAATAATGGTCGGCAGAACATAAAGGTCGAATAATTTTTTTCTGAATTTTAAAAATTGTTAGTGGCAAAAATATCTGTGTTTTTAAAGAACACTTTTGGTCGGTGGCAAGTTTACCGGTACCCTTTTCTGATCAGGTATATTTGGTGGCAAGTTTACCTCCGTCCACCCAAAGTTTATGTGGAGTTTAACACTTTCGCTGCGCAAAACGCAGATCCGCGTCCGATCGGTTATTGTCCGAGTGCGCAAAACGCGGATCTGCGCTTTGATCATAAATTATTCGTAGGTTTCATATATAGACGTTTGTATTTAAGTGATCACTTAAGTAGGCCAAAGTGACCAATTGATTTTTAAGCTTAGTTCAAAATGGATGATTGGCAGGCAACTTATTCGCGTTGTAAAAGACAAAAGTTCAGTGTCTTAATTTTTAATTTTTTTTTTAAATGAATTTACTCTTTGTATTTTTCTCTTTCTTAAAATTATATTTTGTTTGATACTTCACTGAACTTTTTATATATAAATCTACAGCTAATAAAAAAGCGTGAATCCGCGTTTTACAGCATCTGGACTTAAAATTGATATCGCAATGCTCACGACGCAGATCCGCGCTTTTTACAACAATATATGCATAAAAAATCTATATTTCTCCATTACAATAATTATTTCAACAAAAATCATAGTGAGCACAAAACGGTCAGCAGTGAAAGTGTTAAAGCGTGAATAAAAAAACTTTTATAAATTTATATCCACGCTCGATGGATTTTGTTACACAAAACAAATTAAACATGTTACTATAAAAATCCAATCAGTTATGCGTATATACCTTCGAACATAATAATATTACATCTACGATAAGTACAGTGCTAGCTTGGCTATTTGCATTGTATATACAAACAGTGGCCTACAATTTTCTACGAGAACATCGATTCACTTGTTTTTTCTACGTACACCGACCAGCATCGTTTTGTCGTAACGGTAAAATATGGGTGGGTCAAGATTAAGTTAAATCTTCTTGTTATGCAAGAAAATAATCATTTTTTAATAATGTAAGAATAGAAATCATAAATGAGTTTGGCATTAAAAAAATATGATGTTTATGGGGGGGGGGGTAATTTAATTACACCAATTACAAAAACTGTTTTTTTTTTAGAATTATTTGTGGCAAATATAAACAAATATTTATTTTGTTGTAACTATTTGATAAATAGTAATCCAGTAATATTTTCAAAAATATTCCAAGCATAAACAAAAAGTAATCGTGTAGATAATAGTATAGATAGTAAATTAATGAAAATTATTTTATAAACAATTATTTGCATAATTTCAAATAAATCAAGTTCGTATTTACAATTTCAAAATAGTAAAAGTTCATTATATTTTCAAAAATTATCTTAAGAGGCGCGAATATCAAATGGTTTTTGGACGCGCTCCCTGAATATTAAAGATAGGAAGCTGCAATTAAATATCATAAAAAAAAATATTTTATAATTGCAATATTAGGCCCTAACCTGTAGTAAGCAGAACAAACTTGACTAATATTAACTGAAAAAAAAAAAATTACATCCAGTTGGTTAGAAAACAAGCACATTTTCCTTGGGTAATTTTCTGAACGGCAACAGCGCTATTTCGCTTTTCTTACAGTTAGATCTAAGCCAGGAACGCATAATTTAGCTAAACTCGGAAAAATATTCTATTTTCCGCATATTCGCGCCTTTTTGCTGAAATTTTAGTCCGCATAACACGCATTTGAACTCTGATTGGTTTTAAATTCAAATCTGACCAATAAAATTGCGCTGGGTGCCAAATAGATGTGTGGAATGTCTAAATGCGTATATTATATGCAGAATGACGTCACGAGTCAGCGAGTTTTCAGAGAAATATTTAATATTCAATATCTAACGATTGGATATACTTATGAAGCTGAGATTTTAACAGCTTATCTAGTTGATCGAATTCTATTGTACACAATAAAAAAAAATGAAAAACAATATACGTCAGTTTTTGACATTGATTCACAATTTATTCGAATTTTTTCACGACTCATTTTTTTACATATAGATTTTTTTTAAATATAATTTTATTTCATTTGTTTACTTGTTTATAAAAAAAACATGTTAATAAGTTTTTCTACGCCCATGTCAGTAAACGTTAAAAATCTCACTGTCAACATTTCTATATACATTTAACAATAATATGCACGTAATGAGATCTCATAACACACACGTGCGTTTTGATAAGAAAACTTAAATTTCTTGGTTTAATCAAATTGCAATCAAATTTTTATCATTATACTTCAATACATTCAGCTGAACTTATGGCAATACAAAAAGCCTTTGAATATTAGTAGATATACTATAGGCCTCCGAACCAAGATATAGGGAATTCAATGTGTTAGAGAAAGAACCTTTCTATCTCCGTTACTATTGGTCCAAATTACTTCAACTCCGTCTGGTCCGATAGCAGACGTACCTGGCAGAGCTGAAGACTAGACCAGACGGAGCTGAAGTATCTGAAGATCAGAGCTGACAGAGCTGAAGTACCTGAAGACCAGAGCCGACGCCGTTTTCAGATTTCAATTTGGACCAATAGTAGTAAGGGAAACGTTTTCTCTCTCTCTAACACATTGAATTCTCTATACCTGGGTTCAGAAGCCTGTTATATATCTACTAATATTGCACCAAGTATGAGCACAATGATAAATTTCTCAATGTTTTTTTGTTGATTTTTTCCGATTTTTCCTGGGATTATTCGATTTTTTAAAGGTCTCGATTTGTTCTAATTTTTGCCCATTACCCTATTTTTTCATGATTTCTCAATTTTTCCGATTGTTTCCACTTTTTCCATTTTTTTCCAATTTTTTCCGATTAGTTCAATTTTTTTTTTAGACCTTTTCAATTTTTTTTTATATTTTTTTCGATATTTCCTGGATTTTTCGATTTCACTTGATTTCATCAACTCTTTCTTTGATTTGTCCCTATTTTTCCTGGGTTTATTCGTTTTTTTTTAAATGTCTCGATTTCTTCGATTTTTTCTATATTTTTTTTAAATTTGCCCATTCCCCTACATTTCTCCATTTTTCCGTATTTTTTCATAATTTCTCTATTTTCCAATTTTTTCCGATTTGTTCAATTTTTTTTTAAATTTTTTCCGATATTTCCTGAATTTTTTAATTTCACTTGATTTCGCCAACTTTTTTTCGATTTTTCAAAGCGAAAAAGAATATAATCTACAGATGGCTCTACAGAGAAGAAACATACAAAATCTATTCATGCCAAGCTGTAACCTTAATTCGTTCAATTAATAATTTGTTAACATTCCCTAAAATAAAGGAACTAGAGACTAAAACGAAAATAGATTTTTTAAATTGGTTTCCTGGCTCGACGCCAGAGATGGCATATAAGGGTTTTCGGAAGATGAAGAAGGTTTTTTTTATTTCCAAATACCGTAGGGGTGGATAGGAATAATACTATTTGATGTCATATAAAATTCTCTATAAACAGAATTTCTTATTTAGACGAATATATTTTAGTGAAAAAGGGCGCCACGTGAATTATTTAGTTATTTAGACAATCACTATGGTACTGTTAATATTTTACTAATAGGTGTTTCGTTTTTTTTTCCTGTGCCACCCTATATTTTTATTCTTGTGCACAGTATATTTTAATTTCAGACTCGCTTGATATCCCTTCTTAATTTCGCCGTGTCATGTCCCTTCTCAACTTATCTTGATTTCCCTCTCCTTTTGATACTGACTATAAAATGCCAAAAATTCTTCTTTTACCTCATCAATCAGAACAATCAACTTTTAATAGTCTATATCGTGTATTATAAATTTCTTTTCTTCCTCTCCACATATAAGGATTTTTCTTCTCTCCCGGATCCAGAACCTGCTTTTGAACTGGAAACATTTTTTTCCGGATCCAGAACGTTTTTTGGTTTATTGGTTATTCTTTTCTACCGGATGCAGAACTTGTTTGTGAATTAAAAACATTTTTTCCTCCCGGATCATAGAGTTGATTGGGAGAATTATAAACCGGTTGATAAAGAAAAACAAGATAAGTTTTTTTTCCGAAAGAAACCAGGAGTCTCTCAAAAAAAGAAATAAATATTTTATGAATAACATTTCATTTTTTTTTGTTGGTTTTTAATTTTTGCTTGGTCCAGTGACCCTCTGTCCTGGTAGCCCTGGATCATTTTATCAAATATATAAAATCACTCTTGGAACATTTGAAAAATTGTCAGCAAATTTCCCATTTTATGAAGAAAATTGAAAATACTTCACGATGAAATTTTTTATCAAATAAATTTAATCCCTGTAATATTTTTAACCGGTAAGTTTATGAACAAATTCCTAAGAAGTTAAAATAAAATATAAAATCACTTCCATCTCTTTATAGTTAATTGACATTTAAACAAACCGTAAACACTTAAAATACCTACAAAATCCTATATATAACTTCCTTTAGTATACAATAAAAAGGGGTTAATTAGCTTACCTGACTGTCCTTTATAGTCTAAGGACTCACGTGTTACCCCTACGACCTTTGCGTGTTTATAAATTAACCTAAATCTGAATATAAAACTCGTCGTGTCTGTCGCATGTGACTCGTATAACAAAATAATTCATCAATTTTTTTTTTAAATTATTTTGTATCATTCACTATTCAGCAGGAATAACTTTTATACAGAGTGGCGCAAATTTAATTGACTATTGGGATTTCGTAAACCGTTGATTAAATGGGAAAAAGATGTATTTCAAGACGAATTGATTGGTTTTTTCAAAATTAAAATATCAGGCCCGGATTCCGAAATTTATGAAAAAAAAACGAAATTGATGATTTTCGTTTTGTTTACTTAATTTTTATAATTTTTTTTTATTGACCATAACATAACATCCAATTTTTTTAATATGGACTAGCATTTTTCATTTAATTTTTAAAATCCCGATCACTATTTATTTTATACATAATTTTACATTTTTAGAAGAATATTTGTTTAAATTAAATTTAATGAATACTTTAATTATCTATTTTAGAAGGAAATTTTAAACATCTCTTTTCTAAATTCCGAAATCAACAACCCCTTAGTTACTCCTTAGCAACGGAGAAAAGCAAAGCTCTTTTAGAAAAATTATTTCAATGAACCAATCAAAATGCTTTATTATGAAATTTTTAAACATTAAATCTTTAAAAATTAAGGTGTTAAGAGCCTTAGGAACCGCCGCCATTATGGGCTTATTAATTAACGAAAAAAAAAAACAGGAAAAAAGAGAAAAATAAAAAAAATAGGTATAGACGTAAACTTTAAATTTTAATGAATTACAGTCAAATTTCAACCACTGGGCCGACCACTAGTAAAGTTAAAAATAAAAACTTGTAAATTTATTAAAATGGTTAGAATATTCCAATGGCAATAAAATTGTAATTTTTAGAGCCGCTTATGATTTTTAGCGCCGCTTATGAATTTAAGCGGTGTTGCCATGTATAAACCATTGCCCTACAACAAAACTTTAGATACAACCACGAATTCGAAGTTGATGACGCGCTTCCCATGGCTCTTAATTAAATAAAACGAAAATCGTCAAAAAAAACAATCAATTCTTCTTGAAAATGCGCATCTTTTTCGAATTTAACACGTTGACTGCTAAATATCAGATAATTAGTAGTTAAACTACAAGATATCTCGTTGTTGGCAGTCAACGTGTTAACTTTGTATGTATAACGGTTTACGAAATCACAATAGTGTTCAATAACATTTGCGCCACCCTGTATATCATATATTTTTTATTGATGAAATTTATATATATTATTGATTGATTACATAAAACTTCCATTATTGATTTTTTAATTTTTTGTCATTATTAGGGTTAACATAATCCAAACAAAATTACTCAAGCCGTCCCTGTTTTCTATTATGTTCATAAACTTCAGCCGGTCCGTTAGATTGGCCAAGATTTTTAATAAAGTTGAAAATGATCCACAATGGGGGAAAAGTGCACGTATTGATCATAATTCTCTATATAGATGCAGTTCTATATTAATTCTCGTTTCAGGATTTACGAACATCAGCGCACAGATAGTTATAGTATCAGGACCGGCATCGACAGAAAATAAAACAATAATAAAAAAAGACCAAATATTGGTCAAAATAGACAAAGAAGTTATTTTTATCAAAAGAACTCCAGTTTATATTGGCATATAAAATAAAATATTCGGCATATTTATTTAAGTCAACACAATACTTTCTCATGGAATAATAAAAAACTTAATTTGTTTATCAAGTAGTAATAAATAATAACTTATTATCATAATTTCTGATATTTTTCCATCATTTTTATTTCTCGTTATAATCATGAGCAGAACCAAAGACAAAAAGGCATTAGGGTCTAACTTCATTATTAAGAATCGGATATAAACAGGACAAACGGTGCTGTATTATAACTGAGACTTAGAATACATACATAAAGAAAATTATGCGCAATAGATATGACAAAAGGACATTAGAGTCTAACTTCGTTAATAAAAAACACGGTAAAGTATATTATGGGAAAAACATCGTTTCTAAAAATATCAAATCATGTCTGCCATTATAAATAAAATTAATGTAAAGTTAATTATATTTACAATGAGAATAAAGAGTTCACAAGGTCAAGTAATTATGAATAAATAAAAAAATATATAGGCAAATTAAAAACAAATGACAATGCGTTTCACAAGAACAAAAAAAATTAGTAACCACAAACCAAGGAATCCTTGAACTAGATCAAGTGTATTATTTTTTTTTAATTTGAATTTTTTGCTTTAACTGAAAATTTTCTGTATCAGGGTAAAAGTATTTTATTGATATTTTTATTATTATAATATAAAAAAATAGTGCACGATAAACTTTTTTCAACTACTTTAAATTCTCTTAAAAAAGAAAAAAAATACTCGGTTAACCAAAAAATATTGAATACAAAAATTTTTAAAAATAAAATAATCAGCAGGATAAAATTGCAAAGAAAAATAATGCAAAATAAATAAGCAACTATATGAAAAAATATTTAATAAAAAATTTTTAAAAAGACAATCGGAAACAATAATCAGCAGGATAAAATTGCAAAGAAAAATAATGCAAAATAAATATCAACTATATGGAAAAATATTGAATAGAAAAAATTTTAAAAATAAAATATGAAACAATAAATAGCAGGATAAAATAGCAAAGAAAAATAATGCAAAATAAATAAGCAACTATATGGAAAAATATTGAACAGAAAATTTTTTAAAAATAAAATAGGAAACAATAAATAGCAGGATACAATTGCAAAGAAAATATATGGATGAAAACGCCTCTGTACTGACCTACTCGTCGAGGCAGGAAATGTACATTGGCATCAGTTATTTTCGTAAGGTATTATGCAATTAAAAGAGATCATAAAATTGCCAAGATGTTTAGCATTGTTAGAAATTATGTCAACTAGATATAAATTTAGACAATAGCGTAGGGTCGATAGCCGCGAGTGTTATTATAATTCTTCGTCTAGACGTGTGTAAAAGGATGTTTAATCGATATAAATGTTTCAGGTGATACAAATTTTACCTTTTAGCTCGTTTTTAGTAAAGAAACGTTCGTTTAATACTATTTATGATCTGTTTATAAGTCTGTTGCATTTTCAAAAATAATTAAATTTACGTACTTTTAGAAAATTGTCATATGTGGATTGTAGTCCAATATTTTTAGATATGAATTTGTATTTTTAACACGCTTTTATTAGTTTCACATGGATGTATGTATTGATATATTAATAAAATTTTCGATTTTTTATAAATTTTCAACTTTTAATTTTGTCCAATATTTTTTTCAATTCTCCTGTGACTTTTTTAACAGTTTTTGAGTTTTTTGAAATTTTTTGGTATTTCTGAATTTTTTTGAGATTTTTTGAGATTTTTTGAAATTTTTTGAGATCTGTTGAGATTTTTTGAGATTATTTGAGATTTTTTGAGGTTTTTTGAAATTTTTTGAGATCTGTTGAGATTTTTTGAGATTTCTAGAGATTATTTGAGATTATTTGAGATTATTTGAGATTTTTTGAGATTTTTTGAGATTTTTTGAGATTTTTAGAAGTTTTTTGAGATTTTTTGAGATTTTTTGAGATTTTTTGAGATTTTTTGAGATTTTTTGAGATTTTTTGAGTTTCTTGAAGATATTTTGAGATTCTTTGGGACTTTTTAGATTCTTTAAGAATTTATAGATTTTTTGAGAATTTATTGTAGTGTATTAAATTTTTTTGAAATTTTTTAATATTTTTAAAGCTTTTTTGAATTTTTTCTCCTGTGACTTTTTTAACAGTTTTTGAGTTTTTTGAAATTTTTTGGTATTTCTGAAATTTTTTGAGATTTTTTTGAGATTTTTTGAAATTTTTTGAGATCTGTTGAGATTTTTTGAAATTTTTTGAGATCTGTTGAGATTTTTTGAGATTTCTTGAGATTATTTGAGATTATTTGAGATTTTTTGAGATTTTTTGAGATTTTTTGAGATTTTTTGAGATTTTTTGAGATTTTTTGAGATTTTTTGAGGTTTTTTGAGATTTTTAGAAGTTTTTTGAGATTTTTTGAGATTTTTTGAGTTTCTTGAAGATATTTTGAGATTCTTTGGGACTTTTTAGATTCTTTAAGAATTTATAGATTTTTTGAGAATTTATTGTAGTGTATTAAATTTTTTTGAAATTTTTTAATATTTTTAAAGCTTTTTTGAATTTTTTTTGAAATTCATTTTAGTTTTTTAAGACCTTAAAATTTTTGAGATTCGTTGAGAATTTTTCGAGATTTTTTGAAATTTTTAAATTTATTTAAAAGATAGTTTTGATATTTTTAAATTTTGAACATTTTTTTTTAAATTTTTAAAATATTTTTTTAATTTTTGATATATATTTGATATTTTTAAATTTTATACATTTTTTTTGAAATTTCTAAAATATTTTTCAAATTTTTTATTTATTTTTTGAAATTTTTATTATATTTTTGAAATTTTCGATATATATTTGATACTTTTAATTTTATACATTTTCTTTTTAATGTTTAAAATATTTTTTGAAATTTTTGATATATTTTCGAAATTTTTGAATTTCTTACATTCATATTTTTTTTTGGTTTTTGAATTTTTTTAAATGTTTGGTAAATAAGTTCTTAATATTTTTAAAAATTTTGAAATTTTTGCAACTTTAGAAAATTTCTAATATTTATTTATTTTTTTGAAATTTTTAATATTATTTGAAATTTTTAATATATTTTTGATATTTTTAAATTTTTTAACATTTTTTTTTGAATTTTTAATAGATTTTAAAATTTTAGATTTAGTTTTGATATTTTTAAATTTTTTATTTTTTTTTTTTAAATTTTTGATATATTTTCAAAAAATTTGAAGTTCTTAATTTTGTCGAAACTTTTGAATTTAATAATTTTTTTAATATTTTTTGAAATTTTTATTATATTTTTGGAATTTTTAATATATATTTGATACTTTTAAATTTTACATTTTTTTTTTAATTTTTAAAATATTTTTTGAAATTTTTGAATTTCTTACATCCATATCTTTTATAGTTTTTGAATTATCTTTTAAATGTTTGGTAAATAAGTTCTTAATATTTTTAAAATGTTGAAATTTTTGCAATTTTAGAAAATTTTTATGATTTATTTATTTTTTTGAAATTTTTAAAATTATTTGAACTTTTTATTTTTAATATTTTAACATTTTTTTTTTTTGAAATTTTTAATAGATTTTAAAATTTTAGGTATAGTTTTGATATTTTTAAATTTTGAACATTTTTTTTTGAAATTTTTAAAATTATTAAATTATTTTTTTTAAATTTTTAATATTTTCAAAAATTTTGAAGTTCTTAATTTTGTCGAAACTTTTGAATTTAATAATTTTTTAAATATTTTTTGAAATTTTTTATAATATTTTGCAATTTTCCAATTTATATTTGTTATTTTTAAATTTTATACATTTTCTTTTTAATTTTTAAAATATATTTTGAAATTTTTGACAAATTTTCGAAATTTTTTAATTTCTTACATTTAATTTTTTTTTAGTTTTTGATTTTTTAAAATGTTTGACAAAGAAGTTCTTAATACTTTTAAAATTCTCGAAATTTTTGTAATTTTATCAAATTTCAAGTAATAATTTTTTAAGGTTTTTTGAAATTTTCAATACATTTTTGATATTTTGACATTATTAAAATTCTCAAAATTTTTGAATTTTTTTGCAATTTTCAATATTTTCGAATTTTTAATATATTTTGAAAATTTCGATATATTTTTGACATCGAAATTTTTAGATATTTTTATTTTTTTTTAATTTTCGAATTTTTTGATATATTTTTGAAATTTTGAATTTCTTAAATGTTTTATTTAACTTTCAACTAATGCCAAAATGTTTTAGTTTATTTTTTAATATTTTTTGTGCCCAGGTTTTGCCCGCAGTTAAAGGGTTAACCTCCTTTTTTTTATTCTTGCTTCATGAATATCTAATTTTGTTACATTTGCGACACTCAAGACAAGTTTTCTTAAAATATCATGCAAATTATTAAATTAACTCACTATTATAACATATTAAATTATACTTTTCATTATTTATATAGACTTTATCAGATTATAAAAATAACTATGAGAAATTTCAGTCTTTGTTTTTATATATAAGTTAATGCTTTCATTAAATTACTTTAATTTGAAAAATACAAAATTGTGTCGTAGAAAATACTTCACTTTTAATTACTATTAAATTTAGCACAAAATTTTCCAAGTTGAAAGTAACTATTTATTTTATTTATTGAAGAAATTAAAAAATTTAGATTCGAGAGTATTTAAAACGATTTATTTCGTCTCGATAAATTAGTCACACTTTCTTGATATAAAAACTTTAAAATATTCATCAGATCGTGACCGATTTTCCCACATTTCAGAGATTTATTAACAACCATTCAAGTAGATCACACAATTTTTTAGTTTAATCTATAAAAGCGTGAATGGAAATAATAATCTTATTATTTTTTTTAGCTATTAATATCGCTTATCTTTTTAATTGTATTATTTCAAAAATATGTATTTAACCTAAATGGAAGTTTATAAAAACAAACTCTAAAAATTATTCTATTTTTTTTAGACAACATAAGCATTAATAATTTAAAATTTTCCTTTTAGAAATCCAATCAGAATCCAATTACCCATTCATTCTACTTTGGGTAAGGTTTATGTCTAATTAGACATTTTTGTTATTCTGATCACGGAAGGAGCACGTCCATATCTAAAAATAAAATTGAAGCCAAGTGTTGTCTACTATCCAAGCTAAAACATATACAAGTACTAACGAAGGCTAATTGTATTAATTAAATCAAAATAAGATTCTTGCGTTAATTGGAATGTTGATTACTTAAAAAATTTATTTTACGGGTACGCCACTGCATAAAAAATTATTAATATTATAGTAATAAATTTATAAATGATAGCCCTCAAGTGACAATATTAAATTAACAAACTATATAATAAATTATTACCTGAATTATGTCGAGCAATTAATTAAGATTGCTGTATAGTAAGTATAAAGAAAAGCAAAAACGGAATTAATTACATGCCGTTTAACTGGTCAATGGTTCTTTTCTTATTGTAGAAGCATCAACCACCTGCTGATGATAACATCAATAAGATTATATATCTAGATAATCTAACATTATAAATGGATATGGTGACCAAAAAAATTTACGGCTGTTTCAGATCAGGCTTTTATAATTGATAAAGGGGTTATGTGGAATTTTCTTAAAAAAAAAGGGTTTGTAAACTTTTTGTACATTTACAGCCTTATTCATAAAAACTTACGATCCTCTTACAACAGACTTATAGCGCCGTCACCAAAAATTATTATTCATAAACGTCTATTAGCATTACAAACCTCTTTTAAAGGCTTTGTAACTTTGTTAAATTTACAACAGGCTGTTCCCTACTTTAATCGTATTTTAACCTAACTTTTTCAACACGAATTAAAACTGAAAATAAGGCACAAAATGTGTAATTCAAAAACCTAAAACAATAACTACAAACAAAATTTAGTAAATTATTCGAATAAATTCACCTGTTGTGAATGTCTTCCCATGCACTCTTTTTCTTTTTATTGGTGTTTGTATGTTTATTTTCAATTATTGTTACTCTTTCCCTCACTAAATCTTATAAAAGATGCTAGAAGATTCAAAATATAAAATAATAAACAAACAAGTGAAAAACGACAATATTTTTACCATAATTTCGATATTTTCGAATATTTAAAGCCACGATATAAATTTCTATATTATATCGTATAAGTAGCGGGAAAGTAAAAATACGTGAAACTGAGTTATCTCAGAAACTAAAAGAGCTAGACCAGAATGGATACTTTTTTTGGAATCTACGCCTCCACACCATTTATTTTTCAAATCTAAATTTTGAAAAATTTGAAGATTTTTGCCATTTTTTTCTAGATATAGAAACATGATTCGAATTGAGAACAGCTGTTGGTTTCGGTTCAAATTTGTTTTTTTTACATTTTTTCAACGATTAGTGAGAAGTGGCGCTTTCACCATTTTTTTTTAAACTGAAATATCTCAGAAACTGAAAGAGCTAGACCAGAATGGATATTTTTTTTGGAATCCACGCCCCCGAAACACCCCCACACCATTTATTTATTAAATTTAATTTTGAAAAATTTTGAAGATTTTTGAAGGCTATAACCTTGCCATTTTTTTCGGGTCAGATATTTTTTTACTCCGATTTAAATGAAATTTTATTTCTAGATAGAGAAAGATGATTCGAATTGAGAACAGCCGTTGGTTTCGGTTCAAATTTGTTTTTTTTTTACATTTTTTCAACGATTAGTGAGAAGTGGCGCTTTCACCATTTTTAAAAAACTGAATTATCTCAGAAACTAAAAGAGCTAGATCAGAATGGATACTTTTTTTGGAATCTACGCCCCTAGAAACACTCCCACACCAGTTATTTTTCAAATCTAAATTTTGAAAAATTTTGAAGTTTTGCCATTTTTTTCGGGTCAGATATTTTTTACCCCGATTTAAATGAAATTTCATTTCTAGATAGAGAAAGATGATTCGATTTGTCCAAAGACTTATTTCCGGTATTTTGACCACTTTCGGCGTTTGTTTTTTTTTTTTTTTTTTTTTTTTTTTTTTTTCCTGCTCCACATTCACTTATTGGCTCCTTCCGAATAGTCACCTTTTTATTTTTTATATACAACATTCCCCCTATAAATATAATATTATTTTTTTACAGATTTATTTCTTTTTTTGCTTTTTTACAAAATATCTGACAACCTTCAAAAATTTTTTTTTGATTAATTTCTTCTCCCTTCAATTTTTTTTAAACCAAAACTTTTACATACTATTTTTTTTTAACATAATTTTAAACTGAAATTTTGATTGACACCAACCCAATGACAAATCATTTCACCTGCTAAGAAATGCCATCCAACCTGTCACAAGAATTTAATACTTCAAATGGCTTAGCCCTATTCATATTACAAAATTAGTTTATAGTTTTAATACCAGTTACCCAAAATTTCTTTTTAATTTACATTTTTCTCTTTAATGTTAAAAATAAAGAAGCACGGTTAATTTTAATACCAATTACTATTTTTTTTTTTTTAACTCAACCAACACTTACTATACTATTTTACAACAAATCTTATACAAATTTTCTAACAATTACCCAAAATTACAGGGTATAACAAATTTCATAACAATATATACTTCGCTTTTTGGGCATTGCGCCAGTCGAATGTAAATTAGCATGGAATAAAAAAGTTGATTAGTAAAGTGTGTATTATTTCTAAGACACCCTCAAATTAGGGTGAAATATATTACAATTTTGATTCGAAAAAATTACAGTGTGTTTGCGACATAACATAAGAAGGTAAGTTTCAACTAAATTTCGTGGAAAAAAATTTTTTTATAGAAGATAAAAATTAATAATGGAAAAATCGGTTATTTCTATTTTTCGCAGATATTTTGAGGTTATGTGAAAAAAGTGTAAATACAAGAGTTGTATATCTTTTTATTGTCTACAACTTTGCTATTTAACTATTTTCGATAGTTACTGTCATAGATTTTTTTCTTTTTTGTCATTTTCAAATGCAAATTGGCCCTGGCATATTGTTACTACTTTGATGAGTTCATTCATCAGATTTAAAGATTATAGAGTTGATTTAATTAATTTTTATACATTTTAGGGTTTTCCTCTTAATTATAAAAATGACTCCGTTACAATAAGTTTAAAATATTAAAATTTAGACAGTTATTTATTATATCTCGATGTTTTCAACAACTTCCAAAAATCATATAAAAAAAATAGTATAACAATTTACAAACGAAACTGTTTTAGAAAATGCGGTGTCTGTGTTCCGAGAAGAAAAGCGTTGGTGACAGATGTATTAGTGTTAAAAATAGAAAATAGATATGGAGATGGCTGGCTCCTAGTACGTAATCTATGTAGAACACTTCCTGTATGAAATTTCAATTGAAATGTACTTATTTCCTGTTTTTTTTTTCTAATGAATGAACACAAATTATACATATATTTTTAATTTAACTAAATATTTGCTTAAATAAAAAATTTTCTTGTCAACTTGTATTTCTTGAATTAGATACGAGGAAATGATATCAAATTTCAGTTGTTTTCATAAGGAATCTTCTTGTAAGGAAATCTTGTAAAAATTCAATGCAGGAACTACGGGCACCATCTTTATATAACAATGTGGTCGCCCATAGGTTCAAATTTCATTATAAAACAAGTCTCAATCATTTTTATTATATAAAATATTACACGGGGTAAAAATATATGATGTTTTTAGTACTTCAGTCCGAAAAATTCACTTTAACAATAAACATAAGAACTATAAACACGAAATTTATGGATAGACATAATCATTAGCTAAATAAAAAAAGAAGTAATCGTAATGATGTAAACAGTCCTACGTCAGTCGAGATTCAAATTTTAAGAAAAAATTGATTTTATTATACATTTTTATTAAAATTAAATTTTTCAGGGTTTTTCTTCCTATTTTTTTTTACTTTCCTATCTTTCCCATTTTTCCGGTTCTTTTTTTTTATTTTTTCCATTTTTTCCGGTTATTTTATTTTATTTTATTTTTCGATTTTTTCTATTTTACTCGTGTTTTTCAATTTTTCCCGATATTATCCCTTTTTCCATTTGTTACAGATTTTTCCAGTTTTTTCGGTTTTTACGGTATTTCACGGTTTTTTACAATTTTTTATGATGTTTTACGATTTTTTACGATTTTTTTACGATTTCTTTACAATTTCTTTACGATTTTTTTTACGATTTTTTTACAATTTTTTACAATTTTTTTTCAATTTTTTACAATTTTTTACGATTTTTCACAATTTTTAATGATGTTTTACGATTGTTTAGCATTATTTACGAAATGTTACGATTTTTCACGAGTTTTTTACAAATTTTTTACGATTTTTCACAATTTTTTTACAATTTTTTATGATCTTTTACGATTTTTTACGGTTAATTGATTTTTTTACGATTTTTTACAATTTTTTAAAATTTATTTCAATTTTTTACGATTTTTTTAAATTTTTTATGATGTTTTACGATTGTTTAGAATTATTTAGGAAATGTTACGGTTTTTTACGTTTTTTACGATTTTTCACGATTTCTTCCGCTTCTTTACGGTTTTTCACTATTTTTCACTTTTTCCATTTTTCCATTTTTTCCTATTTTTCTTAATTTTTTAAAAATCCGTAAAAAATCGTAACAAATAGAAAATTAATTTTATAATAATTAGAACATAAAACAAAAGTTGTACGGGTTTAATTATCTAAAATCTCCCTATGTTACCTTTTTCTCGGAAATATATAATTTTACCGGAAAATTGGAAAAACGGCGATAAACCCCAAAACGTTATATACAGGGTGGAGCAAATTTAATTCAATTGAGAGGGATAATAAAAAGGACAATTTTTCATTGACAGGCTTGAGTGGTAAAAGATAAATATTTTTACATGGATAGGTTAAAGGCAATTTCAAAAATTACAAAATTTAAAAAAAAAACTAATATTCTAAAAATAGAAAAAATTTCAATTCTAAAAAATTAAAAAAAAAATCAAAAGATTAAATAAAGCTGAAATGGTAAAATGAACAAATATTTTCACATGGGACAAAAGTTTAAAAAATTCCAAAAATTCTAAAAAATTCAAAAATTTCAAAACTAAAAAGTTTCAAAAATTAAAGATTTAAAAATTTGAAAGATCAAAACTTCAATTTAAAAATATTTAAAAAATAATTTAGAAATATTTCAATGTTTTTACACTTTTTACGATTTTTTACGACTTTTCATGATTTGTTACGATTTGTTTTATCATTCCTTATTTTCTCTTATTTTTCACTATTTTCTCGTATATTTTCCTATTTTCTTTCTCTTTTTCAAATTTTTCGCAATTTCCCTATTTTTCCCTATTTTGCCTTTTTTCCTATTTCTCCCAATTTTTCCATATTTTTTCAATTTTGTGCCTTTTTCTACATTTTTTCTATTTTTACTACTTAAAATAATGAAAAACATGAAAAAACAGTTCTGTTTTCCACTATTTTTTCCTATTCCTCTTACTTTCTCTATTTGTACTTATTTTTCCCCATTTTGCCATATTTTCACGACTTTTCCCTATTTTTCACATTTTCCCTTACTTTTCCTTAATTTTAAAAATTTTTCCCTGTTTCCCTTTTCTTCCTCTTTTTCATATTTCTTAATATTTGTTCTGTCTTTCATTATTTTTTCTTGTATTTCCCTATTTACCCCTATTATTTTTAATTTTTCCTATTTACCCTTTGTTCCTTATTTTCCCCTATTTTTGCCTATTTTTACTATTTTCCCGTATGTTTAACTATTTTTCAATTATTTTGCCATTTTTTCCAATTCTTTTACTATTTATTTCCCATTTTTTTCCCTATTTTTTCATAAATATTTCCATTTTTCACAATTTTTCTTATTTGTCCCGATTGTTTTCAAATTTCCCAATTTTTTCGTGTTTCCATTAATGTTTCTCCGTTTTTCTAGGTATTTCCCCATTTTTCCATTTTTTTCTAATTTTCCCTATTTTTTAATTTTTTCCATTTTCATCCTGATTTTCATTGTTTTTTCATATTTTGCTCTATTTTTAATAATCGCTATTTTTTCTCTATTTTTCTATTTTCCTCTATTTTTCCTTGTTTTTCTCAATTTTCCACATTTTTTCCTACTTTCCCTTTTTTTCCCATTTTCCCTATTTTACTCTATTTTTCCCATTATCTATTCAAAAGCTTTTGATTTTTTGAGTTATAAAATTGCTGTAATTTTATATTTTTTTATAATTTATGAACAACAATTGTAAAAATACGAAAATATACAGTTATTGAAAGAAAATTATAAAAATGCCGACAAAAATACCATAAATTCAGATTCGGATCAATTTAAATTATTCCACGAATTATTTCCAATAACATTTTAAAAATTTGAAGCGCATACAGACATATAAACGGCAATAAGCATATTTAATACCGTACATGGAAACAGAAATGTTCGTAGTTTTAAACAACAGAGAAACTTTATAGTTACATGTGAGGTAATTTGGAACTTATCCAAATAACTATCGATTTAGATAGAAAACCTTCCCCGACACGTTTTGAAGGTCTTTTTTGGTTGGTGATGTAGTCAGGGCGATTAGTAAAAAAATATTAAATATTAATTATTCTATTTCTTCATATTTGTTCTGTCTTTCATTATTTTTTGCTTTTTCCCCATTTACCCCTATTATTTTTTATTTTTTCCTATTTACCCTTTGTTCCTTATTTTCCACTATTTTTGACTATTTTACTATTTTCCCATATGTTTCTCTGTTTTTCGATTATTTTGCCATTTTTTCATATATATTTCCATTTTTCAATTTAAGTAATTAGGTAAATTGCTAAATGGCAAGATTTGAAAAAAAAGTTTTTATTAATCAAGTAAGAAAATTTTTAATTTGAGAAAAGGACATATGAAAAAAATAATAAACACCAGATGTCAGATATAAAATTTATAGAAAAAAAGGTGTATTGAATGATGTAAAAATTTAAAATAATATGTTTTTTTTTAATAAAAAAAATGTTTAAATACGAAGGAAGATGTTTTAAATAAAAGGTGATCACAAAAAGGTAACAAGGTTATGAAAATTATATAAAAGCTATTAAGAAGAAAGTGATTCCATATATTTTATTCCTTGAATTTAAAAAAAAAAATTGTCCAGTGCACCCTAGGGATGCATTTTGATTTTATTCGGATTTGTTGGTTTTTTACCTTTAAATTTAATTTAATTTTCAATATTTAAAGTTTTTTTTTATCTATCACAAATTTAAATCAAGTATTTGAGTTTTGTAAATTGTACTATTGCTTATCTAAAATTTATATTTTTTTTTATTATAGGCCTGATGATGGCCATCGAATGGCCGAAACATGTATCCCCTCATTTGTTAACTTTCATCAATTATAATTATTGTGGTATGACTTCCCGAGTATTTTTTATTATTCAGAGTAGTTATAAGCTAAATTTATCGAAGATAATAAAAATAAAGACCTTTTATTAGAATCAAAAATGATAGAATACGACCGGCCAAGAACAACTCAGCACCGTTAGATGCCCTCAAAGTGCCACTGATGATTCCTATAAGGATGAAACATGTATGGTAATGTGTGTAATTTTCAAAAACTCTCTCTCTGTCAAAGGTCAATATTAGTATTGAAAATAACAGTAAAAAAAAAACTTTTCATAATTGCTGGTTTTTTATTTTAAATTTTTACTTTCCCGACCCACCTCCTAGAAGGTAAAGTATTGTGAACGAGCTAAAAAACAAATTTCGAGATAAAGATGGAAATATCCATTTTGAGGTCACCTGAGATGATTAAGACCATTTCCAGATGGAAGTCTGTCTGTCTGTTTGTCTCTCTGTGTGTATTCTTCCACGATAGAGGCCTCACAGTTCAACCGATTGATCTGAAATTTGGTATATGGGTTTGGATTACCCGTAGGAAGAACCCATTAGTTTTTGTACATCTGTCAAACGGAAGTGTCACTATAAAAAAATGACAGATGCAATATGTCACGGAAAGAACTTGAAAAACTCTATTCAGAACAGTCACTTATTTCTCCAACTGTCACCTGTCAAAAATAAAAAAATGTTAAAATTTGAAACTTTAACATTAAATATCTGAAAATATATTCGTGGGTTTTTTTTAAATTTTTTACAATCTTTTCCAATTTTGTCCAATTTTTCTTTTTTTAATAGTTTTTGAGTTTTTTTGAGTTTTTTTGAAATTTTTTGGAGATTTTTGGAGATTTTTTTAGACTTATTGAGATTCTTTGGAACCTTTTAGATTCTTTAAGAATTTATAGATTTTTTGAGAATTTTTTGAAGCGTTTTAAGATTTTTAGAAGTGTTTTAAGATTTTTTGAGATTTTTTTTGAGACTTTTTGAATCGTTCGAGATACTTTGAGAATTTTTTGAGATTTTATGAGATTTTTATAAATTTTTTTAAGATTTTTCGAGTTTTTTTGAGGTTTTTAAAGACTTTTTGAGGTTTTTTAAGATTTTTTCAGATTGCATTTTTGAAATTTTTTAGATTTTTTGACTTCTTTGAATTTTTGAGATATTTACTATTTAGAATTTTTGAGATTTGACGTTTTAAATTTTTTTAAGATTCTTTGAGAATTTTTAGATTTTTTATAAATTTTTAGAGATTTTTGGGATGTTTTTGAAGCGTCTAAAAATTTTTTGAAATTTGTTTTTGAAAATTATTGACAATTTTTTTGAAGATTTTTTGATTTTTGAGATTTTTTATGGTATTGAGGTATTAGATTTTTTATGGTATTGAGGTATTAGATTTTTTGAGATTGTTAAAGGTTTTTTGAAATTTTTAGAGGTTTTTTAAGATTTATTGAGATTATTTGAGATTTTTTTAAGATTTTTGAGATTGTTTTAAGATTTTTTGAGATTTTTAGAGGTTTTTTAAGATCTTTAAAATGCATTGATTTTTTTTGAGACTCATTGAGATTCTTTGAAATCTTTTAGATTCTTTAAGAATTTATAGATTTTTTGAAAATTTTTTGAAGTGTTTTAAGATTTTTTGAGATTTTTTTGAAATTCATTTTAGTTATTTGACTCTTTGAATCGTTTGAGATTCTTTGAGAATTATTCGAGATTTTATGAGACTTTTAATTTTTTTAAGATTTTTTGAGTTTATTTGAGGTTTTGCAAGATTTTTTTGAGTTTTTTGAGATTTTTCGAGATTTTTTGGTATTTTCAGGTTTTTTGAGATTTTTTCAGATTTTATTTTTGAATTTTTTTAAGCTTTTTTGGGTTTCTGAGATTTTTTGAGTTTTTGAGATACTTACTATTTAAATTTTTTTGAGATTTGACTTTTTAAATTTTTTAAGATTCTTTGTGAATTTTTAGATTTTTTAAGAATTTTTAGAGATTTTTTACATGTTTTTGGAGCGTTTAAAAAATTTTTGATTTTTTTTTGAAAATTTTTTGAAGATTTTTTGATTTTTGAGATTTTTTTATGGTTTTGGGTATTTTACCTTTTTTGAGACTTGAATTTTTTTATTTTTGAGATTTTTTGAGTTTTTACTTTCCCGACCCAAAGTATTGTGAACGTGCTAAAAAAAATTTCGAGATAAAGGTGGAAATATCCATTTTGACGTCACCTGAGATGATTAAGACCATTTCCAGATGGAAGTGTGTCTGTCTGTGTGTATTCTTCCACGATAGAGGCCACACGGTAAAACCGATTGAGCTGAAATTTGGTATATGGGTTTGGATTACCCGTAGGAAGAACCCATTAGTTTTTGTACATCTAGCAAACGGAAGTGTCACTAGCAAAGAATGACAGATGCAATATGTCACGGAATTTGACTTATAATATGTCATTTGAAAGCCCTTAAAAATCTCTATTCCGAACAGTCAAAATTATTTGTCCAACTGTCACCTGTCAAAAATAAAAAATGTCAAAATTTGAAACTTTAACTATAAATATTTGAAAAAGTATTCGTGGATACTCGTCGGGAATGTTTCGGGGCGATACAACCGATTTTTTTACTAATATACAGGCCGTTTAAAAATGTAGATTTTCCACTAAAAAGCTTTCTGTATACTTTCTCGATAATCATGTTATTGATTTCCCCAAATATTATCAATAGTGAAAGTGACTTCTAAGTCACAAGATTCGCTATAGAAAACCGTATAAAGTGAATTACTGAGCGATTGTTTTACTTTTAATTAACATCATTTCCCATTATGGTCGTTTATAGTAATTTACATTTTAAATAAAGATGTGGACCTAAATTTTGGCATGAAGATACCCCTTCCGCCTTAATTCAGGAATTTAGGGAACGATATTCAAATTGAGAAAACACGCTTTTCTACACAAATTTTTATACGCAAAACAGGCCTTTTCTTAATTTCTTACGGCTCGTGCCACAAACTTCTGAGCTCGTGGGTAAAATGACGCTTTGTGCACTTGTTGTATAATATTCATTTTTAAATCATGGATCTCACCTATTAGAATCACTCAATTTTATGACATCACATTTTATGTAAGTTTATTAATTTATTTTTAATATTTAATAATTTTTTCTTATTATAAAATCAAATTTAATATTTAATTTGATTAGAAATTCCACATGTGACATTATTTTTGCTGTTATTAGTAAATTGATATACAGTACGTTACTTTATTAAAATTTATTTTAATGGTTTTTGTTGCATTTTTTATTAGCCGGAAAATTTTTGGGGTGGGGCACAGACGATTTATTTACTTTTCCAAGAATGTTTTTATTGGACATGTTGAAACGCTATTCTTCATAGGTCATTTTGCCATAACCCCCATTTAAAATATTATCATGTCACTGAATTTCTTCTTTTTTTTTTGATGATTTAACTAATTTTTAAATTTTCTAAGTCATTGAATTTCTTTTGAACAATTTGTATATAATCGAACCGGTATATGATCAACTTTTACGTATTAAAAGTCATAGTTTCAGCAAAAACGGTCGATATAAGGTTGTTAAAGATACATTGGGGTCATCTTGTAAGTATTACTTATTCATTCAGAATGGCGGGCGGCGTATCAAGTCTAAAAGGAAGCGATCTTTTATACTGACAAAAAAATCGTAATAAGCATTGTGGACTCGAGGACCGAGAAGTGCCAAGTGCTAACAGTTTCATGATCTACTTTTCATTTATAAAAAAAAAAGAAATGGTTAGTCGGTTTGTTTCTTTTGTTTGAGTATTAGAAATAATAAGCGGATGTCGGTCTATTGTTATAAACAATCTTTGTAAACATGAAGCATTGTTTTTGATAATATGCGAATCCATAATTGAATGACATGAACGAATTGGCTACTAGAAACTTTTACAAAGTGTGGAAAATCAACAAAACCTACAAAACCAGCATTACAGTCAATTAATATCGAATATCGGTTGTATCCATTAAGAAATTATGAAAATTAAAAAAAAATTAAATAAAAAAGCTGTGTTCAACTTATTTACAATATATTTAGTATGGACTGAAGCAGATGTAAAGAATTAATTTTTATACATTGAGATAGGAGGTCAGAGAAGTTGGCACCCACTTTTGCGAATTTCCCAAAGATTTTATGTGCATTCGATTGTCCATTATTGTCCAATAATTATTTTCGTTTGTCCACCCTTCGTTTCAAAATGGTGACCCAAAAACTTTTTTTTGCAAATTTTGCTCTCGGCACCCACATATTGCAAAAAAAATCCAACCGCACAGGTCGTTTCTTCTTTGTTTGTCCACCAAATTGTGATATTATGAAGTTGGCACACCCTTTTTTGAATTTTGAATTTTTTTTCGTAGATTCGTTTGTTCATCTTTAGTCCAAGATTGTCCACCTACGATTTTTGTTTGTCCAAGCACCATTTCAAAACAAAGGGCAAAAAGCGAATTCTCATTTGCTTAAATTCTCTGGACGAGAACAGACAAATGATTTTACATCTACAAATAAAATTCCAGTAGACAATCTTGAGCTTCTTTTGTTCTAAATTATAACACTATGCAACAAAATACAAATATTTTTTTCACTAGGTGGATCGAATTTAATTTGCGTATACAAAGATCTCATAAACCGAAATATCTGTTAAATTGAGAAAAAATGTGTATTTTCAAGACGAATTAATAGATTTTTTTCAAAATTAATATATCAGGTCCGGTTTCCGAGATATTTAAGAAAAACTCAAATTGGCGATTTTATTGATGGCTAAATATGGCTTCATATAGCGTATCCAATTTTGTAAAACACCGTTTCGTCTTTGAAGGGCCATCCTCAACTATTTTTTTTAAATACTTGTACTTCTTATTTCATCTTTAAAATCCTCATTTTTTTCTCTATTCCACCATGTTGTAAGGTTTTGACAATAAACTAATCTTAAAGAATATTTCTATGTGATGATGGTGGTGAAGTTTTCCGGGTTTTTCTACACCTATAGCCAAATGGCGCCATCAATCCTCGCCCCGGAACGCCACAGCAAATAATAATAATAGCCGTCCCTTCCCCGCACAAGCCATTGGCTTTCTGGGGTTCACTCGTAAGGGGGTGAAATGTAGGGCGAGTATTATTATTATGTACGGTCATGTTCATTATATGGCCCGCAAAATGCACTTTTGAATGCAATAACTAGTATGACATAAAAGTTTGTATGTACCGCGGGTATAAACAGATGTTTATACCTATGTTACATAAATAACTATTATTTTTTAGTTGTAGTTATTTAAGAAAATTTACATATTCAAATATTTAATAGAAATTAAGCCCAAAGTAGACTCAATTTTTAATTAATTTTATTTAAAACGATTTATAAATATTTTCAGTGAAAATGGAATGAAAACAGGGAGAGACGATAACTTTATTTTTTCTCATTTTCGTCTCTCCCTTTTCTCAAGGTCACAATTTTTGTTTAAAAATTTTGAAAAAATTCCCATTTATAGAATTTTTTATTCTCTTTTTAATGGTATTAAATAGATTTTAATATATTTTTTAATTAAATAAAATAACTTGGATAATTGTAGATTTTAATAAATAATTTTTTGTTTAACCCCTGTAACAAGAAAACTATCGATACTATTAAAACGCGTTAAGTGTTGATAGAAAGAGAAAAAAAATATTCTATAT
The DNA here is from genome assembly GCA_963243735.1 of Neocrepidodera transversa. Taxonomy (NCBI): domain Eukaryota; kingdom Metazoa; phylum Arthropoda; class Insecta; order Coleoptera; family Chrysomelidae; genus Neocrepidodera; species Neocrepidodera transversa. The sequence goes on from OY725337.1 coordinate 11,487,590, forward strand.
AAGTGAATTTTATCAAAATTTTAGATAAAAAATTGTGGTTGTGAAAATAGGGAGAGACCATAACTACATTTTTCCTCATTTTGTTCTCTCCCTTTTCTCAAGTTCACAATTTTTGATTAAAAATTTTGAAAAAATTCCCATTTATAGAATTTTTTATTCTCTTTTTAATGGTATTAAATAGATTTTAATAATTTTTTTAATTAAACAAAATAACTTAGATAATTGTAGATTTTAATAAATAATTTTTTGTTTAACCTCTGTAACAAAAAATATATCGATACTATTAAAACGTGTTAAATGTTGATAGAAAGAGAAAAAAATATTCTATATAAGTGAATTTTTTCAAAATTTTAGATAACAAATTGTGGTTGTGAAAATAGGGAGAGACCATAACTATATTTTTTCTCATTTTGGTCTCTCCCTTTTCTCAAGGTCACAATTTTTGCTTAAAAATTTTGAAAAAATTCCCATTTATAGAATTTTTTATTCCCTTTTTAATGGTAATAAAATAGATTTTAATATATTTTTTAATTAAACAAAATAACTTAGATAATTGTAGATTTTAATAAATAATTTTTTGTTTAACCTCTGTAACAAAAAAACTATCGATACTATTAAAAAGTTCGAAAAAATTCCGATTTACAGAATTTTTTACTCTTTTTAATGGTATTAAAATAATTTTAATATATTTTTTATCAAAAAAAAAGAACAGGTAGTTGCAGATCATAATAAATAATTTTTTGTTTGACCCCTGTAACAAAACTATAGATGCTATTAAAACGTACTAAGTGCAGATAGAGAGAGAAAAAAATATTCTAAATGTGTGAATTTTTTCAAAAATTGAGATAAAAAATTGTGGTTGTGAGAAAAGGGAGAGTCCACAATATAAGGATTTTTTTAATTTTCCTCATTTTTGGTCTCTCCCCTTTCTCAAGGTCACAATTCTAGCTCAAAAATTTTGTAAAAACTCTCACTTATAGAATTTTTTATTCTCTTTTCACTGTTATAAAAATGATTTTAATATATTTTTAATTAAAGAAAATAACGTAGGTAATTGTAGATTTTAATAAATAATTTTTTGTTTAATCCCTGTAACAAAAAAAAAACTATCAATACTATTAAAACGTGTTAAATGTTGAGAGAAAGAGAAAAAAGAAAAATTCCTAAAGTAGGTACAAAAATTAAATATTCTACATGGTTGGATAATGAAAAAATGGGGATTTCTAAAATGAAATAAAATGTACAGGTCCGTATTAAAAAAAAAATAGTTGATGTTGGCAACAACTGGATATGCTTGGCCTTCAATAAAAAAACCTTATAAAGTTTTTTTCTCTTTACAAAATCCACAGGAGAATTTGTGTATTGAAAAGTTTTATAACATGTATCTCTTTCTCTTTGAACTCGCCTGACCTTCTCCAAAGTGGCTGCTAAGTACCAAGTACTTTAAATTTATTCTGTTTTAACCACACAAGGCTGTAATTTTATTAAAATTCAAATTTTATTGTTAAAAACAGTGGCAAAATAGGTATATAAAATTCTACCAAACGTAACCTCCGCCTATGGCGAATTTGACATCAAAAAGTGACAGTGACAATATTATGTATTGAATTTATAATTACATTAAAATAATAATAATAATAAAGAGCAAATCGATGATATTTTGGATTATATATAATAGACCAATATTTAGTTAGATAAATCATGAATCATATAATTTAAGAATAATTTTTCTGATATTTAGCATGAGTAAGCGTGCATGATTGTATTGCAAAAAGTTACAGACACTCAAACAAAACAATTGTAGGTAATTATTAATCATTTCCATCATATAAATACCTAGTTATATACCTACAATTAAATATATATATTTTTAATATTAATTAATAATCTTTAAACCTATTAAAAATGAAAAATTTAATACGCAAATCAAAATTTTGAAAACGTCAAAAATAAAATTTGATTTGTATTAAAATAATGATTTAATCCCCAAATAAGGTTTTTTCATTATAGTAATACCACAAAAAAGGTATTCGAAGTGAATTCATTGATAAAATAAAATTGCCTGAAACACTTTGTTCGTTATCCATTTACGTCTATCAGCTGTGGAAACCCGTATAAAAACATGATTGTACTAGTAAATATGACAAAAACTAGAATAGTTTTTATTACATACCTTTTAACCATTTCTTCAGCCGTTTTAGACAGTTTGAATGATGCTGTCAGATACAAAATAACTTTTAAAATTTCATTATTTTTTCAGAAATCCCCTGGAGTTGCAGCTTGTTTACCAAAAGACGTATCATCAGTTTTTAGATTTAAAACACAAACACTTCACAACGTGGTTGATTAGGGACACTAAATTAAGAGATTAGATACACATGTGTTCTCTTGCGATTTTTTTTATAAAAAAATTAAAGATTAAACACAACTTTTTTTTAAAAATCACGAGCGTTCACTTTTCAACACGGTACATAGTCAGTGCGGTCTGCAGGTTTTCGAGACAACAATGGCGCTGGCGCCTTTCGATTTGTGGTGAAAGTCAGAATTGTTGAACGTCAGCGACATCTACCGACCGATAGATTTATTTCATTGAAATATTTACAGAATTTAAAATTTATTTATTTTAAATTTCACCGATAGAGGGCTAGATTCAAAAACTAAAATATTTTAAAATATACCTACCAAATTTTAATCCCATTACATTTTTAATTATTTATTAATGTTTTTGATAAAAAAAAATGTATCATAAGATTTCGTCGGGATCGTTGCTTTTTCCAGTTGAGATTTTTGACATTCTGTTTGCATATTCTTATAGATAGAGCATAGAAATCTAAACAGGATTTATTTTTTGTCTATCAACTAAGAAAACCTGCATTGATCCATTTAATTAAGCATTTAGAAATAAATTGATGTTAAAATAATATTATCGTTTATTATTCGCGCTCAAAAGTAACCAATAGAATAATTACAAATAGTTACAACGTTGCCAAATGCAGATTGTATTTATTTCTGTCAAAGGTTCTCTTTATGAGAGTGTCTAGAGGTCCGTCTAGACGGACACTGTGATAACCCAATAGGTTAGTCGGAGCTTCGGATTTGATTATTTGTTACGATACGGTGTGGTCTAATGCTAGCGTGTGTGCGTTATATATAGAAGTTCCTGATTCGATACCTGAGGATATCTTTTTTATTAATTTTTACGAAATGAATGGAAGTTTTCTTTTTTTAAACACACAGGCTAGATTTAGGTAGTCAAGACTTCTTTTAATAAAATAAATTAAAATACATAGGTTAGATTTAGATTGTCAAGATTTCTTATAATAAAATAAATTAAAATACACAGGTTAATTACGCTGGCTCTTTAGATTCTTGTTTTATTTTTTCATTTGATATTTATTTCAAATTAAATCTTGGCAGTCGATTTTAATTAGACACGATATCCGTCAATTGGGTTGTCATCGGGTCCGACTAGACGGACCTCTAGACACTCTCTTTTTTTTCTTTACGTAATACGTAGATAGTTATAATGGTTAGTTATTGTATTTTTCTTCTAGTTGCGATTGATTATTATCTGAGCTTTGTCGAATTTTTAAATTTTTCGAAAACACAGGAGTTATGTTCAAAACAAGATTTCAATATGACACAAAAACGAAAGAAAAAAATATAAACTTTATAGGTTATAAACTGAAACTGACACATAACAAGTCTTCCCACCAGTGTTGCCAATAACAAATCACCAAAATACTTACATTTTGAAGTGTTTGTCAGTTAGTTATGACGTTATTTTTTAATGTATTCAATAGATTACAACACAAATTGCAACACAAACAAGAGCTTAAATTGAGAATAAATAATCTTCTTCTTTTTCCTTTTTGAGGCCTCAGCTGCCAGGGCCATTTCTATTTTCTTTGCCAAGTGTGTTCGATGCAAATCAATTACTATGTTTATGTATTTTTTGAGAAATAAGATAAATTTTAGGTTAGTGGTAATGGCCTCACTCCCACAAAACATCAAAACAGTGAATAATTGACGTGAGATGAAGATGGAAGGAAATACTCCAATTTTACTCGTAAAATTGAAATACCCACAAAGCAGGAAAATACCCGAAAATAGGGTAATTACCGACAGATTGGCAACACTGCTTCCCACCCCGGCTTATTTTAAAAGACACCTAATAATATTCCAAAACTTTTATACCGACGGGGTACCGCCTAAATGCAATATAAGGAAGAATTAAAATATTAAAATCTGAAATTTTGATCTTATTTTTAATTATATTTATTTAACTTTGAAATAAATACTTATTTATTTTAGGTATATATTTTGAATTATATTTTATTTTATAAAAATTAGTTACCCATTCAAGTAAAAAATATTTTGATTAGGAATATGTAGCTAATTATTTATTTAAAATTCATATCGACAACAATTTCAAAATATAATACATTTTACTCAGCGCTACCATTTTTGTATAGTCACTCGTAACATCATGCATATTAAAATTAAGAAAAGACATGTAAATAAGTTTCTATTTCACTCTTCCCACAATTCAAACAGGGATGGGATTAATGGGAAAATAAAAGTAAAAATTTGGCAACAAAATTTAAATCCTGGGAATTTATTGGTACACGTCACGATATATACTAGACATAAATATTTGAATTTCAATAATTCCAATATAATCCTAAATCTTTTAAACAGAAAATATGATTTCTACGTTTTGGTAAAAATTATATTTTGGTAAAATAAAATTAATTTGTACTTACAATTTCCTCATTTTTATTTTAATCACATCCATGGAAGTGCACAAATGGGACAATTCAATTTCTCTATTATTCACAATAGCACTAGAACACACTCTAACGACGGGTCGCATTTTTCCCAATATTTTTTTCCTAGATCTGGACATTGTTTATAGATTGATAATTGCAAACAAAATAAATGTTTAAGTGTTGAAGTTCTTTCGTAACATTTAGGTGGGAGAGCCATTTTCGATATTTTCTTGTTAAATCCTGTCATTTTGGTAAAATTCTAAATGAACTTTTACCCAGACATGTTCAACAAAATGTTGCGAAGTTTCAACTAGTCGAAACGAAATATAAAAAGTGCACATCAGAATCCGACCTCTTTGAGAACTGATTCACAACAATCGCTCAGTTAAATAAACACTTTGTTTACGAATATTAACGAACGTAAAAATATCTGAACGACTAGTCAGAACTAAGTTAGAAATTTATAACACGCGGTACGACCTGTTGATACAACTACTGGTTGGTGATGAAGTGAGAAAAAAGATTTGTTTCGTTGGCAGGCAGGATTCGAAATGAATGCAATTGGTCCGATGGGTCGACGGGACGGTGAGTCATTTTTAGATTTCGCGCAGACACGGTTTTTCAAGTTTGAGCCTGTTTAAGGAAATTTAATGGTTCTTTTTAATGCAATCACCGATGATTATTATGTGGGATCCTTTATATTATTTTATTCGTTAAAAAATTAGAAATTTTGTTTACAAGTGAACAATTTTTTTTTCGATCAAATTAGTTTTTACAGGGTAGTGAAAAAATACATAGTATCTTCACGAGAAATGATCCCCGTCAAATTCTGAGCAACTTAATTTTTTTCTGTGTTTTGTATGTGTGTCTGTCTGTCTGTTTGTCGTCCGTAAAGCTTAAAAATGCTATAACTTTTTAATGCTTCAATATATCGACGTGAAATTTTCACCATTTTATAAAACCCAAGTGTATTACATTTTAGTTAAAAATGAACGAAATCGGAAAATGAATAAAGGGGGTTTTCCGGGTTTTTCTCACTTTTTTTAAGTTTCACATGAAACACGCTGCTAGTCGTGATTTTTGAGCAAACCGCTTCAAATTTGGGAAAAAGGTACCTTGAAGTACTGTTACGAAGTGTATTAAAAGCCGATATAATCGGAAAATTTTTTGTAGGTTTTCTCGGGTTGTTTTTCCGAAAATGTCATCATTTTAAAAAGTCGATATCTCTGAAACCGTAAAAGATATTTGAGAAACAAAAATACGAAAATGTAGGATTGAAATAGCCTAACAAGTATTATTTTTCCGAAATTTGTTGAGAAAGTTGAGAAAAAAAAATAAAATCAAAAAAAAAAAATTTTTACCAATTAAATTTCGAAAATCTCGGAAACCAGGGGGAATATCGAAAAGATCCTTTGAAATGACTAAAATTATGAAAAAAAGAGAAAAAAAATAAGAAAAAATAGGGAAAAAATGTTGGGAAATTATGAAAAATAGGGAAACAAATAATGAAAAATAGGGAATAAAATAATGAAAAATAGTAAAAAAATAATGAAAGAATGAGGAAAAAGTAATGAAAAATAGGGAAAAAAATATTGGAAAATGGGGAAAAAAATATTGGGAAATTAGGAAAAAGTCGTGAAAAATAGGGAAAAAAATAATGAAAAATAGGGAAAAAATTATGAAAAGCAGTAAAAAACATAATAAAAAATGTAATAAAAAACAGGGAAAAAATAATGAAAAATATGGAAAAAAATTATAAAAATTATGGATAAAAATAATGAAAAATATGCAGAAAAATAATGAAAACTATAGAAAAAATTATGAAAAATATGGAAAAAAAATAATGAAAAATATGGAAAACAATTATGAAAAATATGGATCAAAATAATGAAAAATATGGAAAAAAATATGGCAAAAATTAATACAAAATATGAAAAAAAATAATGAAAAATATGGAAAAAATTATGAAAATTAGGGGAAAAAAATAAAAAAAAAATAGAGAAAAATATTGGGAAATTGGAAAAAAATAATGAAAAATAGGGAAACAAATAATGAAAAATATGGAAAAAATAATAAAAAAATGGATAAAAATAATGAACAATAGGGAAAGAAATAATGAAAAATATTGAAAAAATACCAAAAAATTGGGAAAAAAATATCGGAAAATGGGGAAGAAATTAATGAAAAATATGGAAAAAAATAATTAAATTTAGGAAAAAAAATAATGTAACATATGGAAAAAAAGTTAAAAAAAATGGGTAAAAAAATAATGAAAAAATAGGAAAAAAATAATGAAAATAGGTCATAGTAATTCGCCCATCTATTATTTTCAATGACCTAAGTCAGCCGAAACCGTCTGTCTGTCCGTTTGTCCGTCTATCTCAGCGATAAATCCAGAACGGTTTCGAATTTTCGATTTCTGTTTTCAGCAATCAATTGAACGGCTTCGAATTTTATTATTTTCGTTGACCTAAGGCAACCAAAACCGTCTGTCTGTCCGTAGCTGAGCTACTTGGATACTGTGTTAGCTACTGCGGGTTTATTATTTTATCAAGGAATTTTAACACATTATAAAATATATAACCCTTAAATGCATCATTTTTTATTTTCACTTGAAATATTATTTTTTTCAATTTAAATTCACAAAAAGTACGTAAAAAAAATAAAAATAATTTGAACTAAAAAAAAACTGTATATAGAAAAAATGCAACATAAACTAATGTCAGGCCCGGATTACACATAAGACTAACCAAGGCCATGGCCTAGGGCGCACGCTTGCAGGGGATGCAGGATAAATAATAATGCTTACTTTTTTTTAAACTTTTATTTATTCATTCAATAACCATCCTTTTCTTATATAAAACATTCTTTTTCAAATATAATATTAATTTTTACAGATTTATTTCTTTTTATGCTTTTTAAAAAAAAAATTACAATCTTTTTTATTTTTGATTGATTATAAACCAAAACAATCTTTAATTTTTTTTTAACAAAATTTTTACATTCTATCCAAAATTATAATTTTGATTGACCCCAACCCAATGACCAATCATTTCACCTGATAGGAAATGTCATCCAAACCCCGTGCAAATGAATTACAAAAATACTAATACTTTAATCCTATTGCCTCGAACTGCAAAAAGTAATTAAAGGTAAATTTTAATCCTATACTCGAACTGCACAAAGTCGTTATTTCGATATTTTCTAAGGATATATTATTTATTTTTGTTATGGGATTTAAAATGCATTTTTGACTTTAAATTTAATTTTCATATCGTTTAACCCCTGTAACATAAAAACAATCAACGTTATTAAAACTTGCCGACTGTTGATAGAAAGAGAAAACCATATTATATATTTAAGAATTTTTTCAAAATTTTAGATAAAAAATTGTGGTTGTGAGAATAGGGAGAGACCATAACTCCAAGGATTTTTTAATTTTCCCTCCTTTGGTCTCTCCCTTTTCTCAAGGTCACAATTCTTGCCAAAAACTTTTGAAAAATTCTTATTTATATTGTTTTTTATTTCCCTTTCAATGGTATACATTTCATTTTAATACATAATTTATTTATTTTTGTTATTAGCTATAAAATTTATTTTTGTCTTTAAATTTTTAGTTTTCATATCGTTTAACCCCTGTAACATAAAAACTATCAACGTTATTAAAACTTGCCGACTGTTGATAGAAAGAGAAAACTATATTCTATATTTAGGCGTTTTTTCAAAATTTTAGATAAAAAATTGTGGTTGTGAGAATAGGGAGAGACCACAACTATAACGATTTTTTAATTTCCCCACTTTTGGGTTCTCCCTTTTCTCAAGGTCACAATTTTCGCTGGAAAAATTTTGAAAAAAATTTTATTCATAGTATTTTTTATTCCCTTTTCGGTGATATTAATTTCAATTTAATATGTTATTTATTTGCTTTTGTTATGGGATATAAAATGCATTTTTGTCTTTGTATTTTTAATTTTCATACCGTTTAACCCTATAATAAACTACTGTCGTTATTAAAATGTGCTGACTCTTGATAGAAAGAGAAAGCAATATTCTATATTTAGGTACTAATTTTTTCAAAATATTAGATTTAATAAAATTTTCTTTTTAATTCACATTTTTCTTTTTTTTTAATGTTACAAACAACGAAAACTATTAATTTTACTTCCAAATCCTATTCATTTTTTTTTATTTAAATCAAACCATATTAACTATTATATTTTATAACAAATTAATTCTATCCTATACAGGGTATAACAAATTTCATAACATTTTCAAAGATAAACAAAGATAGAAAAGGTAAAATACCATATTTTTGAAAATGATGACTTATTCTTGCTATACATCGCAGAATTCGGTTCTCAGCAATAAATATTTTAGTCAATTTATTTTTAGAATAAACTAACAAGAACATTTATTTAAATAATTAAAAGAAAAAACATTAATACCAATTTTGGTAACTTTCAAAGACAATATTATGGAACATAGAAAAACTACTTTTTGAAGTATACTTTTTAAATTTGTATGAAATAAACTACACCAATAATTGATATAAGAAATGTTTGGAATTTTTCTTTTTGCACACATTTTCGCGAAAATCCATCATTGAACTTGACCTTCTAAACCAAAATCAATACTAAACCTAACCTCCTTAGTAACCCAATTTTCATACCGTTTGTATCAAGCAAGTAGTTCTCAAAAAAAAAAACGAAAAAAATTGTCGAATTTGACATACCTAAAAAATATAAATAGAGCTAAGCTTATTTCAAACGATTATATTGGGTAAATTTAGCATTCGCCTGTCGCTCGTGTGTACGGGTTTAGCTCCCATGAAAAACCTATTAAAAAATATGAAGTACGTATCGTTTTCTAATGGTCTTGAAATGCCAATTATTGGACTAGGAACGTGGAAAACACAACCACAAGAAATTGAGGATGCCATTGAAAGTGCTCTAGAAAGCGGCTACAGACATATCGGTAAATAATTTTTGTAAATTTAACACAGGTAGGTTAAAAAATATTAATTAAATACAATAGTAGATATTCAATAATAAAAATGGTTTGTAGCCAACATAACATTTCCCCGCTATTTATGTGGTTTTTTATTTTTTTTTTTTAAGAAATATTTATTATAAACTCTATATGTAAAATAGTTTTTAGATAACATAATTCATGACAGACAGCAAACATTCTTCGAAATAGAGGAATCCCCTCCTATCAGTGTTTTTTTACGGATGTTTTAACGGAAAATTTAAAATTTGACCCTTACTTGCTCCAGTGGCGTAGTTTATATTTTCATCATAGATACCCAGCAAACAGAGTCACGTCCACTGACGTCTTTGTCACGTAGTTTTTTGGTTGAAAATTTACGTCCGCCCTGATACCAAATAAAAACGTGAATCATACGTGCGTATTTTGGTTGAAAATTTACGTCCGCCCTGATACCAAATAAAAACGTGAATCATACGTGACTATTTTGGTTGAAAATTTACGTCCGCTATGATACCAAATAAAAACGTGAATCATACGTGCTTATTTTGGTTGAAAATTTACGTCCGCCCTGATACCAAATAAAAACGTGAATCATACGTGACTATTTTGGTTGAAAATTTACGTCCGCTATGATACCAAATAAAAACGTGAATCATACGTGCCTATTTTGGTTGAAAATTTACGTCCGCCCTGATACCAAATAAAAACGTGAATCATACGTGCCTAATTTGATTGAAAATTTACGTCCGCCCTGATACCAAATAAAAACGTGAATCATACGTGCCTATTTTGGTTGAAAATTTACGTCCGCTATGATACCAAATAAAAACGTGAATCATACGTGCTTATTTTGGTTGAAAATTTACGTCCGCCCTGATACCAAATAAAAACGTGAATCATACGTGCCTATTTTGGTTGAAAATTTACGTCCGCCCTGATACCAAATAAAAACGTGAATCATACGTGCCTAATTTGATTGAAAATTTACGTCCTCCCTGATACCAAATAAAAACGTGAATCATACGTGCCTATTTTGGTTGAAAATTTACGTCCGCCCTGATACCAAATAAAAACGTGAATCATACGTGCCTATTTTGGTTGAAAATTTACGTCCGCCCTGATACCAAATAAAAACGTGAATCATACGTGACTATTTTGGTTGAAAATTTACGTCCGCTATGATACCAAATAAAAACGTGAATCATACATGCCTATTTTGGTTGAAAATTTACGTCCGCCCTGATACCAAATAAAAACGTGAATCATAAGTGCCTATTTTGGTTGAAAATTTACGTCCGCCCTGATACCAAATAAAAACGTGAATCATACGTGCCTATTTTGGTTGAAAATTTACGTCCGCCCTGATACCAAATAAAAACGTGAATCATACGTGCCTATTTTGGTTGAAAATTTACGTCCGCCCTGATACCAAATAAAAACGTGAATCATACGTGCTTATTTTGGTTGAAAATTTACGTCCGCTATGATACCAAATAAAAACGTGAATCATACGTGCCTATTTTGGTTAAAAATTTACGTCCGCCCTGATACCAAATAAAAACGTGAATCATATACGTGCCTGTTTTGGTTGAAAATTAACGTACACCTTGATACCAAACAAAAACGTGTATGATACGTTTCTTTTTAACGAAATATTTTGAAATCTCTGATGGTTTTAAAAAGAAGCGTTGTTATAGTATTTTCATTTCAATTTTATAATTTAGTGAGTGTAATTGAAATTTCTTGCAATTGTACATTCTTAATTTACGTGAATTTTACGTTCCAGATCAACCACCTATAAACGTAGGAATTTTATAAATATTACCGACAAATGGATGTAATAGCGAGCAATTTTTTAGTGTTCCCATCACCGATGATGGCCTGTTTGAATAAAAAATGACTTTATAAGTTATAGTCTAACTAAAATAATTTACATATAAACTTGAATTTTCGCGCCATATATTAACTGTCTACGCATCCGGTCACGAGTCACGGCATACGAGCATGCTCACAAGTTCAGATATCTCTTTGTCTCTTTGGTAATTCATTGGCTCGATGAAATTGATGGCGTTGGCGGCTGGCTTGTCTGTTAGATAGTGGTACTGTGTGTTGTCTGAGAATTTAATGTTGTGTCGGGGATATCAGGTTAATGTAAATAGGTAATGTTCGTAAATTGGAAGTAGAACAGATATAATAGTTTTGTGTTGATGCAATTTACAGAAGAAGATGGAGGTACTTTAGCGTTAGTATACATCATAGGTGGATAACTCCTCGAACGAAGGTGTATTGGCCGCCATATAAAAACCAAATTCCTTAAGTTGGGTTTGAAATTTATTTAGTACTCTTTATTTTTTGAAACCCGATACTGCCATTCTCTAGATAGTGATTATATAAAGACGTCCTGAACCCTTCGAAAACACGTGTAATTTTGCCCACCAAAAGACGTCCTAGAAATGTAACTCTCACGTGTATAAAACGTCTTTTAATACACGTATAAATCTCGTCACCAAAAGACGTCCTAGAAATGTAAAATGCTCACGTGTATAATACGTCTTTTAATAGACGTATAAATCTCGTCACCAAAAGACGTCCTAGAAATGTAAAATGCTCACGTGTATAATACGTCTTTTAATAGACGTATAAATCTCGTCACTAAAAGACGTCCTAGAAATGTAAAATGATCACGTGTATAATACGTCTTTTAATAGACGTATAAATCTCGTCACCAAAAGACGTCCTAGAAATGTAAAATGCTCACGTGTATAATACGTCTTTTAATAGACGTATAAATCTCGTCACTAAAAGACGTCCTAGAAATGTGACATTTTCACGTTTCTAGCACGTGATAAGTACGTTTAATTTTTACGTCATTTGGTTAATATATTACCAAAATTTCACGTGATTAAAACGTGACTCTGTTTGCTGGGTAGATAAAGCACGAGAGACACAATCCATTATTCTGACCATAATACATACTATATTGTGTACCCATTTTATGCCCTTATTAATGATTATTTTTACTCGAAATTATTTTTTAATAAAAGCCAAATCATGTTTCTAGTAATGTACAATTTTAATTTTTTAAATTTGTTTTATTATATTAAACATGCGCCTGAAATATATTATTTTAGAATTTGTTTAGTAAAAAAATAATAAAAAAATCGTCTAGAAGCTCATTGCATATTACTAGAGGATAAGATAAAATGTTGTTATAAAAAAAATTAATTTTATATCTTTCTTTTTCTGTTCAGAAAACGGTTAAGAAATATCATAAAAATGAACCAATTTTGCAATGGTAAAAATCCCCTTAATAGATCGTGTTTGTCACATCGTTTTCAATAAACCGTATTCTACCAATATTTCGATAATAAACTATGAAAATCTACTATCTAAATCTAACCTGTGTTTAAAAAAAAAATATAACACTATTTATTTTATTAAAAGAAGTGTTGACTATCTAAATCTAACCTGTGTATTTTAAAAAAAGAAAATATAACTTTCCCTTTCCCTTTATAATTTTTCTCCATTTCGTTCCCTAATGGTTTTCACTTTCCCCTATTTTTTCCACTTTTTCCCCTACTTTTTTATTCTATCCTTTCCTCTACTTTTTTATTCTATCCTTTCCCCTACTTTTTTATTCTATCCTTTCTCCTATTTTTTTATTCTATCCTTTCCCCTAATTTTTTCACTTTTTCTCATACATTTTTTACTTATTTTTTTTGTTCCACTTTTTCTGCTTTAAATTTTTTTTCCACTTCTTTCCCTATTTTTTTTATTTTTCTCCTATCTTCTTCCACTTTTCCTTTTTCTTTGTGTCAAAAACTTTCCAGTTTTTCACAATTTTTTTATAATTTAAAATTTGAAACTTTTTCTTTACCAATTTTTCCTCTACTTTTTTTTCTACTTTTCGCCGCAGCCTTTTTTCCCCCTACTTTTTTAGTTTCAAACTTTTTATATGTAAATCTTTTTCCCAACTTTTTATTTCCAATTTTCTCCCTCTATCATTACCAATGGAGCGATAAGGGGGGAACGATAGGGAGAAAGAAAAAAATAATTACTCAAAAAAGTGATTTTTTTCGTAAAAAAAGTGGAAAGACAAAAACACAATAATGAAAAAAAAATGGGTAGTTTTAGAAAAAAAAGGGAAAACGGGGTAATTTCAAGAAAAAAAGTGCCAAAATTTGAATGAAAAGAGGGGAAATTTGAGAAAAAATAACAAAAATGAAAACATAAGGGCTAATTTTGAAAAAATGGGGTAATTTTAGAGAGAAAAGAGGGGAAATTTGAGACAAAAAGTGATAGTATTTGAGAAAAAAGAGGGGACATTTTGAAGGAAGAGGAAAATATAACACTATTTATATTTATTTTATTAAAAGAAGTCTTTACTATCTAAATCTAAACTGTGTATTTAAAAAAAAGGAAAATATAACTTTCCCTTTCCCCTTAAAATTTGTCTCCATTTCTTTCCCTAATGTTTTTTACTTTCCCCTATTTCTTTCCACTTTTTCCCTTATTTTTTTATTCCACTCTTTAAACTACTTTTTTTCCACTTTTTCTCCTTTCCTAATTTCTTTGTGACAAACTTTTTTGTTCCACTTTTTCCTCTTAAAACTTTTTTCCACTTCTTTCCACATATTTTTTTCACTTTTCCCCTACTCTTTCCACTTTTTCACTAATTTTTTTATATTTCAAATTTTTTTTTACTTTTTCCACGACTTATTTATTTTCCTATTTTTTATTTCAATTTATCTTCCGCAATTTTTACACCATCCTTTTTTCCTCTACTGTTTTTTACCATTTTTTTATATTTCACATTTTTTTTCCAATTTTTCCCCCCATTTTTTTGTTTTAGACATTTTTTTACACTTATACCCCTACATTTTTTAGTAAATTTTAGTTTCAAACTTTTTTTAATCTTTTCCCTAACTCATTTTTTCTCCTGTTTTTCCACTAATTTTTGTATGTTTATAACTTTTTCCCATTATTCACCCATCCTCTTTCCCCTACTTTTTTAATATTTTCTTTGTGTTCCTCTTTTTCTCCTTAAAACTTTTTCTACTTTCCCTATTTTTTTTTCACTTTTCCCCTACTTTTTTCCATGCTTTTTTATTCCACCCTTTCCTCTACTTTTTTAGACTTGTTCTAACACATTTTTTACTAATTTCTTTGTTTCACTTTTTTCCCTTAAAATGTTTTCTATTTCTTCCCCTATTTTTTTCACTTTTTTATTCTATAATTTCCCCTACTTTTTTATTCTATCCTTTCCCTACTTTTTTATTCTATCCTTTCCCCTATTTTTTATTCTATCCTTTCCCCTAGTTTTTTCCACTTTTTCTCATACATTTTTTACTTATTTTTTTTGTTCCACTTTTTTTCCTTTAAACTTTTTTCCACTTCTTTCCCTATTTTTTCATTTTTCTCCCACTTTTTCCGAATTTTTAATTCCACCCTTTCCCTTACTTTTTTCCACTTTTTCTCCTACATTTTTTTACTAATTTCCTATTTCTTTGTGTCAAAAACTTCTTTCCACTTTTTCACTAATTTTTTATAATTTAAAATTTGAAACTTTTTCTTTAGAAATTTTTCCTCTACTTTTTTTTCCACTTTTCGCCGCAGCCTTTTTTCCCCATACTTTTTTAGTTTCAAACTTTTTCCCCAATTTTTTATATGTAAATCTTTGTCCCAACTTTTTATTTCCAATTTTCTACCTCTCCCTTTTTATCATTACCAATGGAGTGGTAAGGGGGGAACGATAGGGGGATGGAAAAAAATAATTACTCAAAAAAATTAATTTTTTCATCAAAAAAAGTGAAAATTTGACAAAAACTGAAAATAATGAGAAAAATGGGTAGTTTTGGAAAAAAAAGGGGAAATGGGGTAATTTCAAGAAAAAAAAAGGGGAAATGGGGTAATTTCAAGAAAAAAAGTGCCAAAATTTGAAAGAAAAGAGGGGAAATTTAAAACAAAAAAGTTAGAAAATTTGAAAGAAAAGAGGGGAAATTTTGGAGGAAGAGGGGAAATTTGAGAAAAAATAACAAAAATGAAAACATAAGGGGTAATTTTGAAAAAAATGGGGTAATTTTAGAAAAAACCGGGTAATTTCAGGAAAAAGTGACAAAAATTGAGAGAAAAGAGGGGAAATTTGAGACATAAAGTGACAATATTTGAGAGAAAAGAGGGGAAATTTTGAATGAAGAGAAAAATATAACAAAAATGAGAGAATAAGGGGTAACCTTGAGAAAAAAGGGGGTAATTTATAAAAAAGGGGTATTTTCAGAAAAACTGACAAAGTGAAAAGAGGAAAAATTTCAGACAAAAAAATTAACAGCATTTGAGAGAAAAGAGGGAACATTTATTTCGTAAAAAAAATATATAGCAGGATTCGAACCTGGAACTTTCATATGTAACGTCTACACTCTACCACTAGACCACATCGTTCACCGTGATAAATAATCAAACTTTCAAGTTAACGATTTACTCAAAACTTTTCCATATTACTCACAAATTACTCACAACTTCAAAAAATCAATATCAAAGCAGTTTTTTTGGAAATCGTACCGTATAGTAAATTATATATTTATTATTTTTATTAATTAAATATCACAATTTCTTTGATGGATTTTATTTTAAAACTGTGACTGTGCAATGTTGCCAAGCATCATAGGTTGTCTTTAATCTTTATTTTTTATCAATATTTAATCGATGTTTAGTAAAATAAATTTTTATCTTTTAAATAATCAAAAACAGATGATTATCCATACTCAAATGTGGTAAAAATTATTCAAAGAATAATAAAAAAACTCGTAGTCGTACCACAATCATATAATTAAGAATCTGAAACGAGGCCCTCTATTATTATTTAAATAGTTTTTTCCTTAATTTTTTTTAATTTAATTTTTTATGTGTTACCACTTTCAATTAAAATAATGTGTATCGCCACAATTGGTTAATATTTTCTTCTAACACTATGTTATACTTGTTTAAACAATTTCTGCCTGATGATATTAATAGAATAGCCGAAACATGTTAGATTTCGTTTAAGATTCTTAAATATATGATTTTTTTTTATTATTCTTTTAAATAATCCTTCAAAATTCCTGAAAATCTTACCAATAATTTTGTTGTAGATACTGCATATAATTATAACACGGAAGAACCAGTTGGAAATGTAATTAATAGATGGATTAAAGAAGATAAATTAAAACGAGAAGATGTTTTTATCACTACCAAAGTGAGTGTAATTTATATTTTTAAACCACTAATAATACAGGCCAACAATGAAAAAAAATCAATAATTTTAACTAATTCCTGTGTAATTTGGTGTCTGAAAAAAATAGTATTATCCACGAATTTTTCACTTTTCAATATTAAGTAAAAACTAGAAGATGTAAAATTTGAAAGAAAATTTTCGATAGCAGCTGTTGAAGTGGTGTGAAAATCCTTAATTTTTCTTATTTATCCTATTTTTCCATATTTTCCTGTATGTTTCCCCATTTTTCCATTTTTTTTTTCTATTTTACTTGAGACCATTAGTTTTTGGTTTAAATTGGTACTGTAGAAAGTCCTCAAAACCGTCATTTTAAATTTTAAGGACAAACAGTACACTTTAGTGCAAAATATTTAAGTGCAATGTTTTAGAGCATAAAATTTGCTACAATTTTTATATGAAACTTTTTCCAGAATTTCCAATAGCTGCGCCACTACAGGGTGCGCAAAGAATGTGCATGTAGTTTTTCCAATTTTTGAGGACAAACAATGAACTTTAGTGCAAAGTTATAGAGCACCAAATTTCCTTTAACTTTAACAATTAACTTTTTTTCGAATTCCTCATGGTTTCGCCGCTAGAGGACCAAAAATATATACATTTGGGCTTTTTTTTTCTTTTTACTTACTTTCCCGACCCACCTCCGAGAAGGGAAAGTATTGTGAACGAGCTAAAAAAAATTTTCGAGATAAAGATGGAAATATCCATTTTGAGGTCACCTGAGACGATTAAGACCATTTCCAGATGGAAGTCTGTCTGTCTGTCTGTGTGTATTCTTCCACGATAGAGGCCACACGTTTAATCCGATTGAGCTGAAATTTGGTATATGGATTTGGGTTACCCGTCGGAAGAACCCATTAGTTTGTGTACGACATCTGTCAAACGGAAGTGTCACTATCAGAAAATTACAGATGCAATATGTAACGGAATTTGTCTTGCAATATCTCATTTGAAAACCCTTGAAAATCTCTATTCAGAACAGTCAAAATTATTTTTCCAACTGTCACTTGTCAAAAATAAAAAATGTCAAAATTTAAAACTTTTAACATTAAATGTCTGAAAAAGTATTCGTGGATACTCGTCGGGAAAGTTTTGGGGTGACACAAACGATTGTTTCGTTTTTGTTTTGACCCTTTTTTCCTTTTTTTCAACTTTTTTTGCCCCTTTTTTAAAACTAACTTTTTTTAACCTTTTTTGTTGCTTTTTTACACCTTTTTTGAAGTTTTCTTTTGGTTTTTAAAACTTTTTTTGCCTTTTTTACCGTTTTTGCTTTTTTTGCCTCTCTTTATTTTGTCTATTTTGGTTTTTTTAACCTTTTTTTCCTGTGTGTGTGTGTGTGGGTGCGTGTGTGTGTGTGTGTGTGTTAGTATGGATGTTGTAATAACGATAAATCAAAAACTACTGAATAAAAAAATTTCAAATTTTGCATACAAGATTCTGATACCCTATATTAGATCTCATTAGATTTTGCTGACCATCGGACAACCGGAAGTGGCATTACCAAACAAAATGGCAATAAAGTTTTACACATATATTTTGTATGCACTATAGTTTATTTTGGTATGATTAAAATTTTCAAAAATTTTGCCATTGTTGCCAGATTTACAAAAAAGCCCATTTTTTTCATACTTTCATGTGTTAACGTGTAAATTTTTGATTCAAAAATTGCGGTAGCTCATGTGCTGGCCACATCAGATTTTTTAAACCTTTTTCCCGTAAAATTTATAGTTCTAGAGCTTAAGCTTTCCAAAACTTTCATTTCGTAAAATAATAATAATGGTAGGAGAAAGGTGTAGAGGGGCATAAACGTAATCAGACAATTATTAATTAAAAAAAAACGTTGCACTACTATTTTTGCTCTGGCTCTTTTACTACAACTTTTTGAGACATGTTTTAAATTATTACTGCCATGATTTTATTATATTAAAAACATATATCTTTTAAAGTTCTCTTTTGATTTTTTAAATATCATAAATTATCCCTTATACTTCATATTTACAATAAATTAAAAATTAATATTATCTGCACAACTTACGAATCACTGTGGCGATGCTGCGTTGGTGGTAGTTAGACGAGAGAGAGAGCGATATATTTTCATGAATTCGAAATTAAATTAATATTGGAAAACGCCTAACGTTAAAACTTGGGTTATTTTTGATTTCAGCAAAAACATGTAAATAGAAAAAAATTAAGAAAAAAATTAGCTACAATATGTAGGTTTAAAAAAATTGATTTTCGCAAATTGACAAAATTTAAAGTCACTTTTTAATTTTTATTTAAAAAACTAGGACATAACAAAAAAAATTAAAACCTACAGATTGGTTGGGGTTTATTTTTGAATAACTCATAAAAAATGAAAAAAATTGAATCATAAATAACTGAGATATAAGATAAGACCTAAAGTAGTGTACTGAGAGAACAGCCTTAATACACTTTCTTATTTTTACAGTTGCCTGTTTTTGGAAATAGACCGGAAGACGTTGAAAAATATTTAAAATTATCACTTCAACAACTAAATCTCAATTACGTAGATTTGTACCTGATCCACATGCCTTTTAGCTTCCATAGCAACAACGAATTGAATGCACCTCTGGCCAATGAAGACGGAACACCTAGCTTGGATTATGACAGTGACATAACAGCGACGTGGAAGGTATAGTTATTTAACATATATAAGCAGCAATATCAACCTTAGAAACCAGACTTTTAACCGGACAATGTTAGTACCAAATTGTCTGTCTCATCTACTTTACATGAGCTATAGTGATGACGTAGGGGTCAGGAATTACTGAACAAAGTATATATAAAAACATCTACACCTATATTCATATTTCATACTCTTTCCTCAAGCTTGTATTATTTTCACACCAACCAAATTATATCCATCTGACAAAAAAATGTGTTGCTAAGTTGTTATCTTTCTTGTTCTTGGACAACTTAAACAAAATAAAATCAACATAATATTTTTAGGAAATGGAAAAACAAGTTAAAAATGGATTAACAAAAAGTATCGGTTTATCAAATTTCAATATAGATCAAGTTAAAAGGATACACAGCTCTGCACACATAAAACCCGTAGTATTACAGGTTGAATTGCATGCTTACTTACAACAAAAGAAGCTGAGAGAGGTTTGCAAAGAATTGGAAATTGCTGTAACAGCTTATGCACCCCTGGGAAGTCCCGGAGCAAATGCGCATTTCAATTCAAAATACAATTATACGTGAGTAAAGAAAATATATTTTAAACAAAAATTATCTTTTAATAACAAAAACCACAGTAATTTTATTCTCTTTAATTTGAGTACTAAGTTTTTCAAATTTGATTTGATTGTAGAATTTAATCAAATTTTGAGGGTACATAAATTCTGAAATTTAGCACAAGATTTTAAAAATACAACTCTGGAGTTCGGAGTTTTATAAAATCAGATATTTTATGAATTCCACTCGTTAAATTTACCAAAATAAAACCTACCTAAATTTTGAGTCAGAATTTTTACAAAAATTACTTGATTTTAGAATTCTTTAAGATTTAGAAGAAATTATAACTGTAAATAAACATAGAATTTTGTATTTTTTCCAAGTTGTAATCATGTTCTGAATTCTTACTTTGTACTCGGAATTCTATAAAAATTCGACTCAAAATTATGTTGTGAAATGAGAATTTTGAGAAAACTTGGAATTCGCCTACAGAATTGAATACATTTTGTACTTTGAACTTAAAATTATCCAAAATTTCTACTAATAAACTCGAAAATCTGATTTTAATCAAAAATTTACAGTAAAAAATTCTTATCATACACTAAAAAATTTATCAGAATCGTAAATTTATCATTTTTTTAGGTTGGAAAATTTTCCGGACATTCTAGGACATCCCTTAGTCAAAGAATTAGCCGAAAAATATCAAAAATCCCCTGGTCAAATTCTTCTCAAACATCTGATCCAACAAAACGTTTCTGTCATACCAAAAAGCAAAGATCCTAAAAGAATCAAATCAAACATAGAACTATTCGATTTCGATCTTACCAATGAAGACTTGAAGCTTTTAAATGATCTCGATATGGAAGAAGAGGGTAGAATATTTAATTTTTTGTTTTTTAAGGGTGTAGAGAATCATCCTGAATATCCGTTTAAGTAAATGTTTGGCACGGCCTAAGTTTTCATTTGTACATTTGCTAAATAAAAGTTTAATAAGCAGAAAGACTATTCCTATATGACCAATAAGCGATTTAAATTTCAATAAATGTTGCCACATGAATCCAGGGTACCTCAGCTAATGAAGAATTATTGGGGAAGTAATTTAGAGGTATTTTCTAATAAATCATATTTGAAGTTGAAGACTCCTAATGTTGCTATGTGTACTTCAACCATTTGATTTTACAATGGTGTCACGTTGTTTCGGTCGTTTTATTCTTACCACAAGAATGATTCACTGGGTGAGATCATCTAATCTACAGTTCTGCTTGTCCCATATATGCACAAATAAAACCCAAGTTTCATAGACAACTGCTCCTTTTGGATGACGTAATATCGATTTTAAAGGACCCCTTTGCCATCTACATCAAGAAACCATCATCTGAGTATTTTCGATTTCTTTTCGCCTTGCCGTGTTTTGACATAACTTTTAAGATGGTCATAATAGTTATTTATGTACCAAGGGTATAAATAGATCTTTATGCCCAGACGGCGACGATGTTACAAACTCGAGGGCCTCTGGCCCGAGGGTTTGTAAGTACTCATTACAACTTTTATTTTATCGGTGCACAAGAATTGCAAAAATACTAATATTTAATCTGATGACCGGTGAATACCAGACTCGAACTGCAAAAAGTAATTAAAGGTAAATTTTAATCCTATACTCGAGCTGCACTATATTATTTATTTATTTTTGTTATGGGATTTAAAATGCATTTTTGACTTTAAATTTAGTTTTCATATCGTTTAACCCCTGTAACATAAAAACAATCAACGTTATTAAAACTTGCTGACTGTTGATAGAAAGAGAAAACAATATTCTATATTTACGAAATTTTTTGATCAAAAATTGTGGCGGTGAAAATAGGGCGAGACCATAACTACAAGGATTTTTTAATTTTTCCTCCTTTGGTCTCTCCCTTTTCTCAAGGTCACAATTCTTGCTAAAAAAATTTAAAAAAATTCTTATTTGTATTATTTTTTATTCCCCTTTCAATGGTATAAATTTCATTTTAATATATTATTTATTTATTTTTGTTATGAGATATAAAATGCAGTTTTTTCTTTAAATTTTTGGTTTTCATATCGTTTAACCCCTGTAACATAAAAACTATCAACGTTATTAAAATTTGCCGACTGTTGATAGAAAGAGAAAACCAAATTCTATGTTTGGGAATTTTTTCAAAATTTTAGATAAAGAATTGTGGTTGTGAGAATAGGAAGAGACACAACTACAAAGATTTTTTAATTTCCCCTCTTCTGGTTTCTCCCTTTTCTCAAGGTTACAATTTTTGCTGAAAAATTTTGAAAAAATTCTCATTTATAGTATTTTTTATTCCCTTTTTAGTGGTATTAATTTCATTTTAATATATTATTTATATATTTTTGTTATGGGATATAAAATGCATTTTTGTCTTTAAATTTTTAGTTTTCATATCGTTTAACCCCTGTAACATAAAAACTATCACAGTTATTAAATCTTGCTGACTGTTGCTAGAAAGAAAAAACCATATTTTAAATTTAGGAATTTTTTCAAAATTTTAGATAAAAAATTGTGGTTGTGAGAATAGAAAGAGACCACAACTATAACGATTTTTTAATTTCCCCTCATTTGGTTTCTCCCTTTTCTCAAGGTTACAATTTTTGCTGAAAAATTTTGAAAAAATTCTCATTTATAGAATTTTTTATTCCCTTTTCAGTGGTATTAATTTCACTTTTTCTGATTTTTGATTACTTTCTTTTGTTTTCCAATTTTTTCTTATTCTGATTTTTTGCGATTTTTTGGAGATTTATTTGCGATTTTTTTTAACGATTTTTTGCGATTTATTTCTATTTCGAATTTTTTTGTTTTAAATTT
This sequence comes from Neocrepidodera transversa, assembly GCA_963243735.1. Classification (NCBI taxonomy): domain Eukaryota; kingdom Metazoa; phylum Arthropoda; class Insecta; order Coleoptera; family Chrysomelidae; genus Neocrepidodera; species Neocrepidodera transversa. The sequence goes on from OY725337.1 coordinate 11,510,664, forward strand.
TTTTCGTTTTATGGGGTTTTCCCTATTTTTCCCATTGTTCTATTTCTTTCTTTTGTTTTATATTTTTTTCTTATTCATCTGATTTTATGCGACAATTTGTGAATTCTTTTCCATTTTTTTTGGGATTTTGTTGCGATTTTTTTGTGCTTTTGTCGAGTTTTTTTTGCAATTTAGTTGTGATTTATTTCAATTTCGATTTTTTTCATTTAAAAATTTTTTTATGGTTGCAATTGATTCCGGTTTTTTATTGCTCTTCTTTGGTGATTTTATGCAATTTTTTATGATTTTTTTTTTCGATTTCTTGCGACTTTTTTTTATTTTTGTTTTTTTTTTTCGTATTTTACAATTTCAATATTTTCTTATTTTTCTTTCAATTTTTTATTTTTTTTTCAGATTTTTCGATTCTACTAATTTTTCCTGATTGTTCTATTTTTCCCTATTTCTTTCTTTTCTTTTCCAATTTTTTCTTCTGATTTTTTGCGATTATTTGAGATTTTTTTTGCGATTTTTTTAACGTTTTTTTTTGGGATTTTTGCGATTTATTTCAATTTAGAATTTTTTCGTTTAAAATTTTTTTTATGGTTATAATTATTTCCGGTTTTTAGTTACTCTTCGTTCTTTAGCGATTTCTTGATTTTTTCGTTTTTTTTTTTATTTTTTCATTTTTTTCCGTATTTTACAATTTCATTTTTAATTTTTTTTTTAATATTTTGGCATTATCTTTTATTTTTCCCACATTACCGGTACGTTATTCTTTGTTAATTATTTATATAAATAATTTTGAATTCCAATAAAAATTATTTATAAAGGAGCGTTAAAAGTTAACAAAAAAATTAGATAAAAAGAGTGTGTGAAAAATATAGAAAAATTATTTGCATTATAAGACAAATGTAGTAAAAAAATATCTCTAATTATGTTCCTATTAGTTTAAACATCCTGTATAACTATTATTTATTATCAGTCAAATGTTGTTCAGTTAAAGCCTTTATTTCCAAAGGTATTTTCAGTTGTTTATACAGAGTGTTTCATTGGTAAAGTTATCTACGTCAAAAACCATATACAACAGTCTTTACTTCTTTAATAACCAATATATCTATTCTAACTTGTTTCATAATTTTCTGATCACACTGTATATTTTCCCAATATTTGGCAAGAATATTTCCTTCAACGTGTCCAATCGATCAATTTATTTACAACAAAAAGAAATCCAAGTCGGGATTAAAACAAAATAAAAAATATTTCGACCCAAAAACAACACTTTGAATATCAGTTTTTTTAAAAAATTGATTCTATATTTGAAAAGAGCACAAAAAAATTAATCTAGACTCCTTTTCTTAAAAATTGACAGTAATGGAATGTTGACATCTGTCATTGCTCCAAAGTAATCTTGATTTTCGGTGCTAAAGGGGAAAGAGGAAATTTTTTTAGTTTATTTTATGATGCACGATATAAACAAGTATATCCGATGTACTGTTAGCCACGGCGAAAAAAAAAATACAATTTTCTTCTTTTGCCATGTTTACATCTGGCCTCTATTTAATAAGGAATTCAATTCGTATATACTGCCATCTCTTAACATGATTATCAATTAATGTAGATATTTTTAATTTTTTTTTTTAAATATAATGGCGATTTAAAAAAATATAAATATTTTTGTAGGCATATTTGATAAGACTTTTAAAGTAATTTAAAAAAATTACGTAATACGTCCCCATTATTTTTTATTAAACGATAATAGCGAAAAATAAATTTTAAAGAAATAATTTTGGTTTCTTTAATACGTAAATCTAAAATAATAAAAAAAAATTGATATAATAAATTATTGTTACAATTAAAAAATGCAAAATAAAACCTAATTATTTAGAAATATTGTTAATGTAGTAATTTTCATGTATGTAGTTTTAATTTTTTACAAAAATAAACCGTTTCATTTAGAAAATTAATATAGAATTAACTTATACGGTATAACATTTTCCTTTGCATCCTGTGTTGTAATTGACCACGTCGAATCATTGCTTGTACAACTTTAACTATAGCTCTTTCCGGGTACTGTTGATGGATAAAATCTTGAATAATAACATGTTGGGATACTTGAGTACCAATAGCAAAACGTCGCTTTAATTGCTTTTCTATTCGAACCAACATCTCTTGATCTTCTTCTGTAGTGAAACCTTCAGCACCTGAAATTTATAAAATTACTTCATATTTTAATAAAATATACACAATTTCTTACCTGCAAGGCTTCCACTAGTGGCAGCATCTAACGTAGATACCTGAAAAAGTCTGAGCGCTTCATCGACGTGTCTTTCAGTAGCAAAAGGCTGTAACTGCATCTTAGCTAAACTCTCGGATATACGAATAATAGCTTCCAGTTGTCGAACAGTTATAGGAATCGTACTTTTTTTTTCGGCTTCTTTATCGTGCTGATTTGTACCAGCTCTCATTACTACGTATCTTTTTCTTAATTTTTCTGCTGCTTCTTCATTCAATCTTGGTCCACAACGCCTAAATTGTACAAAAATGTTATAGTATTAAGAATTATTATTCGAGATTTTGACTTACATTCGACAATAGCGGATAAATTTTTTAATAAACTCTAGTGACATTTCACCTTCTTTGGATTCTTGAGAAATTTCACCTGCGTTCATATGAACTCCCATAATATGTTTTGCAAGTATCTAAAAATTAAACTTTAATCCAGATCATAAATTATTAAATTTACTTACCATATCTCTTTGAACATCGTGTTCATCTTTAACAATAAAAATCATATCGAAACGTGATAGAATAGTAGGAAGAAAATCTATATTCTCTTCTCCCTGAAAAATTTTTATAATTAATATAATTTTAAACAGAAATAAATATGTTTTTACTTTAGTATCATCCCATCGACCAAAAATACTATTAGCAGCAGCTAAAACCGAGCATCTAGAGTTCAAAGTAGTTGTTATACCAGCTTTAGCAATAGAAATAGTTTGTTGTTCCATAGCTTCATGAATTGCAACTCTATCGTCTTCCCTCATTTTATCAAATTCATCAATACACACAACTCCACCATCCGCTAATACCATAGCACCACCTTCCATCACAAAATTACGCTAAAAGAATATAAATAAGAAAATTATTAAATTTTAAGATATCACTTACTGTAGCAGGATCTCGCATAACCGATGCAGTTAATCCAGCAGCTGAACTTCCTTTACCTGATGTATAAACAGAAATCGGAGCAACTCTTTCAACAAATTTTAATAACTGAGATTTCGCAGTACCGGGATCACCAAGTAATAAAACATTAATATCCCCTCTTCTTGTTAAACCGTCTGGTAACCGTTTTCTAGAACCTCCAAATAAGAGACAAGCTATAGCTTTTTTTATATCAGTAGATCCGTAAATAGAAGGAGCTATGCTTGCAGAGATTTTTTCATAAATATTAGGAAGTGCAGCTAATCTTCTAAACGTTGTTTCTTCTTCGGATGATATAACAGAACAAGCGGATACTCCTTCAGTATCTAATTGTATACCTACTACTCTCATATATGATGCTCGTACTCCTGTTATAGCTTTTTCTCGACCTTCACGCTAAATAAAAAATAATTAATAAATTAATGTAAATTATAATATAAAACTTACTCTTGATGATTTGGTGATTTTCTTGATACAATATACCCCTAACACTTGAATTCTATTACCGGGAACAACTTTTTCGCATAAATATCTGTCACAATATAAAGTGATATGTCTGGGAATTTCACCTTGTGGGATACTATCAGGAAGCTCTTGTAATTTTAAAACTTGGAAATCGACACAATGGCATTTATCAGCCATAATAAAAAAAGGATCTACAGGACATTGAGGTACGCCTGGTTGTTCCCTACAAAATATATTATTTTATAAATTATATAAAATAAATAATTAATTACATACGTGTTACATTTACGAGGTAAAAGATATCCTTCTAAACCTGGCTTAATTGGTAAATTCGGAATTATATTACTGCAAGTACGACACTGAATAGTCATTTTCGTAACTTTAGCTTTAATCCCGGACGTACTTATTACAATACCTGGTACTTTAACTAAACGAGACACAACATCAGACTAAAAATAAAAATACAATAAATAAAAATTTTCTCTGGATATTTGAGTTACCTTTAGAGCCCTAAGATCGGATGAATTAGCATCAGAGGACAGCATAATTTGTATATCCTCTACGGTTTCTTCACCCTCTGGTCGAGGTGCTGTTAATTCATCCGCTACTTCTTTGGCTGCCTCCTCAAATAACATCAAATGCTCTGTAGGTTGTTTAAATAATTTATCAGCCAAATTTTCGTCGTAACTTCCGACATCTTCAATTATCACTTCCAGGTAATATTGGCGCAAATTGTAATTTCGTTTTAAGTTGTCCCTAATTAATTAAATTAGGTTTTTAGGTTCAATTATATACAATATAAAAAATTATATATACCTGTACTTGTAGTTGAAATTGTCAGTGTGGTATTGGCGAATGAAATCTTTAAATTTCTTTTTGGATGTTTGTAAATTAATTTGATCGGTATCGGTTGGAGTATCATCTTCAGCAAAATTAGAACTGTAATAAACACCACCATCATCAATACCTTCCATTTTTTGATAAAAATTACGATTTTTATAAAGTACAAGGCACAACGAACACAAACTAATCAACCTCAATTTGGCGGGAATTTCTAAGTAATGTGAAGTTGGAACCAGGCAAATTTGTCAAAGTCAATAATGACATAAAATTTATTAGGTGCGTTCGATATAGGAAATCTACTTTCTCGAAATGCGTTCGTAATTGCTCTAATTATCACTCTGAAAGTTATATAATGCGTTCGATGTTTGCATATACAGTGAAAAGTGAACTTATCCATTCGCTAACATAATATTTTTAGATTTGTATTGTTAAACTCGACAACATATTCGTCTTTCGACGGCATTTTACTCATATATGTAATACTCCTATATCGCCAAAGTCCTATCTTTGCCTGTGGAAACAAAGCGTTCCGATAGAAGGAGATGCAAGATCGGAATTTGGTGCTAACGCGCATGTTCATATACATAAATTCCATTGGCGTCGTATCCCGTGGTGAAAAAGGAACGTAGAGAAAAGGAAACGTACGCGATTTTACAGCTGTGACGCCTATGACTGATCTTATTAAGGGGTGCGTTAAAATTCAACGTCGGACATGAGTAAAAAAGATTGATGCGGTTTTCTTTTTTTTTATTTTCGAAATTTTATTAATTAAAAGAGATTATGTATTAGAATAAAATATACGTATTTTATTGCATGAAATTGTATTATACACAGTGTTGCCAATGACAAATCAACAAAATACCCGCAACTTTCACCCAAAATACCCGATTTTTCTCCCATTTTATTAATAGAAGTTGCGTACGCCCATAAAACTTACCACAAGTATCATTTACAATTTAAATAACTTAATAAAACTTTAGAAATTGGCTCGGCCTTGCCATACTATTTGTTTACAAACAAACTTACATATTGACTTCAAAACAAGGATGGAAAAATGACGTCTATATGAGACTTTTATTGGTTTGAATGTGATAAATTGTTTTGTCGTTTTTAAAAAGTTGTATTTACCTGATAAATTGTATTTTAATTAAGTCAGAAATATGGTATGGTAGATGTAGCATTAGAAAGAGAAGTTGTATCCAACATAAACCCTAAATGTTTACATTAGGACTCATAACGAACCTCTGAAAGCAGTGTTGACAGAATTAATTTATACAATATATTCGCATTTTTACAATTTTTTTGAGTACATATCAACGAACTATTATAAAAATTCATTGTCACTGAAAGTTGGATAATTAATTTAAAAAGATGATGAACAAAAATTAAAATATAGTTTTTATATTTCAATTTCGAAATATTACTACGCCGCTGAACCATTTTATGTGTCCTAATCCAAAAAAAGATGCTTTTAGAGTCGAGATGTTGTGAACATCGGTTTTAAATTGAATGTTCATTCATGAGCTCTCTAATTTATAGAAATCATATTGCATATAATATAATATCTATTCTCTAATCTTATCCCATATCTATTAATATGGAATAAAAGGTCTATTTATGGATGCCAAGTGACAGGATTTATAAATCCAAAATTTAATCTTTATATTTCTGAACGTACTCTAATGTTTGTACAATTTTAAGATACAATTGGCAACATGGTGGTAAAGCGTGAGTTAATTAGATTCGATAAAAAGAGAGGGTAATATGCGCATTGGTATTGCACATTAGAATTTCTGGACTATTCTGGAAAAACTGGGAAGAATGGTTGAAAAAGCCATATAGCGGAGAAGTAAATTAGTTTTTATTGGTTTTACTGTAATTAAATTGTTTTTAATATAATTGAAAGAAAAATTAAGGGATCAAATTTTTTTGGTTTATTAAAAAATGTTATTTTAGCTTTAACGATTTCTAATTTCGCGGTCGTGAATTTTGACAGGGCGTCCCCCAAGCGGAGAATGTGTGACATAATCAAGTGTCAGTTTTTTTTCAGTCGTGTGATATGCTCAAGGTGTGACTTTAGCGTGTATTTGAGTTATATTGAGTTACTACAGGAAATAAACTGATGGTGGAGAATTTGTGAACATTTTTCCACAGCAATTGATGGATCCTTCTATCTCCTGGCTGCAACCAGAACAAGAAGGACCCGCCAAGCAACTGTGGCTTCGTATTTGGCAGACTCAACAAGAATCTGATAATATGAACTTAAAAGACGGTGACAGTGATTTAGAGACAATTACCAACGGCTATACTATCCACAAAATTGGACTAATGAATGGAAAAACTGATAAAAGTGCTACTTACAACAGGAGACGGAAAGATAACAGGCCCGTTAGTAGGTCTGTCCATCGGAAGTTAAGTAGCGATTACGGAGGATGTCCTTGGAGGCAGTCGAAGTTTCCCTACCAAAAGGGTGTTTTAGGGTGAGTTATTTCATTGAATAATACAACGTGCTTGGCTTTTCTAACCATAAAATTTTCATTTGACTTTCCTTTAACTCTCGTAGTTGTCATTAGATGGCCTTGAGTCTTTGCCGCTTCTGACATTAATAGATACCGGGTGCTTCTGAAATTCGGCGACAAGGTCAAACTTCCGAAATTTATCTTCTGACCGGTTTCGTTTTTATCAAATATTCCCCCCTTTTTTTTAGGTATCAAAATTCGAGATTTTAATTTAAATATTGCGCATTTGTAGTTCACCCACTTGAAAAGTTCGTGTTTGATAAATAATTTTTATATTCTAATTCCTAGAATAAATAAAATAAATATGATAGAATCGAATCGGGTATACTTATATATGTATGTTTATTCACTAATCTCCAAAAAAAAATTATTCATTTTTTTTTTGTAATTTATAGGTTACACCAGGAAATCGAACACTTTTTTTCCTATATGAGTCCTACAGATGCCGAAGATAAAATTCGGGCAGAAGTAGTTAGCCGAATTGAAAAAATTATTAATTCAAAGTGGCCAGAAGCCAAGGTAGAAATCTTTGGATCATACAGGACCGGACTTTATCTCCCTACTAGTGATATTGATCTTGTAGTTATAGGTATGTTTTACTAATATAAAAATTGATTTCAATGAAAAAAAATATTTTTAACCAAATAAATTTGGCTATTAAAGGTAATGTTTTAGGTTGTGTAGATAAGAAAGTATAAAAACCCATTTACATATTTAAATATTAAACAAGTTCATAAATAATGTAAAAATTGGTGCATTATGATTAAATAATATCTGATTATTATGCTAAGTGTATACAAATCAGCATTTTGAAAGAATAATTTAATAGTTTGATTTAAATTACCATTTTTGTCTAAAAATTTTGATTTTATGATTGTTTTGCAGGCAAATGGGCGAACCTCCCGTTAAGAACTCTCGAACAGGAATTCCTGGAAAAAGACATTGCCGTACAAGACAGCATTAAAGTACTAGACAAAGCATCTGTACCAATAGTGAAACTGACTGACAAAAAAACCGACATCAAAGTGGACATTTCATTTAACATGTGTAACGGTGTCAAATCTGCGGAACTAATCAAAAAATACATGGAAAATTTCCCCGTTCTACCCAAACTAGTCTACGTCTTAAAACAATTTCTCCTCGAACGAGATCTAAACGAAGTTTTCACCGGCGGCATTTCTAGTTACAGTTTGATTTTAATGTGTATTAGCTTTTTGCAATTGCATCCTAGGCAAGAGAATGCGAGAAACAGTTCGGCTAATCTCGGGGTGTTGTTAATAGAATTTTTTGAATTATATGGACGAAAATTTAATTATATTAAAACTGGGATTCGAATACGGGATGGTGGGAACTATTTAGATAAGGATGATATGCAAAAGGAAATGGTAGACGGACATAGACCTAGTATGTTATGTATAGAAGATCCATTACAGCCATCAAACGATATTGGTAGAAGTAGTTACGGTGTTTTGCAGGTAAATATACTAAACCTAAAAGATTTTATATAATTTTAACTATATTTTTTTATATAGGTTAAAAGAGCATTTGAATATGCCTATATAGTACTAACAAATGTGGTTCATCCATTCACGATGTTCAATAACTGTGCCTATGAATCCATCCTCGGTAGGATAATAAGAGTGAGGGAAAATGTGATCCTTCAAAGGCAGCGCGTTGAGGACAGCGTCAGGTTGAGACCGTCACGTTCATCCAGTGTCGGTTCGACGGGTTCCAGTACCGAAGAAAGTGCTGTTAGTTCCGAAGTATGTAAGATTTAGATAAAATTGGTTTTAAGCTAATTATGTGACTTTTCAGATGTAATTTGTTTTTAAAATGCCAGTTACCAGTATTTTTAAAGTCTATCTCCCGTATTCTTCCCTTACTGTCATTGTGTAGTTACTTGTGATTTCTAGACCTTGAAAATCTATCAAAATTCAATTATCTTTATTAATTTATTTCCGAAATGCATTGTTGAGAAATTCTGGCTGTTTTCTTATGATTGTCGCGTTTAATTTCTACTGTTAGTCCTGAAACATCATGACAAAATAATAACACGTTTCTATCATGAAAAGAAAGGAGTTGAATTTGAATTACTATAGTGTACATTTTACTTTCCGACCCACCTCCTAGAAGTATTGTGACCATTTGCAGATGGAAGTCTATCTGTGTGTATTCTTCCACATAGTTTAATCCGATTGAGCTGAAATTTGGTATATGGCTTTGGATTACCTGTCTGAAGAAACCATTTGTTTTTGTACAACATCTGTCAAACGGAAGTATCACTATCAAAAAATGACAGATGCAAATGGCATTTGAAAGCCCTTGAAAAACTATTCAAAAGAGTCAAAATTATTTCTCCAACTGTCACCTCGCAAAAATAAAAAAATGTCAAATTTTAAAACTTTAACATCAAATATCTGAAAAAGTATTCGTGGATTTTTTTTGATTTTTTACAATTTTTTCCAATTTTTTTTAAAACGTTTCTTTGTCTTTTTAATAATTTTTGGGTTTTTTTGAACTTTTTGAGATTTTTGGAGGTTTTTTGAGATTTTTAGAGGTTTTTTGGGATTTTTAGATTTTTTTGAGATTCATTGGGACTTTTTAGATTTTTTAAGAATTTATAGATTTTTTGAAGTGTTTTAAGATTTTTTTGGGATTTTTTAATATTTTTTAAGATTTTTTGAAAAAAAAATTCATTTTAGTTTTTTGAGACTCTTTGAAACCTATATTTTAAAATTCTTTGAGAATTTTTAGAGTTTTTATGTCCAATTTTTTTTTTAAATTTTTCTTTGACTTTTTAATAGTTTTTGGGATTTTTTGAGTTTTTTTTGAACTTTTTGGAGGTTTTTTAAGATTCCTTGAGGTTTTTGAGATTTTTAGAGGTTTTTTGAGATATTTGGAGGTTTTTTAAGACTCCTTGGGACTTTTTAGATTTTTTAAGAATTTATAGATTTTTTGATAATTTTTTGAAGTGTTTTAAGATTTTTTAATATTTTTTGAAATTAATTTTTGAGTTATTTTGAGGTGTTTAAAGAATATTTGAGATTTTTTTAGGTGTTTAAAGAATTTTTGAGATTCTTTGAGAATTTTTAGAGATTTTTAAATTTTTTGTAAGATTTTTGAGTTTTTTTTAGGGGTTTAAAGAATTTTTGAGATTTTTTGGTGTTTTTTGATTTTTAGAGTTTTTTGAGATTCATTGGGACTTTTTAGATTTTTTAAGAATATATAGATTTTTTGAGGATTTTTTGAAGTGTTTTAAGGTTTTTTAAGATTTATTTTAGTTTTTTGAGACTCTTTGAATCTTTTGAGATTCTTCGAGAATTTTTAGAGATTTTTAAAATGTTTTTAGAATTTTTGAGATTTTTTGGTGATTTTTGATTTTTTGACTTTTTTTAACATTTCGGATTTTATTTTTCAAATTTTTTGAGGTTTTATGAGACTTTGAGGTTTTTAAGATTTTTTCATATTTTATTTTTCATTTTTTTTGAGGTTTTGTGAGTTTTTGAGATTTTTTCGTGATTATTGATTTTTTGAGGTTTTTTAAGATTTCGCATTTTATTTTTCAAGTTTTTTGAGATTTTTGGTAATTTTTGATTTTTTCAGGTTTTTTAAGATTTTTTCAGATTTTATTTTTCAAATTTTTTGAGGTGTTTAAAGAATTTTTGAGATTCTTTGGTAATTTTTGATTTTCAGAGGTTTTTACAGATTTTTTCTGATTTTATTTGTCAAATTTTTTGAGATTTTTTGACTTCTTTGAATTTTTAGAGATTTTTTGATCAAATTTTTGAGTTTCAGAAACATTTGCTATTTTGAATTTTTTGAGATTTGACGTTTTAAATTTTTTGAGATTCTTTGTGAATTTTTAAGAACTTATAGGGGTTTTTAAGATTTTTTTGAAGCGTCTAAAAAATTTTTGAAAATTTTTGAGATATTTTGATGATTTTTTTGATTTCTTAAATAACATCTACTAGAGATGAGTTGCGATTTCAGCTTGTCACTGGAGTGATCTGCTCCGAATAACAAAAAAGAACAAATTTTTTTCGGAGCATTTTTCGCAGCTGTTACGCCACGTCCCACTGATCACAATATAGTTATAGTTCTCAGAAGTTTAATACATTATATGACAAAACTGAAGTTCCTTCTTTTTATAAATTTATTCACAAAAGTAAAGAACACTTTTTGTAACACGTATAATAAACATTACAATTCGCTTCTCTCTCCATAAATTCTTGTTATTTGTAACTGATCACAAAAATCGCAAATCACAATATTTTGTCATTGCTACTTTGTCGGAGAAGTCACAGCAAAAACTCATCTCTAATATCTACATAAACTTTAGAGCATGATTTACTTGACGAACAGATACTCCTGAGGGGCAACAGTGTGGTCGGAGAAAGCAGATTTTATGATTGGGGACGTGGCCTATCCCTTTTGACCACGTTTCACGGTCTCTACCAGGGTAGCTATAAAAGTTGGTCGAATTGTATCGACTGGATTTAAATAGTTTCATTTCTATGAGAGTTTTGGGTTTATGAAATAAATAAAACAATTATTTATAAAAATAGGCATACAAATATATACAATAAATTAATTATAAATGATAATTTTTGCAAAAACTAAAACATATTTTCAAAATTTTCGACAGTAGAAGCCTAGATTTAACCTTTATCTCTTTAACCATATTTTTTTTAATTTCTTAAAAATTAAAATTAAAAAAAAAATCGGGGGACTACGAAACTAATGTTCATACTACTTATAGCTTTCTGTTCGTAAAATAAATCACGCTCTTAAGGACTAGAAATAAATAATTATCGCCAGAATAATTGCATCTTTTTCTTTCCTGCTGTTTGCTTATTGTTCCCATTTATTATGACTGATCTCACTGGTAAACAAACAAAAATATGTCATAACTTTGTAAAGTTTTCCTATGGATATTTCCTACATTTTGCATTTAGACCCTTATTTATCACTGAAAAGTAAACAAGAAAATTAAAAAAGAATTTTTCTATCTCAATAGGAACTTGGATCATATATATTCTATTAATTTTAGTCAGTAGAAATATTTGCTAAGGAAGTTTGGTTGGTTTGACTTTAATAAGTCGACGAGTTTCCATTTATTTAACTTAATTGTGACAAGAATATTTTTCTCACATTCGTCTTTTTCATCTATTCACTTTTTTTGTCAATTTTTTGGTAGTGTTTGTGATTTTACACTTTTATAAAATTTTATACTTTTTCTACCCGTCACTATGAATACAAGTATTGGGCATTTTTACCGATGGCTTAGTTAAAATTAAAATAAAGTGGCTTTTTCCTGGCATACATGTTTACCAAATATGCATAGTCTTTACCAGATTTTTTCTTATCAGGTTTGGCAATAAATATAATTTCTCAGGAGTTTTGGATAATATGCAGGGTTATCGTTTTCAGTAGATTTCCTACTAAATTATTAGATTTTTAAGAAAAATGAGGGTGTTTAGTAGAATTGATAATCGGCCTTATTATACGTTAACTTGAAAGTTTGATTATTCATCACTGTGAACGATGTGGTCTAGTGGTAGAGTGTAGAGGTTACATATGAAAGTTCCAGGTCCGAATCCTGATATATTTTTTTTAAGAAATAAATGTTCCTCTTTTCTCTCAAATGCTGTCAATTTTTTATCTGAAATTTTTCTTTTCACTTTGTCACTTTTTTCTGAAAATACCCCTTTTTTTATAAAATTTCCCCCTTTTTTCTCAAAGTTACCCCTTATTTTCTCATTTTTGTTATATTTTCCTCTTCCTTCAAAATTTCCCCTCTTTTCTGTCAAATACTTGTCTCGAATTCCCCCTCTTTTCTCTCAATTTTTGTCACTTTTTCCTGAAATTACCCCGTTTTTTCAAAAACTACCCCATTTTTTTCAAAATTACCCCTTATGTTTTCATTTTTGTTATTTTTTCTCAAATTTCCCCTCTTGGTCCAAAATTTCCCCTCTTTTCTTTCAAATTTTCAAACTTTTTTGTCTCAAATTTCCCCTCTTTTCTCTTAATTTTTGTCACTTTTTCCTGAAATTACCCCGTTTTTTCAAAAACTACCCCATTTTTTTTCAAAATTACCCCTTATGTTTTCATTTTTGTTATTTTTTCTCAAATTTCCAATCTTGGTCCAAAATTTCCCCTCTTTTATTTCAAATTTTCAAACTTTTTTATCTTAAATTTCCCCTTTTCTTTCAAATTTTGGCATTTTTTCTTGAAATTACCCCGTTTCCCCTCTTTTTTTTTTCTAAAACTACCCATTTTTGTCAGTTTTTGTCAAATTTAAACTTTTTACGTTAAAATCACTTTTGAGTAATTATTTTTTATTTTCCCCTATCTTTCCCCCCATTGGTAATGATAGAAAGGGAGAGGGAGAAAATTGGAAATAAAAAGTTGGGACAAAGAATATAAAAAATTGGGGAAAAAGTTTGAAACTTAAAAAAGTAGGGGAAAAGTGGAAAAAAAATAGAGGAAAAATTGGTAAAGAAAAAGTTTCAAATTTTAAATTATAAAAGATTAGTGAAAAAGTGGAAAGAAGTTTTTGAAACAAAACAATAGGAAATTAGTAAAAAAATGTAGGAGAAAAAGTGGAAAAAAGTAAGGGATAGGGTGGAATTAAAAATTAGGGAAAAGTGGAAGAAAGTAGGAGAAAAATGTAAAAAATAGGTAAAGAAGTGGAAAAAAGTTTAAAGGAGAAAATGTGGAACAAAAAAAAATAAGTAAAAAATGTATGAGAAAAAGTGGAAAAAACTAGGAGAAAGGATAGAATAAAAAAGTAGAATAAAGGATAGAATAAAAAAGTAGGGGCAAAGTGAAAAAAATAGGGGAAGAAATGGAAAAACTTTGGAAAAAGTGAAACAAAGAAATTGGTAAAAAATGTGTGAGAAAAAGTCTAAAAAAAGTAGAGGAAAGGGTGGAATAAAAAAGCATGGAAAAAAGTAGGGGAAAAGTGAAAAAAATAGAGAAAGTAGAAAAAGTTTTAAGGAGAAAAAGTGGAACACAAAGAAATTATTAAAAAAGTAGGGGAAAGAGGATGGGTGAATAATGGGAAAAAAGTTAGAAACATACAAAAATTAGTGAAAAAACAGGAGAAAAAACGAGTTAGGGAAAAGAGGAAAATAAGCTTGAAACTAAAAATTACTAAAAAATGTAGGGGTAAAAGTGTAAAAAAATGTTTAAAACAAAAAAATGAGGAGAAAAATTGGGGAAACAATGGTGAAAAAGTAGAGGAAAAAAGGATGGTGGAAAAATTGCGGAAAAAAATTGAAAAAAAAATAGGGAAAAAAAGTTTGTCACAAAGAAATTAGGAAAGAATGTAGGGAAAAAAGTAGTTTAAAGAGATGAATAAAAAAATAGGGGAAAAAGTGGAAAAAAATAGGGGAAAGTGAAAATACACACGTTAGATTTAGATAGTCAAGACTTCTTTTAATTCAATACATATAAATAGAGTTATATTTTCTTTTTTTTTAAACACAGGTTAGATTTAGATAGTAGATTTTGATAGTTTATTATCGAAATGTTGGTAGAATACGGTTTATTGAAAACTAGTCTATTTTGTAATCTATTTGTCGTATAATTTTGTATAGTAGACTGGAAATCCATACGTCAGTGTTGTATAGCAATATTTATTGTGTATTTATTTGGCTTTATAGCAACTTACATGTTGTAATGGTGATTGTGTTTGAGATTTTTCGAAGAAAAGAAACTTATAAAATGGTTTTGTCTGTCCATCTGTTAGCCTGATTCAACTCGAAAACGGTGAGAGATAGAGACAAACGGACAATAGCAATTGATTCAGCATCGTCAGAAACTCCAAAAATTATATTAATCTTTGACCTATTTTTCTTTCCCGCTACTTATACCCTTGCCTTATATTTTTTGAGGCTGAATACCCAACCTTTTTGATTGTCTGACCAAGCATAAATATATCTTGTCTTCTTAATTTTTTGATCTGTGGCCCCTCAAGTATCATTTATTTCTGTATGTTATATGTATTTTTATTTGTTGTGGTAATTTATTTATTATTAATATTAGGTAAAGGTCATCTAATTTTTTATTGTATAATAATTATTGTGATGGGAAATCATTTCTTTCCCATTCAACTTTTTTTCCTAAAAAATATTTACATGTGTATTTTTTCTTGACCTTTCCAATATCAATACGATTATAAGACTAAATAAATATACATTAATTTCTGTTAAATTAATATTTTGATATTTTACTTTTAACCTTTATAATTGTTTATTTTTTTTTAATGATAACATCCTCTTGAAATTTATATTTCTATAAAGACTAAAATGTTATTTTTAATAAATTTAGAACATTTATGCTTAATTATTTTTAGTCAAAAATTACAAATTCAGAAATTAATTATATTTTTATACACTAATAACCAACGAACTTTCATATTCATTAAAAAGAAAGCAGTGTACTAATCAGTGATTTCTGTTTTTTATTATATTACTAATTGTTTTTAGTAATTATGAAAACATTAGAGATTATAACAAATTTAATGAAAATATTTCTACTTGGTGTAACAAATGCATTAAAAAGAAATATAATATAAATAAATAAATACTAATGTGCACTATTCACATTTGGGTCGTCTGGTAGGAATCGTTTTTATTTTAATAAACTTTTAATGTCTGTCATAGTTATTTTTTATCCTGATTCCTAATTTATCGGAAAAGTTTGACCTTATTTTTGTTCATGTTTTCTATCATGTCAATTCATTTTATTTTCTTCATAATACTTTGTGACTTCCTTTTTTATTTCTTTATATTTTTCATAATCAAGGTTTCTGTCCCATTTTTAGTATTATTTTATCTGATTTTCTGTTCTCTATTGAAACATTTGTTTATGTACAAAATCCGATTTATCTTCCATTATTCACTTATTCTTTTTTCATTCTTTATTAATGCTATTTTTATGTGATCATTTTATTTATTCTTAAAGCAAACCAAATTATGCGTACTTAAATGTGGTAATCTTAAAAAATATAGAATGGCGACATGTTTCGGTCTCATTGGGTCATCATCAGGCAAGTTTTTATAGAAAGTAATCACTAATTTGTCACTAATTTATCCTGTTTTACTCCATGTTTCCCTATTTTTCTCTATTTTGACACATTTGTTCTCATTTTTTCAGTTTTTCTATTACTTATTTTGCGCTATTTTTTCCTGTTTTTCCTAATTTTTACCAATTTCGCCCTACTTTTTCCTATTTTCTCCATTTTGCCCATTTTTCCATATTGTAACCTAATTTTCGTTCCGGTTGCCAATTTTTCCCCATTTCCCACCGTGTTCTATTTTTTCCGATTTTTTCGCCCGACTTTTTCCTATTTTTTCCAATTTATTCGCCCTAATTTTTCCGATTTTTTTCGCCCTACTTTTTACGATTTTTTCGCCCCACTTTTTTCTATTTTTCTCCATTTTGTCCTATTTTTCTATAATATTTTAACCTAATTTTCGTACTTGTACCAATTTTTCCCCATTTCCCACCGTGTTTATCTATTTTTTCTGATTTTTTCGCCCAATGTTTTCCGATTTTTTCGCCCTATTTTTTCCGATTTTTTCGCCCTATTTTTTAATGTTCTTTCCGATTTTTTCGCCCTATTTTTTAATGTTCTTTCCGATTTTTCCCCCTACTTTTTAATATTTTTTCCCTTACTTTTTAATATTTTTTCCGATTTTTTACCCCTACTTTTTGATATTTTTTTTCCGATTTTCTGGCCCAATTTTTTCCGATTGTTTCGCCCTATTTTTTTCGATTTTTTCCCTTACTTTTTAATATTTTTTCCGATTGTTTACCCCTACTTTTTGATATTTTTTCCGATTTTTTGGCCCAATTTTTTCCGATTGTTTCGCACTATTTTTTTTCCGATTTTTTCGCTCTAATTTTTTCTATTTTTCGCCCTACTTTTTCCTTTTTTCTACATTTTGCTCCATTGCCCATATTTTAATCTTATTTTCCAATTTTTCCCTATTTCCCACCATGTTTATCTATTTTTTCCTATTTTGTTCCAATTTTCAGATATTTTTTCCTATTTTTTATATTTTTCTATTTCTCCTCTTTTTCCTATTTTTCTTATATTTTCCCATTTTTTTTTCCTATTTTTCCCGGGTTGTCCATATTTTGGCCTATTTTTTTTAACTTACTTTTCACTATTTTTCCCCCTATTTTGTCCTACTTTTTACTATTTTGCCTCATGTTTTTCCCTATTTTGCCGATTTTTTCCTTCACTTGCCTGTTTTGCCTTATTTCTTCATATTTTTCGCTGGTTTTTTTTTTCATGTTTTTTGCTTTTTTTCTCCATTTTGTCTTATTTTTGCCTATTTTTTAAATTTTCCATATTTTTAGCAATATTTCCATATTTTAGCCTTATTTTTTCCTACTTTTTCAATTTTTTGACACATTTTGTCTCATTTTTTCCTATTTGTTCCCACATTTTTCCCTATTTTTCATATTACTTATTTTGCGCAATTTTTTCCAGTTTTCCTAATTTTTCCCAATTTCGCCCTGCTTTTTAATATTTTTCTCCATTTTGTCTTATTTTTCCATATTTTAACCTTATTTCCAACTTTTCCCTATTTCCCACCATGTTTATCTTTTTTTCCTATTTTGTTTCGATTTTTAGCTATTTTGTCCTACTTTTTTCTTTTTTTCCTATTTTTCTTATATTATTCCATTTTTTCCCCGTTTTTTCTTTGAACCTACATTTGCTTGTTTTCCCTATTTTGCCTTATTTCTTCATATTTTTCGCTGGTTTTTTTTTTTCATGTTTTTCGCTTTTTTCTCCATTTTGCCTTATTTTTGCCTGTTTTTTGTCGTAATTTTTCTACTTTTCACTAATTTTCCATATTTCATCCTACTTTTTCTGTTTTGTCCTATTTTTGCCTGTTTTTCTTCATTTTGACCTACTGTTTTCCCTATTTTACCCTAATTTTCAAACTTTTCAATCTCCCCTATCTTTATCTACTTTTCCTGTGTTTCCCTGTTTTCTCTTTTTTTCCTGTTTTTTCCCTATTTCCCCTCTATTTCCTTTTTTTGCACCTTTTTTTCATTTTTCTGTATTCTTCCTTATTTTGATTTTTCTCTTTTAGCTTATAGTTCCCTGTTTTATCTTATTTTTCTGTATTTTTCATTTTTTATTCCTATTTTTTATAATTTTCCCATATTTTTTGCTCTATTTTTCCCAATTTTTTCTTATTTTTCCATTTATATTCCTGAAAAATTAAAAATATCCGATAATGTGGAGAATATGAGTCTCTATATATTTATATTGAAGTAATTTGGCTCTTATTTTTAAACCAAATAACGATTTTAAAATTAAAGTAAAATTAAAATTTTAATTGATATATTTAAAATAGAATGTATATATAATTGTAACAGAAGTATATATAATAATTTTTTTTGTCGTTGATATCTTTCTTCTTTTGGTTCTTTCTATTTTGTTCATGCATATAACAATCTTCCAATCAGGACAAACCAAAAAGAATCCTTCCCAAAATTGGTCAAAGACACAACCTTAAGATTTATATAGTCTTATTAAGTTTATCAATCCAGGATTAATGTTTTGATAAAATCTCACATATTTGGCGTCAAAAAGGCATTTTTTAAACAAATTACAAGAATCTGAATTGGGAAGTAAAAATTGTTATACATTTATAATTTTTGTTTTAGGGATCGGACGTGCCATCTAGAGACAATTCACCAAACATCAATTACACGCCGCAGCGCCAGACGCAGCAAAAGTCGCGTCTATCTTATAAAAAACCAGGCGGTTACAGGAGTAATTACAGCACCAACGGACACAATCACATGAACAGCCACAATAGTTTTAACAACAATTCAACGAAACGCAAAAAACCGATGAAGCAATAACGATAGTTCTGGTAGGGTAGAAACGTCGTTTTTAGATTCGCTTTTGTCGCGTTTACCGGGGGGGGTGGTTCGTTTTTTTATATATGCCTGGTGTTTTGACGAAAACAAAAAAAATATGTTTACCAATTATCAGATTTGGTAACTCGAAGTTTTTATTATTGTCGCTGTCTTTAATTTTTAGACGAGGCGTGGTGTCGACCCAAAAAAAATATAATTTTACTTTGTAGATGAGAAAAAAATCGTTTAGATAGATAGGTATAAAAAAATATAAAAAATGTGATTAAAAAAAAATCGACATAAAGCCTCAAACGAAACAAAAAAACATGAACAAAAACAAAAAAATTTAATTAAATTTCGAAGTATTTTTTATTGCACACTAATAATCATTACGTATTTATTTATTTTTTTTTAATTAAAACGATCTTTTTATTCGTTCGATTGTTGGTGTGACTATTTTGACTTAGCACGCTATAGCTCACCTTTGGGTTTATACAAGGTAAGTTTTTTCAAGGAATACTAACTAGTATTGGTTATAATTATTAATATGTTCCTTGATATTTTTTCTTCATTTTGTACATCTTATACTTTTCCATTTTTAAATTTAAAAAAAAACAATGCATTATGTGTAATAAATAAGCATTTTATAATGACCAATTAAATAAAACCTTTAAAATCTAATATCAAAGTATATTTTTCAAATTGTGGTCCTATATTGTAACTTTTTACGTTCTGTTTTGTTCTGATCTCTACAATAATAATCCCAAATGTATCACATACCCAATAATTATAAAATTAACAAAACAGCGTCACTTTCACAATTTTTTATAAAAAAAAATTAAAAAGTAATCAAACATAAAGAAAAATCTAAATTTTTAGTAACGAAAAACATTCAAAACTAAATTTTAGAAGAAATCGTAATAAATAGATTAAGCGTGATGTGGAGTCACACGGACTCCTTTTTAAAAAAATAATATAAAAAAAGATTAATTTTAATGAAAAATTTCACTGAAATAAGTTACAACTATTCTAACTCTGCCCATTGTCTCCATTAATAAGTAGGTTGAATGACAGGCAAAACCTAAAAATGTCACTGAATTTAAAACAGAGTTTGGACCATTTTTGTCAGCTAATCTTCCTATTTGATCCTATTCTCACTCTGTCCATTGTTTCCATTAATAAGTAGGTTGAACAAAGCTAAAAATGTCACTGATTTTAAAACAGAGTTCGGACCATGTTTGTTAGCTCATTTTACTATTTGATCCTATTCTCACTCTGCCCATTGTCTCCATTAATAAGTAGGTTGAAATGTACTTGAACAACTCATAGTTAGGGGAGAGTGGTCATAACTGTATATGTAGTTGTAGGTATAAAGATGCGTTGCATACCAAAGTACCTCAAAAACAGTTAGTAACGGAAAAATTAACACCTGTTTTTAAATAGGTTTATTTAGTTTAATCAAATAATAAGGTTAAAAAAAACTATTTAACATTTACTACAAACATAATCTTTAGCATCTTCAATTGTTGTGCAATCTGCATGCGTCCACACACCACATGCACGGCATCTCCACCATATTTCATTTAATTTTCCGAACTCGTGACAAACAGAACGTATGTCAACATTTTTCGAATTCTTTTTGTTTTCGGGAACTATACGTCGTGTAGCTTTTGTCAACTTCTTTTTGTTTTTCTAACTTCTGCAATTTTTGTAGTTTCTTTCTTTTTTTTCTAATTCCTCGTTTAACGGCGTTGTGGTCAGTATCTGGGAATGCTTGGTTTTTAGCGATTTGTTTCTTATTGGCAACGGTAAAAGGTTCGCAAAGCTTTTATTTTACATGGGTAGCTGAACTGTCGGATCATCATCGTCGATCAATTCATCTTCTACAATTTCTTCCAGCTCTAATTCTACAGATTTGCTATCACTAGAGGAAGGTGTACGGTAACGTTTTTTTTTAGATGATCCAGCGATAGGCGACGGAAGTTTTAATTGTCGTCGAACTGTGGAGGTAGGTGGTATAGGAAGTGGTCTTTTCAAATGAGGTGGGTCAGATTGTTTTATCTTAGATGATCCAGGTATAGGAGATGGTGTTTTCTCAAATCGTTTTATTGGACTTGTTTCAATCTGCTGAACAGTTGGTGCTGGATCGACTAGTAAGATGAACTGGTTAAATGGATAAATGCCAGTAGTTTCGAAAGCCTTGACCCCTTTTTCTACAGCTGCCGCACTATTAAAAGCATTTTTAAATAAATCTGCAATATCCGTTTGCAGAATGTTCTCGTGTTTTTTTGCTTTGATAGCATTCCTGATTATATGCACTCTTTAGTGGTCCAAAATAACCAACATCGAGTGGTTGCAACCGGTGCGGAATTGAAACAGCTTTAATGCCATAATCTCTGCAATAGTTATATGTCATTAAAGACGAATGATTGATCCATTAATAAAAGGACTGGATCATCTTTATGAGGCAAAATTTAACATCCACCACTTACTACGGTCAAACATCGACTGAGTGCGTACGTGACTGTATACATAATAAATACTATCCCAGCGCGTACTGTCTCGCTCTATTAAGAAGTTGAAAAGCTTTAGGAATGTGGTAGGGGTATGTGACCGATATTGGACAGCGGTTGATATTCGACCACTCTCCCCTATATTCAATATGTGCTGGCCTCTTCAGTGCCTTAGAGCTTTAATAGTATACCACGTAATATGGTACTTTTGTACTGTATATACATATTTTTCATAAAAGTGTGGTATAAACTTACTTGTGGTTGACCAAAAATAACAATTGTATTTATCTTGCAATTATAAAATATTCGTTTTTATTGAATGGAAGTGGTTTTTACTTGATGAACATCCATGTTAAAGGTTAAATAACACGATTACTTTTCGATATTCACTTAATTTCACAAACTTCACATAAGATACGTTTCGATAAGAAGATATTGTATATCTAAACATATGTAAATTTGTGAAATTAAGTGAATATCGAAAAGTACTCGTGTTATTTAATATTCGTTTTTATTCATACTTGCTATAAACTATATCTCGTCAATAGGTCATTTTTAACTTTTGTTTTTAATTACTTTGATTGAAGCAAATGAACATTATAACTTGGTTTAAGTTATCTGTAAAAACTTTATATTGGAATTCCTGTGGATCATATTATTTAAATCAAATTCGTTTATTAGTCATATTAGGGGGTTCACTTCGGAAATGGAGATAGTAAATCTTGATTTTGACACTCTTTGTCTCAAAACCTACTTATCGCAGGGTGACCGCTACTACAGACATCCAAGGTCAAAAAAATCGATTTTTTTTGCAAATATTTCGTTTTCTATGGGTTTTATGCCATTTGTATTGACTATAAATATTTTAGAGGATTAAATTCTCTACAACTTTTGTTTAAAAAAAATTTTTATATCTTAAACCATTTTCGAGATAGAGGGCAGTATAGAACTGCAATTATAATAGGAGAAGATAACACTTACCTACTCGTGTAATTAAAGAGTTATTAAGGAAAATTTCCAAAAGAATTAAATTTTTAATTAATGTTTTTATTAAAAAATACCATTCCATACATTTATAAACGTTGAAATTCAAAAAATTGAATAAGAATAAGAACTACAAGTTCTAATTTCAGTCTTCTTCTTCATCATCGTCTTTTGGTCTCTGTAAAATTTCAAATTCCTCTTCGGTCTCGTGTTCTACGACATTTATCTCCAGTTCTTCCAGGATTTCGGTACCTTCTTGATTGATATCAGTCTGATATGATGTAGCATTATTGCCAACCACATCCATTCTTGCAGGTGCAGAATATTGTGTTAAACAATTCCTCTGGAGCTGGTGGAAAAATTGTCACACTAGGTTCCAGGAATTCATCACGCATTATCCCAACCCCAATCCTGGGGTTCGAAATCATTCCCTAACCAAGTTTGAACTTGATAATAAACACGGTAGAAATGTTGGTGAGCTGCTGCACTCGTAGGTGGAAGATTTGATAAAATATAGATTGCCAACAAGGTTTGCACGCCGTTCTCAAATGATGTTTAAATCGTGCAGGTTTCTTCTTCAAATGCTGTAGCAAGTTGATCCAAATTCAAAAATTTCTCTCGAGTGTTCTTAAAAAAGTTTTTTTCCCTTTTTTTAAAAGCGCAGAAATCGTGTCACAGCCACTTACTGCGTGCAGATATCTATCACAACTTTTGGAAAAGTATATTTCAGTTTTTACATTTCCTTTGCCAACTTTTTTAAAAAAAAATTCTTTTTGACGCCCAATTAACATGATATTATAGTTGCAGTTGCACACTCCGCCCTATGTCTCGAAAACGATTCAAGATATAAAAAAAAAATTTAAACAAAAGTTGTAGAGAATTTAATCCTCTAAAATATTTATAACAAATGCAAACCCATACGAAACGAGATATTTACAAAAAAATCGGTTCTTTGACCTTAGATATCTGTAGTAGCGATCACCCTACGATAAGTAGGTTTTGAGACGAGCTTTATGGTGTCAAAATAAAGGTTTATACAAATTTATAGATGACTATCTCCATTTCCGAGATACTTACCCTATTTTGGACTATTATTTTTAATCATTCAAAATTTAAAACAAATTTCCAAGTTTAAAACAACATTTGTTTTTTGTTCTATATGCGATTTTCTCTTCAAATTTGATTTTGAGCCCAAATTATTTCATTTTGGTGCTTTTTGGTCACCTCATAATGATTTAATATAATCAGTAGCACGCAACTTTATTGATGTAATAATAATAGTTTAATTTCTAATATAAAAAATTACACTGTCAATAATAAAAAGTACAAACTAACCTATTTAATAAAAACAAAATAATCTACCGTCCAAAAAACTACTTTTATTATTTCCGGACCACTTTTAAATTGATTTTTTACTCTAAAAAAAAATAGAGGCAAAAATTTTATGTTTTTTTGAAGTTAAATTATGATTATAAAATTTAAAAATGGAAAAAGAGTACAAAATAAATGTAATTATTTAAATATGGAATCTTATTTGTTAGTATACCTTGAAAAACATTCTTGTATTTTTCAAAATTGTACGTATTTGAGCAAATGACATTTAATTAGTGCCTATTTAAAAAAAATACTTTAAAACTGATACTAATAAAAATTCTACTATACAGTGTGTCTTTATCATTATATTTTTCATTAATAATGGTAAAAGTGTTTATATTTTAATCTTAAATTGAATAAATTATATTTTAGCCGTAATTGTAATAAAACACATTGTATATGACATTTTTCTTACTCAGTAAACGGAAATTTTCTTACATAGTAGCAAAAAAATGAAAATTATTACTAATTTTACGGAAAGAAATATTTTTTAACAATTCTCTATATATTCTAAAATATGGAAAAAAGATTGAAATTTTATCTGAAATTTATCAAATTATCCATATTTTGAGTTTCTAGGGCTGTATAATGACAGCTGAAACCGAGAAAAAGTGTCTGAGTAATTTTAAATATTAACAAAGTTCATTAAAAATTGTTTAAACACTGACAAGTAACATTTCCAGAATTTAGAACTGATTAATAAAATCTGACACAAGTTTTCGACGATTTAAAATTGTTCATTTTGAATAAAACACTGGCTTAATTTTCTGTAATTTTATGTTACAAACATTGCGTTAAAAAATATTTCTATTTGATTTTTTTAGCTGCTTTGTATGATGACTTAATTTATATAGTTAAATTTTATAATTCGGATAAAAATTTTCGTCTGCTAAACACTCGGTATATATCTAAAAAATAATTAGACCATATCACATAAACGAAGTGTTATATAACGACCTTAATTAATTAAAGTTTTAATTTTAGTCCATTAGAGACAAAAGACAAATTCGAAATTATTTCATAATTAGGATAATTATATATTGTGTTAAGTTTATCAAAAATATTTATATTTAATAAAAATAATTTACAGGTGAATGAGAAAATCTTAAAATATCTAAAAAAATTGCTCTCTTTTATTAATTAGCTATTTTTTTTTATCAAAATATTATTTTTTTGAATCGACAAAAGCCTTAAAAAATATTTTTTCTGATAGATTAAATTAATACTTAATATTTTATCAAATTAATTCTAATTTTTTTCTTAGAAACTTCATAAATAACGATAAAAATTAAGTTTTTTATTTTTCTGGTGATTCAAACTGAACAGAAAAATTAATCTGAAAATATTCTTTAATCCGACCAAAACATATTTTATTAATTATGAATTTATATCATTTAAATAATCAATTACCGGTGATTTTTGATATTTACTGTGCGTGCCAAAATTATGGAACCAATCCATTTTTTCCTTACCAATTATTTTTTTCTTATTTAAAAATATATTTGTGTCAAAATTGTGACGTCATTAACGGTTTTTTTTTCAATTACACTTTGTCCGGTCTTGTTTCTCTATAAATTTTTTTTTTCTTTTCAAACAAATTTTATTCTTACCGAATATAAATGTGTTAATAAGATAAAATGACCACCTTAACTACAATAATAATTTTAAACTGGATAAAAAATGGGATCTGCAAAGTGTTTTTTATCTCTATTGCACATTAAATCTCACCATTTTGTTTTTAAAACGTATTTCCGGTAAATGAACCATTTTTAAGGCCTTACAAATGAAATCATTTGTTTTTTTTTTGTTCCCTACATTGAAATTGTAATAAAGGATCAAAAATTTGAGCCACTTATCTCAAAATTTGTATTTTTAACTTAGTAATTATCTATTTAGTTCAGAAGTATTCACAAAATCCGCAAAATTGTTAAAAAATCCGGTAACATCAACCAAATATCCGCAGGATTGTAAAAAAAAATCCGGTCAAACCATACAAAAATCAAATCCGGTCAAATCATACACAAATCCGTAAAATTGTTAAAAAATAAGGTATAATTATAAAGAAAACGAAAAATTGTGAAAAAATCATGTAAAATCATAAAAAATTCCGCAAAATTGTTAAAAAATCCGGTTGTATCAACCGAATATCCGCAGAATTGTTAAAAACATCCGATAAAATCATACAAAAATCCGTAAAATTGTTAATCCGATAAAATCATACAAAATCCGCAAAACTGTTACAAAAATTCGGTAATATTCAAACAAATATCAGCAGAATTGTTAAAAAATCGGGTAAAATCATACAAAAATCCGTAAAATTGTTAAAAAAATTCGGTAAAATCATAAAAAAAGTCTTCAAAATTGTTAAAAATTATGGCAGAATCATACAAAATTCGCAAAAATGTCACAAAAATCCGGTTATATCAAACAAATATCAGCTGAATTGTTAAAAAATCCGGTAAAATCATACAAAAATCCGTAAAATTGTTAAAAAATCCATTAGAATCATACAAAATCCGCAGAACTGTTAAAACATCTGGGAAAATCATACAAAAATTCGCAAAATTGTTGAATAATCCGGTAAAGATTAACTAATCCATTTAGTTATAATAAAAATAGTGAAGTATTTTCTTTGTCGAAAATTATAACAAAAACAGTAAATTTTGTAGTATTAATTGAATGAATCCAATAGAAAAAAAATTGTTAGGTCTTCAGAATATTTTCCTACTAAGTGGATTTCTTAATATACTACAGAGTTAGCAAAAATTGACAAAGTTAAAAATACAAATTAATACTTTCCTCTTTCTCCAAAAAATACTACTAACGTAATGACGTCACAACATTAACGCAGATGTCATATATTTAAAAAAAGTTATGAGAAAATGAATTTGGTCTGTAGAGTATAAATGATCTATAAAATATTCTATTGTGTATATAGCTAAAAATTTTGTTGTTTTAAGAAATTAAACGAAATTTTTCTATTATTCTGATGTAATTTTTCTAGTTTTAACGAGATATTTTTTTCGTGTTCCGCGAAATTTTGTCTTTTGTCCCTATTCGACTAAAGCGAGAAGTGGCGGTCATATCAAACTTAACTTCTGTCCTACCATCAGATTTTTCATATAAGACCCGCCCGTTATATTGTAAATATATTGTATATCAAATAATGTATAAAAAAAATATTGTGATATAATTGATAATTAAGTGAAATGAGTTGTTTTTTTCTTTTATTATTATTTTTTTTTTAGAAAATATTTATGGGAAATGAATGGGATATTTGTATGGTTTTTATTTATTTTTATTTTTTCTCATTACCAAAGTGTATATAAAAAATGATTCAAAAGAAATGTTTAGACAAATTATCAATACTGACAACTTTGATTCAGCCATCACTTAAAATCGTGTGAACCGGCCTTAATCAAAACCAAAAGATATAATTTTTTTTTCTAATTTTGACTCAAAAACATTACATCTTGACTAAGCAATAACAAAAAACAAATAAAAGGTTGAAATTTGTTTATATCCCATCTAATTTTGTTTAGTCTCGATATTTCTGTAGCTAGCATCTAATCAAGCCTATTTAGCCTTATTTGATGATCGTTTGCTACAGATTTTAAGCCTTTTAAGGTCGGAAAGTGTACTTTTGTGAGTAATTTTGAGACTTTCCTTTATAGAAGGGTTGGCAGCATTTTCTTAAGCTTTCCTAACAGGTAAACAAGTCTGCGCTAATGAGATCTGCACACGTCATGACTAAATAGTCTAATTTATTCACTTTAAAAATCGCATCTGAGGTCTCCCTATGATCAATAGACTCCTGGACTATTTTCAGGCTCTCTGGAGCCAATTGGATCTTCGGGAACGTTTCATCAGCCCCAGCAACCTTAACTGAGAGGTTTCTTCTTTTTTGAGACAGGGTTGGCAACATTTTCTTTAGCTTTCCCAGGTTTTTAACAGGTAAACAAGTCTGCGCTTATAAGATCTGCACATGTCATGACTAAATAGTCTCACTTTAAAAATCGCACCCGAGGTCTCTCTATGAGCAATAGACTCCTGGACTAATTTCAGGCTTTCTGGAGCCAATTGGATCTCCAGGAATTTTTCATCAGCCCCAGGAACCTTAACTGAGGATAATGCATCTAAAGCAGATATTTCTTTCTCTTTCCTTGCGCTTTTCTTCAGTTAGCTATCCTGTGTTGCCAAGGGTGCCAGGCCGCTTTTTTCCTGGATGCCACGAGTGGTGGATTTTTGCTGTTTCGTCCCTCAGTTCTAGGTGGAAGAGAGAACGTTTTTGGGCTATATCGTCTTTCTTGGCATCTCCTTCCTTCTTGCGTTGTGAATTTAGGAAGTTTTCTTTTCGAGGTGGTCTTTTAGCTTTCACCAAGAGCCTCTTCCCAGATGAGCGGCTTTTAATTCTTTATCAGTGAGCTTGTTTACTTCCTCAAGGGGACTGACAATCACCTTGCATGCTTTGAGGCCTTGGTGCCTAAAGTTTTTGTATTTTTTTCTTTATGATTCGTATTTGATCCCAATAGTAGCTATGGTCTTGATATTGTCCAGTCAGAGCCCTGCTTGACTGCACAGGTTATACAGGTCGTTTATTTTATCATGTGCTAAAATGTCATTTCTTTTTATGTTTTCTTGTGCAAAAAAACAAAAACTTCGGATAAAAAAAGTATTTTTTTACTATAATAAAACAACAAGAACATTTTTATAATTCAGTAATTTTCGACTAATGGTCATTTTTCTCAAAAGTAAAATTAAGAGTATTTCATCAATTTCAGACACTATAAACTGTTAGCAACCTATATTATGTTTGACAATCCTGATGATATATTTCACATTTTTGATGATAATTTGGCATTTTTGATAACAACTTTAACAGTCTAATACACACAACTCAAATACACTCCAAAAACAGAACACAAATACTTATAAAACCGGCTGTTTGCTATTCATTAAAGTGAGATAATGCTTTAGGATTTTTTTTAATTAGAATGAAGGAAAACTTGAGATTGGTTTATCTTTAATTTTAATGCTAATTTTTTTTTATCCAAAGTTGGTTCACACGATGTTTTATCTAAGGTATCTAAAAGTTAAAACTGCAGGTATTTTTAAAAAACAAAATTATTTTTTCATTTTATACCCTCACAAAAGAATTAAATATTTTTGTGACAAACTATAAAATATTTTTCGGTGGTAAGGGCTTAAAAAACAGAAATAGAACCGTAACCCTTTAATGCAATTGAAATGGGAACATTTTAATGGATTACAAAAAATTCTCTGTTAAAATTATTTCAGTTTCTCATTTATTTTGTATTCCCTTATTGTTTAAAAAAATAGCATCAATTTTGACGTTTTTTTCTTCAATTTGCACTTGTTTTATTATCTCTTGTAGATACAGCACATAAAAACAATTCTATTAATATTATTATTTTTCCCTTCAATGAAAGATTCCTTTGAGTAACAGAGCATTTATTATAAAGTCAGTTTTTATCTTGCTTATTTTTCTTCCAATTTACACTTATCTTCCGCAACAAAATTCCGTTTTTAACTTCGTTCTTTATTAATGTCTGATTTTATTTGCCGTTCTAGGGTTTTATCCCCTTCATGAAAGACAAATAATTTAGAGCACAAGATTATTTGTTAATTTATGTTTTTTTTCTCCTACATTATAGTTTTGTC
The DNA here is from genome assembly GCA_963243735.1 of Neocrepidodera transversa. NCBI lineage: Eukaryota > Metazoa > Arthropoda > Insecta > Coleoptera > Chrysomelidae > Neocrepidodera > Neocrepidodera transversa. The sequence continues at coordinate 11,540,122 of OY725337.1, forward strand.
AATATACTTGATCTTTTAATAACTCCCTGAATAAAAGTATTTTTTTGAGCAACAGCATTCTCTCTTATAATTAAGGTCATTGGTCAATATCGTATCAAACAGTATCGTTTTTTCGACCTTTCTGATTTTTTTTAGTTTAAAATCAAGGAGGCTGGAAAACGTACCTGTGTGCGAGACTGGACCATGTGACGTCAGTAGCCATGAACGGTTCGCAATTGGCCCGCTGCTGCGCTGTATTGTATTCACGATGTGTGTTTTTAACTAACAAAATCTCTCGATTTTCATATTTTGTGGTAACCTAACGGCCTATCTGTGTGCTTAGAAACGGTCGAAACTTTGGGAAAGACAATTTAAAATGGCATTAATATCGGATATTGATAAAACCCTTTACTTTGACAACGTAAATTCTCCGTATTCTAGGTTTTAAATAACAGTAAATATCTGATTAAGAATAAAAAACAGTTGTTTTTTATGGATTCCCAATAATATTTTTTCATACCATTTAATGGCAAATATGTATCTATCCCATTACATTGATTGATTCTAACTCTTTTTTGTCACTTAATATGAATTTGGTAGAAACTTTCCATATTTACAAACCCAAGGATAAAGGGAGCAAACATCAACGTATTTAATCATTTCAATAACATTTATCTATTAAAACGACATAATTTTTGACCTAATCAATCAAAGATTGTCAGTAGTAAAAATGTTTTCAGATTTGTCTAAACGATTTAGAATAATAAACTCAAAGTTGGAAGTCTGATTATACAATTTGGTGAGAAGTACTTGGAAGTCAATATTACGTTTGTTTTTTTTTTCTTCGTATTTTAAGTGTTGAGATTCCAGTGTCATTCGCTTGTTTTTCGGGCAATGTTCAAATTGAACTTTTTACTCTCAGGACAAAGATGTCAAACCCTTATTTTTGGCATAGAAATGTATATGTAACTCTGGAATAATGGAGCGATATATAGATTTCTATGATTTTTGTTGCAATTGTGTATATTTGTTGGTAGGTTAAGTATTTATATTAGAATTATATAGTTTTTAAGAATGTTGTCTATATTGTCAAATATCTTATTCGCGGTTTTACATGATTTGTAATAATATAGACGTAAGTCATTTTTAAGTACAAATTGATAAAAAAAAAATGTGTAAAAAAATTGTTTACGATAAAATCATACACTTTATTTAAACGCGCCAAGATTTTACTGTAAAATTCATTGAACATTAATAAATATATATATTTTGTATCTTTGGCGCAAATTTTTGTATTATTTCAATATACCTATCTCTAGTGCGTCAATTTAAAAAAAATAACGACAATAAATATCTTCCAGTGAAGGCTCGTAAAATTTTGGGAAGCGCTCCAGACCCGTTACTCGGGGGTTTTCGGGGATGCTGAATTCAATTCTGGCATTAGATTTCTCGGGGCCCCTCTGTGAGGTTGTCTGGGGGTGATTGGGGGGGGGGGTGGCAGCGCCCACCAATGGTAAAGGAGAAATTGAAAAATCACAAATTATGAAAATAATACTTTATTCAAATAACAGATACTCTACTCTCTTTAGCTTTGTCGCCTTTTTTAAATCCAGTTTCGAGGCACAAAAGACTCCCAAAGCAATTGTTTTTATAATATTTGTAATTTTTATTTATTTAATATTCCATCACCCCCAGACAACCTCACAGAGGGGCCCCCGATCGGCCCCGGAGAAATCTAATGCTAGAATTGAATTCGGCATCCCCGAAAAACCCCAAGTAACGGGTCTGGAGCGCTTCCCATGGACTATGCAATTTCCGCCCCAGAATGACCCCCGCAGAGCTGCCCCCGGGCAATTCCAATGTCGGGATTGAATTCGGCATCTCCGAAAACCCCCGAGTAACGAGTTTGGAGCGAATTCCATGCACGCTGCAATTTCTCCCCCAGTTAACCACCCCTACACCCCCCGAAGAACAGCCCTCTTGCTCCCCCGGGTAATTCCAATTTTGAAGATTTTTGAAGGCTATAACCTTGCCCTTTTTTTCGGGTCAGATATTTTTTTAATCCGACTGAAATGAATTTTTTTTTAAAAGATGCACAAATATGAATCGGATTCAGAATTGTTGTCGGTTTCCTTCTAAATTTCTTTTTTTTACATTTTCTATCGATTTATTTAGAAGCTGCGCTCACACCTTTTTTTCCCTATTAAAACTCAATTATTTCAGAAACTAAAAGAGCCACAGCAGAATGGACACTTTTTTTGGAATCCACGACCCTTTAACCCACCCCTGTGCAATTTTTCTTTTGATTCTAAATTTTGAAGGCCTTGCCCTTTTTTTCGCGTCAGATATTTTTTTAATCCGACTGAAATGATTTTTTTTTAAAAGATGCACAAAGATGATTCATATTCAATGAACTTTTTAATACATCGTTGCAAACGGCCATTGTAGCTTATTTTCTTTGAAATTTGAGTGACGAAGATTTTTTTTTCTCTTCGATTTAAACGAAAATTGGTGTAGGTATAGATAAAGAAAAATAATTTTAAGATAATTGGAATTTAGTAGGATTGTTTCCTTCAAAAGGTATAAACGTTTTAATTTAAAAAAGATGAACATCTACTAATTTGCTTCTTTTTACACAGCATGTGTAGAAACTAAACATCAAATTTTTGGAGTATATATCGATTTATCTAAAGCATTCGACAGTGTCAACCATAAAATTCTGTGTAATAAATAACAGGCGGTTGGAATCCATGGAAAATTGTTTGAATTCAAGTTTATTCTGGTGTACCTCAAGGAAGCCATTAAGACCGTTTTAACATATTTATCAATGATATTGCCAATGTTTGTTAATTGTGAATTTTTATTATTTGTTGATATCTTTAATCGAGCGTATCGTTAACATTGGTCCTTCGAGCCATTTTTTTGATATTTCTTGTTGTAGTTACTTCTCATTTTTGTATTTTTTCTCACAATTATTCGATAAATATCAATTAGAAGTGCAACATTTTAACAAATTTTAGACAAGGTGTAAGAATTTAAAAATATGGATAGTGACCTAGACTGCATGGATTGCTTCCAAAAAAAAAATCATATACGTTTGCTTTGAAAGTTTTTATTTAATTATCTGTAGCAGATTGATAGAATGTTTAATTTTTAAACCTAATTTGACAAATACATACTAAATATTTAGATTTGTGTTAATTTAGTAGAAAGAAAATCTGAAGGAATTTTAAAGCTTCTAAAAGAAAATGAATACTTATTTTTTGCTTGTATAAACTATGATGATGTTAAATAAACTGACCTTCACTTATAAATATCAAATATACTTCAACCTTTTTAACAATAGGTTAATTAATGGCTAGCTAATGTTTTACTTGCAATACAAGCTTTATTTTTGCGTTTTAAAAATATTGACTATTAATAGTAAATACTATAAAATTACAATCTTTATCAACTACATATATAAAAAAGTTCTATAGCTCCATTTATAGTTTTTTTGCACCCCAGATTCTAAAAATTATAATGGAATCTGGAAAGATTTGAAACAGAAAGAATGACTTGTAACAATAAAATTTTGTTCAGAGCCAAATTTAAGTCAGTGAAGTTGGCACCCACTTTTGCGAATTTCCCAAAGTTTTTGTGTGCATTCGTTTGTCCATCGATTGTTAACTATTTTCGTTTGTCCGCCCTTCGTTTCAAAATGGTGGCCCAAAAACTTTTTTTTGCAAATTTTGCTCTATATTGCAAAAAGAAAATCTAACTGCACAGGTCGTTTCTTCTTTGTTTGTCCACCAATTAGTTTTGTTTGTCCACCCACCGGTTAATTAAAATTAATTATATAACTTTTAAAAAATTGTGATATTGATTATTTTTTGATTAACCCCTGTAACAAGAAAACTATCGATGCTATTAAAACGTGTTAAATGTTGATAGAAAGAGAAAAAAATATTCTATATAAGTGAGTTTTATCAAAATTTTAGATAAAATATTGTAGTTGTGAAAATAGGAAGAGACCATAACTATATTTTTTCTAATTTTGGTCTCTCCCTTTTCTCAAGGTCACAATTCTTGTTTAAAAATTTTGAAAAAATTCCCATTTATAGAATTTTGTATTCTCTTTTTAATGGTATTAAATAGATTTTAATATATTGTTTAATTAAATAAAATAACAGATAATTGTAGATTTTAATAAATAATTTTTTGTTTATTCCCTGTAACAAGAAAACTATCGATACTATTAAAACGTGTTAAATGTTGATAGAAAGAGAAAAAAATATTCTATATAATTGAATTTTATCAAAATTTTATATAAAATATTGTGATTGTGAAAATAGGGAGAGACCATAACTATATTTTTTCTCATTTTGGTCTCTCCCTTTCCTCAAGGTCACAATTTTTGCTTACAAAGTTTGAAAAAATTCCCATTTATAGAATTTTTTACTCTCTTTTTAATGGTATTAAAATAATTTTAATATATTTTTTATAAAAAAAAATAACATAGGTAGTTGTAGATGATAATAAATAATTTTTTGTTTAACCCCTGTAACAACAAAACTATAGATGCTATTAAAACGTACTAAGTGCAGATAGAGAGAGAAAAAAATATTCTATATGGGTGAATTTTTTCAAAAATTTAGATACAAAATTGTGGTTGTGAGAAAAGGGAGAGACCACACTATAAGGATTTTTTTTAATTTTCCTCATTTTAGGCCTCTCCCCTTTCTCAAGGTCACAATTCTAGCTCAAAAATTTTATAGAATTTTTTATTCTCTTTTCACTGGTATTAAAACGATTTTAATATATTTTTTAATTAAAGAAAATAACATAGGTAATTGTAGATTTAAAAAAATATTTTTTGTTTAATTCCTGTAATAGAAAAACTATTAACGCTATTAAAACGTACCAAGTGTAAAATTTTATTTGGACAATCTTGGACTATCGATGAACAAACGAATGCAGAAAAAAAATTTCAAAATTCAAAAAAGGGTGTTCCAACTTCACAATATCACAATTTTTTATAATTTATATAATTAATTGTAATTAACCAGTGGATAGACAAACAAAACTAATTGATGGACAAACAAATAACAAACGACCTGTGAGGTGGCATTTTTTTGCAATTTGTGGCTGCCAAGAGCAAAATTTGCAAAAAAAGTTTTTGACCCACCATTTTGAAGCAAAAGTGGGTACCAACTTCACTGACCTGCCAAATTATATTAACTTTAAATGCAGAAAAACCTTAAATGGTATATAAATATATTTCTAAAAGCGAACAGGCTTGTATTTCCAATTGAAATCTTAATCAAAGTTATATCACCATTAAATAAAATTGTGTATAGCTGGAACATGAAGCTTGGTAATAACATTTATAAATATTTAAGTGTTTCACGAGAAAAAAACAGTTTTATTAAAAATTATCATAATATTTTTAGTACTTATTAAAATTCAAATAACAACTGTGAACCTAAAAATACTTTAAAAATACCAGCCTTTACCCAGGAACGGACTTGGGTTTTTACACTATAATAGAATATAATTAACATAAAAAAATCAGAAAATTAACACATATATTTATTTTGTCATACATTATTCCTATTATTTCTTACAATTAGTTTTTAAATTGTCTAATGTAGTATAACCAATAGTGTTTTTATTATTATTATTATTATTCAAATATTTTATGCCAAATCCGTCCCTGCCTTTACTAAAAAAATGATTACATTGACTAGATCAACTGCTATGTTTGTGTTAGCCTGGGTTTGTCGACAAATTCCGAACCATATTTAAAAATAGTATGCAGAGTAGCATATACCATGGAGCCCCAAAATAACAAAAACAATAGAGACTCTGTCGAATACTCTGAAGGAGCAACTGCACAAGCCACAAACATGGCTACAGCAATTAATAACACAGATGGATAAGTAACATATCTCCAACCTTTATCGATGTGTAAAGGTGAAATCGGTTTTCCGTTACCCAAAAATAAATCAATAGAATCTTGTCGGTATCCATCTGTTAGATTATTTTTATAGTACCTAGTAAGAGAGTTGACACCATCTTGAAGTAAACCGGCTTTAGTACGTTTTCCTGTTCTAGTAAAATCAGTTTTTAGAGCGCCTGTACCAGAGTATTGGGTACTTATTATATCTGCGTTATCAGCCCAAACATTCTTAAATAGCGATTCAAATGAATTTTGATAATCTAATGTTTGATTCGGATGAAGAATTTGAAGTTTTTTAAGAATAGCTTCGAGATTTCTATGAGCTAACATGCTTTGTACAACATTCGTTCTATCTAAACAATCGATACAGTTAGTTCTAAAAACACCATCTTGAAGAGAGCTTAAAGAACCGTCTCTTAATAAAAGAAAAAAACCCATTTCGTCTTGATCGTGGGATAATCTATCGATAAGGATTAATAATCTATCCCATCTCATTTTTCTACATTCTGCATGAAAATCAAATGCTTCATACCTAACCGATGGAGTTGATAAATTATTAATAGCATTTTTAAAAGCTATTTCCATATTACCTTCGGCTCCTTTTTGATCAACAAGATTTACGCAAACAATCTTTCCGTACAAAGCCATCAAATCGTCCATATGTTTTAAACATATAGAAAGTTGTTCTTGCGGATCAACTTCTAAAACTGTAGGAGGTGGTTTATATCTCAAATCTGGATTTTGATGCCAAAACAACGGAATAGAACCTCTGATTTGAACAAAACTAGCATGATCTCCTTGATACTCGATAATTTGTTCAGTTTCCACGAAATTAGCGACATTTCCGTCTTTATCTATACCCCTGCGGTGTAATCTAGTACCGGCACGTTGAACACTTCTGCGAGATATAATCGACCAGTTTAAACTATGACCGTTGATAACGCAAAAGTTTATAGATACAAATCCATGAATTAAAGGCAGACAAAATCTTTGTATAGACATATCTTTGAATGGAGCTAATAAGTTGCCGTTCCAAATAAACCTTTGATCTGCTCTTTCCCATAGTGATTGTTTCCAAAAATCCGGACTTATTCCGTGTAAACGTTGTAAGGAATGTGTAAGATCATAATCATAACAAAAATATATAAACGGAGTAGAAAGTACATCATCTACCATTGCTAAATATATTTCATTATCGGCTTGTTTTTCTGGACTTAAATGCATTGAACTTCTAAATGGGATTAATTCAGCTTTGGCCATTCTCCAAACTGCACAACCTGCTATATATCCTACTAGTTCTCTCTGAACGGCGATAACCAAGTAGGGGCATGCCAATAGTTGAATTATGCCTATAAGTCCACAAAAATCTTTTCTGCTATTAGCCGCCGGGATTAAATGTCTATGATTACTTTTGTAACATATTATATTTTCTGAAACTCGTTCAATTACCATAAATTCATCGCCGATTTTTGGTTCAAGGAAAAACTTGTCAGGAGTAGTGTAACTACAATAAATTTAACTTGTAATATATGTTTACTATTATAAAATATTTTTACTTACAGGGTTATGTCACTGTAGACTTCTTGTAATTTTGTGTTAATCATTTTGTTGATTGAATTTATCGACTATTCATTTCTAAATAAATGTACGTGATACCGATGGTAAACTTGCCATTTTTGATGTTGTTGACAATTGCCTGACATAAGTGACATACAGTGTTGCCAGGTGAGAAAACATTTCAATACCATAAAATTGTACTAAATTTTGCCTCAGTGTAACACTTTTTAATATTCTGTCGTGACGTCACAGGGGGGCAATTTCGATATCGAAGGGTGACTGATAAAAACTGCGCGCGGCTTTTGTGGTAACTTCATTCCTGGATGAAAGACGCAGCGTTATTTATTTTTGGTTATTAATTTCTTTGATCGACTCATCAGTTGTGGAACAATCACAAAACCCTAGAGGATGCCACTCAGTCGCAACTCTCCATCAAAAGGCAATTCCATTCCACATGAAAGAAAAAACACAAAGAAGCTGCCCAAGATGCAAAAGAATAATTGGTTGCTGAGTGTGCGAGAAGCAAAAGTCAAATAGCTTAAGAGAGAGAGAGAGATATAGAGAACTTTCAGTTTATTCAGTTTCAAGATCAACTGCTAGGAGCACGCATGGCGAGTGATTTATTTCGTGGACACTCACTATAGTACGTATAGCATAGAGTTCACTGTGAACACTATATACGCTTCACAGTGGATACCATAGAGAATTTAACCGGAGAGTGACACTTCTAGTACAAATTTTTGGAAGCATGCTTCTCTCTCTTTTCATAATCATCTACGGTGGACATTTTGATTTCTTCTCTAGTACAATTTTTTTAATCATGCTTCTCTCTGTTTTCATAAGTCATCTGCGATGGACATTTTTATTTCTTGTTTGAAAAAATCGATAAAAAAGTTGATATTTTTCAATGTAACTAATTTAGGTACCACATTTATCAAAAGAGTACCACTGTAATTTTTGACGATCAAGAGTACCACATGTGGTATTATAGAGACGACAGTAAATTGCACTCGTGACATTGATGTGATTGGTCGTTGTGGGCAAACAATGAGCAGGCGCGTTACATCGTTTTGTTTGCTTTTTATTTTTGTGAGTTAAATTTAGAGGTTGTGTTTTGTGTTGATGAAATATACAGTTCATTAGTTTTTACTTACGAAAAGAAAAGCTAATCTCCTGAGCTCTTGAGTTTTAAAAAAAGACTAAAGAAAATTTGAAGCATCGCAAATAGGAAGAATAAATGTTTTAATAAGTCAAGATATCACAAATTTGACGAAAAAATATAACAACCACAATAAACGAGATCAGAATGATATGCTAGAAGCTGAAATGAAAGTTGAAAAATAGAATGCTAATGGCAAGAATTATGCTTTTCTATTCAAGAAGGAAGGTATGTAAGAAAAATTAATATTTAAACAAAACAGTTATTTGTTATAAACAATGAACCTTAATAGTTTAGGTACACTTTAAAATTAATGGTGTTTTTAATAAGGTATAAATTAATTTTCAAACATATTTTTCATATATGTCACAAAAATGCACCAGTGCCAAAAATGGAGCTTGTTTGCACTTTTTTATTGTTTACTCGAATATTAAATTTTGAAGTTGTATTGGTAGTGGTATTTTAAATTTGTTTGTGAGTAAATTTAAACAACATACACTGTAAATTTAAAGCAAGTATGTAAAAATAAATGAAAGATACTATACTGTAGAGTATGCAAAATTTCCTTTCATCGCTACCAGTGTGAGTATGTAGTGAAGAATAACTTGTGCAAGCATGTGCACTTGGTAAGAATGTATGTGGAGCGAATGGGTACTAACTTTGTTTTAGATGAAGCTGCAAAGGTTTAGGAGAAAATGCATGTATCAAACCACAGCGCAAAGAAGAAATCGGTGAATTTATTAAAGAGAAATTAGAAGAGGCAAATCAGGTAACGGATAGAATCAAGGCACAACGCAAACGAATTCTTCAGTGGGAGAATGTGCAAAATTTCATAGAATAATTAGATGACAATTTTACGGGGCTTATGAAGGAAATCCAAGGAACTGCATGTGCGCAAATATGAAGAAAAAATAAATAATACTGCACATAAACGAAAAATGGAGAAAGTGAAATATTTTCTTTGCAACAAACACCCAAAAGTGAGTATGTTTAAAATAATATAATAAACTTTTTCATTTGTACAATCCTACTTCTATACAATATTTTATTACCTACCCATGTGTATTTTGTTTTCGTGTTTTAAGTGAATTTTCATTTTAGCTACAGGATTATAAATAAGAAGAAGAATATATAGTTACCTTATATATTATAATAAGTGGAATAAATGTTTTAATATACCTATAAGTTAATCGCTATTATTATTTATTATTCTATTACAATAGCTATTATTATTATATAGTTTATATTAGTCCTTATTGTTGGATGCTTTTATTAGTAACACAGTAAAAGTAATTTTATTTTGTATTAATTAGTCCAATATTGTGGTTGGGAGGATAAAACATTGTAAAATTAATTTATTGCTAATAAATCTAGTGAAATGTATCCATGTTTTTTCATATTGTGTATAGGTATAACTTTTATTAGTATTACTAAAAGTATTTAAATATGTACCTACATTAAATTTTAACCTTAAAAGTTCGAATTACATTCATGTCATTTTTAAAAGAAGAAAATGGTAAGATTAATATTAACACTTTCTTTATTTTTATTTAGATAAATCAGATATATTCATCTTAACATTGTTGTATAATCCTCGCATGCAAAATTATTGGTTTATTAATGACAGTTGTTCATTTTTACATGAACAAGAAACCCGCCGAAATTTGAATTATGTACACGCCCACAACGACCAATCACATCAATGTCACGAGTGCAATTTACTGTCGTCTGTATTATAGTACCACTCTGTCAATACTGGTGACAAATAACCAGTGTTGCCAATGACAAATCACCAAAATACCCGCAACTTTGTCCCAAAACACCCAATTTTACGAGCATGGTATTCCAAAATAACCCGCATTTTACCCACTTACAATTTGAAGTGGTTGTCAGTTACTTATAACGTTTTTTTAATGTATTCAACAGATTACAACACAAATTGCAACACAAGCAAAAAAAAAATAATATTCTTCTTCTTTTTCCTTCTTCAGGCCTCAGCTGCCCGTGCTATTTTCTATTATACTATATGACTTTGACATCTGACGTGAATTATTTGGAAGTGTTGCCAAGTGTGTTCAATACAAATCAATTACTCTTTTAATGTATTTTTTGAGAAGTAAAATAGCTGTAGCGGTAAATTTTTTTTATTTAGTAGAAGTGGCCTCACTCCCACAAAACATCAAAACAGTAAATAATTAACATGAGTTGATATTGGACGGAAATATCCAAATGTTACGCGTAACATTACCCGCATATTGGCAACACTGGATTATACTCTTCTTTTTAATAGCGGATAGACATAGGATTACGATCCTCGTCATACGCATATGCTAGTCCTTGTATGTTATCTTGAAAGTTTTCGCTTCGCCTAAAATAGTTAAAATATAAATGGAAGTTATCTATTCTGTTTTTTAAATACGCAGGGTAGATTAGGTCAGTTTCTTTTTCTACGTATTCATGATTGTATTTAATGTGACACTCGGTCGGATAATTTGAGTTTGATACAAAGATTTTTATTTTTGCATCGGCAACACTGTAAACGATGCAGTCAATTTCTATCTCTCTCAAAACAGTATCGTATTTATAGGATGTTAGAGATAGCGCTAGATCGAACCTGTACGCTATCTTCCTCTCTTTTTAGCAAAAAAATATTAGTGTAATACCGGTTAGGCACGTCTATAATGAAAAGTGGGGTTATACGCCTTGAAATTATGCAATACACAATTCATTATATTTGTTTCTTTTGTTTAACTAAAACCGAACTTTGAACTTTCAATAATAAAAAACCCATCTCTATATTTATGAGATTATACATATAACAAAGTTATTACCAAATATTGTGGTTAAATTGATAGTAAAATAAAATATATCAAATGTATTTAATTTTGTAATGATTCTAATAACTATACAACAAAAATAAATGCTCTACGAATTTTTCTCTCTAGACAAACGTCCTTTCATTCGTTTCATAAGAGCAGGAATAAATTCTAGTTGTTTATCTACACATTTCGTAGCACAAGATTCAAACATCGAAGTAAACTTCTCAATCTGTAAAAATTAGAAAATTAAAACTATATTAAATAAAATCTAAATATTAAACCCATATTGATTTTACCTCATCTTGTGAAGGATTTGGACCCATTTGAACCTTTATATCATCATTACAGTCCATAACACATCTTTGCAATTTATTTTGCAATTGTTCCAATTCCGTTTGAATGTAAGTTTGAGCGACGTTTAAATTTGCAGAACAATTTTCTACGCAACTTTGTACTCTTTCTAAAGAAACTTTTTGATTATCGCAACAAGATGCTGCACATCTATGCATATCTGCCTGGAAATATTTATAACGTAAAAAAATTTGGTAATTAATTATATATTAAATTAGTGCTAAAAATACCTTTGACTCACTTGCATTTTTCGTAAATATTCCAGATCTAGTTCATTTATCAGTTTGGTCATTTCTTGTTCAATTCTTTGTCGCTGTCGTTCCACCATTTTCAAATATTGATTGAATTAAATAAATTTGTACTTTTTGTAAATAATTTATATTAAAAACTAAGATAACACCTAATTTTTAAATGCAGCGAACCAGCCCTAAATAAAAAGCATGGGTTAAATATTACATAACCTTCAAATAGTAAACGTCAAACGGATAGTTATGAAGCAACGTTGCCACGTTTTAAACTATTTGTTAATCAAAAAATAATTTGCTTTTGTTTTGAGTCTTAACTGAGATAAAAATAAGTAAAATTGTAAAAAGAATGTACAAATGTGTTCCTTATATTAATTCTTGGTTAAATAGGGAAAAATCACGTACCGCGAGATGGCACTGCAAAATGACAAAATGTCGGATTGAGATGTGAACAAGAAATTTTCCGTCTCTTGTAAAAACATAGTTTTCATAAGGTCATATTTGGTCAGGAAGCCAATAAATATAAAAGAAGAAGATTGTTCTCACAGTGATTTTAAATTTTTTACTTGGATCAAAAAGTTTGTATTTTGAGTTTTAGTTTTATTGTCGCTGAATCGCTGATGGATATTTGTATTATAGATTTTTAATTAGTAATGATTGTAAAAGTGGACCTATCAATTTCCTAGATTCTGGATTGATGAACATGTTTGGCCAATTAAGGAACGCGAAGATGTTTTTAAGGCTGTATCATATGTATATTATAATTGCCGTATGTAGAGCATTGTAGAACAAAGCACATTTTTTGTGATCTTATCTCCATATTAATTCTTTACATTTTCATACGGTATGGTTTATTAACAACAAAATATCGTCCAAATATATCACTTTCGATTAATAAATGGCTTAAAGTTACATAAAAAGTTCACTTTTCACCCATATTAACAAACGCAATTGGTTTTATTGATCACACCTCGAGTCGTTCAAATTTTCAAAAATAGATGTCGCCCCCTCCGTGATTTTTCCCTATTGCCAACTGAATCATATCTTCCTTAAGCGGGAAGAAGAAAAAGATATTTTGTACTTAAAATTTAAATTTTGTGTCTTTTATTTTAAATATGAGTGACAAGAGGATTAAACTAATTCGAGAAAATTATATATTTATAATTAATTTGAATTACAATTTTATTAATGTTCAAGTTTTTATATTTCAATTTCGAAATATTACTTCGGCCCTGAACGAACGACGCTAATGCATTTTTATGAGACCTACTCGTTAATACGATACGTTTTTTGGAATCCACGCCCCTTGAAACACCTCCACACCATTTATTTTTCTAATCCACATTTTGAAAAATTTTGAAGATTTTTGAAGGCTTACAACCTTGCCAATTTTTTCGGGTCAGATATTTTTTTACTCCGATTTAAATGAAATTTTATTTCTAGATAGAGAAAGATAATTAGAATTGAGAAGAGCTGTTGGTTTCGTTCAAATTTGTTTTTTTTACATTTTTTAACGAATTATTGAGAAGTGAAACTTTCACCATTTTTTCAAAAAAAATTGAATTAACTCAGAAACTAAAAGAGCTAGAGCTATAAAAAGTTAAAAAAAAATTTTACAAAAAATTAATTTTTTTTTTAATTTTTGTAAACTAATTTTATTAATTTATTTTAATGCAGAAAAACAAAAATAATCGATTAAACAATTACTTTACTAGGAGTGTTCGGAAAGTTGGGTGGGATTACCCCCTCATTTTTTTTTTTTTTGATGGAGTACACAACTCCGTTTTTGTTTTTTATTTTTTTTTGTTGGATTTCTCCATTTTTGTTTTTAACACACGGAAAGAAGGAGTGATTCAGAAGCTGCGATGTTTGTTGCCGCATATCTAAGCGGCGGGATATTTTAATTATCGTCAATTTTAGTAGAACCAAACTTATATTCTCGTTAATTGCCTTTTGTTCCTCGCGTGTTTACCGTGGTTGTCTGCATCGTATTCGAAGAGCTCCCTGAGCCCTAGGTTGGGGTGTGTCCGCAGATCGCCGAACATCCGTTCTGCTCGGGCATTCAGAGTGTCTAAAACCCTGTCGGATTTTAGATCACTGAATATCCAACGTTTGGCCACATACCAAGGTAGGTTTGTGGCCACCCGTAAACAGATATTTTGCTGACTTTGGAGTTTTTTCCTATTTGTCCTGCACGTTTGTGTGTAAATATTATATAGTTGGGGGGATAATACTGCACCTTGGGGCACACCCGCTACCAATAATCCATAGTCAGATAGGATATGTCCCATCTTGACTCTGAAGTATCGTTTCTTTAGGAAGGAATCGATCAATTGAACTAGGGGTTTCGTGTACCCGAACTCCATCATTTTATATATTAGACCCTCGTGCCAAACTCTGTCAAATGCCTTACTGACATCCAGAAATACAGCTCCCGTCGACTGTCTGTGATTGAACCCTTGGGTTGCAAACTCAACCAGTCTAAGGACCTGCGTTTCTGTCGAGTGTTCGGCACGAAAACCGAACTGTTCAGCCGGTACGACATTTAATACCTCTTTTAAAATAAAAAATAAAAGCGCTTTAAAATTACTTTTTCCGCGATTTTACTCATAGCCGGTAATAGGCTGATCGATCTGTAATTTTGTGGAAAAGTGCGAACTTTATTTGGTTTTGCAATCATTATGACGTTTTTATCATCTTGAGCAAGATACTAAAAATTTGGTAGAAGTCCCGATTCTGAATCGATTTTAATTTATTTAATAAGGCAATTGTCAATTTTGTGATATTTGTGTGATTAGAAAAACGTTCATTTCATCGAAAAACAGACTTGTGCTCAAACTGCGCATGTCAGATGAATTTCCTCCAAGTATTCACTGGGATGAAAAGTTGTCGTCTAGACGATAAATATGAACGCAAAAGTATGTACACTCGGACAAACCGTCTAAATCCGAACGAAAGTTGACGTTTGGTGTGCACTCTGGACGTAAATCTGAACGGAGCCCTGATTTACAGATTGCCCTTAGATTGACATTGACAGGTAATGGCCCTTACATATACCGGCAATCCTTGTCAGTGCTAGAACCTTGGTGATCAGATCAGATGACAATTACTGATTGACAGATGACAGTTAGTAATTCAGATTAAGTTTGTAGACTACAATCAACGTTTATTAAAACTAATTATTGTTGTTTAACAAATCCTCTTTCAAAGGAAAAAATAAAAAGAGACTGATTTTTAATAATATATTTTTCCAAAATGTATATTTACACTGTTGGTATTGGCACTGTTTGAAAAATATATAGGTATTTATAAATATTTATGTACATAAATTATTATTTCAATAAAAAAAAAAACAAAAATAATACTTATAACAGTTTTAAACAAATTGAAATACACCACGAATGTTTTAAACTGACTGAATAATTTTTATATAAAAAAATATTTTCATCTGCATTAAAATGAAGTTTTAATAAATTTTGGGTAATCTCGTTGTAAAAAAACTTAAGGTTCAATATTATCCAGACAGTTTAAACTCAAATGTCTAGTTTCTTGTACCGATCAAACACAATATTTATCTTTATATCAGCTGCATAACATTTACACTAATTTGGCACTAAAAACCCGACAAATATCGGATAAATATAATTATAAAATATAATTGAGCTATTTATTTATAGATGGCACTCGGTTAATAAATGAGTATACGTAATTTCATATGAGATCATAAACAAACAAAAATATTGCACAATCTCAATGTAATAAATTAAAAAATATGTTTGAACGGTACAAATTCTTCATTCAACATTATTCAA
This sequence comes from Neocrepidodera transversa, assembly GCA_963243735.1. NCBI lineage: Eukaryota > Metazoa > Arthropoda > Insecta > Coleoptera > Chrysomelidae > Neocrepidodera > Neocrepidodera transversa. The sequence goes on from OY725337.1 coordinate 11,555,985, forward strand.
TTAGATCACAACATATAAGAGATTCTTAAGTCGTCACTTCTTGTCGTCTAACTTTGCCTTATCGAGCGAAGATGTCACCAACATGGGTTGACCTTGCTGAGTATTCTGATTTGGAAAAACTTTGTCCAGGTGTTTAAGTGACTCACTTAAAAAATTTTGGATCGCCGTAAGGGCAGCCACGATAGCGGGACTACCAAAACCGTGACTTATCAGGGAAAAATGAGTAAGATGCCTCTGGATTGACGGATCTAGAAGTATCTGCGGTCGAGTATTGCATAATGGTGATCTATCTTGGTTAAGTAGATCCATAAGTTCCTTGGTTATTTGTTTGGTAGCTTGAAGGAGTTCTTTTCTCCTCATCGTTTCTCCGTGTTGTCTCAGAAGGTACTCCGCCACCTGTACCATAAATCCAAATAAAATTTGCTAACTGAATATGAGTAAATACTAACCTGTCTGGCGGGAAATTCAGTCTCACAGACATATCCAAAATCCCTGGCCAAATGTATGGCTTCTCCTTCGACGAGTGAAGTGAGTAAAGTAACATTGGCAGCTTTTCGTCGCCCGGCTGGTAAATTCAAGCCGATTTTTTCCAATTTTTCCCTGAGTATTCTGCCTCCGTTTTTGCTTTTCGCTCTCCTTAGAACACCGCCAAGAAGTGAAGCGTTTAGACATTCCGGTGGCGATAATCTACGCTGTACTTCCCCCACTGTAACTTTATATTTCGACGTTGACGATAAAAGTGATAATCTACCAGGTACGGAACAAAATACATCGCTAGGTGACACCATTGAACCTCCACTATGGTCCTTTCCTTTTATATCTATAACAAATTGAACATTGAGTTATTGGAACTAAAAAATGAAAAATAATTACTTTTAAGTAATGGTAAGTCTGTGATGAATCCCGTGTTGTCATCTAGACCTCCTTGCGCTTCCTCTACGGCTTGTCCGAGAGCCTGGTGAAGAGAAAGGGGGTCGTCATGTCTTTGAGTTGAATAATCCGGTCGACCTCCTCCTGGTCCGGTACTGTAAGGAAAACTCGTACCATGAGCTAACTGACTCTGAAATTAAAGACAAAATAGATTAAGATAATATGAACTAAAAAGTAGAGTGTAAAATACTGATTAGAAATAAAATTTGCTACTAGATTAATTAATATATATCTAGGTAGTTTTAGATAGAAATGGGTCGGAAGTTAATGAATCTTTGAGGGGTTAATTAACATTTTTTCAAGTTTTGGACCTCGATGACCCTGTGCGAAAAGAGGATAGGGAAGCTGCAAAATTTTCGACCTTCCTCCGGTTTTTTCTCAATAACTTTTTACGTCTGTAACAATACCTTATTTAGGGGGATCTTAGTAACTATTTCGTGAGAATTCAATATATTGTAAATATTCACTTTAGAAATATTACCAGGATATATAAATCAATAGGACAAAGGCTGTCCTTCTCAGAAAGGCTTGCAGAAGGAAAAAGCCAAAATATGTAGAATTTCATCGTATTGCTTCTGTTATAAATGAATTGTGATGTAATGTTATTCAAATTATGGTTCATGCAAGGGTTTTATGGCGCCCTGGCATTTAGGATTTTTTCCTAACGTCGTCAGGGCATATTTGATAGAATTTATTCGACTTTTTAGATCATAAATTCCCGCTCGTTTGTGGAGGTCCGCAATTTTTACTCTTACAATAGGGTTTCTTTTAATATTGTACCCAGACACCTATTTCTAAGGATTTTAATACCGTTAGTGATGTAAATAAGTGAATCTAGGTCTTATGATTATTTGTACGTTCGACTACATATCGACCCTATCTGTGCCTATGTACATTTTGCGCTAAAGGTTAAAACAGGTAAATATTTGAATATACAATATGCGCTTCCTTTATATAAAAGTACCAATAAATAACTAACAAATTGAATTATTGTTTATTAATAGGAGAGTAGATAGTCTAGGCCACTCCGACCATAGGTATAGGGAATTTAACGTGTTAAAGAGAGAGGTATAGGAAATTCAGCGTTTCAGAAAGAGACGTCACATTTTAGTATGTTTTTTGACGATCGGTATTTTGAAACGTTAAAAAACGTTCGAAACGTCACATTTTACGACGCTTACGACGTTTTTTTGACGTTCAGTATTTTGAAGCATTAAAAAACGTTCCAGATGTAAAAATATTATGTGTGTAAAGTTAGCCCCCATTTTTGAAATTTTGAAAGTTGTTCAAAATTGTTCTAGAGTTGTACCAATTTGTTCCAGAAAATTATTCCTCAAACTTAAATATAAAGGGCGAAAAGCTCAAAAAACCATTTTTAGAGCTGGCTACCCATTAATTTTTTTTGATATTTATTATTGTACCAGATTTTTCTAGATCCAAATTTTCATGCCTTAAAAAAATTATTTAAGTTCAAAATCAATAAAAACCATTTGGGTTCAGCCCCCATTATTTTTTTTAAGTTTTTTTTGTTGCACTAGATTGTTCTAGTTGTTCTATTTCCCCACTTTTCTCTTGAAACTTTGTCAGTGTTATGACTCAAATTTCCCTCTTGTTCTATCAAAAATTTGCACTCATTTTCCGCCAAAATTTGTCACTTTTTAACTCACATTCCCCTCTTTTTTATTGAAAATTTAGTTACTATTTTGTATTAAAGTTCCCCTGTCTCTCAAAAAATTTCCCCTCTTTACTCTTGAAAATTTGTCAGTTTTTTTACTCAAATTTTCCTCTCTCTCAAAAATGTACCCTCATTTGCCTCCAACATTTGTCATTTTTTTCTCAAATTTCTCTTCTTTTCTCTTGAAAATTTGTCACTTTTAAAGTCACATTCCCCCTCTTTTCTCTGGAAAATTTCCCTTGTTTACTCTTGAAAATTTCTCTCCCTTTCTCAAAAAATCATAGTCATTTTCCACCAAAATTTGTCAGTTTTTTGTCTCAAATTTAGCACCTTTTCTCTTAAAAATTTGTCACTTTTTTAATTCACATTTCCTTTCTTTTTCTTGAAAATTTCGTCACTTTTTTGTATTAAATTTCACCCGTTCATCTCAAAAAATTTCCCCTCTTTTCTTCTGAAAAGTTGTCAGTTTTTTTACTCAAATTTTCCTCTTTCTCTCAAAAATTTACCCTCATTTTTGTCTCAAATTTCACTTCTTTTTTCTTGAAAATTTATCACTTTTTAACTCGCATTTCCCCTTAAAAATTTGGTGTACTATTTTGTGTTAAATTTCTCCTGCTCTCTCAAAAAATTTCTCCTCTTTTCTATGAAAATTTGTCAGTATCTTAATTCAAAATTCTCTCTCTCATTCTCTCAAAAAATTACTCCCATTTTCCTCCAAAATTTGTCATTTTTTTGTCTCAAATTTACCTTCTTTTCTCTTAAAAATTTGTTACTTTTTTAATTCACATTTCTTGTCTTTTCTCTTGAAAATTTCGTCACTTTTTTCAATTAAATTTCACCTATTTGTCTCAAAAAATTTCCCCTCTTTTCTCTTAGAAATTTGTCAGTTTTTTTACTCAAATTTCCCTCTTTCTCTCAAAAATTTACCCTCATTTTTTTCTCAAATTTCACTTCTTTTTTCTTGAAAATTTGTCACTTTTTAACTCGCATTTCCCCTTAAAAATTTGGTGTACTATTTTGTGTTAAATTTCTCCTGTTCTCTCAAAAAATTTCCCCTCTTTTCTCATGAGAATTTGTCAGTATTTTAAATCAAATTTCTCTCTTGCTCTCTAAAAAATTTACTATCGTTTTCCTACAAAATTTGTCAGTTTTTTTATCTCAAATTTACCTTCTTTTGTCTTAAAAATTTTTTTAATTCACATTTCCTCTCTTTCCTCTTGAAAGTTTCGTCACTTTTTTAGAATCAATTTCACCTATTCCTCTCAAAAAATTTCTCTTGAAAATTTGTCTGTTTTTTTACTCAAATTTCCCTCTTTCTATCAAAAATTTACATTTGCCTCCAAAATTTGTCATTTTTTGTTACAAATTTTCCTTCTTTACTCTTGAAAATTTGTCACTTTTTAACTCACATTTCCCCTGTTTTCCCTTGAAAATTTGTCAGTTTTTTTACTCAAATTTCCCTCTTTCTCTCAAAAATTTACCCTCATTTTTTGTCTCAAATTTCACTTCTTTTTACGTGAAAATTTGTCACTTTTTAACTCACATTTCCCCTCTTTTCTTGTGAAAATTTAGTTATTATTTTGTGTTAAAGTTCCCCTGTGTTCTCAAAAACATTCCCCTCTTTTCTCTTGAAAGTTTTTCAGTTTTTTAACTCAATTTTCTCTCCCTTTCTCAAAAATTTACCGTCATTTTCCTCCAAAATATGTCACTTTTTTATCTCAAATTTACCTTCTTTTCTCTTCAAAATTTGTCACTTTTTAACTTTTTTCACTTGAAAATTTAGTTACAATTTTATGTTAAAGTTCCCCTGTTCTCTCTAAAATTTCCCCTGTTTTCTCTTGAAAATTTTTCAGTTTTTTAACTCAAATTTCTCTCCCTTTCTCAAAAATTTACCGTCATTTTCCTCCAAAATTTGTCAAAAATATTATTGCTTAAATTCTTTGATAAAAAAAAGTTAAAAAAATATTTCGAAACTTTAATTTAACATTAAACAAAATATGTACTGAAGTTTGACTTCAATTGTTTTTATTTAATTTTTCCTTACGTTATTTTTTTAAAACATTTGGAACAATGATGAGAACAACTAGAACAATCCGGTACAATAAAAAAAATTTCGAACAAAAAAAATAAGGGGGGCCTGGACCCAAATGGTTTTTATTGATTATGGGCTTGAAATAATTTGGAACAATGTTCAGAATAACTAGAACAATCTGGTATAATAAAAAAACAATCGAAAAAAATAATCGGGGCTCTAAAAATCGCTTTTTTAGTTTTTCAGCCATTTCATCCTCACGTTTGTCCTATATTACCAAAATTGTAAGTAGGCAAAAAGGTATTTAAATCATACTAAAAAAATAAATAACAACGTCGGATAAAATTAAATGCGGTTTTTGGATTAGATTATAAGATAACCAACCGCTTATTTACCCTCCTTGGCTATCATCTCGTTGAAGAGTATTGAGATACTTGAAATTCCGTCAGAAAATTCTTAGTCTCGGAACTATGTCAAGATATCACAAATATTCTAGGACCCCACCAACATCTTAACATTTAGATCGATTTCTGAACTTGGTCATAGTTTCCTACATATTTTAGGTTAATAGTGTAGCTATTTATACAGTGTGGTAATGTTTTTTTGATAAAAAGTAAATTTATTTAGATGATTTCGCAATAAAATTTTCTTAACATAACGAAAACAAGCCAAATAATTTCTGCGAAAAAAACTACAGTCTATCATAATCAAGTGAACAAAAAATGGAAGAATAATTGTATTTTGTCCCTCAAAATAACGATATAGTTAACAAAAGTTAAGGATCGAAATTTTCCAATTCGAGAAAAAACCACAAATTTTAGATAATAAAAAAAATTTTTGGTCCAACTTTTTCCGGAATTTGTCCCTCATTAGGTGGTTTTAACAGTGCAATGGTTAAGAATGTTATAGAGACAAAAGTTTATTCGGATTAGAAAGTTGTAAACAGTTGAATATCAGATAAATTTTTTGTTTTTTATCTGCAAAATTCCTTTAGAAAACAATTTTTATACGAAGGAGACAAAAATAAACCAATGTAAGATCATTTTTTTTTGTATAAAAAATTGGGCAAATTTGAGCATTTTTTGTCGAACTTTTTCTGGAAATTGTACCTCAGCAAAAGGATTCTCAAGTAGATCAGAAATTAAAAAAAATTGAAAGATTACAATTTTATACAAAAAAAAAATTATAAATGTATTTCTTTTTATAGAAAATTCGGGAAAAGTTAAGTGATAATATTTTCGTCCATTTTTTTTTGGCAATTTTTTTTATTAATTAATTTTCACGGTGGATCTGTTAAAAAAATGAGGGGACAAAAATAAAGCAAAATTTACCTTAATTTTTTTTATATACAAAAAAACCACAAATTTTAGATAACAAAAAAATTTTTGTCCAACTTTTTCCGAGATTTGTCCCTCATTTGGTGGTTTGCACAGTGCAAAGGATAAGAATGTTATAGAGACAAAAGTTTATTAGGATGAGAAAGTTGTAAATAACTGAATAAGATTTGTCTGTCAACAAGATTATTTATACAACAAAACATGTGAAAAATATTACAGAAAAAATCAAAATATCAGATAACTTTTTTGATTTAAAATTTTCATTTTTTTATCAGCAAACTTCCTTTGAAAAACGATTTTTATAGTGGAACTACGAAGGGGGCAAAAATAAACCAAAGTAATATAATTTTTTTATATAAAAAAATTGCCAAATTTGAGAATTTTTTGTCCAACTTTTTCTGGAATTTGTACCTTAGCAAGAGGATTTTCAAGTGGGCCAGAAATTAAACAAATTGAAAGATTACAATTTTTGGACAAAAAAAAATTTATAAATGTATTTCTGTTTATAGAAAAATCTGTGATATTTTTTTCGTCCATTTTTTTTGAAAATTTTCTTTATTAAAGGATTTTTATCGTGGACCTGTTAAAAAAATGAGAGGGACAAAAATGAATCAAATTTTTTTATATTGTCCAACTTTTTTGGGAATTTGTAGATCAAAAAATATTTTGGATTTTGTATCAGTCAACAAAATTACGGGGACGAAAAAAATACACCAACTAGGAAAAAGTCAAAAATATCAGATCTATTGTTTTGGTATAATTAAATATTTTTTTTTTGGGATGAAAACGATTTTCAAGTGGATCAGGTATAAAATTAGAAGGACGAAAAATACAAACCAGAGAAATATGAAAAGTACAGCAGTCAGACAATTAATTTTGATTATTATTAAAAGGCAACGTCGCCCAGGGTAGACAACACACTAATATAAAATTTAACTAATTCATCAATATTTGTATAGAGAATTCAATGTGTTAGAGAGAGAGAGAGAGAACGTATCTATCTCCGTTACTATTGGTCCAAATTGAAATCTGAAAACGGCATCGGCTCTGGACTTCAGGTACTTCAGCTCCGTCTGGTCTAGTTTTCAGCTCTCTTAATTTGGGCCAATAGTATTGCAAATAGATACGTACTCTCTCTAATACATTGAAGTCCCTATACAAATATTGACGAACGAGTAAAATTTTATGTTAGTGTGTTAATTGTCTGACGCTGTAATTTTCATATTTCTCTTGTTTGTATTTTTCGTCCTGATAATTTTATACCTGATCCACTTGAAAATCGTTTTCATTTCAAAAAAAAAAGATGGTAGTCAATTTTTATAATTTAATTATACCAAAATAATGGATCTGATATTTTTGCCTTTTTCTAAAACGTTTTCTTAGTTGGTGTATTTTTTCGTCCACCTAATTTTGTTAACTGATCCAAAATATTTTTTGATCTACAAATTCCAAAAAAAGTTGAACAATAAAATGATAAACAACTTTTCCTCAAAAAATAATATTTCGTTTTTGATAAAAACCATCCACTTTTTTATTGAAAATTTACTCCTGTTCCACTTAAAAATTATCTTGCTGAGGTACAATTTCTAGAAAAAAAAAATGCTTAAAAACCTAATTTTGTATATAAAAAAAATTAACTTAAAATTTGTTTTATTTTTGTCCCCCTCATTTTTTTCACAGGTCCACTGTGAAAATCCTTTCCTAGAGAAAATTTTCAAAAAAAAATGGACCAAAAAAATATTCCAGATTTTTCTATAAAAAGAAATACATTTACAAATTTTTTTTGTATAAAAATTGTAATATTTCAATTTTTTTAATTTCTGATCCACTTGAAAATCGTCTTGCTGAGGGACAATTTCCAGAAAAAGTTGGACAAAAAATGCTCAAATTTGCCCAATTTTTTTACAAAAAAAAAATGAACTTACATTGGTTTATTTTTGTCTCCTTCGTATAAAAATTGTTTTCTAAAGGAATTTTGCAGATAAAAAAATGAAAAAAAAAACATTAAACATTTTCCAATTTTTTTAAATCAAAAAATTTATCAGATATTTTGATTTTTTCTGTAATATTTTTTCACACGAATAAACTGTTTCGTTGTATAAATAATCTTGCTTTTTAGACCTATCTCACCCGAACAAACTTTTGTCTCTATAACATTCTTAACCATTGCACTGTGAAAATCACCTGATAAGGGACAAATCTAGGAAAAAGTTGGACAAAAAATTTATTTTGTAATCTAAAATTTGTGGTTTTTTATTGAATTGGAAAATTTCGTTCCTTAACTTTTGTTAACTATATCGTTATTTTGAGGGACAAAATACAATTATTCTTCCATTTTTTGTCCACTTGAGTATGTAATTTTAGAGTATTGGAAGAAAAAAACTTAAAACTTAACTTAAAAATCATCTTGCTGAGGTACAATTTCTAGAAAAAAAATTCTTAAAAGCCTAATAATTTTGTATATAAAAAAAATTAAGGTAAATTTTGCTTTATTTTTGTCCCCCTCATTTTTTTAACAGGTCCACCGTGAAAATCCTTTAATAAAGAAAATTGTCAAAAACAAATGAACGAAAAAAATATCATTAAACTTTTCCAGATTTTTCTATAAAAAGAAATACGTTTATGAATTTTTTTTTGTATAAAAATTGTAATTTTTTATTTTTTTTAATTTTTAATCCACTTGAAAATCGTCTTGCTCAGGTACAAGTTCCAGAAAAAGTTGGACAAAAAATACTGAAATTTGCCCAATTTTTTATATAAAAAAACGAACTTACATTGGTTTATTTTTGTCCCCTTCGTAGTTCCACTACAAAAATCGTTTTCTAAAGGAAGTTTGCAGATAAAAAAATTAAAAAATTAGGTATTTTGATTTTTTCTGTAATAATTTTTCACACGAATAAACCGTTTTGTTGTATAAATAATCTTGTTGACAGCTGATAGAAAAATCTTATCCAGCTTTTTACAACTTTCTCACCCAACAAACTTTTGTCTCTATAACACTCTTAACCGTTGCACTGTGAAAACCATCTGATGAGGGACAAATCTCGGAAAAAGTTGGTCAAAAAAAATTTTTTGGTATCTAAAATTTGTTGTTTTTTATTGAATTGGAAAATTTCGATCTTTAACTTTTGTTAACTATATCGTTATTTTGAGGAACAAAATACAAAAATTCTTCCATTTTCCAGTTATTTTTGGTATAACGACTTTTGGAACATTTTTTTTTTAAATTTCAACATGAAATTAAGTTAATTATAAATACATATAACCTCAATCAACATCGTACTAAATTTAAAAATTAATGATACGCTTAAAAATTGTGATATTGAACTTTTCAAAAAGAAAAAAAAATAATATTTAGTGGTAATTCTCGTATTTAACAAAAAATTTTTGTACATATATAAAAAAATCCGTCAACAGTTCATTTAGCCATTGTGAAAATATTAGAAAAATAACGTACCTTTTGTAATATAATAAATAGGTGTAAAAATAGACAGTTCACTTCAATATGCGTTTTTATACAGCTTTACAGCTGTTTGGTCCTTCGATAATTACTTGATGTTAACACGTCGACTGCCATAATAATTTTTCCAAATATTTATCGATTCTTAATCATATTTGTTGATGTATATTAAACTTTGTTTAGAATAAAATGAGACCATCTCCAGATAGAGACTTTTTAGATTATTAAATTTGAACTTGATCTTAAATTCGACATTTTACAAATTACCGCTAGGTACAAGGCCAGAAAACAAACTTTTTTTTCACAAAATCTTGTTAAAACCAACTTACAACATGTGTATGGCTACCATCTCCATCTCTCGGCCTTAAACCTAACTGGTTATAATGGTGGAGTCCGGAAAGGCCCCCATAAGGATCCGTGAGGTACTCTAGGTGCTGCTGAGGCGGCGGGCTGGGCGGGTGGTGGAACGGTGGCGGGAAATATGGCGGTTGAAAGTCCGGTTGTGGCAGCTGATGCTGCATGGCTGCTGCCGCCGAGTGATGTAACCCAGAGGCGGCTCGGTGATGGGCGGCTGAACCTCCGGCGGCATAACCGCCTCCGGGCGAACCGCCGCTCAACGTCAAGGAACCATGTCCGGTGGCCGTGAGACGGTCCTGGAAAATAAAAAAAATATATATGACTAAATATTTTTTATATTATTATTGTATTGTATTAATGTATTGAATCAATCATTTGAGTAATAAAACTGTGTGAAATCTAACTGTATTTTTTTTTATTTTGATGGATACATGCAATGTATTCATTATTCATCATCAAAATTCAAAGTTCAATCTTGTTTGTAACTAATATTTATTCCGACTCCTCCCATTTACAGATAAACAACGAATAGTAATCCAACTTTAAATTTGAGTAAGGTAATCAATTATATGATGTGAATATAAAATACTAAAGGTGGGCAAGTTTTTGATTTTTATTCGAAGATATTTTTTGATATGAAATTTTTTAGTTTTAAATATTTTTTTTTATAAAAAAACTTCTTTAGTTCATATTAAATATTAAAATATGTATCTAATAAATACTACAGAACAAGTATCTATTATTAACCAAGTCGCTATTTTTTATTCGGACCCCGAAGATTAATAGTAACGCGAAATAGTTATTTTCCTAACAAGTGCGGAAAGTTATACTTTTCCGCACGCAATTGCATTTGCCTGAACGACGCGAAGCGGAGTTCGGGCATGCAATTAAGTGGGGAAAAGATACTTTATGCAAGTGTTAGGAACAATATTTTTTCTACAAGCGCCTAGAATTAAAAAAAAATTTTAGCAAAAAGTATTTTTTCTACAAGCGCGCGGAAAGTTATTTTCCGCTAGTCTCCCTATTTTCCACTATTTTCCCATACACTTCCATATTTTCAATATTTTTTCCTTTTGTTCCTATTTGTACTTATTTTTCCCTATTTCCCTATTTTTTCTTTTTTCCCCTATTTTTAATTATATTCCCCATTTTTCTTTGTTTCCCTATTTTGCCTAATTTTTCCTCATGTTTACCTATTTTTCCCCAATTTTACCTATTTTTCCCATTTGCTTATAATTTTCCTGGTTTCATTATTTTTTCCGTTTTCCATCATATATTTCTATTTTCCCATTTTTTCCTATTTTCCCCCATTTTTCACTATTTTTCCATCTGTCGCTATTTTTCTACAACTTTCCTATTTGTCCCAATTTGTACATATTTTTCTCAATTTTGCCTTATTTTTTCCATTTTTTTTCCTATTTTCCCCTACTTTTTTCATATTTTTAACTATTTTCCCCATTTTTCTCTGTTTCCCCATTTTCCCCAATTTTTTATATTTCTTTAAATTTTTCCTGTTAATCATTATTTTCTTCTGTTTTTTCCTATTTAACCCTATTATTTTCTAATTTTAACTATTTTTCCTGTTTTTCTCTATTTTCCCTTTTTTTCCGATTTTTTTCCTATTTATTCCAATTTTTCCTAATTTTTAATATTATTCGTTATTTTTACCTAATTTCCCCGTTATTACCTGTTTTGCACTATTGGTTCCTAATTTTTTATTATTTTTCCCAAATTTTCACTATTTTCCCCATTTTTTCCCTATTTTTTCCAGTTTCCTATTTTCTACTATTTTCCCCGTTATTCTCTCGTTTATCCATATTTTCCCCTATTTCTCAATATTTTTCTGAAATTTTCCTAAATTTTCTTATTTTGCCAATTTTCCCAATTTTTTACTACTTTTATCAAATTTCCCTATTTTTCCCTGTTTTGTCCTATTTTACCAAATTTTCTACCTTTTTTTTCCCTATTTCAATATTTCTTACCATTTTTCCCAAGTTTTTCTATTTTTCACTATTTTTCCAAAGTTTTCCTAGTTTTTTACTATTTTGCCTTATTTTTTCCAATTTTTTTACCATTTTTCCCTAGATTTCTCTTTTTTCCGTTATTTTTTCTAACTGTCCTTTTTTTCAATTTTTAATAGTTCTTTCCTGTTTTCCATTATTTCTCCTATTTTATTTATTTTTCTTATGTTACCCAATTTTCCTCATTTTTCCCACTTTTTCCTATTTTTAACTATTTTCCCTATTTTTCTCCATTTCATAAATAGGAAAAAAAGTAGGGATAAGTGGACAGAATAGGAAAAAAATAGGTCCAAATAAGAAAAATACGGTAATTCCCCTATTTTCCTTGTTTTTCTCTATTTCCGTCCATTTTCTATATTTTTTGTTGGTAGAATCGGGCATTAGTTTTTCCAGAGTATGCGTAAATAGTTCAAGGTCACTAGATTTTGACCCCACCATATCAACTAGCTTTCGCTTCTTTTTGATCAAATATTCTGTGGTTATGTTATATTAGTTATCTGTCACCTGTCACAAAATTTTTTGGCCTTCAAACATCAAAAAAATTTCACCGGTCTTCGCTTATTGGTAAATATGCTAAAATATGAAATAGTTCTCAACAAAATACTAAAAAAATGAGGTTAGAATTCACCATTCCCTTACTAGGTGACTGTTAAGTTGGAGAAATTTGGATTAGGGCTATCATAGACCGGTTTAGATGAAGATTTGACTTGGTGGAATTGAAATCGACCCCTAAGCTAAAGATATTCTCTACCCTAGCGTTAAGTACTAAAAATGTTGGTGGAATCGGGCATTAGTTTTTCCAGAGTATGCGTAAATAGCCCAAGGTCATTAGATTTTAATCCTACTACATCAACTAGCTGTCGCTTCTGGTTGATCCAATAATCTGTGGTTATGTTATAATAGTTATCTGTCATCTGTCACAAAATATTTTGCCCTTTTATTCTGCTGTCATGTAGTGCTCATGTCTCTTTACTCCAATATCTTTTCCTACATATACGCATGTATCTTTTTAAAAAAGTAGTGACTAGTTATTAACTAACTGAACAATTCGTAAACATTAACCCTGTGTCTAACATCGTCTTCTTTTATTATTCCGGAAACACTTCAATTTAAATACATAACCCCTGACCGAATAACCCGGGCAGCTGAGGCCTTAAAAGAAAAAGAAGAAGTTTTAGCTCTTCGAACAACAAACAAATTTCGCCCGTCTTTGCTTCTTGGTAAATATGTATTATTTGTACGGAGTTTCAAAAATTTTTAGCAATCTGCTTTATGTATGTTATTAACCGGTTTGAATGTGCTTTTTTTTACTAATTTTCGGTGTGTAATATAACTTTATTATGTTTAAAAGTGTCGTTCGCTATTCGTGAATATTGAAGTTATAATAAGTGAATCGGAAAGCAGTAAAGAATCTTGGTGAGTAATGTTATGTATGATTTATTTATCAAATTTTAATATCTTTGATATAAGCAAAAAAAAAGAGACAAGCTGTATGCAAGCTTATCAATATACCGACTATGCATGTGTTAGAAATGGGGAATGGGGTAAGATGGGGGAGAATTCAAAAGCTAGTTTGCATCCAAGATTTTGCATAAAGGCATTCCATAACTTGCCCTTTTACCTACTAAATATTTCAGTCAGTCTTGTGATATTAGCCAACATGTATAGAAGTAGAAATATTCAATTAAATAATTAAAATTATTATTGAATTATGTGCAGTTTTTCTTTATAAAAAATGTTTATGAAGTTAAGTCCAGTGGTGTAGTTAATTTTTTTAAGAAGGTACCTACAAAAATTAATTGTTTCGATAATGAATAAATTGATTATAATTTTCACTTGTATGATATGTAAGAACAATAATAACAATGAACATATAAATATTTTTATCATTTTTTGATAGTTTCTGTCAGTTTTTACCAATTTTGAAATTTTTTTTTATTAATTTTGAACAATTTCTTAACCTTTATTTTAGCAATTTTTGGACATTTTTGAGCATTAATGAAAGTTTCCAATTTTTTTTTATTAATATTAGTATTTTTCTTAAATTTTTTTAACAATTTTTGATAGTTTCTGTCAGTTTTTAGCAATTTTTTTTATTAATTTTGAACAATTTCTTAAATGTGTTCAGCAATTTTGGACAGTTTTAGGCATTTATTAAAGTTTCCAATTTTTTTTTGAATATAAACATTTTTCTTAAATATTTTCATCAATTTTGATTATTTTTTAAATTAATTTTGAACAATTTCTTAACTGTTTTTAGCAATTTTGGACAGTTTTGGGCATTTATTAAAGTTTCCAATTTTTTTTTATTACATTAAACATTTTTCTTAAATGTTTTATCAATTTTTGACAGTTTCTGTCAGTTTTTAGCAATTTTGATTTTTTTTAATTTTGAACAATTTCTTAACCGGGTTTGGCAATTTTGGACAGTTTAGAGCATTTATTAAAGTTTCCAATTTTTTTTAATATAAATATTTTTCTTAAATATTTTCATCAATTTTTTACAGTTTCTGTAAGTTTTTAGGAATTTTGATTTTTTTTATTTATTTTGAAGAATTTCTTAACTGTGTTCATCAATTTTGGACAGTTTTGAGCATTTATGAAAGTTTCCAATTTTTTTTATTAATATTAGTATTTTTCTTAAATTTTTTTAACAATTTTTGATAGTTTCTGTCAGTTTTTAGCATTTTTGTTTTTAATTAATTTTGAACAATTTCTTAACTGTTTTTAGCAATTTTGGACAGTTTTGATCAATTGTAAAAGTTTCCAATTTTTTTTTACTAAAATTAGCTTTTTTCTTAAATTTTTTTTATCAATATTTGACAGTTTTTAGCAATTTTGATTATTTTTTATATTAAATTTGAACAATTTCTTAACTGTTTTTAGCAATTTTGGACAGTTTTGATCAATTATAAAAGTTTCCAATTTTTTTTATTAAAATTAGCTTTTTTCTTAAATTTTTTTTTTATCAATTTTTGACAGTTTTTAGCAATTTTGATTATTTTTTATATTAAATTTGAACAATTTCTTAACTGTTTTTAGCAATTTTGGACAGTTTTGATCAATTATAAAAGTTTCCAATTTTTTTTATTAAAATTAGCTTTTTTGTTAATTTTTTTTTAATCAATTTTTGACAGTTTTTAGCAATTTTGATTATTTTTCATATTAAATTTGAACAATTTCTTAACTGTTGTTAGCAATTTTGGACAGTTTTGAGCATTTATGAAAGTTTCCATTTTTTTTTTGAATATAAACATTTTTCTTAAATATTTTTATGAATTTGTGACAGTTTCTGTCAGTTTTTAGCAATTTGTATTATTTTTTTTTATTCATTTTGAACAATTTCTTAACTGTGCTAAGCACTTTTGGACAGTTTTGAGCATTTATTAATGTTTCCAATTTTTTTTATTAATATAAACATTTTTCTTAAATATTTTTACCAATTTTTGACAGTTTCTGTCAGTTTTTAGCAATTTTGATTATTTTTTTATTAATTTTGAACAATTTATTAACTGTTATTAGCAATTTTGGACAGTGTTGAGCATTTATTAATGTTTCCAATTTTTTTTATTAATATAAACATTTTTCTTAAATATTTTTACCAATTTTTGACAGTTTCTGTCAGTTTTTAGCAATTTTGATTTTTTTTTATTAATTTTGAACAATTTCTTAACCGGGTTTAGCAATTTTGGACAGTTTTGAGCATTTATTAAAGTTTCCAATTTTTTTATTAATATAAATATTTTTCTTAAATATTTTCATCAATTTTTGACAGTTTCTGTCAGTTTTTAGCAATTTTGATTATTTTTTTTTATTAATTTTGAACAATTTCTTAACTGTGTTCAGCAGTTTTGGACAGTTTTGAACATTTATGAGTTTCCAATTTTTTTTATTAAAATTAGCTTTTTTCTTAAATTTTTTTTATCAATTTTTGACAGTTTTTAGCAATTTTGATTATTTTTTATATTAAATTTGAACAATTTCTTAACTGTTTTTAACAATTTTGGACGGTTTTGATCAATTATAAAAGTTTCCAATTTTTTTTATTAAAATTAGCTTTTTTGTTAAATTTTTTTTTTATCAATTTTTGACAGTTTTTAGCAATTTTGATTATTTTTTATATTAAATTTGAACAATTTCTTAACTGTTTTTAGCAATTTTGGACAGTTTTGATCAATTGTAAAAGTTTACAATTTTTTTTACTAAAATTAGCTTTTTTCTTAAATTTTTTTATCAATATTTGACAGTTTTTAGCAA
Organism: Neocrepidodera transversa; assembly: GCA_963243735.1. Classification (NCBI taxonomy): domain Eukaryota; kingdom Metazoa; phylum Arthropoda; class Insecta; order Coleoptera; family Chrysomelidae; genus Neocrepidodera; species Neocrepidodera transversa. The sequence continues at coordinate 11,572,054 of OY725337.1, forward strand.
TTTTGATTATTTTTTAAATTCATTTTGAACAATTTCTTAACTGTTTTTAGCAATTTTGGACAGTTTTGAACATTTATGAAAGTTTCCAATTTTTTTAATTAAAATTAGCATTTTTTTTAAAAAATTTGTATCCATTTTTGACAGTTTCTATCAGTTTTTAGCAATTTTGATTATTTTTTTTTTAATAATTTTGAACAATTTCTTAACTGTGTTCAGCAATTTTGGACAGTTTTGAGCATTTATTAAAGTTTCCAATTTTTTTATTAATATAAATATTTTTCTTAAATATTTTCATCAATTTTTGACAGTTTCTGTCAGTTTTTAGCAATTTTGATTATTTTTTTTATTAATTTTGAACAATTTCTTAACTGTTTTTAGCAATTTTGGACAGTTTTGAACATTTATGAAAGTTTCCAATTTTTTTAATTAAAATTAGCATTTTTTTTAAAAAATTTGTATCCATTTTTGACAGTTTCTATCAGTTTTTAGCAATTTTGATTATTTTTTTTTTAATAATTTTGAACAATTTCTTAACTGTGTTCAGCAATTTTGGACAGTTTTGAGCATTTATTAAAGTTTCCAATTTTTTTATTAATATAAATATTTTTCTTAAATATTTTCATCAATTTTTGACAGTTTCTGTCAGTTTTTAGCAATTTTGATTATTTTTTTTATTAATTTTGAACAATTTCTTAACTGTTTTTAGCAATTTTGGACAGTTTTGATCAATTGTAAAAGTTTCCAATTTTTTTTTTACTAAAATTAGCTTTTTTCTTAAATTTTTTTTATCAATATTTGACAGTTTTTAGCAATTTTGATTATTTTTTATATTAAATTTGAACAATTTCTTAACTGTTTTTAGCAATTTTGGACAGTTTTGATCAATTGTAAAAGTTTCCAATTTTTTTTATTAAAATTAGCTTTTTTATTAAATTTTTTTTTATCAATTTTTGACAGTTTTTAGCAATTTTGATTATTTTTATATTAAATTTGAACAATTTCTTAACTGTTGTTAGCAATTTTGGACAGTTTTGAGCATTTATGAAAGTTTCCAATTTTTTTTTTGAATATAAACATTTTTCTTAAATATTTTTATGAATTTGTGACAGTTTCTGTCAGTTTTTAGCAATTTTTATTATTTTTTTTTATTCATTTTGAACAATTTCTTAACTGTGCTAAGCACTTTTGGACAGTTTTGAGCATTTATTAATGTTTCCAATTTTTTTTATTAATATAAACATTTTTCTTAAATATTTTTACCAATTTTTGACAGTTTCTGTCAGTTTTTAGCAATTTTGATTTTTTTTTATTAATTTTGAACAATTTCTTAACTGTGTTCAGCAGTTTTGGACAGTTTTGAACATTTATGAGTTTCCAATTTTTTTTATTAAAATTAGCTTTTTTCTTAAATTTTTTTTTATCAATTTTTGACAGTTTTTAGCAATTTTGATTATTTTTTATATTAAATTTGAACAATTTCTTAACTGTTTTTAGCAATTTTGGACAGTTTTGAACATTTATGAGTTTCCAATTTTTTTTATTAAAATTAGCTTTTTTCTTAAATTTTTTTTTATCAATTTTTGACAGTTTTTAGCAATTTTGATTATTTTTTATATTAAATTTGAACAATTTCTTAACTGTTTTTAGCAATTTTGGACAGTTTTGATCAATTGTAAAAGTTTACAATTTTTTTTACTAAAATTAGCTTTTTTCTTAAATTTTTTTATCAATATTTGACAGTTTTTAGCAATTTTGATTATTTTTTAAATTCATTTTGAACAATTTCTTAACTGTTTTTAGCAATTTTGGACAGTTTTGAACATTTATGAAAGTTTCCAATTTTTTTAATTAAAATTAGCATTTTTTTTAAAAAATTTGTATCCATTTTTGACAGTTTCTATCAGTTTTTAGCAATTTTGATTATTTTTTTTTAATAATTTTGAACAATTTCTTAACTGTGTTCAGCAATTTTGGACAGTTTTGAGCATTTATTAAAGTTTCCAATTTTTTTATTAATATAAATATTTTTCTTAAATATTTTCATCAATTTTTGACAGTTTCTGTCAGTTTTTAGCAATTTTGATTATTTTTTTTATTAATTTTGAACAATTTCTTAACTGTTTTTAGCAATTTTGGACAATTTTGATCAATTGTAAAAGTTTCCAATTTTTTTTACTAAAATTAGCTTTTTTCTTAAATTTTTTTATCAATATTTGACAGTTTTTAGCAATTTTGATTATTTTTTAAATTCATTTTGAACAATTTCTTAACCGTTTTTAGCAATTTTGGACAGTTTTGAGCATTTATGAAAGTTTCCAATTTTTTTAATTAAAATTAGCATTTTTTTAAAATTTTTTTATCCATTTTTGACAGTTTCTATCAGTTTTTAGAAATTATGATTTTTTTTTATTAATTTTGAACAATTTCTTAACTGTTTTTAGCAATTTTGGACAGTTTTGAGCATTTATTAAAGTTTCCAATTTTTTTATTAATATAAACATTTTTCTTAAATATTTTCATCAATTTTTGACAGTTCCTGTCAGTTTTTAGCAATTTTGATTATTTTTTTATTAATTTTGAACAATTTCTTAACTGTGTTCAGCAATTTTGGACAGTTTTGAGCATTTATGACGTAGGCGTTTTTTATTGGGCGACGTAGGTGACGTAGATGTTTTTTATTGGCCGCATTTTAAGGACAAATGCCATAGAACTTTCATGTTACGTTATTTTTTAATTATAAGTAGAACAAACGATATTAAGCTGAGAAGCATGAATGCATATTCTTTGATCTTTGTCAGTTGGCCGGGAAGAGGATTTTTCAAAAATTATGTCCTTATATATAAGGATCTTTTTCCCACAGAAAAAATAGTTTCTTGGGGGTTATCTAGCTCGTTATATGTATTTAAAGAAAGCTTTTTTTCTAAAATTAAAGAAAATGATAATGATGCTCGTAGTAATGAAGTTGATGAATTTTTTATGTAGGTTGGGTTATTTTTTGTTATTATTTTCATATTTTTTGCAAAAAAAACATATAATTTTTAATTAGTGGTTTTATTGTGCAAATATGGAAAAATATTTTTTGAAGGGTTGGAGGGGAATTTCATGAGACCGCCGGGATTTTTTTTAAATTTGTTTGTTTGGAAGTTTTGTTTACTTACGAAAAACATTTTTTTTTGTTTTTATGACGATTCAGTATAAACTGCATTTTTTCCCTTTTTTCTAATTTAATAGAAATTATTGATATCATTTATTAGTTCTTTTAATTTTATTTTGGTTTTTTTTGCAGCATCTTCTCTCTACGTGAACTATTTTGGTAAGTTTTTACTGCATGTTATTTATATATTTCTCGAATCTGAGTCGTATAGAATCAAATTTGTATTTGCTCCATAAGTCAATCGAAAATAATCGCGAAAAACCATTATTTTTCACAGTGCTGCATAGTTAGTTTTATTTTTTGGTTATACGAGTGCAAATTTTTTAAATTAATATGGATCGTTATATTGTAATTTACTAAAAAAAGTTTCAAAACTGAAACATATACAAATATACTGACTTTTGAAACTAATTTATGAAAATACTCAGTTAAGGTTTATTTTACCCTGACAAAAATTTACTACAATTTTAAAAATTTTGTGCAGTACTTTTATGAATTTTAAGAGTCTGTCGCCGCTAGTCGTTTGCAAGGGTGAGGGGAAATTTTTAAGTGAAAAGAGTGAAAATTTAGTTCCAAAAATACAAATGTTTAAGAAAAAAAGTGACTCTTTTTAAGAGAAAAGGGGGGACATTTTCAAGAGAAAAGACTGGAAATAAGTACCAAAAAAAGGCAAAACATTTGAAGATGAGTTTTATCGAAAAAACACATTTTTGAAGAAAAAAGAGGGGGTAATTTCAAGAAAAAAGAGGGAAATTAATGTCCAAAAAATGCAAATTTGAAAAAGAAAAGAAAATTAAAAAAAAAATGCCAATTTTTAAGAAAAAAAGTGTCTCTTTTTAAGAGAAAAGGGGGGAAATTTTCAAGAGAAAAGAGGGGAAATAAGTACCAAAGAAGGGCAAAACATTTGAAGATGAGTTTTATCGAAAAAAACACATTTTTGAAGAAAAAAGAGGGGAAAATTTCAAGAAAAAAGAGGGAAATTAATGTCCAAAAAATGCAAATTTGAAAAAGAAAACAAAATGCCAATTTTTAAGAAAAAGAGGGGACATTTTCAAGAGAAAAGAGGGAAAAAATGCAAAAAATTTGAAAATAATATTTCTAAAAAAGTGTCTTAATTTTTTTAACAAAAAGTGCCAAGATGGAAAAACAAAAGTCAAAAGTGCCATTTGTTTAGGAATAAAACGGGAAAACTTTCAAGAGAAAAGAGGGGAAATTTGTGAGAGAAAAGAGGGGAAATTTGTGAGAGAAAAGAGGGAAAATTTAGGTCCAAAAATACAAATTTTGGAGAAAACAAAAAAGACCAAAAAGTGAAATTATTTCAAGAGAAAAGAGGGGAAATTTTTGAGTAAAAAGAGAGGAAATTTAGATAAAAACTTCTAATTTTAGAAGAACAAAAAAAGTGTCATTTTTACGAGAGGGGAAATTTGTGAGAGAAAAGAGAAGACATTTAGGTCCAAAAATGCAAATTTTCGAGAATACAAAAAAGACAAAAAGTGCAATTTTTCAAGAGAAAAGAGGGGAATTTTTTTAAGCGAAAAGAGTGAAAATTTAGTTCCAAAATTACAAATGTTTAAGAAAAAAAAAATTTAAAAAGTGACATTTTTTTAAGAGAAAAGGGGAGAAATTTTCAAGAGAAAAGAGGGGAAATAAGTACCAAAGAAGGGCAAAACATTTGAAGAGAGTATTATCGAAAAAACTTATAAAGAAAAAAGAGGGAAAAATTTCAAGATAAAAGAATTGAAATTAATGTCAAAAAAACGCAAAGTTGAAAACGAAAACAAAAACTCAAAAAAATGCAAATTTTTAAGAAAATGAGGAGAAAAAAGTGTCTAATTTTTTGAACAAAAAGTGCCGAAATTTTCAAGAGAAAGATGGAAAAACAAAAAGACAAAAAGTGCCATTTTTTTAGGAATAAAGCGGGAAAATTTTCAAGAGAAAAGAGGGGAAATTTGTGAAAGAAAAGAGGGGAAATTTAGATCCAAAAATGCAAATTTAAACAAAATTAAAGACCAAGGAATGCTATTTTTTCAAGAATGAAAAAAAAATGAAATTTAGCTTAAAAAATGCAATTTTTTGAAAAAAAAAAAGTCAAGAGAAAAGGAGAAATTTTTGAGTGAAAATAAGGTAAATTTAGATCCAAAAATACAAATTTTTAAGAAAAAATAAAGACAAAAACCGCAATTTTTTTCAAGAGAAAAGAGTGGAAATTTTCATGAGAAAAGTACCAAAAGTGCAAAAGAGGATAATCGAAAAAATTTATATTTTTGATGAAAAACAGGAAAAATTTTCAATAAAAAGTAGAGGAAAAAAGCACTAAAAAAGTGCAAAAAATTTGAAGAGAGAAATGTTTAAAAAAATGTAATTTTTTAAAGAAAAAAGAGGGACAATTTTCAAGAGAAAAAGGGGAAAAAACTAAATGGCAAAAAAATGCCATTTTTTTAAGAAAAAAACGGGAAAATTTTCAAGAAAAAATGAGGAAAAAAGTACCCGAAAAATTCAAAAAATCTGAAAAGACAATTATTGAAATAATTCACATTGTTGAAAGAAAAAAGAGGAGGAGACATTTTCTTATAAAAAGAGGGGAAAAAAGTATGCAAAAAAATTTAAAAAGAAAATTACACCAAAAATTCACATTTTTTATTAAAAAAAAGACAGGAAAGAAATTTCTAATATTTTCCTGTGTATGTGTTCTTTAATCTTGTTAATGAAGAAATAAAACAAAAAAAACACAAAGAAGAATCAAATAACACGTAAAAAAAATGAACATGAAAATTTTAGTAATGTAGTTAAAGGCTTTGAGAGAAAATTTTCCAATCTAAAAATATCTGATTGCATAATCTTAATCAACAAAAAATGGCCATATCTAGAAGCTTCCCCTGATAGCGTAACATCTGATGATCAAGGGCGTAGATATGGAAGGGTAAAAGGGGGTAATTACCCACTCCAGGATACCAAAAAAGAAGTAAAATATATGAAATATATTTGTCTAAAAGTATCATTACATCTCCCAAGAAAAAAATTACCCCCCCCTAGGCAAAAAAAGTTACCTACGCCCTTGCTGACCATAGTTTAATACAAAATAAGTGTCCCAAAATTATGCAAAATTAAAGGACGATTTTAGGTGTAAATACAATGTTAAAAATTATTTATAAAAACTTGAAAATAGAAGCAAATAGAGTAAATAATAACACATAATTAGCGGAAAAATAGTATGTTGGTCAGAACCAATTTTTATTAGTAATTACCTGCCAATCTATTCAAATAACTAAAAAAAACGTATTTCGAAACTACTCCATTACACGTGAGCTTAATTAATTTTAAGTAAATAAAAAAAACTAGTATATCATCTATTAAAAAAAAAAAAACTAGATCATTATAACCAAAAATCTCATTAAGATCTAAATTACAGTAACACGTATATGTATGGAAAATAACTGTTAGATTTTCAGTTGAGACAATCAGTTATATGTTTACAAGAAAGGATGTAGAAAGATCATGTTAGAGGTGGATGTATTGATTTTAACACGTTAACGACACGGTGTGGAATATTCTAATATTTTTTCTAATAAAAAAACTGAAAAATCACTGACAATTTTACTGAGATAAAACTGCTGGTTACTGACATTTTTAATTTTTATTATTCTTTACGTACCTAGGCTAGGTTATAAAATTCTAACAAAATTTAAAAAATCAAGCGATATGATTCATTTATTTTCGTTAACAAAATAAACAAAATTTAATAATTTGTGGATAAATTTCACTGAAAAATTATACAGAATTTACAACCATATCTATATGTGTTCTTAAAATTATATTTAAAATTAAATATTTAAAATTATATCCAATATCGTTATTATTTAGCAACTCGTTTTTTTTTGTATTGTTATTTCATTTTGTCCAATATTTTAAACTTTTTCTTGTTTTTTTTTGATCTTTTCCCATTTTTCAAAATTTTTTTTTGGTTTGTTCTGATTTTGTTGTTTTTTTAATTTTTCCTTTTTTTTCTCATTGTGATGTTTTTTTTCTATTTTTTCTGTTTCTGATTATTTTCAATTCGCTTGAATTTTTTTAAAATTTTTAGATGGTGACAATTGCTTTCCAGTTTAATTGCAGTTTTTTTCGATTTTTTGCGATTTATTTGCAATTTTTTCTGATTATTTGTATTTCCAATTGTTTGTGATGTTTTTAATTTTTTCCCATTGTTTTAAATTTTTTTGCTGTTTTATGCGATTGTTTGCTGTTTTTTCTCGCTTTTTTGCATTTTGTTATTTACAATATTTTTGATTTTCTCTCTTTCGACTTGTTCTAGTTTTTTTTTATTTTTCAAATTTTTTTCTGTTTTGTTCTGATTTTTTGTTTTTTTACTGATTTTTTAAAATTTTTTCCTAATTTGTCCTATTTTTTTTCTCATTTTGATGTTTTTTTTTCTATTTCGTCTGTTTCCTGATTTTTTCTCATTTTATTCTTATTTCTCTTTGATTTTTTCGATTTATTTCAATTCGCTTGAACTTTTCAATTTTTTAATAAAAAATTTAGATGGTTACAATTGTTTTCCGGTTTTTGTTTTTTTTTCGATTTTTTGCCATTTTTTGCGAGTTGTTGAGTTATTTGCAATTTTTTTCACATAATTTGTATTTCCAATTGTTTATGATTTTTTTAATTTTTTTGCTGTTTTATGCGATTTTTTGCGGTTTTTTTTTTCGATTTTTTTTGGAATTTTGTTTCGATTTTTTTGAGATTTTTTCTGATTATTTGTATTTCCAATTGTTTGTGATGTTTTTAATTTTTTCCCATTGTTTTAAATTTTTTTGCTGTTTTATGCGATTTTTTGCTGTTTTTTCTCGCTTTTTTGCATTCTGTTATTTACAATTTTTTTGATTTTCTCTATTCAATCTTTTCAACTTTTTCTTTTTTTCTCGTTTTTTTCTCCGACTTTTTCTAGTTTTTTTTTTCATTTTTCAATTTTTTTTTTCCAATTTTTCCTTTTTTTTCTCATTGTGATGTATTTTTTCTTCTGTTTCCCGATTTTTTCTCATTTTATTCTTACTCCTCTCTGATTTTTTTCGATTTATTTCAATTCGCTTTTTTAAATTTTTTTTTTAATTTTTAGATGGTTACAATTGTTTTCCGGTTTTGTTTTTTTTGCGATTTTTTCGATTTTTTGCGATTTTTTTTGCAATTTTTTTTTCAACAATTTGCATTTCTACTTTTTTGTGATTTTTTATATTTTTTTCCCATTTTTAAATTTTTTTTTCTATTTTATGCGATATTTTGGGTTTTTTATTTTAGATTTCTTTTGGTATTTTATTTCAATTTTTTTGAGATCTTTAGCGGTTTTTGTTTTTTTCTTGCTTCTTTGATTTTGTTTACAATTTTTTTGATTTTCTCGTTTTTTCGTATTTTACAATTTTTTTTTCATTTTCTATCCAATAATTTCAACTTTTTCTTTTTTTCTCGATTTTTTTCGACTTGTTTTAGTTTTTTTTTTTTCAATTTTTTTTTCTGTTTTGTTCTGATTTTTTGTTTTTTTTTGACTGATTGTTTTTTTAATTTTTTCCAATATTTCCTCTTATTTTCTCATTGTGCTGTTTTTTTTTTCTATTTCTTCTGTTTCCTGATTTTTTCTCATTTTATTCTTATTCCTCCCTGATTTTTAATTCGCTTGGATTTTTTCAATTTTTTTTTTTAATTTTAAGATGGTTTCAATTGTTTTCCGGTTTTGGATTTTTTTGCGATTAATTTGTATTTTTTTAAAAATTTTTCTCATTTTTTAAGTTTTTTTTGCTATTTTTTTGTTATTTACAATTTTTTTGATTTACTCGTTTTTTCGTATTTTACATTTTTTTTTCATTTTCTATTTAATCTTTTCAACTTTTTCTTTTTTTTTCCATTTTTTTTTCTCATTGTGATGTTGTTTTTTTCTATTTCTTGTTTCCTGATTTTTTCTTATTTTATTCTTATTCCTCTCTGATTTTTATCGATTTAGTTCATTTCGCTTGAAATATTTTAGATGGTTTTTTTTCTAGTTTTTTTTATCACTTTTCAGAATTTTTTTTTCGGTTTTCTGATTTTTTGTTTTTTTTTACTGAATTTTTTTAATTTTTTCAGCTTTTCCCTTTTTTTTTTCATTGTGCTGTTTTTTTTCTATTTCTTCTTCTTCCTGATTTTTTCTCATTTTATTTTTATTCCTCTGATTTTTTTCGATTTATTTCAATTCGCTTAAATTTTTTTATTTTTTTTTTGTAAATTTTTTATATAGTTACAATCGTTTTCTGGTTTTGGATTTTTTTGCGATTTTTTTCGATTTTTGCGATTTATTTGCAATTTTTTCCGATTATTTGTACAATTTTTTAAATTTTTTTCCCATTTTTTTGCTATTTTATGTGTTTTTTTTCGATTTTTTTTTGGAATTTTGTTTCGATTTTGTTTCAGATTTTTCAGCGGTTTTTTTTCGTGTTTTTTTTTTTGTTTTTTTTTTGTATTTTGTTATTTACAATTTTTTTGATTTTCTCGTTTTTTCGTATTTTACAATTTTTACATTTTCTATCCAATATTTTCAACTTTTTCTTTTTTTGTATTGTTTGTCCTCAAAATTTGGAAAAACTACGGAAAACTACATAAACATATTTTGCGCGCCCTCTAGTGGCGCAACTATTGGAAATTCTGGAAAAACTATAATACAATAATTGTGCACTAAAGTGTATTGTTTATCCTTAAATTAAAAAAAAAGGCAAACAAAGTGTTTGGCAGTTATCGTGGAAGATTACACACAGATACACAGATAGACCTTACTCTTGGAATGGTTTCAATCTTCTTGGGAGATATTTCCATTGATATCTCAATTTTTTTTACTCGTTCATTATACTTTCCCTTTAGTTGGACCGGGAAAGAATAATTGAAGATTATTGATTGATAATCAATAAAAAAAATATCGAAGGTTGTCAAAAATTTGTTATTTAAAAAAATCTAAAAAAAGCATTATTATATTGGGAAATGAAATTTTATTTATAAGAAATGTTTGTTTAATTGAAATGAAGAAAAAAAAAAGCAATATTATTTAATAAAAATTAAAAAAAAAATAAGAAATAAAGATTTGAAAAAAAAGAAGTTACAAATTGAGAAGTCAGAATAGAGAGCGAAAGTAAAATTCGGAGACAAAAAAATAAATAGCAAGAGAGAGAGAGGTAGCAGAAGGAAAAAAGAAAAAAAAGAAAATTACAAATTTTGTTATTTTTTATAATATTGTATTTTTCATTTATTTATACTTGGAACAAGAATTTGATTTTCTTAAAATGATGGTTTTTAATTTCGTAATCACCCTGTAAATAACGACTTTTCATTTCATCAAATTCGAGATACTCTGTAAGAATAATAATAATAATAATAATAATAATAATAATAATAATAATACTCGTCCTACATTTCACCCCCTTACGAGTGAAACCCAGAAAGCCAATGGCTTGTGCGGGGAAGGAACGGCTATTATTATTATACTCTAAAAAGAAATTTTGAAATTTGGCCACTTCAACACCCTGTATATAGGTAACTAATCATAGGATTTAATTGTCTCCATACACTTTTAATAATTTCTAAAAGTTTAAAAAAAATCAACCGCAAAAATGTAATAGAGTACCTAAAAAAAACTATGTGGTATTTTTTTTCAGTAACAAACATTTTTGTCTGGATTTGAATAATATTTACGGAAATTTGAATTCTATTAAAAAAAATATATATTTAATATTATATCAATTCCAATATACCGATTCAATAATAACAGTCCCATCTCTATTCCTGAGATTCGAGTTGTTGGTCGAGCATGTGGGGCCCTGGGGGGGCTATCTGGGTGTGCACTTGCCTGACGGCATTCCACTGTGCTTGGGGCAACTTAGTACACCTTTTGCCGAGAGAACAGGTACGGATTTCGGATTTCCTTGCTAATGGAATTCAGGCCATCGGTCATCTTAACGTGGAGACAGTCTGGGGCTAGTCGTGAATCATATTTTCGTTAAGCCAACGGACTTTATATATTCGTTGAAAAAAATCGTGTCACAAATATTTTTGTCAATAGAAAATGGTTTGCAATTATTCATTTTTTTTTGTTTAAAATATAAATATAGAAAATTATTAAAACTGAAAAACAACGATCAGTCTTGGTATCTCTTTTCTTTTGGTTATGGGTTTAAAATGAGGAAGATCAAATTAAAAATTTCAAATTTTATGTACATTTTTTTCTCAAAAATGATAATTTTAGGTAAAATTTAAAATCAAAAACAGAAGCATTTTTTTTGATAATTAATTTGGGTCATCGAAAATTAGTTTTTGCAATTGATCTTATTTAATTTCATGAAAATATTTTTTTCTACAACCCTTTAGGATTTTCGGGATCATTTTTTATTAATTTTGATTAATTTTAACAGTCGATAATTATTTTCTGATCATTTTTGGAACCTTCGGGATCATTTTTTGTTAATTCTGATTATTTTTAACAGTCAAAATTATTTTAGATCGTTTTTGGACTTCAAGGATCAATTTTTGTTAATTTTTAACACTCAAGAATTATTTTTATAGTTTTTGAATCTTCAGGATCATTTTTTTGTTAATTCTAATTATTTTAAGAGTCTACAATTATTTTCTGATCGATTCTGGATTTTCGGGATAATTTTTTGTTAATTCTGATTATTTTTGACAGTCAACAATTATTTTTTGATGAATTAAGGATTTTCGGGGTCATTTTTTATTAATTTTGATTAATTTTAACAGTCGATAATTATTTTCTGATCATTTTTGGAACTACACGATCATTTTTCGTTAATTTTTACAACTCAAGAATTATTCTAATCATTTTTGAACCTTCGGGGTCATTTTTTGTTAATTCTGATTATTTTTAAAAGTCAAGAATTATTTTATGATCGTTTTTAAACTTCAAAAATCAATTTTTGTTAATTTTTAACAGTCAAGAATTATTCTGATACTTTTTGAATCTTCAGGATCATTTTTTGTTAATTCTAATTATTTTTAAGAGTCAATAATTATTTTCTGATAAATTTAGGATTTTCGGGATCATTTTTTGTTAATTCTGATTATTTTTAACACTCAAGAATTATTTTCTGATGAATTTAGGATTTTGGGGATCATTTTTTATTAATTATTCTGATCATTTTTGAATCTTCAGGATCATTTTTTGTTAATAATTTTAAAATTTGGGGTGGTCATTTAGGACCTATTTTTGAATTAGATGACATAAAAATCCAAAATAGCGGAATTCCGGTTTCTTTAAAATTTGCGTAAAAACTGAATTTTTAAATGGAACACCCAGTATATTTTTACATATTTGGATTCTACAAGTCAAAGTAAAAAAAAAAGGAAAAATAGGGAAAAAAATTAAACTAGAACAATAGAGAATTATAGGGACACATACGGACAAATATAGCGGAAAACAGGAAAAATATAAAGAAATGGGAAAAAATAGAGAAAATAAGGAAAAATTGAGAAAAACAGGGAAAATAGTTAAAAATAGGGAGAAGTAGGAAAAATAGGGGAAAATAAGGAAAATATAGCGAAACAATTACAATTAGGGAAATATAAGCAAAAATAAATAAAACAGGAAAAATAATGGAAAACACACTAAAGAAATAGAAAAAATGGGAAAAAAAGAAAAAACAGAAAAAATAGCGGAAAATAGAGAAAAATGGAGGAAAATGGAGAAAACGAGGGAAAATAGTGAAGAATTGGAAAAAAAGGGAAAAAACAGAGAGAATCCAGAAAATAGTGACAAATAGGAAAAAAAGGGTAATAAAGAAAAAAAAATAGAAAAAATAGCTTACAATAGAGAAAATTGGTAAAACAGGGCAAGACAGTGAAAAATATTAAAATTTCGGAAAGACATTAAAAGATGGGGAAAAACATGGAAAAACTGAAAAAAAGTAGTGAAAAAATTGGGGAAAGTAAGAAAAACTGGGGAAAATTGTGATATTTTGTGAAAAATAAGAAAAAATAGAACAAAATAGGGCAAATCAGGAAAAAATTGGAAAATTTGGTACAGGAAAAAATTAGAAAGAAAATAAGGTTTAAATAAGGAAATAGAGAAATATAGCAAAAAATAGAAAATAATAGGGATACATGGGGAAAAACAGAAGAAAGTAATGAAAAACAGGAAAAATATGAAAAATAGGAAACAATTGGGAAATATATTCCAAATAGGAAAACAGAGAAAAATGGAGAAAATAGTTAAGAAAATAATGAAAAAATAGAGAAAATAGGACAAAGTAGAGAAAAATAAGTACAAATAGAAAAAAATAGTAAAATAGGCAAATGGATGGGATAAATAGGGAAAAATCAGGAAAAAATAATGAAAAACAGGCAAATTAAAAATTGGGAAAAGTAAAAAAAAATAATGCAAAATAAGGAATAAATATAACAAAATCAGAAAAAATATTGAAATTAGAAATAAATAGGGGAAAATAAGAAAAAATGGTAAAAATAGATAAAAAATAGGGACAAATAGGAAAAAACAGGAAAAATAATGAAACGAGAAAAATAGGAAGAAATAGAAAAAATATGAAAATTAGAGAAAAATACAGAAAAATATAAAAAAATGAGGAAAAGCTGGAGAAAATAGGGATAAAATACTGAAAAATAAGGAGAAATTGTGAAAAATAGGAAAAAATAGGGGAAAATAAATAAACCTGGTAGACTTTCAATTAACAAAAAAAATTAAATTACACTAAGAAAAATATTAAATATTTAAAAAATATATAAAATTACGTGGGAATTGCATTTTTGATTCAACATTGTTTCATAAATAATATAAATTTTAATAGGTATGTCATCATAACCGTACCCGTTAAAATATTCAATAAATGTACCTGTAAGAACGAGTTAATCGATCGACTATTTAATTTTATCCCAATCATTAAACAAGTCTATTCGGCCAATGATCTCAAGCTTGACGCTCAATCAATTTAATTAAAAAAAAAATTATGATGATGATTATAAATATTCAATTTTTTTCAAAATACAAAATCAATACGCACATCGATTATTATCAAGTAAAAGAAAAACTCAATAATACGCCGAATGGCCACTGTAATTACGATCGCCCGGTAGCTAATTGCGCGCCGTAGGTCGGGCTCCCGCTCACGGTGAGCCCCGAGGCAACGCGTGAGGCGTGTGCCCCATTCCTTCTTTATTCTTTAGCTCGCTTTCGCCCTAGGCAAAGCAAAACAGCTTCTGGCCATCGGATTTTCCTTTCTTGGTCGTCTTTTTTTGTACTAAATCACTGTAAGTCACGTATAGGTAGCGCAACAAGCGATAATCACTGTTCTTAGGGATAATTCCGGTTAAAATACTCCAAGATATAGATTGATTAGCCATTGATGGCTATACCCGGTTCATTAATTATATATCTGTATTTTTTATTTCTTCACCATCTTCCTGCATTTTTATAATATTTCTGTTACACTAATAAAGAAAGCATTAGTTAAATATAATAATAGGCTTCGGTCATCAACTAAGATGAAATGTAAGATTATAATATCCGGTAAAGTATTGAAAAAATTATTTTTTTAAGTTCCAAATAAAACAGAAACCAACAAACATTGTATTTGGCTACCAAAAATTGATTATACAATCAAAGTAATTGAGAAGAAGAAATATGAAATCTGTCGAATGTCATTTACTACTGAGAAGTCCAAGAAATTAAGCTGAAAAGCCCAGACTTAAAAAAGTAAAAGAAATTGAAAAACTGTCAAATGTCAATATTGACAGTTGTCATTGACAATTGTGACGTATTTTATACTGTTTTTGCTTAATGATATAAATTATATATTCTCTACCTTTGTACTTTTTTTCACTTCCTTCTTATATCTTTAAATATTATCTTTAACTAATTTGACATCCTTTAATATCCTTATATCTTTATTGATAAACATTTGCATGTTTTTTTTATCTTTTTAATTAGTTTCCTTAATACGGGTTAATTCATCAGTATCGTAAGAATTAAATTTGTTGTAAAGTTAATCATTATTCATTCATTATTGGTAGGCTGAGCTTCGTTTTTTTTCTACCCCTTATTATTAGGAATTATCTTTTATCTTTTAAGACGTAATGTATTATGTTTTTGTCGAGTAACAAAGTTGTTACTATTTATCTTATCTTACCTTGAAATTATTTATAATGATAATTCAGTTTGAGTATTTAATTATATTCAGTTATAATTGGTAAATATTTCATTTATCGCTATTTTCTTTTCACATTAATTTCTTTTAAATTTTATTTGTACGTCCATGGTTTCTAAAAATAAATATGTGTAAATTTAGTAGTTCCCTTTTTGGGAAATATTGCTTGGCATTTTTTATTTTTTTTTTAGCCTGGCTAACTAGTTGTCTCTTTTATTGATGCGTATGAAATAAATTTATATAGAATGTCTCATTGAATTTAAAAATTTTCTTTTGTCGTTTTCATGTTAATAAATATCTAATTAATGGATTTAAGAAAATATATTTCCCCATCTCATATTAATATATACATCGGTTTCGGTTTAATTTAAAATTTTATAATTACCTTTACCTAAATTTATACTTAATTACTTATGATTCTTATTTACATTATCATAACTTAATTGACCTTTGTGCAAGTTTCTTTTTCCCTCCATTTATCGCTTTTTTAAATTTCTATTCTCTTTTTCATTTTCATACATTAAAAAAAAAAACGTTCTTCTTCAAAATTTTATACTTTTCCACTAAATTTCATTTTAATTTTTTTAAATAATTTTAAATTTCAAATTCGTAATCTTCAAATTATTTTGGATAACCGAATGCAAAAATCTTGTCGACTCGGTCACGAAGAAAGACTAATCCCTCAACAGGTAGAAATTCCTATTAAAAGTTGCCCTAGGTAAACTGGGGAACCCTCCCGCGGGGTATGCGCTGTTGCCAGTGCCGTCGTCTACCATATACACTGAGACAGGTTTCCAGTTTCAACTTTTAATTACTTTTAGTGGCACTCACTGAGCTTAATGAGATTTTATTCGTTGTCGATTTGATTCATGTATTTTCAAAACGTAAACAAAATAAATAATATAATTGGAATTTATCGCATCCAAGTAGGTATTAGAATTAAGGGTATAGGGAAAGTATAAAGTTTTTTTAAATTAAAGTAATATTAATTTTTTAAACATGTTCATTACGCTATTGGCTTGTATAGATTTTTTCCTCATGAATGATTATTTTAAACATTATTTTATTGTTTCCTAATTCTTCTCTTTAAAAAGTTACTTATCTTCTATTCTATTTCTGTTATTTTTATTAATTATTATGCATTATTTTTCTTTTTTAAGTCATTTTTTAATTTTGATCCTGGTCATTTATTTGGAATATTTTTTATTTGGGACTTGAGAACGTGAGCTTTGCTAACAGAACCTTTTTCGTGTGTTTTGCGAACACGCATACCTGGAATTAATGTAAGTGTTGACCATCGGTGGGATTTGCGAATACGCTTAAGATTAGAGTTATAAAACTAATAATATATAATATTATTGAAAAAATTGAAAAACTGTTTAAATATTCAAAAAACTATTCAAAAACTGTTTAAATTTAATAAAAACTGTTAAAAACAATCAAAAATAGTCACACATTTCTTAAAATTAATATAAAAAAAATCTAAAAATTGAAAATCTGTTTAAATATAAAAAAAACTGTCAAAAATATTTAAAAACTGTTTAAATATATCAAAAACTGTCAAAAATAATCAAAAACAGTCTCACATTTCTCAAAATGAATAAAAAATAATCGAAAAATTAGAAAACTGCTTAAATATTTTAAAAAAAATGTCAAAAATATTCAAAAGTTGTTTAAATATATCAAAAAATGTCAAAATTAATAAAACAGTCTTACATTTATCAAAATGAATAAAAAAAATCGAAAAATTTAAAAACTGCTAAAGTATTCAAAAAACTGTCAAAAATATTCAAAAATAGTCCCACATTTCTCAAAATGAATCAAAAAAAAATCCTAAAATTGAAAACTGTTTAAAAATTAAGAAAACTGTCAAAAATATTCAAAAACTGTTTAAATATATCAAAAACTGTTAAAAATTATCGAAAACAGTCTCACATTTCTCAAAATGAATAAAAAAATCGAAAAATTGGAGAAATGCTTAAAAATTCCAAAAACTGTCAAAAATATTCAAAAATTGTTTAAATATATCAAAAAATGTCAAAATTAATCAAAAACAGTCCCATATTTATCAAAATGAATAAAAAAAACGAAAAATTTGAGAACTGCTTAAATATTCCAAAAACTGTTAAAAATATTCAAAAACTGTTTAAATATATCAAAAACAGTTAAAAATTATCGAAAACAGTCTCACATTTCTCAAAATGAATAAAAAAATCGAAAAATTGGAGAAATGCTTAAAAATTCCAAAAACTGTCAAAAATATTCAAAAATTGTTTAAATATATCAAAAAATGTCAAAATTAATCAAAAACAGTCCCATATTTATCAAAATGAATAAAAAAAACGAAAAATTTGAGAACTGCTTAAATATTCCAAAAACTGTTAAAAATATTCAAAAACTGTTTAAATATATCAAAAACTGTTAAATATTATCGAAAATAGTCTCACATTTCTCAAAATGAATAAAAAATCGAAAAATTGGAGAAATGCTTAAAAATTCCAAAAACTGTCAAAAACTATTTAAAATATCAAAAACGGTTAAAAATTATCGAAAACTGTCTCACATTTCTGAAAATGAATAAAAAAAATCGAAAAATTGGAGAACTGCTTAAATATTCCAAAAACTGTCAAAAATATTCAAAAACTGTTTAAATATATCAAAAACTGTTAAAAATTATCGGAAACAGTCTCACATTTCTCAAAATGAATAAAAAAATCGAAAAATTGGAGAACTGCTTAAATATTCCAAAAACTGTCAAAAATATTCAAAAACTGTTTAAATATTTCAGAAACTGTCAAAAATAATCGAAAACAGTCTCACATTTCTCAAAATGAATAAAAAAAATCGAAAAATTTGAGAACTGCTTAAATATTCCAAGAACTGTCAAATATATTCAAAAACTGTCAAAAATAATCAAAAACAGTCCCACATTTCTCAAAATAAATATAAAAAAAAATCGAAAAATTGAAAAACTGTTTAACTATTAAAAAAAATGTCAAAAATATTCAAAAATTGTTTAAATATATCAAAAAAATCGAAAAATTGAAAAACTGATTAATTATTCAAAAAACTGTCAAAAATATTCAGAAATTGTTTAAATGTATCAAAAAATGTCAAAATTAATCAAAAACAGTCCCACATTTATCAAAATGAATAAAAAAAATCGAAAAATTTGAGAACTGCTTAAATATTCCAAAAACTGTCAAAAATATTCAAAAACTGTTTAAATATATCAAAAACTGTTAAAAATTATCGGAAACAGTCTCACATTTCTCAAAATGAATAAAAAAATCGAAAAATTGGAGAACTGCTTAAATATTCCAAAAACTGTCAAAAATATTCAAAAACTGTTTAAATATTTCAGAAACTGTCAAAAATAATCGAAAACAGTCTCACATTTCTCAAAATGAATAAAAAAAATCGAAAAATTTGAGAACTGCTTAAATATTCCAAGAACTGTCAAATATATTCAAAAACTGTCAAAAATAATCAAAAACAGTCCCACATTTCTCAAAATAAATATAAAAAAAAATCGAAAAATTGAAAAACTGTTTAAATATTAAAAAAAATGTCAAAAATATTCAAAAATTGTTTAAATATATCAAAAAAATCGAAAAATTGAAAAACTGATTAATTATTCAAAAAACTGTCAAAAATATTCAGAAATTGTTTAAATGTATCAAAAAATGTCAAAATTAATCAAAAACAGTCCCACATTTATCAAAATGAATAAAAAAAATCGAAAAATTTGAGAACTGCTTAAATATTCCAAAAACTGTCAAAAATATTCAAAAACTGTTTAAATATATCAAAAACTGTCAAAAATAATCAAAAACAGTCCCACATTTCTCAAAATTAATCAAAAAAAAAATCAAAAAACTGTTTAAATATTCCAAAAAATAATGTGAAACTTAATAAAGATTTGATATTTATTAAATTTGTTATTCTTTTAACTGTTTGTATATTATACTAAAAAAAATAACAAATTTACAATAAATAAAGAAACTGTCGATATTATTTAAATAATCTTAATTTAAATATGCTAAAAAAAATAACCGGCCGATATGCAACTTTTTTATTTAACGGCCGAAATGGGAACGGCCGAAGTGGTACTAAATCCGCAAATCCCACGATCCCCATAAACTGACCGAGAGTATACCAGGTATATGTTCGCAAATCCCACGGTTCGCAAAGCCCACATCACCGTAATTATTAAATTATTTGTAGAGCAACAATCAGTAAATAATTTTTCATACCTGTTTTAATAATACCTGTATTCATTAATTAAAATTAGTTTCAGACAAAAACCAGTATTAAAATACATACAAATTTTTAACAAATGTAAAGTTGTTACCTTAATTAACTTTCGGAAATATAGAATTTATATAATATAGCGATAAAATTGTTTCGATTAATAAAATCGAAATTTAGTAGTTATATATTAAACATAAATTATTTCTGCATACATTTCAACCAATATTATTATTATTACATTACACTTTTTACATGTAATGTACAAACAACATATTTATTAGTCACATTTATATGTAACATTTTGTATTCATCGATTATTTCCAGGAATTATCCAATATTCATCAGTTGCCGATACAACCTATAATAAAGTATAATTAAGGATTATTAAAATCATGTGTTGATTGTTACTTTTTGTTTATTTCTTTAGCATGTGAAGTTAAATATTCCACGTATTTTTCTTTGTTCGTCACTAACCACAGAAACAGATTTTTTTTGTCAAAGTAAAAAAAATGGAAAATTAATTACAGATTACAGATTTTGTCAACTATTGTAATAATAATAATAATAATAAAATTAATTATGATAAATCGTTCTTAAAAGAAAATAAATTATTACACATAAATAGTGGGAAAAAATTATTTTTTATGTTTTAATACGAATACAAAAAAGTATCATTGAGTTATGAGTACATCAAATCTTATTTATCTCTAAATAGCTATACAAGATTTTTTAAATTCCCCTCTTTTGGTCTCTCTCTTTTCTCAAGGTCACAATTCTTGCCAAAAATTTTTATTTACATTATTTTTTATTCCTCTTTCAATGGTATAAATTTCATTTTAATATATTTATTTATTTTTGTTTTGAGATATAAAATGTATTTTTGTCTTTAAATTTTTCGGTTTCATATCGTTTAACCCCTGTAACATAAAAAAACTATCAACGTTATTAAAATTTGCTGACTGTTGATAGAAAGAGAAAACCATATTCTATATTTACAAACTTTTTCAAAATTTTAGATAAAAAATTGTGGTTATGAGAAAAGGGTGAGACCACAAGTATCAAGATTTTTTAATTTCCCCTCTTTTGGTTTCTCCCTTTTCTCAAGGTCACAATACTTGCTAAAAAATTTTGAAAAAATTCGTATTTATATTATTTTTTATTCCCCTTCCAATGTTATAAATTTCATTTCAAAAATTATTTATTTATTTTTGTTATGAGCTATAAAATGTATTTTTGTCTTTATATTTTTAGTTTTCATATCGTTTAACCCCTGTAACATAAAAACTATCAACGTTATTAAAACTTGCTGACTGTTGATAGAAAGAGAAAACCATATTTTATATTTAGAAATTTTTTCAAAATTTTAGATAAAAAATTGTGGTTGTGAGAATAGGGAGAGACCACAACTATAAAGATTTTTTAATTTCCCCTCTTTTGAGTTCTCCCTTTTCTCAAGGTCACAATTCTTGCTAAAACATTTTGAAAAAATTCTTATTTATACTATTTTTTATTCCCCTTTTAATGGTATAAATTTCATTTTAATATATTATTTATTTATTTTTGTTATGAGATAGAAAATGTATTTTTGTCATTAAATTTTTAGTTTTCATATCGTTTAACCCCTGTAACATAAAAACTATCAACGTTATTAAAACTTGCTGACTGTTGATAGAAAGAGAAAACCATATTCTATATTTAGAAATTTTTTCAAAATTTTAGATAAAAAATTGTGGTTGTGAGAATAGGGAGAGACCACAACTACAAAGATTTTTAATTTCCCCTCTTTTGGTTTCTCCCTTTTCTCAAGGTCACAATTCTTGCTAAAAAATTTTGACAAAATTCTTATTTATATTATTTTTTATTCCCCTTCCAATGGTATAAATTTCATTTTAAATATTATTTATTTATTTTTGTTTTGATATATAAAATGTATTTTTTTCTTTAATTTTTTTAGTTTTCTTATCGTTTAACCCCTGTAACATAAAAACTATCAACGTTATTAAAATTTATCGACTGTTGATACAAAGAGAAAACTAAATTCTATATTTACAAATTTTTTCAAAATTTTAGATAAAAAATTGTGGTTGTGAGAATAGGGAGAGACCACAACTACAAAGATTTTTTAATTTCCCCTCTTTTGGTTTTTCCCTTTTCTCAAGTTCACAATTCTTGCTAAAAAATTCTTATTTATATTATTTTTTATTCCCCTTCCAATGGTATAAATTTCATTTTAAATATTATTTATTTATTTTTGTTATGAGCTATAAAATGTATTTTTGTCTTTATATTTTTAGTTTTCATATCGTTTAACCCCTATAACATAAAAACTATCGACGTTATTAAAACTTGCTGACTGTTGATAGAAAGAGAAAACCATATTCTATATTTAGAAATTTTTTTTGAAAAAAGAACCTAAAATTGCTGGTACCCAACAGTAATTCAAACAACTTTTATTCTCTACAGACGAGTCTACCACCTTACTAATAATTCCCATAGCCTACTTAGTAATTTTATTACAACGCATTTACCTATCTGACGCGGCCTTTTTTAATAAATAAAAAAATTGTTTGTATATCACTTATTTTTCGGAATTTTTTAAATCTAACAAAACTGTTGCACTTGGAAATTTATGAAACAATCAAAAATTATAATCTTTCCATTTAAGAAAAAAAGTTGATATCACTTCCGGTTCAACTGGAAGTGATATTTTTATTACTGTTAGTCTAAAACTATCCTATCATTGTCTTTTTTTATTGTAATAAACATATTTCTTACAAAATGATGCATTCTTTATAAAATCAATTAAATTATCCACAAAAAATATATGTACGCGGTACGAAGTTAGAAATTTAAAGGTAGCGGTATAGTTCTTCCATTATCAGTTTGAGGTCACGTGCTACTATAAAAGTCACAAATGATAGTGCATATAAAATTTGTATAGGGAGAAAAATGAAGTAATAAAATAAAATCATTCCTTATACAAAAAAATTTTTACAGTTTCTTATAAGACAAATAATAATTTAGGTAAATATATTAAAATGTAAATGTATGTAAATCTTTGTTTTAAATTCGGCATCATCAATATTATCATCCGTATTATTTGCTGTTTCAAATGGTCGCCAAAACGCATTCTGATTATACAAACCTTAATAAATAAACTAGTATTAACACACACTACCCCTATAATACCCGACTTGAGGGCGACACTGTTCGTAGAAAAGTTATGGTCAATTTTTCCAAGAAGTGGTTTTACGATAGCAACAAACCCTTAGAAACTACTGTTTAAAAGATTTATAACCCATTGTATTTATCCGCAAAGACCGGCTGTTGCCAAGTTACCAAAATTTTCATGCATAAGGCGAATTTTTATATTTAACGTGAATTTTATCATTGGTGGAACTAATTAATTATAATATAACACTAATACACTTATATCTATATATTAACAAAAAAATACACTATCTGTCTAACAGCGTCACTAACTAAAATTTTACTGGAATAACGAGAACATTTTTATAGTAAGGCAAGAAAGAATTTTAGAAAATAAATGTGACAACCTCGATTGATTTCAGCCTCCTCAAACTGAGAATGGAAAAACTATACTATATGACACGGTACGAATAATCCATACGAACTTTTATCTATTAAGCACCTGTAGCTTATAAATAAATTTCTCCACGACCATTACTGAATGTATGAATTCTGAAATCATTTTTAATAATAGAATATAAACATTCACACTCTAGAGTCTGAATATTTATTCTATAATACTTGCCTCTTATGCATTTTGCATGTATTTTCATTCTTTATCAAGGTAAAGAATGGATTTTCTGTAATCGAATTAAACAATATCGATTGCCGTGGACGTCAAAAGTGTCAGTGTCAGATATAAAATTGCGACGGTAATAATTATTTTCAAACAAGTTTTAATTTAAACAAAATAATGAGTGAAAAATCAAGTGAAGTAGATATAGAATTTAATAATATCTGAAATTGCAAATTATGAAAAACCACCAATGCACCAGATTTTAATATCGGTAAGTGTACCACAGCACTATAAATATTAATACAATGTAATACAAATATGTCAACAAATAACTTGTGTTCAGATTTAATTTAATTTTGATTTATACTTTTTGATCGTGGAGAAAATATAGTCTGTTACTCGGTCAGAATGAAAAAATTCGACACTCGTGGTTCCTCACACTCGCTGACGCTCGCGTTCGGAATATTCCACTCGTGTTGAATTTTTCATTCTAACCTTGTTACAGAATCTACTATTATTTGTTATCGAATTTATTAACAATGGTATGAAGATGATATCTTCATTACTCTTCATTACATTGTACCAAAAGACCAATGTAAATTTTACTTTCCTGGCTCACCTCCAAGAAGGGAAAGTATTGTGAACGAGCTAAAAACAAATTTTGAGATAAAGACGGAAATATCCATTTTGAGGTCACCTAAGATGAATAAGACCATTTCCAGATGGAAGTCTGTCTGTATTCTTCCACGATAGATGCCACACGTTTAATCCGATTGAGGTGAAATTTGGTATATGAGTTTGGGTTACCCATTAGTTTTTATATGACATCTGTCAAACGGAAGTGTCACTATCAAAAACTGACAGATGCAATATGTCCAGAATTTGACTTGCAATATGTCATTTGAAAGCCCTTGAAAAACTCTATTCAGAACAGTCAAAATTATTTCTCCAACTGTCATACGTCAAAAATAAAAAAATGTTAAAGTTTGAAATATTAAATATCTG
The DNA here is from genome assembly GCA_963243735.1 of Neocrepidodera transversa. Lineage (NCBI taxonomy): Eukaryota > Metazoa > Arthropoda > Insecta > Coleoptera > Chrysomelidae > Neocrepidodera > Neocrepidodera transversa. The sequence continues at coordinate 11,596,409 of OY725337.1, forward strand.
AAAAGGTGTTGGCTACTCAGTGGGAAAGTTTTAGGGCGACACAACCGATTTTTTTTTTATTAAAACATCATCTATTCAATTTTTTGACAGCTACTGTTAACATTTGTCGATGGTCACCAAAAACTAATCAATTGAAGAAGGTTATCCATAATGTCGTCCACCAATGAAGAAATAAAAAAATAAAGTCTATAATACCACAAATTATATAATAATTGATTGAGAAGAAATTGGCAACTAGTTTCGGCACAAATATCCCATCATTAGACCTATAATACAAACGTTGCAATTAAACAGCGCATATTTACATAAGTTGTGAAAAATTGTAGAAATATTTGTGCCGAAACTAGTTGCCAACTTCTCCTCAATCAATTATTAAATAATTTGTGGTATTAGATTTTGGTTTTTTATTTTTTTAAAAACTACTCAGTTCAAAAACAATTTTTGGTGAAAATTTGGTTAAAATTAGTTCAGTAGTTTAAAAAAAACGTTGTCCAAAAATTTGATCACATATACATACATTTTCCCAATAATGGGTTTTTTTGGACTATGTAACGGGAAAGTAATAAGTACGCATTGTTAAAAATTTCAAAAATTAGAAAATCTAAGTTAGTAGAAAATCAAAATATTTAAAATAATTCCAAATTCATCTTACCGACCATCTAAGGTACTATTACCGTAAATAAATTATTGAAGATTACAAAAATTAATGAGTTAGTAAATACGAAAATAAACTTGTTCTAATTTACACTATTAAGCCTACATCACACTAATAATAAGTGCTACCGAAAAACAAATAAAAGTACTTGCCCTCATTTGGAGCATCTATTTAAAATTTGAAAAATTAAAATCTGGACCAATAGAAAAACAAAACCCATAATCTGAATTAACTAGATTTAGAGACTCATATCACGAAGTTAATTATAGGTACTACCCTAGAATAACTTTTTAATAGGAAAACAACGATCTAGAGATCCGTCTCATAAACAGAGAAGACTAAATAAAATAATAACAAATTTAATAACAGAATCTACAAACCTCATCATCTCCATTCTCTTGATGTTCTCCGTGTTCCTCAATAAGCACAAAATTAACATCGTTATTATTAATCTTAACATTGACATTTAAATCTGGCGACCTCCTCACTATTTCATTCACTACGATCCTGCTCCTCTTCCTTCGGGAATTGAGCAAGTCCACGGTCAGCTGATCACCGGCCAGCGAATCGGGAGAGTCTGGATGACTGTCCATCGTCACTGCAGGCACATTTTCGATGCGGAAAAAGAAGAAGAATCGTACCAAAGGAAGGCCGTTGAATCGCAAGAAGGCTCGAGGCGCACTGACGTCTTCGGTTGCCGCGAGCAACAGTGACCAATCGGGGAGGGGAAGAGGGATATACGGCGGTACCAGGGCCGGACGCGGTTGGTACTTCGCGATGGTCAAGGTAATTCTTGTTTTGGGATTGTTTAATGTTGTAGAAAAGCAGGTGAAGTGCGTTGAGAGCGCGTTTGTTTAATAAAATATGAACTGGTTTTTTTAGTCGTTAAATCGTAACACTTTGACTGATGATATCTGTGTGTTGGATGATCTAATTTTTTTTAATCAATCAATAATGAAAAATTTATTTTGAAAAAGAAAACTGGAGTTTGCTAATATTTAAAATCTGTATTTTTTAATATCTAATAATATTAAAATTTGCTTTTTGTAGGTATATTTATAGACTTTATCAAAAATAATTTTTGACATTTTTGCAAAATAATATTTTATTATTAAATAACAAAATGTTGACCAATTTCCATTTTTTTCGAACATTATTTTACGTTTAGTTAAGATATGATACTTAAAGCCAGTTCGAACCTAAAAATTAATATTTTTAATTAAAAATACTGTGAATTTAGCTTAAAAATCCAATGTAATTAAAGTAAAATATATTTTTCGGCAACCGTCCAAGAAGTACCCACTTCCCGGACGCTTTTTTTTGAGAAAGTAGCATTTTTCGGACCTAGTCCGCGAAGGGATCCGGACTAGGAAATACCCACTTCTCGGATGCTTTTTCCTTGAGAAAGTAGCATTTTTCGGACCTAATCCGGGAAGGGATCCGGACTAGGAAGTACCCACTTCTCGGATGCTTTTTCCTTGAGAAAGTAGCATTTTTCGGACCTAGTCCGGGAATGAATCCGGACTAGGAAGTACCCACTTCTCGGATGCTTTTTCCTTGAGAAAGTAGTATTTTTCGGACCTAGTCCGGGAAGGGATCCGGACAAATCGCCGAATCGGTAAAAGGTCGAATAGACAAATCGCCGAAAGACTGATCAAAGCGCCGAAACTGGTCTTTGGACAAATCGCTGAAATTGGTCAAAACGCCGAAAATAGTCTTTGGACAAACCGCCAAATGGAGAAATCGCCAAAATAAGAGTCTATTGAAGAAATGCTTTTACATAGTATTTGGATAAATTTCACTGAAAAGTTATCCAGAATTTACAATCTTATCCATATTGTTCTTAAAATCAAATTAATATAATACATATTTAATACCTAGTAGATAAGCTAAGTACAAACTGAATAATTTACAGAAACGATCGCTAGATGGTGCTAGTGGTGGCGCTGCAAACAAAGCACAGCCATTTTTAATCTACAATCCAACTTCGTTATCCTACGTCACATTTCAAATATTTCGCCTTTTTCCGGGTTCAATTTGGATCAATATTAACGAAGTTTGACCTTAATGACCTTTAGTCTTTGGTTCTGCGCATTTTTCTGACTACTAATTGGACGCTAATGATTGTGGATTAAAAATAGCGTTGCTAAATCTTTGTTCGCAGACAGCGCCACCACTAACGCCATCTAGCGGTCATTTCTGTCATATCTACGTCATCCGAACATTCTTTCTCAATAATTTTTATCTTTATTTTAATTCCTCCCTCTCTGTCTCTCTCATACGAGACGACAAATATTTTATTCCATATTTACAAGTTGACTCAAAACGACCGTTACACAAAAGCACGCCACGAATTGTCATCCAAGTTCAAATTATCAGTTTTATTAACTCTCGGAGTGAGCAGTCGCATTGATTTAGCCTTTCGGATCACCGAGCATATTTTATTAGAAACACACTTGCTAGCTGTGTTTTTAGGACTGTCGAATCCTTGGCGATCTAGATTTAAACATTTCGAGTTCAGTAGCGTACGCCTGAACATAAATTTTCAAAATTTATTTACAAAACCATTTGTTTGTCCAGAAGGTTGAATTGACAACTGTCGTCAGTGTCATTCTCCTGTAGTCTGTCGGATATGCCCGGGGCTAACTTACCCCGCCAAATTATCACTGTTTTATTAACTCTCGGAGTGAGCAGTCGCATTGATTAGCAGAGGTTAGTCGATTATAAAAATATGTAAAAGTTGTTCGTTAAATATGCCGGTCAACATAGAGCATACTTTATCAGAAACACACTTGTTAACTATGTTTTTTACACTGTCGATCTAGATTTAAACATTTCCAGTTCAGTAGCGCACACTCGAACTTAAATTATCAAAATTTATTTACAAAACCATTTGTTTATCCAGATGGTTGAATTCACAACTGTCATCAGTGTCATTCTGCTGTCATCTGTCGGATATGCCCGTTGCTAATGGTTGAGTCAAATGCCCAAAGTCTAGTTTTGACCCTCGGTTGACAGTCAACTAGGCTTATGTAAAATTTTATTGTTGCCATAACGGCAGATGGTTAAATAAACTCTATGTGTGTCTATATAAACTCACTATCCTGTAATACCCATATCCCACTGTAAAGATTTTCGTATTTATTTTTATAAAAATTTGGTTTTATAAAAACAACATATTGGTGTATCCCATTATAAAAATATCACACTGAATTTTTGGAGGATGTAAAGTATGTTGCATAACTAATAGTTATTTATGTACCGAGGGTATAAATAGATCTTTATGCCCTGAGGACGACGATCTTACCAACCCGAGGGCCTCTGGCGCGAGAGTATGTAAGTCGCTCGAGGGCATAATTATCTGTTTATACCCGCGGTGCATACAAACTTTTATGTCATACTAGTTCAATATTGCGTACAAAATAAAATGTTTAAAAAAATCGCGGCCCATAAAGTGCACTTTGCGGGCTATAAAGTGCACCTTATGCCCGCGCGGGCCATAAAGTACACCTTTATGTAGTTGGTAACGAAGCAATAGAAATATAATATTGAACTAGTATGACATAATAGTTATTTATGTACCAGGGGTATAAAAAGATCTTTATGCCCTGAGGGCGGCGATCTTACAAACCCCAGGGCATCTGGCCCGATGGTTTGTAAGTCGCATACAATCTTTTATGTCATACTAGTTCAATATTAAGTACACAATATAAATATTTAAAAAAATAGCGGGCCATAAAGTGCACTTTGCGGGCTATAAAGTACACTTTTGCGGGCTGTAAAGTGCACTTTATGGCCCGCATAAAAATATTTTATAAAATCGTAAAACTACATTATCACATTATCAAAATATATATTTACACGATTTTTATAAATATTTTTATGAATAATTATACAGTGGGATACTGGTTTTACAAAAACTTAAATAGTAGAGAAGTACAATGTAGTTTCCACTCTTCTGTTCCATAAAAACTTTAGGTATAGTGCTGATGTTTACTGCTTTTTATTAATTTGATGCTGATAGATTTTTCCGATGATTTTCTATACGTCAATTATAAAATTGATCATTAAGAATGTTATTTCAATAGGATAATATTTTTTTAAGTACCTCTATCTTTTTTTACGATCGTTGATATTTTAGAACCGAATGATAATAATAAAAACAGTGAAAAAAAGCAATTATTTTTTACTGACTGTAAAAGCAGGGAATCACTTGTTAATGCCTTTAGATATACGAAAATAAAAGACAAAAGAAAAATATTTATTTTAGTCATTTTTATTAATTAAAATCACACTTAAATATTATTATGAAAAATAGTATTTATATATGCGAGTGGAATACTATACTTTATCCATGACTATCAAATAATTTTGGCTAATGGATATATAGAAATCAGTAAAACCAGTGAATAATGAAATCATTATTCACTAGTGAATAATGGATGTTTTTATTATCTAGTAAACTCATGTATAATGAACAAATAATAGATCCTGGATAAATAATATTATTAATTCACAGCTTATAAATATCAAAAACTTCAGTTCAGTTTTTTATATTTTACATTTTACTGTCTTTTATTTATTGACGATTTGTTATGAATATTCTTTGATCAGTGGCGGCTCCTCGAAGGATTCTAAGGAGGTTCAGTCTCCTCACTAATTTATCCAGCAAATAGTACCAGAAATATTTTGTTGATCATTATTCATTTTATTTCTTATTTCTCTAATAATTTTTTAAATTTTACAATTAATTCCCCGTTCTCACTAGTTATTTTTGAATCTGACAACAGTGGCCTGAGGCTAGACTCTGCAAACTCTGTATATATCTCAAACCCTAAACACGTGTTGCTCAACACAGTTGCCGTTTTTTCGATCAGTCCAATTGCTAAATACCGTAAAAAATAACTAAAATGGCAACACTCTCAGTAGGCTAGCCTGTCTTTCAGTTCAATACGTACGAATTAAAACTTACATGCGAAATACAATGGGCCAAAATCATTTATACAATGTTAGTTTAATATCTATTGAAAAAGATTTAGTAAAACATAATATATGATACATTTTATGATAATATTATTGACCATTTTTACGAAAAAAAAAAAAAAAAAAAAAAAAAAAAAAAAAAAAAAAAAAAAAAAAAAAAAAATTTTTGGGCAAGAGAAACTCTAGCTGCACATTGGTTCTTGCTAGACAACAAATAAATAAAGTTTCAGACATTTGCTACAAAAATCAAACTAGGACACCCTAAAAAATAAATATGGAAATTTTCGGAAATTTGGCAAAATTTCAATTTTCTCTATTTATTATTATTTTTTTCCCTATAAAATCATATAAATCCTTATACAGGGTACTATTTTTATTACAATATATAAACTTCTCCCATAATTACATTATTCATTTGTTTACATTTCGTCTATAACAAACGACCGAAACGAATCTATAAAATTTTGTAAAAGAAAAAAAAAACCTTGTTATACAGTGCTGCAAACAGCACACGAGATAAACAAACAAAAACTGGCAGCCAACCGCAGAATGTTGAAAAAATGGTGATGGTATATCTACACCACAAAAGCCAAAGCCCAAGCCAATTACTGAGACCCTGAGTCCATCATCAGCGTAAGTCAAGAGCGTGCTTGGATTTTTTTCAAACAGGTCGTATTTATACAAAAAAGAATCCATTGTAAATTCAGTGCTTTTTTTAGAAATAATAATATCATTTTTTTTTGTTTTAAGGAAACTTCTTTTTCGATAAAATTTCCTCATTTTGAGGAAATAAAAAATCTATTTTTTGTCCAAAATTATAGTTAATTTGAAAATTTATTTTTACTTATTTTTACTGGAAAATTTAACTGAAGAAATTAAAATTCGAATGAATTTTTTTAAAAAAATTGTCAATTTCTCTAAAAATTTCTGTCTCTGTGGATATAAAAATATGAAATGATTCAAAAAAAAAGTCTGGTATTTCCTGGTTCTGGAAATTTACCTATTAAAAAATACATTTTAGGTCCCTCTCTGAGTACGTCCTTTGCATCCATCATCAGCATCCAGCGCCCATTTCGGAACCTCGCATTTAAATTCAATCAAAGTAGAAAAGAGAAAGATTATGTAACGAGCTAGGGAATTTAAGAATCGAACAGGTATCCTAACGGACAGAGAGGCGAGGTACCAAAACAGATACGGACTTAAAAAAATTTCCTAGTAATAATATACTTACTACAGATTCTTTATTATTGTAATAGGCATTGTTCACTTAAAAGTGATTTAATTTAATTTTGAAATGTTTTAGTAATTTAGGATATTCAGATAATTTATTGTATGTTTTAGACAGGGTTGTACTGAATATTTAAGTCTGGATGATTCTCATTAATTTAGGCATCTTTATTCGCATCTTTATCCGCAAATTTCATCATCATCAGGACATTAAGGACATTTAAAAACTTGCACCAAAGAAACTTTATCTAGTTCTGATTTGCTGAAACAGTAATATGGATCGCCCCACCTGATTTATTTATTTGTATATTACAGAAAAGTCATTTTTTGTACTAAAATATTAAATATAAATGACTAGTAAAAAAATCCGTTATGTTGCTCCAAAACTTTCCCGACTATATCCACGAATACTTTTTCAAATATTTAATGTTAAAAGTTTCAAATTTTAACATATTTTTATTTTTCACCGGTGACAGTTGGAGAAATAATTTTGACTGTAGGAATGGGAGTTATGGTCTCTCCCTATTCTCACAACCACAATTTTTTATCCAAAATTTTGAAAAAATTCTTAAATATAGAATATGGTTTTCTCTTTCTATCAACAGTCAGCAAGTTTTAATAACGTTGATAGTTTTTATGTTACAGGGGTTAAACGATATGAAAACTAAAAATTTAAAGACAAAAATATATTTTATATCCCATAACAAAAATAAATAATGTATTAACATGTAATTTATATCATTAAAAGGGGAATAAAAAATAATATAAATAAGAATTTTTTCAAAATTTTTTTAGCAAGAATTGTGACCTTGAGAAAAGGGATAAAACAAAGGAGGGATAATTAAAAAATTCTTGGAGTTATGGTCTCTCCCTATTTTCACAACCACAATTTTTTATTCAAAATTTTGAAAAAATTCTTAAATATAGAATATGATTTTCTCTTTCTATCAACAGTCGGCAAGTTTTAATAACGTTGATAGTTTTTATGTTACAGGGGTTAAACGATATGAAAACTAAAAATTTAAAGACAAAAATATATTTTATATCCCATAACAAAAATAAATAATGTATTAACATGTAATTTATATCATTAAAAGGGGAATAAAAAATAATATAAATAAGAATTTTTTCAAAATTTTTTTAGCAAGAATTGTGACCTTGAGAAAAGGGATAAAACAAAGGAGGGATAATTAAAAAATTCTTGGAGTTATGGTCTCTCCCTATTTTCACAACCACAATTTTTTATTCAAAATTTTGAAAAAATTCTTAAATATAGAATATGATTTTCTCTTTCTATCAACAGTCGGCAAGTTTTAATAACGTTGATAGTTTTTATGTTACAGGGGTTAAACGATATGAAAACTAAAAATTTAAAGACAAAAATATATTTTATATCTCATAACAAAAATAAATAAATAATATATTAACATGAAATTTATATCATTAAAAGGGGAATAAAAAATAATATAAATAAGAATTTTTTCAAAAGTTTTTAGCAAGAATTGTGACCTTGAGAAAAGGGAGAGACCAAAGGAGGGATAATTAAAAAATACTTGGAGTTATGGTCTCTCCCTATTCTCACAACCACAATTTTTTATCCAAAAGTTTGAAAAAATTCTTAAATATAGAATATGGTTTTCTCTTTCTATCAACAGTTAGCAAGTTTAAATAACGTTGATAGTTTTTATGTTACAGGGGTTAAACGATATGAAAACTAAAAATTTAAAGACAAAAATATATTTTATATCTCATAACAAAAATAAATAAATAATATATTAACATGAAATTTATATCATTAAAAGGGGAATAAAAAATAATATAAATAAGAATTTTTTCAAAAGTTTTTAGCAAGAATTGTGACCTTGAGAAAAGGGAGAGACCAAAGGAGGGATAATTAAAAAATACTTGGAGTTATGGTCTCTCCCTATTCTCACAACCACAATTTTTTATCCAAAAGTTTGAAAAAATTCTTAAATATAGAATATGGTTTTCTCTTTCTATCAACAGTTAGCAAGTTTAAATAACGTTGATAGTTTTTATGTTACAGGGGTTAAACGATATGAAAACTAAAAATTTAAAGACAAAAATATATTTTATATCTCATAACAAAAATAAATAAATAATATATTAACATGAAATTTATAACATTAAAAGGGGAATAAAAAATAATATAAATAAGAATTTTTTCAAAAGTTTTTAGCAAGAATTGTGACCTTGAGAAAAGGGAGAGACCAAAGGAGGGATAATTAAAAAATACTTGGAGTTATGGTCTCTCCCTATTCTCACAACCACAATTTTTTATCCAAAAGTTTGAAAAAATTCTTAAATATAGAATATGGTTTTCTCTTTCTATCAACAGTTAGCAAGTTTAAATAACGTTGATAGTTTTTATGTTACAGGGGTTAAACGATATGAAAACTAAAAATTTAAAGACAAAAATATATTTTATATCTCATAACAAAAATAAATAAATAATATATTAACATGAAATTTATAACATTAAAAGGGGAATAAAAAATAATATAAATAAGAATTTTTTCAAAAGTTTTTAGCAAGAATTGTGACCTTGAGAAAAGGGAGAGACCAAAGGAGGGATAATTAAAAAATACTTGGAGTTATGGTCTCTCCCTATTCTCACAACCACAATTTTTTATCCAAAAGTTTGAAAAAATTCTTAAATATAGAATATGGTTTTCTCTTTCTATCAACAGTTAGCAAGTTTAAATAACGTTGATAGTTTTTATGTTACAGGGGTTAAACGATATGAAAACTAAAAATTTAAAGACAAAAATATATTTTATATCTCATAACAAAAATAAATAAATAATATATTAACATGAAATTTATAACATTAAAAGGGGAATAAAAAATAATATAAATAAGAATTTTTTCAAAAGTTTTTAGCAAGAATTGTGACCTTGAGAAAAGGGAGAGACCAAAGGAGGGATAATTAAAAAATACTTGGAGTTATGGTCTCTCCCTATTCTCACAACCACAATTTTTTATCCAAAATTTTGAAAAAATTCTTAAATATAGAATATGATTTTTTCTTTCTATCAACAGTCAGCAAGTTTTAATAAGGTTGATAGTTTTTATGTTACAGGGGTTAAACGATATGAAAACTAAAAATTTAAAGACAAAAATACATTTTATATTCCATGAAAAAAAAAAATAATATATTAAAATGAAATTAATACCACCGACAAGGGAATAAAAAATACTATAAATGAGAATTTTTTCAAAAATTTTCAGCAAAAATTGTAACCTTGAGAAAAGGGAGAAACCAAAAGAAGGGAAATTAAAAAATCTTTATAGTTGTGGCCTCTCCCTATTCTCACAACCACAATTTTTTATCCAAAATTTTGAAAAAATTCTTAAATATAGAATATGATTTTCTCTTTCTATCAACAGTCGGCAAGTTTTAATAACGTTGATATTTTTTATGTTACGATATGAAAACTAAAAATTTAAAGACGAAAATATATTTTATATCTCATAACAAAAATAAATAAATAATATATTAACATGAAATTTATATCATTAAAAGGGGAATAAAAAATAATATAAATAAGAATTTTTTTCAAAATTTTTTAGCAAGAATTGTGACCTTGAGAAAAGGGAGAGACCAAAGGAGGGAAAATTAAAAAATCCTTGGAGTTATGGTCTCTCCCTATTCTCACAACCACAATTTTTTGTCTAAAATTTTGAAAAAATTCTTAAATATAAAATATGGTTTTCTCTTTCTATCGACAGTCGGCAAGTTTTAATAACCTTGATAGTTTTAATGTTACAGGGGTTAAACGATATGAAAACTAAAAATTTAAAGATAAAAATACATTTTATATCTCATAACAAAAATAAATAAATAATATAAAAGTTTTTAGCAAGAATTGTGACCTTGAGAAAAGGGAGAGACCAAAGGAGGGAAAATTAAAAAAGTTATGGTCTCGCCCTATATTCACGGCCACAGTTTTTCATCTAAAATTTTGAAAAAATTCGTAACAAAAATAAATAAATAATATATTCTTGGAAAATATCGATATTTGTGCAGGTAAAATTTACCTTTAATTACATTTTGCAGTTCGAGTCCGGCATTAACCGGTCATCATTAAGCAATAGGATTAAAGTATTAATATTTTTGCAATTCGTGTACACCGGAATTAATAACAAAATTATATTGTGGAAGATTACACACAGACAGACCTCACTCTAAAAATCTCTATTTTTTTTTTCTCGTTCAGTACACTTTCCCTTGGATGGGACCGCGAAAGTAAAATTTGATGATGGTAAAATTTTTAAAACAAAATTGTAACTATAATATTTAAATAACTCATACAGAGTGTTTTATTATAATACATATAATCTGATTTGAAATTATTTCAAAATAAAGTAGGAAACCTTCATTATTTATTATAGTACGAAACATTCAATGTTAGAAAACAAATTAATCAATGATTACTATTTTAACAAAACTTTTACTGAGCAGTCAAAGACTAATAATTTAATTATACCTAAACTTCGGCCTAGTCGTGAAAATTTTTGTTGGTCACTTGGTCTCAGCAGTCAATTTTTACAACGGGGTTCCGTAATCCCAAGGGTCATTTGGTCTTAAGTTTTAAAATTAGGTCACAGTAGTTATCAACCATAAAGCAACTTTTAAATTTTAAATTATAAATGATTCCTTCCTCGCGAAAAAACTATAACAATAATAAACGTAGACGAATATATTTTTTAATCTGTATCTAGGAAAAACCCAAAATTAAAAAGATTACAAAAATATCTTTAAATATTTCTATTTCATTTTTCTGGAACCCTTAAGCCAGCTTTCACGACCAGAAAAGCTACACCTTTAGAAGCGACAAAGTATTAAATTCTGGTATAACTCTTAGTTTATTTTGGCATATCTACTTTTTTTTACAATTTTGTTTTGAATATAATCAAAGTGTTTATTACAATAATAAACATTTTTATTATAATCAAATTATATCTAAAAAAAAAATTATTTTTTAATATATATAATTACAATTTTTATTTTTATAATTTTTTTGTTTGCAAATGTTGAATGTAGGATTAAGCCTGGGGACATTTGAAGTGATATATGTCATTTTTTCTCCGGAAGTAATCGAAAAATTTAGATTTTTTTAAACCACATTGTGACCCCCTAAATTATGGAACTGTCTCATATTTAATATATTCCTTATCATTAATTGTTTCCAACATACAAAAATTTGCTGAGGTTATTTCGATATGCATTTGTGTTTTAGAAAAAAATTGTACTAGCATTGATTTTTAGTCAATATTTTATTTTTAAAGCTGATGTGATTGGCACGACAACGATTTAAAAATTACTCGTTTGATATCTGCCGTTTTATAACATTCTAAATGAAATTATACAAGTATATACATATGTCTTTTTTAGATCGAGGCGCGGTTCTTAATTCTTCAGATTTGAATGGATGCATGGCATGGCATGGTTAGTCTCGTGTCTCTCGAGAGTTTCGTCGTTCGAACGGTCAACAACCGGCCAAATCGCCGCGGCCCACTCGAGAGATGTTGCTCGTTCTTCGTTTGCTTGCTATATCTTCTGATGACCCACATCTTCATCTCCCGGAGATATTTTTTTGCGCCATACCTAACAGTACGGAATCCTCACAAGGACAGAGCCGGAATCAGTTTCGATGGATGTATGTGTGAGTGCGTATGTCAAAAAATACATTAACACTTTAACTGCCGCTCAAACCATTGAGGATTCGCGAATTATTATTAGAATATTGCATAAAATACTTTCAGATGACTTATTACAGTACGAGTTGTTTTACAGACGTAGGAGCCGAGTCCGGAATATAAACGAGTACTGTAATAACACCTAATGGTCGTGTATCGTATGAAATTTTGTTTCAAATGAATACACTCAAGATGGCGGACGAAATTTATGAATGCTTTTTTTAAAATACTTAAACGTTTTCAAATATCTGTCCGTTAAAGTATTCCAATAATGATAAAATGGCATTTGTTTTGTCAGATCCGCTTGGACCACATATTAATTCTACTTTATATTGACCACTTGGCAAGTAAATTCGTGTTTTAATTTTAACCAGTTTTCATATTTTCTGCCACTTGATTCCTCTTAAAAAAAAAAAATGGGAAAAACAGTTTGAAACATAACGAAAATACTAAAAAATAGGGGAAAGAGAAGTGGGGGAAACGTGCACTTAATGTTAACATGACTTCAATTTAACTGTCTTCCCCTCACTCGATTCCTCTTCTTTGAAATGAAAAAAAGTTGGAGGAATTCATATACAAATTAGATGAACGAGTTTGATTTATTTGATTGCCCCTTTTTCCTTTACTTTTTTACTGTTTTCTTTGTTTCATATTTTCTTTCTCAATTTCTTTCTTTTTAAAGAACAGAAACCGAGTAAGGGAGAAACATTTGGAGGGAATTCATGTATAAATTAGATGCACGACCCTGATTCGTTTGGTGCCGACCAATTAAATTAATCAAGCATGTGCATCTAATTTTTATATGATCTCCCTCCAACTGTACATAAATATTTTTAACTATCTGTCTGTTCCAATAATGATAACATTTGTTTTGTCAGATCCGCTTGGACCAATAATTAATTCAACTTTATATTGACTACTTAGTAAGTAAATGTGTGTTTTCATTTTAACCAGTTAAGTCATACAAATTTGAGTTTCCACATTTTCTGCCACCACTCGATTCCTCTTAAAAAAATAATGGGAAAAACAGTTTAAAACATAACGAAAATACTAAAAAATAGGGGAAAAAGGCGTGGGGGAAAAATGGAAAAAATTTAGGAAAGTCATCTTATAATTTGACAGTAAGTAAACGCAATTAAGAACAGGCAGTAGTAAAAATCTCAAAGAAACTCAAAAAATCATAAAAAAAATTAAAAATGTCATAAAATCTCAAAAAATTCTCAGAGTCTCAAAAAAGTAAAATGAGTTTCAAAAAAAAATTCAAAACAGCTAAAAAATATTAAAAAATCTCAAATAAATCTTAAAACTCTTCAAAAAATCTATAATTTCTTAAAGAATCTAAAAAGTCCCAAAGAATCTTAAAAAATCTTAAAGGATATCAAAAAACCTCTAAAAATCTCAAAAAATCTCAAAAAACCTCAAAAAATCTCAAGAAATCTCAAAAAACTTCAAAAAATTTAAAAAAACTCAAAATATGTCAAAAAACCTCAAACAATCTCAAAGAATCTCAAAAAACCGCTAAACATCCCAAAAAACCTCTAAAAATCTCAAAAAATGTCAAAATATCTCAAAAAACCTCAAAAATTACCCTAAAAATCTCAAGAAATCTCAAAAAACTTCAAAAAAATTAAAAAAAAAATCACAATATGTCAAAAAACCTCAAAGAATCTCAAAAAACCGCTAAATATCTCAAAAACCTCTAAAAATCTCAAAAAATGTCAAGAAATCTCAAAAAACTTAAAAAAATCCAAAAAATCTTAAGAAATCTCAAAAAACCGCAATTTTTTTTAAATAACTCAAAATATGTCAAAAAAAAATCTCAAGAAATCTCAAAAAAATTTTAAAAAACTCAAAATATGTCAAAAAATCTCAAAGGATCTCAAAAAACCTTTAAACATCTCAAAAAACTCAAAAAATGTTAGGAAATCTCAAAAAACCTCAAAAAAACTCAAGAAACCTCAAAAAACTAGAAATATGTCAAAAATCCTCAAAAAATCTCAAAGAATTTCAAAAAACCGCAAAACATCTCAAAAAAACTCTAAAAATCTCAAGAAATCTCAAAAAATTCGCAATTAATCTTAAAAGATTCAAATAGTCTTAAACAACTAAAATGAATTTCAAAAAAATTTCAAAAAAGCTTAAAAAATTAAAAAAATCTCCAATAAATCTCAAAACATCTTAAAACACTTCAAAAAATCTATGATTTCTTAAAGAATCTAAAAAGTCAAAAAAATCTCAAAAGATCTCAGAAAATCTCAAAAAATCTCAAAAAATCTCAAAAAATCTCAAAAAATCTCAAAAAATCTCAAAAAATCTCAAAAAATCTCAAAAAATCTCAAAAAATCTCAAAAAATCTCAAAAAATCTCAAAAAATCTCTAAAAATCTCAAAAAATCTCAAACAATCCCAAAAAATCCCAAAAAATCTCAAAAAAATTCAAGAAATCTTAAAAAATCTCAAAAACTATTAACTACAAGTTTTCTTTGGATCAAAGTTTTTGGGAGCAAGTTAACGTTTCTACTGATCCTAGGAACTTGAAGAAAAAAAGAAAACCTCAAGAACCAAGCTAAGTTTTTTTTTCAAACACACAAAAAGAAAGAAAGCACGGATGTTAAAATATAACATAGTTTTTTGTCAATTGTTTCTAATTACATCAAAAAATCAATTAGACTGGCGTCCAAATTTTTTTTTATTTAATATTTTACTTTCTGATATATTTCAAAATCTATTCGTGGAACGAACCCATAATAATACACATGACCCATGACTCATGACCTAACACATGACCTAAACTTTACACATGTATGAAGTGCCCTATACATAATACCGGTTGTCCCATCAAAATCTGAATATTAATAACAAATTTAGTCCCTAATGCTATTTTGTCTTTGGTTCTGCTCATGATTCTTCTTCTATGTCACATTTGAAATTTTTTAGAATTTCTTAGAAATTTTTTTTGCCATTTTTTGGAATGATTTAAGCTAGCTTAGGTTTCATCAATTTTTTAGAATCTTTTAAAGCCTTCTGTGATTTTTAACGATTTTTAATAGTTTTGAGTTGTATTTTTGCTGTTTTATCTTATTTTTAGCTTTTACTAAGCTTGCTATAATTTTTCACGGTTTTTTATTGCACGTTTGGAAGTTTGGTCAATCTTCTACAATTTTTGTATTGAAAGTCATTTTTTCTGTTCACGTATTATGCAAGTTTTGTTTAATTAAGATGTTGCCTAATAACTTAAAAAAAAAATTATAAATTACATTTTTATTACCATTTCTTCATTTATTTTTTTATTTTTCATTAAATTACCATCAAACGTTGTTCATTTATTTCATTGTACCTGTTATTTAATACATAATATGTAGCGAAAGGTAATTCTAATGGCATCTACGGTTAAAAAAAATTTAGTTTTTTTTTTAAATTTTACATAAGTCAGTTTTGTTTTTTATCTCCATTATATACATTTTCTCGAGAAATATCCTACCCTGTATAAAAAAAGCATTGGAATTTTCAGATTTATAAGAAATAAATAAAAACATAATATATGTGTGCTTGGAATCAGGAAATAAAAAAATATCGGCCATCAACGTATCTTTTTACGTCGCGTCGCGACGGCAGAAATTTTATAAAGGAAGACCGATACACTCCAGGATATTGAAGTATCTATAAGCTTGTCCGATAAGGGCTTGAAAATGAACATGAACCCTTGACAGGGGAATTTGTATCCAAGACTTATTGATCGCCTTTTGGGGTAATTTGGGGTGATAACTTATCGCGTTATGAATAAAATTTGAACGATTTGAGGACGACGTAGGTGATTTTATGATGGAAAATAAATTTGATGGAATATAATTTGTTTTTTTTTTTGCTTTCGTGTTACTTATTACCTGGGAATACTGCGTAATAGATTTATAAAAAAACTTGGATAATTCTTATAAAGCGGAAATGAGTTTTGAAAAATCTATTATCAAGAGTAATTGGGTTCAATTTAACTAGACATAATTTTCATATTTTAATATATTTCAATTTTATTTCTAAATTTTGTTAACATAAAAATATAATTCAATTCATTTTTACTTGTCTAGACATGCATATCTCCTACGTCACTGCATACCTTCTAGAATAATCCAAGATTACATTAGCAGACATATTTGGTATATTTTTAAAACTATTATCTCTTTCGTTCTTATAGCTGCTTCAAAATATTATATCCAAAATTATTCATCTAACAAAGTTTACCCAAATGCGGCCTCTTAAAACCAACACACCACTTTTATCTAACCAATCAAATTATGTTTCACAGATACGACCGGCCGCACCTATCAGTTCATTATAATTTTTCGATAAAATATGTTCTCCGTGTACAGAAAAATATTCTCCATATTAATTAAAATACCGCAAAAGAATGTCCTTGGTTCTCAAATTAATGCAAGCATGCTGAATGCAACAACTAATATAGTAAATTTTCTAATGTTCAAAAATATAAATTGTATAAAAGTTCAGAATCAAAATAAAGTTTTTTCATTTATTCGTGCAGTCTCAGTTTTGCAAACAACTGACTGGTTCTTCGACAAAAATTATCTTTCAAGTCCACTTTGATAGTAAAAAGCTATAATTCCTAAGCTCCAAATCGGCGATGGACAAATTTGAGTCCATTTCGAGTATTCTTAACCAAGTTATGAATTTTGTCTTAAGAAAGTGCTTTTTTCCGAATGCATTTTGCACTGCACAAATGCAATTTCGTACAAAAACATAATAGGTAATATTTTTTGATGATTTTAGAAAAAATCCGTCTCAATCCGACTTTAAGGTCGAATTTTGGATGTTGAGTAATTTATTTCTTCGCCTATATTTTTAGGATTAAATTATGAAAGTGAACAGTTTGTGAGCTTTCTTTGTCGTGACTCGGATTAAAAACTTTGTCCGCGAAATTAAAACTGTTTTGACTGATTCTATGACAATGAAAATTTTACTGCCGTTAGCTGAGCATATAAACCGGGTTGGGACGAAGCCAAAATTTTAAAATTTGACTTAAAATCTAATAAATATAAAAAAAATTAAAAAAAATTAATTACGCGCGCGCAAAAATTCCCGCTACAGGAGTTCACCTGCAAGTTTACGTTTACGTTTCTGTTTTGCTCAAGTTACTGCTTGGTTCACGTTTTCGTTTGGTTCAAGTTTCTGCTTGATTCAAATTTCTGCTTCGCTCAAGTTTCTACTTGACTCATGTTTCTGTTTGGTTGAAGTTTTCGTTTGGTTCAATTTTCTGCTTGGCTCAAGTTTCTGCTCGGCTCAAGTTTCTGTTTTTCTCAAGTTTCTGCTTGGTTTAAATTTTCGTTTGGTTCAATTTTCTGCTTGGCTCTAGTTTCTGGTTGGTTTAAGTTTTCGTTTGGTTCAATCTTCTGCTTGTCTCAAGTTTCTGCTTGGTTCTAGTATCTGCTTGGCTCAAGTTTCTGCTTGACTCAAGTTTCTGATTTTCTCAAGTTTCTGCTTGACTCAAGTTTCTGCTTGACTCAAGTTTCTGCTTGACTCAAGTTTCTGCTTGACTCAAGTTTCTGCTTGACTCAAGTTTCTGATTGGCTCAAGTTTCTGCTTGACTCAAGTTTCTGCTTGACTCAAGTTTCTGCTTGACTCAAGTTTCTGCTTGCTTCTAGTATCTGCTTGGCTCAAGTTTCCGTTTGGCTCAAGTTTCCGTTTGGCTCAAGTTTCTGCTTGTCTCAAGTTTCTGCGTGGCTCAAATTTCTGCTTGTCTCAAGTTTCTGCTTGTCTCAAGTTTCTGCTTGGCTCAAGTTTCTGTTTTTCTCGAGTTTCTGCTTGGTTCAAATTTTCGTTTGGTTCAATTTTCTGCTTGACTCAAGTTTCTGCTTGGTTCAAGTTTTCGTTTGGTTTTAATTTATGCGTGGCTCAAGTTTCTGCTTGGTTCAAGTTTCTGGTTGGTTCACCTTTCTGCTTGGCTCCAGTTTCTGTTTGGTTCAATTTTCTGCTAGGCTCAAGTTTCTGCTTGGCTCAAGTTTCTGCTTGGTTCAAGTTTTTGTTTGATTCAATTTTCTGCTTGTCTCAACTTTCTGCTTGGCTCAAGTTTCTGCTTGGCTCAACTTTCTGCTTGGTTCAGATTCAAGTTTACATTTTGATTTTTTCACGTTTTTTCTAATTTTTCTGATTTTTGTTTTTTTTTCTGTTTTTATAAATGTTTTTTTTAATTTTTTCTCATTTTTTTGCTATTCTTCTGTTTTTTATATTTTTTCTTTAGTTTTCTCTTTCTTTCTCATTTTTTCTTATTCTTCTGATTTTTTCGATTATTTACGGGTTTTTGGGATTTTTTTTCGAATTTTTTAATTTTTTTTAAATACATTTTCTTTATGGTTACAATTGTTTCCGAGTTTTTGGTTGTTCTTTATATTTTACGTTAAGGTCTGTCTGTGTGTAATCTTGCAAGTTAATTGCCGAACGATTTTTTTTTTTTTAGAAACAATGTGCTTTAGTCCAAAATGTTTTAGTGCAAAGTTGTAGAGCATAAAATTTCCTACAACCCTTCTAGTACCATTTTTGTTTTTTTGCCATGTTTTGGATTTATTTTGACTTTATTTGGCTTTTTTTCTTCTTTTTTTACTTAGTTATTCCTTTTTGACCTTTTTACTCTTTTTTGGACTTTTTTGAACTTTTTGCCTTTTTTGCCTTTATTTGTCTCTATATTGCCTTTTTTGCTTTTATTTCCTTTTTTTGCATTTTTATCACATTTTTGCCTTTTTTTTTAGATTTTTAAACTTTTTTTTTAATAGGTTTGAATTTTTTGGACCTTTTTGTCCTTTTCTGACATGATTTGGCGTTTTTTGTCTTTTTCCCTTGACTTTGTCTTATTTGGCTAATTGCAGCTATACAATGTGTGCCTTCTTATTGTACCATTTTTGTTTTTTTTGCCATGTTTTGGCTTTATTTTGACTTTATTAAGCCTTTTTTGACTTTTTTGGCTTTTTACCTTTTGTTTTTTTTGCCTTTTTACCCCTTTTTCTTGCCTTTTTTGTTTTTGTTTTTGCTCATTTTTGGACTTTTTGAGCTTTTCCCCTTTTTTTTTAATTTGTCTCTATTTTGCATTTTTTGCTTTTATTTCCTTTTTTTGGCATTTTTACCACTTTTTTGCCATTTTTTTTTGCTTTTTTTCATAGTCTTTAATTTTTTTCGACTTTTTTGTTCTTTTCTGACTTTTCTTGGCGTTTCTTGCCTTTTTCCCTTGACTTTGTCTTATTTGGCTTTTTTTTTGGCCTTTTTGTTGTTTTTTGTTTAACCCTTCTTTCCGCCTGTATTAGGCCTATTTTCTTTTTTGCTTTATTTTACGTTTTTTTCCTTTTGTTAGGTACCTTTTTTGCTCTTTATCAATTTTCTGTATCTTTGTCTCTTTTTTCCAATTTTTATAAATTGTAGTAAGATTTTTATCGTATTTTTGATATTTGCTTATTTTCACTTTTTTATTATAGTTTTAATTTTAGCTGAAATTTAGCAATTGTTTATCATTTTTAACAATTTTTTAAAAATAATTCGGTACCTTGTTAGTATTTATAATAGATTTTGTCGATTTTCATTTTAATTAATTTTTGCGCATTTTTGCAATATTTATCCATTTTTTTCAGCATTTTTCTTTTCCATTCAGGAATTTTGTATTTTTTATTTAAAATAATCCTATTCTCCACAGAAGAGCCGAGAAAGTTTTTGGTGACACAGCTGATCTTTTTTCCAATATTTTCTGTTTTTCTTCCGATTTTCTCAGATTTTTTTTTATTTTTTCCGATCTTTCCATATTTTTTTTTAAATTTTTCTGATTTTTTGTTTTTTTTTCCAATCTTACCTCATATTTCTCTCATTGTTCTGTTTTTTTTCTAATTCCATTTGTCGCCCCAAAACTTTCCCGACGAATACGAACGAATAATTTTTCAGACATTTAATGTTAAAATTTTAAATTTTGACATTTTTTATTTTTGACAGGTGACAGTTGGAGAAATAATTTTGACTGTTCTAAATAGACTTTTTCAAGGGCTTTCAAGTAACCCAAAACCCATATACCAAATTTCAGCTCAATCGGTTTAACCGTGTGGTCTTTATCGTGGAAGAATACAGACAGACAGACAGATAGACAGACAGACAAATAGAATTCCATCTCAGAAGACCTGAAAATGGATATTTCCATCTTTAGCTCGTTCATAATACTTTCCCTTCTCTGATGTTGATCGGGAAAATAAAAATGAAAAAACAAAAATAACCTACAATAAAATCACACTTATAAACAACATTGTTACATAAAATTGCATTTATTAAAAAAATCCTGTACCCATTCAACGACAAATACACCATACGTTAGACAAACAATGTCTCAACACTACATAATTCCTTTTGCTAATGATTAGTCAAATAAAGAATCACCAAGGGGTCTCCTAATTGGCAGACTCAGAGGAAATCACCCGCCGAGTCGATATTTGTCGAATTCTACCCTTCACAAGACCCACCCTAGAGTTCATGTCAATACCTTTTCACGCCTTTTCGCATATGTCACCTTTTTTTAAAAGTTCACTGAATCGTTATTAATTATTATTTATTTTATATAATAAATAATAAAATAGTACAAAATACCGGAGTAATACTCCATCTACCAACATCTTTTAGTAATTATGTCACCGATGAGGTGACATTCAGACCGCAGAGATGTGGTACAGAAGCGACCATCCTTAGAATGTGGACATCTTGCGGTCGATAGTTGAAGCTGTACCGAACGGCATCAAATTCTAGGATGGATTTCTGAATATTTAATAACGGAAGATCGATATAAATGCTTGGTTTGGTTTACCGTAAAATGTTGATTGCATTCGCCACATTTTGAATTTAGTCCGGTTTCCAGATGAAATATTAAAATTGATATTCTCGAATTAATTTGTAGATTGTTTTTTTTTTTAATAACAATAACAATAATAATATCTACTTCTACTTTTGTAATATTGATTAAACTTTTAATTTGGTTTTGTAATAGATAGTTGGCTATTATTAATTAGGGAGAGAGCGCAGCGAGCTTTCTTTATAAGATTATATTGTATGTCCGTCCGTTCGTATGTCGTTCGATTGCTTTCTGGTTTTTTTCTATGTATTTGTTATAACGGGCTTTAGCGACATTTAAATTTTAGTAAGTCTAGATTAAAAGGGATATTTGGTTCGTTTTAAGGGTCAAGGGACGTAGCTTTTAATTTAGGGTTACCAAAAACACATCGGGCGAGGCCTAAATGTATGACAATTCAAAAAAAATATAAATACCAGATGGAAGCAAATCAAACCGTTTGGATGATATTGGAAAAACAAAATATAAAAAAAAGGATAACGAACGATAAATATCGATCACAATGTAATAAATTTGAACGTCATGTTTGATAGGAAAATAGAAAAAAAAACAGCAGAAAATAGAAAAAATAGAAATAAATAGGAAACAATATTAAAAATAGAAAGAAATAGGAGAAAATAGGAAAAATAGCAAAAAAAAATAGGGGAAAATAGGTAAAAATTGGAAAAAATAGGAAAAAATGGAAAGATATAGTAGAAAATAGCAAAGAAAATAGAAAAAATAGGGGAAAATAGGAAAAAATAGGAGAAACTAGGACAAATAGCAAAAGAAATAGGGGAAAATAGGAAAAAAATTGGGAAAAATAGGGCAAAATGGGAAAAAAATGGAAAAAAATAGGAGAAAATCGCAAACAAAATAGAACAAATAGGGAAAAATAGGAAAAAAATGGAAAGAAATAGGAGAAAATAGCAAACAAAATAGAAAAATTAGGGGAAATGGGAAAAAAATGGAATGATTTAGGAGAAAATAGCAAAGAAAATAGAAAAAATAGGGCGAAAATAGGAAAAAATTGAAAGAGGAGAAAATAGGAAAAATGGAAAAAAAAATAGCAAAAAAATTAGAAAAAAATAAGGCAAATTAGGAAAAAAATGCTAAGAAATAGGAGAAAATAGGAAAAATACCAAAAAAAAATAATGGAAATAGGAAAAAATTGGAAAAAAATACGGCAAAATAGGAAAAACATGGAAAGAAATAGAAGAAAATAGCAAACAAAATAGAAAAAAATAGGGGAAAAGAGAAAAAAATAGAAAGAAATAGTAGAAAATAGCAAACAAAATATAAAAAATAGGGGATAAGAGAAAAAAATAGAAAGAAATAGTAGAAAATAGGAAAAATGGCAAAAAAATAAGAAAAAAATTGGAAAAAAATAGGACAAAATAGGAAAAAAATGGAAAGAAATAGGAGAAAATAGGAAAAATACTAAAAAAAAATGGGGGAAATAGGAAAAAATTGGAAAAAAATACGGCAAAATAGGAAAAAAATGGAAAGACATAGAAGAAAATAGCAAAGAAAATAGAAAAAAATAAGGGAAAATAGGAAAAAATTGAAAGAAATAGAGGAGAATAGGAAAAATAGCAAAAAAAAATAGGGAAAATAGGAAGAAATTGATAAAAATAGGGCAAAATAGGAAAGAAATAGGAGAAAATAGCAAACAAAATAGAAAAAATAGGGGATAATAGGAAAAAATAGAAAGAAATAGGAAAAATAGCAAAAAAAAAAATAGGGGAAATTAGGAAAAAATTGGAAAAAATACGGCAAAATTGGAAAAAAATGTAAAGAAATAGGAGAAAATAGCAAACAAAATAGAAAAAATAGGGGAAAATAGGAAAAAATTGTAAAAAATAGGAGAAAACAGGAAAAAATAGGAAGAAATAGGAGAAAATAGGAAAACTGGCTAAAAAAAGGGGGAAATAGGAAAAAATTGGAAAAAATAGGGGAAAATAAGGATTAATTTAATTACAAAATTTCTGAATAGGAAAACAAAATGAAGTAAATTTCTCAAAAATTTGAAAAGCATTGCAAAAATACGTAAAAATTTTAATTAAATTGGAAAACAACAAAAGTTAATAAAAATGGTAAAATAGTTATTTTCCTAACAAGTGCGGAAAGTTATACTTTTCCGCAAATGTTAAGAACAATATTTTTTCTACAAGCGCCTAGAATTAAAAAAAAAATTAGCAAAAATATTTTTTTGTCATTGAACAAAAATTTTCTGAGTGCTTCTTAATAAATAAAACATTAGGCTGAAAGTAATCATAGTAACCAAGCAAGAATTAATTTTAGCATTTATAAAATCAGTGCGGAAAAGTACAACTTTCCGCACTCAAATGCGTGCGGAAAAGTATACTTTTCCGCACGCTTGTAGAAAAAGTTATTATAAATAGCAATAATTAAAAAAAAAAAAATGTTAAAGAGCAAAAATTAAAATTAATAAAAAAGAGTGAAAATTGGCAAAAATAGGCAGAAATAGGAAAAATGGTAAAATAAAGCAAAGAAAGAGGAAAGATGCAAAAAAAAATGGAATAGGTAAAAAAAATCAATAAATAGTAAAAAAAGACAAATACGATAAAGTAAAGGGAAAAAAACAAAAAACGCCAAAAAGTAAAAAAAAGAAGTTTAAAAAAAAGGCAAAAAATGTTAAATAAAACATTAAAAAGGTAAAAAAAAATCAAAAAAAGAAAAAAAAAAATGTTAAAAATGGTAGTTAAATTTGAGCAAAAATTAATAAAAATAAAAAAACTAATAAAAAGGGAAAATTTTCAAAAAAAATTCAAAAGTAGCAAAAAAGGAAAAAGGTAAAATAAAGCAAAAAAAAAAAGGAAAAAAGCAAAAAAAAACCAAAAAATGATAAAAAAATCAATAAAAAGTCCAAAAAATGCCAAATACGACAAAGTAAAGGGAATAAAGCAAAAAACACCAGAAAAAGTAAAAAAAGAAAAAAAAAGGGTAAAAAAGCAAAAAGGGCAAAAACGTTTAAAAAAAGTATTGAAAAACTTAAGAAAATCAATAAGAGGAAAATAATTTAAAAAAAAAATGCCGAAAAGGCCAAAAACAAGAAAAAAAGACTCAGTTAATTCCAAAAAAGAAATAACTAAAAAACAGAAAACTCCCAAAAAAAAGGCAAAATAAATGTAGCCTTTTTTTTCCTGGACTGAGTTTTTTCCTGGCCATAGTTTTTTCCTGGACAGAGCCTCTTTCTGTACTGAACTTTTTTCTGGACCGAGTTTTTTTATGCACTGAGCTTTTCTGGACTGAATGTTTTTTTTTTGAGAATATCCTTTTCTTTGAATCAAAACCTACTTTTTTACTGTCGGATCCAGGAAGTATTTCGAGTTATTGCCGTCTCTTTTTTACCGGATGCCAGAAAGAAGACTATACACAAAGAAACTTCCTGATAAGGAAAACAAAACCAAAATAAGTTCCATTTTCCCGAAAGAAAAAATCAAGAAAAAGTGTCTGAAGATATCATATTGTTAATAAAATTTAATTTTCAATTCAATAAAAAAATTTACGTTTAATATGAGTTAAAAAATCAATTAGACTGGCGTCAGTACAATATACGCTTATGAATACGTCCCGCTAGACTTCAAGCAAAAAAACGCCAAAAATTTAGAAAAATTAACAAGAAAAAAACCAAATACAAATTAAACGTTCGAGCTACAAACATTTGATTTTTCTGGAACCACAAAACACATCATTAAAACTTAAATTCTTGTCTTGCGAATTGCAAAAAAAAAAAAAAAAATAACATTCGAAAGAAACACCACACGATGATACTATGACAGAGAGAAGACTATACGACCAGGCATTCGCCATTCGCGGCTAAAACAAAATCTCAAAACTGTAATTACCTTTTATAACTCAACAACTACACCTCAATCTGCATAAATTACTGACGAGAGCTCGTCTCAAATACCTAACAAATTCAGAGAGAAGCACCTGTTCCTATACAGGGTGGCACAATAGTTATATGTATGTAATATCTATTTCTAGAAAACACGTTTTACTCATAATGTAGAGTTAAATCTGGAAAACTAGCAAACCTCTTATAAAACGGTTTTGTCCGTCCGTCTGTCTGTTAGTCTGATTCAACTTGAACTATTTTTAATAATTTTTTTAATCTATATTAAAATAATTTTTATTTTATTAAGAGCAATGAAGTTTCTTTAGTCTAAGATATAAACAAAATAATTTGAATTTTCTGTGTAAATTTTGAATATTTTGATTTTTCTTTATATCTTTTTTTTATCAAATTTGTTTAAATTATTTAATATAATTTTTTAAATTTTATTTCATAAATGAGAAACAAACATACATTTAATTACAAATTTAATTTTAATTTCATTAAAATGTTAACAAAATATTTGATATGACGTCATTAGACACGGAATCCTTTCATAGCTGTGTTGATTATAATAAAATTTTTAAAACTTATATTTACAGACTATTATAATATTTAAAAAAAATTCATTTTTTTTTTTGGAAAGACTTGATTACATTTACTGAAAAGTATACTGAAAGATTATATCTTTTTTCTACGTTTTTGTCCTCTGGAAGATTTTCTACGATCCTTTGTAGAGGCTGACCAAAATTTTTCTTCAGAGTACGTTTTTTGAATTTTATTTACTATTTATTTTATATATATAATTTTACATTTTTAGAAGAATGTTTGTTCCAATTTATTTTAAAGAAAAATTTATCTATTTTAGAAAGAAATTTTAAACTCCTTTTTTCTAAATTCCGAAATCAACAACCCCTTAGTTACCCCTTAGCCACGAAGAAAAGCAAAGCTGTTTAATGAAAAATTATTTCAATGTTTGAAAATTTGGATTTTTAAATATTAAATTGAATTTATTTGCATGAGTTTATTAAGATTTTGTATTGAATTTACTTCCTGGGATTATTTTAAATTTTCTAAACTACTTTTTATTCGAAATGCTCCATTAATTGGTAAGTTATTTCATTTTTTGACATTATTTCATTTGAACCAAATTATTATGGTTTCAGTTTACCATTAAGGTAGAGTAATTTTATTTTCTTTACTGTTAACAAAATTTTTTTATGATTTTTAAATTTTATATTAAAAAAAATTAATTCCGTATCAATACCTACATATAGAAATTTATTTTAAATTTTCGAAAACCTGAAATTACGTAAAAATATTACCGTTTTTCACTTGTTAATTTATAATTTATAGAAAATTGTTTTTTTTTACAAATAATTTTTTTTCAATTTAAGGAACCAAATTATTTAAATTGTGGAATAGACGATATGGTGCCAAAATTTTGATTTCAAGTTTTCGTTTCCATATAGTGGAACCATTTTCGATAATGACGTAGTAGCTGTAGAATTGAGAAAAACTGTTGAATTTTGCCATGAATATTTTAGATTTATCGAAAATCTTTATGTACAACTTTCATTATAGTCACATGATGACCAAATTGGTACCTGCAAAATGTAAACTAATATACATGGACACTGATAATTTCATTTACGAGGTACAATGTGACGAAACGTATAATGACGTCATAAAAGTAGACTTTGTGAAATTTGATACCTCTGACTATGCTTCCGATAATAATTCTCAAGTAAATGAAAAAGTATTGAGTTTACTGAAAGATGAAGCCTGTGAAAAAATAATTTCCAAATTTGGTGGGTTATTATCAAAAATATATACGTGTAAATATATCGTTGGTGAAAAGGAGATAGAAAGAAAGCGGTTAGAACCAAATGAAAATAAACGAAGACAAATGAAAACAAACGAAAATAAACAAAAACAAATAAAAACAAACTAGAACAAATGAAAATAAACGAAATCAAATGAAAACAAATGAAAATAAACGAAAACAAATGAAAATAAACGAAAACAAATGAAAATAAACGAAAATAAATGAAAACAAACGAGAACAAATGAAAATAAACGAAAACAAATGAAAATACACGAAAAACAATTAAAATAAATGAAAACAAATGAAAAGAAACGAGAACAAATGAAAATAAGCGAAAATAAACGAAACCAAATGAAAACAAATGAAAACAAACGAAAACAAATGAAAATAAACGAAAACAAATGAAAATGAACGAAAACAAATGAAAACAAACGAAAACAAATGAAAAGAATGAAACCAAACGAAAACAAAAGAAAACAAACGAAAACAAATGAAAACAAATGAAAACAAACGAAAAAAGACGAAAACAACTAAAAACAAATGAAAACGTATGAAAACTAATGAAAACAAATAAAAACAAACGAAAACAAATGAAAACAAATGAAAACAAATGAAAACAAATGAAAACAAATGAAAACAAATGAAAACAAATGAAAACAAATGAAAACAAATGAAAACAAATGAAAACAAATGAAAATAAATGAAAATAAACAAAGAAAATAAACGAAAATAAACAAAAACAAATGAAAACGAAAACAAGTGAAATTGACAGGAGTTAAATCAAGTTGTTAAGAATAATATTACTACACTTTTAAAACACTCTACGTACGTTTCGCTAACTATGTTAGCATCATCACCAGTTGATGATAAACTGATGCTAACATAGTTAGCGAAACGTACGTAGAGTGTTTTAAAAAGTGTAAAAGTCCTCATGACGATAAAAGTCATTTATTACCGGGCACATTCGATACTCTTTTTTGAATCTATTACAATATTTAAGAGTTTTTTACCGTTTTCTCTCTCTTTCTCTCAATCTTAACTTTGAAAAAATATATAGTTTTTAAGTGTTGTTATTATTATTAAATAAAACTAATTTTGCTACTATTTAATATTTTGTTTATTTAATAAATATATTTATCTATGTTTTTTTAACTTTATATTTTTTTTACTTTTATTCTCGTAAAGTGTTAGATCAACAACTGATAAAAATTCTACCACAACTATTCAATATTTGTAATACAGTAATGTTTGTACCGTTTAAATATAATGATTATTACCAAATATAGTAATCACGTGATCCACTTTTCGACACACTCGGTATATCATTATGTCCCAATTCAAATAGAGCCGGTTTCCGCGTTCAATTTGGACCAATAATAATGAAAATAGACGCTAGTGCCTTTTTGAAGTTGCTTCTGTGCATGATTTTTCATTATGTATTTATTCTATATCATATTTTAAATATAGCACCGTCGTTATTTAGATCGTTGAACCTCTGCATCCTCTCTCTCTAATGCATTGAATTCCCTATATATGTACTCAGACCAACATACACTATCTAATAATTTTATAACACAATATTTTAGTTAAAAAAATTATTGTTTTATTAAAACACTGAAAGGTCTGGTTAAATTTGTAAAATTTAAAGAAAAATTATAACAAATGCAATTTAAAAAATTCGTCAAAAAAGAAGAAGATATGTTGTGCCTATTTCTTGGTAGTTTTCTATTTAAAGTAATACATTATTTTTAGGTCATTTAATGCTTTGTTAATTGCAGTTGGCTGAATGATATAAGTCCATGCCAAAAAAAAATTATCTTTAAAAAATTAAAATTTATGTTATCAAGAGTAAAGTAGCTATAGGACTTCATCACCATTTCCCATGTTAAATCCCATAAGAAATCGCTAAGGTTGAAAATAGCAAAAATTATCCAAATCAAGGTTATTCGTTACTTCAGGTCTCTCAGAGGTCTGACAGCACCCTCTGGTGAAGCTGTCAGACCTAACACATCTGAAGGATCTAAAGACCATTTGCGTAGTACTTCAGGTCTGTCAGGCCCATCTGACCTGGCAACGCCCTCTGGTGAAGCTGTCAGAGCTGACGCATCTGAGAGACCTAAAATAACGAATGAACTTGATTTGGTGAAGAAGTCTTATAGCTCCTTTACTATCAAGTTTCGTTTTAAATCTACCAGAGTGAGATAGGTACAGTGATTTCTAGAGTGAGATCATTACATAGCTATAGACAAAAAAGTAAGGCAATGCGGTAGCTGTAGATGATAATATGCTTACATATTAGATGATTGTTTTGGTCTCTGTGCTAGTGAAATTCGAGCTGTCAATTTGTAATGCAGCTGCAACACTGTAAAGCAAAATGTAGCAGCGTAAAGTGATAGAATTACATTTTAATCAATGCAATAAATATACTTGGTGATGATATTTTTTCTAATCTTCTTTCTATTTGAGCCATTATCAATAGCTTTCTGTCATTTTACTTCTTCTTTCTGTTCGTGGCCTGTACCCATTCTCCCTATATTTATTGTGTTCCGATCAGTACCAGTTACATACATACATTTGTTAATATTGTCATTACTAACATTTTTTTTCGTACAACTACTTCCTGCCCGCTATCACATCCTTCCATGCTTTGATTTTCAATTTTATTACTTCCTCTACTTGTCAATTGTCAAGTCACTTCCGGCAACCATGTTACTTAGTATATGTGACTTACTTGTCCACTTAATGTTGGCCTTTCTCTTATTAAAGTCGAAGTTGTTGTTTCCTTCTACTCCGAATGTCGCTATGGATTAATTTTTGCATTGCAGATTCGTTTTGTTCCTGATATCATGTTCCTTTTGTTAGTTCCTAGTAGTTCTATGTTTAACCTTCATTATTTTTTCAATTACCTTTTACCCCATTTTCCCTTTTACCAATTTTGTAATTTTATTGCTATCGAACAATGTATTCTAGGCCTGAAGATAATTAATTTATAATGTTTCAACTTTAAAGTAAAAAATTGTTAAAGAAACTAACATATGATAAATTGTTTCACCTTGTACAGTGGGCGTCGGCCTCACAAATATTTCTGAAATTTTATAATGAGTTTACGTCCATTTACATTCTAAGCACGCCATAATAATTGGTGCACGCGGTGCACGGTGGCCAGTTACAAGACAATGAAAATTCGAAATAATATGAAGTATCGAAATTTTTAATGACGTATTAGAGTAATCACATTGACATTGCAAGATTGAAACCAAGTCTAGTACTACCCCATCCCAATTTTATAATCCTCATAAGTTTTCTCTTAAAGATGTTAAGAATTGAAAAGATGTAATTAATAATTATTATTTAGTGGTTACGAAAGATAAAATAATATTCCAATGCCTTTTTACATTTTAAATATAATCCCTATTTCTTATGCCCAATGGTACCCTCTACCCCCCTTCTTTAAGGCCCTTCCAGGAAATAATCTCCAATATTCAAATTTACCGCCACAATTTAAGTTGGTAGTATCCTGACATTTGACATTTCTGTTTTTAGAGAAGAGGAAGAGAGTTTTTTTATATGCCATTCCTTACGGCCTCTCAGGAAATAATCTTCAACATTTAAATTTACCACCACAATTTAAGTTGGTAGTATCCTGACATTTGACATTTCTGTTTTTAGAGAAGAGAAGAGAGTTTTTTTTTATATGCCCTTCCTTACGGCCCTCTCAGGAAATAATCTCCAACATTTAAATTTACCGCCACAATTTAAGTTGGTAGTATCCTGACATTTGACATTTCTGTTTTTAGAGAAGAGGAAGAGACTTTTTTTATATGCTCTTCCTTACGGCCCTCTCAGGAAATAATCTCCAACATTTAAATTTACCGCCACAATTTAAGTTGGTAGTATCCTGACATTTGACGTTTCTGTTTTTAGAGAAGAGGAAGAGAGTTTTTTTTATATGCCCTTCCTTACGGCCTTCTCAGGAAATAATCTCCAACATTTAAATTTACCAAAACAATTTAAGTTGGTAGTATCCTGACATTTGACATTCCAGTTTTTAGAGAAGAGGAAGAGAGTTTTTTTTATATGCCCTTCCTTACGGCCCTCTTAGGAAATAATCTCCAACATTTAAATTTACCGCCACAATTTAAGTTGGTAGTATCCAGACATTTGACATTCCTGATTGGAGAGAAGATTAAAAGGTTTTTTTTTTGAGAGTTAGATTTTTTTATTAAAGTAAAACGACACAAAGTCATTTTTTTTTTAATTTTGTCTAGCTAATAAATTATATGAAAAATATAAAAATTTTGGAATTAATTTTCGAATTTGAACTAATCGTGCCATAAACCTACTTTCTTGATCTCGCACCGTAATTTTTGTTAAATTTAGTAGCATGACTAAAGGGTTTCGCACACAAATTTGCATTTGCATGCAACTTAGAAATCGTAACCATATAGATACCCAATAATCTCCATAGTTTACTCATCTAACAGCCACATTTGATTATACCTACCGTATTCTGAGAAAAATATTAAGATGCCTACCTCATTTTTACATAACCGAATTCAGCAATTTTCACTATTAGATACACGCGACGGAATATTAGATCTATATTGGATGTATTTTTCCCACAAAAACCGGGTGCTACGATATTTTATGATAAATATAGACCCACAACCTTAGGGTAAATTATATTATTTCGATTAACTTTAGTAAAAACCCAGTTCGATCTATGAAAAGCAAAAAAGTGTGGCTTGTGGGAAATTTAAATAATTAATTTATCTATTTAAGTAAAAAAAAATATATCGTCAAACAATATAAATTTTTCATTCAAGAAAGTTTTGTGAATTCTTCAAGGATTTTCTAAAGATTTATCAATAAATTTTAACTTCTTCCGATTTTATAACGACTTTTAAGGACCTTACAAGGATTTTTCAAAGTTTAGTATTATTCCAAGTCTTTTTTGACATTTTTTTCAAGAATTTCATCAAGAATCTTTTGTACGAATTTTTAAGAATTATTCAATATTGATTCAAGGATTTTTCAAGGAATTTTTCGGCATTTTCATCGATTTAACAAAAAGTCATTGTTACAAAAAGGATTTTTCATTCAAGGAAGTTTTGTGGATTTTTCAATGATTTTATAAAGATTTATCAACAAATTTTAACTTCTTCCGATTTTATTACGACTTTTAAGGGCCTTACAAGGATTTTTCAAAGTTTTGTATTATTCCAAGTCTTTTTTGACAATTTTTTCAAGTATCTTTTGTACGAATTTTTAAGAATCATTCAATATTGATTCAAGGATTTTTCAAGGACTTTTTCGGCATTTTTATCGATTTTACAAAAATTTGTCAAGGATTTTCCCATCATTGTTCCAAAATTTTTAAAAGGAGTTTTAAAGGATTTTTAAGGATTTTTCAAATATTTCAAGGATTTTTCATTCAAGGAAGTTTTGTGGATTTTTCAAGAATTTTATAAAGATTTATCAACAAATTTTAACTTCTTAACGATTTTATAACGACTTATAAGGACCTTACAAGGATTTTTCAAAGTTTAGTATTATTCCAAGTCTTCTTTGACATTTTTTTCAAGAATTTCTTCAAGAATCTTTTGTACGAATTTTTAAGAATTATTCAATATTGATTTAAGGATTTTTCAAGGACTTTTTCGGCATTTTTATCGATTTTACAAAAATTTATCAAGGATTTTCCCATCATTGTTCCAAAATTTTTAAAAGGAGTTTTTAAGGATTTTTCAAATATTTCAAGGATTTTTCATTCAAGGAAGTTTTGTGGATTATTCAAGGATTTTATAAAGTGTTATCAATAAATTTTAACTTCTTAACAATTTTATAACGACTTTTAAGGACCTTACAATGATTTTTCAAAGTTTAGTATTATTCCAAGTCTTCTTTGACAATTTTTTCAAGTATCTTTTGTACGAATTTTTAAGAATCATTCAATATTGATTCAAGGATTTTTCAAGGACTTTTTCGGCATTTTTATCGATTTTACAAAAACTTGTCAAGGATTTTCCCAAAATTTTGAAAAGTTTTCAAGAATTTTTAAGGATTTTTCATATATTTCAAGGATTTTCCATTCAATTAACTTTTGTGGATTTTTCAAGGATTTTATAAATATTTATCAACAAATTTAAACTTCTAAACGATTTTATTACGACTTTTAAGGGCCTTACAAGGATTTTTCAAAGTTTAGTATTATTACAAGTCTTTTTTGACAATTTTTATCCGACATTAAATAGGTAAAAGTTCAATAATAATAAGTTATTGTTACTATTATTATCTATTATTTAGTAATGAAAAATACTGTTTTTTTATAAAATTTAAGAATTACTGAATACAAAACCAAGAAATAAATATGA
Organism: Neocrepidodera transversa; assembly: GCA_963243735.1. Lineage (NCBI taxonomy): Eukaryota > Metazoa > Arthropoda > Insecta > Coleoptera > Chrysomelidae > Neocrepidodera > Neocrepidodera transversa. Next base: position 11,629,912 of record OY725337.1, read on the forward strand.
AAATTAATTACAATATTAACTGGAGGACGTAGGCAGTACATGCCGAAGAAAAATGTTAATGTTTAAAAAAAATACAGTCAGATAAATACTATTAAATAATATAGACCGACACAAAAAAATTCATAAAAAAATATACAGCCGTTTTGGAGTTATACAAAAAAATGATATTTCTTTCTGAAAATTTAACACCCTGTAACTTTGTTAATACTCAATTTAGAGAATGGATTTATATAAAGGATTTTTGGTCTTAAAATTAAGTAAATAACTTTGTATAATTTATAGTATGTGTACTTACGAGAAGGATATAAAAAAATGTTAGTACTACCCAATTTTTAATGTTTTCATTTTTTTATCCCACCAGTTGACTTTTAATAAGCTATTTCTCTGTTTTTAGAAGAAAATAGTTACAATTTAATTCTAACCTGGTATAAAATACAGATTGCGAAAAAGAATTTTTTTCACAATGCACCAACCATCCTTGACTTTTAACTTCCTTTCATGATGCTTGATTGAAAGATGAAGGATGGGAATCCGAAGGAAAATAATGTATACAGGATCATTAGTACTACACCACGAAGAATTTAGTTTCTAGATTGGTTTCTAAAGATACGTCGCAAACGATCTCGATTACTTAACTACTTAATTAATACTTAACGACTGAACTGCGACCATACCCAATTCAGTTTCATTCAATTTTCATTTTAAGATTGATTAAACCGAGTTGTTAATTAAATATTTAACGTTTGATTATGATAGTTAATATATTGTTAAATATTTAATTTTTACTGTTTCAAAAATATAACAGTACATGTACTAAATAGGTTTGTGATCCATTATTTTATAACTGCGCAACTCAGTACGTTCATAACAAGTTAGAAACTCGTTTCGAGAACAAGCTTTAATATTAATAGAATTAAAAAATAGTTTTCAATAAAATATAATCAGCTATAAAAACGTGAAGATTGAAAGTTAATGAAGAAAATACTAATGGTCAGTATATATAGGAGCAGGAAAAAGGGAACGAGGCAAGCAGAGGCAAAGAAGCGTTTATTATATTTGTAAATCCTTTTAGTCTTCTGCTCGGTATATTATAATTTCAGACTCGCTTGATATCCCTCAAGATCTCCCTCTCTTCTAGGTATTACTATAAAATGTCTTTCCCATGTTAACAATTCTCCCTCTTTGCTTCTTCAGTCAAAACAATTGACTTCTATACCGTATGTGTGTCTAGGGTAAGTTTTTATTATATTATATTATATTTTCACTTAAGTCCCCTGTTATCATTATTAATTATTTCGACGCTTTAACTTTTATTTACTGTTATTTTTAATACTTTTTAATGACGATATTTATTTTTTTGTTTATTTAAAACTTTTATAATAATTTAATTATCTGATGTTTGTGGTGCTCTTTAAATATACAGAGTATCCCAAAATAAAGGGGACAAACTTCGGCGGTAGAATACTTAAGTCCTTTATGTGAAACTTTTCTCTAAATTGAGTATTAACGAATTTACAGGGTGTTAAATTTTCAGAAATAAATATCATTTTTTTGAATAACTCCAAAATGGCTTTATATATTTTTTTTATGAAATTTTTTGTGTTGGTCTATATTAATTAGTCTAATAGTACAGTAATAATTACCTGACTTTGGAATCCCTAATTTATACACCATTGGAAAGTTTTGGTTTTGACATATTGACTGTTGTATTTTTTCAAAACTTTTGCAATTTTTGAAAATTTCTGATAATAATTATTTAATGTTATTCGAAAAGTTTGATTTATTTTTGAATTTTTCAATATATTTTTGTTGTTTTAAATTTTTTTAACATTTGTTTGTGGAATTTTTTAAATATTTTAAATTCTTGAATTTTTTAAATTCTTGAATTTTTTAAATTCTTGACATTTTTGAAATGTTTAGAATTCTTGAAATGGAATTTTTTGAAATTTTTGCCATTTTTGAAAATTTCTGATAATTATTTAATGTTATTCGAAATGTTTGATTTATTTTTGAATTTTTCAATAAATTTTTGTTGTTTTAAATTTTTTTAACATTTGTTTGTGGAATTTTTTAAATATTTTAAATTCTTGACATTTTTGAAATGTTTAGAATTCTGTAAATGGAATTTTTTCAAATTTTTGCCATTTTTGAAAATTTCTGATAAAATTATTTAATGTTATTCGAAAAGTTTGATTTATTTTTGAATTTTTCAATATATTTTTGTTGTTTTAAATTTTTTTAACATTTTTTTTTGGAATTTTTTAAATATTTTTGAAATATTTTAAATTCTTGACATTTTTGAAATATTTAGAATTCTTGAAATGGAATTTTTTAAAATTTTGCCATTTTTGAAAATTTCTGATAATTATTATTTAATGTTATTCGAAATGTTTGATTTATTTTTAAATTTTTCAATATATTTTTGTTGTTTTAAATTTTTTTAACATTTTTTTGTGGAATTTTTTAAATATTTTTGAAATATTTTAAATTCTTGACATTTTTGAAATATTTAGAATTCTTGAAATGGAATTTTTTGAAATTTTTCAATATATTTTTGTTTTAAATTTTTTTAACATTTGTTTGTTGAATTTTTGAATTATTTCTGAAATATTTTAAATTCTTGAATTTTTCAAATTTTTTTCACAGATTTATTTATATACTGGTAGGACCCACCTATCGATGATACACCCTGTATATTATTATTACAACTATCGAAGTAACTAATGGATAATTGTGACATTTCGACAAAAGCAATTACAGTACAATTGCAATAATAAATGGTCCGTCCGTTGTTGCATGGTTATTTCACACCTGTCTTTCAAGTGTCTGTTACCATAATAAGAGGGAGGAGTTGATGGTATGAAATATGGAACCTACGGTATAAAAATAAAAGAAAAAAAAAAGAAAGGCACAAGTACGTTGGTTCTCGTTTTCATGAAAGAGGGAGTTACTTACCTCGCGGTAATACGAGGCAGATGCTACGAATATTTTAACGAGCGCATTTATTAATATAAAAAGAATTTTAAATTTCGGTTTTTGGTATCTGGATAGTATTTGGAAATGATATTTGAGATTGACTTATTCATATTTTATGAGGGTTCATTACGATTTATGAGGGTTTTTACTGGCAACTGTTGTGAATCTTTTAACCTCGTTTAAAATTTAAATATAGAAAGATATCGAAAAAAATAGAAAAAAGAAGGAAATATGGGAAAAATAGTGAAAAACAAAGAAAAATAGTAATTAGAGAATTTTGGGAAAAATATGAAAAAAACATTAAAAAACTAGAAAAATAGGAAAATTTTGGAAAAATAGGAAAAAATTAGAGAAATAAAGAAAAACAGGAAAAAATGGAAAAAATAGGGAAAATAAAAAACAAATATAAAAAAATAGGAAAATATAAAAAAAAATAAAGAAAAAAGAAAAGACTAAGGGAAACCAAGGAAAAATAGAGAAGATAAAGGAAAAATAGGACAAATGTTTCACCATGAAAAATAGGGAAACATGGAAATAAATGGAGAAAAAAGAGAGTAAATCTGATATTAAAAAATGCTACAAATTAAGTGAAGATGGGAAATTTTCTAGATAAGAGAGGGGACATTTTCAAGAGAAAAGGGGAACTTATCAAGAAAAAAGAGGCGAAATTTGATAATAAAAAGTGCCACAAATTGAAAGGGAAAATTCTTTGAGAGAAAAATGGGAAATTTTCAAAAAAAAGAGGGGAAGCTGTCAAAAGGAAAGAGGGAACATTTTTAAGAGAAGTGAGGGGAAATTTTCAAGAAAAAATATGGAAAATTTGATGGTCAAAAATGTTCACAAATTGAGAGAACAAAAAAGAGAGGAAATTTGATAGTAGAAAGTGCCACAAGTTGGGAGAAAAAAGGGGAAATTTTTTGAGAGAATGGGGGAAATTTTCAAAAGAAGTGAGGAGAAATTTTTGTGAGAAGGTAAATTTTCAAAAAGAGAAAAGATGGGACATTTTCAATAGAAAAGAGGATAAATTTACAAGTGAAAAAAGGGGAAATTTTCCGGAGAAAAGAGGAAATTTTCTAGAGAAAAGATAAATTTTCAAAAGAAAAGGGGACATTTTCAAGAGAAGAGAGGGGAAATTTTCAAGAGAAGAGAGGCGAAATTTTCAAGAGAAAAGAGGGGAAATTTGACAGAAAAAAGTGACATATGATAGTGAATAGTAAAAAAGTGCCAAAAATTGAAAGAAAATTTTAAAAAGGCAAGAGCGGAATTTTTCAAGAAAAAAGGGGAATTTCCAAGAGAAAAGGAAATTTTCAAGAGAGGAGGAAAAATTTTCAAAACAAAAGGGAAAATTTTCAAAACTAACTAAAACTACCCTTTTCCATATGTAGCACTATTTTATTATGCTCAAAAAGAAATGTTTATTAAAAAATCTCTCCAGTAGATATACTATGTGAGTTCTGGCGTACGCACACGCAGAAGGAACCTATGACGTCAGTAAACGCTGCCGTTTTCGTTGTTTTTCGGCGTTATTCGACGTTTTTCGATATTTTCGTCATTTTCGTCGTGTTCTTCGTTTTTCGAAAACGTCGAAAAACAACGAAAACGGCAGCGTTTACTGACGTCATTGGTTACTTCTGCGCATACGTTCGCCAGAACTCACATAGTATATCTACTCTCTCCCGCTCAAACCCGAACAAATAATGGCACAACAGATATAAATAATTGCATACATTTTAAATTATTCTATATTCAGATATTAGTTAGAATTTTATTCAACATCGCTACACCCCTTACGCAAGATTAGAAAAAACTTAGTTTGTGGTAGCAAATACAGTCAGACTTGGGATATCGAGTGATCAGACTCGTTCGGCACTTTTCACAAAAAGAGATCGATTATTGATTGAATTTTAGTTTTATTTTCTAAAAAAAAACAACAGGGACTACATGTGAATCTTTATAATTTAAATTACAAGAATTATGTACAGGACCTCTGTAATTACCATTTAGGTGACAATGGTCTCTCACTTTGACGTCATCGCAACTAAATGACGTGTATTTGTGTGAACGAAGTTATGTTGCTTTTGTTCAGTTAATGGCTTCATTGGTGTGATGTCATTAAAAATATCTTTTAATTCAAATACAATTTTTACCAGTATATAAATTTAGAAAGTGAGTCATCATGTATATGTTCTCGATTTTTTATACTAAATTTTATGGGCTCAGAAGCTTCTATAAGTTTTGAGTTATTTTTCGTCAAATTGGAAAAAAATTCTCGTCTCTGATTCCTACTAGTGTTTTTTTTTTAACGAATTTTTCTAAAATTATTTTAATTTGAGTATTTACTTAGTTTTTTCCGTAACACGTGTTTTCTTGCTCATGCAATGATCACATCAGATATTCGGGAATCGCGTGTTAAAAAGGAATTTCTTAGCTGCGTTTCGAGTAAAAGTTTCGCAGAAAAAAAACTCAGGAAACTATTAAATACAAAGATCTGGGTAATTACGATAGTTAAAATACCACAGTTTAATTATTAATACAATTAGTTTAGTAATTAAATAACGCAATTAGATGTAAGATAATAATAACAATAAAAAGTATTTATTATAAGTTTAAATGACTAAGTCTGGCCTAATAGCAATTCTTTTTAACCACATCATAAAAATTTTATCTTAAGTTAACTTTAAATTTTATTTTTTACTAATAATGACTTCGAATTTTATTTCATTTATTAATTATAATTGTATTTTAGTTTAGTACAAAATTTATAATACATAAATTACAAATAAAAGATAGTGCATAAAAAAACTTACTTATCCAGGGTGTTTCCAAAATTCTAAAACATTCATTTGTTTTTGCTACAGGAGGCCATTTTGAATTATTTTAAAAGCAAATATGATAAGACCGTTTCCAGACTTTTGAAACACCCTGTAGTAATAATTATAGCGCATCGCATATATTTTTTTCTATTTGTTCTTTATTGAAATTCGTAATTTATTTTTTTTTCATAGAATCAGTTATGCATAGTGTAGGTTTGCATTGAGAAGTTAAATTTGTTTTTTTTTTGATTTGATTGTCCTATTTAATTTATTTTATATTTTTTATGTAAAATCGAGTATGATTTAAGTAGGGATAGCTTTCACTATAAGAAGACTTGAGGTTGATTTCCAGTACGGGCAATTTTTTTTATTTTTTACGAAATAAAAGTAAAAAATCTTCGACTAAATAATTTTTAAAATTAGCCTCTATAAACCATATTCAGCCAAAATAACTTGGGAAAAATTAATTAAAAGTATTTGAGTAAGTCGCCTCTAAAGTTATGAAATAGGACGCTAGCACATATTCGTTTTTTTTTTAATTTTCATGGAAACATAATTTTATTTGTAAAATACGCAGTGGCCTAGGTATTACAAAGGTGAAACATTCATGCTTCTGAATTTCCCATTCTAAGTTTGATGGCGCATACCAGCTACTTAAATCCCGGCGGAAAGTTGTTATTCCTGAAAATATTTACGACCGAAAAGACTATTAGCAATTTTTTTTTACTTATTTCTAAAATAATGGTAATTTTCTTTTCCTATATATAGTAAGTCATGGAACATACATGACCAGATTTGAATATTTTACGAGATTTTCGTATGAGAAACGAGACGAGACGAGACTGGATGCGAGACGAGACTCGAGACAAGATTTTTTATTTCATCAGCTATAGACGAGATAAGATTTTATGAAAGTCTCGACTCGTTGGTCTCGTGGGCATCACTAAAAAAATTAATTGAGATATTCTAGACCAAAAAGAAGAATAAACTTCAAATTGATTATTTTTAGAAAAAATTAGAAAACTAAAATTTAAAAATTGGTAAAAGCATGATTTAATTTTAAAGTAAAAAAAAATTATTGTGACTGAGATCAAAATCGCAAATTGTTAAAAATTTTATAAAAATCTAACATATAAAATATTTTAAGAAAAGATTTTTACAAAATTTAATTAGAAATCTAAAATTAAAAAATTGGTAAAAGCATCATTTAATTTGAAATTAATAAAAAATTATTGTGAGAGAGAAAAATCGCAAATTGTTAAAAATTTTATAAAAATCTGACATAAAAAATTTAACGAAAAGTTTTTTACAAAATTTAATTAGAAAACTAAAATTAAAAAATTGGTAAAAGCATCATTTAATTTGAAATTAATAAAAAATTATCGTGAGAGAAAAAAATCGCAAATTGTTAAAAATTTTATAAAAATCTGACATAAAAAATTTAACGAAAAGTTTTTTACAAAATTTAATTAGAAAACTAAAATTAAAAAATTGGTAAAAGCATCATTTAATTTGAAATTAATAAAAAATTATCGTGAGAGAAAAAAATCGCAAATTGTTAAAAATTTTATAAAAATCTGACATAAAAAATTTAACGAAAAGTTTTTTACAAAATTTAATTAGAAAACTAAAATTAAAAAATTGGTAAAAGCATCATTTAATTTGAAATTAATAAAAAATTATCGTGAGAGAAAAAAATCGCAAATTGTTAAAAATTTTATAAAAATCTGACATAAAAAATTTAACGAAAAGTTTTTTACAAAATTTAATTAGAAAACTAAAATTAAAAAATTGGTAAAAGCATCATTTAATTTGAAATTAATAAAAAATTATCGTGAGAGAAAAAAATCGCAAATTGTTAAAAATTTTATAAAAATCTGACATAAAAAATTTAACGAAAAGTTTTTTACAAAATTTAATTAGAAAACTAAAATTAAAAAATTGGTAAAAGCATCATTTAATTTGAAATTAATAAAAAATTATTGTGAGAGAGAAAAATCGCAAATTGTTAAAAAATTTATAAAAATCTAACATAAAAAATTTAACGAAAAGTTTTTTACAAAATTTAATTAGAAAACTAAAATTAAAAAATTGGTAAAAGCATCATTTAATTTGAAATTAATAAAAAATTATCGTGAGAGAAAAAAATCGCAAATTGTTAAAAATTTTATAAAAATCTGACATAAAAAATTTAACGAAAAGTTTTTTACAAAATTTAATTAGAAAACTAAAATTAAAAAATTGGTAAAAGCATCATTTAATTTGAAATTAATAAAAAATTATCGTGAGAGAGAAAAATCGCAAATAGTTAAAAATTTTATAAAAATCTAACATAAAAAATTTAACGAAAAGTTTTTTACAAAATTTAATTAGAAAACTAAAATAAAAAAAAAATTGGTAAAAGCATGATTTAATTTGACAGTAAAATAAAAATTATTGTGACTGAGATCAAAATCGCAAATTGTTAAAAATTTTATAAAAAATCTAACATATAAAAAATTAAAAAAAAGGATTTACACAAAATTAAAAAAAAATGTTAAAATTGTGATTTATTTTTTAAGTAAAAAAATCTTGTTGTGTTTATGATTTGTTTAGTAAATTTATTTTAGTTTCAAATTCAATTAATAATAATTAACTGAAAGTCATACCACATAAAATTAGTCTACCCAGAGGAAATTTATTCAACCAATCAAGCACAAAAGAGGGGAAAGAATTAATTACTGAAAAAAAAAACATAATCCTGAAAAAAACCGGTTGGACACAATTAATAACTACAATAAGAATAGAACATAATTATGAAAAAAACGAGGGAAGAATAATTACTAAGAAAAGAACCTCGCGTTGTTCGGTTTGAGGGAAAAGAAAAGTGTGAAGAAAAAAGGGGAAGAGAAGAAGAGAAAAAAGTACAAAGAGCACTGTAAAAATTTGCAGTAGTAAAAAAGAATCAACAGAGAAGCTTTTTTTTAGATCACTCGAATTAAAATTCCTATTCCTATCCCTAAATATATGCAGTACATGTTTCGACCAAAAAATGACCATCATCAATTTTAAATTTTTAATTTAGTAATTTCATTAACTGTAATTGATGTTAATTGGCGTTTATCCAATATGGAGGCATCAACAATTTAATATAATTTTTCTTTAGTTTGAATTTAAAAATGTTTTTACAATGTTTATTCAGTTTTTTAAAAAAATGTTTTGATATTTTCATTTATTAATCATACCAATTTGTAACTCATTTATACGAGCTTAATCTTCTGCCTGATGATGGTTATTGTTGGGCCGAAACATGTCGCCCTTGCCCCCTTAATCAACTAATTTATAATATATTTAATGTAGTATGACTTTGAGTTTATTATTGAATAATTTTATTAAAGGACCCCGCACGGTTCTTATGGAAAAGGAGTCCCAGTCGAATTGGCTAAAAATTAAGTACAATGTAGTATATGATGCCCTGATCAAATGTTACCAAGATCTAATGGACAGTTTTTGAGATACAGGGTATTAAACATACGGAGGAAGTATTGCTCCTTATCTTTAAAAATAAATTGTAGTGAAAAGTTCTAAGACTTAGTCTACAGGGTGATTCTTTTCGGAAAATACCGTAGACTTGCAGAAAAAGTAAATATCATTTGATTTTAATATTGGATGATTTCAGGTTACTATTATACAGGGTCACTCAAAATTATCTTCTTTAGTTGTATTTATTTTAATTTTTTTAGGAATATATACAGGGTGATTGACACCACGGAGTTTTATGGCGAAATGACATATATTCGTTAACTTTTAATGAGATGGTATTATGTAAGCTAATATGGACTACATTTTAAAAATATTTTGAAATATACAGGGAGCTCCAAACAAAAGTGCCATACCAAAGTTATACTTTTTAAATGTAACACCCTATATTTTTTTACATTTTTAGATTCATCCTGAAAAGGTGATTTCAAAAACCGAATACACCTATTTTATAAAATGAATTGTTCTGAAGTTATAGACAATTGAAAGTCGCATTTTTTTCAAATCCAAATGGATGCTAGGGCCAAACGACATAAAATCGGATACAACGGCTTATATGCCCCTATCTTAACTTTTTGAATTCTACTTCTTTGTATAAGAATAAAATGTATACAGGATGATCAAATTTTGCGTATTTTTAGCGACCCTGTATAATAGTAACCTAAAACCATCCAATATTAAAATTAAATGATAATTACTTATTCTAGTCTATACGGTCCTTTGCGTTTGATTGAGTTTGTTCAAAGAATTATATAAAAATCATAATATTAGCTAGTAGAAAAATAATCACCCTGTAGATTGAGTCTTAGAACTTTTCATTACAACTGGTATCGATAATATTAATATTATAATTATTATCTTTAACTTTATTTTCTAAAGGTAAAGAACATTGTCTCCGCAATGTTTAACACCCTGTATCTCAAAAACTGTCCATTAGATTTCGTTGAGCCCATGGAGACATTTGATCAGGGTATCATGAACTACATTATACTAAATTTTCAGAAAATTCGACTGGGACTCTTTTTCCATAAGAACCGTGCGGGGTCCTTTGAGAATGGATAATCTTCTGTTTTTATTTAATTTTATTTATAAATAATAATAATAATATTAATTTTATATCTGGTTAAATTATTCAGTAGAAATAAAAATGCAGGTCATGTATCCCAAGATATTAATAAAACAATAATTTAAGGGGCAACTAGTTTCGACTGATGAGCCATCTTCAGACCATTTTAAAAAGATTATAATAGAAAGAAATATTTAACACAATTTTATTATTTAGAGGATCGGGGTTGGGAGATGAGGTAGGTACCATGAATATATGAAAATAAATTAGTACTGATGTCAAAAAGACAAGTAAGAAAAACCAAAGTGAGACCATGATTTTTACTTTTCCCGACCCACCTCCTAGAAGGGAAAGTATTGTGAACGAGCTAAAAAAAAATTTCGAGATAAAAACAGAAATATCCATTTTCGGGTGCCCTGAGACGATTAAGTCTGTCTGTCTGTCTGTCTGTGTGTATGTGTGTATTCTTCCACGATAGAGGCCACACGTTTAATCCGATTGAGCTGAAATTTGGTATAGGGGTTTGGGTTACCCGTCGGAAGAACCCATTAATTTTTGTACGACATCTGTCTGTCTCTATCAAAAAATGACAGATGCCATATGTCACGGAATTCGATTTGTAATATGTCATTCCCTTGAAAAACTCTATACAGAACAGTCAAAATTATTTCTCCAAATGTCACCGTCAAAATAAAAAGTGTCAAAATTTGAAACTTTTTCGATTTATTTCAAGTCTTCCAAATTTTTTTAATTTAGATGGTTACAATTTTTTTCGGTTTTTGGTTGTTTTTTACGATTTTTTATCATTTTTTACGATTATTTTCGAGATTTTTTTGCATTTTTCCCCGATTTTTTGCGCATTTGCATTTGCAATTTTTTGCGTTTTTTTGAATATTTTTTGCGCTTTTTTTAAATATTTTTTTTGGGATTTTGTTTCGATTGTTTACGGTTTTTTTGCCGGTTTTTTTAGATGTATTTGTAATTATTTGCAATTTTCATCAAATATCTCAAATTTTTTGATTTTTTTAAAATTTTTTTCCGGATTTTTGCGATTTTTTGTAATTTTTTACAAATTTTTTGCAGCTTTATGCGATATTAATTCATTCTTTGCGTTTTTTAGCGACTTTTTTTCATTTTTTTGCTATGTTAGCGTTTTATTTGCTTTTTTGATGTATTTTTGTCGGTTTTTTTTATTGTATTTTTGATTTTCTCATTTTTTCGTATTTTAAAATTTTGTTTTTCATTTTCCGAAAATATTTTTCAAATTTTTTCAACTTTTGCCAATGTTTTCTTTTTCTATCGATTTTATCCGATTTTTCTGGCATTTTTCAATTTTTATTTTCCTGGTTTGTTCTGATTTTTTCTAATTTTTTCTCATTGTATGTTTTTTTTCTATTTCTATTGTTTTCTGATTTTTTCCTCTGACTTATTTCAATTCTTCCGAATTTATTATTTTTTAGACTGTTACAATTGTTTTCGGTTAGGTTTTTTTTTGCTATTTTTCGCCATTTTTTTTTCGGATATTTGCATTTGTAATTTTTTTCCTTTTTTTAATATTTTTTTCTATTTTTAGCGTTTTTTTTTTGAATTTTTTTTGCGATTTGTTTTTGGGATTTTGTTTCGGTTTTTTTGCAATTTTTTTGTCGTTTTTTGCGTTTTTACTTTCCCAACCCCCCTCAGGGAAAGTATTGTGAACGAGCAAAAAAAAATTTCCGAGATAAAGATGGAAATATCCGTTTTGAGGTCATCTGAAATGATTAAAACCATTTCCAGATGGATGGAAGTCCGTCTGTCTGTCTGTATGTATTTCTCCACGATAAATGCCACACGTTTAATCCGATTGAGCTGGAATTTGGTATATGGATTTGGATTACTCGTCGGAACAACCCATTAGTTTTTGTATGACAACTGTCAAACGCAAGTGTCACTATCAAATATGATAGATGCAATATGTCATGGAATTTGACTTGCAATATGTCATTTGAAAGCCCTTGAAAATCTCTATTCAGAACAATCAAAATTATTACTCCAAATGTCACCTGTCAAAAATAAAAAGTGTCAAAATTTGAAACTTTAACATTAAATATTTGATAAAGTATTCGTGGGTACTCGTCGGGAAAGTTTTGGGGCGACACAACCGATTTTTTTTTCTAACTGCTCTTGGTAAAAAGGGAAATAATGTTCTCACTTTGGTTTTAATAAACAATATAATTGTGTTAAAAGTTTGTTTGCCTGAAGATGTCTCATCAGCCGAAACTATTGCTTGATATTTTAGTTTTATTTCTACTGAATATTACTTTTACTGAATATTAATTTTAGTGATCCTATGAAACTAAGAAATCAATGTAAAATTATTTATAATAAAATAAAATAAAGATAATTAATAATTCGGTTTATATACAGTGTGTCCACGGACGGGATATCCTATATAAGTGAACATTTTTTAAATTTTAGTTTTAACGAAAATCTCATTCTTGATAAAAAATTTTGCTTGTTTTGAAATTTAAAATACAATCATCAGATATTAATTTTTTCCAGTAATATACAAGGTTTGTCAAAAAATAAGAGTAAAAGTACCTTTAAATTTGGCATCGAAAAATGTTATTTAAAAAAAGTTGATCAAAACTAAAAACTAAGTTCAAATATGCAATTACATCTATTTACATTGAAAAAAATAGATTTTGTGCTTGTTTAATACTGTTTCTATCTCTCTTGTGATTATAAAAGTCATAATAACCTTCTCGTTTCTTAATGTTTTCTAACAATTTTGCAATTTAAATACGTAATTATATTCTTATTGAACCAGTTAAAAAATGAATACATTTTTTTTAATGTAAGTGGATGTAATTGCATATTTAAACTTGGTTTTTAGTTTTGATCAACATTTTTCGATGTTGTCAAATTTAAAAGTATTCTTGAGTAAAATTTATATTTTTTGGGAAACTTCGTATACTACTAGAAAAAATTGATATCTAATTATTGTATTTTAGATTTCAGAACAAGCAGAAATTTTTATCAAAATAACATTTTTTAAAACTAAAATTAATTTTTTTTTCACCTATAAGTGGACACACTGTACAAGCATAATTTAATTTCTTTTATAAATTATATTAATATCTAATAACTTTTTTTTTAATGCCACTAAGATGCTTTTTGAATTTATTCTTATAATTAATATTTTAGGTTAACTTAAAATGGTTAATCAATATCTAGTGTGTTATATTTAAAAATAAATTAAAAATGATCATATTTAGGTAAATAAAACGAAGTTTTATGATTTTCACAACAATAAAATTTACACCAAAATTACTTAATGATCAGTAACATGTTTCGTTGTGAAACAACTTCATTTCCATTAAGAAAAAAAAAAAAAAAAATAAAAAATAAAAAAAGAAGCATATACATAAATTACACATAAAACGTTGTATTTATCTAAATATTATAATGGATTTTCATGAAGTAAAAGCCGATATAGTTAAATAGTTAAAATTGATCGGATTAACTTACCTCATATTGTTGGTAATTGGCCAAAGAAGAATTAGAATTGATATAAAATCTTGACATCATTCCATATTCCAACGAAAGTCACTCAAAAAAAAAAAAAATACGAATCACACAATCACTCACAAAAACACATCAGTCGAAACGAGACGATATTAAGTTATCACAGCCTACGAAAAACGTAAAGAAATAACGCGTTTTAACCCCTAAAAAAATTCGACGCTTGGTATATTCCGTGCGATATACACGCGATATGTTAGTTTGAGGCGTTCTGTTCGAGGCACTGCATGTGAGATAGTGTAGTTCGAGTCGTTTGGCTGGCAGCCGTACTGCCGGGGGTAAAGCCGTCGGCCATTGGCCAGAGCGATAAGATACTCGCTTTGTGATTGGCTTACCGAGTTACGCGCCCCGGGCGACTGCGATTATAAACCTTCAATTTCATCTTTTGATTTACTTCTCCTTTGCCGGGCTGTGGGTGTATGCTCGCTCGGCTCGGTGCCGTTCTGCACCGCAATAAGAAGAAAAGCTGTCAAGAGGTGTGCGACGGGATTGGGAAGGGAAAACGCTACACACACACAGTGGTTACTTGATTTCATTTAGAATGGACGAAATCGTTCAATAACACTCTCATACCTACTGCTTGAAAAAGGGGATGGATCTGCATATCGAGACAGCTGTTTCTGCCTTTAGGCTTCAAGGACTTTTTAAAAAATCAATTAACTATATATTTCATTTTAAAAAATATATAATATAACTTATATGTCTTTTAAGGTGTTCTGTCAAATTTAACTTCTGTCAATCCAACCTTGAGAAACCACCCCCAATTTCAATTAACCTACCTCTACAGAAAAAATATTTTGTATCATCCAAACGTGACACGTGATTCGCTTAAAAAACTTGAAAATCGCTTCGAATTGTTTTCAATTTTATTTATTAGAAATTGGAAACATCTGCTATGTAACATGTGCGCCACTGGAAAAATAAATAAAATAGACAAATCCGTCATGTGATATATGTACCACCTAGAAAAATAAAGGAAATTGGAAAAATGTACTACGTAACATGTGCGCCACTGGAAAAATTAACGAATTAGACAAATCCGCCATGTAATATGCGTGCACCATTTAGAAAAATAGAGAAATTGGAAAAATCTCCAATGTAACATGTGCGCCACTGGAAAAATAAACAAATTAGACAAATTCGCCATGTGATTTTTGCACCACTTATAAAAATAGAGAAATTGGAAAAATCTGCAATGTAACATATGCGCCACTGGAAAAAATAAACAAATTACACAAATCCGCCATATGATATGCGTACACCACTTGGAAAAATAGAGAAATTGGAAAAATCTGCAATGTAACATTTGCGCCACTGGAAAAAATTAACAAATTAGACAAATTCGCCATGTGATATGCGTGCACCACTTAGAAAAATAGAGAAATTGGAAAAATCTGCAATGTAACATGTGCGCCACTGGAAAAAATAAACAAATTAGACAAATCCGGTATGTGATATGTGCACCACTTAGAAAAATAGAGAAATTTGAAAAATCTCCTATGTAACATTTGCGCCACTGGAAAAAATAAACAAATTAGACAAATTCGCCATGTGATATTTGCACCACTTAGAAAAATAGAGAAATTGGAAAAATCTCCTATGTAACATTTGCGCCACTGGAAAAAATAAACAAATTAGACAAATCCGCCATGTGATATGCGTGCACCACTTGGAAAAATAAAGAAATTTGAAAAATCTCCTATGCAACATGTGCGCCACTGGAAAAAATAGAAAAATAAGACAAATCCGCCATGTCATATGCCTTTGGAAAAATAGAGAAATTGGAAAAATCTCCTATGTAACATGTGCGCCATTGGAAAAAATAAACAAATTAGACAAATTCGCCATGTGATATGTGCACCACTTAGAAAAATAGAGAAATTGGAAAAATCTGAATTGTAACATGTGCGCCACTGAAAAAATAAAAAATTAGACAAATCCGCCATATGATATGCGTACACCACTTGGAAAAATAGAGAAATTGGAAAAATCTGCAATGTAACATTTGCGCCACTGGAAAAAATTAACAAATTAGACAAATTCGCCATGTGATATGCGTGCACCACTTAGAAAAATAGAGAAATTGGAAAAATCTCCTATGTACACATGTGCTCCACTGAAAAAATAGACAAATTCGCCATGTGATATGTGCACCACTTAGAAAAATAGAGAAATTGGAAAAATCTGCTATGTAACCATGTGCGCCACTGGAAAAAATAAACAAATTAGAAAAATCCGCCATGTACTATATACACCACTTAGAAAAATAGAGAAATTAGAAAAATCTCCTACGTAAAATGAGCGCCACTGGAAAAAATAGACAACTTAGAGAAATCCGCCATGTGCTATATGCACCACTTAGAAAAATAGAGAAATTGGAAAAATCTGCCATGTAACATGTGCGCCACTGGAAAAAATAAACAAATTAGACAAATCCGCCATGTGATATGTGCACCACTTAGAAAAATAGAGAAATTGGAAAAATCTCATATATAACATGTGCGGCGCTGGAAAAAATAAACAAATTAGACAAATCCGCCATATGATATGCGTACACCACTTGGAAAAATAGAGAAATTGGAAAAATCTGCAATGTAACATTTGCGCCACTGGAAAAAATTAACAAATTAGACAAATCCGCCATGTGATATGCGTGCACCACTTAGAAAAATAGAGAAATTGGAAAAATCTGTTACGTAACATGTGCGCCACTGGAAAAAATACACAAATTAGACAAATCCGCCATGTGATATTTGCACCACTTAGAGAAAATAGTACGCCATTAGGAAAAATAGAAAAATTGGGAAATTCCCCCAAGTAACATTTGAGTCACTGGAAAAATAAACAAATTAGACAAATCCGCCATGTGATATGCATGCACCACTTGGAGAAAATAGTGCGCCATTAGGAAAAATAGAAAAATTTGGAAACATACTCAAGATGATAAGTGAACCACTGGAAAAAATGGAGAATTGGACAAGCGTCTATAATAGACAAATTGGAAAAATCTGTTATTTGACATAAGCGCCACTGGGAAAAATAAAAAAAATGGAAAAATCTGACTAAATAAAAACAATTTTTTTTTTATGAATTATTCTTTTTATTTATTTTGATAAATTGACTAAAAAAATATCTTTTAATTTCAATATGGAATTATTTAACAGATATTTTTATGACCGTGATTTAAATAAAAAATCTAATATTTATTTTTTATTAATTGACATTATTTTGGATGGATCTGCATAAAAATCCAAAATATTATTAATAACTACTAATTTCATGTTTCTAAACTTCCAAAGTTAAATAAAACATGTGTTAATCTGTCTCTGAATATAAACTACAAATATCGAACGAAAGCTCCGATCTAGTTCCGGTTTTCACTTTACTAATAACTGTTCTTCAGAAAGAACCCTATTGAATTTGAGCAGGATCGGGCTGGCTCTTATTG
Organism: Neocrepidodera transversa; assembly: GCA_963243735.1. Taxonomy (NCBI): domain Eukaryota; kingdom Metazoa; phylum Arthropoda; class Insecta; order Coleoptera; family Chrysomelidae; genus Neocrepidodera; species Neocrepidodera transversa. The sequence continues at coordinate 11,647,295 of OY725337.1, forward strand.
TACTCGCCATACAAATTAGGTACTTTGCATAAGAAAACTTTTTCCAGTTCAAATTTTTCTAGCAACCGTCTGTCTGTCCGTTTGTGCATCTTTCCGTCTGTCTCGGCAATAAATCGAGGACGGTTTCAAATTTTGGATTTCTGTTTTTTGTTTTGTTATTTTCCTGTCGCTTTTTTTAAACTTCCTGAATTTTTTTCAAATTTCCTTAATTTTTTTCCAACTTCCTGACTTTTGTTCGATATTCGTGACACATTTTTCGAACTTTTTAACAAAATTTTTAACTCCTGCCATTTTTTTTTACTTTTCTGTCGCTTTTTTCGAACTTTTTTAATTTTTGGTTTAAGGAAATTAAACTCGAATTAAACGTTATATTTTTTTTTTCAATTGTTTTTAAATACATCAAAAAATCAATTAGACCGGCGTCCATTTTTTTTTACTTATAATTACATGTTAAAGTAGCAACTCGATCTTCTACTTTTTGTAAATTATCCATTTTCCACTATTATGAACTCAATGCTTTATTTGTCACTTTTTAATTCATATTGACAACACCGCACTAGATTCTTACGAAGCTAACAGTTTGAATGCTCTCGTTAAATAAATTAATTGATGAGGTAGATGGGGTGAAACTACTGTGCATTCATTATTCATAGCTTAACTTATTTTGGTCAGATTTTTGACCATTATTGTTTATGTTTTGGACCACTATTCGAACGATACAGTAAAAACAAAAATCTGTAAAAGGAAGGGCATCGGTAGTAGTAGTGGGAAGGCCGCGGGATACAATCTAGAGGGAAATATCATACGAAATACGCTTAGAAATAGCTTTACATAAATTAATTACTACAATAGCTCGTGGAGAAATTGTTTCTCTGTATATCAGATCGAGAAAATGTGAACGTGTATGCGGTAATTGAAATATTGTTTTTTGCTGTACGGCCATCGGTATATATGTACCTACGTATATAGAGGAAGTGGCGTCGCCGAAAGGATGGCATTTTACGAATGATTTATTAGATTATCTTATTATTATTATTTGTTTAAAGATTAGATGGTTAATTAGCACTTATACGAGGTAATTTTTTTTAATGCTAACATATAGCTATCAATTCATTACTTATAATAAAAAAATGTTTTAATCAATTATTTGTACAGGAAGTATATATTAATATTGTATAAAAGAATAAACTCCTATTTTATTTTATGAATGTCGAATTTTCAGTCGTCCTATGGACTATCTTTTTCTATAGCAACCTTATTGGTTTATTAAAGCAGATCCAAAAAAAAAATCGACAGCGAGTTTTTCAACTCATTATTCAAGTTGGTTATCGTCAAGGATAAAATTTATGTGGTACGCTCGAGACTTCTGCGCTTCTACTATATACAATGCGCTTTACGATCAACAACAAATTATTACATTTTAGTCAGGGACGTAACATCGGTTGTAACAAAGTTACTAATTTATCAATATTTTCCTAATCCCTGTTTTTATTACTTTTTCTTAATAATAAAATAATTATTATAATTAGCTTTCCTCTGTAATCCGTCATTAAAAACATTTGTTATTAAAATATCGTGATCGGCAATTAATCGTAAATAGGTATAATCAAAATGCACCGTGAATACGAAAAATATAATAAATACCGCGACCTTCCTCCGAATATAGGGTCAAACGCGATCCGTGTAGAAAGTTCACACTTCGTCCGAACGATGGAGACACTTGCGCTTGTGCCCCTTAGAGTCCGTTCCTGGTCTTATGTATTGCATTATCAGTAACCCAGCGAATACTCAGGTACTCAACCCAGTGGAACAAGTAAAGCCTGCCCTACTGGCCGAAAACGCATTGGTCGATACCATAAACGACCCCTGGAGTATTTTTTCTTCACTGACGCTGCCCGTGCAAGTGGCTTTCACACTATAAACAGAAGGTGGCGCTCGAGGAAATCCGAAACCTGAATGAAGGCGCCAAAACAACGCTTGGCGACGCACAAAGCTTTACACTGTTGTTTTAAGTTTAATTTTTAAAATTTCCCCATGTACTCAAATTGCTCATAGGGGAAAAAAGTGAAAATTATAAAAAATAGGAAATACTGTAGAAAAATAAAGAAAAACATGGACAAATAGGGACAAATATAGAGAAATGGGGAAAATAGCAAAAAATAGGGAAAAATAGCAGAAAGTATGGAAAATAGGGAGAACATAAAAAATAGGGAAAAATAGACGAAAATAGGAAAAATTGGGAAAAAATGGCGATTGTAAAAAATAGATGAAACAGGAAAAAATAGAGCAAAAAAACGAAAAATATGAAAAAACATGAACAAATAAAAAAAACATGAAAATAAAAGGAAAAAAACAATGAAAACCATGATAAAAATTGAAAAAAACGAAAAAAATGGGGAAAGACGTAGAAGAATGGAGAAACATTAAGGGAGATACGAAAAAACAGGGAAATTTGAAAACAATGGGGAAAAAAAATTGTGAAAAATGGAAAGAAATATTGAAAAATAATGAAAAATAAGAAAAAACATTTATTTCAAGCTCAAAATCAATTAAAACCATTTATAGCTAGCCCCCCATTATTTTTTTTCGATTTTTACTTTCCCGGACCCACCAAAGGGAAAGTAAGGTGAACGAGCAAAAAAAATCGAGATATCGATGGAAATGTCCATTTTGAGGTCCCCCAAGAAGATTGAAACCATTTCCAGCGCATGGTCTGTCTGTGTGTCTGTGTGTAATCTTCCACGATAACTGCCGAACCGTTAGACCAATCAAGCTGAAATTTGGTATGGAGGGTCGGTGTATGCCTGGAATGCGACCATTAGATTTTGGTTTAAATTGGTACAGAATTAGGTCCTCAAGACCGACATTGGTTAAATATAAATGTAACAATTTTTTGCTTTATTTAAATTTTAAGGACAAACAATACATTTTAGTGCAAAATGTTGTAGTACAAAGTTTTAGAGCATAAAATTCTCTATAACTTTTGTCTCAAACTTTTTCTAAAATCTCCAATAGTTGCGCCACTAGAGGGCGCGTAAAAAATGTGCATGTATGTTTTCTCTAGTTTTTCTTGATTTTGAGGACAAACAATGTATTTAGTGCAAAATTTTCTTATGCAAAGTTGTAAAGCATCAAATTTTCTTTAACTTTTATGTTTAAGTTTTATCGAATTCCTCATAGTTTCGCCGCTAGATGGCGAGAAAAATACAAATTTAAAATTCCCTACAACTATTGTATGAAAATTTTTCCTGAATTCCCAATAGTTTTCACACATGATTTTAGGAGATCCTAATTGTAGCAGTGTGATATATAACGTACGCATGCGCAGCTTATGTCATTACCAACATTGAAATATTAATTCACCATCAGCTCGCAATTTTTAATGTGTTCCATAAATCAATGTAATGCTTAGTATTTTGTAATTAAAATAATAATAATAAATAACATATTCTCTACGGTCGAGCCGGGAAAGTCCTGGGGTAACACAGCCGATTTTTTTTATTGTACTAGATTGTTCTAGTTGGTCTTTTCATTGTTCCAAATTTTCATGTCTTAAAAAAATTATTTCAAGCTCAAAATCAATTAAAACCATTTATAGCTAGCCCCCCATTATTTTTTTTCGATTGTTTTTAATTGTACTAGATTGTTCTAGTTGGTCTTAGAATTGTTCCAAATTTTCATGTCTTAAAAAAATTATTTCAAGCATAAAACCATTTAGAGCGAGCCCCCATTATTTTTTTTTTCGATTTTTTTTTGTTGTTCTAGATAGTTCTAGTTGTTCTTCGCATTGTTTCAAATTTTCATGTGTTAAAAAAATAACGTCAGGATGAATTAAGTAGAAACAATTGAAGTCTAACGTCAGTATACATTATTCTATTTTTAAGGGTTTACATTAATCTTTAAAAATTTTTTTTTTTTTTTTTATTTTTAAAAGTTACTTTTATTTAATTATTTACAAAAAAATGAAACCTTTGATAGTAGATAGATCTAGTACAACAAAAAAAGTTTCGAAAAAAAAAGATTGGGGGCCTAGCTATAAATGGTTTTAATTGATTTTGAGCTTGAAATAAATTTTTTTAAGACATGAAAATTTGGAACAATGTTAAGAACAACTAGTACAATCTGGTGCAACAGAAAGAAATCGAAATAAAAATAATGGGGGGCTAGCTCTAAAAATGGTTTTTTGAGTTTTCCAGCTTTTGTAGTTAAGTTTAAGGAATAATTTTCTGGAACAATTTGGTACAAACCTAGAACAATTAGGAACAACTTTCAAAATATTAAAATTCGAAAAATGGGGGGCTAACTTCATACACACGATGAGTGTAACAGCATTATTTGTAAATCAAACCAAACAAGTTTATTATAGTACCAGACAAAACCGAAATGTAGGTACCTAATATAGAAATAAGAATTAGTAACAATGATATTGAAAACGTAGACTCTATAAAATTTCTAGGAGTGTATTTTGATCGCCATCTCTCATTGCAATAAGCTAATAAAAATAATAAATTCAACCTGTTTTCAAATAAGAGCTCTGAAACAAGCATTGGATATTCCTCACTTACTCCTATTTTATAATAGTCAGGTTCAGTCTAGATTAAGATATGCGAATTTGATATAGGGTCTATCATCTACACTTAAAGATGTTTTTATTTCACAAAAAAAGATTGTTAGAACCATTGCCAATACACACACACATGTGAATACAGCGCAGCAGCGGGCCAATTGCGAACTGTTCGTGGCTACTGCCGTCACACGGTCTAGTCTCGCGCACAGGTACATTTTCCAGCTTCCTTGATTTTAAAATGCTTACAGCGGACGTAAATATTAATATTTTGCGCTCAATTTTTTTTTAATCGTCGATTTAAGTTAGAATAAAAGAAATATGAAATATGTCGAACCTGCCTATTGTATATACTATACAGAGTGTTTTTTCACTCTGTTAGTGTATATCAAAAATTTACTGATGATAAATAATTATGTACCTACATCTTATTTCTTGAATACATAATGTTGATAATAGTACAAATTATTTTAATGTTAATGCAACTACTTTTTTTAGCATTTTATATCTTATAGATGGTATTGAGATACGAAAAACTTGGACCCGTTATTTTTTCAGATCTTCAATAGTAAATTTTTCTTAACAAAAACTTTGTTATGCTCTATTAATTCTTTCGATATTTATTTTTTTGTCGACCGCACTGGCGTCGTAGACCAGTCTGTTTTCCCTCTGGCTAAGCATCTTTCGTGGTCCGAAATTGTGTTGATCAATCGAGGCGTCCGTGGAATATACCGGATTGCGCGGTAAGATCTTCTTGTGATCAAGTACAGTTTCGTGGGCGTACGACTCGACTTGCCCAGGGACAAAACATGGCTTCTTGAGTAGTCAACATGGCCGTCTTGGCATTGTTTTCTTGTTCCATTGTGATCATAAGCCATAAGCCTAAGTTCAATACACCCAACTGACACTGGTGGTACTCTGAACGGCTCTCGGATTCTTCGTGGACGCGGTAGGTTCGAGATCGAAGGGGATGATAAGGTCTAAGAAGGAATTTTTGTCCACGGGGTAAGGCCATTGTTGCTTTTATATGCATTCTTGTATAGACTCGATTACTTTCAATTTCAAGTTAACTCAACTAGCTTTAATAAATGAATTATGGGTTTTACTACCCCATAGATACAACTATTTTTTTTTAAGATAATAAAAATTTATTACATATTGCGTATGGTTAGGAACCAAAAATGGATTTCTGTTATTATTATATTTTTTCCAATATTAAAAATACAATTTAGCTGTGTTCATACTATGCCTATTGGCAGGGAGCGCGACTAAAACGCCATCTGGTGGTTGCATAAAATCTGGCTCCACAATTGTGAGAAGTATGTAAGTTGTGTTTAAAAAATAAAAATTCATTATAAAAAAATCTCATTAGAATTTATAAGCATATAAATAAAAAAATGTGATTATATTTTTGAAAGAAAAAATTCAGTAAAACGTGTTGTGATGAACAAAGTAGGTATAAAACATGTAAACAAATATTAAAAACTATAATTCTTAGGTTAGGTTAATCAGTGACATCCAAACAAATAATATATGACAGCTAGAATAATAAAAATAATTTATCATACTTTTTTTTTAAATAATTTTGTCCATCGTTAGAGATGTGAAAGAATTGAGACATAGTGGCAAAAGTTATTTAATCATATTGAATAGTTGTAGGTTATACATTACTTACTTTTTTCTCCTAACTGCATTTATCCAGTTTTGCATTTTTCCACTATTAATTTGACAAAAAGGAGCAAGAACGCATTTTTATACATTCAAATTTAAAAGAAAAAGCAAGAATGCATTTTTTTATAGTTAAATTTGAAAAAATAAGCAAGAATACATTTTTCACAGTTTAATTTAAAATTTAGAATTACTAATTTTTCATATAAAATTTGAAATTCAAAGCATGTTTTGGAATTTCAAAAAATTCCAAAATTCGAAAACAGCCGAAAATTTAAAAAAAAAATTTATCAAAAAATTCCAATAAAAAAAAAACAATAAAAAAATAAACAAATTTTGAGTTTTAAAAATTTCTACAATTTTAGAAATTTCAAAAAAATGTTTTCTCTATTTTTTACTATTTTTCCTAATTTCCATATTTTTCCCCTTTTTTTTCACTATTTTTCCCAATTTTCTCCAATTTTTCAAAAAATTTTCCCAATTTATTCCAAATTTTCCAAAATTTTTCCCCATTTTCTCCATATTTTTCCTATTGTTCCCTATTATTCAAATAATTACAAAAAAAATCGTAAATTTCATTTCAAAAATTTCAAAAAATCGTTAGATTTTGAAATTTTTTTTAAAATTGCCAAAATTCGAAACAGTCGAGAATTAAAAAAAAAATACCCAAAAATTCCAAAAATTAAAAAAAACCAATTAAAAAAATAAACAAATATTGAGTTTTAAAAATTTCATTAATTTTAGAAATTTCAAAAAAATGTCAATGTTTTCCCTATTTTACACTATTTTTCCTAAATTCCGTCTTTTCCCTGTTTTTTCCTCTTTTTTCACTATTTTTTCCAAATTTTTCTTAATTAATTGATCCCCATGTTTCCCTATTTTTTCCCATTTGCAACAATGTTCTCCTATTTTTCCCCTATTTTTAACCAATTTTCCATATTTTACGACCATTTTTTTCTATTTTTTTCCCTATTTTTTCTATTTTTACCCATTTTTCCCAATTTTTTTCTCGTTTTCTTCTATTTTTCCCTTTCTTCACTAGTTTCCTATTTGTCATTAATTTCCGTTTTTTACCTATTTCTTATTTTTTCTGTTTTCCATTATTATTTCCTATTTCTACCTATTTTCTTCTTATTGTTCGCTATTTTTCAAACAATTACAAAAACATTTAAAAAAAAAATCGAAAATTTCATTTAAAAATTTCAAAAAACCGTTAAAAAATTCGAAAATGTTGAATTTTAAAATGTTTTTTTTTTTAATTCGGGAAATTCCAAAAATTTTGAATTTTAAAAATTTTCTAAACGTCAAACTGTTTAAAAATTTCAATAAAAATCGTCAAATGTCGAAAATTTTAGCAAGTTTTGAAATTTAACAAATTTCCAAAATTCGAAAACAGTTAAAAATTTCAAAAAAAGAAACATCAAAAAATTCCAAAAATTAAAAAAAACCAATTAAAAAAATAAACAAATTTTGAGTTTTAAAAATTTCTAAAATTTTAGAAATTTCAAAAAAATGTCAATGATTTCTCTATTTTTCTCACATGTTATCCCCATATTCTTCCTATTGTTCCCTATTTTTCAAACAATTTCAAAAACACCAAATACATTTAAAAAAAAAATCGTAAATTTCATTTCAAAAAAACCGTTAAAAGTTTCAAAAATTTTGAATTTCAAAATGGTTTTTTTGTGAAATTTGGGAATTTTCAAAAATTTTGAATTTTAAAAATTTTATAAACGACAAAATTTTTAAGTAGTTCAACAAAAATGTCAAATGTCGAAAATTTCCAAAATTCGAAAAGTAAAAAATTAAAAAAAAATCTAAAAACTGCAAAAAAAATCAACAAACAAATTTTGAGTTTTAAAAATTTTTACAATTTAAGAAATTTCAAAAAAAATCAAAAAACTCAATGTTTTCCCTATTTTTCCTAATTTCCGTCTTTTCCCTGTTTTTTCCGTTTTTTTAAATTTTTTTCTTAATTAATTGATACCCATGTTTCCCTATTTTTTTTTAACAGTTTTTTTTTCTATTTTTTCCCAATTTTTTCTATTTTGACACATTTTTCCCAATTTTTTCTCATTTTCTTCTATTTTACCCTTTCTTCAGTATTTTCCTATTTATCATTAATTTCCGTTTTTTCCCCATTTCTTATTTTTCCTGTTTTCCATTATTATTTCCTATTTCTACTTGTTTTTTCCTATTGTTTCCTATTTTTCAAACAATTACAAAAGCCCCAAATACATTTAAAAAAAATCGAAAATTTCATTTCAAAAAACAGTTAAAAATTTTGAGTTTTTAAAACGGTTTTTTTAAATTTGGAAAATTTCAAAAATTTTCTAAACGTCAAAAATTTTAGCAAGTTTTGAAATTTCAAAAATTTCCAAAATTCGAAAACGTCTAAAAATTCAAAAAAAAAACCATTTAAAAAAATAAACAAATTCTGAGTTTCAAAAATTTCTACAATTTTAGAATTTTCAAAAAAATGTAAATGTTTTCCCCATTTTCACAATTTTTTCCAATTTCGGTCTTTTCCCTATTTTTTCTTTTTTTTTTTCACTATTTTTTGCTACTTCCCAAGATTTTTCTTAATTGATTGATCCTCACGTTTCTGTATTTTTTTCATTTTCTTCTGTTTTTCCCCATTTGCAACATTGTTCTCCTATTTTTTCCCATTTCCCCCCTGTTTTTAACCAATTTCCCATATTTTACCACAATTTTTTTCTATTTTTTCCCAATTTTTTCCCATTTTATTCTATTATTCCGTTTCTTCACTATTTTTTGTATTTGTTATTAATTTCCGTCTTTTCTCCATTTATTATTTTTCCTGTTTTCCATTATTATTTCCTATTTCTACCTATTTTTTTCTTATTTTCTCTTCTTTTTTTTCCTATTTCTCCTTATTTTTCGTTAATTGTCCCTATTTTTCTTGTTTTCCGTTATTATTTCCTATTTCTACTTATTCTTTCTATTTTTTTCCCATTTTCATTATTTTTTTTCCAATTTTTCCCTATTTGTTCCTACTATTTCTTTATTTTTTCCTATTTTGTCCCAATATTTTTCTATTTTTACTATTTTTTTCCTAATTGTTTTATGACTTTTTCCTAATTTTATCCTGATTTTTTCCTGATTTTTTTCCTATTTTTTCCCATTTTTACAAACTTCTTCGTGTTGTTACTTTATGTAACATTAAAAAAAATATATATTTACGTGCTTTCGATTCTAAAAACTAATTCCATTAAATTTAGCATTTTAAAAAAAATCAAATATACCCTGTAAAAAATCTACACAATGATTGATTGTTACAAGTATTAAATTGGATAGTTTTAATGTAACCCTAAATTTTTTTCCAACACAAATCTAAACATAAATCTAATATTGCTTAAGGCGAAAGCAAATATCTTTTCAACAAACAATTGGGGGTATTAAAAAAATTGAACATTGATCAGCGATCTCCGAACAACCGATTTTTTTGCTCAATTCGTTCCTTCTTACATAAAGAAGATCGATCTGACAAAAGAACACGTTGAGCGACAGTTCGCTTGAATTTTTTTACTCATTGTTTAGTATCGTGGGATGCAAACATTTTTTTTCACAATATATAGGTAAATACAGTTTTCTTTTTCGATAATAGAATTTCACGGTTAGTATCGGGAATTTAACGGGTCATCCACCGTGACGTACAGATCCGAACAAGTGCAGGTACGAGGCAGGTTTTAAAAAAAAATAATCCATGGGGTTGGTTTATTTTTTTTTATTGGATTTATTACCAGGGGCGTGTATATATTGGGTTAAATAAAATAATCCTATTCTCTACAGCCGAGTCGGGAAAGTTTTATCAAACATTTATTTTTATATAAAATTTTCTCACATTTACCAAATTTCTTCTCATTTTTTGAAGAAAAAGGTATTTAGTCTTTGTTTATTTGGTTTTATCAAAGCCATAAACGAAAATTAGTATTCAGTTATTTTATACGGAATATTAAACGTATTTACCCGGAGTTTATTAGAATTCACCCCTTCGCCAAACTTAAGGGCACTCAAATCAATTTCGCTCTGGCGGTTTCCAACCCTCGAGCTAAACGTGTTAATAAAGTGGACTTACGGTAATATTACAAACAGAATTTATGCTGGTACAAATTACCGGCTTCGATATATATATTACTGTAATTTTTTTTACATAAGAACTCCATTTTATCGGTGTTATCAAGTTAATCATAAATATCAATCAGTTTGTATCAGAAAGATCAATAGAATATAAAATAAAATTAATACTCCATGCAAACCGACACTAAAAAATTGTATTATAAACATCATTGCCTTTACTTAGTGAATGTTAAAATAAACAATTGAAGCTTCTAAGATTTTCGTCATGATCTGCTTGATTCTATTCACAGACAATCAAATTATCGATACAGGCATATACTCTCATTATCATCATTTGTGAGTATAATCTCATTCATGGACTTATGGAAAGATCAAATGGAATTCCTCTGAACGTGTATTTTTTCTTCATCACAGATCGGTATTTGATGTTATATTTTTCCAAGGTCAATGATGCTGAACACTTGTTTAGGGCCACTAGATCGTCTATTGGGAACTGTGAACTTGTTAATAATTTGTGAATAATCTATAATCATGTTTTTCTTTCATTTGTCATTTATCAAGACTAATAATAATAATAATAATAATACTCGCCCTACATTTCACCCCCTTACGAGTGAACCCCAGAAGCCAATGGCTTGTGCGGGGAAGGGACGGCTAATACCTAAGTATTTCGAGGTTAGGTTCAATGATCTCCTCAGCCAGGAGACTCTCTATGTCTTATTATATGAATTGCATGTAGATTACAAAAAGGATTGGGAGGTTCAACTTTGGTACAAGAGCACATTAGCAAAGAAGGTTTTTTGTCCTCGAATCAAACTTGAACATTTGGGTGTAGTTTCATAATATCATGTCCAATTAGCACATCGATACTTAGATCTTAAAAAAATTCCAGAGATTTTTTCCCATTTTTTTCTTAAAAAAACCTTTCTTGGGGTTCCTTTAATCTTCTTTCTCCAAAAAACTGTAGTCCAAGAAACATGGTCCAAAGGAGAAACTGAAGAACTGTAGTCCAATAAACTTGATGCAAAGGAGAAACTGAAGAACTGTAGTCCAATAAACTTGATGCAAAGGAGAAACTGAAGAATTTGTAGTAAAAGAAACTTGGTCCAAAGGAGAAACTGAAGAAACTGTAGTCCAAGAAACATGGTCCAAAGGAGAAACTGAAGAACTGTAGTCCAATAAACTTGATGCAAAGGAGAAACTGAAGAATTTGTAGTAAAAGAAACTTGGTCCAAAGGAGAAACTGAAGAAACTGTAGTCCAAGAAACTTGGTCCAAAGGAGAAACTGAAGAACTGTAGTCCAAGAAACTTAGTCCAAAGAAGAAACTGAAGAACTGTAGTCCAAGAAACTTGGTGCAAAGGAGAAACTGAGAATTTGTAGTCCAAGAAGGAAAACGAACTCCAAAGAATCAATTGAAGTCCAGAGAAAAAATTAATTCCCAAAACAAAAACCCTAAAAGTTCATATAAAGTAAATAAGATAAAAATCTTATAAATTACCAGATTTCGTGGTCTCTGATTTTGAAAAAAAAAATTTAACTTGTCTCTATTCATTCTATTTCTTTTTATTTTATTCTTATTTTTCCCTATTTTTTTCATATGTTTTCCCATTTTTCTATTTGCCCTATTTTTTTCCTATTTTTCCCTGGTTTCTTTCCCCTATTTTTCTTTTTTTCCTGTTTTCCATTATTTTTTCCTATTTGGTTTTCTTATTTTTCCCTATTTGTCAATATTTAGACTTATTTTTACCTATTTTGTCCTATTCTGCCCATTTTTATTCCATTTTTCCTCTTTATTCCTATTTTTAACTATTTTCCCCATTGTTTTTTCCTGTTTTCCCTTATTTTTCCACCACTTTTTCCTCCCTTTTTATAAACTATTATTCTATGTCCCATTTTTTCCATTTTCTTAAACTCATGTTTTGCCTCATTTTTCCTCCTTTTCATCACAACTATTGTTTTACTCCTCGTTTTTTCAATATTGTGGTTTTTGGTCTTTTTGTCGTTTTTTACAATTATTATTTTTGTGTCCCATATTTTTGTTCCTCCTTTTTAAAACCATTGTTTTTTGCCTTATTTCCCCCTTATTCCCCCTATCACCCCCTTTTTACTCCTTCATTCTTCCTAATTTTTTCGTTTTCCCCGCTTTTTCCCTTTTCCTCAATTTTTCCTTTGGTTTTTTTTTCATTTATCGCCCTCTTTTTTCCACTTTTTCCCTATTTTACTTTAACTTTTCGCTATTTTTCTCTATTCATTCTATTTCTTTTTATTTTTTCATGTTTTTCATTATTTTTTCCCGTTTTCTTTATTTTTGCTTATTTTTTCCTATTTGTCCCTATTTTTCCAGATTTTTTTATTTTTTTACTAAAAAATCAAATAAGAGAATATCCGATAATACAGAAGAGATATGTTTAGTCATTGAAATAAAGTCATGGCTCACTTGTTCTTTTACGTCAATTTTTGGCTAATAGTGGGAACTGTCAATATCTTTTAGAAAAATGAAACTTTTTGGTTCCAAGACTTATGAGGTAATTAAATCTTTTATATTAAAATACTTGGAGAATAGATGCAAAAAGTACAATAAATAATTTTTTTTTTTTTAAATTGGGAATCTGTAAATTGGTATAAATAAATAATGAGATTTGTAAATACCACGTGACTTACGTGGTCGATGTTTACAGAATTACCGAAAGAAAATATGCTTGTATTTTAAAAAAATGGGATGTACAAATTTTAGTATTTTCCACTAAAGCACCATATTTCCTATCTCATTTTTTTGATTTTCTAAAGTCCCTGTGAGAAGTGAATCAAGGTTATTTTCTTTCTTTCTTTCTTTCTTTAATAAAAAGCGAACCAATTTTCATATATACTCTTATAAAAAACAGCTTACACTAACCTCATTTTTCCTTTTTCTACTCTGATTATTGGTTTAAAATTACTACCCATTCAAAATAAGAGTTATATCATTCTTAGTATTTAATCAATTGAAATTTACAAATTTTTGTATCATACCTATCACTTTACGAAGAGCTAACCTAACATTAAGGGTTTAAGTGGTTAATGGTTGATTGAATAGCATAATTGATACATCAGTGTTACGTAGATATGTTAATATTGTTTCTGCCTGTTATAATTGATACTTTCGTAATCAATTTAATTGTACCTATAACACCAGATTGCTTTTTAAAATTGTATAGATATCGGTATATTTTTACAGTTGATCCAAAAAGAAAAAAATGTAATAGAGATTTACTAATCTTTTCTTAGTTAAGTCATCTTTGACAGTTAATTCTGATAAGGCTTAAAGATGGATTCATGCAACATCAACTAAACTAAAATTAATTTAAGATTTTAATGAATTTTAAACTTATAATATGCTGGTGTTCATGCAGTAATAATTAAACGAAATTAAGAAACTAGAGACATGCGCATTACGTTTGATTTTATGTCAAAACTGTCAATCTGTAATTAGAAAACAAAACAAAACGCACGTACCTAAAAGATAACCTAAAATTGTTGTTAAATTTATTTATTTGACAGTTTCAAGCATGCGCTGTTTTGAGTTATGGAAGAAATTAATTTCTTAGTTGAATGTTGGCCAACTTTCTTAGTTTTAATTTTAATTTTAATTGCTTAGTTTTTTGCATGAATACCCCCATTACATCACATGGTTTTATAATCATAATTTTAGTTTTAAATTAATTTAAGTTTTAATTTATGCTTGCATGAATCCACCTTTACTGTAGGGCCTTATATTACAAATTTCCATCTCTTAGATAAGATACCAACAGTTCATTTTTAGGATTTCGTACCCCAAAGTGTACAAATGGAGCCCTATTGCTCTCACTCATGTGTCCATCCGTATGTCACACCGATCTAGCAGCTTAGCCGTTGGAGCTACAGTATTTTGACTTGCCAGCGTGTCTTTTTCTAACTGTTTAAAATTCCGTATAGTATCCGTACATTCTGGTAAATTTATCTTAGAAATAAGTTTAGACACTCCTGAGTTTATTTGGACAACTTACACCCACTTGCACCGACTATTTTTTAAAGGAGCCTTAGACTAAATGTAAAGTCATATTTAAACATTTCATAAATAGAAAATAAGGAAAAAAGAAACTAGATACAAATATAATTTTGTTAGCATAAAACAACCAATCACCCGGTATAAATTATTTTCATACCATCAGTATACCAAAAAAAAAACCTTAAAGGTGTCGAAATTAATAAAATTATAGTGATCCAAATCAACAAAAAAAAAAAATGTTGAATCAACAAATGTACGAAAAAACACGGCGCATTCTTTAATCTCATTTTTTGTTAGATTGTTCAATTTTTTCCTTTTAATATTTTTTTTTTAATAAATCACGGTTAAAAGGACCAGGCACAGATATAAGGGGGGTTTTAGGTATCGATAGAAATTTTATTATGTTACACCGAAGGTATATTAGATTAATAATTTTATACTAAGTGACCACAATAGCAATTGCATTTATTGATATACAGGGTGAAATAGACTTTTCCTATTTCTTCAAATGTAATAAATATTTTAGTTTTTTTTTCTGTTCAGGTTTCATAGAGTCCATGAAAGCTATTAAATACATCAATTGTAACATTTTTATTTCTTTCATTTGAATTTTTAATAATTCTTAATATTAACTATTATTAACTAACATATTTTCGTTTCATGTTTTATTTTTTTTTGATATTTTTTTTAAGATTTATAACATTTATTCTATGAAAAACATGAAACGAAAATATGTTAGTTAATGGTAGTTAATATTAAATATTATTAAAAATTCAATTGTTCCGGTGCTTCATTATACATAGCTTAAAAAACTATGAAGATTATTCCCGGTTGATATCATAAATAAAAATGTTACAATTGATGTATTTAATAGGGGACTCTATAAGCCTTGAACATAAAAAAAATAAAATACTTATTACATTTGAAGAAATCGAAAGAGTCTATTTCACCCTGTATGTCAATAAATGCAATTGCTATCGTGGTCACTTAGTATGAAATTATTAATCTAATATAACTTAGGTGTAATATACTAAAATTTCAGCAATTTCTATCGATACCTAAAAGCTGTGTGCCTGGTCGTTTCATTAACGTATTTTAATTTCTTCCACTCAATGGGGTAACAGAAAAAGGGAATGTAAGGGCTCAGAAGCCAGCTAAAAGAATCAATAATATTTTTGAATAAGTAACTGATATTCACGTTATAAAAGACAACCTTCCTCATCTCCTAATCCTGTCTATAAGGTGAAGACTCTCTAACACCGCGAGAGCACGAACTGCCCTTTCGTTTGAAAAGTGGTGGTTACGAGAGAGTTCAACAAGGAAACACGACGTCATTTGTTCCAGAGCCTTGGCTAACGCTCAAGGCCGTAACTTTTTTCTCTCCTAGACGAGTGGTGACAGTTATAGGTAAAGTCAGAAAATTTACTTAACAAATAATGTTACAACCTGTAGGTTGTTATTAAAGTTTTACAACGAAAATAAATAATTGTTCACGACGACAAAAAATAATCTGTGTGTTATTACATAAAGGACCTTTAAGGTAGCGTTAGTGGATTTTGTATCTTGCACCGACTTTAATGGCCTTTTAAGCGTTCTTTAAAGGGGCATTAGTCCACCCTCCCTCAAAGGTCAGTTAACCTTTTTTAGGTTAGGTGTGTCTGCACAAATTTTATTTTATATAATTTTTACTTATATAGTGAAGCTTTTTAACAAAGCGCAAACAAAAAAAGTTGGATTATATTAACATTATCAAAGATGAGCTGGAGCTTGAAGATGATATGGAAATTTTAGATTTTGTTAGTTTTGGATATCCTTGAAGCCTTAATCTGCGCTGTAGTGATGGATCAACTCGGTTTCTTTAAAAGATTCAGGTTGATTAAAGCAACTGTACTTGATCTGTTAGCACAAATTGAGGACTAATTGGAATATCCCGATGACACACAGTTTTTTTTAATTTGGCACAATTACCATAACATTTTAATTATAGTATGAGGTTCTTATTACCTTTCATGATCTACTGTTTTACGAACACGAATTTATCGCCAATGAACCAGTTATTACTGACTTTTCGTTTTTATGCAAGCAGTGGACACCTCATACAAGTATCTGACTTCATGAATGTCCACGAGTCAACTGCAAGTCGAATTGTTTCTTATTCCCTACTTATTTTTACCTACGCCTCGTTTTGTCGATGTTCACAACAGCATTTTTTTTTTATTTTCTAAAAGATTCATTTTAATGGGACATTGAACAGATGGGACACCTCTCGTGGACTGAAATTCAGCCCTCTATTTCTTTTATTCTCCTGGCTTGTCATTGCAGGCACTATACTAACTATACTGTAACGCACTTTGGTCGTCACGGGTCACTTTAGCGCCTTAGTCCAGGTTTCGGATTGACTCGGGCGCCACCTTCCGTTTAGAGCGTGAAGGCCACTTGCTCGGGCAGCTTCAGTGACGAAAGAAAATACTCCAGGGGTCGTTATGGTAACGACCACAATCACTAGCGGTCAGAAGGTTGGTCTTTACTTGCCCTACTGGGTTGAGTTACCTGGGTATTAAGTGCTGGGATGTTAGTTTATGTGAACAGAATAAAATGACCAAATAAAAATAAACCTTTTTATTGTCTCTGAATGGTACCCAAAATTACCAAATCCGGAGGAGGGTGTGTACACGGTTGTTACTTTGGACGGTACAGGCACGTCTTGCAGGCTCTTTGTTGACGGTTCTGGATTCCAGTACAATTGGAATTGGCTTCGCTCTTTGCTCCCTTCAGCTTGAGCTATCTCTAAAGGTCGATGGACTGCACTGATACTCCAATTGGGACGGCCACAGCAAGTCTGACTTCGGGCTGCTACTTCAGCTGCCGACAACGGTTTGAATTGCCCTACTCGATATGAACTTCGGCGTCTAAGAAGCACAGACTCCATCTGTTGGACAAAGGTTCAACTGGTACGACTGGCCTTTTATTCGAAGCTTCTATCATAATTTTAAGTTAATTCTACTCCAGTGCTGTGCGCGATTTAATTTATATATTTTAATTATTACTTAAACAAGTAACTCTATTACAATACAATAAAAACTGTTTAACTAGTTCTACAAAACAACAGTAATAGCAAGTAAAAATGTGGTAAAAAGAAAATTTTTTAGCTTGTCAGTGAAAAAATGGTGGAAAATGTATCTGGATACCATTGATACCACCCAAAAATTCACAAAAATCCCTAGGTACATGCGGCGTTGCCGTATTGTTACGTAATTAAAGAGCCATTGGTTAAAACTCGGAAAAACTTGGTGGGTGCAAATCATTTAAAATTAATGGTCCCTTAAAATTTAAAGCGCCTTTAGTTAAATACAAATAAGTCGGTGCAAGTGGCTCTTAGTTTTTTCAGTAAGTCTTCTACTCTACTTTTTTGAACCACGCGCATACAATGGCTCATTGGTAGATAGCTGCTTTTTTAGAGAAGGCCACACTCTGTGACCAATGAAAACAGGACCGGAACCGGGGATTCACCGAACCGATATTATTCGTATTGTTGAAATGCTCTTGGGAACTTTTGGTAGTCTGCCTGAGTGAACAGATGTGGCTGCAAAGCTAAATCTACATAACCTAACTTTTGTACCCAGCCATCGTATAATTTCAACTTTGGGTATTGGCAACACTGGTTTTGGACTATATATGTAGAAAATGTTACAATACTAAACTAGGACTGGTATTAGGCTTGTTCCTGAAGCCAGTTCCTAACTTGTTATGAACATACTGAGTTACGCAGTTATAAAAGAATGGATCAGGAGTCTGCGCAGTACAAGATAATGGGCAACTCAGTATGTTCATAACAAGTTAGGATCTCGCTTGAGGAACAAAGCTACTGTTAATTATAATGTAACATCAATTTCATCAACATTTGTTGATTTTTGGGTGGGATTCGAATCAACAACATTTAATTTAAAAAGTCAATATGTTAACAATGTAGCTACCGATCCACAAACATTTTTGTCGCAACATATTTTATAACAAAAAAAAAACCGAAGATCACAACCCATATTTAATAAATTTACACCTGAAGATTCAAAACAATGAACCATTAATAAAAAAAAGAAAGTCAGAAATAAAGAAAAAAAAAGAGACGCATACAGAACGAAGAAGGGCAAGGTGGTACCCCAGAAGTCGCCTTGCAACAGACAAATTTGAGTCACGATTAACGTATACACGACAATACCTATAATTTAACAATGCCCGAAATTTCTTAATTACAACTTGTACACCGTTTGATAAACGTTTATCTCGCATAAAATCGTAAAACTTCGAATTTTAATATTTATTCATAGGTCGGGATGATTTAGGGTCGAAAGTCGTACGCTATTATGGACCATATAGAGCCCACTATGTATTATAATAAATTCGGATAAAAAGGTCTTTTGTTTTTCTATTAGTATAGTACAGGAAATATACAGAATTATTTAAACTTAAATGATAATAAATACTAATAAATATATACACTAGAATAAAATAATGGTTATACAGAGTGTTTCATTTGGGAAATGTCTAAAAACCCTCATATGTGGAATTTGTCAGTTTCTATAACCAAAATATACTTTATGTCCATTTATTTCTTATTTCATAACTTTTTAAATCACCCTGTATATATTTTTTATATTTGGTACATGTACTTGACAAATCGATTGATGTATTAACGGTAAAGAAATTTTAGCAAGAAAATAACACCCCGTATATTTGATTTTTACAATTATTTGCTGTAGTTAAAAAGTGCTTAAAAAAAGCAAATCCAATGATGTATATATAAATATATATGTTTATATATGTATTTAGACCACAGACAATGCTGTTCCAGGTCCGTACTACTATGACGTAGTATATATCACCCCTATTATGCGTGACACCGATTTTTTTTGTGACGTCACTGATCGTACTTTGACGGACGTAAGAAGACGGCACCGCTTCCGAGAAAACCAAAGCTTTAACCTGCGTAATCTAGATACTTTAATCCTATAGATTACTATGTTTATAAGTCCCAAAGTGTATTCTAGTCCCATAAATACTAGGGATGAACTACTTGAAAGTTGAAAGGAAAGAAAACACCTGTCAAGCAATAAAAAATATTATTAGAAAAACATTTTAATAAGGGCAAAAATATGCGTACATTAATTTCGAACAACTGTTGCAATTCTTTTTGTGATATTATTTTTTACTTTGATCCTTAATATTTTTTGGCTTATTTATACTATTATGTGGTCAAAAACAGAGAGAGTAAGTTTTTGAAACTATATTCTCCGACCATTACCATACATGTTTCATCCTTTTAGGAATCATCAGTGGTACTTTGTCTGGATGCATAATTTCAAAAACCTACGCAAGTATTTATATAAAAATTACGACATCTTCCGTAGGTCGACGGGTACTAAACGGACACAGCCACTTTTTAGAATAAAATCATCTGTAAAAGCGACTGACCAAGTACAACTTGGTGTTGATAGATAATGGAACCCATCCGTCATCATAATGCCTCACACTAGATTCAAAAACTTACTTCCTCTCTCTCTTTTTGATTTAGTTTAATTGCGTGGTGCCCGCTCCCTCCCTATAAGACAGTATGATGGCGGTTGGATTCCATTATCTACCGGCACCAAGTTGTACTTGGTTAGTCACTTTTATAGAGAATTTTATCTTATTAAGTTACTAAGTCTGGTTGGTATCCATCAACCTACGATAGATGCTTATTAAAATGGTATTTAATTCGTATTTTATTCTAATAATAATTGCTCTTGTGTCCTTAATACAAAAGTGTAAGTATTCGATACATAATTTTTTCATTTATTTTTACTTGTTTTTTTCTGACTATTGATAAACGTGTTTATTTAATTTCATACATAGGCATCATTTTTTGAAATTAGTTATTGCAATAAAAAATGTGTCATATTTCTTCCAGAAAATATGAAAAGTGGTACATTAAATGTCTTAATTTAATTTCTGTATTTTTCGCCCATTTGCTAAATAAAAAACACAAATGTACAGAGGGTTGTAAAGATAAATCTAATGTGATATTTACGTCTTAGTACAGACCTGTATCAGTATTTTCTGTGATCTAAATACATGCCAAGGGTCCTTAGACTAAAGAACCTTAATTTGATGGAAATAAAATTAATCAAATCCTGTCCTGAGTTCAGTAATTACCACAAAAATTCTAAAAGATAACAATTTAGGACAAGTAAAATAGTCTGCGCAAAAATTAAAAGTACGGTTTTACTTTTTAAAGCTATTTTTAATTACAGCAAAAAATTATAAAAAATCAAATATACAGGGTGTTGTTTTATAGCCGACCTGTCAAAAGTACACAAATTTGAATCACTCTGTTTACATTTTATTCTTATGTCAGCAAGTAGAACTTAAAATAGGGACATGTAAGCCGTTTTCTATGGTAGTATACCAATAATATGTTTCGTGCATATTCCAGCGTTTCCGGTTAGCAAAGTTCTTATATGGTGGTAAAAAAATATGTTTTACGCACTAACTTCCTACCATTTCAATGAATTATCTTCATTTCAAAAGGAAACCACCAGTCAGCAAAGTTTTTTCAAAAATCTCAGGTATAAGCTTATGAGTGGACTAATTTGAATTTTCTATGATGGAATAAAAAATATGTATTGTGCAATCTATATTCCAGTGTTTCAATGGACCTTCGATCAGTAAAGGTATTCGAAAAATCATTACAAAAGTACAAACTACCCCTAAATAGCGGTGGATTTGAATTTTTAATATATAGCACGAAGACATTTTTTTCATAGGTATCAATTTTGCTCTTATTATATGAGAAGGAATAGGAAATTTCTATTATACTCTATATATCAAAACAGTTACTATCGTGATCGCGAAATTATTAATCTGTTGTACCTTAGGTCTAACGTACTAACGTTTCAGCACATTCTATCGATACCTAAATCCCCCTTATATCTGTGCATGGTCCTTTAAAGACAGTTTTATTAAAAGGTAAATAAAACTCCAAGTCGTCTACCACACCACAATGTATAATGAAAGAAGATGAGTTAGGTAACTAGTTTCGGCTAAAAAGCCATCATCAGGCCAAATAACGTAACCAACCGCGCAATTGATAAAGTAAATTTGATAGGATTGTAGTTGTACACTAACGGTTATTTCAAATATTATTATATTTTAATATTTTGAAAATAACAAATTGTTATTTGGCCTGATGATGGCTTTTCAGCCGAAACTAGTTGCCTAACTCATCTCCTTTCATTACATGTTGTGGTATATAACTTGGTTGGCGTTTTATTTAACCTTAAATACTTGGACCAAATTTTAGATATGGATAACCTCTTCGACTTACAGTAATATTAATATTTTATAGATACAATATACCTCGATAAATGTTTTATTGATTTTTAAATCGATTTTAAGAATAAAAATTCCGCAATTAAAAAATGCGGCTTAGAGAGAACTTTTCCGGCGGTAACTCCAAGAAGAAAATAACGGGATGCCTCGAAACTTGAGTGACATCTACAAAAGTAGTCAATATAAATATACTGACTAATTTACAGCGCTTTCCCGGCTATAATTTTGAGACAATGAAATTTAATATGAAAGTTGAGTGGGAAAATTTTAAGCTGCTAAAATTAAAAAGTTGAATGAACATTTAAACTTGCGAAAAGCGTGGTTCTTAGCATACTAGTTACAGATTTTTTGACAGTACCAAAAAAACGGTTTAAATGTTTATCATTGCGTAGAAAACGACAAGTGGGCTGCTTGTCTTCGGCTGAACGTGGAATTTTGATTACAGTGGAGAGCTGCATGGGTGCAGATGGTGCATTCATGCCACCATTGTTCGTCTTCCCAAGAGCTAGGGCGAAGCCGGAACTGTTGGATAATGCTCCCCCTGGCAGTACAGCTCATTAACATCTATCAGTTGGTTCATTAGTTTTTCCAACCCTTCTAAAGAAAATCCCGTTCTTTTGCTTCTAGATGGCCAATCTACCCACACCAAGAATATAGAGCTAATTAATAGAGCTAGGGATAACTGTGTTGTGTTACTGTGCCTACAACCCCTGGACGTAAGTTTTATGTCACCACTCATCACACATTACAGTTCAGAGGTTCAAAGATAGATTCAACAACATCCAGGCAAGCCTGTTACTATTTCTCAAATAGGCAAACTTTAGGATTTAAAAAAACTGGGGTGCATCCACTAAATCCAGATTTCTTCGAGGTGAAAGAAATGATGACCAGTTACCTGAATCTAGAAACTCTTCACCTAAAACACCACCACTGAGAACACCACCGAGGACACCACCAAGAACTTTACCGAGATCACCACTGAGAAAACCACCAAATACAACAACGATTCCTATGGAGCAGTTTTATGCAAATTCGACTCCTTAATGTTCCCATACTATCCAGAATTTTGCTGTAACGCTACAACAGGTTGTTCCAGTTCCTCACTCTGAAAGAAAATTAAATCTCAATGACAGAAGAAGGGGACAAACTGCAGTGTTAATATCTTCACCATATAAAGCTGAACTCGAAGAAGCAATCACTAAAAGACTTACAAAGAAGCCAAAGCTAAAATTGTGGGGGATACTGAAAAAGAAAGCAGCCCATATATACCAAGGGTTAAAAAGATAGAAAAAGAAGGAAATCGAAAGAAAGTAATGATTCACGTTCACAAGATCAAAGCGAAGAAGCGGCCTGCATATTTTGCAGCGAACTTTATTCCAATTCTAAGGTAGGAGAAGGTTGGATAAGGTGCCAACATTGCGAAGTTTGGGCCCATGAAGCTTGTGCGGGAGTGGCGGAAGACGAAGGCGAAGTTTTTACCTGTGACATCTGTCAGTAACATATTTTAATAATATTTTTGTTAACTTTCCCAGAGATGGCTGTCGTGTCGACAAAAGTAAAATTGTATATTGGTATCATTGGGACAGACAAGATTTGAGGAGTACTCGTTTTGTTTTTATTTTGTTAATAATAATAATAATTTTTCTGAAGTTACCATGTTGTGTCTTCTTTGCTGAGGGCTAAACGTTATGGAAACTATACAAGCTTATCCTTGCTTGCTTGCTTGCTTGCTTGTAATTTTAACGTCTCTTTTCTGCTACCAAGGCTAATCTGGACGGGACCTACAGCTTATCGTGGACTCCGAACCACGGTCCTCAATCACCCTAAACCCAGGACTATGCCTTTGTCATTCAGGTGATCTACCGACTAGCAAGTGTATAATTGTGCCACCAACCCCTATCAGTTCCACGAGATATCCGATCTCATCCGGCCTGGTTACCGGCGTGAATGAAGCTGCGCATGACACAAATACCTTTTTGCACTTGCCCAAAGTCTTATCTGACTTTAATTCCACTTGAGATTCATGGAACTCGAACCCACGACCCGAACAATGACCAAGTATAAAGGCCAGTGCCCTAACCAACCTGGCCACCGTGTCCGGTCAAGCTTATCCTTATCCCGTTTTATCCGACTAGGTGGCTAAAACGGGATACTTACTACTTTTTTCTCATGTAACTTCTGTTTTTTACATAAAAAATGGTTACAATCGAAAACCCATTTATAACTAAAACTTGAGCCAAAAAACAGTCCCCAGCATTGCTTTATTCAAAAAGTTATGAGGCCTGGAACACTAATTATCCCGTTTTACCCCTACAAAACCGATAGAGAGTTGACGAATAAGCGGCCACAGATGTTATACGCAGACATAGTGGAAGTGGAGGTAGTAAAGGTTATTTTTTTACATCTACATGAAATATTTTACAGCTTTAATACTTGTTTGTGTAATGTTTGTTCAATATCAGATAATAATTATTAAGAGCTAAGTAATATATTACTATTAAACAACCTAAAAATACCCTTATTCACTAAGTCACATACAATATATTAACTTTTATCTTAAAATTAATAACAATGAATCAACATGGTTTTCCTAAAGTACGTTTAAAAATATTAACGAAGAACATACATCTCAATTTTTCGAGTCTCCTCCTTCTTTGAAGGCACGAATATTTATGCTAACGACACCTATATTTCTCTCGAAGCTCGACCTGGCCTCCGGGCAATCGCCCGTTATCGGTCGAAGAGCCGGTCCTGCGCGCTTATGCGCATACTTTCAGGCGTATCGTTAGCGATGATCGCGGTCTCCAAGCACTTGACCACGTGTATAATTAGTTATGGTAATGTCCGTTGGGCGGCGAGGGCGAAGCCCTAATGAAGGGGCCCGATCACGAGAGAGTCTCACCGCCGGAGGCTAAGAAGCACGCACGCGATGAACCGTCTCTTCTACGTCGTTCTTATTTTCTTCAAAGATTTAGCCCGAGACAAATTTTCCTTCCATATACCAGTAATTAGAAATTGCCCCCCCCCCCAGTTCGGGCTTTTCAACTGTACCTAAAACGCGAGAGTACAAGAGCTTTTTTTAACAACATTATTTATTTCTATATTTACGTTTCTAAGTTTTTCATTTCATTCAATTTGATACATCTTGTATGTTAATTTCTTCTTTTTCACTTTATAATTTTGATCTCGTACGTTATGGAGTTCTACTAAACTAGCGTCTAGATCCCAATTGCAACTCGAGTGCCCACCGCTGTTGCCAGGTTTAAGTGTTTCATTGACGAAAAAAAAATATTTATTTTATTAAAAGAAGTCTTGACTATCTAAATCTTCCTGTGTATTAAAAAAAAAATCCTCGGGATTCGAACCAGGAAGTTTTATGTGTAAAGCATACACTCTAGCACTGGACCACTTCGTATCACAATAATATATAATCAAACTTTCAAGTTAACATACAAAACAATGGCAACGGCGGTGGGCACTCGAGTTGCAATTGGGATCTAGACGCTTCTTTCTACTAATGGTCTGTTACTTTTTTCCTTTCCTGTTTATTGTCTGTCACGTCAAATTCAATTGTCTTTCAGTTGTCACTTGTCAATTTTGTCGTGGTGTTGACATAATACGCAATTTGATTTTTAAACTGCATGGTAGGATGCACTTTTTAACTTTGAATCATCCAGTATGGATGTATCAAAAGATTTTGAAATTTTTTAAATTTTGTTTCAAATAATAATTTTTCAATTTTTTATATATGTTCAGTTACTATTTTTCTATACCATTTTGTGAGTCATTGTTGTACGAGCAATCTAACTTTTTGTAAGTAACTTAATTTGTGATTTCTTATTGTATTTCTAACAATTTTTATAATTTGATGATGGTCATTGTTTGGCCGAAACATGTTGCCCATTTGTTCTACCATATTCAATAAATTTTATGTGGTATGAGCAAGATTTTTTCTATTATTCTTTGAATAACCTTACTACAATTGAGATTAGATAATCTTTTGTTTTTATTTACAGTTCATATAAAAAAAAATGGATAACTTATTGGATTTAATAAGTAAATAGTTAGTTTTAAGTAATAAAAGATAAAAAAAATGAGTATTAACCAAAAACAACGATTACTGACTAGAATTAGTGAAGATACTGGAGCAATCTAAAAAAATTTTCCCGGCTCTTCTGTGGAGAATAGGATTATTTTAATTACAAAATACAAAATTCCTGAATGGGAAAGTAAAATGCTATAAAAATGAAGTTAATTGCTAAAAAAAAATGGGTAAATATTGCAAAAATGCGCAAAAAATTAATTAAAATGAAAAACGGCAAAAGTTACTAAAAATGACAAAAAGTTATTATAAACAGCAACAAGGTAACGATTTATTAACAAAGTCAAAAAAATTGTTAAAAATGTTAAATAATTGTTAAATTCCATCAAAAATTAAATAATAAAAAAAGGGTGAAAATAGACAAAAATCAGAAGTAGGATAAGAATTTTAATACAATTTGTAAAAATTGGAAAAAGGGACAAAGATGCAGAAAAATTCAAAAAAAGGCATAAAAGGTACCTAACAAAAGGAAAAAAATGTAAAATAAATCAAAAAAGAAATGGGATTAATAAAGGCAAAAAAAGGAAAAAAGCGTAAAACAAAAATCAACAAAAAGTCAAAAAAAAGCCAAATAAGACAAACTAAAGGGAAAAAGCAAAAACCGCCAAAAAATGCAAAAAAAGTCAGAACAGGACGAAAAAGTCGAAAAAAATTAAAAAATAAATAAAACCCTTAATAAAGCAAAAAAAAACGAAAAAAGTGATAAAAATACCAAAAAAATTAAAGAAAAGCAAAAAAGGAAAAAAGACAAAGAGCTCGAAAAAGTCCAAGAAAGACCAAAAAAAAAAGAAAGGGGGAAAAAAGGGGTAAAAAGGCCAAAAAAAAAAAGAGAAAACAAGACAAAATAAAGGCAAAAAAGGCAAAATAGAGACAAATAAAGCAAAAAGACAAAAATCTCGAAAAAGTCCAAAAAAGACTCAAGAAATAAAAGAAACGGGGCAAAAAAGGGGTAAAAAGGCAAAAAAAAGAGAAAAAAAGGAAAAAAAAAGGTAAAAAAGGCAAAATAGAGACAAATAAAGGAAAAAAGACAAAAACCTCGAAAAAGTCGAAAAAAGACCCAAGAAATAAAAAAAACGAAACGAGGCAAAAAAGGGGCGACAAGGCCGAAAAAAAAGAAAGAAAAAGATAAAAAAAGGCAATTATTTCCATTTTTCCCTATTTGATCCTATTTTTCCTATATTTCCCAATTTTTCCCTGTTTTTTTTTCATGTTTCTCTATTTTTGCCTATTTTCTCTATTTTTCATTCCCGGTTATTTTATTGTTTGGCAATTTAATATAAAAAATAATCGAGTAATAAAAAAAAAACAAAATTATTTGGCAAATTTGTCGATTGATGTTTAAAAATTTTTTGAAATTGTCAGATGGAAATTTTCTAAATATTATAATTTTGAATATTACAATAAAAATAGAAATAAAATAGTTTTTTCAATGTGAGAATATTTTATTGTTACAAAAAGAAAAATTATAATAGATAGACAAAAGACAAAAATAAAATAAAACCAAGACGAGGAAATGAAAAACTAGAAGACAGAATGAAACAGTGGCGTACAATATTCTTAAAAAAAACAGAAAAAGACTTGAAAGTGAGACAGAAAAAGATTGACATAAGAGTAATAAAAGAAAAACAATTGAAAAAGCAACATCGAAGAAATTAAAGAAGAGACAGAAAACATTAAAATTAATCAAATTGTATTTTATTATTTGGTCTACCAGGTGACCCATATCAGTATTTTTACTCGTTTCTGTATTTTTTTTCCGGTTTTTTCTGTTTTTTTTCCTATTTTTCATTACTTTAATATTTTCCTATTTTTTTAATTTCGACAAATATTATAAAGCCGGACCTGTCAAGACCGTATACATAAAATACGATTTAATTTACGGCTTCATGATGACACAACAAGCACAGAAGAAAACAAATGAGTTCAGGAATTGATTTTTTTGACAGACTTTATACAGATATATATTTATGTCGTAATGTGAGTTCTTTGTTACATCCAAAAAAAAAACAAAAACAGATCATTAAATTGTGTTTACGAAACGCTGAGTGGACCATTACAGGTGTTTTGATAATTACTCCAATAACGGTTTTATTAATTAGAAGAAGCTGATTATTTTTCAACAGATGTTAATCTAGATATGGGAATTTTTACGTAAAATTTTTAAGATTGATTGATTTTAATATTTTAAATACTCTCATTGTTAACCATTTTTAATTATAATATAATAATATTCAAAAATTCATCAGGTTATCCATATCCCAAATGAGTAAAGAAACACACAAAGTCAGTACCAAAGAAATATATTTGTTAAATTAGTTCAAGTGTGAAGTTGGCAACTAGTTTCGGCTTCCGCCATCATCAGGCCATAAACAGTGAAATAAAATTTATTTGGCTTCGCAACATTAAAAAATTATAATTAATAAAGTTGCGGGATACTGAATATACATAAACTTATTAATAATGTATATAAGACATTGAATTTTTGGTAAAAAAAAGAGCGGCAAAATGTATTTTTACACAAATAATTAACGGCAAAAAAGCGGCAAATTCTCCAGCTATTAATTTTTTGATATCGTCATTATTTACGCAGTTGCCTTGCTTACTTGATATCAAGTTAGCAAGACATTAAATTTTTGGGGAAAAAAAGAGCGGCAAAATTTATTTTTACACAACTAATTATCGACTAAAAAGCGGCAAATTCTCCAGCTATTAGTTTTTTGATATCGTCATTATTTACGCAGTTGCCTTGCTTACTTGATATCAAGTTAGCAAGACATTAAATTTTTGGGGAAAAAAAAGAGCGGCAAAATTTATTTTTCCACAACTAATTAATCTCAAAAAATCTCAAAAAATCTCAAAAAACCTCAAAAAATCTCAAAAAACTTTAAAAAAATCTTAGTAAAACTCAAATAATCTCAAAAAATCTCAAAAAACCTCAAAAAATCTCAAAAAACCTCAAAAAATCTCAAAAACCTCAAAAAATCTCAAAAACCTCAAAAAACCTCCAAAAATCTCAAAAAATTTCAAAAATCTCAAAAAAGGTAAAATACCTCAAAACCATAAAAAATCTCAAAATCATCGTCATTATTTACGCAGTTGCCTTGCTTACTTGATATCAAGTTAGCAAGACATTAAATTTTTGGGAAAAAAAAGAGCGGCAAAATTTATTTTTACACAACTAATTATCGACTAAAAAGCGGCAAATTCTCCAGCTATTAGTTTTTTGATATCGTCATTATTTACGCAGTTGCCTTGCTTAACTTAATATCAAGTTAGCAAGACATTAAATTTTTGGGAAAAAAAAGAGCGGCAAAATTTATTTTTCCACAACTAATTATCGACTAAAAAGCGGCAAATTCTCCAGCTATTAGTTTTTTGATATCGTCATTATTTACGCAGTTGCCTTGCTTAACTTAATATCAAGTTAGCAAGACATTAAATTTTTGGGAAAAAAAAGAGCGGCAAAATTTATTGTTCCACAAATAATTATCGGCTAAAAAGCGGCAACATTTCCAGCTATTAGTTTTTTGATATCGTCATTATTTACGCAGTTGCTTTGCTTACTTGATATCAAGTTAGCAAGACATTAAATTTTTGGGAAAAAAAGCGGCAAAATTTATTTTTCCACAAATAATTATCGGCAAAAAAGCGGCAACATTTCCAGCTATTAGTTTTTTGATATCGTCATTATTTGCGCAGTTGCCTGCTTACTTGATATCAAGTAAGCAAGACATTTAATTTTTGGGAAAAAAAGAGCGGCGAAATTTATTTTTCCACAAAATAATTAACGGCAAAAAAAGCGGCAAATTCTCAAGCTATTAATTTTCTGAAATCGTCATTATATACGCAGTTGCCTTGCTTACTTGATATCAAGTTAGCAAGACATTAAATTTTTGGTAAAAAAAGAGCGGCAAAATTTATTTTTCCACTAATTAATCTCAAAAAATCTCAAAAAACCTCAAAAAATCTCAAAAAACCTCAAAAAATCTCAAAAACC
This sequence comes from Neocrepidodera transversa, assembly GCA_963243735.1. Taxonomy (NCBI): domain Eukaryota; kingdom Metazoa; phylum Arthropoda; class Insecta; order Coleoptera; family Chrysomelidae; genus Neocrepidodera; species Neocrepidodera transversa. The sequence continues at coordinate 11,677,117 of OY725337.1, forward strand.
TCAAAAAATCTCAAAAACCTCAGAAATCTCAAAAAATCTCAAAAAATCTCAAAAATTTCAAAAAATTTCAAAAATCTCAAAAAATCTCAAAATCATCGTCATTATTTAGGCAGTTGCCTTGCTTACTTGATATCAAGTTAGCAAGACATTAAATTTTTGGGAAAAAAAAGAGCGGTAAAATTTATTTTTCCACAATTAATTAACGGCAAAAAAGCGGCAAATTACTAATAAGATACCGTTGTAATTTTCCGAAGTTGTCTTGCTAAGTTGATAGACGTCATTATTTATATAATTATAAAATTATACTATACATATAAATAGTAAGAAAGTATTATGTTGGTTATTTATATTTTGTCTTAAACACGAATTTCTGGAAGGAATTATCCCCTTACATATCCTGGTAATTAAAAAAATATTTTTAAACGGGATTTAATTTAAAAAGAAAATAAAAGCGTTGTGGAAAATGATTCACATCAAATACCTTGCGGCATGGCCAATATAACGGTCTATACATATAACAAAAGTTTTAATTAAAATTTCATAGCTTATTTGTTTTTAGATATCTAATTTTCTAATTATATTTAATTATCAATAACTAATCGCTAATGACCGCTTAGTTGTACACCTACATTGTAATATTAAAAAAAATATCAATTTGAATATGAAATCTGAAACAATATTCTTATTTCAATTATACTAAATAAAATAGATTTCTATCACAAAAAAAAGGAAAACATCAGCTTGTTTTCTTAATCCAGTATAAGGGTCTAAACAGGTACCAAATTGAAATCGATTTATTCTTCACGGTTGATAAAATAAAATAGTTATCCGATATGAAATAGTAACCCAAGGAAAAGTATTTAAAAGTAAACTAGAAAAGCAGTTAAAAAGATTTAATGGTCCATATAACCGAACTAAACTAGTGATAATTGACGTTAGTGATAAAAATAGCAAACCAAAAAAAATCGGTTGTGTCGCCCCAAAACTTTCCCGACGAGTATCCACGAATACTTTTTGAATAGATTTTTTCAGGGGCTTTCAAATGACATATTGCAAGTCAAATTCCGTGACATTTTGCATCTGTCATTTTTTGATAGTGACACTTCCGTTTGACAGATTTCGTACAAAAACTAATGGATTCTTCCGACGGGTAACCCAAACCCATATACCAAATTTCCGCTGAATCTGATTAAACTTGTGGCCTCTATCGTGGAAGAATACACACAGACTGACTTCCATTTGGAAATGGTCTTAATAATCTCAGGTGGATATTAAAGTGGATATTTCCATCTTTATCTCTAAATTTTTTTAATTCTTCACAATACATTGGGTCGGGAAAGTAAAAACTCAAAAAATCTCAAACAATCTCAAAAAACTCAAAAAACCTCAAAAAATCTCAATAGACCTCAAAAAATCACAAAAAAACTCAAAAAATTTCAAAAAACCTCAAAAAACCTCAATAAATCTCAAAAAATCTCAAAAATAAAAAATTTCAAAAATCTCAAAAAAGGTAAAATACCTCAAAACCATAAAAAATCTCAAAATCAAAAAAATCATCAAAAAATCTCAAAAATTTAAAAAAAAAAATAAAATACTTAAAAAATCTTAAAACACTTCAAAAAATTTATAGATTCTTAAAGAATCAAAAAAGTCCCAATGAATCTTAAAAAACCTCAAAAACCCTCTAAAAATCTCAAAAAATCTCAAATACTCTCAAGAAATCTCAAAAATATCAAAAAATTTCAAAAAATCTCAAAAACTTTCAAGAAAAATCTCAAATATTTTTTAGACTCTTCAAAAACATCTGAAAAATCTCTAAAAATTCTTAAAAAATCTGAAAATTTACAAAGAATCTCAAAAAAATTTAAATCGTCAACTCTCAAAAAAGCTCTAAATAGTAAATATCTGAAAAAAAACTCAAAAATTTGATCAATAAATCTCTAAAAATTTAAAGAAGTCAAAAAATCCCAGAAACAAAAAACTTTAAAAATATTTAAAAAATAAAATCTGAAGAACTCGTTTTAACCTCAAAAAAAAAAAAAAAAAAAAAACGAACAAATCCGAAAAAACCTCTGAAAATCTCAAAAATTCTTTAAAAACCTCAAAAAATCTTAAATAACAATTTTTAAAAATCTTATAAAATCTAGAAAAATTCTCAAATAATCTCAATATATTCAAAGAGTCTCAAAAAAGCTTAAAAAATATTAAAAAATCTCAAATAATTCTTAAAAAATCTTAAAACACTTTAAAAAATCTATAAAATCTTAAATAATCGAAAAAGTCCTAAAAAATCTTAAAAAATGTCAAAAAATCTCAAAAACCCTCTAAAAATCTCGAAAAAACCTCTAAAAATCTCGAAAAAATCTCAAATAATCTCAAGAAATCTCAAAAATATCAAAAAATAAAAAAACCATTAAAAGTCAAAGAAAATTTGAAAAAAAAAATTGGACAAAATTGGAAAAATTCCACGAATGCTTTTTCAGATATTTAATGTTAAAGATAATTTTGACATTTTTGCTATTTTTGACAGGTGACAGTTGGAGAAATAAGTTTGACTGTTCTGGATAGAATTTTTCAAGTGCTTTCAAATGGCGTATGGCAAGTCAAATTCGGTGACATATTGCATCTGTCATTTTTTGATAGTGACACTTCCGTTAATGAGTTCTTCAGACGGTTAATCCAAACCCATATACAGATGTCGTACAAAAACTAATGGGTTCTTCCGACGGGTAATTCAAACACATATACCAAATTTCAGCTCAATAGGATTAAACATGTGGCATCTGTGGAAGAATACACACAGACAGACAGACAGACAGACTTCCATCTGGAAATGGGTCGGGAAAGTAAAACTAAGTATCTCATTGGAAAAAAATGATGTTTAGATATCTAGTTTTTAAAAAAGGATCAAAAGTTAAAAAAAAATGATAGAATACTTATGATTGATTACAAACGCAATTTTTTTTAAAAATACAAATTATACGACTATCTAATTGATAAAAAGATCCTAAATATCAAACAATTCGATTTATAATGGAACTTATAATGCGCTATATGGATTCATATCTAATATTAAAAACAGCCTTTACAATGAAAAGAAACATAAAAGTATTTTTATTGACTTAGCGAAGGCATTTAACACTATTCCTCATAAGCAACTACTGAATGTTTATAAACAGTATTTCTCGTCTCGTCTGGTAAAACCGAGACAAGAGCGAGACTAGACCTTTTTGAAAAAGACCACATACAGCGAGACCCGAGAGTTTCGTTTCTGGCCTCGTTCATATTTCTTCAGATTTTTTTTCTAAATTTCCGAGAAAAATAAACTAGCAAGCAGTATAAACATTAAATTTTTTTATAATAAAATAAATGTCTGCATAGGTTACGATAAATTTACGAAATCTAAAATCTGGTAACCATCTGAGAAATATTTTATATAAAATGACACTCTCAATGTGTTTCAACCCAGTTAAGTCTTAAATACCTCAAGGGTACCTATAGTTTGTACATCGAAGAAAAGGAATTATAAAACAAATTATAAAACTCCGTTTATTCAATGTACAAACTATAGAAACTACATTTGTTGTTGAAGATAAGTCTCATATACGAATATCATTGAGGGATATGGTATAATAAAAAAACTTCCTATATTATTTCAGGGACGGCTCAAAAATGCTGAAAATAACTATATTACAATTTTAAGACGATTAAGTCGGTTCCCTGTTTCCATATATTTACTTTTTTCATTTGATTCAAACTAATAATTAAATAGACATAGACAAAAAAATACTAAAAATAATTAAAAACTCATTTATAGATATAATTGAAAATAATAAAATATTACCATAAAAAAAACATTTTACAAGGATTATCTCCTAACCGAGATTTTATTTAAAAATGATTATTATTCATAACTTTGAAATTCGTATCGGTATACAAAAAAAAAGTACGATACTTTATATTTATTAATAATAATCGATTCAATGACGGGACCCAGACCCGGGAATAGGGGCATTACGAAATTCATAACCTGGAGAATAAAAATCAGCAAAAAAATATCAGATACAAGATGATTTACGAACGAAACACAGTGCACAAATGTGCAAATTTAGCTGGACAAAATTATTTTTATTAATAAAATCAAATTAACTGTGATAGATATATAAGAAATAGTGCTTTTTAACAATTACGTATAATAGGTAAAGTTAGATAGGTATTAATGTATGTATTTTTAGATATCTTTACATTTTAGATTAGATCTACAGGGAGCGCCAAAAAGATAGGAATAAAGTTGATTTAATCGATAGTTATTAAAGGTATAAGCATCATAAAAAAAATTCCACATATTATTAAATATAAAGTACTTACCTTGTTGCAAAATATCCATAATAAATCGAATACTGGAACTATACTACATATTCAGAATACAAATTTTTAACCTGCAAATTGACGCTTTCGGTGATTAATTTCAGTTGATGTTTTATCTTCAGTATCTACTTCAGTTTTAAGGGGTTAAAGGTGACTTATTAATTAGTTGATTCTTTTCATTTTGTCTTCCTAAACAAAAATGTTTGTAAATATTACTCAGCGGTCGACGTTTTGACATCAACCGTCATTTAATCGAAGGACCAACCTGAATGCAGCGTCTCAGGATTTATTATCTTTACAGAAATAAATCATTTAAGTTTAACTGTAAGGGTTATTTATTATTATTTTTATATGGAAAGTGCTGTCAGTCACTGTAACTTTAAAAATACTATTCACAATTTGAATACATTTAAAACCTTAGAAAATCTAAGACAACCATTCTGATCAACAATCTAGAAGCTTATTGCAAGTGGGATTGTAACGGATTTTTATTTTCTCGCTTTAAAATCGACTTGTCTAGGTATTAGATATATCTGCACGTGTCACTCTTAATAATAATATTAGAGAAAAAGAGATAGTTGTTCTTAGCAACAGTAGGATTGAGTGAATTATTTTTTACGAGCTGTTCTTTTTGCACACGTCTCTGAAGAATATTCTGAACGACAAGAACTGATATAAATTTTTAGATTATGGAATTGTAAAAAATTCCGTAATGGGCAAAAATATAAACTGAATAATGAATATTTATAATTTTAAAAGAAATATATTTTGTTTGGTGAATTCTGGATAATATTTTAATGAAATTTATTAAGTATGACGCCACAGAGTTTTATGGCAGTAGGTACTTTAAAAAAATATTTTTAAATATATTTTTTCCATATTTTCTCCCATTTTCTCTACTTTTCTTATTTTTTCCTAGTTTTTCTATCCTTTTACTTTTTTCTGTTTTCCATTAGTTTTTCCAAATTTCTTTATTTATCCTTATTTTTCCATATTTGTACTTATTTTCAGATATTTTGTGCTATGTTCCTCATTTTTTCTGTTTTCATTATTTTTTCCTGTTTTCCCCTATTTGTTCCTATTATTCTCTATTTTTTCCTAGGTAACTTTTATTTCTGTATTTATTCTTATTTTATCCTATTTTTTCTTATTTCCACTATTTATCGTTTTTCCCTATTTTTCTCTAATTTTCGTATTTTATCTATTTGGCCCTATTTTTTTTATTCTTTCCAACATTTCACTATTTTTCATAATTTTACCTAATTTCCCTAAAAAGGTTTTAGATTTTGTTTTTTTTAATGTTATTCAATTCACAGTGGCGTACAAAAAAATAATAAAAAAATATTTTACATCAAACAATTCTAACAGCAACAAAAAAGAAACACCCTAGTTTTAAAATAACACGTTACTTTTCGTCCACTTTAAAAAGTAACGAAGTTACTAGTAACGCGTTACATTTAGTAAATAACGTTTTAATTTCGTCACTCTCAGTTCTAGATGTTAGATATTATCTAAATAGAAAGTTTCCTGAAAAGTGGATCGGGAGATATCAATTTTCTAATTTATTGAAATTTGTTGATTATTGTTCAAATATTAAAACCCTGAAATTAAACCAAACAAAAGTGTTTTTGAGATAACTGAAATAATAACCCGATCTTGTTATATTAACCCCTATAAAGTACCTGGCTCTTGGGACTAAAAATAAAAACCGCGAATCAAATATCCTTGTCAAACAAAACGATCCGTAATATCAATAAATCTATTGACACTGTTCCGAACGATAATTCTATTCTAAGAAATAGGCCATCAACGAAGCCGGTCTCGGTCCACAAATGAAAATATGATTTATGGACCATAATAAATACTATTTTCTTTGTAATAATATACGGCCAAAAGTCCAAACATAAAACACCTGATTATATCTCGAATAGACATCTATCAAGTAAAGCACTTAAAGCGAACCATCTGACGGGAATCGTCGTAAATCTTTTAAGTGAAATTAAAAGGGCATTTTCGTTATTTCTAACCTAATTTCTATTTAATGCAGACAAATTGGATATAAAAAAAAAACGAATACTATTTAATTGGGTCAGTATTTTAAATAAACAATTATTCATTAAAATATTAAAAATAAAATACATATTTCAAACAAACAATAATTAATAAAGACAATTAAGAAATTATAAACATTTTATTTAACAACTTAATAACTGTGAATACATATATATTTTTTTAATTTTTATTTATTTCGAAAATTTTGAAAATTGCAAAAAAATTCAAAAAATTTTGAGAATTTTAATAATTTCAAAATATCAAAAATATATGGAAACTTTCAAAAATATATTAAAAATTTCAAAAACCTTAAAAAATTATTACTTGAAATTTGATAAAACTGCAAAAATTTCAAAAATTTCTGAGAATTTTGAAAGTATTAAGAACTTCTTTGTCAAAGATTTAAAAAAAATTAAAAACAAAAAAAAATGATGTGTAAGAAATTAGAAAATTTCGAAAATGTATCAAAAATTTCAAAAAATATTTTAAAAATTCAAAAAAATGTATAAAATTTGAAAATATCAAATATATATCGAAAATTTCAAAAATATATTAAAAATATTAAAAAAACTTCAAAATTTTTGAAAATATATCAAAAATTTCAAAAAAAAATATTCAACATTTTAAAATATCAGAACTGTATCCAAAATTTTAAAATCTATTGAAAGTTTCAAAATAAGTGTTAAAAAATTTAAAAATATCAAAAATATATTAAAAATTTCAAAAAAATAAATAATAGAAATGTTCTAAAATTCCAAAAATTTCAAAATTTTTAAAAATATTAAGAACTTATTTACCAAACATTTAAAAAAAAATTTTCAAACAAAAAAAATATGAATGTAAGAAATTCAAAAATTTCGAAAATATATCAAAAATTTCAAAAAATATTTCAAATATTAAAAAAAAATGTATAAAATTTAAAAATATCAAATATATATCGAAAATTTCAAAAATATATTAAAAATTTCAAAAAATATTAAAAAATTATTAAATTCAAAAGTTTCGACAAAATTAAGAACTTCAAAATTTTTGAAAATATATCAAAAATTTAAAAAGAAAAAAATAAAAAATTTAAAACATTTTCAAAAATTTCAAAAAAAATGTTCAACATTTAAAAACATCAAAACTGTATCCAAAATTTTAAAATCTATTGAAAATTTCAAAAAAAAAGTATTAAAAAATTTAAAAATATCAAAAATATATTAAAAATTTCAAATAATATTAAAAATTTCAAAAAAATAAATAAACAATATTAGAAATTTTCTAAAATTGCAAAAATTTCAAAATTTTTAAAAATACTAAGAACTTATTTACCAAACATTTAAAAAAAAATTCAAAAACTAAATTAATATGAATGTAAGAAATTCAAATATTTCGAAAATATATCAAAAATTTCAAAAAATATTTTAAAAATTTAAAGAAATGTATCCAATTTAAAAATATCAAATATATATATCGAAAATTTCAAAAATTTATTAAAAATTTCAAAAAATATTAAAAAAACTTCAAAATTTTTGAAAATATATCAAAAATTTCAAAAAAAATGTTCAACATTTAAAAATATCACAACTGTAACCAAAATTTTAAAATCTATTGAAAGTTTCAAAAAAAAGTGTTAAAAAATTTAAAAATATCAAAAATATATTAAAAATTTCAAAAAAATAAATAATAGAAATGTTCTAAAATTCCAAAAATTTCAAAATTTTTAAAAATATTAAGAACTTATTTACCAAACATTTAAAAAAAAATTTTCAAACAAAAAAAAATATGAATGTAAGAAATTCAAATATTTCGAAAATATATCAAAAATTTCAAAAAATATTTTAAAAATTAAAAAAAATGTATAAAATTTAAAAATATCAAATACATATCGAAAATTTCAAACATATATTAAAAATTTCAAAGAATATTAAAAAATGATTAAATTCAAAAGGTTCGACAAAATTAAGAACTTCAAAATTTTTGAAAATATATCAAAAATTTAAAAAGAAAAAATAAAAAATTTAAAACATTTTCAAAAATTTCAAAAAAAATGTTCAACATTTAAATATATCAAAACTGAATCCAAAATTTTAAAATCTATTAAAAATTTCAAAAAAAAAAATGTTAAAAAATTTAAAAATATCAAAAATATATTAAAAATTTCAAATAATATTAAAAATTTCAAAAAAACAAATAAATAATATTAGAAATTTTCTAAAATTGCAAAAATTTCAAAATTTTTAAAAATATTAAGAACTTATTTACCAAACATTAAAAAAAAAAATTCAAAAACAAAAAAAAATATGAATGTAAGAAATTAAAATATTTCGAAAATATATCAAAAATTTCAAAAAATATTTTAAAAATTAAAAAAAATGTATAAAATTTAAAAATATCAAATATATATCGAAAATTTCAAAAATATATTAAAAATTTCAAAGAATATTAAAAAATGATTAAATTCAAAAGGTTCGACAAAATTAAGAACTTCAAATTTTTTGAAAATATATCAAAAATTTAAAAAGAAAAAAATAAAAAATTTAAAACATTTTCAAAAATTTCAAAAAAAATGTTCAACATTTAAAAACATCAAAACTGTATCCAAAATTTTAAAATCTATTGAAAATTTCAAAAAAAAAGTATTAAAAAATTTAAAAATATCAAAAATATATTAAAAATTTCAAATAATATTAAAAATTTCAAAAAAATAAATAAACAATATTAGAAATTTTCTAAAATTGCAAAAATTTCAAAATTTTTAAAAATACTAAGAACTTATTTACCAAACATTTAAAAAAAAATTCAAAAACTAAATTAATATGAATGTAAGAAATTCAAATATTTCTAAAATATATCAAAAATTTCAAAAAATATTTTAAAAATTTAAAGAAATGTATCCAATTTAAAAATATCAAATATATATATCGAAAATTTCAAAAATTTATTAAAAATTTCAAAAAATATTAAAAAAACTTCAAAATTTTTGAAAATATATCAAAAATTTCAAAAAAAATGTTCAACATTTAAAAATATCACAACTGTAACCAAAATTTTAAAATCTATTGAAAGTTTCAAAAAAAAGTGTTAAAAAATTTAAAAATATCAAAGATATATTAAAAATTTCAAAAAAATAAATAATAGAAATGTTCTAAAATTGCAAAAAATTCAAAATTTTTAAAAATATTAAGAACTTATTTACCAAATATTTAAAAAAATTTCAAAAACTAAAAAACATATGAAAGTAAGAAATTCAAAAATTTCGAAAATATATTAAAAATTTCAAAAAATATTAAAAAATTATTAAATTCAAAAGTTTCGACAAAATTAAGAACTTCAAAATATATCAAAAATTTAAAAAGAAAAAAATAAAAAATTTAAAAAATATTTTAAAAATTTCAAAAAAACATTCAAAATTTAAAAATATCAAAACTGTACCAAAATTTTAAAATATATTAAAAATTTCAAAAACAAAATTTTAAAAATTTAAAAATATCAAAAATATATGAAAAATTTCAAATAATATTAAAAATTTCAAAAAACAAATAAATAATATTAGAAATTTTCTAAAATTGCAAAAATTTCAAAATTTTTAAAAATATTATTTACCAAACATTTAAAAACAATTCAAAAATAAAAAAAAATTCAAAAATTTCGAAAATTTATCAAAAATTTCAAATAATATTTTAAAAAACTCAAAAAAAAATGTAAAAACATTTAAAAACACCGAAAATTTCAAAAATATATTAAAAAATTGAAAAAACAGTAAAAAATTATTTAAAATTTAAAAAGATCCGATAATTTAAAAAGATTCAAGAATTTGCATAAATTTCTAAAATGGTAAAATTTGGAAGAATTTGTAAAATATGTAAAAATATGTAAAATATGTAAAAATATGTAAAATATGTAAAAATATAAAAATTTGTAAAATTTATAAAGAACTGTAAAATTTATAAAAATTTGTAAAATTTATAAAAATTTAAAAAGATTTATAAAAATTTCTAATGTTTATAAATATTTGTTAAATTTTTAAAGATGTGTAAAATTTATAAAAATTTGTAAAGTTTATATTTATTACAGAATAATCTCAATTTCTCGATAAAATATTTCTTCATCTCTTCTCCTAAAATTTTAACATCAAATTAAATATAAATAACTTTAGTGGTTACATAGATTATTATAGAGTAATTTATATTCGCAATTTAATGCTCTATTACCTATTGATTTTCTTGAAATATGTATTTTATTAATTAAAAAAATGATAAAAATCATTTCAAGTAACAATTTAAGTAACTAATGTATAATATAGTTTAATGTATAACGAATTGCTTCCTTCTCATTTACTATTTTATTCATCCTAATTAGATTATTGTATGCTATTATTTATATCATCTAGAAATAGAAAATTTTACATCGTTTATATGTTAATATTTTTATTAAAAAAATACTTATTCGATATTTAATTCAATCGATTTTTATTTATAACCATAATAAAAAATACAAAAAAAATTTAATTATTCTAAATTATTATTTAAAATAAACACCCTATAGATAAATAAAAATATCAAGAATATTTTCATATCAATTTTTTTAAACAGTTTCTATGCTTCAATATCATAATTTTTATTTTTAATCTTTTGTTGCATTTTTACAGTAATATTAATGTCGTTTATTGTCGTTTATTGTCGTTTATCGTCGTTTATCGTCGTTTATCCTCGTTTACGTTGTTTATCGTCGTTTATCGTCATTCAACGTCACAAATCGCGCCGGCGACATTTCTTCAAAGAACCCCCGAAAGGACCCCCAATTTAGGACCTCCATATTTTTAAGGACCCCGAATTCAGATTACCCACAATTTTTTTTAAGGACCCAAATTTCAGGATTCGAATATTTTAGGACTCACGAAAGAACCCCAAATTTTAGGACCCCCAAATATTTTTAAGGATCTTCACTTTTACACCCGCAAATATTTTTAAACACCTCCGAATTCAGAGGACCCCCAATTTTATTTTTAAGCACCCAAATTTCAGGATCCGAATTTTTTAAAACACACGAAAGAACCCCAAATTTTAGGACCCCCCAATAATTTTTAAGAACCCGCAATTTTAGTATCCATGAATATTTTTAAGGATCTATGAAATAACCTCCAATTTTAGGAACCTTGAATATTTTTAAGGATCTCCACTTTTAGACCCCCAGATATTTATAAGCACCCTCGAATTCAGGGGACCCCCAATGTTATTTTTAAGGACCCAAATTTCAGGATCCGAATATTTTAGGACCCACGAAAGAACCCCAAATATTTTTAAGGACCCGCAATTTCAGTACCCCCAAATATTTTTATGGACCTATGAAAGAACCTCTAATTTTAGGACCCCCGAATATTTTTAAGGATCTCCACTTTTAGACCCGCAAATATTTTTAAGCACCCCAGAATTCAGAGGACCACCAATTTTATTTTTAAGCACCCAAATTTCAGGATCCGAAAATTTTGTTACCCACGAAAGAACCCCAAATATTTTTAAGGAGTCGCAATTTTAGTACCAACGAATATTTTTAAGGACCCATGAAATATCCTCCAATTTTAGGATCCCCGAATATATTTAAGGATCTCAAAAATATTTTTAAGGGCCCGAAATTTTAAAACCCTCGACTATTTTTAAGTACCCATGAAATAACCTCCAATTTTAGGACCCCCGAATATTTTTAAAGAACTGCACTTTTAGACCCACAAATATTTTTGAGGATCCACGATAGAACCCCTTCGTGGGTTCTAAAATTGCGGGTCCTTAAAAATATTCGAGTGAGTTCTAAAATTGGGGGTCCTTTGAATTCGGTGGTCCTAAATTGGGATCCTCAAAAAGATTCTTAAAAAAATATTCGGGTCCTGAAATTTGGGTCCTTTAAAATAAAATTGGGGGCCCTCTGAATTCGGAGGTCCTTAAAAATATTTGGAGGTCCTAAATTGGGGGCCCTTTCGGGGGTCCTTTGAGCAAATGCAGTAAAAAATTGCCAGACTGGACCTTACGTTTTCTTATGGGAATTAACATGGCCAATGAGGGAGAACCGGTGCTGCACAGTTACTTAAGTCAGTCAGTAATTAGATTTCGAGATTTCTACACATTTTTACAAAGCACTTGACGTATATTTTGCTAACTATGGTAGCATCATCCGAGGCTGGTGAGAGACGATTTAATCATCAACTCCTGATGATGATACCTTGATTAATTGATTGATTTGGTCGATGATAATAGCTGAGGTTTAGGCCATTAAGACTTATTGTATTATGCCAATTACATCGTTGTTCTCACGTGAAAAAGTTTGTTACCTTTATCAGGCTTAGCAGCCTCTTCATCAAATTTTCTCTCTGTAGTAAGTTTTCTGTCCCCAGGAGGTTGTACCTCCAGCGTTTAAATGCTTGACCTTCTAGTTTTATGTGAGAAGCTGTTTTTTCCTTCTTATTACTTAATCTACAGATGGGTTCGTTTTGGTAGATACCCATTTTGTATAGATGCTCCCTAAGACCCGTTACAAAGTCACGTGGATGCTCCGCGCTCCGTGCTCCTCCAGCGGTATTTGCTTTTAAGTGTCACCGAGGGATTCACTTACACAATCACGCAGGATACCGCGTCAGTCTTGACCGAGCAAACGAGTAGAGATCATATCTGTTCAATTAAGACAATGAGTCTGCAGATAACAGCTGTTACAGCTTGCCATGTTCATAAAAAGACTAAACTTCGAAGCGAGTTCAGTGTGTGGGTACATCAAAAGTGGGTCTCTCTTCTATTAGGTAGGTAGGTTCAACGTGAGTTTGATCGTCCCTCCACTGCGGCTAGCAGAGGCTTAATGTGGCTCACCCCTATGGGCTATAATTCACCATACAATCCACACCTTCTTACGAAGTCTATGGTTGATTTGGGTGAAGCTTCCTTGAAGTCGGTAGGCTCCAGCTGTACAAGCTATAGCAGGGGTTCCGCCCATACAGTTCCTGGTGGATGAGAGGGTAAGGATCCACGAGAGGTAGGAGGTGGACGAGGCGATAAGAGAGCAGAAAGGGTAAGAACATTTGGCAAGAGGAGTAGGATGCGCGAATAGAGACAGAGGCTTGGACCTGGAGAATCATTAGTGGACACAATAAGAGCACATAAGGATGGACTAATTCCTCACTCAATTCTTCACCAAGCGAATAGGAAAGACAGAGACCGATAGATGCTTCTATTGCGGTGAAGAGCACACGGGAACATACCGGCAGGTGTGGAGCGAGAACGGAAATCACTGAGATGGAGATATGAGAAGAACTACAGTTGGAAAGTGTGACGGATGTGATGGTCAACGATAAGGCAAAGTGGAATATAGTGCATGGGTTTATCAGAGGTATCTTGATGGACAAAGAAAGAGAGGAAGGAACAAGGCAGCAGGGAGAAGATTAAGAGCTAGACCTCAGCACTGAAGCAGGCCGCACTGCAGAAGCGACAGCCCGATGTTTGTCTCAGTCCCAGCTACTTCAGATAGTACCCCAGATGACAGTGTAAGCAGTCCAATTAGGATGCGTAGATCACTTCTACTCCATTCTAGGATCTGCGATAGGGTACTACCTGAGGGTTTGACTGTGAACGCCTTAGAGTGAGCTAACCCAGGAATATCTTTCCAGTGCTGGAGGGTTTTCCTCTGTGCCCATTTCCAGATAGTGTTTTTGGTACTGCTTTGGGCTATGTTACTGGTAGCAATGCGATCCAAGGATTCGGTGCAGTTCTACACCAGCTTCAAGTCCTGTCGGTCTTCTATTAAATACAAGAGTTATTTTCTATTGTTTTTATGGCAAACTGCGACGCTAATTATTGTTTTACTTATGTTGATATTGGCCCTATTCACAACCCTTTCCAATGAACCCTCGCTGCCATATGTTATTGTTGCTGATCATTTTTCACCTTTCATTTGTTTTTTTCCCAAATTAAAAATTTTGTTACTAGATTAATAATTTTTTTATAAATCTTTCCCTTTACATTATTACTTCAATTTTCTTTAATATCATTTCCAAAGTTTTTTTTTTATTTTCATAATAATAATAATAAAAATAATGATGTGCCAAAAATATAAATAAGATTCTTTATGATTCACAATTGTTGATTTATAATATCTTATATACTATGAATAAAACTATATAAAATTCAAACAAAATTCCTAAAAACTATTTCATTACAATATATATAAAAATTTCTACTTTTATGACTATATGTTAAAGTTAACAGACCGGTCTGGTACTGATCCTGTGCCCTTAATCATAATCAAGCAAACCAACAACAAAGACCAGACGACCAAAAAAAAAAACAACGATCCAACCAACCACCCAACCGGCAATAGTAAAACTTTAAACGATCATAACGATGAACTTTCGCCTGAACGATTATCCGCTAACGTGTTATTATTTTTAGTTATGAGTTGGCATGTATTTAAGGGATTCCAAATTTTGTGGGAGTTGCGCCGTACACGAGATCACGGTCTATTATTATCGTCGTTCCATAGAATCCTCCAAATTTTTCGGATATTTTTCTCACACTAGAGTTTTAGTCCGGTTTCGATAAAAAAATTATACTAAACTAAAGAAGATGTTAAAGATTATTAAAAATGCTATTAGTAAAAACATTGCAGATTTTCTACTTTCATATTATTTGCAATGTATACAAATATAAATGTATTAAACAAGTTCCCAATTATACTTTAAAATCTATCTGTGAGTAGATAGTCTACGTTGGTTCGGCCCCCAGTATAGGGAATTCAACGTGTTAGAGAAAGAACGTCTGTATATCAGCGTGTCAGAGAGAGAGGGAGTGCTATATCGATAAATATTCGTTGCTATTGGTCCAAATATAAATGTATTAAACAAGTTCGCAATTATACTTTAAAATCTATCTTTGAGTAGATAGTCTACGTTGGTCCGACGCCCAGTATAGGGAATTCAACTTGTTAGAGAGAGAACGTCTGTATGTCAGCGTGTCAGAGAGAGAGGGAGTGCTATATCGATAGATATTCGTTGCTATTGGTCCAAATATAAATGTATTAAACAAGTTCGCAATTATACTTTAAAATCTATCTGAGAGTAGCTAGTCTACGTTGGTCCGATGCCCAGTATAGGGAATTCAACTTGTTAGAGAGAGAACGTCTGTATGTCAGCGTGTCAGAGAGAGTGGGAGTGCTATATCGATATATATTCGTTGCTATTGGTCCAAATATAAATGTATTAAACAAGTTCGCAATTATACTTTAAAATCTATCTGTGAGTAGCTAGTCTACGTTGGTCCGATGCCCAGTATAGGGAATTCAACTTGTTAGAGAGAGAACGTCTGTATGTCAGCGTGTCAGAGAGAGAGGGAGTGCTATATCGATATATATTCGTTGCTATTGGTCCAAATATAAATGTATTAAACAAGTTCGCAATTATACTTTAAAATCTATCTGTGAGTAGATAATCTACGTTGGTCTGGCCCATAGTATAGGGAATTCAACGTGTTAGAGAAAGAACGTCTGTATCTCAGCGTGTCAGAGAGAGAGGGAGTGCTATATCGATATATATTCGTTGCTATTGGTCCAAATATAAATGTATTAAACAAGTTCGCAATTATACTTTAAAATCTATCTGTGAGTAGATAATCTACGTTGGTCTGGCCCATAGTATAGGGAATTCAACGTGTTAGAGAAAGAACGTCTGTATCTCAGCGTGTCAGAGAGAGAGGGAGTGCTATATCGATATATATTCGTTGCTATTGGTCCAAATATAAATGTATTAAACAAGTTCGCAATTATACTTTAAAATCTATCTGTGAGTAGCTAGTCTACGTTGGTCCGATGCCCAGTATAGGGAATTCAACTTGTTAGAGAGAGAACGTCTGTATATCAGCGTGTCAGAGAGAGAGGGAGTGCTATATCGATATATATTCGTTGCTATTGGTCCAAATATAAATGTATTAAACAAGTTCGCAATTATACTTTAAAATCTATCTGTGAGTAGATAGTCTACGTTGGTCCGGTCCCCAGTATAGGGAATTCAACATGTTAGAGAAAGAACGTCTGTATCTCAGCGTGTCAGAGAGAGAGGGAGTGCTATATCGATATATATTCATTGCTATTGGTCCAAATATAAATGTATTAAACAAGTTCACAATTATACTTTAAAATCTATCTGTGAGTAGATAGTCTACGTTGGTCTGGCCCATAGTATAGGGAATTCAACTTGTTAGAGAGAGAACGTCTGTATGTCAGCGTGTCAGAGAGAGAGGGAGTGCTATATCGATAAATATTCGTTGCTATTGGTCCAAATATAAATGTATTAAACAAGTTCGCAATTATACTTTAAAATCTATCTGTGAGTAGATAGTCTACGTTGGTCCGACGCCCAGTATAGGGAATTCAACGTGTTAGAGAGAGAACGTCTGTATCTCAGCGTGACAGAGAGAGAGGGAGTGCTATATCGATATATCTTCATAGCTATTGGCCCAAATATAAATGTATTAAACAAGTTCGCAATTGTACTTTAAAATCTATCTGTGAGTAGATAGTCTACGTTGGTCCGGTCCCCAGTATAGGGAATTCAACGTGTTAGAGAGAGAACGTCTGCATCTCAGCGTGTCAGAGAGAGAGGGAGTGCTATATCGATATATCTTCGTTGCTATTGGTCTAAATTGAACGCGGTAAACGGCGCTATATTTAAAATGTGACGTAGAATAAATACGTAAAAAAAATTCAGCGCAGATGAAAATGAACACGGAAAACGACTCAATGGACATTATGGTCGTTATTATTGATCTAAATTCAACGTCAAAAAGGCAGTAACATATATCTTGGTTATTATTGTTATAAATTGAACACAGAATATGACACCATGGACATTATAATCTATCTTCGTTATTATTAGTCCAAATTAACATCTGAAAACGGCGTCACCTCTGGTCTTTAGGTACTTCAGCCCCGTTAGCTTGGGTCTTCAGATACTTCAGCTCCATTAAATTGAACTGGGAAAACGACGCTATATTTGAATAGAGGCGTAATGATATACGGAGTGTGTTAAAAAGTCGAGTCACGTGATTGCTAAAAGGGCACTATGATCTAACTTCGTTAATGGTAGGGAAAAAAATGTACAGCAGGGTATCTTAATAATAATAAATCTCAACATATACAAATAATCATTTTTTATTAATCATCTAGGTAATATAATATAATACAGCCAATTATGTAAAATATTGATGCACACAAAAAATTTCCAGATTTATGGTTTGAGCATGGTATATGTGAAGGTTCAAATTTTCCCGTCTGGTAGGACAATCCATCGTATTTTGCGACATTATAAACTGTCGGATACTGACTCAATAGTGGACATTTTTGTTGTAAAAATTCAGCTCTAACGTAAATATAGTCTGCACCATAAAGTAAATATTTTTCCAATATGTTATTCATTTCGAAATATTCAATATTACCGGAGCTGTAACTTATTCCATGCACATAATTCTCCAAGTATCTAGCAGTTTTTTTTGTCACGTGGACTTAAATTAGCGTAGGCCACAGATGGCTTGAACAGAAAATTGAAAATATGAGCACCGATTTTAATAGACATCTCCTTTGGATGGAATCTGCCTTCAATATCAAAACCTTGGATGTCGACGATAATACTAATAAAACACATCATATACAAATAAGCATTTTTTATTAACCATTACCTAATAATATAATAAAAGAAATTTTCAACGATTTCAAATGTTCTTGCAGGATTGGGTTTTCCCACGTAGACTGATCCTCTAAATATCAGCGAATACTTGTTGGAGGTAAATCGATCAATGTTGGGTTCGATAGGTTTCAGTAATCCTTGCTGGTAGAAAAACCACTTTTTCTTCTAATTCGAAAAGTACTCATTCAAAGTACTTATGACGTCAGAAGAAGCGTTAATAACGTCTTTCTTTCAATGTCTCACTAAATTGGAGGGTTTTCGAGCGGCGTTTATTCAACTACAAGCACATTTGAACTACATTTACGTGTTAGGCATCTCGCCTATTGAGACAGTCAGTTGAATTTTTTTTAAAACAAGACGCAGCTTTACTTTGCTTTGTTAGTGAAAATTGTTTATTTTATTGTCCCTAAAAATAGATTATGTTATTCTCAACATCACTGGTGACTTCGATAACCAGTCCTATAGACGAAAGACAAAAAATTATTTTCAGTGTGCGGTACAGTTAACATTTATTTTTCCAGGCAGGTAATTTTTACTGTAATATTAGACTAATTAATATACACCGACACAAAAAATTTCATAAAAAAAATATAAAGCCGTTTTAGAGTAAATTTTTTTCTGAAAACTGTAACTTCGTTAATAGTCAATTTAGAGAATGGATTCATAAAGACTTTGTCCCATTTATTTCTGCTAAATAATACATTATTTCTTTCAAACAATACATTTGTTTCAGTCAAATGATACATTTTTTTCTATAACCAAATACGTTTGTTTCTGCTTACTAATAAATACATTTGTTTCAGTCAAAAAATACATTTGTTACCCTCAATAAAATATACTTAGTAGTTAGAGCTATGTATGTACGGGACCAGGAAGTGAGCTGTCAAAGTGTTTAAAATGGCGGGAAATTCAAATAGGGCTGCGCAACAAGATGCACAGTGTAGGAGGGGCTGCGCAGGGTTCATTTAAAGTGGGGCCCCCATGATTAAGACCCCCATCTGTCAATCTGTGACAAATTCTTCTTCTCTCCACGTTTAAGAGGAGCCGTAGCTAACTTCAGAGTTATCATTGTAAACAAATGTCGTAATTCCCCACCTCCCAATCTTGCACGTGTTGTGGCCTGAACATTTTATTTTTAAAATGTTCAGGCCACAACACGTGCAAGATTGGGAGGTGGGGAATTACGTCATTTGTTTACAATGATAACTCTGAAGTTAGCTACATTTTATTTTTAAAATGTTCAGGCCACAACACGTGCAAGATTGGGAGGCGGGGAATTACGTCATTTGTTTACAATGATAACTCTGAAGTTAGCTACATTTTATTTTTAAAATGTTCAGGCCACAACACGTGCAAGATTGGGAGGTGGGGAATTACGTCATTTGTTTACAATGATAACTCTAAAGGTAGCTACGGCTACGGGTCTTAATCATAGGGCCCCCACTTTAAATGAATCCTGCGCAGCCCCTCCCACACCGTGTATCTTGTTGCGCAGCCCTATTTGAATTTCCCGCCATTTCAAACACTTTGGCAGCTCACTTCCTGGTCCCGTACATACATAGCTCTAACTACTATACTTGTTCAATGAATTAAAAATATTTGTTAAACTAAATATATAAAAATAAAACAAATGTTTTTTTGTTTCAAGTAAATCATTTATTTAAATAATCAAACAAACAGTTTTGTTAAAATAAATAACACGTTTTGTTCGACCTATCCAAATAAAAGATTTATTTGGTTTAAACAAAATTCGATTGATCCAAATTATCTTTTCTCTTTGTATAAATAATAAATATTAAATAAGAAACTTTTTTGTTGTTACTGGCCTAATTTCACACAACAAAGAAGGATGATAACACGCCGGTTTGCCTGGGCGCATTGAGAACAGGCGGAGACATTTCACGAAATCAAATTTTAGACACGAAATCAAAATTTTAGAAGTTTTTTATTATGGAAAACTATAGGTATTAAAAATTCCGAGAAATCGGTATCGAAAAAATAACAATAATAATTCCGAAAAAATAAAACTAATTGGAAAGACGACAACACAAATTTAACTTATATTTATCATTCTCACACGCAATATTTAGTAATAAAAAAAATTAAAAATGGGAGATTCGGTAAAATATAGAATCCTAGATATTAAATATATTTTTATTATCTTAGACCTGAAAATATTTTTTATTGTAAATTAAACAATTTTTTTGGGACTAAAACAAATGAAGAGAAAAAAATAAATAAACTGAATTTGACCAATATGGACAACCGAAATTTGCTTGTTTTTCCTATTTCTTCCTGTTTTTTCTTTAATTTTTCCTATGTTTACTATTTTTCCTTATTTATTCCTATTTTCCTATATTTGCCTATTTTCCTGATTTTCTAGATTTATCTCTAATTTCCCTATTTTATCTATCTTTTTCATATTTTTTCTTTTTTTCAAATTTTTACTTGTTTTTCCAAATATTTCCTTTTTCATTATTTTTTTCTATTATTCGCAAATTTTCCTATTTTTCCCCTGTATCTTTTATCATTTTTCCCTAGTTTTCATATTTTTTTCAATTCTTTCCTGTTTTCCATGATATTATCCTATTTGTATCTAGTTTTCTCTATTTTCCCAATTTTTCTCTATTTTTCAATATGTTTCCCTATTTATTCTCTAATTTCAGTATTTTTCCATATTTTTTTCCTATTTTTCTTATTTTTCTTATTTTTCTTATTTTTCTTATTTTTCCGTATTTTTTTCCCTATTTTTCACAATTTTTTCCACATTTCCCTACTTTTCCTTATTTTGCCCCATTATTTTGCTCTATTTCTGTACTATTTTTCAAGAAAATTTGCACTATTTGTTCCTAGTTTTTCCTACTTTTTCCATTTTTTCAATATTTTCTCCTATTTTCACTATTGTTCCTATTTTTTCCCATTTTTCCTATATTTTTCTATTCTTTCTGGTTTTCTATTAGTTTTTACTGCTTTCTTTATTTTTCTCATATTTTAGTATTTGTCCTTATTATTCCCTATTTTTTTTATTTTTTTTTCTCCTAGAAGGGAAAGTATTGTGAACGAGCCAAAAACAAATTTCGAGATAAAAATGGAAATATCCATTTTGAGGTCTCCTGAGATGATTAAGACCATTTCCAGATGGAAGTCTGTCTGTCTATCTGTGTGTATTCTTCCACGATAGAGGCCACACGTTTAATCCGATTGAGCTGAAATTTGGTATATGGCTTAGGGTTACCCGTCGGAAGATCCTATTAGTTTTGTACGACATTTGTCAAACGGAAGTGTCACTATCCAAAAATGACAGATGCAATATGTCACGGAATTTTGACTTGCAATATGTCATTTGAAAGCCCTTAAAAATCTCTATTCAGAACAGTCAAAATTATTTCTCCAACTGTCACCTGTCAAAAATAAAAAATCTTAAAATTTGAAACTTTAACATTAAATATCTGAAAAAGTATTCGTGGATTTTTTTTCAATTTTTTACAATTTTTTTACAATCCAATTTCGCCCAATTTTTTTCAATTTTTTTTGCCTTTTTAATAGTTTTTGAGTTTTTTTTCAATTTTTTTTATATTTTTGAGATTTCCTGAGATTATTTGAGATTTTTTTCAATTTTTTTTTATTTTTTGGAATTTTTTGAGGTTTTTTGAAATTTTTTGAGATATTTTGAGTTTTTGAGATTATTTGGGACTTTTTAGAATTTATAGATTTTTTGAGAATTTTTTGAAGTGTTTTAAGATTTTTTGAGATTTATTTGAGATTTTTTAATATTTTTTTAAGGTTTTTTGAAATTCATTTTAGTTTTTTGAGAGTCTTTGAATCGTTTGAGATTCTTTGAAATTTTTTAGAGATTTTATATGATTTTTAAATTTTTTTTAAGATTTATTGAGTTTTTTTGAGATTGTTTGAGGTTTTTAAATAATTTTTAAGATTTTTTGGGTTTTTTTGAGTTTTTTGAGATTTTTTGAGACTATTTGGTGTTTTTTGGTTTTTTGAGGTTTTTTCAGATTTTATTTTTGAAATTTTTTAAGGTTTTTTAAGATTTTTTGACTTCTTTGAATTTTTAGAGATTTTTTGATCAAATTTTTGAGTTTTTGAGATATTCACTATTTAGAATTTTTTGACATTTGACGTTTTAAATTTTTTGAGATTCTTTGTGAATTTTTAGATTTTTTAAGAATTTTTAGATATTTTTGAGATGTTTTTGATGCGTCTAAAAGTTTTTTGAGATTTTTTTGAGATTTTTTTGAAAATTTTTTGAGATTTTTTGATGATTTTTTTTTGATTTTTTAGCTTTTGAGGTATTGATATTTTTTGACATTTGATATTTTTTGACATTTGAGATTTTTTGAGTTTTTACTTTCCCGGTCCACCTCCGAAAAGGGAAAGTATTGTATTTGCTCCATCTATTTTCCCTATTTTCCCACTTTTTCCTCATTTTTCACTCTTTTTCTCTATTTTTTCCATATTTTTTTTTATTCCTACATATTTCTATTTTTTCTATTTCTTTTTATATTTTCTTCGTTTTTTCATTAGTTTCTCCAATTTTCATTATTTTTCCATATTTTTCCCTATTTAGATAGATATTAATAAAATATAAGAAGACAAATTACAAGAAATAAGGATAACAAAGTCAGGTAACAATAATAAATAAATTAACCTATAAGAAGAAATGTGAAGAAGAAATTACAGATCAAGATAGAGAAATAAAAGTTTGGACAGGAGATAGAGGAAGAAAACGCAATAACGAGACTATACAAATTTTTATTTTATTTTTTCATAGAACCCAACCCAAAATTGATAGTTCAAATATTATTACAATATATATATTCTCTATCGTTGAAGAATACACACAGACAGACAGACAGACAGACTTCTATCTGGAAATGGTCTTAATCATCTCAGGTAACCTCAAAATGAATATTTCTATCTTTATATCGAAATTTTTTTTAGTTCGTTTACAATACTTTGGGTCGGGAAAGTAAAATCTCAAATCTCAAAAAATCTCAATGAAATAGTTCAAAAATCTCACAAAAGGTAAAATACCTCAAAACCATAAAAAACTCAAAAATCAAAAAATCATCAAACAATCTCAAAAATTTTGAAAAAAAATCTCAAAAAATTTTTAAACGTTCAAAAACATCTCAAAAATCTCTAAAAATTCTTAAAAAATCCAAAAATTCACAAAGAATCTCAAAAAAATTTAAAACGTCAAATCTCAAAAAAATTTAAAGAGTACCTATACATATCTCAAAAACTCAAAAATTTGTTCAAAAAATCTCTAAAAATTCAAAGAAGTCAAAAATCTCAAAAACTCAAAAAACCTTAAAAAAATTCAAAAATAAAATATGAGTAAATCTTAAAAAACCCCAAAAACCAAAAAAAACCAAAAAATCTCAAAAAAACCTCAAAAAAATCAAAATATCTCAAAAAATCTCATAAAATCTCGAAAAATCTTCAAAGAATCTCAAAAGATTCAAAGAGTCTTAAAAAAATAAAATGAATTTCAAAAAACCTTAAAAAAATATTAAAAAATACCAAATAAATCTCAAAAAATCTATAAATTCTTAAAGAATTAAAAAGTCCTAAAGAATCTCAAAAAATCTCAGAAAATCTCAAAAAACCTCTGCAAAACTCAAAAATTCTCAAGAAATCTCAAAAAACCTCAAAAAATCTCAAAATATCTCAAAAAATCTCAAGAAATCTCAAAAAATCTCAAAAAATTCAAAAAATCTCAAATAATTCAAAAAACCTCCAAAAATTCTAAAAATCTCAAAAAAAACTAAAAAACCTCAAGAAATCTCAAAAAATCTCATAAAATTTCTCAGAGTCTCAAAAAACTAAAATGAATTTCATAAAACCTTAAAAAAATATTAAAAAATACCAAATAAATCTCAAAAAACCTCAAAAAAATCAAAATATCTCAAAAAATCTCGAAAAATCTTCAAAGAATCTCAAAAGATTCAAAGAGTCTTAAAAAAATAAAATGAATTTCAAAAAACCTTAAAAAAATATTAAAAAATACCAAATAAATCTCAAAAAATCTATAAATTCTTAAAGAATTAAAAAGTCCTAAAGAATCTCAAAAAATCTCAGAAAATCTCAAAAAACCTCTACAAAACTCAAAATATCTCAAGAAATCTCAAGATATCTCAAGAAATCTCAAAAAATCTCAAAATATCTCAAAAAATCTCAAAAAATCTCAAGAAATCTCAAAAAATTCAAAAAATCTCAAATAATTCAAAAAACCTCCAAAAATTCTAAAAATCTCAAAAAAAACTAAAAACCTCAAGAAATCTCAAAAAATCTCATAAAATTTCTCAGAGTCTCAAAAAACTAAAATGAATTTCATAAAACCTTAAAAAAATATTAAAAAATACCAAATAAATCTCAAAAAACCTCAAAAAAATCAAAATATCTCAAAAAATCTCGAAAAATCTTCAAAGAATCTCAAAAGATTCAAAGAGTCTTAAAAAAATAAAATGAATTTCAAAAAACCTTAAAAAAATATTAAAAAATACCAAATAAATCTCAAAAAATCTATAAATTCTTAAAGAATTAAAAAGTCCTAAAGAATCTCAAAAAATCTCAGAAAATCTCAAAAAACCTCTACAAAACTCAAAAAATCTCAAGAAATCTCAAGATATCTCAAGAAATCTCAAAAAATCTCAAAATATCTCAAAAAATCTCAAAAAATCTCAAGAAATCTCAAAAAATCTCAAAAAAAACCAGAAAATCTCAAAAAACCTCAAAAAATCTCAAAAAACTCAAAAAATCTCAAAAAAATCAAAAAACCTCAAGAAAACTCAAAAATCTCAAAGATATTAAAAAATATCAAAAATTTAAAAAAAAACTCAAAAAACCTCAAAAACTATTAAAAAGAAAAATTAAAAAAAAATTGAAAAATATTGTAAGTTTCAAATTTTGACATTTTTTTATTTTTGACAGAAGACAGTTAGAAAAATAAGTTTAACTGTTCTGAATAGAGTTTTTCAAGGACTTTCAAATAAGTGTTGCAAGTCAAATTCCGTGACATATTGCATCTGTCATTTTTGATAGTGACACTTCCGCTTGACAGATGTCGTACAAAAACTAATGGGTTTTTCCGACGGGTAACTCAAACCCATATACCAAATTTCAGCTCAATCGGATTAAACGTGTGGCCTCTATCGTGGATGAATACACACAGACAAACAGACAGACAGACTTCCATCTGGAAATGGTCTTAATCAACTCAGGTGACCTCAAAATGGATATTTCTATCTTTATCTCAAAATTTCTAGGAGCATATTAATGTTGATTTCGTTGCTCCTATAGAGTTAAAAAATTTATTTTATTCTGCACACATACCCTTGGCCCTCGACAACAAATGTAGTTTCTAGATACCCTTTGGGTACTTAATTCATAACTGGGTCATTAACTTTTATTACCCTCAAACTATTTGGAAGTCCTAAAAACACATTGAGAGTCATTTTATATAAAATAAAATATTTCACAGACGGTTACCAGATTTTAGATTTCTTAAATTTATCGTAATCTATGCAGATCTTTCTTTTATTATAAAAAAATTAAATGTTTATACTGCTTGCTAGTTTATTTTTCTCAGAAATTCAGAAACTAATTCTGAAGAAATATAAAGGAGACTCTCGGGTCTCGCCATATGTGGTCTCGGTATCGCATAAATAATTTTCTCTCGTCTCGGTTTTACGAGACGAGACGAAACGAAAAAGCAATATTTAATTATGCCTATTGCTGAATAAACTGGAAGATATTTATAGGCATTATGTGATATTTTCCTAGAATAAGATCGCATTATTTTCTCTTCCGCCTCTTTAAGAAAAACGGTCGTTGATTTGTTTATGTGTGCTTATTTAACTACCGGAAATGATCACGCTCGCTAAATAAAGAGTATAGAAACGAAATAGTTAAAGGTAGTTTCACATATAGTAAAAACGGTATTGTGCGTTTTGTATTTTTCCCTAAGGGGTTCGTTTCGATCCGTGAACCTAAACCCGTAAATTTCGTCTTATATATTAACCATAGACAAAACGATGAGGTCAAACGACGTGTCTGACCACCCTCACTTTGGCGGACTCGAACTCTCAAGTTCGAAGTGTGTATAATTTGGAACATTTGACCTGTGATTAGGCGGTCAGGTCGATGCGGTCAGGTCGGACGGCGAGGCGCCGAATGCCGCTAAGTGTCTATTTATTAAACTAATCACAGGGTGCGCTGATATCGAAACAACGGCCGACAGGTCGGTCGGCACGGCGTGCTCGCTATGGGCGGTTCGGGAGGGCGGACTAGGGGGGTAACGCCCATACGTCACGACTCACTCGCAGATCAAATGTACACATTTACGATTTTTGATGCCTACGACTATGTCTCAGTTAGGTATGATACGTATCAAGGTAAGTACTTACGGTTTCTGCTTTCATTTCAATTTGTATCCATATACGACACACTGTATATAAAGCGCGCGGTGTTGGTACCGATACCCAAAAATATATTTCAACCCATGAACAAAAATCGAAATTTATTTTATAAAATTTTTAATATTGTGTCAGTTTCGAACGAAAAAATTGACTTCGTATACGTATATGTTCTCAAGGGCGGATCCAGGAGGGAGGTCATGGGGGTTATGACCCCCCCTATCCTGTGATGTTTTTTATGAATACCAATAAATAATATAGCCCAAAATTTTCCGGAAGAGGACCCCCAGAAGTTCTTCACGAGTTATGACCCCCCCTAAAGTGAGACTCTGGATTCGCCCTTGTATGTTCTTTATGTCTATAGTCGGATAAATACTTTATTTGGAAAATTCTGGGTACCTATAGGGGCGTTTTTTTGGGACCCTCGCAAACTCATTACTTTAACGTGTCCAAGCACCCTTAAAATTTAAATAATTATTTACCTGTCAATTTTGTAAATATTTAAACGTATAACAATCAATTCTATTATTTGTTAGTTTCCTATTTCTGATCATGTTTCATATTAAATTATGTATTTTTTATAAAATACCGGTTTTTAAAAAAAATATAAAAAACGTGCAAATGCGGGACCAAAGTACTAGTTTCACTCCCCGCGGTGTAAAAAATATATAGTGCTTTTAAAATAACAAATTAGCATTTGCATTACAAAAAATAAAAAAATGGTAAAAAATACAAATTTATACACATATGTGTATAAAATTTGATGATGTTAGAAAATGAAATTCCACTATGAAAATAATTTTTACCAAGGTAAGAAACTTACTTAACAAATTCAATTCTGGATATTTGTCCACTTTTTTATTAATTTATTTGTGTCTTTATTACTTCATGACTGTTAAAGGGCTGGACGATATTGAAGAAATATATTTTTATATTTTTTATTCAAAACTGACATTAATCATATATTTAATAATATCAAACATACTAGATAAAAAATAAAACATAACAGATAATATATAGGGTGAAACATCATCGTATTCCAACACTCCTCCTCAATGATGATTAACCAATCCAATTAATGTTCTTAATTTCTCAAAACGTACTGCAGCAATTGGCTTAGTTAATATGTCTGCCTCCATAAGTTCAGTACAACGTAAATATACTGTAAAATATTTTTATCTTGTAAATCCTTTAAAAAATAATATTTCGTGTCAATGTGTTTTGTTCTGTTACTATATTGTCTTATATAATAATTAAGTCTTATAGTATCTTGCCTAATCTGGAGATAACGGTCCGTTGTCTTATCTTTGGCCACCAAACTAAAGATGCATATGTTACCATGGGCAGGACTTCCATGTTGTACAACCAATGAACCATTTGTGGATTGAGTCCCCATGTTTTACCATACGTGCGTCTAGCTATCATTAAAGTAGCAACCGCTTTCGTATGTATTTTTTGAATCTGAAGGTTACAGGAAAGTTTCGGGTTTAGCATTACCCCAAGATATTTTACCCCTCCCTTCAAATTTACCTCTTCACCACGAAGCCATAGTGGGCTAAGACCTTCTAAATTCCTTCTTTTGGTGAATGCTATTATTTTGAACTTGGAGGGGCTTATTTTCAAACCCTCATGCTCTGTCCAAAGTGTAACTGCATTTAGGGCCGTCTGAAGTCGTTCCTTTGGGATAATATGACAAGGTTATCTATGTATCCCAGTATTTTGTGTCCTTACTCTTGGAGAATTCTCAGCAGTCCATCAATTACCAAATTCCATAGTAGAGGAGAAAGTACTCTCCCCTGCGGACAACCTCTGGTCACATGAGCTGCCATTTTCTCCCCCATCAGAGATGTACATATTAGCCTGTTCCGTAGCATGCAGTCTATCCACGTGCAGCTCGTTGCATCAATACCTGAGTTCCTTGACGCTCTGGCTATTGAGTCTAATGACTTGTTGTCAAAAGCTCCTTCTATGTCCAGAAAGGCCGCTAGTAGCACCTCTATACAAGCTGATATAATGCAGTTTCTGTAGGTCTCGGTGTAGAGGTCTTTCAGCCAATAAGCCGTCCCTAATATGCCTGTCTAGTAGTTTTTTTAGTGTCTTTAGTACAAAAGACATTAGACTTAATGATCTTAGAGCTTTTGCTGTATCTTGTCCAGTTTTTCCAGGCTTGGGTATAAATGTAACTCTAATAAGACGCCAGGTATATACCCTAGAGCCAAACTTACTCTTAGAATAACGCACAGCCTGTGTTGTAGAATCTTGCATCCATTTTGTAGGAGTATAGGATAAATGCCATCTGGTCCTGGAGATTTATATGCCCATTTAATTTCGTCCACGTTAATTGTATTTTTTGCGACCTGCCAGTTCTCTCTGAAGGCCCACATAAGTGGCTCCAGCTTTGAATTCTGTCAGTTCTCTTATGCCAGGTTTATTGAACGTGATTCTGGAAAGTTAACCCTTAACAGTTCTTCCATTGTTTCCTCGCCTATTTTGGTGTATTCTCCGTTCTCTTTTTTGAGACTGTTTATTGACTTCTGTGGATCAGTGGCTTCTTCAGTTCGTTTTAGATTTCCTCAGCGTTTTGTTGTATTTAGTTAGGGCCTTCCTATATTCATCACATTTACTTGAATCATTCCTTGCTGTATCATATTTTTTTCTAACCTGCATTCTTAATTCTGCAAGTTCATTGTTCCACCAGGGCACATTCCTGTTGGAATTTTTCCTTACAGGGCGACAGTTATTTTCATAGACCGAGATAACAGCTTCCTGTAATTGGTCTGCTGTTATCTCCAGGTCTGTTCAGATTATTAATCCCTTTTTCAAATGGTCCTTAGATTACATATCATAAAAGGATTTATTCCTGAGATTACGTACTCCATTGAATAGAAGGAATATTATTTACAGAGTGTTATTGAAGAATCGATCCTAATGACCTAACACTATACCTATTTGCCAATTAACATTTAGATATAGTAGTTAGTGAATTTTATAAAAAAAATTTGTATACCTACTAATTTTAATGGCAAATATATAAAATTATTATTATTATAATTATTAGTACTAGTTTGATTTTGTGAACAAATTTCATAAAAGTTTTTATAATAGCAATTAAATAACTCACCCCCTTCTTCATCTATTTCTGAACCATATAACTTTTCACTTTATTACCAGAATGTCAGAGGTCTAAGAACGAAAACTACTCAATGTCTTAATTCCATACATCAATTAAATTACTCAGTAGATCTGAATAGTCCTCATTTTCAAAATTTACCGTCGAACATAGATATCGTTGTCGTAAAGGTTACCATGAATCAAGGTTCTTTATATATAGTAAATATTTACATACCTCCAACAACATCACTTGAACATTTTGTTATTATCTTTGATATTTTAGAAACTCTCGACTGATGATTATATTGTCCAAGAGGATAATCATCATCCTTCATTAATTATTTCATTAATATTGCATAATAATGCGTCTTTTCCAAAAAAGGAACTTAAATAAAAATTTCCAAAACTGTTATAATTTTCGCAAAGCCGACTTTCCACATCTATATCAAATGATGTCATCAATTGACTGGACATTTTTGGAAACTTTTTATGATGCTGAACAAGCATCCACATATTTTTATGGCAAGCTTTATAGCGTGTTCGATAAATGTGTGCCTAGATATATTAATACTAAAAAAAGAAATTACCCCCCATGGTTTAATTCGACTATTATTAAAGATATTAAAAGAAAAGCACGCTATCATCGCCAGTTTAAGAGAAATAATAACATTGAGGCATATAATGAATTTAAAAGACTTAGAACAAAAGTTAAAAATGATATTTATCAGGCGCACAAGTCGCATGTTCAGAGAATAGAAAATGATATCAAAGATAATCCTCAAAAATTTTGGGCATTGTTAACGGTAAGAAGGGGATATCTGGTATAAACAATAAAATGGAATATAATGGTATTCTCAAGGATTTACCGGAAAAGATTGTTAATTCTTTTGCTGATTTTTTTAGTACATCCTTTCTATTACCATCTAATTTGTATTTTACTGACAATACAATTAATAAACAATGATTGTATAAACATTTCTGAATTTGAGGAAGATTATGTACTACAGGCCTTAAAAAAGTTAAAGCCAAAGATGACAACCGGACTAGACCACATACCATCATTTATTATTAAAGATTGTGCTCATGTTCTTGCTGCTCCTCTAACTACCCTAATAAATAATTGTTTAAAGACAAGTACAGTTCCATCTACATGGAAAATGTCAAAGGTCTGCCCTATATACAAGAAAGGGAATCGCCTCGATATATGTAATTTTAGACCAATCACTATTATTTGTAATTTTGCCAAGGTGTTTGAGATTCTTCTTCAAGGATTTCTGTATTCTTCGGTTAGTGGGCATTTATCAGTACATCAACATGGCTTTATGAAAGGACGTTCTGTCGTCACGAATCTCTTACAAATAACTCAGGAAATAGCGCAGAACTTTGATGACCAGGCACAAACAGATGTTATCTATACAGACTTCTCAAACTTGTTATTGTCTAAATTATCAAAAATTGGATTATCTGTTAATATGATAAATTTATTTTCTTCGTACTTATCAAATAGAAAGCAATTTGTGGTATGTAGTGGCCACAAGTCGAGAGAATATTTAGCTACATCAGGCGTGCCTCAGGGTTCTAATCTAGGTCCTTTGTTATTTAATATCTTCATTAATGATATCTTAAGTATACTGGATGTTGATGTATTGCTATATGCTGATGATATGAAAATATTTCGTAGAGTTTAAATAGTGATTGTCATCAATTACAAAGTAACTTGGAACGAATTTTTGAATGGTGTTCAACAAATAAGTTAAGCTTAAATCCAGCTAAGTGTGTGGTTATGTCGTATTCCCTTAAGTCAGATCTTTTCCATTATGATTATATGATTGACCGAACGGTGTTAGACAGACCATCAGTAGTTACAGATTTGGGTATAGCTTTTGATATGAAACTTACTTTCATTAATAATAATAATAATAATACTCGCCCTACATTTCACCCCCTTACGAGTGAACCCCAGAAGCCAATGGCTTGTGCGGGGAAGGGACGGCTATTATTATTATTTGCCGTGGCGCTCCGGGGCGACTTACTGAGGATTGATGGCGCCATTTGGCTATAGGCGCAGGAAAACCCGGAAAACCTACACCATTCCTCACATTAATAGTATTGTCGCTTCGGCTAGTCGAACGTATGGCTTTATCGCAAGATGCTCGCGTGACTTTACAGACCTAATGGCCTTAAAGAGTTTATATTATGCATTTGTTCGCTCCAAGTTGGAGTATGCGTCTATAATATGGAGCCCCAAATATCAAACGCATATTGATAGTATTGAGGCTTTACAAAGACGTTTCCTAAAATGATTAAGTTTTAAAATTGATAGGGTATATCCAGCCATCGGTTCATCTCATAATCATCTATTAGCGAGGCATTCATTCAATAGCCTT
Organism: Neocrepidodera transversa; assembly: GCA_963243735.1. NCBI lineage: Eukaryota > Metazoa > Arthropoda > Insecta > Coleoptera > Chrysomelidae > Neocrepidodera > Neocrepidodera transversa. The sequence goes on from OY725337.1 coordinate 11,709,165, forward strand.
GTTGCTAGAAGGGAATGCAGCTCACTTGTACTTTTACGTCAAGTTTTGGCTAATATTGTGAACTGTCAATATATTTTGGAAAAATTAAACTTTTTGGTTCCTAGGCTATCGTCACGAGGAAATCAAACCTTTTATATTAAAACAGCCCGTACAAATACTTTCAGAAATTCACCAGTATCTAACATGTGCGAAAACTACAATAATAATAGTAATCTTTTTGATATTTTATCTCTTGGACAAATTAAGTCTATTTATTTAAGAACTTATACCTAGATTAATCAGTTGCAACAATTTTGCTTTTATGTATAATTTTTGTTTTTGTGTTTACGTACTTTCATATTTTTTTTTTCTCTGATTTGTTTAATAATTTTATTTTTGTATTATATATACTTTATGTCTCTAATATGTTAATGGGAAACTGTGAATTAGAGTAAATATATAAATAAATAAATAAATAAATAACAAGATGTAATTGAACAGATTTTATATGTTATAACACTTATCAAACACTTGCATCTTAATTACATATGATATCCAATTTGTCATGAAACAAAATATACCTGGTCTAAAAAAAAACTAAATACTTTTAATTTGTTTAGATGCTAAATTAACCTACAGAAACGTGTCTCGAATATATTAAAAAATATCTTTGTTGAAGTGGTAAAATAGTTTGAAAAAAGAAATAGTTTTATTACTAATCTTATACTTATTTTAAATCAAAATATACAATTACTTCAATAGAGGCATTATTTTCTATTTGATTTTGAGCTAAGCCAAATTCAGTGAACGATATATACATATATAGATAGAGAGAGAAACAGTCGCCAGCCGCCGAACCGTCTAACGAAACCATCCCTTTTTCTGCGGGGCATATTCACGAGGGGGAAATCCTCTTTTATAATGCGATGCCATGTTTATACATTGAAAAAAAAAAAGAAATCTAAAAAGGTCTATTAGCCTGGCCCAAGGCGACATATGGCCGGGGCCAATTTTCGTGGAGTGAGAGAGAGCCACACAATTCGGTTTTCGGCAGAACGGAGATTGCATACTAGAACTTTATAGATCATCGCTACTGGTTATTTTTTTTTTTTAAGAAGTTAACTGTTTAATTAAAGGGAATTATAATTTTTTCTAATATAGAAGATCTATTAATCAAATTGTTTGTCAGTTTTGACACAAATTACATATAAATAAATTGAATTTAATAACAATATTACTTTTGTTTTGTATACATTTGTTATTTAATAATTTTTTCTACAAGCGTGCGGAAAAGTATACTTTTCCGCGCGCATTTGAGTGCTGATTTTATAAATGCTAAAATGATTAAAAAAATAATTTTTGCTTGGTTACCATGATTACTTTCAGCCTAATGTTTTATTTATTAAGAAGCACTAAGAAAATTTTTGTTTAATGACAAAAAAATATTTTTGCTAATTTTTTTTTTTAATTCTAGGCGCTTGTAGAAAAAAATATTGTTCCTAACACTTGCGTAAAGTATCTTTTCCCCACTTAATTGCATGCCCGAACTCCGCTTCGCGTCGTTCGGGCAACTGCAATTGCGTACGGAAAAGTATAACTTTCCGCATGAAAATAACTATTATATTATGAATAATAAATATTGGCAAAATTGTTTATTCTAAACTGAATCTGGTTTCTGATGGTTAAGAACCCGATTTTGACAAATTAGTATATTTTTGATAATTTAATTATGTTTCTTAATACTTGATTCAAAGTTTTTCTTCATAAAAAAACTAAAAATTTATTAAAACTTCTACTTATATACAGGGTAGGGCAATTATTTCCCGGCGGAATATAGCATCAAAACTATATCAAAGATAAAATGACGAAGAAAACTATTTGATTTGGTTCAAAAATCCCTACAACTATAAGTTTCATTTGTACACAGTGATCCACATTGGAGTGCCAAAAATAAGACACCCTGTATATTTTTACATTTTTGGATTACTACTTTAGTGGTCTTTAGTAATTTATTAGAACTATCGGAGCTAAGTTCCTTAACGCAGTTCAAATGAGAAAAAGTAGGGAAAATAGAGAGAGATAGGGAAAAATAAAATAAAACAGGGAAAAATAAAATAAAATGGCGAAAATAAAGCAAAATAGGGACAAATAGAGAAAATAAGTTAAAACACGGAAAAATAAGGAGAGATAGGGAAATAGAAAAAAATAGGGGAAAATAAAGTAAAATAGGGAAAATAAAGCAAAATAGAGACAAATAGGGAAAAACAAATAAAGGAAATAGGGAAAAAATAGGAAAAAATTGGTAAAAAACTGGTAAAAAGATGGGAAGAATGGGGTAAGTAAAGTACAATAGGAAAAATTATTAAAAATAGTAAAAAAATACGAGATAATATGGAAAACTAGAGAAAAGAAAAAATAATGAAAAATAGGAAAAAAACAGAAAAAATTGAGGAATACAGAAATTAGGGAAAAATAGAGAAAAATATATACAAAAGGAGGAATAGAGAAAATGTGCAAAAGTAGGGAAACATGTGGAAATATACAGAAAAATTGGGAAATATAGGAAAAATAAAAGCAAATAAGGTAAAATTGTTAAAAATAATGAAAATACCAAAAAATAGAGAAAAGAGGGTAAAATAGAGAAAAATAAGAAGATATAGGAAAATTGAGAAAACATACGAAAAAGTGGGGAAAATAGCGACAAAGCTTGAAAAACAAGGAAAGATAGGGAAAATAGAGAAAATAAGGAAGATAAAGTAAAATGGTGAAAATAAAGTGAAATAGGGAAAATAAAGCAAAATAGAGACGAATAGGGACAAATAGAGAAAAATAAAGGAAATGAGGAAAAATAAAAGAAAAATGAAAAAAATAGGAAGAAAAATAATGAAAAATTGGTAAAAAAACTAGTTAAAAGTTAGTAATATTAGGAAAAAATAATGAAATATAGGAAAAACCCATATACCAAATTACAACGTAATCGGATTAAGCGTGTAGTTTCTATCGTGAGAGAATACACACAGACAGACAAACAGACTTCCATCTACTTAGGCTCAGGAGCCCTCAAAATGGATATTCCTGTTTTTATCTTGTCGTCGGATGGTGAATCGGGAAAATAAAAATAAAAAGAAAAATAAAAAACAATAAACAAACGTGACAAAACAGGAAAAAAGGTCAAAACAAGGGAAAAAATGGGTAATTTATTGAGAAAAGCGAAATTTGAGAAAAATATTAAAAAATGACAGAATTTGAGACAAAAAAGGGGTAATTTATTGAAAAAGGACCAAATTAAGGGATAATTTGTAAACAAAATTAAGAAAAAGGACAAAAATGAAAAAAGGGATAATTTTGTGTAAAATGGATCAAATTAAAAAATGGGGTAATTTACTGAAGAAAAATGCAAAATTGTGAAAAAGGGATAATTTACAAAAATTACAACTAAGAAAAAATAGATAAATATATAAGGAAAAGGGGGTAAATGACAAAAATTGAGAAAAAGGTAATTTATTGAAAAAGGACAAAATTAAGATGAAAAAAGGGATAATTTGTGAACAAAATTAAGAAAAAGAGCAAACACGAAAAAAGGGGTAATTTTTGTGGAAAATAGATCAAATTGAAAAATTGGATAATTTACTGAAAAAAAGGCAAAATTGAGAAAAAGGGGTAATTTACTGCAAAAAGGACAAAAATTACAAAAAAGGGGAAATTTAGAGGAAAAATAGATAGATAGATAAATATATAAGGAAAAAGGGGTAATTTATTGAATAAAAAATGACAGAATTGAGTAAAATGGGTAATTTATGAACAAAATTGAAAAATGATAAAATTTGAGAAAAAGAGGTAATTTATTAAAAAACCTAACCAAATTAAGATAGAAACAAAATTAAGAAAAAACGCAAAAATTAAAAAAGGGGTAATTTTGTGGAAAATGGATGAAATTGAAAAAATGGGGTAATTTACTGAAGAAAAAGGGGTAATTTACTGCAAAAAGGACAAACATTACAAAAAAGGGTAAATTAAAGAAAAATTGACAGAATTGAGTAAAATTTGTAATAAACAAATTGGGTAATATAATTATAAAATGAACAAAATAGGGGTAATTTATGAATAAAATTGAGAAAAAACGAGGTAATTTATGAACACAATTGAGAAGAAAGGGGTAAGTTATGAACAAAATTGAGAAAAAGTGGTAATATAATGAAAAAATTGGGAAAAAGTGATAATATAATGAAAAAATGAACAAAATTTAGAAAAGGGGTAATTTATGAATAAAATTGAGAAAAAAACGAGGTAATTGAATGAACACAATTAAGAAAAAAGTAGTAAGTAATGACCATTGAGAAAAAGTGGTAAGATAATGAAAAAATTGGGAAAAAGTGATAATATAATGAAAAAATGAACAAAATTAAGAAAAAGGGGTAATTTATAAATAAAATTAAGAAAAAACGAAATAATTTATGAACACAATTGATAAAAAGGGGTAAGTTATAACAAAATTGAAAAAGAGTGGTAATATAATAAAAAATTTGAGAAAATTGAAAAATTTGAGAAAAGGGGTCAATATAATGAAAAAATGAACAAAATTGAGAAATAAGAGTAATTTATGAATAAAATTAAGAAAAAAAGAGGTAATTTTTGAACACAATTGAGAATAAGGGGTAAGTTATTAACAAAATTGAGAAAATTTGGTAATATAATGAAAACATTGAGAAAAAGGGGGGGTAATTTAATGGAAAAATGAACAAAATTGAGAAAAAAAAACAAGGTAATTTATCAACACAATTGAAAAAAAAAGGGTAAGTTATGAACGAAATTGAGAAAAAGTGGTTATATAATGAAATATTTGAGAAAAAGGGGTAATATAATGAAAAAATTAACAAAATTGAGAACAGGGGGTAATTTATGAATAAAATTGAGATAAAAACTAGGTAATTTCTGAACACAATTGAGAAAAAGGGGTAAGTTATGAACCAAATTGATAAAAGAGGTAATATAATGAAAAAATTGAGAAAAAGAAGTAATATAATGAAAAAATGAACAAAATTGAAAAAATGTTCGAGTTATGAACAAAATTAAGAAAAAACGAGGAAATTTATGAACACAATTGAGAAAAAAGGGGTAAGTTATGAACAAAATTGAGAAAAATTGATAATATTGAAAAAATTGAGAAAAAGGGGTAATATAATGGAAAAATGAACAGAATTGAGAAAAGGGGTAATTTATAAATAAAATTAAAAAAAAAACGATATAATTTATGAACACAATTGAGAAAAAAGGGTAAGTTATGAACAAAATTGAAAAAAAGTAGTAATATATTGAAAAAATTGAGAAAAAGGGGTAATATAATGAAAAATGAACATGATTGAGAAAAAGGGGTAATTTATGAACAAAATTGATAAAAAGTGGTAATATAATGAAAAAATTGAGAAAAAGAGGTAATATAATGAAAAACTGAACAAAACTGAAAAAAGGTTAAATTTATGAATAAAATTAAGAAAAAATGAGGTAATTTATGAACACAATTGACAAAAAAAAGGGTAAGTTATGAACAAAATTGAGAAAAAGTGGAAATATAATGAAATATTTGAGAAAAAGGGGTAATTTATTGCAAAAAGGACAAAAATTACAAAAAATGGGAAACATAAACTTTCACTTAATATATCAGTTTATTTTTCCTGAAGTATTTATTATATGGGCCTTAAACAAAACAAATAAAATCCAATTACTTTTACCGTATAATTAACCAAATTATCAGTAGATGAAAAAAAAAAGTGTCTGAGAAAAAAAATTGGCATATCCCGTTGGACAGGAGAATCCAATTAAGTTATAAAATAGGCTTTTAATTTGTGGGGCGCTAGGCGTGAACAGGTAGCAATCAAATACTGATTAGAGTTAAGTAACGGAGGGCTACTGGTTAATTAGGGGTTCACTAGAGGGCGTAACTACATCAGCAATCACTCTGCCAGAATGTGTGTTCCATGGGCCGTGACCTTTGTTAGATCGGAAATGGACAACGTGAACTAAAGATAATGTTAAATGTTTTTTTTTCTTGTTTCAATATTCCAAATAAAGGTTTTGGTTTTTTTTTAGTCAATATAAATTCTTTTTTTTTTATTAATAAAAATTTTTTTTATACTTTTTATACCAGTGCGTAAATTGAAATATTAGTGCTTAAAGTGTTTTACGTACTAGTGCGTAAAGTAGATTGATAATTTTTTACTTAATATCTACATATTTTTTGGTAGTAGAAAAAATATTGTATGCAACTATAGTGCGTAAAGTGCATTTTTTTCACTCCTATGATTGTCGCACGAGCCAAAGGCAATTATTATTTTTCCACCTCTAAACGTGTTTTAATATCTCTCTTGTCTTTTTTTCTTTCTATTCTATCTATTTTTTTAGTTTTTTATAGTTTTTTTCCCATTTTTCCCTATTTTTCCCTATTTTCTCTTTTTTTCAGTGTTTTTTTCCATTATTCCCTATTTTTCCTATATTTTCTTATTTTTTTTTCTATTATACCCTCTTTTCTCCATTTTTCTTAATTTTATTCATAAATTACCCCTATTTCTCATTTTTGTTAATTATTTCATTATATTACCCCTTTATCTTAATTTTTTCATTATATTACCACTTTTTCTCAATTCATAAATTACCTCGTTTTTTCTCAATTTTATTCATAAATTACCCCTATTTTGTTCATATTTTCATTATATTACCCATTTTTGTTCATTATCCATTTTACTCAATTCTGTCATTTTTCGTTCAATAAATAACCCCTTTTTCCTTATATATTTATCTATTTTTCACAAAATGGGAAAAATATAGGAAAATTCTATAGTATACAATATGGAAATTCAGGAAAAATATTGAAAAATTGGTAAAACGAGAAAAATAGTCAAAAATAGGGAAAAAGTAGGGAAAAATAAGGAAAACAGTGAAAAATAGGGGAAAATGTAGAACAAAAAATAGCTGAAAATAGTGAAAAATTTCAAGAAAACAGGGAGAAATATGAACGAACAGGGCAAAATAGTGAAAAATAAGGAAAAAATTAGATCAAAATATGGAAATTTGGGAAAAATATGGAAAAATTAGGAAAATTAGGGCAAAACAGGAAAATTTGAGAAAAAAATATGCAAAAATAGGATAATTAGGGAATAAATATGGAAACGAGCAAACTAGGGACAAATAGTGAAAAATATGAAACATCATAAATAGAAAAATTTGGGAAAAACAGAAAAATTGGGCAAAATAGGACAAAATATGGAAATTTAGGAAAAATAGTGAAAATGGGGAAAGCGAGGAAAATTGTCAAAAATAGAGAAAGTAATAAAAAACCGGAAAGATTTTGAAAAATAGGAAAAATGGGGCAATTAGAAAAATGAAAAATGAAAAACAGGAAAACTACGGATAAATAGGGAAAATTGGGAAAAAATAGGGAAAATAAGTATAAATATAAACAAGTAGAAAAATATAGAAAATAGGATAAAATAATGGAAATAAATAGGAAAAATGGAAAATAGCGAAAAATAGGAAAATTTCTGAAAATTGGGAAACATACGGAAATATGGGAAAAATAAGAATAATTATGGAAAAATAAGGAAATTAGAAAATAAATAGCCAAACATTTGGAAAAAATAATGAAAAACAGGAAAAATAGGAACCTAACTCTTGCCATTGTTGCCAGATTTACAAAAAAGTCAATTTTTTTCATACTTTTTTGTGTTAACTAAATTATTGATTCAAAAATGTCAGATTTTTTTATTTATTTAACTGTTCACGGAATCCGTTAATTATAGTGTCGGTTTGCATTGAGAAGTCAAATTTGTTTCTTTTTAATTTTTATTTTACTATTTACAGAATCAGTTAATTATAGCGTCGGTTTGCATTGAGAAGTTAAACTTGTTTTTTTTTATTTTATGTTCCTACTAATAGAATCAGTTAAGTACAATTTCGGTTTGTATTGAGAAGTTTTTGGAACTAAAACATGAAAAAATAGAAAAATAGGAAAAAAGAGAAAAGTGAGGAAAAGTAGGTAAAAATAATGAAAATTAGGGAAAATAAAGTAAAATGGGGAAAAATAATGTGAACAAGTGGAACGTAAAGCACATTAGAGACAAATTGAGAAAAATAAAGGAAAATGTGGAAAAATAAAGGAAAAAAATAATGAAAAACATCGAAAATAGGATAAAATGTGGGAAAATGCCGGAAAATATTGAAAAAAAAAGAAAAAAACAGCGTAAAATGGAAAAAAACGGAAGAAAATATTGGGAAAATGAAAACAGAGAAAAATTAGAAAATAATGGAATATAGAAAGAAAATGGGAAAAATAGGAAAAAATATGGAAAAAATACAGAAAATAGAGTAAATAGGAAAAATATGGAAACATGAGGAAACATAGAAAAAAATTGGGAAATTTAGGAACAATAGGGACAAGTGGAAAAAATAAGAAATTATATAGGAAAAAGTAGGGACTTATAATTAAAATAGTCCAAAAGAGATGCAAATAGGGATAAATAGGGAAAAATAAGGAAAATAGGGGAAAATAGGAAAATATAATGAAAAACAGGGAAAATAGGAAAAATAGAGAATTGAGGCAGAAATAAATAAAAACGGTTAAATATATGAAAAATAGGGACAAATAGGTAAACATGTAGAAAAGTAGGAAAAAATTATTCAAAGCAGGAAAAATAGAAAGAAATTATTAAAAAAAACTAAAGGGAGAGAGAGATATTAAAGAACGTTTAGAGTTGAAAAAATTATTTAAATCGGTATATAATAAATAGAGAACTTACAGGGGTGGTTCGAATTAAAATATGTAATTAATTCCAACAGATACATTTGCGTAACGCCACTGTACAAACCCTAAAACGAGCGCCGCGATTGTTGGCGTGCAAGAATGCGCCTTAAAAAATAAGTGAGGGTGTTTGAAGGTATTCGTGATTGTCCTTGAGGCATGTGGATGGGTTGCGTGTGCCCCGAGGTCCTCGACGGGGTCCGATTGTCCCCTCCTTATACTGAAAAGATTTTCAAAATGAAAAAATCACGGGCTATTCGATTTCGCAGCCCCGAGTTCTCACAAAATGCTAATTTTTTTTTTTCGACGATTTCAGCAATCGCGATTTTCTCATGATTCAGAAATGAAATTATATTAAGAGTTCGATAAGTACCTATTTTAAGGTAAATAATGGGAGAAAAGTATGGAATTTTTTTTAACCGTAATTACTGTAATTTTCTTTTGTTTGTGTCAATTTGTATACAAAACAACATATTAATTTAGAAAAATAGTTTATTTATTATATTTTCATTAAGATATACGTAATTTGGACTGATTGCGTGTGTCACGAAGATATTAAACTATCTGTATATCAAAAACTATAATATACTGAACATCAAATTTGTTATTTTAAATGTAACACCCTATATTTTTTCAATTGTCTATAAATTCAAAAATATTTAAGTAGTTTATAATATAAGTGTAATAGGTTTTTGAAAGCAGCTTTTCAGGATGAATCTAAAAATATAAAAAAATATAGATTGTTTCATTTAAAATAACAAAATTGAGCCTATTGGCTCAGAAAAAAATGTATTAAGTACAATATATACTGTGGTTGCTATTACAGTTAATTATCTACAAAAATTCAAGTCTATTAGCTCAGAAAAAAAGAGTACAATATATACTGTGGTTGCTATTACAGTTAATTAACTATCAAAATTCAAGTCTATTAGCTCAGAAAAAATTTTATTGAGTACAATATATACTGTGGTTGCTATTACAGTTAATTATCTATAAAAATTCAAGTCTATTAACTCAGAAAAAAATTTATTGAGTACAATATATACTGTGGTTGCTATTCCAGTTAATTAACTATCAAAATTCAAGTCTATTAGCTCAGAAAAAATTTTATTGAGTACAATATATACTGTGGTTGCTATTTCAGTTAAATATCTATCAAAATTCAAGTCTATTAACTCAGAAAAAAATTTATTGAGTACAATATATACTGTGGTTGCTATTTCAGTTAAATATCTATCAAAATTCAAGTCTATTAACTCAGAAAAAAATTTATTGAGTACAATATATACTGTGGTTGCTATTTCAGTTAAATATCTATCAAAATTCAAGTCTATTAACTCAGAAAAAAATTTATTGAGTACAATATATACTGTGGTTGCTATTTCAGTTAAATATCTATCAAAATTCAAGTCTATTAACTCAGAAAAAAATTTATTGAGTACAATATATACTGTGGTTGCTATTTCAGTTAAATATCTATCAAAATTCAAGTCTATTAACTCAGAAAAAAATTTATTGAGTACAATATATACTGTGGTTGCTATTTCAGTTAAATATCTATCAAAATTCAAGTCTATTAGCTCAGAAAAAAATTTATTGAGTACAATATATACTGTGGTTGCTATTACAGTTAATTAACTATCAAAATTCAAGTCTATTAGCTCAGAAAAAATTTTATTGAGTACAATATATACTGTGGTTGCTATTACAGTTAAATATCTATCAAAATTCAAGTCTATTAACTCAGAAAAAAATTTATTGAGTACAATATATACTGTGGTTGCTATTCCAGTTAATTAACTATCAAAATTCAAGTCTATTAGCTCAGAAAAAATTTTATTGAGTACAATATATACTGTGGTTGCTATTTCAGTTAAATATCTATCAAAATTCAAGTCTATTAACTCAGAAAAAAATTTATTGAGTACAATATATACTGTGGTTGCTATTTCAGTTAAATATCTATCAAAATTCAAGTCTATTAGCTCAGAAAAAAATTTATTGAGTACAATATATACTGTGGTTGCTATTCCAGTTAATTAACTATCAAAATTCAAGTCTATTAGCTCAGAAAAAAATTTATTGAGTACAATATATACTGTGGTTGCTATTACAGTTAATTAACTATCAAAATTCAAGTCTATTAGCTCAGAAAAAATTTTATTGAGTACAATATATACTGTGGTTGCTATTACAGTTAATTATCTATAAAAATTCAAGTCTATTAACTCAGAAAAAAATTTATTGAGTACAATATATACTGTGGTTGCTATTCCAGTTAATTAACTATCAAAATTCAAGTCTATTAGCTCAGAAAAAATTTTATTGAGTACAATATATACTGTGGTTGCTATTTCAGTTAAATATCTATCAAAATTCAAGTCTATTAACTCAGAAAAAAATTTATTGAGTACAATATATACTGTGGTTGCTATTTCAGTTAAATATCTATCAAAATTCAAGTCTATTAACTCAGAAAAAAATTTATTGAGTACAATATATACTGTGGTTGCTATTTCAGTTAAATATCTATCAAAATTCAAGTCTATTAACTCAGAAAAAAATTTATTGAGTACAATATATACTGTGGTTGCTATTTCAGTTAAATATCTATCAAAATTCAAGTCTATTAACTCAGAAAAAAATTTATTGAGTACAATATATACTGTGGTTGCTATTTCAGTTAAATATCTATCAAAATTCAAGTCTATTAACTCAGAAAAAAATTTATTGAGTACAATATATACTGTGGTTGCTATTTCAGTTAAATATCTATCAAAATTCAAGTCTATTAGCTCAGAAAAAAATTTATTGAGTACAATATATACTGTGGTTGCTATTACAGTTAATTATCTATAAAAATTCAAGTCTATTAACTCAGAAAAAAATTTATTGAGTACAATATATACTGTGGTTGCTATTCCAGTTAATTAACTATCAAAATTCAAGTCTATTAGCTCAGAAAAAATTTTATTGAGTACAATATATACTGTGGTTGCTATTTCAGTTAAATATCTATCAAAATTCAAGTCTATTAACTCAGAAAAAAATTTATTGAGTACAATATATACTGTGGTTGCTATTTCAGTTAAATATCTATCAAAATTCAAGTCTATTAACTCAGAAAAAAATTTATTGAGTACAATATATACTGTGGTTGCTATTTCAGTTAAATATCTATCAAAATTCAAGTCTATTAACTCAGAAAAAAATTTATTGAGTACAATATATACTGTGGTTGCTATTTCAGTTAAATATCTATCAAAATTCAAGTCTATTAACTCAGAAAAAAATTTATTGAGTACAATATATACTGTGGTTGCTATTTCAGTTAAATATCTATCAAAATTCAAGTCTATTAACTCAGAAAAAAATTTATTGAGTACAATATATACTGTGGTTGCTATTTCAGTTAAATATCTATCAAAATTCAAGTCTATTAGCTCAGAAAAAAATTTATTGAGTACAATATATACTGTGGTTGCTATTACAGTTAATTAACTATCAAAATTCAAGTCTATTAGCTCAGAAAAAATTTTATTGAGTACAATATATACTGTGGTTGCTATTACAGTTAAATATCTATCAAAATTCAAGTCTATTAACTCAGAAAAAAATTTATTGAGTACAATATATACTGTGGTTGCTATTCCAGTTAATTAACTATCAAAATTCAAGTCTATTAGCTCAGAAAAAATTTTATTGAGTACAATATATACTGTGGTTGCTATTTCAGTTAAATATCTATCAAAATTCAAGTCTATTAACTCAGAAAAAAATTTATTGAGTACAATATATACTGTGGTTGCTATTTCAGTTAAATATCTATCAAAATTCAAGTCTATTAGCTCAGAAAAAAATTTATTGAGTACAATATATACTGTGGTTGCTATTCCAGTTAATTAACTATCAAAATTCAAGTCTATTAGCTCAGAAAAAAATTTATTGAGTACAATATATACTGTGGTTGCTATTACAGTTAATTAACTATCAAAATTCAAGTCTATTAGCTCAGAAAAAATTTTATTGAGTACAATATATACTGTGGTTGCTATTACAGTTAATTATCTATAAAAATTCAAGTCTATTAACTCAGAAAAAAATTTATTGAGTACAATATATACTGTGGTTGCTATTCCAGTTAATTAACTATCAAAATTCAAGTCTATTAGCTCAGAAAAAATTTTATTGAGTACAATATATACTGTGGTTGCTATTTCAGTTAAATATCTATCAAAATTCAAGTCTATTAACTCAGAAAAAAATTTATTGAGTACAATATATACTGTGGTTGCTATTTCAGTTAAATATCTATCAAAATTCAAGTCTATTAACTCAGAAAAAAATTTATTGAGTACAATATATACTGTGGTTGCTATTTCAGTTAAATATCTATCAAAATTCAAGTCTATTAACTCAGAAAAAAATTTATTGAGTACAATATATACTGTGGTTGCTATTTCAGTTAAATATCTATCAAAATTCAAGTCTATTAACTCAGAAAAAAATTTATTGAGTACAATATATACTGTGGTTGCTATTTCAGTTAAATATCTATCAAAATTCAAGTCTATTAACTCAGAAAAAAATTTATTGAGTACAATATATACTGTGGTTGCTATTTCAGTTAAATATCTATCAAAATTCAAGTCTATTAGCTCAGAAAAAAATTTATTGAGTACAATATATACTGTGGTTGCTATTACAGTTAATTAACTATCAAAATTCAAGTCTATTAGCTCAGAAAAAATTTTATTGAGTACAATATATACTGTGGTTGCTATTACAGTTAAATATCTATCAAAATTCAAGTCTATTAACTCAGAAAAAAATTTATTGAGTACAATATATACTGTGGTTGCTATTCCAGTTAATTAACTATCAAAATTCAAGTCTATTAGCTCAGAAAAAATTTTATTGAGTACAATATATACTGTGGTTGCTATTTCAGTTAAATATCTATCAAAATTCAAGTCTATTAACTCAGAAAAAAATTTATTGAGTACAATATATACTGTGGTTGCTATTTCAGTTAAATATCTATCAAAATTCAAGTCTATTAGCTCAGAAAAAAATTTATTGAGTACAATATATACTGTGGTTGCTATTCCAGTTAATTAACTATCAAAATTCAAGTCTATTAGCTCAGAAAAAAATTTATTGAGTACAATATATACTGTGGTTGCTATTACAGTTAATTAACTATCAAAATTCAAGTCTATTAGCTCAGAAAAAATTTTATTGAGTACAATATATACTGTGGTTGCTATTACAGTTAAATATCTATCAAAATTCAAGTCTATTAACTCAGAAAAAAATTTATTGAGTACAATATATACTGTGGTTGCTATTCCAGTTAATTAACTATCAAAATTCAAGTCTATTAGCTCAGAAAAAATTTTATTGAGTACAATATATACTGTGGTTGCTATTTCAGTTAAATATCTATCAAAATTCAAGTCTATTAACTCAGAAAAAAATTTATTGAGTACAATATATACTGTGGTTGCTATTTCAGTTAAATATCTATCAAAATTCAAGTCTATTAGCTCAGAAAAAAATTTATTGAGTACAATATATACTGTGGTTGCTATTCCAGTTAATTAACTATCAAAATTCAAGTCTATTAGCTCAGAAAAAAATTTATTGAGTACAATATATACTGTGGTTGCTATTACAGTTAATTAACTATCAAAATTCAAGTCTATTAGCTCAGAAAAAATTTTATTGAGTACAATATATACTGTGGTTGCTATTACAGTTAAATATCTATCAAAATTCAAGTCTATTAACTCAGAAAAAAATTTATTGAGTACAATATATACTGTGGTTGCTATTCCAGTTAATTAACTATCAAAATTCAAGTCTATTAGCTCAGAAAAAATTTTATTGAGTACAATATATACTGTGGTTGCTATTTCAGTTAAATATCTATCAAAATTCAAGTCTATTAACTCAGAAAAAAATTTATTGAGTACAATATATACTGTGGTTGCTATTTCAGTTAAATATCTATCAAAATTCAAGTCTATTAGCTCAGAAAAAAATTTATTGAGTACAATATATACTGTGGTTGCTATTCCAGTTAATTAACTATCAAAATTCAAGTCTATTAGCTCAGAAAAAAATTTATTGAGTACAATATATACTGTGGTTGCTATTACAGTTATTTATCTATCAAAATTCAAGTCTATTAGCTCAGAAAAAAATGTATTAATTACAATATGTACTGTAGTTGTTAATCACGTTAATTATCTATACAAATTCAAGTCTATTGGCTGAGAAACAAATTTCCTACAATTTGTATAAAATTTTATACAATTTTTGTCTCAAACTCTCAACTTTTGTCTCAAAATGTGCATGTAGGTTTTCCGTAGTTTTCCAAATTTTGACGACAAGCAATGCACTTTAGCGCGAAATTTTACAGTGCAAAGTAGTTGAGCATCAAATTTCCTTATTTAACTTTTATATTTAACTTTTTTCGAGTTCATAATATATAAAATTCCATACAACTTTTGTATCAAATTTTTTCCTGAATTTCCAATAGTTTTCACCCATGATTTCAAGAGATCCTAATTTTAGCAGTGTGCTATATATATATATATAATGTGCGCATGCACCGGCTTATGTCAATTCCAATTCTGTTGACGTCATCGGCTTGCTATTTAAAAGTTTTTTGCATAAATTAATGTATTTTGTAATTAAAATAATCCTATTCTCTACGGCCGAGCCGGGAAAGTTATGGGGTAAGACAGCCGATTTTTTTTTATAAAATATGCATATTGTACTTTCGCACTACGACATTGTAATTTCACGTGGTTAAAGTCTTTAGAACTGTTTCACAATATCTATAAATACAGCGTTAAGAACTAAATAATTTCAGTCAATACAGTGTTGCTAGCCTAATAATTTTAGTTATTTCCTACTTTCTCTCTGCCAATATAGTATTAGCTAACTATACCTAATAATTTCATCCAATTTCTAACCAACCGTAGGAATTTAAGTAATTTCTAACCGTATTAATATTAATATTTCTCGCTGTCTACGTAGTATTATAACTTTTTAGCTAACCATACATTTTACTTTCCCGCTACCATGGCAATTTTTGCTTCTCGTCATATTAGATCATAACTTAAAAACAGTATTGCCAACTTTCCAATTATCATTACAACGTTGGCAAATTTCCGTAATTTTCCCACTTTCCCGCTAAAACAAAATCGACTATCTTAAATAAAATTGCTCAAGAAATAAATATTGTTTCTACTCCTTTATTAGTAAAGGGACGTTTATAACTATTATACTCCTTCTAATTAAAAAATATTGACAAGGAAAAACGGCTTGAATTTTTAATTAAACTAAATAAAAATAATGGACATTCTGTATACTTTTACTTTCAGCCCTACCTAATTTGATCTTTTCATTGAAAACAAAAAATCTAATTGAAAAGCTCAAGTTTCTCTCGACTAAAACACAAACCTCGTAATCCGTTAAAAAAGTTACGATGTATCCCATCGGTCACGTGGCCAATGGCCGTGTGCTAAAAAACGATCCGACACGTGCACTTCGTTAAATGTATCCCGAATAATGCGCGCAAAGTCCTCGAAAACTTGTTTATGTTTTCATTTTCGGTAAAACGAGACACACTCCGGCTCATATATCGGAAATTATGGGGACGTAACCAAGTCGAAAATTAGTTAACGATCCTTCAGTTTTATCACAACATCTGATTATCTCTGTGTATGAGAAGAACGTGTTTCTTTGAACGGAAAATAATCAGTATATTTGATTCTATAAAGGTTTTATTTTAATGTCAATTTTTATTGACAAATTAAATATGTAATTACATATAATAATACTTATAATCCAAACTCTTTATTATTTTGCAACAATGTTTTATAAACGGCTAATACTTTTCTTCAAGTCTCAGCTTTCATATCTACGCCATTCAAATTCCTAGGAAGATATAACACTCCTTCGCAATAATCTCTGTCTTCATTATAAATTATCACTGTTGTATTAACTCTCTGAGAGACCAGCCGCATTCGTTAAATAAGCTTTTATCATTGACTAAGCAAACATTTTCTTGCTGTAGTCATATTTGTTTATGTTCCTTCATTACAATCATTTTCTGAAATTTCACAAATGTACTGTACCTAGTTATATAGTGAATAATGAGTGATAACAGTTAATTAATCTGATCATTATTTAAGTGTATTTAAAAATAATATACCTAGTTTTATAATAATTTAACAGCGTTGCAGCTGCTTGGTCCTTCGAATTAGTCAATGTTAATATGTCGACTGCCATAGTATATGTATCGATTCTTTAATCATATTTGTAGCCATATGAATCTGGCGCTCATTATAACAGAGATACAGGGTGTTTTATTGATTTTGCTCATTTCTTTCGTTGCTCATAACTTGGAAACCGCCTCGAAGATTTTTTTGCTGAAAAATGTATACGAGATCATATTATTTACTTAAAAATACTTATTTATTTCTATAAACTAACCTTTGAGGGGGAAACCGCATGGCACCTGGTACTGTTCCAGGTAGTGTGGGGCGTTACCCCCACTAACAACACCCTATCACAGCGAGTACTAGAAAAATCAGTTCAGCACTGGCAACTGTCTTCATATATCTTCATATATCATATTAAAATTGTCACTGTTTAAGTCATCCAAATAATGATGTCCTCAGGGTGTTCTGGGTCCAAAGAACGTCCTAGCCGATTTCTTTCATCTGTCCACCTTGAGCAATAATAACGAAGTTTGACTTTAAGGCTCTTTAGTCTTTGCTTCTGCGCATGATTTTTGTTTATATATTTATTCTACGTCACATTTATAATACAATAATAACGAAGTTTGAACTTAATGCACTTTGGTACCGTTTGTCCCAACCAAATCTGAGCACTAATAACAAAGTTGGACCCTAATGTCCTTTTGACTTTTGTTCTGAATATGATTTTTGTTTACGTATGTATTCTTCATCTTATTTATAATACAATGCCGATTTTCGCGTTCAATTTGAACCAATAATTACGAAGTTTGACACTAATGCCCTTTGGTCTTTGGTGCCTGACATGATTTTTCTTTAAATATATACTCTGCGTCACATTTCAAGCATACTACCTTTTTCGGCGTTCAATTTGGACCAATAATAACGAAGTTTGACCTTAAGGCCTTTTAGTCTTTGTTTCTGCGCATGATTTTTGTTTATGTATTTATTCTACGTCACATTTATAATGCAATGACGTTTGTCCCATTTTAATCTGACTACTAATAAACGGAGATATCCCTCTTCATACTTTCCCCCGTCCCCGCGACACCCGCGAAGGTCTATTGTTCCAGAACTGAATTAGTCTATCTACTACTGGGCTTCAATAGACACTAGCATACTCCTTTGGGTAGAAAGAAACATAATCCGATATTCCTTTATAGGACTGATCCCCAGATTGGGGAAGCATATAGAATTATTGAAGATACCACCCTGGCCAGCATTTTTATTTTAGGGGTAAGCTAGGGCCACTTAAATTAGATACAATCCTGCACAGTACAGCATTCTGCCTGCGGGTTTTTTCGCAGGCCTTTCTGACATGGTTGACGTTTGTCATAGAGCCAAACAGCTGAATACGTTACGTACTTACTTGGGTTAATGATGGTATCCCCATGTGGAAAGCGATGTTTTATTTTTTCCTTGGGCTGTTTATGTCTTTGCAGGTGCAAACTCCAGCACTTTCTTATGCAATCATTATGATAGCTTCTATACTAGTCACCATAATTATTAGGGCAAGGTCACCTGCATAAGCGATTGCCATTGAACCCTCAGGAAGTGTCAAGTCCAGAATTCCATTATACACCAAATTCCATAAAAGTGGCTCAATGACGGACCCCTGTGGGACCCCTTATGTCAGATCTATCATTTCAATATCTACAATAAGAGCTCTGTCTTTAAAATAATTCGTAATTATATTTACTAAGTATTAGCTTAATCCTAAGTACTCCAGTCTCTCCAGAAATCGCTCCCGTAAATTTTTCTGCTATTTATTCTAAGAAGGGAAGAATGCCTTATTGAAATATGGCATCGCTGCATGTGATTGTGACTGTCACAGAAAGCAAAGCGATGTTGCCGTATTATTTACTGGAGACATTACAAAAATTTAAAAACTATATTTAGACCACTACACTATGTGATTACAGACCCGTATTTAGGACAAAATAATATAATGATTTGTCTTTCGAACACCCTGTATAGTGATCGGTTCAAATTTTTTACTTATAGAATTGTAGATACAAAGAATAAGTAATGAACTTATTACTCATTTCCACACTACCTTGAGATAGTACATGAGCCATGGATCATATACTGGTCGGTAATTGCTACTTATAGTGAACCGTGACTTCAAAGCGGCGATTTTAAATAGTACTTGGCTGGGGCCAACTCTATACAAAACATTTTTGGGTTTTTTACATGAAACTATGCAATAAAAATTTGATTTTCAGTAAATGTTGCTTCAAAAACTTACTTTCTCTGTTTTTGATTTAATTGCGTAGTGCATTTTTCGACCCTTGCCATGCATGTTTCATCCTTGTAGGAATCATCAGTGGTACTTTTTTCTACCGGCACCAAGTTGTACTTGGTTAGTCGCTTTTACAGAGGATTTTATTGAGTTTCAAAATGTCTTGAAAATCTGTTTGTCTCTACATTACTGAGTTTATTTTAGTTATTTTCTTGAAAACTAAATATTAAAATAAATTTTTTGACTACAATGATAAATTTTCGGGATTTTATATATATGAAGGAAAAGTATTATGCTGACTAAAAATCTTATTATATTTATATACACGTTAACACTTTACTTTACATTGCATATAAGCATTTAAATTTGTTGAAGTAGGTGTTAACAACAAAAAATAAATTAAAGGTTATTTCAAAAGTCGACAGCTCCGTATAATGATTTACGTATTACCATAAAACGTTTTGTGAGTTATTAGAATATATAAGCCACCAAAGCTATTCCAACAGCACCAGTTTTTTATGTAACCAATTCTCCAATGCCTAACTATCAATTTACATGAATTTCCATATCGACTACGAATTAATATTTTCATAATAACCGTATCTAATATAAGGTTACTTCCCTAAATCCCGCTGTGCATAGGAGTATCATATTCTACGGTTCATTTGAACTAATAATGTATTAGGGTGCGGATTTAAATAGTTATGCGACAATTATACAAATTTCGTTCGGTTTATAAAGGCAGGTTTACACCGTTCAAATTGGTCATCATCAATATTTGATTTTGAATGTTTTTTTCAAATTTATTAATTTAAAACATAGATTATCATTTTCTGCTCAGTCTGCTTTCTTTCATGATAAAGGTTCCTAATCAAAGAAAACGGGTTGTAAGATTAAATGCCTCAATTCAATTTATTAATGCATAGAAACAAAACACAGATTAAATACCTCAATTCAGTTTATTAATGCATTGAAACAAAACACAGATTAACAGTTTCTGCTCATTCTGCCTTCTTTCATGATAAAGGTTCCTAATCAAAGAAAACTGGTTGTAAGATTAAATGCCTCAATTCAGTTTATTAATGCATTGAAACAAAACACAGATTATCAGTTTCTGCTCACTCTGCTTTCTTTCATGATATAGGTTCCTAATCAAAGAAAACTGGTTCCAAGATTAAATGCCTCAATTCAATTTATTAATGCATTGAAACAAAACGCAGATTATTAGTTTCTGCTCAGTCTGCTTTCTTTCATGATATAGGTTCCTAATCAAAGAAAACTGGTTGTGAGATTAAATACCTCAATTCAGTTTATTAATGCATTGAAACAAATCACAGATTATCAGTTTCTGCTCACTCTGCTTTCTTTCATGATATAGGTTCCTAATCAAAGAAAACTGGTTGTAAGATTAAATACCTCAATTCAGCTTATTAATGCATTGAAACAAATCACAGATTATCAGTTTCTGCTCAGTCTGCTTTCTTTCATGATAAAGGTTCCTAATCAAAGGAAACTGGCTGTAAGATTAAATGCCTCAATTCAGTTTATTAATGCATTGAAACAAAACACAGATTATCAGTTTCTGCTCAGTCTGCTTTCTTTCATGATATAGGTTCCTAATCAAAGAAAACTGGTTGTGAGATTAAATGCCTCAATTCAGTTTATTAATGCATTGAAACAAAACACAGATTATCAGTTTCTGCTCAGTCTGCTTTCTTTCATGATAAAGGTTCCTAATCAAAGGAAACTGGCTGTAAGATTAAATGCCTCAATTCAGTTTATTAATGCATTGAAACAAAACACAGATTATCAGTTTCTGCTCAGTCTGCTTTCTTTCATGATAAAGGTTCCTAATCAAAGAAAACTGGTTGTGAGATTAAATGCCTCAATTCAGTTTATTAATGCATTGAAACAAAACACAGATTATCAGTTTCTGCTCAGTCTGCTTTCTTTCATGATAAAGGTTCCTAATCAAAGAAAACTGGTTGTGAGATTAAATGCCTCAATTCAGTTTATTAATGCATTGAAACAAAACACAGATTATCAGTTTCTGCTCAGTCTGCTTTCTTTCATGATAAAGGTTCCTAATCAAAGGAAACTGGTTGTAAGATTAAATACCTCAATTCAGCTTATTAATGCATTGAAACAAATCACAGATTATCAGTTTCTGCTCAGTCTGCTTTCTTTCATGATAAAGGTTCCTAATCAAAGGAAACTGGCTGTAAGATTAAATGCCTCAATTCAGTTTATTAATGCATTGAAACAAAACACAGATTATCAGTTTCTGCTCAGTCTGCTTTCTTTCATGATATAGGTTCCTAATCAAAGAAAACTGGTTGTGAGATTAAATGCCTCAATTCAGTTTATTAATGCATTGAAACAAATCACAGATTATCAGTTTCTGCTCACTCTGCTTTCTTTCATGATATAGGTTCCTAATCAAAGAAAACTGGTTGTAAGATTAAATACCTCAATTCAGCTTATTAATGCATTGAAACAAATCACAGATTATCAGTTTCTGCTCAGTCTGCTTTCTTTCATGATATAGGTTCCTAATCAAAGAAAACTGGCTGTAAGATTAAATGCCTCAATTCAGTTTATTAATGCATTGAAACAAATCACAGATTATCAGTTTCTGCTCAGTCTGCTTTCTTTCATGATATAGGTTCCTAATCAAAGAAAACTGGTTGTGAGATTAAATGCCTCAATTCAGTTTATTAATGCATTGAAACAAATCACAGATTATCAGTTTCTGCTCACTCTGCTTTCTTTCATGATATAGGTTCCTAATCAAAGAAAACTGGTTGTAAGATTAAATACCTCAATTCAGCTTATTAATGCATTGAAACAAATCACAGATTATCAGTTTCTGCTCAGTCTGCTTTCTTTCATGATATAGGTTCCTAATCAAAGAAAACTGGCTGTAAGATTAAATGCCTCAATTCAGTTTATTAATGCATTGAAACAAATCACAGATTATCAGTTTCTGCTCAGTCTGCTTTCTTTCATGATATAGGTTCCTAATCAAAGAAAACTGGTTGTGAGATTAAATACCTCAATTCAGTTTATTAATGCATTGAAACAAATCACAGATTATCAGTTTCTGCTCACTCTGCTTTCTTTCATGATATAGGTTCCTAATCAAAGAAAACTGGTTGTAAGATTAAATACCTCAATTCAGTTTATTAATGCATTGAAACAAAACACAGATTAACAGTTTCTGCTCATTCTGCCTTCTTTCATGATAAAGGTTCCTAATCAAAGAAAACTGGTTGTAAGATTAAATGCCTCAATTCAGTTTATTGTGCATTGAAACAAAACACAGATTATCAGTTTCTGCTCACTCTGCTTTCTTTCATGATATAGGTTCCTAATCAAAGAAAACTGGTTGTGAGATTAAATACCTCAATTCAGTTTATTAATGCATTGAAACAAATCACAGATTATCAGTTTCTGCTCACTCTGCTTTCTTTCATGATATAGGTTCCTAATCAAAGAAAACTGGTTGTAAGATTAAATACCTCAATTCAGTTTATTAATGCATTGAAACAAAACACAGATTAACAGTTTCTGCTCATTCTGCCTTCTTTCATGATAAAGGTTCCTAATCAAAGAAAACTGGTTGTAAGATTAAATGCCTCAATTCAGTTTATTGTGCATTGAAACAAAACACAGATTATCAGTTTCTGCTCACTCTGCTTTCTTTCATGATATAGGTTCCTAATCAAAGGAAACTGGCTGTAAGATTAAATGCCTCAATTCAGTTTATTAATGCATTGAAACAAAACACAGATTATCAGTTTCTGCTCAGTCTGCTTTCTTTCATGATATAGGTTCCTAATCAAAGAAAACTGGTTGTGAGATTAAATGCCTCAATTCAGTTTATTAATGCATTGAAACAAAACACAGATTATCAGTTTCTGCTCAGTCTGCTTTCTTTCATGATAAAGGTTCCTAATCAAAGGAAACTGGCTGTAAGATTAAATGCCTCAATTCAGTTTATTAATGCATTGAAACAAAACACAGATTATCAGTTTCTGCTCAGTCTGCTTTCTTTCATGATAAAGGTTCCTAATCAAAGGAAACTGGCTGTAAGATTAAATGCCTCAATTCAGTTTATTAATGCATTGAAACAAAACACAGATTATCAGTTTCTGCTCAGTCTGCTTTCTTTCATGATATAGGTTCCTAATCAAAGAAAACTGGTTGTGAGATTAAATGCCTCAATTCAGTTTATTAATGCATTGAAACAAAACACAGATTATCAGTTTCTGCTCAGTCTGCTTTCTTTCATGATAAAGGTTCCTAATCAAAGGAAACTGGTTGTAAGATAAAATACCTCAATTCAGCTTATTAATGCATTGAAACAAATCACAGATTATCAGTTTCTGCTCAGTCTGCTTTCTTTCATGATAAAGGTTCCTAATCAAAGGAAACTGGCTGTAAGATTAAATGCCTCAATTCAGTTTATTAATGCATTGAAACAAAACACAGATTATCAGTTTCTGCTCAGTCTGCTTTCTTTCATGATATAGGTTCCTAATCAAAGAAAACTGGTTGTGAGATTAAATGCCTCAATTCAATTTATTAATGCATTGAAACTAAACACAGATTATCAGTTTCTGCTCAGTCTGCTTTCTTTCATGATAAAGGTTCCTAATCAAAGAATACTGGTTGTAAGATTAAATGCCTCAATTCAGTTTATTAATGCATTGAAACAAAACACAGATTATTAGTTTCTGCTCAGTCTGCTTTCTTTCATGATATAGGTTCATAATCAAAGAAAACTGGTTGTGAGATTAAATGCCTCAATTCAATTTATTAATGCATTGAAACAAAACACAGATTATCAGTTTCTGCTCAGTCTGCTTTCTTTCATGATAAAGGTTCCTAATCAAAGGAAACTGGTTGTAAGATAAAATACCTCAATTCAGCTTATTAATGCATTGAAACAAATCACAGATTATCAGTTTCTGCTCAGTCTGCTTTCTTTCATGATAAAGGTTCCTAATCAAAGGAAACTGGCTGTAAGATTAAATGCCTCAATTCAGTTTATTAATGCATTGAAACAAAACACAGATTATCAGTTTCTGCTCAGTCTGCTTTCTTTCATGATATAGGTTCCTAATCAAAGAAAACTGGTTGTGAGATTAAATGCCTCAATTCAATTTATTAATGCATTGAAACTAAACACAGATTATCAGTTTCTGCTCAGTCTGCTTTCTTTCATGATAAAGGTTCCTAATCAAAGAATACTGGTTGTAAGATTAAATGCCTCAATTCAGTTTATTAATGCATTGAAACAAAACACAGATTATTAGTTTCTGCTCAGTCTGCTTTCTTTCATGATATAGGTTCATAATCAAAGAAAACTGGTTGTGAGATTAAATGCCTCAATTCAATTTATTAATGCATTGAAACAAAACACAGATTCTCAGTTTCTGCTCAGTCTGCTTTCTTTCATGATAAAGGTTCCTAATCAAAGAATACTGGTTGTAAGATTAAATGCCTCAATTCAGTTTATTAATGCATTGAAACAAAACACAGATTATTAGTTTCTGCTCAGTCTGCTTTCTTTCATGATATAGGTTCATAATCAAAGAAAACTGGTTGTGAGATTAAATGCCTCAATTCAGTTTATTAATGCATTGAAACAAAACACAGATTATTAGTTTCTGCTCAGTCTGCTTTCTTTCATGATATAGGTTCATAATCAAAGAATACTGGTTGTAAGATTAAATGCCTCAATTCAGTTTATTAATGCATTGAAACAAAACACAGATTATCAGTTTCTGCTCAGTCTGCTTTCTTTCATGATAAAGGTTCCTAATCAAAGGAAACTGGTTGTAAGATAAAATACCTCAATTCAGCTTATTAATGCATTGAAACAAATCACAGATTATCAGTTTCTGCTCAGTCTGCTTTCTTTCATGATAAAGGTTCCTAATCAAAGGAAACTGGCTGTAAGATTAAATGCCTCAATTCAGTTTATTAATGCATTGAAACAAAACACAGATTATCAGTTTCTGCTCAGTCTGCTTTCTTTCATGATATAGGTTCCTAATCAAAGAAAACTGGTTGTGAGATTAAATGCCTCAATTCAATTTATTAATGCATTGAAACTAAACACAGATTATCAGTTTCTGCTCAGTCTGCTTTCTTTCATGATAAAGGTTCCTAATCAAAGAATACTGGTTGTAAGATTAAATGCCTCAATTCAGTTTATTAATGCATTGAAACAAAACACAGATTATTAGTTTCTGCTCAGTCTGCTTTCTTTCATGATATAGGTTCATAATCAAAGAAAACTGGTTGTGAGATTAAATGCCTCAATTCAATTTATTAATGCATTGAAACAAAACACAGATTCTCAGTTTCTGCTCAGTCTGCTTTCTTTCATGATAAAGGTTCTTAATCAAGTGTTCCTCAGGTGGTATTACTTCTCTAAAATTTGACTATTTTTGGAATAACGTTTCAGAATTTGGCGATCCCAACGTGGGCCACGAATTTCTTTTCTTTTAAGGTTTAAGGAAATATTTAAAAATTTGCAAAGGTTCTCATTTTGTTTAGAATTTTTAAAGAGACATTTTTTTTTTCGGAAAAATGAATCTGAGTACACTGACGAAAACCGGCTTGACGGCCGACTAGCAACACGGCCGAACTATTATTCGGACAAAAACGGTTCCAATGGACGGCAAGCCTAAATATTACATTTTTAATTAAAACGTAGAGATGAATTATTTTTTGTTTTTTCCATCAACTGCTTCTCTCATTCTACCTCTTCTTCCTTAATTTATCTATTTTATTGTAATAAATTTGTTTTGATAATTTTCGATTTCAATCGAAATTTATTTCCATCTTAGGACTGATTACTTTATTCTTTTTCTAATTTTTGGTAAATTATTTAATTATTAAACTATTGTACTTATACAGATTAGGTATTTTAAAATAAAAAAAATGTGAAATATCTTTTCAAAAATTCTTCTACAAACCTGGTAGTGTGTTTAAAAATGATCGGGTATAATAATCGGGGAGTTCTATCAATCATCATAATTGGGTAATTGCGACTAATCCAACAATCGAGCCCCACAAAAGTAACAAAAGGAAATTGACCAATTACCTTTTGACATTGACGTATTGCCATTGATGTTCCAAGAATCTTTTTCGTGGGGTTTCTATATTGGTAATGGTTGTTTATGATCAAAATTATTTACGTCTTATCAAGGTTTTGATTTTGGCTTATTTTTATACACAGGGTGTTCCTATTAATTATGTCGCTAATTTTTTACAATAATTTGATTACAGGGTGATTTAAAATTAATTGTCCGAATTTGCTTAATTTATTTAAACTTATATTAAATACTGTAATACTGTAGTATATAATGAAGAAATTTACCATTTTTTTTATGAGTATTGAAAATTTAAGCAAAACTAAACAAAAGTGTGAAAGTGAAATTAAAATATATCAAAAAGTAAAAAAACTGTAACATTTTTAAGTTGCGCTTGGCATTCCGTCCGATTCAGTAACCTGACGTCATTTCTCCTAACTAGTGTACGAGACGGGATTGTAAACAAAACAACGTATTGCGCTTTTTTATTTTCATTATTTCCCGCAAGGCAAGAGCAGAAAATATGAGTTCTACTATTTTTCTCGTACGATGCACGGTTCACGATATATTTCACTAAACGTGTTTGTCAACTTGAATCTACTTTCAATAAAATCTCTTCTGTAGAAGATTTCAGGAAAAAGAACCTGGCCTTTGGACTATATTTTGTTGTATGGTAGTTAATAAATTATAGAATAAGAGTTTGGTTTGTAGTACGGCGCTTTGGATATGCGGATACGTGACGTCATATAAACCACAATCCGCGAGAAAAAGAAATAACTTTAATATTATATTTCTCCGTTATTTATTGACCGGTTACAAAAAAAATTTCACCGATTTATCATTTTTTGTCTATATTTTAGTTAAATGTAAAAACGAATTATATTATTACTACCATGAAACTTCTTTATTATAATAGGTAAGAACAATGCTAAAATTTGTTTGAACTAAAATGAGTCCAGCATTTGGTGAAGACTCTTTTTCAGTTTAAAATTTCCTTAGTGATCAATAACGCAATTTCGAAAGATTCGGGTCTTCCTAGATACGTATTACACTATCAAATTTCAAATGTCGTATAAGATTAGAGAAGAACCCATTAAGTAGTCACACTTTACGCATCGACAACGCCTCCCTTCTTGACAGGAAGGTAGGCGATACCAGTAACCAGTGGCATATACGTTTTAGAATAAAATTAAAACCATTGTTAAAAAGTAAATTATTTATTAATGTCAACTGAACACACTAAAATTTCGAATATTGTCGCTTTTTTAAAAAAATTGTCAACTTTTTTTCTAAATTTTCTACTTTTTTCAAAAAAATTCATCTTTTTCAAAATTTTGCACTTTTTTCTAAAAAAAAAATACATCTTTTTCTAAATTTTGCACTTTTTTTAAAAAACTAATCCTTTCTTTAAAAATTTTGCACTTTTCACTCAATTTTGCTTCTCTGTAAAGAATTTCTCTTTTTATTTCAATTTTGCCCTTTTTTCAAAAAATTAACAGATTTTTTTCTAAATTTTTTATTTTTGTCCAAATTTTGCACATTTTTTCATAAAAATTTTTCCCTTTCTTTAAGCTTTGTCGCTTCTTTAAAAAAAATATACACTTTTTCAAAATTTTGCACTTTTTTCCAAAAAACATGTCTTTTTCAAAATTTTGCAATTTTTGCAAAAAATTAATCCTTAATTTCAAAATGTTGAACTTTTCACTCAATTTTACTTATTTCTAAAGAATTTCTCCTTTTATTTCAATTTTGCCCTTTTTTCAAAAAATTAACAGAATTTTTTTTCTAAATTTTGTATTTTTTTTCTAAATTTTGGACATTTTTTCATAAAAAATTATCCCTTTCTTTAAGGTTTGTCGCTTTTTTAAAAAAAATTATTCACTTTTTATCTAAATTTTCTACTTTTTTTCAAAAAAAATACGTCTTTTTCAAAATTTTGCAATTTTTGCAAAAAATTGATCCTTTATTTAAAAATTTTGCACTTTTCACTCAATTTTGCTTCTTTGTAAAGAATTTCTCCTTTTATTTCAATTTTGCCCTTTTTTCAAAAAGTTACCGGAATTTTTTTTCTAAATTTTGTATTTTTTTTCTAAATTTTGCACATTTTTTCATAAAAAATTATCCCTTTCTTTAAGGTTGTCGCTTTTTTAAAAAAAATTATCCACTTTTTATCTAAATTTTCTACTTTTTTCAAAAAAAAATCGACTTTGTCAAAATTTTGCACTTTTTTTAAAAAACTAATCCTCTCTTTCAAAATTTTGAACTTTTCACTCAATTTTGCTTCTTTCTAAAGAATTTTTCCTTCTATTTCAATTTTGCCCTTTTTTCAAAAAATTACCGGAATTTTTTTTCTAAATCTTGTATTTTTTTCTAAATTTTGCACATTTTTTCATAAAAAATTATCCCTTTCTTTAAGGTTTGTCGCTTTTTTAAAAAAATTATCCACTTTTTTTCTAAATTTTCTACTTTTTTCAAAAAAATTCATCTTTTTCAAAATTTTGCACTTTTTTCCAAAAAAAATACATCTTTTTCAAAATTTTGCAATTTTTCTAAAAAACTAATCCTTAATTTCAAAATTTTGCACTTTTTACTCAATTTTGCTTCTTTCTAAAGAATTTCTCCTTTTATTTCAATTTTTCCGTTTTCAAAAAATTACCAGAATTTTTTTTCTAAATCTTGTATTTTTTTCTAAATTTTGCACATTTTTTCATAAAAAATTGTCCCTTTCTTTAAGGTTTGTCGCTTTTTTAAAAAAAGTATCCACTTTTTTTCTAAATTTTCTACTTTTTTCAAAAAAAATCATCTTTTTCAAAATTTTGCACTTTTTTCCAAAAATAATACATCTTTTTCGAAATTTTGCCCTTTTTTTTAAAAAAACAAATCCTTTATTTCAAAATTTTGCACTTTTCACTCAATTTTGCTTCTTTCTAAAGAATTTCTCCTTTTATTTCAATTTTTCCCTTTTTTCAAAAAATTACCAGAATTTTTTTTCTAAATCTTGTATTTTTTTCTAAATTTTGCACATTTTTTCATAAAAAATTATCCCTTTCTTTAAGGTTTGTCGCTTTTTTAAAAAAATTATGCACTTTTTTTCTAAATTTTGCACTTTTTTCTCAATATTGTTTCTTTCTAAATAATTACCACTTTTATTTCAATTTTGCTCTTTTTTCAAAAATTACCAGATTTCATTTTAAGGTTTACACATTTTCTCATAAATAAATTAGCCCTTTCTTGTCACTTCTTTAAAAAAATTACTTCCTTTTTTTCAAGAGTTTGCAAATTTTTTCTTAATTTTGTTTTTTTCAAAAAAAATGTTTCGTTTTATTTCAATTTGCTCTTTTAAAAAAAAATTACCAGATTTTTTATCTAAATTTTATACTTTTTTCTAAATTTTGTACATTTTTTTTGATAAAAAATTTGCCCTTTCTTTAAATTTTGTCACTTTTTTCAAAAAAATATCCACTTTTTTCTAAATTTTGTACTAGTTTCTAAATTCTGCAATTCTTTAAAAATTTTGCATTTTTTTCAAAATTTATTGTGATTCTAAAAATAATATTAACGAAAGAAATATTAAAAATTTTGAACTATTGAAAACCGAAATATACTTATTTTTAATTTAAAAATCCAAATCTTAATAAACCTAAAAATTACTAATTTCCTTTTAATCGTTTAACAAATTTCGAACCTAATAAAATATATAAATCGTTTAAAGCCATTAATTCTTTTTTGTCACAACAAAATAAGCAATTAATTCCAATTTTTTATGGCACTTTTGATCCGGGTCATTCATTAAATCCCTTCAAAACAAAAAGCACGACAGAGAAGAAGAAGAAAAAAACGATCCTGATGTTGCCTATGACAAGGCCCATTAAAAAAATTATTTGGGTTCTATAATGGATGGTGCTGAATTTAATTGTTCTTCGATAATTTATGTCCGAGGGAATTTTTTTTCTCTTTTTTTTTAAGTCCGAGATCTACCTGCTTTAACTAAACTTTAGTTCCGTGGAAATTAAAATTAAATATTAATTTAGAAAAGGGTCGAAAAGGGGACGCGTTAAATAAGTCTTTTGTTTTCTATACGATACGGCTTTCATTTTTTTTTATTATTAATTGCCCTATTTAAGTAAATTAGTTTAATCGTAATTTATTTCATACTAATGTAAACCATTCACTAATTTTTGTCCTTGAAATAATTATTTTAATGTCGGGTCTATTAGAATTGACAGAAAGTGTCAACTTTATTTTGTTACTTTATTAATAGATTACATCATACGTAAAATAGCCGCTTCAACAGCGGAGCTTGCGCAAACGTACTCAAAGGGTACCTAGAAACTACATTTGTTGTTGAAGAAAGGTATATGTGTAAATAAAAGGTTACTGGATCGAAATATTGCTGCATCGAAAAATAAAGGGGGAGGGAGGCATTTCCAATGGTTGAAGTTTTAACTTCACATATTGTTTATTATTAAATATTACTGGTTTAATTTGATATTTTATAATTTATTGCAATTAAATTATGATTTAAAAATCTGCAAGCATTTTCTTTAGGAAAATGACGTTCATGAAACTTTAAATTTATTTTTATTAAAATTAACATTAACTAGCTGCTATTTTACTACGGATTCTATTTCTTCATATTTTTAATTGTTTTTTCGTATTTGTCCTTATTTTTATGTATTTTGTTGTATTTTTCAAATTTTTTTCATATTTTTCAAATTTTTTTCCAATTTTTCACTTTTTTCCCCTATTTTCTTTATTTTTTGCTACGTTCCCCATTTTCTCCACTTCTTTCTGTTTGTCCCTGTTTTCTATAATTAGTCCTATTTTCTTTATTTTTCCTTATTCTTTTCTATATTTTTCTATTTGGACGTATTTTTCCTATTTTTTCCCATTTGTTATTTTTTTTTCACCCTTTTTTCTTATTTTTTCCTATTTTTCCAAACTTTTTGCTATTAATTGCTATTTTACCTTATTTTTCGGTATTTCCATGCTTTTCCATGTTCTATCCTGTTTTTCTCTATTTTTTACTTTCCCGACCCACCTCCTAGAGGGGAAAGTATTGTGAACGCGCTAAAAACAAATTTCGAGATAAAGATCGAAATATCCATTTTGAGGTCACCTGAGATGATTAAGACCATTTCCAGATGGAAGTCTGTCTGTCTGTATGTCTGTTTGTCTGTCTGTGTGTATTCTTCCACGATAGAGGCCACACGTTTAATCCGATTGAGCTGAAATTTGGTATATGGGTTTCAGTTACCTGTCAAACGGAAGTGTACTGTCAAAAATGACCAAAGAAATATATCACGGAATTTGACTTCCAATATGTCAGTTTTTAATAGTTTTTGAGTTTTTTTGAAAGTTTTTGATATTTTTGAGATTTTTGAGATTTCTTGAGATTATTTGAGATTTTCTGAGATTTTTTGAGTTTTTTTGAGATTTTTTGAGATTTTTTAAGGTTTTTTGAGATTTTTAGAGATATTTTGAAATTTTTAGAGGTTTTTTGAAATTTTTAGAGGTTTTTTGAGATTTTTTGAGATATTTTGAGATTCTTTGGGACTTTTTAGATTCTTTAAGAATTAATAGATGTTTTCAGAATTTTTTGAAGTGTTTTAAGATTTTTTCAATTTATTTGAGGTTTTTTAATATTTTTTAAGCTATTTTTGATATTTTTTTGAAATTCATTTTAGTTTTTTGAGACTCTTTGAATCATTTGAGATTCTTTGAGAATTTTTCGAGATTTTATGAGATTTTTAATTTTTTTAAGATTCTTTTAGTTTTTTTGAGGTTTTTAAATAATTTTTGAGATTTCTTGAGGTTTTTTGAGCTTTTTTGAATTTTTTTGAGATTTTTTGGGTTTATTTGAGATTTTTTGAATTTTTGATTTTTTTTTAAATTTTTTCAGATTTTATTTTTGAAATTTTTTAAGGTTTTTTTAGTTTTTGAGATTTTTTGACTTCTTTAAATTTTAGAGATTTTTTTGATCAAATTTTTGAGTTTTTGAGATATTTACTATTTAGAATTTTTTGAGATTTTACAATTTAAATTTTTTTTTAGAATCTTTGTGAATTTTTAGATTTTTTAAGAATTTTTTGAGATTTTTGAGATGTTTTTGAAGCGTCTAATAGTACCATTTTGTTCAATTTTTCTTATTTTTTGAAATTTTTCTCTGCTCTTCTCTATTTTTCCCTTTTTTTCACTCTTTTTTGTCCAAATTTTTACTAATTTGTTCTATTTGTTCCTATTTTTCCCTGTTTTTCCCATTTTTTCTGTTTTTTTTTTGTTTTCTTTATGTTTTCTATATTTTTACCTGTTTTTTTCCCATGTTTACCCGTTCTTACACATTTTTTTTAATTCAAATGAGAGAAAATTTGATAATAGCGTAGGCATAATAGTCTATACCTTTTTACCATCTTGTATATATAGATATACTTATTATATGTAAGCCACTGCTTTTCGCCACTTTCTACCCCTTAAAATCGAAATTTTGCAAAATCCTTTCTTATGAATTTTTATGAAAAAATATAGGAATATTTTGTACAACTTAAAATTTCCTACAAATTTTATCTTTATCTTGTTTTCGAATTTCTCCACAAGTTTCTATTTTAATTCTTAAATAATTTTTTTCAAAATTTTATTAAAAAAAATTGTGGATTTTTTAAAAAAATGGATCAAAAAATTTGAAATTAAAAATATTAAAGATAATAAAATGGTATTTATACCATTCGAAAGTTAATATAAAACTCTAAATTTAGAATATATTTTAGTTTCTTCAAATTTACAATTGTAATTGTTATAACCAAAATAAAGAAATTTTTTTAATTTCTTGTACTTTTGTTTTATCAAAAATGAGGAAACAAATAATAAAAGTAAATAGTACATCCGAAAGGGATGAAAAAGTACATTATGTTTGAAATATTTTATAATTTAAAAATAATACTTGTAGAAGTTATAGTCAAAATTATAAAAAGTTAAAAAAAAATTTGACAAAAAATTTAATATATAATTCGTAATATTTCATTATATAATCGTACCGAATATTACGCGAGCAGACGAAAATAATATTTATACTGTCCTTCTCACTTGACGTATTTTTCTAAAATGTATAATCGATTATTTTCGATGCTTTTGTGATATTACTATTGAATAGAAATCAAAATTTCTCGTTTTACAAAATTTATATTTAGATTTTTTTTTACATGGTACAAAATAATAATAATAATAATAAAAATAATAATAATAAATGCCCTATTATTGTTGATGTGCGGGTTAATTTTTGTCGAACATATTTTATTTTGCAGAATCACGATTAAACACATTTTTTTAAGATATGACCTTGTATATCTCTCATTATTTTGATATATAAAAAATAAATGTATTTAAATATAATTAAGACTTTTTTAGAACCGGTTTTCGCATTAGTCGCGACTTAACGATTAAAATTAATCATTTGTGACAAATCGAGGTGGGTTCGTGACGAAATCATCAGGTCAATCGAAAGGTGTAAGAATTTAAATCCACGACTTCAGCAGTAGCTGGGAGTCCCACGGCGTCGGATGGGGGCCCCGCTGCGACAGTAGGAGCCCCCGCTGATGCGACACCGGCGCATCGATCGAGCCCCGGGCTCTGTCCTTCGTTCCCCGCCCCGTCCTGCCGTGTCCCTCGTGCTGCTTCTCGCACTAAGAGAATTTCCCGGTTTCACCAATTTGGGACGTTTACTGGATTTCCACCGCGAATTACACCCCGGAATTGATTATACTGATACACACCCCCGGTGTTCTAGGCCCCCTGGGGACCGGGGGCCGCGGTCGCTCCGTGCTCGGGATGCTGATTGTTGGAGCGAAGTCTACGATTTTTTTTTATTCTGTCGATTGGATTTTTGTCGAATTAGTGTCATTTAAGGTCGCACTGTACAGGAGTGGTTTTAGTTAATTTATACAAAAACGTTATTTTTTTATTACAATAAAAATATTTTCATTTTTGAGTATAAGAAGAGAACGACAACTTTTATTGATTTTTCTACTAGCCAAAACATATATTTTTTAAATTTCCGCGCATATACCGGGTGTAAATAGATCGTGGACCATCTCTATACCATTTAAACGGGTTAATAGATTTGTACCCAACTTTTGGTCGATTATATTTTAATTTTTTTAAATAAAAATCCAATATGGGGCCGACATCCGGGTTGACCGTAAATTATATGAAAATTGGAAATTCAAATGGAACACCCGGTACATTTCTACATATTTCAAATACTTACAGGTCGACTGTCACATGTCACTTAAGACGTTTTTTTTTGTTTTAATTTTTAATTTTTTTATCTTACCCAGGTAAATATCAATTTTGTCAATTATTTATTTTTGTATCTTTTATTAAACATTTAATTCAACAAATAAGTTTTTTAACTAAAAATCATTTTTTTTTTAATGAAACGTAGATGGACTACCCGGTACTAAAAAGTATTCATTCAATTATCATTAAAATGATGTACATAACTATTCTTTTTTTTTCTCAAATAAAGGAGAAATGTTATTTTTTTTTTAATTTCGATACAAAATTTTCCTGAAGACATCCCTGTTAAAGAACCCAAAATAAAATAAATTTACATCATATTTTAAATATAAATAATTATTAAGAAACAAAAATAAATAATTGACAAAATTTAGACCTTTTAGGTAATTTTAGTTTGATTATAATGAATTTAGACCAATCATTAGTCACTTTGCAAACCCCCCTCCACTTTTCTTAAAGGTTGGGAAAACCACGCCAATATTGGTGCCCCCACATTTTTTAAGGACCCCTCGAATTCAAAGGACTCTGGAATATTTTTAAGGACTCCAGAATATTTTTAAGTGCCCCCGAATTTAAAGGACTCCCGAATATTTTTAAGGACCCTCGAATTCTAGGACCCCCAATTGCAAGACTCCAGAATTCAAAGAACACTCAAATTTAAAGAACCCCCAATTTTACGACTGTCGAATATTTTTAAGGACTCCCCAATTTCAGGACCCCGAATATTTTTTAGCATCTCCGAATATTTTAAGGATCCCCGAATATTTTTAAAGTAGAAGGGAAGGAGTCTAAATATATCTATTTTTTATTAGAATGGCCCATGTAAAAATATTTGGGACCCCTACCGTTTTGGTATCTCAAAGGATTCCCTAATGTTTTTAAGGACCCCGAATTCAAAGGACTCCCGAATTCCAGGACCCCCAATTGCAGGACTCCAGAATTCAAAGGATCCCCATTTTAGGACTCGAATATTTTTAAGGACCCCCAAATTTCAGGACCCCGAATATTTTTTAGCATCTCCGAATATTTTAAGGATCCCCGAATATTTTTAAAGTAGAAGGGAAGGAGTCTAAATATATCTATTTTTTATTAGACCGGCCCATGTAAAAATATTTGGGACCTCTACCCTATAGCCCAGGTAAAAACATTTTGGTAGCTCAAAAGTAAAAAACTTTGTCTTCTTCCCTGCTATCTTAAAAATATTCGGGGATCCTTAGAATATTTTTAATCCTTAAAAATATTTGGGGGTCCTGAAATTGGGGGTCCTTAAAAAATTTGGGAGTACTAAAATTGGGGGTCCTTTGAATTCGAGGGTCCTTTGAATTCTGGAGTCCTGCAATTGGGGGTCCTAGAATTCGGTAGTTCTTTGAATTCGGGGGTCCTTAAAAAAAAGTCCTTTGAATTCGGGGACACTTAAAAATATTCGGGGATCCTTAAAATATTCGGAGGTTCTTAAAAACATTCGGGGATCCTGAAATTGGGGGCCCTTAAAAATATTTGGGAGTAATAAAATTGGGGGTTCTTTGAATTCTTGAGGCCTTCAATTGGGGGTCTTGGAATTCTGGAGTTCTTAAAAATATTCGGTAGTCCTTTGAAATCGGGGGAACTTAAAAATATTCGGGGATCCTTAAAATATTCGGAAGTCCTTAAAAATATTCGGGGGTCCTGAAATTGGGGGTCCTTAAAAATATTTTCGAATCCTAAAATTGGGGTCCTTTGAATTCGAAATTCCTTTGAATTCTTGAGACCTGCAATTGGGGCTCCTGGAATTCGGGAGTCCTTTGAATTCGGGGGTCCTTTAAAATATTCGGGAGTCCTTTGAATTCGAGGACACTTAAAAATATTCGGGGATCCTTAAAATATTCGGAAGTCCTTAAAAATATTTGGGGGTCCTGAAATTGGGGATCCTGAATTCGAGGGTCTTGAAACTGGGGGTCCTGAAATTGAGGGCCCTTTCCATTTGGGGGTCTTTAACAATATGAAGGGAGTGACTTCTCCCGCCTTTTAGAAAAGTGGAGGGAGTCTCCAGTGTCGGACTGATCATGGATGGATAAAAAAAAAATCAAAAATAAAATAAAACTGTCGTCTCAAGTGAAATTTTTGATTTTTTCAAATCCCGTATATAAAAAATCTCACTGTAGGAAAAAATTCGTATGTATGTGCCTGTCTCCTGATTTTTTTTAATTATTAACAGACATTTACTGAACTGATTTAAATCCCATTTTTTCAAAAAATACTGGTGGTATTACCTTTAAATATTTTCAGGTATTAAAAATCAAAATCTGGATATAAATATTTAAAATTTTAAAATTTAATTTTTTTTCTAATTCTAATTTTTCCTTTTGTTTTCATACGTATTAGCAAATTTTTTAATATTGATATTGAGATGTTTACAATGGCCCTCCCAATTTTTTGAATTTTTTACAAAAAGTCGATAGTTTTACTCTCTTTTTTTATAATTTATTTGGTGTTAGCTTATTCTGGAGATTCCAAATAAATTATTTCTACTCTTTCATTTGTCTTTATTCCAATTCATCCAACTTTGTATTTATAACGGTTTACGAGATCCCAATAGTATTCAATTAAATTTGCGCCACCCTGTATACTATGATATATTAGGCATATATAGCGGAAATGTAGAAAATAAGTGTATTGAATTTTTTTGTTATTTCGTACTGCCCAAATAATAAAAAAATCTCTTACAATAAAAAAATATTTTATTTCGAATTTTAAGCAGTATCATTCTCGAAAAACAATACAATTTACAATTCAATTGGGAGATTAGGATCTACAAGGAAAGAATAACATTGAGAATATTCTTTGGAGAATCAAAAATGAAAGGAATTGCTCAAAAAAAAATTCGTTTATTTTTATTATTACTCCCAACGACAAAGAATGCGGTGTTTTTAAAGACAACTTTTAAATAACTTGATTTTAAAAAAAAATTAATTTATAAATTTAATATTGTATTTCATCGAAATGAAAAAAAATTACTATACAAAGCTTCTTAATTTTATGAAATTTCATAATAATTTTAATAAAGGCGAAAAGCCTAAACTATGGGAATTTGATGCTCTACAACTTTGCATAAGAAAATTTAACACGAAAATGCATTATTTGTCCTCAAAAATTGGAAAAAATTACAGAAAACCTACATGAACATTTTTTGCCCACCCTCCAGTGGCGCAGCTATTGAAAATTATGGAAAAAGTTTAATACAATTTTTTATTTGTTCGTTAACTATTCTTTCCCTTTGATGGGACCGGGAAAATAAAAAAGAATAAAAGAGCAGATAAAAATTTGACATATAAAATTTAAAAATTTAATAATCAAAAAATTTTGTTCTATTATAACAATAGATTCTCAAGTTTAGTCATTAAGGAAACTTAATTTTTAGTTATTACTTTTTCTTCGTCGCATTCTTTCAAAAAATTCTGCAGTGACCACAATAGGCAGGTTCGACATTTTTCTTATTTTTTTATTTTAACCTAAATCCAGAGGTTTTGTTTTTTAAAAACGATCAAAAAAAATTGTGCACAGAATATTATTATTTACCTGTACACGAGACTAGACCGTGTGACGTCAGTAGCCATGAACGCTTCGCCCCTTGCCCGCTGCTGCGCTGTATTCACGATACACACACATTTTACAGGATTATCGTTTTTAGTAAATTTCCTATTAAATTAGTAGATTTTTAAATAATTAAAAATTGTTTCGAATTGTTTTCAATTTTATTTAGTTTTTTCAATTTTTTTCCCATTTGCTCCTATTTTGTACAAAATTTTTACCATTTTATTTGAATTTTTTAGAATTTTTATCAATTCTTTCCATTTTTTCCGATTTTTCCAATCTCGTTACAATTTTTGGCAATTTTACCAATTTTTTCCAATTTTTCAATTTTTTCCTATTTTGTACAATATTTTCCAATTTATTTCATTTTTTTTAGTATTTTTTTTCCAATTGGTAAATTTTTTCTAATTTTTTTACAATTTTTTCTTTTTTCCAATTTTTTTTCCACTTTTTCATTTTTTTTTTAATTGGCAACAATATTTTCGAATTTTTTCTAATTTCTCCCAGTTTTTTCCAATTTTTCCCCGTTTTTTCTCATTTTGCACAATATTTTTCAATTTGTTCCAATTGTTCCTTTATTTTCTTTATTTTTAATTTTTATCACTTCTTTCCAATTTTTTCCATTTTTTTCTAATTGTTGAAAATTGTTTCGAATTGTTTTTAATTTTATTTAGTTTTTTCAATTTTTTCTCCATTTTTTCTCATTTTTATTTTCTACAAAATTTATCCCAATTTCTTCCATTTGTTACCAATTTTTTTGAAATTTTTAGAATTTTTATCAATTCTTTCCATTTTTCCGATTTTTAAAATTTTTGGCTATTTTACCCATTTTTCCAATTTTACAAGTTTTCCCAATTTTTGTACAAGATTTTCCAATCCCAATTTTTTTTAAATTTTTTTCCAATTTCTTCCAGTTTTTAAATTATTTCACTTTTTTTTAGTAAATTTTTTCCCAATTGGTACTAAATTTGTTACAATTTCTTATAATTTGATTACAATTTTTTCTCTTTTTTCCAATTTTTTTCTAATTTTTCCCCATTTTTTCTCATTTTGCACAATATTTTTCCAATTGTTCCCAATATTTTTTTTTAATTTTTATCAATTTTTTCCAATTGTTAAAAATTGTTTCGAATTGTTTTCAATTTTATTTAGTTTTTTCAATTTTTTCCCATTTTACTCATTTTTATTTTGTACAAAATTTTTCCCAACTTTTCCAATTGTTACCAATCATTTTCCAATTTTTGGCAATTTTACCTATTTTTCCAATTTTACAATTTTTCTATTTTGTACAAAATTTTTCCCAACTTTTCCAATGATTTTCCAATTTTTGTCAATTTTACCAATTTTACAATTTTTTCCTATTTTGTACAATATTTTCCAATTGTTCATATTTTTTTTTTCCATTTTTTTCTGATTGGTGCTAAATATTTTTCAATTTTTTCCAATTGTTCCTTTATTTTCTTTTTTTTAATTTTTATCAATTATTTCCAATTTTTTCCATTTTTTTCTAATTGTTAAAAATTGTTTCGAATTGTTTTCAATTTTATTTAATTTTTTCAATTTTTTTCCCATTTTTTCTCATTTTTATTTTGTACAAGATTTATCTCAATTTTTTCCATTTGTTCCCAATTTTTTTAAATTTTTTAGAATTTTTATCAATTCTTTCCATTTTTTTCTGATTTTTCCAATCTCGTTACAATTTTTTTGGCAATTTTAAGTATTTTTTTCAATTTTTGGATATTTTACCAATTTTTCCAATTTTACAAGTTGTCCCAATTTTGTACAATATTTTCCAATTGTTCCTATTTTTTTTTAATTTTTTCCAATTTCTTCCTTTTTTTTAATTGTTCCTAATTTATTTCATTTTTTTTAGTAAATTTTTTCCCAATTGGTACTAAATTTGTTACAATTTCTTAAAATTTGATTACAATTTTTTCTCTTTTTTCCAATTTTATTCTAATTTTTCCCCATTTTTTCTCATTTTGCACAATATTTTTCCAATTGTTCCCAATATTTTTTTTTTATTTTTATCAATTTTTTCCAATTGTCAAAAATTGATTCGAATTGTTTTCAATTTTATTTAGTTTTTTCAATTTTTTCCCATTTTTCTCATTTCTATTTTGTACAAAATTTTTCCCAACTTTTCCAATTATTTTCCAATTTTTGTCAATTTTACCTATTTTTCCAATTTTACAATTTTTTCCTATTTTGTACAATATTTTACGATTGTTATCAATTTTTTTCCATTTTTTTCCAATTGGTTCTAAATATTTTTCTTTTTTTTCCAATTTTGTTCAACTTTTTCCACTTTTTTCATTTTTTTTTAAATTGTATTTTCGAATTTTTTCTAATTTCTAATTTTTTCTTATTTTGCACAATATTTTTCCAATTGTTCCCAATTTTTTATTTTTTTTGAATTCATCAATTTTCAATATTTTCCATTTTGAAGTTTGAACAATCGTAAGTATGAGCTCTAGTAGCAACGTGGAATAGTTCTGGTCGAATCCCGCACATAATTCAAATCTGAAAAATCTACTGAATTAAAATTATCGCTCATTTTTTTTTGATCGTTTTTTGATAAAAAAATATATCGATTTCAGTTAAAAAAAAATGTCGAACCTGCCTATTAGCAATTCTACTAAAATTCTACGAAACACCCTCATTTTTCTTAAAAATCTACTAATTTAGTAGGAAAATTACTAAAAACGGTAAAATGTGTGTGAATACAGCACAGCAGCGGGCCAGAGGTGAACCGTTCATGGCTACTGACGTCACAGGGTCTAGTCTCGCGCACAGGTACCGTTTTCCAGCCTCTCGTCGATCCTTGATTTTGAAGCATACGTAAATATTAATATTTTGGGCTCAAATTTTATTTGATCATTTTTAAATAACAAAATTACTCGATTTCAGTTAAAAAACCAAAAATGTCGAACCTGCCTATTCCGTATTTTACATCATACTTCCCAGGGCTAATTTTATATTTAGCGCGAACTCAAAAAATTCCTATAGAGGGCTAATTGCGTGTGACCCAATCCTCTTTTACATTAGATTAACATAAAGCGTGATAGCGTGCAATTTAAGAGGCATTAGTCCGTTTGTGATGGACCCTACCACCCTCTTAACAATTTCCCAAAAATTCTTCGACCGCTTCGGCATCGCCAATTCTTATGAGAATTCGAGAGTGAACCCAATCTCGTGGCAAATTGCTTTTTGTCGTGTTTGCAGAAATTGGCGAGTGGATCAAATATTGACATGTTTCGATTGAGTCCGATGTAAAAAAAAATATAGAAATTTCAGTACTATTTAAAAATTTGTTTAAAATATAATATTTATCTTAGATGTTGAGCTATTTTTAATTATTAGTACGATAGCCGGATGGTTTAAGGTTTTAAGGAGATAAAAACTCAATAAATACATGAAATTTATTTAAAGGTAATTTCAATTAAAAGTATCAGTATCGCAACATGTTTCGGCACTCAGGCCATCATCAGGTGCTAAAAATTACAAGTTATATAAGTACAAAAATTAAAAAACATATTGTTTGAACAAACTTTAAGTGTATAATCTTCTAATGCTAATTTTTATTAACTCCACTTTTTTATTTACATAGAGTTATACAGGGTCCGGCAAACCTCTGTCGTAGTTCTATAACTCTTCTTGTGTAAAACTTATACAGATCTATGTGAAAGGTATCTATAAATGGTGGTTAAAAGCAAATATTTTAAAATTATTTTCATGTATACAGGGTGGTCCATTAGTAACCTAGGCAAATGACTTAATTTTTTTTTTTAAATGAAATGCCATACTTTTTTTTTATTTTAATAACCGACATAGTTAGTACTGGGCACCCCTAATTTTTTATTGTAAAACCATCTCGGAGAAAACAACCTTTTTACCAAAAATATTTGAATTGCACAACCCTTTTTAAAATATCACAATTTTTTCAGATAACGGTAAAGCTTTAAAATTATCAATGTACAAAGACAATAGACAGAAGACTTTTTTAAACTCAGTTTGAAATTTTTATTTTGTATAGTTTTTTCAAATGAGACACCCTGTATAATTATTCATCAATGGATACTATATTTTATGCCCTTCAACTTTTCCATTTAATCTCCTTATCTATTTTTCATCGTTTAAAAGTTATTAAGAAAAAACACATTTTTAGTAAAAATCTAAGTAGGCTGTTCTCGCTTAATGAAGTGTCAGAATATGACAGTTCAGATTTTGCTGTTTTATTGTGTGTTTTAATTCCTTAAAACTCTTTTTATCTGGAACGCGTCACTCAGGATATCGTTGATTATAAATTCTTTTTGCTAATACACAGTTTCATATCAATTAATTCATTTGTAGTAAAATTCATTGTTACTCAACACGCAAAGCTTAAAACACACAATAAAAACAGCAAAATCTGAACTGTCACATTCTGACACTTCATTAATCAAAATCAGCCTACTTAGATTTTTACCAAAAATACGTTTATTTTAAATAACTTTTAAACGACAAAAAATAGGTACGGAGATTAAATGGCAAAGTTGAAGGGCAAAAAATTTAGTATCCATTGATCAATAATTATACATTTGAAAAAACTGAAAATCTATAACACAAGCTTTTGGAATGTAAAATTTATTTTAGACCACCCTGTACAAAATGAAAATTTCAAACTGAGTCTAAAAAAATCTTCAGTCTATTGTCTTTGTACATTGCTAATTTTAAAGCTTTACTGTTAAATCTGAAAAAGTTGTGATATTTTAAAAGGGGTTGTGCAATTCAAATATTTTTGGTAAAAAGGTTGTTTTCTCCGAGATGGCTGGGAGTTTTACACAAAAAATTTAGGGGTGAGTAGTACTAACTATGTCGGTTCTAAAAATGTAAAATACAGTATGGTATTCCATTTAAAAAAATTAATTTATTTGCCCAGGTTATGAAAATAATTTTAAAATATTCGCTTTTAACCACCATTAATAGATACCTTTCACATAAATCTGTAAGTTTTACACAGGAAGAGTTATAGAACTACGACAGAGGTTTGCCGGACCCTGTATAGCAAATTTGATCTACTTCTCAAAAAAAAAATCTGATGTGACCAGCCTATGACGTCTCGCCATCTTTGAATCAAAAATTAACACGTTAACACAAAAAAGTATGAAAAAAATTGACTTTTTTGTGAATCTGGCAACAATGGCAAAAGTTGAAAATTATGATAGGAAAATATAGTGTATACAGAATATATGTGTAAAACTTTATTGCCATTTTATTTAATAGTGACGCTATTACTCATAGCAACACACACCGGAGCCGGACATTTGGGCGCGGGTACGTTTGGGCGCGAAAAGTTTATATTTCAATTTCATTTTTCCAGGTTTATTCCAAAACCAAAAAAAAAAAAACAAAAAACCAAAAATTTTATTACTTAATTATTTTTTATTAAAAAGAATTTTTTTGGCATATAAACATACATTATGTAGGTATTTCCTACTTAGAAAGCAGACTTTTTAAAATATGAATAATTTTGTAAAAAGACGCTGTAATAGACCAAAATAATAATAATAAATTTATTCAGGCCGACAGGAAAATAAAAAGTCTGGTACAAGGCTACATTGGTGGTGCTAATAATAGAAATATTATTGAATTTCTGAGAAGTATTTCATACCATTATGTAATATAAGTACATATTGTATATTATATTTTAATTATTGTATATTCGTAAATATAAGGATAATATTAAAATTTCGTGTTTAATTTCTCCTCGCGCCCAAATGGCTCCGCTCCCAACAGTTCCTGCGCCCAAGTGGCCCGCGCCAAAACGTCCGCGCACACAAACAGACATCATCGCGAAAATATCAAAATCGTATTCGCGGGACCTTAAAACGTATTTATCCATTAAAAACTCACTACCCAATTTTTAGCATGATTACTATACCTCTATAGGAAAAATTGAGGAAAATAGGTCAAAATAGAAAACAACAGAAAAAAAAGTATGTGCGGTCGAGGGATCCCGTACGTTATTTTTTCAACTATAAACGTGTTTTAATA
Source organism: Neocrepidodera transversa (assembly GCA_963243735.1). Taxonomy (NCBI): domain Eukaryota; kingdom Metazoa; phylum Arthropoda; class Insecta; order Coleoptera; family Chrysomelidae; genus Neocrepidodera; species Neocrepidodera transversa. Next base: position 11,753,460 of record OY725337.1, read on the forward strand.
TCTCTCTCTCTCTCTCTTTTCCTTTGTTTACTATTTCTTTCTATTTTTCCTGTTTTTCATAGTTGTTTCTATTTTTCCTTTCATTCTTTTTACTATTTTCCTGCATTTTTCCCTATTTGTATCCATTATTCACTATTTTCCGTATTTTTCCTACCTTTTCCTATTATTTCAATTTTTCCCCTATTTGTTCCTATTTTAGTATTTTCCCAATCTTTCCCTATATTTCCATGTTTCCCTATTTTTGTCTATTTTCTCTATTTATACTTTTGTTTCATATTTGTATGAATTTTTCCCTATCATCTGTATTTTTTCCTATTTTTTCAAAATTTCTTCCTATTTTCCTGTATTTTTCCAATTTTTTTTTTCTGTATTTTACACTATTTTTTCTATTTTGCTATAATTTGTCCGATTTGTTCTATTTTTTCCTGTTTTTTTTTATTTTTCATCACTTTTTCCAATTTTACTTATTTTCCTCTATTTTCCCCGTTTGTTACTAAGTATGTTTTCCTGATTTATTTTTATTTTTCTCTATTTTTACTGTATTTTCTTATTTTTTTCCCCATTTTTCATTACTTTCCCTTTTTTTCCTTATTTCCTTTATTTCCCCATTTTTCTTTGTTTTCTCTTTTTTCTCTTCCTGTTTGTCCTTATTTTACTTTACATTTTTTCTACTACTAGTATTAAAAGTTTTATGCTGCAAAAAATATTATAAAAAAATTGACAGCAAATAAGCACTTTCTTTTGAATTCCTATCATTTCAAGTTAATTTTCGACCTAATCAAATAAAATAGAGATAAGTAATTCTTTATCAGATATATTTTCGTTTGAAATAGTTTAAGGTTATGTAATAAATATTTTAATATTGATTAGTAGTATTTATGCAATAATACCTATTCTAAAAGTAAGCTAAAAATCAATTTAATAGTTTTTCAAATGTGTTTAAATGAAACGAATTCTTCATGCTTTCATCGCTACTTGGAAGTTTTAAAATGCATATACAGTGCAATTAACATAATAATAAAAATTTAAAAAATGATTAAATGTTATAGTAGTGGAGAAAATAGTATATAAACCACGGTAGAGAAGATTTTTCTCAGCCTATTTTTGTCTAGTAGTAGTAAAAAAATATGGTACCCAAAACGAGTTATAAAGCAATAAATGTAAATCCGGTGTGTCATTATATTTTTCTACATTTTGAGGACTTGTATCTTTCGAACCAATTGTATGTTATAACTAACTTTTTTTTTGTTTTCAGATACCTGACTGCTTTTTTTAATTTGGTAAGTAAAAACTTTCATTCAGATAATAAATTCTAATTTTTCTGCAATAAATAGAACTAGGGAAATGTAATGTCTGAAGGAAAAGTTACTTCCAGAGTAACGATATATATCGATGCGGTTTTCACTAAAGACTGAAGTAGGGTCATAAGTTTTATTAGGCTACACCGGAAATAAAATTTTAACTTCCGCTAAGAAAAATCAAAATGGCGCAATTTCAAAGTTTAAAAACAAATGAAAATAAACGAAAATAAACGAAAACTAATAAAAACAAATCAAAATAAATGACAACAAATGAAAACAAATGAAAATAAACGAAAACAAATGAAAACGGACATTATGGATATTAATACATTTTTGAAAAACCTCATATCTTTTATCTACATAACGGTGTACTTAGTTTCAATTTTTTAGAAAATCACTACGAAATTAGATTACAAAAAAAGGCTTAGGGGAGAGTGGGACAAAAATTATCCTATAATTTTTTTAATTAATTTTATGAACAAAAAAAAAAAAAAAAGCTATATGCCAATACACTTTAATAAGCATATTTTGCATCTAAAATTGCATTTCAGTTAAGAAAAAAAAATTGATACAATGAAACACCGATTTACTTTCCCAACTCACCTCCTTGAAGGGAAAGTATTGTGAACGAGCTAAAAACAAATTTCGAGATAAAGATGGAAATATCCATTTTGAGGTCACCTGAGATTATTAAGACCATTTCCAGATGGAAGTCTGTCTGTCTGTTTGAAATATCTGAAAAAGTATTCGTGGGATTTTTTCAATTTTTTACAATCTTTTCCAATTTTGTCCAATTTTTTTTTCAATTTTTCTTTGACTTAATAGTTTTTGAGGTTTTTTTGATATTTTTGAGATTTTTTGAGGTTTCTTAAGTTTTCTTGAGATGTTTTGAGTTTATTTGAGCTTTTTGGAGATTTTTTGAGATTCTTTGAGATTTTTTAAGATTATTTTAGTTTTTTTGAGATTTATTTGGATTTTTTGAGATTTTTTTAGATTTTTTTAGATTTTTTGAGATTGTTTGAGATTGTTTGAGCTTTTTGAGATTTTTTGATGTTTTTTGAGATTTTTTGGTTTTTTTTTAATTTTTTGAGATTGTTTTAGATTCTCTGAGATTTTTTAAGATTTTTTGAAATTTTTTGAGATTTTTTGATTTTTTCGAGGTTTTCTTAGATTTTTTTAGTTTTTTTTGGATTTTTTTAGATTTTTTGAGATTGTTTTAGATTCTCTGAGATATTTTGAAATTTTTAAAGATTTTTTGAGATTTTTTGAGGTTTTCTGAGATTTTTTGAGGTTTTTTGAGGTTTGTTGAGATTTTTTGATATTTTTAGAGATTTCTTGAGATTTTTAAGGCTTTTGAGATTTTTTGAGTTAGATTCTTTAAAAAATTTTTGAAGTGTTTTAAGATTTTTTGAGATTTATTTGAAATATTTTAATATTTTTTAAGCTTTTTTGAAATTCATTTCAGTTTTTTGAGACTCTTTGAATCTTTTGAGAATTTTTCGAGATTTCATGAGATTTTTAAATTATTTTTAAGATTTTTTGAGGTTTTTAAATAATTTTTGAGATTTTTTGGGGTTTTTTGAGATTTTTTGAATTTTTTTGAGATTTTTGGAGTTTTTTTTGAGATTGTTTGGTATTTTTTTTGATTTTTGAGGTTTTTAAGATTTTTTCAAATTTTATTTTTGAGATTTTTTAGGTTTTTGGGTTTTTGAGATTTGAATTTTAGAGATTTTGTGATAAAATTTTTGAGTTTTTGAAACTTTTTGAGGTTTGACGTTTTAAATTTTTTTGAGATTCTTTACGGATTTTTAGATTTTTTAAAAATTTTTGAGATGTTTTTGAAGCCTCTAAAAATTTTTTGAGATTTTTTTTGAGGTTTTTTGATGATTTTTGAGATTTTTTATGGTTTTAAGGTATTTTACCGTTTTTGAGATTATTGAAATTTTTGATTTTTGAGATTTTTTGAGGTTTTTAAAGAATTTTTAAGATTTTTTGGTTTTTTTGAGATATTTTGGGATTTTCTGAAATTTTTTGGTATTTTTTGGTTTTTTGAGGTTTTCAGATTTTGTTTTTGAAATTATTTTAAGGTTTTTTTTGAGTTTTTGAGATTTTTTGACTTCTTTCAGTTTTAGAGATTTTTTGATCAAATATTTGAGTTTTTGAATTAATTACTATTTAGAATTTGTTGAGATTTAACGTTTTAAATTTTTTTGAGATTCTTTGTGAATTTTTAGATTTTTTAAGAATTTTTAGAGATTTTTGAGATGTTTTTGAAGCGTCTAAAAATTTTTTGAGACTTTTTTGAAAATTTTTGAGGTTTTTTGATGATTTTTGAATTTTTTATGTTTTTAAGGTATTTTACATTTTTGAGATTATTGAAATTTTTGATTTTTGAGATTTGAGATTTTTAGACATTCGAGATTTTTTGAGTTTTTACTTTTCCCGAATTCCACGGAATTTGACTTGCAATACTTCATTTGAAAGCCCTTGAAAAACTCTATTTAGAACAGTCCAAATTATTTCTCTAACTGTCACCTGTCAAAAATAAAATAATGTCAAAATTTGTTGTTTTAAAAAAATAATTGTTTGCAATTCGACCTGATTTACCCAAACAAGCATTTCTTTCCGATCTGATTTCGTAGCAAATTTCCAAAAAAAAATTGAAACTAAGGAGATCGCTATATGTATAAAGGTTGAGATTTTTCAAAAATATATTAATATACAGGATGTTCCATTTAAATAAAAGAAGAACTTTAAAATTGCGCCATTTTGGTTTTTTCTTGGCTGAAATCAGAATTGCATTTCCGATATAGCCTAATAAAACTTATAAGTATTTAGTGAAAAACGCATCGAGAGATATCTTAAATGGTTCTGACGAATCAAGTCCTCAAAATATGAAAAAATAGAGTGAGACACCCGGTATTTATTATATAATGAAACTTTTTTAAAGAAAAAGCTGTCATTTAAATAAACAGGTAGACATTTTTAATGATAGGTTACAAAAGAAAGCATTATTTTAAATTGTAGATTTTCAAAGCTTTAGGGTGTATAGCACATTCGCAATTATATTGTCACGAGATTTAATAATTCCAGAAGAGAACAGAGAGAGAGAGAGTATGTAGTACATGCATGTCAAGTAGAAATTTCTCGGTATTCCTGATATATCCGAGAGCATGTTCTCGAAGAACGCAGAATTAACGTATTCATTACAATGCTCATTATTATTAATAGTGTTCGGAAAAGCAAAAGCAAAAGGGCAAAAAGCAAAAGCGCCCAAAAGCGATTTCCTTTAGCCATAAAACATAAAATCCATCAGAGAGCGAGAAGTTGGAAGTTCATTGAGCGGCACGGCCTCTCTTGATTACGTCCCAGTCAAACAACAGACGATCAACATCAGCAGGTCACTCAGAAATGGGTTAGTTAATTAAAAAATGAATTAGTAAAAGGAATCTGTCATAGAGCAAATGAAATGCCAAGCCAAGCTATTACATACAAACGGTCCAGGTAGACAGCGTTCGTTATGATACGTCTTTCAGTGACGTTCGTCACTAAAACGCACTTATCCTATTTATTCCTTTAGGCTATAGTTTAAGTAGGTTCTGGTTTTGTTTAACACTTTGATTGACAGAACATTTTTTCTTTTATATTATCAAATAAGAAGCAACATTTTCATTTTTTTACAATGTTCTTAAAGCTTTAGTTTCGCCATTTTTTAACACTTTGTCTGGCAAACATTTTTAGTATTATTTCTGCATTAATTTATCAAATAAAAAAAAATAACAAATCTTTATCAAAAAAAAATCATTGCTTCATACGAAAACGATACTTTTCTCGTCTCGTCTCGTAAAACCGAGACGAGAGTCTCGTTCATATTTCTTTAGAATATGTTTCTGAATTTCTGAGAAAAATAAACTAGCAAGCAGTATAAACATTTATTTTTTTTATAATAAAAAAAAGGTCTGCATAGGTTACGATAAATACTTCCAAACAATTTGAGGGTAATAAAATAACGCCAGGGCTATTTTAAATTTTTTCAGGTCAGTGTAAGCGACTAAATTAACACTTTAAGTAAACTACAAAAACACGTAGTGGGCGACATCTATATTTAACCGTTTGAACCACTCGAGGTGTGAACAATAAACTAATAGACGAGGAAAGTGTGTCGTCACAAATGTCATTCTTGTCTAAATAAAAAAATTGAGGTTACGTTCTCTGTTGATGGTTTGCTTATTTGTGTTTGGTTGATTTTATGTTAAAAAAAGAATTTAGTTTTTTTTCTTAATATGGCTGGAACTGCTAAATTTTACTTTGACAGAGGTTTATTTGGACAAGAATGACATTTGTTCCATCATACTAATTTATTTGTGATTATTAATATAGTGGCTTCAACAACACAGAAAAAGCGTTTCCTTTCCTAGCCAGAACCTTCCAGTGTCGAATTATCAATAATCAAAAATTAATAAGAAAGATAGAAGTGACTGAAACTGGTTAGAATAAACTAAAAAAATATACCTAATCACTTTCATTACATAATATTTTATTTATTTCAGACTAGTGTGATTAGAATATTTGTTGTTCACACCTAAAAACCAAAGGTTACAAATTCCCAATTCAAGTTCACACCTCAATCCGACATTTTGTAATTTTGCAGTGCCATCTCGCGGTACCTGATTTTTTTCTATTAAAAATATTATTAGGTTTAGGTTACGTTTATTAATGGTATGGTTCTGGCTAGAACTATGCGGTTTTTTCAATGAATTGTTTTATTTTAATACAAGTTTTGATTGAATCGATTGATTTTTTTTATCGATTTCCATGACGTCACAACAAATATGGCTATAATTAATTAAAAAATTGGTAAAAATTACTCAATCAGTTGCTACGTTCGGAGAAATTAAATCTATCAAAGTCTCCAACTCTCTTCTTTTTTCTCTATACTTTTTATTTTTTTAGTACATCCTACATTTATTTTTTAATAATACCAGTTTTTTGACAGTAAATTAGTGTTTATCACAAAATTTTAATACATGAACTAATAGAGAAATTTTTGTTTTGATTTTTATGAAATACTTCAGCTCAGGACGCTTTCTTACGTTTTATTATATTTTTTTCGAAGAAATTTGATTGATTTGCTCCGAACCTCGCTACGCTCGGCTCGGAGTGGATAGTAGGGGAAGTTGGAATCTCTTACTTTCCTCTCCCTTTTTCTCTCTACTTTCTCCATATTTTTTCTCTACTTTTTTACCGTTGGAATTATTATTTTCCCGACCATCCAATCAAAGCCGAGCGGAGTGAGGTTCTGAGCAATTAAATCAATCAAAGTCTCCAACTCTCTTCTTTTTTTCTCTACTTTTTACTATTTTTTTAGTATTTTTTACATTTATTTTTTAACAGTGAATTAGCGTTTATCATAAAATTTTAGTACATGAACTAATAGGGAAATTTTTTGCTTTGTTTTTTTTATGAAAATCTTCAGCTCAGGACGCTTTCTTTATTTTTATTATATTTTTTTTTCGAAGAAATTTGATTGATTTGCTCCGAACCTCGCTACACTCGGCTCGGAGTGGTTAGTAGGGGAAAGTTGGATTCTCTTACTTTCCTCTCCCTTTCTCTCTCTACTTTCTCCATATTTTTTCTCTACTTTTTTACCGTTGGAATTATTATTTTCCCGACCATCCAATCAAAGCCGAGCGGAGCGAGTTTCGGAGCAATTCAATCAATCAAAGTCTTCAACTCTCTTCTTTTTTCTCTACTTTTTACTATTTTTTTAGTACTTCCTACATTTATTTTTTAATAATACCAGTTTTTTATAACATTGAATTAGTGTTTATTATAAAATTTTAGTACATGAACTAATAGGAAAATTTTTTGTTTTGTATTTTATGAAATGGTTCAGCTCAGGACGCTTTCTTGATTTTTATTATATTTTTTTCGAAGAACTTTGATTTAATTGCTCCGAACCTCGCTGCGCTCGGCTCGGAGTGGATGGTATGGGAAAGTTGGGTTCTCTTACTTTCCTCTCCCTTTGTCGCTCTACTTTCTCCATATTTTTCTCTACCTTTTTTACTGTTTTAATTATTATTTTCCCGACCGTCCACTCAGAGCCAAGCATAGCGAGGTTCGGAGCAATTAAATCTATCAAAGTCTACAACTCTCTTTTTTTTTCTCTACTTTTTACTATTTTTTTAGTACTTCCTACATTTATTTTTTAATAATACAAGTTTTTTTTATAACAGTGAATTAGCGTTTATCATATAACTTTAGTATATGAACTAATAGGGAATATTTTTATTTTGTGCTTTATGAAATGCTTCAGCTCAGGACGCTTTCTTGCTTTTTATTATTTTTTTTTCGAAGTACTTTGATGATTTGATTACTCTGAACCTCGCTGCGCTCGGCTCGGAGTGGATGGTGAGGGAAAGTTGGAATTATTATTTTCTAGACCATCCACTCCGAGCCGAGCGTCGCAGTTCAGAGCAATTAAATCAGTCAAACCCCCAGAAATATTAAACAATCTACAATATAGCTTGAGAATGTAAATAATATTTGCAAAATACATACCAAAAAAGTTTGTTTCTAAAACTTACTGCTGATCTGTTGTATTATTTATATTTCACTTACCTGAAAAAAAAATGAGGGGGTTATCCCACCCAACTTTCCGAACACTCCTAATAAAGTAATTGTTTAATCGATTATTTTAGTTTTTCTGCATCAAAATACATTAATAAAATTAGTTTACAAAAATTAAAAAAAAACTGATTTTTTCTAAAAAAAATTTTTAACTTTTTATAATTTTGTATAATTTCTATAAGTATTATTTTAAAATTATGAAATATTTCACACATAATTTACTTTTTGATCCCTTCCGTATGTACTATTTACTTTTTTCATTTGTTTTACTATTTTCGATAAAACAAAAGAAAAAAATTAATTTTTTTTTATTTTGTTTAAAAGAATTACAATGTTAAATTCGAAGAGACTGAAATATTTTCTAAATTTAGAGTTTTATGTTACCTATCGAATGGTGTAAATCCCATTTTAATAACTTTAATATTTTTAAAGTTATTCAATTTTTTTTTAAATTATATTATATTTCAAAAAAAAAATTATGAATTCTGCAATTTTTTGAATAAAATTCTGAAAAAAATCATAATTATAGAGTTTTTTACTACATAATATTATTATTAACCTTAAAAAAAATAAAACCTATTTTTGAATAATTTTAAAGTCAATAAATAATTAAAATCTCATTCAATTATTTTCAAAATGGGAAACAGACCTTTTTTTTAAGGTTTTCTGGATCAAAATCCATTAATAAAGTTAGTTTAGAAAACTAAAAAAAAATCAAATTTTTTGTCAAAAATTCATGGGTAACCATTGAATTGTTTTAACTTTTTTCATTTTTTGCTGTAACTTTTATAAATACTATGTTAAAATTATGAAATAATTTACTCACATAGTACTTTTGGATTATTTTCGGATATGCTATTTACTTTTTTCATTTATTTTATACTTATTGATAAAACAAAATTACAAAAAATTAAAAAAAAATTCTTAATTTTTTCCATAATACTTACAATTCTAAATTTTAAGAAACTAAAATACATTTAAAATTTAGGAGTTTTATATTATCTGTCGAATGGTGAAAATCACATTTTAATAACTTTAATATTTTAGAAGTTATTCAATTTAATTTAAAATTGTATTAAAATTTTAAATGTTCCTTAGCCATTTTTTAAAAAATTCCACAATTTTTGTAATAAAATTTTGAAAAAAATGATAATCATAAAATTAATTATTACAAATTTAAAGATATTTTTTTTTAAATTTTTAATATTAAAATTGAACTAAAAAATAATAATTTAATAAAGATAAAAATTAAAATAAAAACTAGCGGCGAAACTATGCGTAACTCGAAAAAAAAGTTAAGACAAAATTTGTAGAACATTTAATGCTCTATAATTTTGATATCATGTAATTTTTCATAAAAATCCATAATTTTGTCTCAAAATCTAAAAAAAGTCGCAAATGTCTATATACATTATTTTTCACGCCCTCTAGCGACGAAAATGTGAGGAATTCAAAAAAACGGTAATGACAAAATGTGTAGAAAATTTTATGTGCTACATCTTTTATATCCTGTAATTTTTCATAAAAATGCATTATTTTGGTTATTTAAGAAAAATATGAAAAAAAATTACTTTTTCATAAATCTGGCAACAATGGCAAAAGTTTTTGAAAATTTTAAATATTCGAAATTAAACTATAACGTATAAAAAATATATGTGTAAAACTTTATTGTCATCTTGTTAGGTAATGACGTCATCACTTATAGCAACTGTCACTTCCGGTTGTCCGATTAACTCCAAAATCTATACAGGTCGTCTCCTTGTTACCCTAAATATGTATATAAAATTTCATCTAAATCGGTTCAGCCGTTTAGACGCTATCGTGTTCACACACACACACACACAGACACACAGACACACACACAGACAGACATCATGCTAAAAATGGATTCAGGTGAGCTCAAAACGTAAAGATCCGTTAAAATCTGGGTATGGTCAAAATATCCTGATCGCAATACTTTCCTTCTATACAACTCTGTTGTTCGGAAAGTAAAAAGAAAAAAATTGTTATTATTTTTTATTTATTTTGTTAATTAAAAATATATATTATGGGGGAGTATATAATATAAATATTTAAAATCAAATTAAAATAATTTTGAATAGTATTTCAGTAAATGTTCAAAATGATAAATAAATTTTTTTTTGATTAAAATTTATTTTTCCTCCTCCCCATTCTTGAAGAATGCTCATGCTTCTCTTAGGAAATATTTCCTATTGGAAAAATAATAAATATAATTATCAGGGTGTGGGCATACGCAACGGCAAATCTGATGTATAGTTTTAAATAAAAGTAATGTCGAGTACACATTGGATATGTGAAAGTTAGTTCTTTCAAACTACAAAAATATACTGGGTGTTCCATAAAAAAAATCTGCAATTTTTGTTATGAAGCTATCGCAATCGATAGAAAAAATTCAATAACATTGTTCGCGGGTACAATTCCGAACCAGTTCAGGGACTATTCGCATGCGCAGCGTTCACGGTTAAAAAATTCAGAATTATTGATTCTGAATCTGTTCTAGCGCTTCTTGAATTTTTGTTAGTACTGAAAGTTCGGTTCGATTGCTCATGAGCAATATTATATATATGCAATCTCAACAATAAACAGTTCCTGACCTATGGGCAACGACCGGTGTTCTACCTGTCTGTGTTATATTATAACTAGTTTAATGAACTACGATATATTATTATTTAAGTTTACTCTGTGTGACCCAAAAAGCATTACAAAATAGGGGAAAATATAAGTAAACACCCGGTATAAGTATTTCTGTTTAAATCAAATATGAATTTTGTTCTATTCTGAGACATTAATTGAATTTGTTTCATTTGTACGCCGCTGTTTTTTTTCGAAGTCGCGTTGGTGGATTGGAATTAGATAGAGTTTTCATGAAGTGTGGCTCGGTCGCGAGGATACGGTCCGCGCGCCGGTTATTCGTAATTGCCTGGCCTTTAAATTACCTTCTATGAAATATTTTAATGAGTTCCTATGTGTTTTTAATCTAAAACACATTGACCGGGTATTAATTTTTTAATGAAAATAACGAGAGAGACCGAATGCTGAATGATCATTACAGAGAGATTTATATTTATACATTCGTGATCGTAAATTTCGTTTAATCAACACAACTTACCTATTGACGGTTTATCTTACTATGTTATGGCGTTTAATGTCTGTTAAAGTAGACAATGAGTAGTTTGCGGTTAGAATTTTTTTACAAAAACGAGCCGTGTAATGTACAAATACAGATGTTGACATTTGTTTAAAGTTATTTTATGGACACTTATTTTAGTACTAAAAAAAAGTGTAAAGATGCAATTAACGGTAATAATAAATTATAAATAAAAAACTAACCAGTTCTAACGAGACTCAAGTAAAGGGAAATTATGGCACCACTTATAAAAGCCATAACAGTTAAATTAGGTTGGAAATATTGTTACGGGTTTAAAAATAATTAAATATAAAATATGAACAGTTATGTTGTTGGAAAGGTTATACCTTAAATAAATATAGAAGCTAGCTAAAGAAAACAAACGAAAACAGACGGAAATAAATAAAAGCAAATGAAAACAAATGAAAACAGACTAAAACAAATGAAAACAAACGTAAACAAATGAAAACAAATGCTGCAAATAAGCGAAAACAAACGAAAACAAATGAAAATAAACGAAAACAAATGAATACAAATGACAGCAAACTAAAACAAATGAAACCAGCTGAAGACAAACTAAAACAAATTAAAATAAACTAAAAGAAACTAAAAAAAATGAAAACAAATGAAAATAAACGAAAATAAGCGAAAACAATTGAAAACAAATGAAAACAAATGAAAATTAACGAAAATAAATGAAAACTAACGAAAACAAATGAATACAAATGAAAACAAACTAAAACAAATGAAAACAAACGGAAACAAATGAAAACAAACGAAAACAAATGAAAATAAACAAAAATAAATGAATACAAATGAAAACAAACTAAAACAAATGAAACCAGCTGAAGACAAACTAAAACAAATGAAAACAAACGGAAACAAATGAAAACAAACGGAAACAAATGAAAACAAACGAAAACAAATGAAAATAAACGAAAACAAATGAAACCAGCTGAAGACAAACTAAAATAAATGACAACAAACTAAAAGAAACGAAAACAAATGAAAACAAACGTAAACAAATGAAAATAAACGAAAATAAGCGAAAACAATTGAAAACAAACGAAAACAAATGAAAACAAACGAAAACAAATGAAAATAAACAAAAATAAATGAATACAAATGAAAACAAACTAAAACAAATGAAACCAGCTGAAGACAAACTAAAACAAATGACAACAAACTAAAAGAAACGAAAACAAATGAAAACAAACGTAAACAAATGAAAATAAACGAAAATAAGCGAAAACAATTGAAAGAAAAACGAAAACAGATGAAAACAAATGAATACAAATGAAAACAAACTAAAACAAATGTAACCAGCTGAAGACAAACAGAAACAAATGAAAACAAACGGAAACAATTGAAAACAAACGAAAAAAAATGAAAATAAACGAAAACAAATGAATACAAATGAAAACAAACTAAAACAAATGAAACCAGCTGAAGACAAACTAAAACAAATGAAAACAAACGGAAACAAATGAAAATAAACGAAAACAAATGAATACAAATGAAAACAAACTAAAACAAATGAAACCAGCTGAAGACAAACTAAAACAAATGAAAACAAACGGAAACAAATGAAAATAAACGAAAACAAATGAATACAAATGAAAACAAACTAAAACAAATGAAACCAGCTGAAGACAAACTAAAACAAATGAAAACAAACGGAAACAAATGAAAATAAACGAAAACAAATGAATACAAATGAAAACAAACTAAAACAAATGAAGCCAGCTGAAGACAAACTAAAACAAATGACAACAAACTAAAATAAACGAAAACAAACGTAAACAAATGAAAACAAATGAAAATAAACGAAAATACGCGAAAACAATTGAAAACAAACGGAAATAAATGAAAACAAACGAAAACAAATAAAAATAAACGAAAACAAATGAAAACAAACGAAAATAAATATTCTTTAGTAATAAAGAATTGGTACTATTTTGACATTAAATAAACATAACTTTTTAATGATTAAGAATAAAAATAATCATTTTTCGTATTTTTTCTTATATCATATCAATCCAGGAATACAACGAAATTATAATTTTTTTTCTTTTATATTAAATACGTATGTACATACAAAACACCCTTCATCATCTTCATTAATATGATTCTCTCTATTTCTTCCAACAAAATGAATATGTTCATCAAAAAATCTATTTTACTCTCGCACTATATCTTAAGTACTTCTGAGCACGCAAACTATACGCGAATTGTTATGTTCTAATAAAAAAATCTAAAGGTCCTCAGCCTTTAGTCTTTAGGAACATTCCTTACTAATAACGGACTAACTTTTCTTTTCGTTTTGCATTTTTAGACTTTACAAATTCCGAGTATCTAATTATTCAATTTTTTTGCTCCTAATGAATTTAGATTGGTTTGAGATAGATTAATTAAGGAAAAAGCTGTATTTTAGTAATTTGCTAATTAAAAAACAAGATTATCCATACTCAAATGTGGTTAATTATTCAAAAAATATAGAACTTGGCCATACTACAATAATGTAATGGAAGAAAATTAACAAAAGAAGGGCAACATGTTTCGGTCATTCGATGGCCATCATCAGGCCTATAATATAAATTTAGATGAGTAATAGGACAAAGTTAAAATTTGCTAATTATGGTAGGATTAGTTTTTAGCTAACAATGGAAATAAGAGCAAATTATCACGATTACAAAACTTAGAAAAAATCTTACAGAAGCAGCAATTTATAGACCAATAAGTTTCCTACTTTTATTGTCAAAAATATTAAAAATATTATTAATAAACAGAATAAAAGAAATCTGTAATGTATTTTCTTAGTTAATTTTTTTATAAAAAGTAAAATTTGAAATATATTAAAATGTAAGATATTAATGTTAAATTATGGGCCAGTCAAATTAATTTTTTTTTGGTGAATTTAGAAATAATTAACAAAAAAAACTATGATGTATTTCAAAATATGTAATTTCTTTTATTTACCCGACCCACCTCCTAGAAGGGAAAGTATTGTTAGCGAGCTAAAAACAAATTTCGATATAAAGATGGAAATATCCATTTTGAGGTCACCTGACATGATTAAGACCATTTCCAGATGGAAATGTGTCTGTCTGTCTGTGTGTATTATTCCACGATAGAGGCCACGCGGTTAAACCGATTGAGCTGAAATTTGGTATATGGGTTTGGATTACCCTTCGGAAGAACGCATTTGTTTGTGTACGTCATCTGCCAAACGGAAGTGTCACTATAAAAAATTGACAGACAATATGTCACGGAATTTGAGTTGCAATGCGTCATTTGAAATCCCTTGAAAAATTATTCAGAACAGTCAATTTCTCCAACTGTCACCTGTCAAAAATAAAAAAATGTCAAAATTTTAAACTTTAACATTAAATATATGAAAAAGTAGTAGTGGATTTTTTTTAATTTTTTACAATCTTTTCCAATTTTGTACAATTTTTTTTCAATTTTTCTTTGACTTTTTAATGGTTTTTAAGATTTTTTTGAAATTTTTGAGATTATTTGAGATTTTTCGAGATTTTTTAAGGTTTTTGAGATTTTTTCAGATTTTTTGTGATTTTTTGAGGTTTTTTGAGATTTTTTGAGATTTTTTAAAATATTTAGATATTTTTGGCTGTTTTTTGAGATTTTTTGTGTTTTTTGAGATTTTTGAGATTCTTTGGGACATTTTAGATTTTTTAAGAACTTTTAAATTTTTTGAGAACTTTTTGAAGTGTTTTAAGATTTTTTGAGATTTATTTAAGATTTTTTAATATTTTTTAAGATTTTTTGAAATTCATTTTAGTTTTTTGAGAGACTCTTTGAATCGTTTGAGAGTCTTTGAGAATTTTTATAAATTTTATGAGATTTTCAAATTGATTTCAAGATTTTTTGAGGTTTTTATAGAATTTTTGAGATTTTTTCAGTTTTTTTGAAATGTTTTGAGGTTTTTAGAGTTTTTTTGGTGTTTTTTAATTTTTTGACGATTTCTAAGATTTTTTCAGATTTTATTTTTGAAATTTTTTAAGGTTTTTTGAGGTTTTTTGAGTTTTTGAGATTTTTCTTCTTTTCCTTTTCCAATTTTGTAATTTTTTTTCAATTTTTCTTTGATTTTTTAATAGTTTTTGAGATTTTTTGAGTTTCTTTGAAATTTTTGAGATTTTTTGATATTTCTTGAGGTTTCTTGAGATTTCTTCAGATTTTTGAGATTTCTTGAGACTATTTGAGATTTTTTGAGATTTTTGAGATTTTTTGGGACTTTTTAGATTTTTTAAGAATTTATAGATTTTTTGAGAATTTTTTGATGCGTTTTAAGATTTATTTGAGAATTTTTAAGTTTTTTAGCTTTTTGAAGTTTTTTTAAAATTCATTTTAGTTTTTTGAGACTCTTCGAATCTTTTGAAATTCTTTGAGAATTTATGAGATTTTGAAATTTTTTTAAAGATTTTTTGAGTTTTTTTGAGGTTTTTAAAGAATTATTGAGATTTTTTGAGGTTTTTGAAATTTTTTGGTGTTTTTTGATTTTTTGACGATTCTTAAGATTTTTCATTTTTATTTAAATTCTTAAGGTTTTTTGAGTTTTTTTGATTTCTTTGAATGTTGATAAATTTTTTGATCAAATTTTTAAGATATTTACTATTTAAATTTTTTTGAGATTTGACTTTTTAAATTTTTTGAGATCTTTGTGAATTTATAGATTTTTTAAGAATTTTTAAATTTTTCAGATGTTTTTGAAGCGTCAAAAAATTTTTTGAGATATTTTTTTGAAAATTTTTCAGATTATTTGATTTTTGAGATTTTTTATGGTTTTGAGATATTTTACCTTTTTTGAGATTTTTGAAATTTTTGATTTTTGAGATTTTTTGAAATTTTTTGTAGTTTTTTTGAGATTTTTTTAGATTCTTTAAGATTTTTAGAGGTTTTTTGAGATTTTTGGAGGTTTTTTAAAGGTATTTTGAGATTTTTTAAGATTCTTTAGGACTTTTTAGATTTTTTGAGAATTTTTTGAAGTGTTTTAAGATTTCTTGAGATTTTTTAATATTTTTTAAGCTTTTTTAAATTTTTTTTGAAATTCATTTTAGTTTTTTGACTCTTCGAATCTTTTGAGATTCTTTGAGAATTTATGAGATTTTGAAATTTTTTTAAAGATTTTTTGAGTTTTTTTGAGGTTTTTAAAGAATTATTGAGATTTTTTGAGTTTTTGAGGTTTTTTGAGGTTTTTGAGAGTTTTTTTGAAATTTCAGATTTTTTGACATTTGAGATTTTTTGAATTTTTGCTTTCTCGATTCAAAGTGTTTGAACGACCTAAAAAAATTTCAAGATAAAGATGGAAATATCCATTTTGATAATAAGATCAAATAAATAAATAAAATAAATAAAACTATAAGATGGTTAGAGAGAGAGAGAAAGCGAGAGAAAGTTTTCCATAGTTACGATACTTTTCTCGTCTCGTAAAACCGAGATCAAAGCGAGACAGGACCTTTTTGAAAATTATTTATTATTATTATTATTATTATTTGTTTCTGAATTTCCGAGAAAAATAAAATAAAAGAAAAATCTGCATAGGTTACGATAAATTTACGAAATCTAATGTGGTAACCATCTGTGAAATATTTTATTTTATATAAAATAACACTCTCAATGTGTTTCGAATTTTTTAGGACTTCCAACCAGAAATAAATTCTAGCAATAATGAGATTAGACAAGACGAGACAAGACAAACTGTTACGATACTGAAACGAGACTTATTTTATTCTCAAGTAACGAGACCGAGACGAGATTTTTGAAATTCTCGCCTTATCTCGTCTCGTGTGAATAACAGGACTCATATTAACGACAAACAGGATGTTTACAATTGCTCCAAATATAAATATAGGTTTTTCATAACAAAAATTTAAAAAACCTTAGATCAGACAAAATTTTAGTTTAGTATATGTTCAATCAGCAAGGGAAAGCAAATCTGCACAAGAAAAAGAAAAGTTTCGTAGATCAATAATACTTAGATTATTTGTACAAAAATTGAACAATCAAATTTGGCCATAGTTTTATTCTTGCCATGGTTGCGTAGGTCCTCTTCCACATTCTATATTCGTCATCTTTTTTGCTCCTGAGTTTCACTTATAGGCCGATACTTTTCTCGTCTCTTAGCGTCTCGTAAAAAAGATACGTGAGCGAGACGAAAATTATTTAAGCGATACATAGACCACATACGGCGAGACCCGAGAGTCTTGTTTATAGTCTCGTTCATATTTCTTCTTTCTGAATTTCTAAGAAAAATAAACTAGGAAGCAGTATAAACATTTAATTATTTTTATAATAAAAAAAGGGCTGCATAGGTTACGATACATTTACGAAATCTAAAATCTGGAAACCATATGGGAAATATTTTATTGTATAATTTTGCATTTCAGTTGCTAGTAATGTTAAACCCAATAAAAGGCCGAGATTGGATGAAAGTGATGATGTATTAAGAGAAATTGAATCAATTAATAAACTATTCAATTTTTCATGTGACCGAAATATCACATGTACCAACATAATTTAAATCACCGAGTAAAATCCCCAGATCAGTAAATACGTCAAGTAAGTAGTAGATAAGATGTCCTTCAGCACAATAGCGATACAGAATACCTTGGAGGATGCTTGGCGCGAAACGGTTGACACATGACGGCGCGCGAAACGGTTGACAGATATGGCAGCGCGCGAAAAAAAGGAGCCTTTGACATATGGCGGCGCGCGTCTTGACAGGTGTTGACAGGTGGCAAAAAAAGGCGCGTATGATTAAACAAAGGAGCACAGGTATACGCACAAACGTTCGCTGGAGTTATTATCCATAGACATAGGCTATTAAAAAATGAATATTTAAAAAAAAGGAAGTGTATTTGTAACCGAATCGATAAGATTAAAATTAAGTGACGGTATATTAAAAATCCCAAACATTTTACTTACTAAAATCGTCCATTACTATTTTATAGAGATTTGGTTAGAAAATTTTATTTCTCTATTATATATTTATGGCTGTTATTTTTGTTTGTAAATTTAGTGGATAAAATTTTTGATTTAGATCGAGATTGTAGGAGTATGGGGAGTTACTCATTTAAGACCCATAGCGAATTTATCTA
Organism: Neocrepidodera transversa; assembly: GCA_963243735.1. Lineage (NCBI taxonomy): Eukaryota > Metazoa > Arthropoda > Insecta > Coleoptera > Chrysomelidae > Neocrepidodera > Neocrepidodera transversa. The sequence continues at coordinate 11,771,657 of OY725337.1, forward strand.
GGAATAATTGACCATGATTTATAGCCGGTACGTACCCTTTAATCTGCATGAATTTCCATATCATACCGCGTTATTTTTCCTAATAACCATATCAAATGTGACGTCCTTTGGGAGCCGAGGCGGTAGAGAAAATCATCTCATGGTTAATTTAGCGATAGAGGGAGACACGGGCATAAGGGGCGCTGCGCCTCAATGTAAATATCGTCGAGGGACAATTTCAAGCTCTTTTAACCACCGGCTGACAATTAATGCGTAATTTAGATATGTATCAACGAGGGTGTATGTATGTGTGTGTGTGTGTGTGTGTCTGTCACTCGAAGGTCTTTTAAGTTGTAAGTGGGTATTTTAGCGGAGTTACTTTACCGTGACATGTGTGCCGAAAATTAAAAAGTAAACCGACCACGAAAATGATCGGTTTGGAAACGAATCAATTTTCTCGGCTGTTGTTTCACTCCATAGACGGAGGACAAATTTTTTTTATTGTCATAAAAACCACTAACAAAATATAAATATCAAGTTTATAAATTCTTATTCAAAATATGCCAAATGTTTACCAGAACCAAATGCAGATGTAAGTTTATTATAATTTAAAAGAAATTTAGCATTAAGTATTTTATCTACTCCTATTAAATTATATATTAATTATTTAACAAACGTGAGTTATAATAACTCACTGGTGGGTTATTATACCATATGAATAAATTTGACTGAAAATTCATCCAGAATTTATAATCCTATTTATATTTTTATTCAAAATCACATTCAAACCTAAATATATTAAAAATCATATCCAACTAAATATTCAAGTCTCAGCTTTTATAACTACGTCACTCAATTCCAAAAAATATTCAACTCTTGTTAGTAATTGGCTCTTTATTCATACATCTTCCTTTTCTGTCGCTCTTAAGCGCGACGATAAAATTATTTAAAAAAATATATCCTATTCTTATAAAATAGAATGTAGATACGTCAGGCCATATTTTAAACCAATCAGATTCATTCAAATTCTTACCAGATCACTTGCGTATGAAGTGGCAGGGTTGAAACAATATAACCTAACTAGATATCATTATTTTTTGTTTTTTTTGACCGCGCCAATTTAACAATTAAAGTAGAATATTTCTGAGAGTTGATAAATCTGTGTAAATAGTTTTTTATAGTGAAAGTGAGTGAGAGCAGTTGCTCTGTAGTTGTATAAAAGTGTTTTTGTTAAAAAAATGTAATTTTCAAAACCTTTTACCAAATAAATGGGTAAGAAAATAGCCCTTACAGTCCAATTCAATACCAGTTTTTTAATATTCATACTCATTTGATTCCTCAACATAATATGACAGTCTAATACTAATTTGGACTGTATTTTCACCCTCAAGCCCAAGAACCCATTCTGCCAGGGTATTTAGATTTTTATGACAGTCTAATACTAGTTTGGACTGTATTTCCACCCTTTCCATTGCTTTAAGGGATGCTTGACTTTCTCTGAGTATACAAATTCTCTTATTTCTAATATCCTCTAACATCACATTTATGCAAGCATCCCAGGTGCTGTCTTCTGTTTTGGACCCGTCAGTATACCAGACTGACCTCACTCTTTCTATCACACTCAACTCTGTTTACCTTAAAAGATTTCACAAAATTGTGGTCGATTTTCTAATTTTCTTTTAGATTTTCTACGACCATGGACCATGTAGGTTGCTGCCTGTGCCTCTTTTTCCAGGTGTAGCTGAGGGATCCCAGCATAACTGCCATAGCCGCAATCTTATATTTGTTTGAATTATCTTCATTATTTTTTTAAACCTACCTTTTTACCTCGATCCTTTTTGGTTGCCCTGTATCATCTCCGGATCCGGGGCGCTTTCCAGAAGCTCCCTTTCTGTCTACGAGTCTGGGTTCTAGAGGATTTTTGGGTTACCAGGTTCCATGAGCTCCATGAGCACCTCTGTAGTACGCGTTTTCACTTCTCTACATTTTCCTTAGTTGTATAATAACAGTTGGTCGGTTTATAACCTCTTCTACGAATTTCTGACATGGAACTAGCAAAAGAAAGAAATCGTTCCGGAGTTTCAAGTTTCCGGATTTCTCGACCAACTGAGGAAAAACAGAAACCAAGAAGGAAGGTAAAACATTGAATATTATTGATATTTTTTGCTAGCAATCAAAAATTTTGTAGAACTTAAAACTATAATTATCGGCCTTGGTCTCGATTTTTTGCCGAATTCTACAACCTCGTCCGTCTGTTCCACAATATCCATGGATACTTGGTCCATGAGGTTCTCTTGGATAGCACCTTTTTAAGTATTGCCCAGATAATTCCCTTACTCTCCTTATTTTTCTGAAGTGAATTATAGAGAAGTTATGGTAAAGCCTCCTCTCTTTATCCTGGATGAATTTACAGGACATTGGATCCATGGACAAGATCAGTTGTGTTTTCTTAGGGTCCAGTTTTCTGTCCATGGTCCTGAAGTGCTCCGTTTTGAACCCGAATTCTATATGTCCATACCCTGATTGGCTTGCTAACCTTCTTAGGGTCCATTACTTTAAGTTTCTAATCTTCCAAGCAGTCTTGTTAACGGTATCCTGCACCCACGCCTTCGTTGATTGGCAATTCTTGTACTAAGATTCAGTGAACCTTGGTGCTGGTCCACCTTCCACTATTTTTTTATCCCTTAGAGTAGGGTTTTACTAATTTGATCCACTTGCTCTGCGGTTAGGAGGCCATTGAAGTAGTCTGGTGTACTGTTGTCACATCAATGCTCTTTTCATTGTCAGCGTAGGAGTATGAGGGTCACTCAACCATAGCAACATCGGCCAGATTTTACCCGTTAGACAATGGGAAAGTTCAGGCTAGTTTACACCTCTAATTTTCTTGTCTTCCTTTTTTGGAGTTTTGGTCTCAGAACGGTTTCTTTTCTGTACTCCGATCGGACCCTGCTTTCCACTTGTTACGTTTTTTTTCCTGTGTCACGCTGAAGTTTTATTATTTCTTTACTCAGTATATTTTAATTTCAGACTCGCTTAATATCCCTTCTTAATTTCCTCGCATCGTGTCCCTTCTCAACTTATTTCCCTCTTCTCTTGATATGACTGTAAAATGACTTCTCTTTTACCTCATTAGTCAAAAAGTTAAGTTTTATATCGTCTATATCGCTTATTGAAAATTTCTTTTCTTGCCCTCAGAGGTTTTTTGGAACAAGTTTTTTTAGAACAAGTTTTTTTTTGGAAAAAGTTTTTTTTTGGAACGAGTTTTTTTCTGCACATAGCTTTCTTCCCTGTACAGAGCTGTTTCTGGACTGAACGTTTTCTTTGGGAACGTCTTTTTCTTTGGAACGTCTCTTTACTGGATCAGAACCTGCATTTGGGTTGACATCTTTTTACTGCCGGATCCAGGAAGATTTTCGAAAGAAACTTGATGAGAAGCGAAACAAAACCAAGATAAATTCCATTTTCCAAAAAAAAAATAATCAAGAAAAAGTCTCTGAATATATCATATTATTAATAAATTTTTCTTTTCCTGCCAAGCGGTCTTGTATCCTGCATCCACATCTTCGTTGACTGAAGAACAAAATAAAAAATTATAATTATGATTTTTAACATATTTTTAAAGAATAGTTCATCTCTAGAAACATTTCCATTAACTTTAAAGTTTTTCAATTTTGACTACAGAATGGTAACATATTATATTATAAAAATGTAATGCAAATTTCTGTTATTTTAAGTTCCTAAAAAAACGGAAATGCTTGTCAAAAAATTTTCGCCTGAAAAATTAATAATCCACCAACCATTAAATCGATTTGTGCTTTAAATAATCATAAATTTTTTTGAACCAATTACACTTTTCTTGGTATTTAAAGATAATATAACATAAACCTCGAATACAAATGTACCCAAAAATTATAACAATTACACAGTCCGAAAAAAAGAAGCACCCGTACCAATTGGTCATGAAATTGCTGTTTAACAAAAGGCCATTGTCGTTTGGAGAAAAGAAAAGAAGAAAGCCAACAAACGAGTCAAGTCGAGAAAGGAAAGGTTGTATTTTGTAATAAAGCTACCACCCCCGCGGCATGCGGTCGCGTGTATACCGCCGTTCGGATCCGCCACACAATCTCAAGAGCCCCGCATTGGCATCATGATGGCCCGGGGGGCTCATGACTCGGAGAACACAGAGAACACAGGCCCCTTGCACAGCAGACCACGACTGTCCCCCCGAGCCAAAACCATTGCGCCCTTCCCCGCTCTCCGCCGCTGCATTCCTTCGCTCGCCAAAGCAGCTCGCATGTGCGTATCCAACGGGGTAAACTTACACATACAGATTTCCATAAATAACTTCTTAATTATAAATTTTAAAGATGGAAAAAGAAAAAAGCTGACCATCAGTACTTGTATTTTCATAATTATTTCTGCTTGCCTCAGGAAAATTTTAATTTCCGCGTGAGCCAGATTCCTAGAATTTCGTTAAATGTTTAAATAAGTCATTAACCCTTAAAATTTATTATATTTATCATACAATTCTTTAGTTTATGATCAATAAACAAAATTTCAGTGGCTTTTTTAACTTTCATAATAATTACATAAAACCCGTTTTACTTTGTTTGTATATTAATCTAAGGATACACTAAGGGCCGCTTTTTCAATTCGTGATGTACTCTGACCTTGGATGTAACTAAAACTTCTACCCAAGAAGTTTGGTCCTTCGAAATCCTTTTAACACGTTCGCAGTTTAGTATTCTTTCAACAGTTATGAATACTAATATTCTTAATTCGTTCAGATTAACTGATAGCTAACTTTAACCTACTCTCGGATGCTTTAGATATTGTTAAAATTTTATAATTATCCTTATTAAAAAAATGACAGATTAATTATTATAAAAATGGTGAGAGCGTAAGTACAAACTTTTTTTTAAATTCAATAAAAAACGATTTTAAAAATTATTCAAGGATTAAATATTTTAATAAGAATTAAGAGAATTGTTAAAATTAATTTATTTATTAAAAAATCCTTAAAATTTTATAATTATCCTTATAAAAAATATAACAGATTAATTATTATAAAAATAGTGAGAGCGCAAGTACAAACTTTTTTTTAATTCATAAAAAATGATTTTAAAAATTATTCAAGGATTAAATATTTTAATAAAAATTAAGGGAATTGTTAAAATTAATTTATTTAATAAAAAATCCTTAAAATTTTATAATTATCCTTATAAATAAAATGACAGATTAATTATTATAAAAATGGTGAGAGCACAAGTACAAACTTTTTTTTAATTCATAAAAAACGATTTTAAAAATTATTCAAGGATTAAATATTTTAATAAAAATAATAGAAATTAATAAAATTAATTTATTTAATAAAAAATCCTTAAAATTTTATAATTATCTTTATAAAAAACTGACAGATTAATTATTATAAAAATGGTGAGAGCGCAAGTACAAACTTTTTTTTAAATTCATAATAAACGATTTTAAAAATTATTCAAAGATTAAATATTTTAGCAAAAATTAATGAAATTGTTAAAATTAATTTATTTAATGAAAAATCCTTAAAATTTTATAATTATCCTTATTAAAAATATGACAGATTAATTATTATAAAAATGGTGAAAGCACAAATACAAACTTTTTTTTAATTCATAAAAAATGATTTTAAAAATTATGCAAGGATTAAATATTTTAATAAAAACAATGGAAATTGTTAAAATTAATTTATTTAATAAAAAATCCTTAAAATTTTATAATTATCCTTATAAAAAAATGACAGATTTAGGAGTTGTTGGGTTTTGGTATTAAGATCTCTGGTAGAAGGAGAAATTTAGTTAACACAAAAAAGTATGAAAAAAATTGACTTTTTTGTAAATCTGGCAACAATGGCAAGTGTGTCATCAGCGTAGAGTTGGACATCTTGGCTGGAGGAAGGAGGAGCAGGGATGTCGTGGGTAAAGATAACGTAGAGGACAGGAACGTGGACTCCGGCTGAGGGAGTGAAAGGATCGGATAGGGAGTTTCCCACTTTTACTCGAATGGTTCTGTTTTGGAGGTAGGAGTTTTATGAGCGGGATAGGAAGATTGCTGTTAGAAAGCTTGCGAATAAGTCCGGCATGCCAGATTTGATCGAAAGCCTTTTGAACACCAAACAGGACTATCGATGCACAGTGACCAAGGTTGAGGGATTTAGTTACAAAGGTATGGAGTCTCACTAGTGCATCTTGGGTGGAGTGATCAGACTTAAATCCATGTTGGACTTAGGGGGTCAGTCCCCTTTCATCCAGAAAGTCCTAGATACGCTCTTTGAGTAGTGTTTTAAAGAGCTTACCTAGAATATTCGTCAAGGATATAGGTATGTAGGAGTTTGGGGATGTATGGGTCTTTTTGGGATTTGGGGATTAGGATGGTGTGGGCAGATTTCCAGCAGGTTAGGAAATGTGAGCGCTGAAGACAGGCATTCATTAAGATGGCGAGGATGGGAAAGATGGTGGCAGTTAGGTTTTTTAGGGCTTGTCTTTTTATTTGGTCAGGACCGGGAGCGGAGTTTTTCCCCTGAAGACATACCAAGGCGATATCCTCAGGAGTGAAGGGATTTAGGATTGGGTGCAGGTTAGGAGTTTATAGGATTATTTCTTTAAGGAGTTCCGTGTCTTTAAGGATTAGGGCTGAAAGTTTTAATTTTTGGGATTTATTAGGATGTTTTGTAGGTGGTCTTTGAAGGTAGAGGCTTTTTGGGCTGAGGTATGAAGGATTTGTCCATTGACTAGGAGGTAGGAGTGGGTTTTGGCTTTTTGGCCAGTAAGTACCGCCAGCTTGTTCCAGAACTTAGATCCGTCCCTAAGATCAAGATCAGAAGTGACCTCAATCCACTTATCTTGGCGATAAGTGTTAATCTGAAGCCTTATGAGGGCATCCACTCGGTCTTAAGGACTCGATCTTGTGTTCTGACAAACAATTTTTTTTTCCTTGTCCGGCTCTTCCCAGTATATATACTAATAACGACTGTATGCGACTCATCGCATTATTTCTAGAGACATCTGGAAGGGTGACGTCACGATTGCTGCAATATTCTCGCCATGAGTCCACAGGGCCGGCCTCGTTACAATATTAAAAAGAGAACAAATATTCTCTTCCTTGTGTACAATATTTTCAATAAGAATACGTACAGGGTGTTTAATTGTGAGAGGTGTATACGTTATCTGCGGATAGTGGTCATGGAAGCGGTTTGAAAGAATTTCATGGGTTTGTTGCTGTTTATAACTAAGATACAGGATGTTTTATCTATTTTACCATATTCTTTTCCACGCTTATAACTACCCTGTATATTTGTTTGATATTTGGAATACAGGTCACAGTCACGTTCTAATAAAATAAAAAATAAAATATAGGTCTGACTTTACAAATTCTTTAATCCCTAAAATAAACACCATGTAAATCAAAATTTATAAAAACCTGTTTAAATATTTGAAAGGATTAATTTGATTTTTTATTTTCATTGTATTATTCAACTTTCTAGTATTCTTTTTGAATACAAAATTATAAGACAAAATAAGATTGTGCTACGCCTCTGATGTCTTTGCCACTTTGTATACATTATTACATACCGTACCAGAGTTGAAGTCCGTCTATGCGCCCGGTCGTAGAGATAACAGCAGTATCCTATCTACGAATGCAAAAATAAATCGGTCTGGGGGGGGGGTATAGTTGGGGGATTATAATAGGGCATACGCCCACGAGGAGAGTGTCAATGATCATAAATGTAATAAATAATTATCTATTGTCGCTATTATGAAATATGCGTACTTAAAACGAGATTTGTTGTACAGAGTGCATAGAAATTTGTAATAATAATTTAATGTAATGTTACACGCGATATGAAAATTTAAACTTGCTACATCGTTATTATCCGTATGAAAGAGCAAAATTAAAAGAAAGTGATGCAAAAATCCATTTTTACAAGTCTTAATTAGTACTTTTACCAATATTAATTTTTATAAAATTATAACCGATTTTATTGAGGTTTTTTCTATTTATATACAGGATGGAACAAATTTAGTTGAACTCACTTTTATTTATTTTTTTGTTAAACAATTAATTTTGTCTATATCAAATGTTACGTATATTTTACACTAAATTAAACAAACAATTGAAAAACAAATCAATTTTGAAAATTTATCCAGTGGTGTAGAAAATATTTGGCCTTACTCAACTGTAACGCCACTGGTAAAAGGTTTTAAAAAAATGTCTGGTCACAATGGACGTTCGTTGGTCTAGTTACTCAGGTATAAAGTTTCGTTAAAAAGATTTATTTTTAAAAAAGTTACATCGAAAAAAAAATGTATGCAGTCGGGGGACGAAGTTGATTAAGTTATTTTTTTCTACTCTAAAAGTGTTTTAAACATCTCTCTCTCTCTCTGTTTCCTTCTCTTTTTGTTTTTTTCATTTTTTTACCATTACTTTCTATTTTTCTATGTTTTTCATTATTTTTTTTCTATTTTCCCCTATTTTTTCTATTTGTCTCTATTTGTCCCTATTTGTATCTGATTTTCAGAGTTTTCCTTATTTTTCTCTAGTTTTTGTCTATTTTCTGTATGTCTCCTATATTTTCCTGGTTTTCATTGTTTTTTTCCTACTTTTCCCAATTTTTCACCATTTTTCTTTGTTTTTATTTATTTTTCTCTATTATTCCCTATTTTTTACTATTATTTCTATTTCTCCATATTTTTCATATTTTTTCTTTATTTCCAAATTTTCGTTATTTTTTCCTTTTTTACTTTGTTTTCCACTCTTTTTCTCGTTTTTTCCTATTTTTAATATTTTCCCCCGTTTTTTCCTGTTTTGTCCCTATTTATCAATCTTTGTCTTTATTTATCACTATTTTTTCCATTTTCTTTTATTTTTATGTACAAAATACTTAAAATAGTTAGATTTTGGTAAATTTTCAGTTCTTTTTATTTAATTTAATTGGAGAATGATAATTTCTATGTAAAAACTATCAGCAATTTTTGACTTCTTGTCAAATTTCCATTTTTTATTATTTTTATGTAAAAAATAGTTGGAGGGTAGTAAATTTTCTCCTCTTTTCATTGGTAAAAACTGCATTTTTCCATCTAATTTTATTTTTATGCTATCAACATTTAAGTGGGAGAATGGTAATTTCTATGTAAGAGATATTAGCAATTTTTGACCTCTAGCCAAATTTCCATTTTCTATTATTTTTATGTAAAAAATTGTTGGAGTGTAGTAAATTTTCTCCTCTTTTTATTGGTAAAAATTGCAATTTTGCATCTAATTTCATTTTTCTGTTATCAACATTTAAGTGGGAGACTGGTAATTTCTATGTAACATTTATCAGCAATTTTTGACCTCTTGCTAAATTTCCATTTTCTATTAATTTTATGTAAAAAATTATTGGGAGTGTAGTAAATTTTCTCCTATTTTCATTGGTAAAAACTGCATTTTTCCATCTAATTTTATTTTTATGCTATCAACATTTAAGTGGGAGAATGGTAATTTCTATGTAAAAGATATTAGCAATTTTTGACCTCTTGCCAAATTTCCATTTTCTATTATTTTTATGTAAAAAATTATTGGGAGTGTAGTAAATTTTCTCCTATTTTCATTGGTAAAAACTGCATTTTTCCATCTAATTTTATTTTTATGCTATCAACATTTAAGTGGAAGAATGGTAATTTCTATGTAAAAACTATTAGCAATTTTTGACCTCTTGCCAAATTTAAAATTTTTATAATTTGTATGTAAAAAAAAGTTGAAGGGTAGTAAATTTTCTCCTCTTTTTATTGGTAAAAACTGCAATTTTTCATCTAATTTTATTTTTCTGGTATCAACATTTAAGTGGGAGAATGGTAATTTCTATGTAAAAACTATCAGCAATTTTTGACCTCTTACCAAATTTCCATTTTCTATTATTTTTAAGTAAAAAATTTTAAGATTGTAGTAAATTTTTTCCTCTTTTCATTGGTAAGAACTGCATTTTTTTATCTAATTTTGTTTTTCTGCTATGAATATTTAAGTGGAAGAATGGTAATTTCTATGTTAAATCTATCAGCTATTTTTTACCTCTTGCCAAATTTCTATTTTCTA